>CM061070.1:4190910-6590910 GCA_030762895.1 Sophora flavescens
TTATATATTACCGCCATTGGATAGGAATTTGGATTCCATATTCCTTCCTTTATTTTGATATCTAATTTTATATTATGCTTATTTTTTCCCCCAAAGCTATCCAAAGATAAAGTATAATTTGGAAAATTATTAAAGAAAGTGGGACCATCATGAAGATTGGTCTCTATTATTGACAAGATTTGATCTTCAAATCTTGCTTGTCTCAGATCACGCAGACATACACACACAGGGGTGTCTATGCCAAGCCTGCGCAGAGGTTTGATAGCAACTTGTATCAATCCTATATGCAAAAACTTATATTTTAATTTATGATCTTTCAACATTGAAAGATTCAAAAGGTTTAAAGACTCTTGAGTCTTGTCAACCTTTATCGTATATTCGCGTTGGTTGATAATAAAACGACTTGAACTGTCAAGCAGTTTTGTTTGATATATTTCGTAAATACTTAAAGGAGGGAATACTCCATTATTCAATTTTTGCTCTATTTCAGGTAAAACTATTTGAAGTTCATTTATTAAAGAAGAATTTTGAAAAGAAGAACTATTTTCAAAATCCACGGAACTTGTTTCACCAACTTCTTCAATTTTTCACTTTCCCTCAGAAATCATCTTTAGTAGACTCGACATGATAGCCTAGCCTGGGACCTTATCAAACTTAACAGATACTCAATAATTGACTTACCACCAACGGAAACACCAGGCTTACCAACGAGCTTTACTACCTACCTTAGGTTTTACGATCGGGAACACCCTTCGAAGCTTACCAACGCTGCAAAAAGGACAACTCAAAGAATCGCTTTTAAGCACCGGAACCCTTAGGCTCTCGATACCGGGATGGCCATCGCGGATCATTTCATCAAAAGATGTTAGAGACATATTGAAGATATTGGATTAAAACAAAAGTAATTCAAATATCGTGAGTATGAAAATATGTAAAGAGATTATTTCAACAGAAATAATTATTTATATGAAAATATATCCCAAATCCACTATATGCCAAGAGAGTGAATACAATGTATTTAAAGAAAGTTATCTTCTAGGTAACTTACAAATACAAAAACAGCTTAAAAAAACCTAAATACAACTTTGGAAAGAGAGAATTAAGAAAGTCAAGCAAAGTGAAAAATTGTCTTCTTCCGACCCGAGTCGTGATTCATCAGAGAAATGTTTAGGCCACGAACTTTCCAATTTATTTTCAAATCAAAGTTCTATTCTTCTTTTACTTTTGGCCCCGAATCTGCATTTAATCAGCTTCGTTTTACGCCACTACCCGCAGAATCTCTTACCACAAGACACAACAAACAACTTTTCTTTGAAAATGACTAAAGGCACACCCACTGTCTGATGGGCCGACTTCAACCTAATGATTTTTTCGACAAAATTTGAGACTTGGAAGAAGCATGGACTTGAAGAGGAGACTCCCTCGATCACGTGTCTACTCCCCAGAACTCTCCAGCTAGAGATAAGGGCAAAAATATAGTTGGAACTACTTCTTCAGTAGTCTCTCAACCCCCCAGTCCTTTCTCTCCATATACTTTAACCTTTGATGCTGCTTCCCCAGCAGAATTAAAGAAGAAATTATTAGAAGCTGCTTCAACGGTTGGTTCTGATGAAGCTATTGAAGAACCAGAGTTTGCAGCAGAAGACCTCGAAGAATATAATCCATATCTGGAAAATAATGACCCAGATGTTGGATTCGTTGATTTTTGAAGATAAGATTTTGTCGGAAGCATAGCTTTTGCTGATAAATTTCCAAATGAATTAAAAGATAAAACACAACTTCAAAGATTTTTGGGTTGTTTAAATTATGTTTCCGAATTTATTCCAAATATTAGAATAAAATGCAAAGCCCTATATAGTAGACTTAGAAAGACTAAGAATCCAAAACCTTGGTCCGAAGAGTTGTCTAAGTTAGTGGCTGAAATAAAAGAGGAGGTCAAGTCTTTACCGTGTCTTGGTATTCCTCATCCAGATACTCGTCTAATAGTTCAGACAGATGCATCAGAGAAAGGGTATGGTGGCATCCTGCTACAGATCCTCCCAGAGTCAAAAGTTGAACAAATAGTCAGATATCACTCTGGTCTTTGGATCTCTTCTCAAGAAAAATATAGTACTATTAAAAAGGAAATTTTATCTATAGTACTATGTATTACAAAATTTCAAGATGATCTTTTTAACAAAATTTTTTTATTACGTATAGATTGCAAAGCAGCAAAAGATGTTTTAGAAAAAGATGTTAAAAATCTTGTTTCAAAACATATTTTTGCCAGATGGCAAAGTCTTCTTAGCTGTTTTGATTTTGAAATAGAATATTTAAAAGGAGAAAATAATTTCATCCCTGATTATCTAACCAGGGAATTTTTGCAGGAATCTTCAAAATGAGTGGGTCTGAGAGTGGACATTCCTCTTCAACATCAAAACCCCTAACATTGGACTCTTTTGCACCTAGTGCAACAAAAATAGCCAAACTCCAATACAAACCGACGCCCACTAAAAAACCCTCATCATCTATTGAAATAGCAAATAGGTTTACTCCTTTGGGTAAACCAGCAAACACAAAACCCAGCCCAAAATACCCAAATACAACCTTTGGAAAGAGAACCTCTCCAACACAAACTCAAACCCAAATGTCAAAAATTGTTGCTTTTGGAACCCGAAATGGGTGATCCATCGGTAAATGTTTCAGGCCCCTGGAACATTTATTCAAAATATCATACTTTGGAAGGATCGGTTGGATTCCATCTTATGGATCCAAGAAAAATCTGCAATTCTACCGATTCATTTGGACACTAAGTCAGAAATTGTTGAAAATTACAATGAAAAAGATAAAACTAAGGTTGCTTATTCCCAGTGCAAAATACTAAAGGTTTTAACCATATGCAGTGGACCCTCAACCCTAAAACCAAAGATTCTCCAGGAGTATTCGACCACTGATTTTTGATTACTTTGATTACCAAGCTGCTTGGGAACAATTCTTAAATCTTCCAAATGACAAGCATTCTTGGTATTTTCAAATATTAAGTAACCGGTCTACCTATCCATCATGGTTTTTTAGAGTGGTTCGTTAATAATGGGTTATCGTTGAGATATTCCCCAAATAACATATATTCAACATATTTAGAGTACAAAACTCTAACCCCAAAATTCAGACATGAAAAATTGTTAAAATTGATTTTCAGTTTGGTATATCCTGGCTTCTTAGGTTTACCTTTGATGCTCATCAACATCTTCGGACCTTTTCCTCGATGGATTTGTTCTACTATTATGGTATCATGGTGGAGAAAATTCAATGAGGATTTTGTTCTGACAAAATTTGAGACTTGGAAGAAGCATGGACTTCAGAAGAGGAGACTCCCTCAGTCTGTGTCTACTCCCCAGAACTCTCCAGCTAGAGATAAGGGCAAAAATATAGTTGGAACTACTTCTTGATAGTCTCTCACCCCAGTCCTTTTCTCCATACTTTTAACCTTGATCTTGCTTCCCAGCGAAATTAAAGAAGAAATTATTAGAAGTCGCTTAACGGTTGGTTACGATGAAGCTATTGAAGAACCGAGTTTGCAGCGAGAAGACCTCGAAGAATATAATCCATATCCGGAAAATAATGACCCGGATGTTGGATTCGTTGATTTTTGAAGATAAGATTTTGTCGCATCTTCCCATTAAAATAAAGATGGCGAGACAAGATTGATTCCTCTCTCGAATAAAATAATTAAAGCGAGTCTATCGACACAAATGTGGCCGCCATGTGCCATTCTGCTTTATCAAAAGAAAAGTTGTTTGTCGTGGGCTTGCCGAAAGCATTCTCGTGGCGAGACAAAAACAAAAGCTGAATAGTGAAAGCTGGTACCAAAAGTCAAAAGAAGAATAGTACCTGCTTTCACTATTCAGCTTTTGTTTTTGTCTGCCACGAGAATGCTTTCGGCAAGCCACGACAAACAACTTTTCTTTTGATAAAGCGTAATGGCACATGGGCGGCCACATTTGTGTCCCGATAGACTCCCTTTAATTATTTTATTCTCGAGTGAGGAATCAATCTTGTCCGCCATCTTTATTTTAATGGGAAGATGCGACAAAATCTTATCTTCAAAAATCAACGAATCCAACATCCGGTCATTATTTTCCGGATATGGATTATATTCTTCGAGGTCTTCTCGCAAACTCTGGTTCTTCAATAGCTTCATCGTAACCAACCGCTGAAGCACTTCTAATAATTTCTTCTTTAATTCTACTGGGAAGCAAGATCAAAGGTTAAAGTATATGGAGAGAAAGGACTGGGGGTGAGAGAGACCATCGAGAAGTAGTTCCAACTATATTTTTGCCCTTATCTCTAGCTGGAGAGTTCTGGGGAGTAGACACAGACTGAGGGAGTCTCCTCTTCTGAAGTCCATGCTTCTTCCAAGTCTCAAATTTTGTCAGAACAAAATCCTCATTGAATTTTCTCCACCATGATACCATAATAGTAGAACAAATCCATCGAGGAAAAGGTTCTCGAAGATGTTGATGAGCATCAAAGGCAAACCTAAGAAGCCAGGATATACTCAAACCGATAACCGAATTTTAACAATTTTTCATGTGCTGGAATTTTGGGGGTTAGAGTTATGTACTCTAAATATGTTGAATATATGTTATTTGGGAATATCTCAACAGATAACCCATTATTAACGAACCACTCTAAAAACCATGATGGATAGGTAGACCGTTACTTAATATTTGAAAATACCAAGAATGCTTGTCATTTGGAAGATTTAAGAATTGTTCCCAAGCAGCTTGGTAATCAAAGTAATCAAAAACTGCAGGGTCGAATACCCGGAGAATCTTTTAGGTTTTTTGAGGGTATTGACCCTAATCGACATGGTTAAAACCTTTAGTATTTTGCATCGGGAATAAGCAACCTTAGTTTTATCTTTTTCATTGTAATTTTCAACAATTTCTGCCGACTTAGTGTCCAAAGAAATGAACTCGGTAGAATTGCAGATTTTTCTTGGATCCATAAGATGGAATCCAACCCGATCCTTCCAAAGTATGATATTTTGAATAAATGTTCCAGGGGCCTCAAACATTTATCGATGGATCACCCATTTCGGGTTCCAAAAGCAACAATTTTTGACATTTGGGTTTGAGTTTGTGTTGAGAGGTTCTCTTTCCAAAGGTTGTATTTGGGTATTTTGGGCTGGTTTTGTGTTTGGGTTGGTTTACCCAAAGGAGTAAACCTATTTGCTATTTCAATAGATGATGAGGGTTTTTAGTGGGCTGTTGGGCTTGTATTGGAGTTTGGGCTATTTTTGTTGCACTAGGTGCAAAAGAGTCCAATGTTAGGGGTTTTGATGTTGAAGAGGAATGTCCACCCTGACCCACTCATTTTGAAGATTCCTGCAAAAAATTCCCTGGTTAGATAATCGGGATGAAATTATTTTCTCCTTTTAAATATTCTATTTCAAAATCAAAACAGCTAAGAAGACTTTGCCATATGGCAAAAATATGTTTTGAAACAAGATTTTTAACATCTTTTTCTAAAACATCTTTTGTCGCTTTGCAATCTATACGTAATAAAAAATTTTGTTAAAAAGATCATCTTGAAATTTTGTAATACATAGTACTATAGATAAAATTTCCTTTTAATAGTACTATATTTTTCTTGAGAAGAGATCCAAAGACCAGAGTGATATCTGACTATTTGTTCAACTTTTGACTCTGGGAGGATCTGTAGCAGGATGCCACCATACCCTTTCTCTGATGCATCTGTCTGAACTATTAGACGAGCATCTGGATGAGGAATACCAAGACACGGTAAAGACTTGACCTCCTCTTTTATTTCTAGCCACTAACTTAGACAACTCTTCGGACCAAGGTTTTGGATTCTTAGTCTTTCTAAGTCTACTATATAGGGCTTTGCATTTTATTCTAATATTTGGAATAAATTGAAACATAATTTTAAACAACCCAAAATCTTTGAAGTTGTGTTTTATCTTTTAATTCATTTGGAAATTTATCAGCAAAAGCTATGCTTCTACTGATTGGAGTAATTGTGCCCTGAAATATTTCATGGCCCAAAAACCTCATTTTTGTTAGACAAAGTTTTGTCTTTTTAGCAGACAAAGCCATTCCATTTCTTTTTATGGTTTCTTTGAAAACATTCAAGTGTTTGAAATGTTGATCCAAAGAATTTGAAAATATCAATATATCATCGATATATATTAAAGCAAACTTCAGAATGAGGCTTTAATATTTGATCCATGATATTTTGAAATTCTGATGGTGCATTTTTAACCCAAGAGGCATTACATTCCATTCGTAATGACCTAAAAGGTACTCGAAAAGCAGTTTTATATTTATCCTCTTCTTTAAAGGCTATTTGATAATAACCTGATTTTAAATCAAATTTTGAAAAGATAACTCGCATTGTGCAGTCTCTTTTTATCAAATCCTTTTTGTTAGGTACAGGTAGCGGATCCACCGTAATGCTTTATTTAAAGGCTTGTAATTAATGACCATTCGAGGCTCACCACGCTCTATTTCAGAATTATTGTTAACATAAAAAGCTGTGCAACTCCAAGGGGATTTGCTCGGCCTTATCAATTTTTTATTCAAAAGATCTTGTATATCTTTTTTACAAAACTCCAAAGTTTCACTATTCATCTGAATAGGTCTAGCTTTGGTTGGTATGTTCTTTTCATCAAAATCCTTTTCATACGGTAAAGATACAGTATGAATTTTTCTATTCCAAAAAGCATTTGGAATTATTGAACATACTTCTGTTTCAAATTCTTTTTGAAGAGCAATTACCTTTTCCTTTATCAAAGGATCTTGTAATTGTTTTTCAATCTTTTGATATACAATTTCTTTTTGCAGAAAATTGATCTGGTTTTGCTTTCCTGTTAGAATCGATGAAGTTATTTTCAGATAAAATGTTTAAATCTTTTGATTTTACAGGAGTTAAAAATTCAAAAAGTATTTCTTCATTATTTCTTTTAGTTGTTAACCCATTTTCAGAAACTCCAAAAGGATATAATTGAGTTATAAAAGGGGTTCCTAAAATGATTTGTTCAGACATATTTTTACAAGTAAAAAGGTATTTTTAAAACATATGCCATTATTGCAAATACTGGCTTCTTCAAGCTTATAATTAACTTGAAGCTTTTCATTATTTGCAGTATAAAGCTTTTGTATAGTTTTCTTATAATATTGAGTTGGGATTAAACCTTCTTGAATACAATTCAGATCAGCACCTGAATCTATCAAAGCAATAAATGATTTGTGAAAAGAGTTTTTAATTTTCAAATTAACTTTCACATGCCATTTTTGCTGTAAAGTTTTAAGTCTCATTAAAAACTTATTTTCACCCATCTCATTATTATCAGAAGGAAAATCATTTTGAAAACTTTGGGAAGAAGAAGAAGCAGAAAGATTTACCTGTTCCTTCCCGGATTTTTTGAAAAATTTTGTTCTAAAATTTTAGTTTTTAGTTTTAAATCAGCAATTTCAGATTTTAAAACTTTAATTTCTTTATATAAAAAAGAAAGACTTAAAGGTTCTTGAAAAGAAGATGATGGCTGAGAAGAAGACAAAATCTCTTTTAAAGAATAACCTTTAAATTCTTGTTTTTCAATTTCTTGAGATTCTAATTCTTTATACTTTTCAAGCATAGCAAGTTTAATCTGTGGATCATCAACTTGATTAATTAAATCAAGTAAAACTCTTGCCTCTTTAGTAATAACGTTAATTGTGAATTTACAATTACAGTTATCACCTATACAACCACGACTTAAAAAATTTCTGATCCGAATCGATGTTTCTTGATTTTGATATATAACATCTGAATCATCATCGGAAGATGAATCATCCGAAGAATTAGTATCATAAAGAAGAATTTTCAAATCTGATCCTTAATTTCTTCATCCATTTTTAATTCTTTAATCTTTTGTTTCACACGACAATCTCTTGCCATGTGTCCTACACGACCACATTTGTAACATGTGATATTTTTCTTGAAATCTTTTGAAAAAGGTTTCTTATAAGTTTTCTTTTGTGAATTTTTATAAGGTTTTATTTCTTTTTCCCTGTTGAGTAAAACGTTTCTTTGTGTTAAATCGTTTTGAAAACTTTTGAGAAGTAACTCTCCTTTGTTTAGAAGGAGGAGTTAATTTTTCATAACCAAATTGTTCACAAAAATTACCCAATTCTTTGGAATTGGTTTTACTTTCAAATTTAGCTTGTCTATGCATTTTTATATCAGTACAAAATTGTAAACCTGTTTTATTAATAATTGAAATTAACCTTCCATAGGTTAATTCCTCTAAAGGAGTGCCAGGGTACTCCAATTTTAATTGAGCCCTAACTTTTATAGAAAAATTCTTTGGAAGACTAGATATAAATCTATCCTTCCAATAAGCTTCTCTACAGTCAGTTCTAGTATAAATTTTTGTTAAAAAATTATCTTTATACCATCTGAACTCTCCAAGAGTAGGACAGTATAAATTGTTTAGTATTTCAAGGGACCTATCAGCAAATGTATTAGTGTCGCCAATAAATGCCTGAGATATTCCGAAAATTAATGTTTCAACTTGTTGATCAACCTGTCTTTCAACCTGTTGACCATTTTCAATGCGAGTTTCAGTTTTTACAGAGGTAAAAACTAAATTTCGCTCCTGTTCTTTTAAATTGTTGTCCCACCATCCTTTTAGGCTACCTGTGAAGCCATTAATAAGGATTTTGACAGTACTAAGAGCAGTGTTTCCACGAGCTCTATAAGCAGTAGCTGCCATGGACATTTCTTCTAATTTTCGCAGAATTTGATGTTCAGTGAAACCATCAATATTCCACTCAACTATTCCTTCACCAGTATATTGCGAAGCATATTCTGATGAGAAATAATCTTCATATTGAATATCAGGCAGAGTAGGCCTGTGATAATAATTTCGTGATTTTGGAAAAGATTTTGAAGTATTTTTAATTTTATTAACAACTTCTATATCAGAATCTTGAAACTGTTTTTCAAGTTCTAAAACATCATCATTTTTATTTTTTAAAACATTTAATTTTGAAGAAGATAGTTTTAAAGAAGCTAATTGTTTATTAATTTCATCTAATAGAGTTGTATTGGATTCATTTCCAATTTTAAGATCCTTGATTTCTGAATCAGAAAGTTTGTAAGGAGAAATCAAAGGTTTTTCTATTTTTAATGATTTTGATGAAGATTCTATTTGATTTGAATTATCAAATTCTTCAGTGGTGCTAGCCACTTGATACAAAAGTTGATTTGTAAAATTCAACTGTTGTTGAAGATTTTTAATATCATAACGTGTCGAATTTTGAGCAGAAAGGGTTTTGTCATCAAATTTCATTGATTTGAAAGGTGATGCAATAATTTCATTGTTATCGACATTTGGAAAAGTGATTTCTTCCAAAGGTGGAATAACTGAAATTACTTCTTTACCCTTTGCCGTTTTCCAAATCTTTTTCGCAGAGTTAAGAACTTTTAACTCCAAGTGAGGAAAACAGTATTTGCAATAATGGCATATGTTTTAAAAATACCTTTTTACTTGTAAAAAATATGTCTGAACAAATCATTTTAGGAACCCTTTTATAACTCAATTATATCCTTTTGGAGTTTCCGAAAATGGGTTAACAACTAAAAGAAATAATGAAGAAATACTTTTGAATTTTTAACTCCTGTAAAATCAAAAAATTTAAACATTTTATCCGAAAATAACTTTATCATCGATTCTAACAGGAAAGCAAAACCAGATCAATTTTCTGCAAAAAGAAATTGTATATCAAAAGATTGAAAAACAATTACAAGATCCTTTGATAAAGGAAAAGGTAATTGCTCTTCAAAAAGAATTTGAAACAGAAGTATGTTCAATAATTCCAATTGCTTTTTGGAATAGAAAAATTCATCATCGTATCTTTACCGTATGAAAAGGATTTTGATGAAAAGAACATACCAACCAAAGCTAGACCTATTCAGATGAATAGTGAAACTTTGGAGTTTTGTAAAAAAGATATACAAGATCTTTTGAATAACAAATTGATAAGGCCGAGCAAATCCCCTTGGAGTTGCTTCTTTTATGTTAACAATAATTCTGAAATAGAGCGTGGTGAGCCTCGAATGGTCATTAATTACAAGCCTTTAAATAAAGCATTACAGTGGATCCGCTACCCTGTACCTAACAAAAAGGATTTGATAAAAAGACTGCACAATGCAGTTATCTTTTCAAAATTTGATTTAAAATCAGGTTATTATCAAATAGCCTTAAAAGAAGAGGATAAATATAAAACTGCTTTTACAGTACCTTTAGGTCATTACGAATGGAATGTAATGCCTCTTGGGTTAAAAAATGCACCATCAGAATTTCAAAATATCATGGATCAAATATTAAAGCCTCATTCTGAGTTTGCTTTAATATATATCGATGATATATTGATATTTTCAAATTCTTTGGATCAACATTTCAAACACTTGAATGTTTTCAAAGAAACCATAAAAAGAAATGGAATGGCTTTGTCTGCTAAAAAGACAAAACTTTGTCTAACAAAAATGAGGTTTTTGGGCCATGAAATATTTCAGGGCACAATTACTCCAATCAGTAGAAGCATAGCTTTTGCTGATAAATTTCCAAATGAATTAAAAGATAAAACACAACTTCAAAGATTTTTGGGTTGTTTAAATTATGTTTCCGAATTTATTCCAAATATTAGAATAAAATGCAAAGCCCTATATAGTAGACTTAGAAAGACTAAGAATCCAAAACCTTGGTCCGAAGAGTTGTCTAAGTTAGTGGCTGAAATAAAAGAGGAGGTCAAGTCTTTACCGTGTCTTGGTATTCCTCATCCAGATGCTCGTCTAATAGTTCAGACAGATGCATCAGAGAAAGGGTATGGTGGCATCCCCTCTGAGATCCTCCCGCAGTCAAAAGTTGAACAAATAGTCAGATATCACTCTGGTCTTTGGATCTCTTCTCAAGAAAAATATAGTACTATTAAAAAGGAAATTTTATCTATAGTACTATGTATTACAAAATTTCAAGATGATCTTTTTAACAAAAATTTTTTATTACGTATAGATTGCAAAGCAGCAAAAGATGTTTTAGAAAAAGATGTTAAAAATCTTGTTTCAAAACATATTTTTGCCAGATGGGAAAGTCTTCTTAGCTGTTTTGATTTTGAAATAGAATATTTAAAAGGAGAAAATAATTTCATCCCTGATTATCTAACCAGGGAATTTTTGCAGGAATCTTCAAAATGAGTGGGTCCCGAGGTGGACATTCCTCTTCAACATCAAAACCCCTAACATTGGACTCTTTTGCACCTAGTGCAACAAAAATAGCCCAAACTCCAATACAAGCCCAACAGCCCACTAAAAAACCCTCATCATCTATTGAAATAGCAAATAGGTTTACTCCTTTGGGTAAACCAACCCAAACACAAAACCCAGCCCAAAATACCCAAATACAACCTTTGGAAAGAGAACCTCTCCAACACAAACTCAAACCCAAATGTCAAAAATTGTTGCTTTTGGAACCCGAAATGGGTGATCCATCGATAAATGTTTCAGGCCCCCTGGAACATTTATTCAAAATATCATACTTTGGAAGGATCGGGTTCGATTCCATCTTATGGATCCAAGAAAAATCTGCAATTCTACCAGTTCATTTTGCTGGACACTAAGTCAGCAGAAATTGTTGAAAATTACAATGAAAAAGATAAAACTAAGGTTGCTTATTCCCAGTGCAAAATACTAAAGGTTTTAACCATGTACATCCGATCGGGGTCAGCACCCTCAAAAACCTAAAAGATTCTCCAGGGTATTCGACCCTGCAGTTTTTGATTACTTTGATTACCAAGCTGCTTGGGAACAATTCTTAAATCTTCCAAATGACAAGCATTCTTGGTATTTTCAAATATTAAGTAACCAGTCTACCTATCCATCATGGTTTTTAGAGTGGTTCGTTAATAATGGGTTATCTGTTGAGATATTCCCAAATAACATATATTCAACATATTTAGAGTACAAAACTCTAACCCCCAAAATTCCAGCACATGAAAAATTGTTAAAATTCAGTGCTCAGTTTGGTATATCCTGGCTTCTTAGGTTTACCTTTGATGCTCATCAACATCTTCCAGAACCTTTTCCTCGATGGATTTGTTCTACTATTATGGTATCATGGTGGAGAAAATTCAATGAGGATTTTGTTCTGACAAAATTTGAGACTTGGAAGAAGCATGGACTTCAGAAGAGGAGACTCCCTCAGTCTGTGTCTACTCCCCAGAACTCTCCAGCTAGAGATAAGGGCAAAAATATAGTTGGAACTACTTCTTCAGTAGTCTCTCAACCCCCCAGTCCTTTCTCTCCATATACTTTAACCTTTGATGCTGCTTCCCCAGCAGAATTAAAGAAGAAATTATTAGAAGCTGCTTCAACGGTTGGTTCTGATGAAGCTATTGAAGAACCAGAGTTTGCAGCAGAAGACCTCGAAGAATATAATCCATATCTGGAAAATAATGACCCAGATGTTGGATTCGTTGATTTTTGAAGATAAGATTTTGTCGCATCTTCCCATTAAAATAAAGATGGCAGACAAGATTGATTCCTCACTCAGAATAAAATAATTAAAGCAGAGTCTATCAGACACAAATGTGGCCGCCCATGTGCCATTCTGCTTTATCAAAAGAAAAGTTGTTTGTCGTGGCTTGCCGAAAGCATTCTCGTGGCAGACAAAAACAAAAGCTGAATAGTGAAAGCTGGTACCAAAAGTCAAAAGAAGAATAGTACCTGCTTTTCGGATTTGAAAAATTTGAAGTCCGTGGCTCGAAACTGAAGGTTCCTCCCTCTATATAAGGAACTCGAAGACTCAGTTGGAAGACACAGCTTACTTCACTCTGAACTTACTAATCTCTCTCTTTGTAATCTTGCAGTGTTTTCAAGTTTTATTAAGAGCCTCTTGTATTTGTAAGTTCTAGAAATATCTTTAAATACTTTGTAATCACTTCGCCTAAATCTTTGGCATATAGTGATCTGTGATATATTTTCAATATAAATATTTCTGTTGAAATAATCTCTTTACATATTTTCATACTCTGATATTTGAATTACTTTTGTTTTAATCAATATCTTCAATATGTCTCTAACATCTTTTGATGAAATGATCCGCAGTGGCCATCCTGCTAACATATTTTGGTTTCATAAATTCAGATTGAACTTTGGTTCGATCTGCTATGAATTTTGTTAAAACAAAAATTTGATTCGTATTTTCAAAAGCTTGATTAATTTCAGATAGAGTCGGGGACTCTCTTTGTACTTCCTGTTGCACCGGTACCGTAGCAGGGGTTTCAACCCTATAATCCGGTTGAGGAATAGTAGGATGAGCATTCATACCTACTAATCTCAAAGAATGGAAAGAATCCATTGATCTTCGAGAATTGTTTGTATTAGTTCTAGAACCTTCAGGACAAGTCCTAAACGATCTAGTTGAATTACTCCTGTTTAAGGGAGCAAAGCTAATAGAAACATTTCCAGAAGCATGTTCAATGGGTACAGACATTACAGAGGATTCTGGCTCCTCCGGAGGCAGAACGCTTTGTAAATTCCATTCTAGATTTCTAGAGACTTCATTGTGGTTCAGTCTCCTAGGTGTAACAGCATTTGATTTACCTAAATTTACTTGCAAAAGCAAAGTATCTTCTTTGGAAGATATTCTTAATGCTTTTGGCGAAATATTAGTTTTCATGGCTTTATAATATATTTTATATATTACCGCCATTGGATAGGAATTTGGATTCCATATTCCTTCCTTTATTTTGATATCTAATTTTATATTATGCTTATTTTTTCCCAAGCTATCCAAAGATAAAGTATAATTTGGAAAATTATTAAAGAAAGTGGGACCATCATGAAGATTGGTCTCTATTATTGACAAGATTTGATCTTCAAATCTTGCTGGTCTCGTATCACTTGAGACATACACACACACAGGGGTGTCTATGCCAAGCCTATGCAGAGGTTTGATAGCAACTTGTATCAATCCTATATGCAAAAACTTATATTTTAATTTATGATCTTTCAACATTGAAAGATTCAAAAGGTTTAAAGACTCTTGAGTCTTGTCAACCTTTATCGTATATTCGGCAGTTTTGATAATAAAATCTGACTTGAACTTGTCAAGCAGTTTTGTTTGATATATTTCAGAAATACTTAAAGGAGGTATACTCCAATTATTCAATTTTTGCTCTATTTCAGGTAAAACTATTTGAAGTTCATTTATTAAAGAAGAATTTTGAAAAGAAGAACTATTTTCAAAATCTGAAGAACTTGTTTCACCAACTTCTTCAATTTTCTCTTTACCCTTTCGGGAAATCATCTTTAGTAGACTCGACATGATAGCCTAGCCTAGAAGCTCTAATACTTAAGACAGACACTCATAATTGACCTTACCAACACCGGGAACACCTGGCTTACCAACGGCTTTACTACCTACCTTAGGTTTTACGGAAGGGAACACCCCTTCGAAGCTTACCAACGCTGCAAGAAAGGACAACTCAAAGAACTGTTTTAAGCACCAGAACCCTTAGGCTCTGATACCAGGATGGTCACTGCGGATCATTTCATCAAAAGATGTTAGAGACATATTGAAGATATTGATTAAAACAAAAGTAATTCAAATATCAGAGTATGAAAATATGTAAAGAGATTATTTCAACAGAAATATTTATATTGAAAATATATCACAGATCACTATATGCCAAAGATTTAGGCGAAGTGATTACAAAGTATTTAAAGATATTTCTAGAACTTACAAATACAAGAGGCTCTTAATAAAACTTGAAAACACTGCAAGATTACAAAGAGAGAGATTAGTAAGTTCAGAGTGAAGTAAGCTGTGTCTTCCAACTGAGTCTTCGAGTTCCTTATATAGAGGGAGGAACCTTCAGTTTTGAGCCACGGACTTCAAATTTTTCAAATCCGAAAAGCAGGTACTATTCTTCTTTTGACTTTTGGTACCAGCTTTCACTATTCAGCTTTTGTTTTTGTCTGCCACGAGAATGCTTTCGGCAAGCCACGACAAACAACTTTTCTTTTGATAAAGCAGAATGGCACATGGGCGGCCACATTTGTGTCTGATAGACTCTGCTTTAATTATTTTATTCTGAGTGAGGAATCAATCTTGTCTGCCATCTTTATTTTAATGGGAAGATGCGACAAAATCTTATCTTCAAAAATCAACGAATCCAACATCTGGGTCATTATTTTCCAGATATGGATTATATTCTTCGAGGTCTTCTGCTGCAAACTCTGGTTCTTCAATAGCTTCATCAGAACCAACCGTTGAAGCAGCTTCTAATAATTTCTTCTTTAATTCTGCTGGGGAAGCAGCATCAAAGGTTAAAGTATATGGAGAGAAAGGACTGGGGGGTTGAGAGACTACTGAAGAAGTAGTTCCAACTATATTTTTGCCCTTATCTCTAGCTGGAGAGTTCTGGGGAGTAGACACAGACTGAGGGAGTCTCCTCTTCTGAAGTCCATGCTTCTTCCAAGTCTCAAATTTTGTCAGAACAAAATCCTCATTGAATTTTCTCCACCATGATACCATAATAGTAGAACAAATCCATCGAGGAAAAGGTTCTGGAAGATGTTGATGAGCATCAAAGGTAAACCTAAGAAGCCAGGATATACCAAACTGAGCACTGAATTTTAACAATTTTTCATGTCTTTGGAATTTTGGGGGTTAGAGTTTTGTACTCTAAATATGTTGAATATATGTTATTTGGGAATATCTCAACAGATAACCCATTATTAACGAACCACTCTAAAAACCATGATGGATAGGTAGACTGGTTACTTAATATTTGAAAATACCAAGAATGCTTGTCATTTGGAAGATTTAAGAATTGTTCCCAAGCAGCTTGGTAATCAAAGTAATCAAAAACTGCAGGGTCGAATACCCTGGAGAATCTTTTAGGTTTTTGAGGGTGCTGACCCCAGTCAGACATGGTTAAAACCTTTAGTATTTTGCACTGGGAATAAGCAACCTTAGTTTTATCTTTTTCATTGTAATTTTCAACAATTTCTGCTGACTTAGTGTCCAGCAAAATGAACTGGTAGAATTGCAGATTTTTCTTGGATCCATAAGATGGAATCCAACCTGATCCTTCCAAAGTATGATATTTTGAATAAATGTTCCAGGGGCCTGAAACATTTACTGATGGATCACCCATTTCGGGTTCCAAAAGCAACAATTTTTGACATTTGGGTTTGAGTTTGTGTTGGAGAGGTTCTCTTTCCAAAGGTTGTATTTGGGTATTTTGGGCTGGGTTTTGTGTTTGGGTTGGTTTACCCAAAGGAGTAAACCTATTTGCTATTTCAATAGATGATGAGGGTTTTTTAGTGGGCTGTTGGGCTTGTATTGGAGTTTGGGCTATTTTTGTTGCACTAGGTGCAAAAGAGTCCAATGTTAGGGTTTTGATGTTGAAGAGGAATGTCCACCTCGGGACCCACTCATTTTGAAGATTCTGCAAAAATTCCCTGGTTAGATAATCGAGGATGAAATTATTTTCTCCTTTTAAATATTCTATTTCAAAATCAAAACAGCTAAGAAGACTTTGCCATCTCGGCAAAAATATGTTTTGAAACAAGATTTTTAACATCTTTTTCTAAAACATCTTTTGCTGCTTTGCAATCTATACGTAATAAAAATTTTTTGTTAAAAAGATCATCTTGAAATTTTGTAATACATAGTACTATAGATAAAATTTCCTTTTTAATAGTACTATATTTTTCTTGAGAAGAGATCCAAAGACCAGAGTGATATCTGACTATTTGTTCAACTTTTGACTCTGGGAGGATCTGTAGCAGGATGCCACCATACCCTTTCTCTGATGCATCTGTCTGAACTATTAGACGAGCATCTGGATGAGGAATACCAAGACACGGTAAAGACTTGACCTCCTCTTTTATTTCAGCCACTAACTTAGACAACTCTTCGGACCAAGGTTTTGGATTCTTAGTCTTTCTAAGTCTACTATATAGGGCTTTGCATTTTATTCTAATATTTGGAATAAATTCGGAAACATAATTTAAACAACCCAAAAATCTTTGAAGTTGTGTTTTATCTTTTAATTCATTTGGAAATTTATCAGCAAAAGCTATGCTTCTACTGATTGGAGTAATTGTGCCCTGAAATATTTCATGGCCCAAAAACCTCATTTTTGTTAGACAAAGTTTTGTCTTTTTAGCAGACAAAGCCATTCCATTTCTTTTTATGGTTTCTTTGAAAACATTCAAGTGTTTGAAATGTTGATCCAAAGAATTTGAAAATATCAATATATCATCGATATATATTAAAGCAAACTCAGAATGAGGCTTTAATATTTGATCCATGATATTTTGAAATTCTGATGGTGCATTTTTTAACCCAAGAGGCATTACATTCCATTCGTAATGACCTAAAGGTGCTGTAAAAGCAGTTTTATATTTATCCTCTTCTTTTAAGGCTATTTGATAATAACCTGATTTTAAATCAAATTTTGAAAAGATAACTGCATTGTGCAGTCTTTTTATCAAATCCTTTTTGTTAGGTACAGGGTAGCGGATCCATTTGTAATGCTTTATTTAAAGGCTTGTAATTAATGACCATTCGAGGCTCACCACGCTCTATTTCAGAATTATTGTTAACATAAAAAGCTGTGCAACTCCAAGGGGATTTGCTCGGCCTTATCAATTTTTTATTCAAAAGATCTTGTATATCTTTTTTACAAAACTCCAAAGTTTCACTATTCATCTGAATAGGTCTAGCTTTGGTTGGTATGTTCTTTTCATCAAAATCCTTTTCATACGGTAAAGATACAGTATGAATTTTTCTATTCCAAAAAGCATTTGGAATTATTGAACATACTTCTGTTTCAAATTCTTTTTGAAGAGCAATTACCTTTTCCTTTATCAAAGGATCTTGTAATTGTTTTTCAATCTTTTGATATACAATTTCTTTTTGCAGAAAATTGATCGGTTTTGCTTTCTGTTAGAATCGATGAGAAAGTTATTTTCGAGATAAAATGTTTAAATCTTTTGATTTTACAGGAGTTAAAAATTCAAAAAGTATTTCTTCATTATTTCTTTTAGTTGTTAACCCATTTTCAGAAACTCCAAAAGGATATAATTGAGTTATAAAAGGGGTTCCTAAAATGATTTGTTGGACATATATTTTTACAAGTAAAAAGGTATTTTTAAAACATATGCCATTATTGCAAATACTGGCTTCTTCAAGCTTATAATTAACTTGAAGCTTTTCATTATTTGCAGTATAAAGCTTTTGTATAGTTTTCTTATAATATTGAGTTGGGATTAAACCTTCTTGAATACAATTGGATCAGATTTGAATCTATCAAAGCAATAAATGATTTGTGAAAAGAGTTTTTAATTTTCAAATTAACTTTCACATGCCATTTTTGCTGTAAAGTTTTAAGTCTCATTAAAAACTTATTTTCACCCATCTCATTATTATCAGAAGGAAAATCATTTTGAAAACTTTGGGAAGAAGAAGAAGCAGAAAGATTTACCTGTTCCTTCCCCGGATTTTTTGAAAAATTTTGTTCTAAAATTTTAGTTTTTAGTTTTAAATCAGCAATTTCAGATTTTAAAACTTTAATTTCTTTATATAAAAAAGAAAGACTTAAAGGTTCTTGAAAAGAAGATGATGGCTGAGAAGAAGACAAAATCTCTTTTAAAGAATAACCTTTAAATTCTTGTTTTTCAATTTCTTGAGATTCTAATTCTTTATACTTTTCAAGCATAGCAAGTTTAATCTGTGGATCATCAACTTGATTAATTAAATCAAGTAAAACTCTTGCCTCTTTAGTAATAACGTTAATTGTGAATTTACAATTACAGTTATCACCTATACAACCACAGCTTAAACAGCCTGCATCTGAATCAGATGTTTCTTGATTTTGATATATAACATCTGAATCATCATCAGAAGATGAATCATCTGAAGAATTAGTATCATAAAGAAGAATTTTCGAAATCTGATCCTTAATTTCTTCATCCATTTTTAATTCTTTAATCTTTTGTTTCACACGACAATCTCTTGCCATGTGTCCTACACGACCACATTTGTAACATGTGATATTTTTCTTGAAATCTTTTGAAAAAGGTTTCTTATAAGTTTTCTTTTGTGATTTTTTATAAGGTTTTATTTCTTTTTCCTGTTTAGAAAAACGTTTCTTTGTGTTAAATCGTTTTGAAAACTTTTGAGAAGTAACTCTCCTTTGTTTAGAAGGAGGAGTTAATTTTTCATAACCAAATTGTTCACAAAAATTACCCAATTCTTTGGAATTGGTTTTACTTTCAAATTTAGCTTGTCTATGCATTTTTATATCAGTACAAAATTGTAAACCTGTTTTATTAATAATTGAAATTAACCTTCCATAGGTTAATTCCTCTAAAGGAGTGCCAGGGGTACTCCAATTTTAATTGAGCCCTAACTTTTATAGAAAAATTCTTTGGAAGACTAGATATAAATCTATCCTTCCAATAAGCTTCTCTACAGTCAGTTCTAGTATAAATTTTTGTTAAAAAATTATCTTTATACCATCTGAACTCTCCAAGAGTAGGACAGTATAAATTGTTTAGTATTTCAAGGGACCTATCAGCAAATGTATTAGTGTCGCCAATAAATGCCTGAGATATTCCGAAAATTAATGTTTCAACTTGTTGATCAACCTGTCTTTCAACCTGTTGACCATTTTCAATGCGAGTTTCAGTTTTTACAGAGGTAAAAACTAAATTTCGCTCCTGTTCTTTTAAATTGTTGTCCCACCATCCTTTTAGGCTACCTGTGAAGCCATTAATAAGGATTTTGACAGTACTTAGAGCAGTGTTTCCACGAGCTCTATAGGCAGTAGCTGCCATGGACATTTCTTCTAATTTTCGCAGAATTTGATGTTCAGTGAAACCATCAATATTCCACTCAACTATTCCTTCACCAGTATATTGCGAAGCATATTTTGATGAGAAATAATCTTCATATTGAATATCAGGCAGAGTAGGCCTGTGATAATAATTTCTCGATTTTGGAAAAGATTTTGAAGTATTTTTTATTTTATTTACAGCATCTATATCAGAATCTTGAAACTGTTTTTCAAGTTCTAAAACATCATCATTTTTATTTTTTAAAACATTTAATTTTGAAGAAGATAATTTTAAAGAAGCTAATTGTTTATTGATTTCATCCAATAGAGTTGTATTGGATTCATTTCCAATTTTAAGATCCTTGATTTCTGAATCAGAAAGTTTGTAAGGAGAAATCAAAGGTTTTTCTATTTTTGAAAATGATTTTGAGGAAGATTCGACTTGATTTGAATTATCAAATTCTTCAGTGGTACTAGCCACTTGATATAAAAGTTGATTTGTAAAATTCAACTGTTGTTGAATATTTTTAATATCATATCGTGTCGAATTTTGAGCAGAAAGGGTTTTGTCATCAAATTTCATTGATTTGAAAGGTGATGCAATAATTTCATTGTTATCTACATTTGGAAAAGTGATTTCTTCCAAAGGTGGAATAACAGAAATTACTTCTTTACCCTTTGCCGTTTTCCAAATCTTTTTCGCAGAGTTAAGAACTTTTAACTCCAAGTGAGGAAAACAGTGATTTTCAAACCATTCGAAGAAGGGAATAGTATCATCCTCTACCTCCTCCAAATAAGAATAAAATTTTTCCTTATATTCGAAATCTGATCCTTAATTTCTTCATCCATTTTTAATTCTTTAATCTTTTGTTTCACACG
The DNA here is from genome assembly GCA_030762895.1 of Sophora flavescens. Classification (NCBI taxonomy): domain Eukaryota; kingdom Viridiplantae; phylum Streptophyta; class Magnoliopsida; order Fabales; family Fabaceae; genus Sophora; species Sophora flavescens. Next base: position 4,211,691 of record CM061070.1, read on the forward strand.
ACAATCTCTTGCCATGTGTCCTACACGACCACATTTGTAACATGTGATATTTTTCTTGAAATCTTTTGAAAAAGGTTTCTTATAAGTTTTCTTTTGTGATTTTTTATAAGGTTTTATTTCTTTTTCCTGTTTAGAAAAACGTTTCTTTGTGTTAAATCGTTTTGAAAACTTTTGAGAAGTAACTCTCCTTTGTTTAGAAGGAGGAGTTAATTTTTCATAACCAAATTGTTCACAAAAATTACCCAATTCTTTGGAATTGGTTTTACTTTCAAATTTAGCTTGTCTATGCATTTTTATATCAGTACAAAATTGTAAACCTGTTTTATTAATAATTGAAATTAACCTTCCATAGGTTAATTCCACTAAAGGAGTGCCAGGGTACTCCAATTTTAATTGAGCCCTAACTTTTATAGAAAAATTCTTTGGAAGACCAGATATAAATCTATCCTTCCAATAAGCTTCTCTACAGTCAGTTCAAGTATAAATTTTTTTTAAAAAATTATCTTTATACCATCTGAACTCTCCAAGAGTAGGACAGTATAAATTGTTTAGTATTTCAAGGGACCTATCAGCAAATGTATTAGTGTCGCCAATAAATGCCTGAGATATTCCAAAAATTAATGTTTCAACTTGTTGATCAACCTGTCTTTCAACCTGTTGACCATTTTCAATGCGAGTTTCAGTTTTTACAGAGGTAAAAACTAAATTTCGCTCCTGTTCTTTTAAATTGTTGTCCCACCATCCTTTTTTAATTTTTTTTTCATAAAATGTTTTTCTAATTATTTTTCGTTTATTTTTTTTTTCTAATTTACTTTTTTCTTTTTCCTTTTAAACTATTTTCTTTATAATTAATTTTTTTTTATGTTTTTCTTAAATTTTAAATTTTTTCCTAATAATATTTTTTTGCTAATACTTTTTTTTTGAATTCATTTGTATAGATTGATAGTGTAAAGTTTTTTTACACTGTCAACCAATAATAAATTGACAAACAGTAAAAACAGAATTGTCGTGTTCTTGATGTTTTAGTTTTTATATACTTATATTTTAATGTATATCTAAGTTAATAGTTTAAAATTTAATATTCTATATATATAGATATATAATATTAAATTTTAATATATATATATATATATATATATATATATATACACACACACACATACCTTTTAATGAGAATTAAAACCTTACAGCAAAAATGGCATGTGAAAGTCAATTTGAAAATTAAAAGAACATAAGTTAAAATACAAATTTTTACATATTGGATTGATACAAGTAGCTATCAAACCTCTTCATAGGCTTGGTATAGACACCCCAGTGTGTGTATGCCTTCGAGATACTCGTCCTGCAAGGTTCGAGGATCAAATACTTTCAATAATTGAGACCAATCTTCATGACGGTCCCACTTTCTTTAATAATTTTCCAAATTATACTTTGTCTTTGGATAGCTTGGGTAAAAACAAGCATAATATAAAGTTAGATATTAAAATAAAGGAAGGAATCTGGAATCCTAATTCCTATCCAATGGCTGTAATATACAAAATATATTATAAAGCCATGAAAACAAATATTTCGTCAAAAGCTCTAAGAATATCTTCCAAAGAAGATACTTTGCTTTTGCAAGTAAATTTAAATAAATCAAATGCTGTTACACCAAGGAGACTGAATCACAATGAAGTCTCTAGAAATTTAGAATGGAATTTACAAAGCGTTCTGCCTCCGGAGGAGCCAGAATCCTCTGTAATGTCTGTACCCATTGAACATTCTTCTGGAAATGTTTCTATTAGTTCTGCTCCCTTAAACATGAGTAATTCAACTAGGTCTTTTAGGACTTGTCCCGAGGGATCTAGAACTAATACAAATAATTCTCGAAGATCAATGGATTCTTTCCATTCTTTGAGATTAACAGGGGTGAATAGTCATCCTGTTATTCCTCAACTAGATTATAGGGTTGAAACCCCTATTACTGCAGTCGGTGCAGCAGAAAACAGAGAGAGTCTCCACTCTATCTGAAATAAATCAATCTTTTGAAAATACGAATCAAATTTTTGTTTTAACAAAATTCATTCTTGATAGAACCAAAGTTCAAAATGAATTTATGAAACCGGAACATGTAGAAAAATGAAAATGGTTCTTTTCGTCTTTTCCTCAACATATTTTAGCAGATTATAAAGAAAATTTTTATTCTTATTTGGAGGAGGTGGAGGATGACACTATTCCCTTCTTCGAATGGTTTGAAAATCACTGTTTTCCTCACTTAGAGTTAAAAGTTCTTAACTCTGCGAAAAAGATTTGGAAAACTTCAAAGGGTAAAGAGGTAATTTCGGTTATTCCACCTTTGGAAGAAATCACTTTTCCAAATGTTGATAATAACGAAATTATTGCATCACCTTTCCAATCGATGAAATTTGATGACAAAATCCTTTCTGTTCAAACTCCGACACGATATGATATTAAAAATATTCAACAACAATTAAATTATACAAATCAACTTTTGTATCAAGTGGCTAGTACCACTGAAGAATTTGACACTTCGACTCAAGTCGAATCTTCTTCAAAAACATTTTCAAAAACAGAAAAACCTTTGATTTCTCCTTACAAACTTTCTGACTCAGAAATCAAGGACCTTAAAATTGGAAATGAATCCAATACAACTCTATTGGATGAAATTGATAAACAATTGGCTTCTTTGAAAATATCTTCTTCAAAAGTAAATGTTTTGAAAAACAACAATGATGTTTTAGAACTTGAAAAACAATTTCAAGATTCTGATGTTGATGTTGTTAATAAAATTAAAAATACTTCAAAATCTTTTCCGAAATCACGAAATTATTATCACAGGCCTACTTTGCCTGATATTCAATATGAAGATTATTTTTCTTCTGAATATGCCTCTCAATATACTGGTGAAGGCATAGTTGAGTGGAACATTGATGGTTTCACTGAACATCAAATTTTGAGAAAATTAGAAGAAATGTCCATGGCAGCTACTGCATATAGAGCTCGTGGAAATACGACCCTAAGTACTGTCAAAATCCTTATTAATGGCTTCACTGGTAGCCTAAAAGGATGGTGGGACAATAATTTGAAAGAACAAGAGCGAAATTTGGTTTTTACTTCAGTAAAAACTGAAACTCGCGTTGAAAATGGTCAACAGGTTGAAAGACAGGTTGATCAACAAGTTGAAACTTTAATTTTAGGGATATCTTTAGCATTTATTGGTGACACCAATACTTTTGCTGATAGGTCCCTAGGAATTTTAAATAATTTATACTGTCATACTCTTGGAGAGTTCAGATGGTATAAAGATAACTTTTTGACAAAAATTTATACGAGAACTGACTGTAGAGAAGCTTATTGGAAGGATAGATTTATATCTGGTCTTCCAAAGAATTTTTCTACAAAAGTTAGAGCTCAATTAAAAATGGAGTACCCTGGCACTCCTTTGGAGGAATTAACCTATGGAAGGTTAATTTCTATAATAAACAAAGTTGGTTTACAATTTTGTACTGATATTAAAATGCATCGCCAAGCAAAGTTTGAAAGTAAAACCAATTCCAAAGAATTGGGTAATTTTTGCGAACAGTTTGGTTATGAAAAATTAACCCCCCCTTCAAAACAAAGAAAAATGACTACTCAAAAGTTTTCAAAACGTTTTCCACAAAAGAAAAGGTTTTCTAACAAAGAAAAAGATATAAAACCTTATAAGAAATCTCAAAAGAAATCTTATAAGAAACCTTTTTCAAAAGATTTTAAAAAAAATATCACTTGTTACAAATGTGGTCGAGTGGGGCACATGGCAAGAGATTGTCGTGTGAAACAAAAGATCAAAGAATTAAAAATGGATGATGATCTTAAAGATCAGATCTCAAAAATTCTTCTCTATGATACTAATTCTTCAGAAGAATCATCTTCGGATGATGATTCAGATGTTATATTTCAAAATCAAGAAACATCTGATTCTGATGCAGGATGTTTAAGTTGTGGATGTCTTGGTGATAACTGTAATTGTAAATTTACAATTAACGTTATTACTAAAGAAGCAAGAGTTCTGCTTGATCTGATAAATCAAGTAGATGATCCACAAATTAAATTAGCTATGCTTGAAAAATATAAAGAATTAGAATCACAGGAAGTTGAAAAACAGGAATTTAAAGGTTATTCTTTAAAAGAGATTTTGTCTTCTTCCAATCAGGCAACATCTTCTTTTAATCAAGAACCTTTAAGTCTTTCTTTTCTATATAAAGAAATTAAAGTTTTAAAATATGAAATTTCTGATTTAAAACTAAAAACTAAAATTTTGGAACAAAATTTTTCAAAAAATCCGGGGAAGGATCAGGTAAATCTTTCTGCTTCTTCTTCATCTCAAAGTTTTCAAAATGAATTTCCCACTGTTAATAATGAGCTGGGTGAAAATCAATTTTTAATGAGAATTAAAACCTTACAGCAAAAATGGCATGTGAAAGTCAATTTGAAAATTAAAAACTCTTTTCACAAACCATTTATTGCCTTGATCGATTCAGGTGCTGATTTGAATTGCATACAAGAAGGTTTGATCCCTACTCAATATTACAAGAAGACAATTCAAAAACTCTATACTGCAAATAATGAGAAGCTTCAAGTTAAATACAAACTTGAAGAAGCTAGTATTTGTAATAATGGAGTTTGTTTTAAAAATACATTTTTACTTGTTAAAAATATGTCAGAACAAATCATTTTAGGAACCCCTTATATAACCCAATTATATCCATTTGGAGTTTTTGAAAATGGTTTAACAACTAATAGAAATAATCAAGAAATATTGTTTGAATTTTTAAATCCAGTAAAATCAAAAGATTTAAATATTCTTTCTGAAAATAACTTTCTGTCAATTCTAAATGGAAAGCAAAACCAGATCAATTTTCTACAAAAAGAAATTGTATATCAGAAAATTGAAAAATAACTACAAGATCCTTTGATAAAGGAAAAGGTAACTGCTCTTCAAAAGGAATTTGAAACAGAAGTATGTTCTATTATTCCAAATGCTTTTTGGAATAGGAAAATTCATACTGTATCTTTACCGTATGAAAAAGATTTTGATGAAAGGAACATACCAACCAAAGCAAGACCTATTCAAATGAATAGTGAAACTTTGGAGTTTTGCAAAAAAGATATACAAGATCTTTTAAATAAGAAATTGATAAGACCGAGCAAATCCCCTTGGAGTTGCACAGCTTTTTATGTTAATAATAATCTTTGAAATAGAACGTGGTGAACCTCGAATGGTCATCAACTACAAGCCTTTGAATAAAGCATTACAGTGGATCCGCTACCCTGTACCTAACAAAAAGGATTTAATAAAAAGACTGCACAATGCAGTTATCTTTTCAAAATTTGATTTAAAATCAGGTTATTATCAAATAGCCTTAAAAGAAGAAGATAAATATAAAACTGCTTTTCTTTGTGCCTCTAGGTCATTACGAATGGAATGTAATGCCTTTAGGTTTGAAAAAATGCACCTTCAGAATTTCAAAATATAATGGATGAAATATTAAAGCCTCATTCTGAGTTTGCTTTAATATACATCGATGACATTTTAATATTCTCAAATTCTTTGGATCAGCATTTCAAACATTTGAATGTTTTCAAAGAAACAATAAAAAGAAATGGAATGGCTTTGTCTGCCAAAAAGACAAAACTTTGCTTAACTAAAATGAGGTTTTTGGGTCATGAAATATTTCAGGGCACAATTACTCCCATCAGCAGAAGCTGATAATTTTCCAAATGAACTAAAAGATAAAACACAACTTCAAAGATTTTTGGGTTGTTTGAATTATGTTTCGGAATTTATTCCCAACATTAGAAGAAAATGCAAGCCTCTGTATAGCAGACTTAGAAAGACTAAGAATCCAAAACCTTGGTCTGATGAGTTGTCAAAATTAGTGGCTGAGATAAAACAGGAAGTCAAGTCTCTACCGTGTCTTGGTATTCCTCATCCCGATGCTCGTCTAATAGTTCAGGTGACGCATCGAGAAAAAGGATATGGTGGCATCCTGCTCTGAGATCCTTCCAGAGTCAAAAGTCGAGCAGATTGTCGGATATCATTACGGTCTTTGGATCTCCTCACGGGGAAAAATATAGTACTATTAAAAAAGAAATTATATCTATAATGCTATGTATCACAAAATTTCAAGATGATCTTTTTAATAAAAAGTTTTTATTAAGAATAGATTGCAAAGCTGCTAAAGATGTTTTAGAAAAAGATGTTAAAAATCTTGTTTCAAAACATATTTTTGCCAGATGGCAAAGTCTTCTTAGTTGCTTTGATTTTGAAATTGAATATTTAAAAGGAGAAAATAATTTCATCCCTGATTATCTAACCAGGGAATTTTTGCAGGAATCTTCGGCAAAATGAGTTGGTCCCGAGGTGGACATACCAAAGGTGGGGCATCCCCCTCCTCATCAAAATCAAAACCTTTAACATTGGATTCCTTTGCACCCAGTGCAACCAAAATAGCCCAAACACCAATATCGGCCCAACAGCCCACCAAAAATACCTCATCATCTCTTGAAATAGCCAACAGGTTTGCTCCTTTGGGTAAACCAGTCCAAACCCAAAACCCACAAAATACTCAAACCCAAATACAAAATCCTGACAGAGAACCCCTCCAACATAAATATAAGCCCAATTGTCATAAACTGTTACTATTGGAGCCCGAAATGGGTGATCCTTCAAACAGTGTTTCAGGCCCCTGGAACATTTATGCAAAATATCATACTGAAGGCTCAGGTTGGATCCAATCTTTTGGGTCTAAGAAAAATCTAAAATTTTATCAGTTTATTTTATTAGACTCTGGGTCAGCCGAAATAGTTGAAAATTATAATGAAAATGACAAAACAAAAGTGGCTTACTCACAGTGCAAAATTCTGAAAGTGTTGACCATGTCAGACTGGGGTCAATATCCTCTCAAACCCAAAAGATTTTCAAGGGTATTCGACCCTGCTGTTTATGATTATTTTGACTACCAAAATGCTTGGGATTGCTTTCTATTTCTCCCAAATGAAAAACATTCTTGGTATTTTCAAATACTGAGTAATCAATTTACTTACCCTTCATGGTTTTTAAATTGGTTTGTACATTATGGATTATCCGTGGAGATTTTCCCCAATGCAATATACTCAACATACTTAGAGTACAAAACTCTAACACCCAAAATTCCAGCTCATGAAAAGCTGTTAAAATTCTGTGCTCAGTTTGGAATTTCATGGCTACTCCGATTTAGCTATGATGTTCATCAACATCTTCCAGAACCTTTTCCCCGTTGGATTTGTTCTTCCACTATGGTTTCTTGGTGGAGAAAGTTTAATGAGGATTTTGTTCTAACAAAATTTGAAACTTGGAAAAAACATGGACTTCAAAAAAGGAGTAACCTCAGTCTGTGTCTACTCCTTTTTTGAAGTCCATGTTTTTTCCAAGTTTCAAATTTTGTTAGAACAAAATCCTCATTAAACTTTCTCCACCAAGAAACCATAGTGGAAGAACAAATCCAACGGGGAAAAGGTTCTGGAAGATGTTGATGAACATCATAGCTAAATCGGAGTAGCCATGAAATTCCAAACCGAAGCACGAGAATTTTATGACTTTTCATGAGCTGGAATTTTGGGTGTTAGAGTTTTGTACTCTAAGTATGTTGAGTATATTGCATTGGGGAAAATCTCCACGGATAATCCATAATGTACAAACCAATTTAAAAACCATGAAGGGTAAGTAAATTGATTACTCAGTATTTGAAAATACCAAGAATGTTTTTCATTTGGGAGAAATAGAAAGCAATCCCAAGCATTTTGGTAGTCAAAATAATCATAAACAGCAGGGTCGAATACCCTTGAAAATCTTTTGGGTTTGAGAGGATGTTGACCCCAGTCTGACATGGTCAACACATTCAGAATTTTGTACTGTGAGTAAGCCACTTTTGTTTTGTCATTTTCATTATAATTTTCAACTATTTCGGCTGACCCAGAGTCTAATAAAATAAACTGATAAAATTTTAGATTTTTCTTAGACCCAAAAGATTGGATCCAACCTGAGCCTTCGGTATGATATTTTGCATAAATGTTCCAGGGGCCTAAAACATTGTTTGAAGGATCACCCATTTCGGGCTCCAATAGTAACAGTTTATGACAATTGGGCTTATATTTATGTTGGAGGGGTTCTCTGTCAGGATTTTGTATTTGGGTTTGAGTATTTTGTAGGTTTTGGGTTTGGACTGGTTTACCCAAAGGAGCAAACCTGTTGGCTATTTCAAGAGATGATGAGGTATTTTTGGTGGGCTGTTGGGCCGATATTGGTGTTTGGGCTATTTTGGTTGCACTGGGTGCAAAGGAATCCAATGTTAAAGGTTTTGATTTTGATGAGGAGGGGAATGCCCTACCTTTGGTATGTCCACCTCGGGACCCACTCATTTTGACGAAGATTCCTGCAAAAATTCCCTGGTTAGATAATCAGGGATGAAATTATTTTCTCCTTTTAAATATTCAATTTCAAAATCAAATCAACTAAGAAGACTTTGCCATATGGCAAAAATATGTTTTGAAACAAGATTTTTAACATCTTTTTCTAAAACATCTTTAGCAGCTTTGCAATCTATTCTTAATAAAAACTTTTTATTAAAAAGATCATCTTGAAATTTTGTGATACATAGCACTATAGATAAAATTTCTTTTTAATAGTACTATATTTTTTCTGTGAAGAGATCCAAAGACCAGAATGATATCCGACAACTGCTCGACTTTTGACTCGGAAGGATCCATGAGCGGATGCCACCATATCCTTTTCCGATGCGTCGATCGAACTATTAGACGAGCATCGGGATGAGGAATACCAAGACACGGTAGAGACTTGACTTCTGTTTTATCTCGGCCACTAATTTTGACAACTCATCGGACCAAGGTTTTGGATTCTTAGTCTTTCTAAGTCTGCTATACTGAGAGGCTTGCATTTTCTTCTAATGTTGGGAATAAATTCCGAAACATCATTCAAACAACCCAAAAATCTTTGAAGTTGTGTTTTATCTTTTAGTTCATTTGGAAAATTATCAGCTTCTGCTGATGGGAGTAATTGTGCCCTGAAATATTTCATGACCCAAAAACCTCATTTTAGTTAAGCAAAGTTTTGTCTTTTTGGCAGACAAAGCCATTCCATTTCTTTTTATTGTTTCTTTGAAAACATTCAAATGTTTGAAATCTTGATCCAAAGAATTTGAGAATATTAAAATGTCATCGATGTATATTAAAGCAAACTCAGAATGAGGCTTTAATATTTCATCCATTATATTTTGAAATTCTGAAGGTGCATTTTCAAACCTAAAGGCATTACATTCCATTCGTAATGACCTAGAGGCATGATAAAAGCAGTTTTATATTTATCTTCTTCTTTTAAGGCTATTTGATAATAACCTGATTTTAAATCAAATTTTGAAAAGATAACTGCATTGTGCAGTCTTTTTATTAAATCCTTTTTGTTAGGTACAGGGTAGCGGATCCACTGTAATGCTTTATTCAAAGGCTTGTAGTTGATGACCATTCGAGGTTCACCACGTTCTATTTCAGCATTATTATTAACATAAAAAGCTGTGCAACTCCAAGGGGATTTGCTCGGCCTTATCAATTTCTTATTTAAAAGATCTTGTATATCTTTTTTGCAAAACTCCAAAGTTTCACTATTCATTTGAATAGGTCTTGCTTTGGTTGGTATGTTCCTTTCATCAAAATCTTTTTCATACGGTAAAGATACAGTATGAATTTTCCTATTCCAAAAAGCATTTGGAATAATAGAACATACTTCTGTTTCAAATTCCTTTTGAAGAGCAGTTACCTTTTCCTTTATCAAAGGATCTTGTAGTTATTTTTCAATTTTCTGATATACAATTTCTTTTTGTAGAAAATTGATCTGGTTTTGCTTTCCATTTAGAATTGACAGAAAGTTATTTTCAGAAAGAATATTTAAATCTTTTGATTTTACTGGATTTAAAAATTCAAACAATATTTCTTGATTATTTCTATTAGTTGTTAAACCATTTTCAGAAACTCCAAATGGATATAATTGGGTTATATAAGGGGTTCCTAAAATGATTTGTTCTGACATATTTTTAACAAGTAAAAATGTATTTTTAAAACAAACTCCATTATTACAAATACTAGCTTCTTCAAGTTTGTATTTAACTTGAAGCTTCTCATTATTTGCAGTATAGAGTTTTTGAATTGTCTTCTTGTAATATTGAGTAGGGATCAAACCTTCTTGTATGCAATTCAAATCAGCACCTGAATCGATCAAGGCAATAAATGGTTTGTGAAAAGAGTTTTTAATTTTCAAATTGACTTTCACATGCCATTTTTGCTGTAAGGTTTTAATTCTCATTAAAAATTGATTTTCACCCAGCTCATTATTAACAGTGGGAAATTCATTTTGAAAACTTTGAGATGAAGAAGAAGCAGAAAGATTTACCTGATCCTTCCCCGGATTTTTTGAAAAATTTTGTTCCAAAATTTTAGTTTTTAGTTTTAAATCAGAAATTTCATATTTTAAAACTTTAATTTCTTTATATAGAAAAGAAAGACTTAAAGGTTCTTGATTAAAAGAAGATGTTGCCTGATTGGAAGAAGACAAAATCTCTTTTAAAGAATAACCTTTAAATTCCTGTTTTTCAACTTCCTGTGATTCTAATTCTTTATATTTTTCAAGCATAGCTAATTTAATTTGTGGATCATCTACTTGATTTATCAGATCAAGCAGAACTCTTGCTTCTTTAGTAATAACGTTAATTGTAAATTTACAATTACAGTTATCACCAAGACATCCACAACTTAAACATCCTGCATCAGAATCAGATGTTTCTTGATTTTGAAATATAACATCTGAATCATCATCCGAAGATGATTCTTCTGAAGAATTAGTATCATAGAGAAGAATTTTTGAGATCTGATCTTTAAGATCATCGTCCATTTTTAATTCTTTGATCTTTTGTTTCACACGACAATCTCTTGCCATGTGCCCCACTCGACCACATCTGTAACAAGTGATATTTTTCTTAAAATCTTTTGAAAAAGGTTTCTTATAAGATTTCTTTTGAGATTTCTTATAAGGTTTTATATCTTTTTCTTTGTTAGAAAACCTTTTCTTTTGTGGAAAACGTTTTGAAAACTTTTGAGTAGTCATTTTTCTTTGTTTTGAAGGGGGGGTTAATTTTTCATAACCAAACTGTTCGCAAAAATTACCCAATTCTTTGGAATTGGTTTTACTTTCAAACTTTGCTTGGCGATTCAAAAGTTAATGTATATGGAGAAAAAGGACTTTGGGGTTGAGAAATCACTGATGAAGAAGACCCAACTATATTCTTGTCCTTGTTTCTTCTTTGGTGAATTTGTTGGAGTAGACACAGATCGAGGAAGTCTCCTTTTTTGAAGTCCATGTTTTTCCAAGTTTCAAATTTTGTTAGAACAAAATCCTCATTAAACTTTCTCCACCAAGAAACCATAGTGGAAGAACAAAAGCAATAGTCCAATAGTAAAAGCTGGTACCAAAGTCAAAAGAAGAATAGTACCTGCTTTTCGGATTTGAAAAATTTGAAATCCATGGCTCGAAGCTGAAGATTCCTCTTCTATATAAGGAACTCGAAGACTCGGTTGGAGATAGAGCTTACTTCACTCTGAACTTACTAATCTCTCTCTTTTGTAATCTTGCAGTGTTTTCAAGTTTTCTTAAGAGCTACTTGTATTTGTAAGTTCTTGCAATATCTTTGAATACTTTGTATAATCACTCGCCTAAACTTGTGGCATATAGTGATTTTGTAAAAACAAAATAATTCTCTATTTACAATATCCTTTCTTTTAGAAAGTTTATTTTACATACTCTGATATTTGATTTGCTATTTTTCATCAATATTTTCAATATGTCTCTAACATCTTTTTGTGAAATGATCCGCAGTGGCCCTTTTGGTATCAGAGCCTAACGGATTTATGGTGTGTTAAATGATTTATTTATAGCTTTGATTTTGGAAATGTGATTGGGTGTATATTTTTTGGGATTGATCTGGTACTTTTTATATCTATAGATTGTTTGTTTGTTCTCTTTTCTTCATATCTGGAATGTGAGTGTTGTCTGGTAACTCATATATATGTTGGACTGGTTCTTTACGGGATTAATGAGCCTACAGAAGTTGTAGAAGATAAAATCTATATTGGTCTATATGTTGCAAAACAGAGGGGCTTAGTGTGGATCTTAATTTTTTTTCTTTGCTATAAAATCCCGTAAACAGTGATGAGTCTTTCGTTGACAATATTGGAATACATTGGATTTAGAACAAAAAAAAAAATATGGCAAAGATCCTGTGTAGAGAATTTATACTAGTATAAAAGTTGGATAGACAATTTTATTATAGATATACATGTTGGCAATAGGATTTTTTGCCTTTTTTTTTAAGAAAAAATAATTTTAAAAAAACAAAATTAAATTTTTATAAAAATTAATTTTAAAAATTAAGTTTTTTTTTTTACTTTTTTTTAAAACTTAAATTTTTTTTTACGTATAATTTTTTATTAATATTTTTTTAAAATTTTTTTATTTTTTTTAGGTTTTCCTTAACTTTTAAATTTTTTCCCTAATAAATTTTTTTTTTGCTAATACTTTTATTTTTGAATTTATTTGTATACACTGACAGTGTAAAGTTTTTTTCACACTGTCAACCAATCATAAATTGACAAATAGTAAAAGTAGAGTTGTCATGTTCTTGATATTTTAATTTTTATATACTTATATTTTAATGTATATATAATTTTATATTTTTTATTTATTTATATACATATACATATATATATATATATTTATATTTTCCGGTTCGAATAGAATCAAACCAAAACAATTGTAATTGGTTTAGATATTGTTATTGACCTTTTTAAAGTTAATAATTTTTTGTTTTTAAATATTTTTAGCTAGGAAAGATAGTAAAGCTACCTTGTTCTTCGAAAAAGTTTAGGGTTGTAAGACTCGAAACAATAATTCGATGAATTTGAAAATCCGAACCAACCAATTAAATTGGTTCTTTTTTTTTTCTTTTCAATGCACGGTTCCGAATTGAACCAAATTAAATGGTCATTAATTCGGTTATTTTGGAACCGAACCAATTACAATATTTTAATATTTTTTTTATATATTATAATATTCAATATGTATATCATTTTATCAGTTAACAATTTTTCTTCTACTGTTCCAATAATAGTAGAAGGAGCTGTCAACCGGTGGATTATTTTGGATTAATTAAATTCATTTTTTAAAAATATATTCTTTATAATATTTTTATAATTTATTTTTTTTCCCGTATTAGTTTTTTTCAAATTTACATTTTTTAAATATTTATTTTATAATTGATTTTTTTAAAATATTTGTTTTCTTATTAATTTTATTTTTCTAATTTTTTTCGAATATTTTTTTCCTAATATTTTTTATATACTTTTTTCTAATTTTTTTCCTAATTTTTTTCCAATTTTTTAAATTTTTGTTTTCATAAAATGTTTTTCTAATTATTTTTCGTTTATTTTTTTCTAATTTACTTTTTTCTTTTTCCTTTTAAACTATTTTCTTTATAATTAATTTTTTTTATGTTTTTCTTAATTTTTAAATTTTTTTCCTAATAATATTTTTTTGCTAATACTTTTTTTTGAATTCATTTGTATAGATTGATAGTGTAAAGTTTTTTTACACTGTCAACCAATAATAAATTGACAAACAGTAAAAACAGAATTGTCGTGTTCTTGATGTTTTAGTTTTTATATACTTATATTTTAATGTATATATAAGTTAATAGTTTAAAATTTAATATTCTATATATATAGATATATAATATTAAATTTTAATATATATATATATATATATATATATATATATATATATATATATACATATACATACCTTTTAAGTCTTTCTTTTCTTTATAAAGAAATTAAAGTTTTGAAATCTGAAATTGCCGATTTGAAAATGAAAACTAAAATTTTGGAGCAAAATTTTTCAAAAACCAGGGAAAGGTCGGGTCAATCTTTCTGCCTCATCTTCTTCCCAAAGTTTCAAAAATGATTTTCAACTTTGATAATCCTGAGTTCAGCGAAGATCATTTTTTGCTGAGAATCAAAACTTTGCAGCAAAAATGGCATGTGAAGGTCAATTTGAAAATTAAAAACTCATTTCACAAACCATTTATTGCTCTTATTGATTATGGAGCAGACTTAAACTGTATACAAGAAGGTCTGATCCCAAATCAATATTATCAGAAAACAATACAAAAGCTATATACTGCAAATAATGAGAAGCTTCAAGTTAAGTATAAACTTGAGGAAGCTAGTATTTGTAATAATGACATTTGTTTTAAAAATTCCTTTTTACTTGTTAAAAATATGTCTGAACAAATTATTTTAGGAACTCTTTTCATAACCCAACCGTATCCCTTTGGAGTCTCTGAAAATGGTTTGACCACAAAAAGGAATAATCAAGAAATTCTTTTTGAATTTTTGAATCCTATTAAATCAAAAGATTTAAATTCCCTTTCTGAAACGAATTTCTTATCCATTCTCAATGGAAAGCAAAATCAAATTTTTTTTTTCAAAAAGAAATTCTTTAGCAAAAAATAGAAAAACAATTACAAGATTCTTTGATTAAGGAGAAGGTAATTGCTTTGCAAAAAGAATTTGAAACTGAAGTTTGTTCTATAATTCCAAATGCTTTTTGGAATAAAAAAGTTCATACTGTTTCTCTTCCTTATGAAAAGGATTTTGATGAAAGGAACATACCAACTAAAGCTCGACCTATTCAGATGAATAGTGAGACTTTAGAATTTTACAAAAAGGATATTCAAGATCTTTTAAATAAGAAATTGATAAGGCCTAGCAAGTCCCCTTGGAGTTGCACTGCCTTTTATGTTAACAATAATTCGGAAATTGAGTGTGGTGAACCTCGAATGGTCATCAATTATAAACCTTTGAATAAGGCTTTACAGTGGATTCGATATCCAGTTCCAAATAAAAAGGATTTGATCAAAAGACTGCACAATGCAGTTATTTTTTCAAAATTTGATTTGAAATCCGGTTATTATCAAATAGCTTTGAAAGAAGAGGATAAATACAAAACTGCTTTTACTGTCCCTTTAGGACATTATGAGTGGAATGTAATGCCTCTAGGTTTGAAAAATGCACCTTCTGAATTTCAAAATATCATGGATGAAATATTAAAGCCTCATTCTGAGTTTGCTTTAATTTACATCGATGACATCTTAATATTTTCAAATTCTTTGGAACAACATTTCAAGCATTTGAATGTTTTCAAAGAAACAATAAAAAGAAATGGAATGGCTTTGTGTCGCCAAAAAGACAAAACTTTGTTTAACTAAAATGAGGTTTTGGGCCATGAAATATTTGAGGGCACAATTACACCAATTAGTAGAAGTATTGCTTTTGCTGATAATTTTCCAAATGAATTGAAAGACAAAACACAACTTCAAAGATTTTTGGGTTGTTTGAATTATGTTTCAGAATTTATTCCTAATATTAGAATAAAATGCAAACCTCTGTATGTTAGACTTAGAAAGACTAAGAACCTAAAGCCTTGGTCTAGTGAGCTGTCAGAGTTAGTGGCTGAAATAAAAAGGGATGTCAAGTCTTTGCCGTGTCTTGGTATTCCTCATCCAGATGCTAGTCTAATTGTTCAGACAGATGCATCAGATAAAGGATATGGTGGCATCCTGCTACAGATCCTCCCAGAGTCAAAAATAGAGCAGATTGTCAGATATCACTCTGGTCTTTGGATCTCATCACAAGAAAAATCTAGTACTATTAAAAAAGAGATTTTATCTATAGTACTATGTATTACAAAATTTCAAGATGATCTTTTCAACAAATTTTTTTTATTACGTATAGATTGCAAAGCAGCTAAAGATGTTTTAGAAAAGGATGTTAAAAATCTTGTTTCAAAACATATTTTTGCCAGATGGCAAAGCCTTTTAAGCTGTTTTGATTTTGAAATAGAATTTTTGAAAGGAGAAAATAATTTTATCCCTGATTTTCTAACCAGGGAATTTTTGCAGGATTCTACAAAATGAGCGGGTCCCGAGGAGGATCAACCAGAGGTGGGGCATCCCCTTCCTTTTCAAAATCAAGATCGTTAATATTAGACTCCTTTGCACCTAGTGCAAGTAAAATAGCCTCTACCCCAATATCGGCCCAACAGCCCACTAAAAATACTTCCTCCCTTGAAATAACCAACCGTTTTACCCCTTTGGGTAAACCTCAAATTACCCAACCAAAAAGCCCACAACAAAATATCCAAACTCTCGAAAGAGAACCCCTCCAACAAAAATATAAACCCCACTGTCAAAGGTTACTGCTTCTGGAGCCCGAGATGGGTGATCCATCAAATAGTATTTCAGAACCCTGGAACATCTACTCAAAATATTTTCAAGAAGGATGTGGTTGGATTCAGGCTTTTGGATCCAAGAAAAATTTAAAATTTTATCAATTTATTTTGATAGACTCTGGGTCTGTTGAAATAAATGAAAATGAGAATGAAAAGGCTGAGGGAATAGTGGCGTATTCCCAATGCAAGATTTTGAAAGTGTTGACCATGTCTGACTGGGGTCAACACCCTTTAAAGCCCAAAAGATTTTCTCGGGTATTCGACCCGGCAGTTTATGACTATATGGACTACCAAAATGCTTGGGAACACTTTTTAAATATTCCCAATCAAAAACATTCTTGGTACTTCATTATAGTAAGTAATCAATCTATTTACCCTTCTTGGTTTATGGATTGGTTTGTGCGTTTTGGGTTGTCTGTTGAAATACTCCCAAATGCCATTTATTCAAAATACTTAGAGTTCAAAACTCTAACCCCAAAACTTCAGGCTCATGAAAAATTGCTACATTTTTGTGCACAGTTTGGAATTTCATGGTTGCTTCGATATAGCTATGATATTCATGCACATCTCCCAGAGCCTTTTCCAAAATGGATTTGTGCTTCCATTCTTGTTTCTTGGTGGCGCAAATTTAATGAGGATTTTTTATTATCAAAATTTGAGACTTGGAAGAAGCATGGACTTCAAAAGAGGAGACTGCCTCAGTCCATCACCCCTGCCAACTTTCCATCCAGAAATAAAGATAAGGGAATTGTTGGGACTGCTTCCTCTGTGATCTCACAGCCAGCTAGTCCTTTTTCTCCATATACCTTAACATTGGATGCTTCATCTCAAGCAGAATTAAAGAAAAAATTATTAGAAGCTGCATCAACAGTTGGATCAGATGAAGAAACTGACGTGCCAGCTATTGAAGCAGAAGACTTTGAAGAATTTAATCCTTATATGGAAAACAATGACCCAGATGTAGGATTTTTTGACTAAAATAATCAGTTTTGTCGCATCTCCGTAAAGGATAAAAAGATGGCCGACAAGATAAAATGATTCCCACTCAGAAAATAAAGCAGAGTCCTTTGGACACAAATGTGGCCGCCCATGTGCCATTCTGCTTTCTTTCAGTAAAGTTGTTTGTCGTCCAGTCTTGAAACGAATCTTCGTAGCAGAACAAAATGGCCGACAAAGTTAAAGTTCCACAGTGAAACTAGGTGCCATAAGTCAAAAGAAGAATAGTACCTGCTTTTCGGATTTGAAACATTTGAAATTCGCGACCCTCAGCTGAAGGCTCCTACCTCTATATAAGGAACCTCAAGACTCAGTTGTTAGCATCGCTTAATTTCCATCAGAGCTTACTAATCTCTCTTGTTTGTAATCTTGCAGTTTTCTTAGTATTCTCAAGTTTTCTTACAAGCTTCAATCTTTGTAAGTTCTGTAATATTTTCTTAACATCTTGTAAACACTCTCCTAAATCTTGGCATATAGTGAACTTTGAAATCTGATATTTCAAGAATATTTTCTTACTTTGATATTTTCGTACTCTGATATTTTCAATATTTTGCTTCTTCACCTGAAATCTTCAATGAATTCTCTAACATCTTTCTGTGAAATGATCCGCAGTGGCCCTCTTGGTATCAGAGCCTAAGGGTTCTGGTACTTGTTACAGTATTTGAGTTGTCCCTTCTTGCAGCGTTGGTAAGCCTGAAGGGTGTTCCCGGTAGTAAAGCCTGAGGTAGGTAGTAAATCCGTTGGTAAGCCTGGTGTTCCCGGTGTTGGTAAGGTCAAATTTTCAATGATCTGTCATAGGTACTAGAGCTTTTAGGTTAGGTTATCATGTCTAGCCTTCTAAAGATGATTTCTAAAAATGTTTCACTCCAAAAATTTACTATTAAACTTTTTTAGAAAAATTCTTTAGACGGCTATACATGATAACCTAACCTAAAAGCTCTAGTACCTATGACAGATCATTGAATTGACCTTACCAACACGGAACACCAGGCTACCAACGGATTTACTACCTACCGCAGCTTTACTACGGGAACACCCTTCAGCTTACCAACGCTGCAAGAAGGGACAACTCAAATCTCAGAATAAGTACCGAAACCCTAGGCTCGATACCAAGAGGGCCATCTGGATCATTTCACGAAAGATGTTAGAGAATTCATTGAAGATTTCAGGTGAAGAAGCAAAATATTGAAAATATCGAGTAGGAAAATATCAAAGTAATAAAATATTCTTGAAATATCAGATTTCAAAGTTCACTATATGCCAAGATTTAGGTGAGTGTTTACAAGATGTTAAGAAAATATTGCGGAACTTACAAAGTATTGAAGCTTGTAAGAAAACTTGAGAATACTAAGAAAACTGCAAGATTACAAACAAGAGAGATTAGTAAGCTCGATTGAAATTAGCGATGCTAACAACTCGAGTCTTGAGGTTCCTTATATAGAGGAGAAGCCCGGTGAGGGTCGCGGATTTCAAGCGTTTCAAACCAAGCGGTACTATTCTTCTTTTGACTTCGCACCTACTTTCACTGTGGAACTTTAACTTTGTCGGTCATTTTGTCTCGCCACAAAGATTCATCAAAGCTGGGGCGATAAACAACTTTCTTGAAAGAAAGCGAGAATGGCACATGGGCGCCACATTTGTGTCCAAAGGACTCGCTTTATTTTCTCGAGTGGGAATCATTTTATCTTGTCGGCCATCTTTATCCTTTACGGAGATGCGACAAAACTGATTATTTTAGTCAAAAAATCCTACATCGGGTCATTGTTTTCCATATAAGGATTAAATTCTTCAAAGTCTTTCGCTTCAATAGCTGGCACGCGCGCTTTCTTCATCCGATCCAACTGTTGATGCAGCTTCTAATAATTTTTTCTTTAATTCTCGCGAGATGAAGCATCCAATGTTAAGGTATATGGAGAAAAAGGACTAGCTGGCTGTGAGATCACAGAGGAAGCAGTCCCAACAATTCCCTTATCTTTATTTACGGATGGAGAGTTGGCAGGGGCGATGGACTGAGGCAGTCTCCTCTTTTGAAGTCCATGCTTCTTCCAAGTCTCAAATTTTGATAATACAAAATCCTCATTAAATTTGCGCCACCAAGAAACAAGAATGGAATCACAAATCCATTTTGGAAAAGGCTCTGGGAGATGTGCATGAATATCATAGCTATATCGAAGCAACCATTAAATTCCAAACTGTGCACAAAAATGTAGCAATTTTTCATGAGCCTGAAGTTTTGGGGTTAGAGTTTTGAACTCTAAGTATTTTGAATAAATGGCATTTGGGAGTATTTCAACAGACAACCCAAAACGCACAAACCAATCCATAAACCAAGAAGGGTAAATAGATTGATTACTTACTATAATGAAGTACCAAGAATGTTTTTGATTGGGAATATTTAAAAAGTGTTCCCAAGCATTTTGGTAGTCCATATAGTCATAAACTGCCGGGTCGAATACCCGAGAAAATCTTTTGGGCTTTAAAGGGTGTTGACCCCAGTCAGACATGGTCAACATTTTCAAAATCTTGCATTGGGAATACGCCACTATTCCCTTAGCCTTTTCATTCTCATTTTCATTTATTTCAATAGACCCAGAGTCTATCAAAATAAATTGATAAAATTTTAAATTTTTCTTGGATCCAAAAGCCTGAATCCAACCACATCCTTCTTGAAAATATTTTGAGTAGATGTTCCAGGGTTTTGAAACACTATTTGATGGATCACCCATCTCGGGCTCCAGAAGCAGTAACCTTTGACAGTGGGGTTTATATTTTTGTTGGAGGGGTTCTCTTTCGAGAGTTTGGATATTTTGTTGTGGGCTTTTTGGTTGGGTAATTTGAGGTTTACCCAAAGGGGTAAACCGGTTGGTTATTTCAAGGGAGGAAGTATTTTTAGTGGGCTGTTGGGCCGATATTGGGGTAGAGGCTATTTTAGTTGCACTAGGTGCAAAGGAGTCTAATGTTAACGATCTTGATTTTGAAGAGGAAGGGGATGCCCCACCTCTGGTTGATCCTCCTCGGGACCCGCTCATTTTGTAGAATCCTGCAAAAATTCCCTGGTTAGAAAATCAGGGATAAAATTATTTTCTCCTTTCAAAAATTCTATTTCAAAATCAAAACAGCTTAAAAGGCTTTGCCATCTGGCAAAAATATGTTTTGAAACAAGATTTTTAACATCCTTTTCTAAAACATCTTTAGCTGCTTTGCAATCTATACGTAATAATTTTTTTTTTGTTGAAAAGATCATCTTGAAATTTTGTAATACATAGTACTATAGATAAAATCTCTTTTTTAATAGTATTATATTTTTCTTGTGATGAGATCCAAAGACCAGAGTGATATCTGACAATCTGCTCTATTTTTGACTCTGGGAGGATCTGTAGCAGGATGCCACCATATCCTTTATCTGATGCATCTGCCTGAACAATTAGATTAGCATCTGGATGAGGAATACCAAGACACGACAAAGACTTGACATCCCTTTTTATTTCAGCCACTAACTCTGACAGCTCACTAGACCAAGGCTTTGGGCTCTTAGTCTTTCTAAGTCTAGCATACAGAGGTTTGCATTTTATTCTAATATTAGGAATAAATTCTGAAACATAATTCAAACAACCCAAAAATCTTTGAAGTTGTGTTTTGTCTTTCAATTCATTTGGAAAATTATCAGCAAAAGCAATACTTCTACTAATTGGTGTAATTGTGCCCTGAAATATTTCATGGCCCAAAAACCTCATTTTAGTTAAACAAAGTTTTGTCATTTTGGCAGACAAAGCCATTCCATTTCTTTTTATTGTTTCTTTGAAAACATTCAAATGCTTGAAATGTTGTTCCAAAGAATTTGAAAATATTAAGATGTCATCGATGTAAATTAAAGCAAACTCAGAATGAGGCTTTAATATTTCATCCATGATATTTTGAAATTCAGAAGGTGCATTTTTCAAACCTAGAGGAATTACATTCCACTCATAATGTCCTAAAGGGACAGTAAAAGCAGTTTTGTATTTATCCTCTTCTTTCAAAGCTATTTGATAATAACCGGATTTCAAATCAAATTTTGAAAAAATAACTGCATTGTGCAGTCTTTTGATCAAATCCTTTTTATTTGGAACTGGATATCGAATCCACTGTAAAGCCTTATTCAAAGGTTTATAATTGATGACCATTCGAGGTTCACCACGCTCAATTTCCGAATTATTGTTAACATAAAAGGCAGTGCAACTCCAAGGGGACTTGCTAGGCCTTATCAATTTCTTATTTAAAAGATCTTGAATATCCTTTTTACAAAATTCTAAAGTCTCACTATTCATCTGAATAGGTCGAGCTTTAGTTGGTATGTTCCTTTCATCAAAATCCTTTTCATAAGGAAGAGAAACAGTATGAACTTTTCTATTCCAAAAAGCATTTGGAATTATAGAACAAACTTCAGTTTCAAATTCTTTTTGCAAAGCAATTACCTTCTCCTTAATCAAAGGATCTTGTAATTGTTTTTCTATTTTTTGATAAAGAATTTCTTTTTGAAGAAAACAAATTTGATTTTGCTTTCCATTGAGAATGGATAAGAAATTCGTTTCAGAAAGGGCATTTAAATCTTTTGATTTAATAGGATTCAAAAATTCAAAAAGAATTTCTTGATTATTCCTTTTTGTGGTCAAACCATTTTCAGAGACTCCAAAGGGATACATGCGACACCCTTATCTAGGGTCATCACACTCTTACCCAAGAACATAAATTTAATTACTAAACGCTGGTTACTTTCGGAAAATATGTATTTATATTAAACGTTTCTTTACAAAAATAGTGCTGAATTTTTTTTTCCAACATACAACATAAAAACCATTGTAAACATAACAACATATATATATATATATATATATATATATATATATAGATATATACATTTCCTTGGATATATATACAATGTAACGCCCCCTTGAGGGCATTACTTAAGTAACACGTGCGGAATTTAAATTAAAAGATAATTTGCTGGTGCTTTCGGAAAATAATTTATATAAGTATACAAGTGTCTGAAATTGGGTATAAAAATTTTGTTACGACTCCTAAGCCTTGATTGGCACACAGACTTACTATCATAGTATGGCAAGCCTATTTAATTTAAAGAATATACTTGAATAAAAGCTAGTATTTTACGAAAATTTCGACAGAGTCTCCTCTGTAATTCGGACATCCCAGGTAAAAGAACACCTGCTAAAATAATTTCATTTTCATTCCAGAATTCCAGTTACACTAAATACAACCAGGCATTAATATGCTAAAGATAGTTATATCAATTAGCTATACATGACCCAAAAGGAAAAGTTTAAGCTTTCATTCAAAAGAGACGCTCTCCGAGCCATAAACATTCTGTTTTAAAATATAGACTCTCTGAGTCATACTCATACATACTTATCAAAAATCCAAGTCTCAAACCCTAAGCCGGTCATTCTAAAAGTTATTCCTGAGAAGAACTCACGTGATCGTTCCACAATCAAATACTTCATCAAGCAACTAGATCTAAGTCTCCGAGTGACTTAGGAAGACTCCTCTGCACATCTGTACTAAAACACCCAGGGTACAATAGCAAACCAGGAGAAACCTGATATGTTTGTAAGGGTGAGATACCGACAAATGGATATATCACACAACAACCATATACATGATACATACATCACATAATCATATAAGCAGTTAAATCATGCATATACATCACATAACAGTGTTATATCAAAGGGTCTCAAACCCGCACAGTCAATCTTTTGAAAATATGCATGACACCTCAATATCAGGCTCTATCCTAATCTCATGAGATCACAACACCATGTTATCACTGGAGAAGATAGAGTTGGTCAAGCTCTGCCCACCGGGCTGTTGCCACCGCATCCTGATGCACCAGGCCTCTTGGTCAGACAACGCCACATGCCCTTAACGAAACAGCTAGCAATGTGACTGACTCTCAGATACCCTATGGGTATCCTCAATAAGCAAAGGCACGTCTGCCAGGGGAAATGCATATGAATAAAAACTTTCCTTTTAAGGTTTTTCTTTATGTAAATATTTCACTGTCAAAGCTCAAAGCTAATGACTTAACATTATTTCCCCATCACTTGAAAACTTAGAAACATAGGACACACAGTCCAAATGCTCAATCCCAACACCTAGGCCGTGGCCGCAGTCAAGGTTTGTGGTAATGGAAATCAATATACTTTTAGTCATGTTTTACTTATCATGCTAAGGACAATAGCCCACAACAACGGAAAATTAGAACGAACTGTCCTCGATTCCGCGAATTGGACTTGAAGTCCATAACATTACGAATAGGACTTTACGGTCCCGAATTAACACTGATTCAAGATCACGTGCTAAGCATGGAAAACTAGAGGTGACGTCTCACGTCTAGATTCCTATTCTTTTAGTACTTATCTTTCATTTGACGAAAACAGTTTTCGAAACCGAAAGCCTCGATAACCTATGCTGGCTATCGGAAAGTTTCTAAATCATTTGGGAGAAAACCTTTTCTTTTGAAATTCCTTTATAAAACGTTTTTGAAACACTTTTAACTTTGAAAATCCCCAATAGGATATTGTAAAATATTTTTGAAAGTTTTCACTTAAAACATATAGTTCGAAAAGGGTTTTTCTCTTGCATTCTAGAAATCACTAAAGCTATATTGTCACATAAAACAAGTACTTTTAAACATTCAAGCTTTTTGGAAAAGAACACCCATCCTTTCATCTTCAAAGCTTATTAAGGTTTTTAATCCTTATTAATGATTGAGCGCAGACACACGTCCGGCTTAGCAAACTTCAAACAACAACAGCAGTATGCACACATATATATATTCACAGTTCAATGCCAATATCACAGTTCATCACAGTTATACATCTCAACATATATAACGATACAGTTCAACTTCATATAATAGCATAACATTTCAGATAATCCAGTAACTCAATAACAGTCAAGTAAACAATTAATCAAATACATACATGCATACAGTTATTGAATATCCCTAGGCAAACTCCCCTTACCTTTGAAGACAAGTAAAGGATCCTCGTCTTAATACTCACGTTAGCTCCAAGAGTGTAACTATCTACTCCATCAAGCAAGCATAGCCATATCAAACGTCTCAGAGAGGAAATCCAACAACATGCAACAACCAAAAATCAAGAAATCAATTTCCCATGATCAAACACACATTCTAACTTTATCTAAACACTTAATCTAATTACCAAACAAGGTTATTTTTAAAGAAAATCATGTTTGAAGCTCACGCTTCCCAATACCCTTTAAGGAAACTTTGTTTTGATTAAAAGATCATGAAAAGAATTTTGGAAATCATCCATTAAGAGTCCTAATTGCACTAAATCATAATTAATCTCGCAAAAACATACCCAAATTCAAATAAAATCAAATTGGGGGTTTAGGGCTCCTTATTAAAATTTAGGGAAAACTCAGAATAATGAAATTGGTTTAGGGAAACACAAATTCACAGTCCTAATTTCATAAAACAAGCTTTAATCTTAAGATTAAAATATGAAATCAGAGGGTTAGGGTTAGGGTTTCAAAATCAATTTGGGGATTTACAAAAGAGAAGAGGTTAGAGGTAAAACTCTTACCCAAGGTGAAGAAGAAGTCATGATGGTGCTGTCTTGGAGGTGTAGCGGCGGCGTCACGGCGGCTCCGTCCGAGTTCACGAGATATGGTAGGAACCATAGGTTTCTATGTGAACACCACGAGGAAGAAGGAGGACGCGAATAGAGATGTCATGGAAGCACTACAGTGGCCGAAAATGGTGATCCTGCGGCGACGGCCGGCGTCGATCGGCGGAGCAGGGGTCAAGCCGTGTTGGAGACGAGCTGGGTCGCAGCTGTCTCCTCCTCCGCATGCGGCGCGTTCGATGGCGGTGCAGGGGCGGCGGTCGCGCGGCTGCTTCAAGGAAGGAAGGAAGGAAGGTGAGTTTCGGGGGAGGAAGAAGATGGTGTGATGAGGAAGAAGAAGGAAGAAGAAGAAAAGAGAAAGAAGAAAGAAAGAAAGAAAGAAAGAAAGAGAAGAAGCAGAGAAGAAAAGGGAGAAAGAGAGAGTTAGCGTCGAGAAAAGAGAGAGAAAAGAGAGAAAAATGGGTTTTTAAACAATTTACTTAGTGATAGGTACAAAATGAGTGATAAATATTAGGCCTAAAATAAACATGTTTTTACTTTTTGGAATCTAAAAATAAAGATTGATAAGGATATGTTTTCGAAATTCAAATTATAGTAAAGATTAATAGTTGAACTGGTCCACTAAGAAAATACTCAGTCCAAAATTTAATCTCCGATAAATGTCAAACCAAAATATTTTTAAGTCTAAAATTAAATAGAATGAGAATATGAAAATTCTTTTCTCTTAATCATATTATGAAAAATATTTTTCTGTACTGGTATATTAGTGACAATAACGTAATTATTGTCTAGTAAGCGTGCATTCACTGAATTGAGTTAGTGCTAACGCACCCAATAAAATAATTTGAAGAGAGTAATTTAATTACTCAAACTAAACCACATAACATAATAAATTTAAACATCCAAATAAAATAATTAATCATAGGTGTAAAAACTAGGGTGTTACATACAACACCTATAATAGGAGATAACAAAAGAGCCCTCATAAGTATAGACTATTCTCCATCAACTAAACAAAGGAATAAAGATATATACACATCAGTGACGAGTAGTTCAAAACTACATTCAAAACTCATGACTCTCTGAAGCCAGATCAAAGCTGTCAAGACACACTACCCCAAAAACTCTACCTAAGCTGGTCAAGCTACTGAAATCCATTGGGAAGATCATGATGATCAAACCCTCCTACAACTGACGAATCTGACGATGATGTCTCTGCTACCACTGTGTCATCTGAAGAATCTTCATCATCAACCGCAGGAGGTTAAAACTCAGGATCGTCCTCTATGTATTCCTATGGATCTTCCTCTCCCTCATTTATCTCCACTTCAGCAGGTGGTTCCGCAGGTCCTAATATCTGAAGAGGATGTGGTTCAGGAAATGGATCCATCAAACCGTGCTCTTCCAGATACTGTAGGTAAAGCCAAATTGGAGGTAGAGATACCTCGACTGTCTCCACTACATGAATCCTCTGTTGGGGTCCTTCCTCTATCGTTCCTATCACCTCTCTACTTGGTCCATGATAGGTGGCGCTGAGTGCCCCAAGATTTATCTCCCAGGCACCACCATATTGTGCACGATCAAAAGTGATCGTTCTGACCCTCGACTGTACTAAGGGTATTTCTGGGTCCATCTGAATGTGTTGTAAGAGTGAGAAACCAATACATGGATCTTACTCAATAACCACATACCAATCACCATATAATCACATCAACATTTACCAATTACATACATTTATAATGAATAGTTTATCAGTGGGTTTAACACCCCAAACATCATCCATAAAATTATGCATGACACTTCTATTCATCATCTAATTTTCATCCTAATCTCATGAGATATCCCAATATCATATGAGTTGATCAGACTCCATAGCCACACTGGCTAACTTGGCCAACTGCCAACAGGTGCGCAACCTCTTCCCATCCACATAGGCACACAAGGCCTGGCACACAAGACCATTAAACATTGCTAATGTCCACACTCAGGGCACCAATAGCAAGTAGGATGGGGTCTTCATGTCCTCACTAGGCACATGAATTAAATGCATAACGGAATTACCTTTCGCCGCTGGTAATTAATGCATTACACCACAAACCGCAGGCACGTCTGCCAAAATGCATGCAAAACACTTTTGTTTTATTCTTTTCTTTGTGCTCACTCTTTCTTTTACCGAAGCTCAAAATGGCTTACGACTCACATAGTTTTAAAAACACTTTTAAAACTTTCATTACAACAGAGGACCTTACTGTCCGAGTGCTCAATCACGACACCTCTCGACCGGTGCACCAGTCCCAGGTTCGTGCTACTAGAAAACATCTTCAATGTTTCATCACAGTATACCTCATGTATACAATATAGGCCCTCAAAGTCCAAATGACTGAGTCCATCACAACACAACATTAGTACCCCGACGTCTCGGTTACTAAGTACAACTGTATTTTCAACATTGTTAAATCAACTTTTTATTTTTAGAAATTCCTTTTCCAAGGTAGAAATTCATTATTAAATTCTTAAATAAAAACTTAGTTTTTCACAAACCAATGAGTCACTTGAGATTTAATTTCCTCAAAATAGGCACTGCCGTTTCGAAAATACTTGCCGTCTATATTTTCCAGATTTGCCGTCAAATATTATTTTTAAGGCTTTTAAGCCAAAAACTTAACTTTTTCCACTTAACTAATTTTCTAAAATCATGATTAACATATTTTCACCAATTAATTTAATAAAAGAATATTTTGTAATATTCTGGGTTTTCTTACATAAAATTTAGCAGTACCAAAATATTTTCACAGTTTCGCACTCGTTGTGACTCATAATTCACTTTTCCAAAAATAAATTATTAAAATAATAATATTTTCCAAAAACTCTTTATTTTTCTCAAAATAAATTCCCTTTAAGATTATATATCAATATTTTGCCGTTAAAACATTGAATATAATTTGCGAAGCTTCTTAAAGCTTTTATCCGTCTTTCTTAATTGTGCACTGACCACTGTCAGGCTTCTCACACATCAAACAACAATTATATCACAGATATTACCCAGGCAGATCATGCATCACAGTAACATCATATAATTGCAGATAAAACAATTAACGCAATTAAAACCACACAGATACAAATAACACAACAATAAACAACATAAATAAATATTAACAAACAAATAATTACAAACAACCATGGAATAGCATATAGCCATTGAATAAAATCCTTCGGTGTTCCCCCCTTACCTCTTGAAGACTCCCTGATAAACTTACAGACTCCTTCGGATTGTCAGTTACCTTGTAAATGTTGTACTCAACTAACCTTCAATCATTACAACCACATAATTACAAATCAAGAAACTAAAACATTCTAAACCCTAATACATAGTTACGACCTCTAGGGTTTTTGAATGACTAAACTTCTAATCATGATTAAGTTATGGATTAATGATCCTTGATTAACCTAAATCATAGATTAGTGACTAAATAACTAAGTTTAAAACTCAAAACTTCCTAACTCTTTTATACATAGGTTCGGCCTTAATAAGTTCATAGAGCTAGGGTTCTTAGTTTAACAAATCAACTTGGATTCATAAAGCAAACATACTAAGAGATTGATTTCTAAGATCATTTATGAAAATCATGAACAAAACTCAACAAAACTCACCCACTTAGGGTTCGGCCAACACAAAGATATTTTGAGAAAAATAGTCATTTTAAGAGACTAACATGGATTAGAGTGTGTAGTCATACATGCCATATAGAATACATGATCATACATGAAAACACATGAACAAAACTCTACCAACCCTAAGGTGATAGATTCGGCCAAAGCTAGGTTTTCAAGAAAGAAATTTTTGATTACATCATGCTCTTGGATTTAGATAATATGCATGATATCAAGAAGATAGAAAGTAGTTTCATCATCATTAGATTTTTCTAGAATTTATTATGACTTTTCAAAGTTCTAGGGTTAGAAACTTTAAAGTGATAAACAACTATGATACAAGCCTTGAATCAAGAAACTTGCTAAAGAACATAGACATGATTAAGAATGAAGATTAGGATTTACCTCTTGAAAATCAATGACAAAGGAAATCCAAGAACTTGCTTTACAACTTAGAACTAAAGAACTTGTAAACTTTGGAGTTTTTAGAAGCAAATGACAAAAGAAACTAAATGAAAAGTGAGAGTAGGGTATTTATAGTGAAAGTGGCGTCAATATTGGAAGACTCTAGATGATGGTGAGTTGTCATGTTCAAGGATCAAAATGCAATTAAGTTCTAAGGACCAAATTGCAAAGATTCCAATAGTTGAAGGACTAGTTTGCAAATTATCAATAGAATGTCATGATGATGATTTTGCCACATTAAATGCTAGCTTATCTTGACTTTGTTGGCTGAATTTATGAGTCAAAGACAAGTTAGGATAATTCAATGTATTTAGGAAGAATCAAGAACATTGTGGAAAATCTAGGATAAAGTAGAAACTTGTAGAAACTTATGGAAAATTCTAGATTCAACATGATGAATCCAACAAAAATGAGGCAGCCACAATTCACACGGGCTTGCGCATTTGGGCTGGGTTATTTTGGGCTTGGATTCATTCTTGTGGGTCCCACTTAAAAATTTAGGCATTAGGCTTAAGATAGGAAACTTAAGGAAACTTTAATGGCTTTCTGAACTCAAACTATGAACTAGAAAAGTTTGGGCTTCTAAGCCACGACCATTTAAGATTAGAAACAAGGATTCTAGCCCAATCCACTTGGAAAAACTTAAAAAAACTAATTTAGGGACAAAAGGGTAATTTACAGAAAGTTCAGGGACTTAACCGTAAAATTTCTAAATTTTCTATTTAATCCTGAAAAACCTTCTAGACTTAAAAATATGATTCATTCCCTTGAATCATCTCAAAATCCTAAGATAAACCCTCTCACTACTCTTAGAAACTCTAATTTCTCTTCCGCCATCTACCCGATTACGCTTTCCCCCCGTAATACGTAAATTATTTTATTTTTTTTCTGAAAATAATTTTAAAAATACAGAATTGTAGAAAATAAAATACTAAACTTAAGTCTTTCATTCACGAATTAAAATTAGGTCTTTCGATCAGTATTATTATACTGTCAATGGAATTTGCAGGCCGGGTTTCGCCTGACTTTCCAACCTAACTTTTAATCGTAGCTTCCTACAGTCAAGTAGGATTGAGTAATAAACTCTGTTTATTTAAAATAATTTTATAAGACTCAAATAAATTTAAAACATATTTATATGTATTACTGTTATTTAAAACAGTAAAATACAGGGTGTTACAATACAGTTGGGTTATGAAAGGAGTTCCTAAAATAATTTGTTCAGACATATTTTTAACAAGTAAAAAGGAATTTTTAAAACAAATGGCATTATTGTAAATACTAGCTTCCTCAAGTTTATACTTAACTTGAAGCTTCTCATTATTTGCAGTATATAGCTTTTGTATTGTTTTCTGATAATATTGAGTTGGGATCAGACCTTCTTGTATACAGTTTAAGTCTGCTCCAGAATCAATAAGAGCAATAAATGGTTTGTGAAATGAGATTTTAATTTTCAAATTGACCTTCACATGCCATTTTTGCTGCAAAGTTTTGATTCTCAGCAAAAACTGATATTCGCTGAACTCAGGATTATCAGGTTGAAAATCATTTTTGAAACTTTGGGAAGAAGATGAGGCAGTAAGATTGACCTGACCTTTCCCCGGGTTTTTTGAAAAATTTTGCTCCAAAATTTTAGTTTTCATTTTCAAATCGGCAATTTCAGATTTCAAAACTTTAATTTCTTTGTAAAGAAAAGAAAGACTTAAAGGTTCTTGATTAAAAGAGGATTCTGCAACATTTTGTGAAGACAGAATTTCTTTTATAGAATAACCTTTAAATTCTTGCTTTTCCACTTCTTGTGATTCTAATTCTTTATACTTTTCTAGCATAGCTAGTTTAATTTGTGGGTCCTCTACTTGATTTATCAAATCAAGCAGAACTCTTGCTTCCTTAGTAATAACGTTAATTGTAAATTTACAATTACAATTATCACATAAGCAACCACAACTCAAACAGCCTGCATCAGAATCTGAAGAGGTTTCTTGATTCTGATATATCACATCTGAATCATCATCAGAGGATGATTCTTCTGAAGAATTAGTATCATAAAGAAGTATTTTCGAAATTTGATCCTCAAGATCATCATCCATTTTTAACTCCTTAATTTTCTGTTTCACTCTACAGTCTCTGGCCATGTGACCAACAGGACCACATTTGTAACAAGTGATATTTTTCTTAAAATCCTTTGAAAAAGGTTTCTTATAAGATTTCCTTTGGGACTTCTTATAAGGTTTGATTTCTTTTTCTTTTTTATAAAACTTTTTTGGTTTTGAAAAACGTTTTTGAAATTTTTGAGTATCAACTCTTCTCTGTTTGGAGGGAGGAGTTAATTTTTCATAACCAAATTACTCACAAAAATTACCCAATTCTTTGGAATTGGTTTTGCTTTCAAATTTCGCTTGACGATGCATTTTGATATCGGTACAAAATTGTAAACCAGTTTTATTTATGATTGAAATTAACCTTCCATAGGTTAATTCCTCTAAAGGAGTGCCAGGGTACTCCATTTTGATTTGTGCTCGAACTTTAGTAGCAAAGTTTTTTGGAAGTCCAGATATAAACCTGTCTTTCCAATAAGCTTCTCTACAGTCAGTTCTAGTATAAATCTTTGTCAAAAAGTTGTCTTTATACCATCGGAACTCTCTAAGAGTAGGACAGCATAAATTATTTAATATCTCAAGAAACGTATTGGTGTCACCAACAAATGCTTGATATATCCCAAAAATCAAAGTTTCAACTTGTTGATCCACACGATGTTCAACAGGTTGACCATTTTCTATTCTAGTTTCAGT
The DNA here is from genome assembly GCA_030762895.1 of Sophora flavescens. Taxonomy (NCBI): domain Eukaryota; kingdom Viridiplantae; phylum Streptophyta; class Magnoliopsida; order Fabales; family Fabaceae; genus Sophora; species Sophora flavescens. The sequence goes on from CM061070.1 coordinate 4,243,679, forward strand.
TTTCACTGAAGAAAAAACCGCATTTCGTTCAGTTTCTTTCAAATTGTTGTCCCACCATCCTTTTAGGCTTCCAGTGAAACCATTAACAAGGATTTTGACAGTACTTAGGGCATTGTTTCCACGAGCCCTATAAGCAGTAGCTGCCATGGACATTTCTTCTAATTTTCGCATAATTTGATACTCAGAAAAACCATCAATATTGCACTCAACAATACCTTCACCAGTATATTGAGAGGCATATTCGGTGGTATTTTCTTCAAATTGAATATCAGGCAAACTAGGACGATGATAATAATTTTGTGAGGTTGGAAAACTCCTTGAAGTATTTTTGATTTTATTTAAAACATCAACGTCAGAATCTTGAAACTGTTTTTCCAACTCTAAAACATCATCATTTTTCAAAACATTTAATTTTGAAGAAGATATTTTCAAAGAGGCAAGTTGTTTGTTGATTTCATCTAATAAAGTATTAGATGACTCATTTCCAATTCTGAGTTCCTTGATTTCAGAATCAGATAATTTATAAGGAGAAATCAAAGGTTTTTCTAATTTTGAAATTGATTTTGAAGAAGATTCGACTTTAGTCGAAGTTTCAAATTCTTCTGTTGTACTAGCAACCTGATACAACATTTGATTTGTATAATTCAACTGATTTTGAATATTTTTGATATCATAACGTGTCGGATTTTGAACAGAAAGGGTTTTATCATCTTCTCTCATTGATTTGAAAGGAGATGCTGTAACTTCAACATTATCAACATTTGGAATTGTAATCTCTTCCAAAGGTGGAATAACTGAAATTACTTCTTTACCTTTTTTGGTTTTCCAAATCTTTTTCGCAGAGTTAAGAACTTTTAACTCCAAGTGTGGAAAACAGTGATTTTGAAACCATTCGAAGTAGGGAATATTGTCATCCTCTACCTCCTCCAAATAAGACAAATATTTTTCACGATATTTTCTTATTTCAGGTTGAGAAAAGAACGAAAAAAACCATTTTCGTTTTTCTTCAAATTCGGGCTTGAGAAAATCCTTTTGAAGTTTTTGTTTATCAATAATAAATTTTGTCACAACAAAAATTTGATTTGTTGTTTCAAAAGCTTGATTAATCTCAGACAGAGTCGGAGACTCTCTCTGTATTTCCTGTTGCACCGGAATAGGGCTTTCAACCCTATATTCTGGTTGAGGTATAACAGGATGATCTCTCACTCCTGCTAATCTCAAAGAATGGAAAGAGTCCATTGATCTTCGTGAATTGTTTGTATTAGTTTGTCTTGATCCCTCAGGACAAGTCCTAAAAGATCTTGTGGAATTACTCCTATTCAAAGGAGCAAAACTAATAGAAACATTTCCTGAAGAATATTCAATGGGTATTGACATAACAGAAGATTCTGGCTCTTCAGGAGGCAGAATTTCCTGTAGATTCCATTCGAAATTTCTAGAGACTTCATGGTGATTCAGTCTCCTGGGTGTAACAGCATTTGCTTTATTCAGATTTACTTGCAAAAGCAAAGTATCTTCTTTGGAAGATATGTTCAATGCTTTTGGCGAAATATTCGTTCTCATGGCTTTATAATATATCTTATATATCACAGCCATTGGATAGGAATTGGGATTCCAAATTCCTTCCTTTATTTTAATATCTAACTTTATGTTATGCTTATTTTTACCCAAACTTTCCAAAGACATAGTATAATTTGGAAAATTATTGAAAAACGTGGGACCATCATGAAGATTGGTCTCAATTATTGACAAGATTTGATCTTCAAATTTTGCTGGTCGCGTGTCTCTTAGACATACACACACAGGTGTGTCTATGCCTAGTCTATGCAAAGGTTTTATCGTGACTTGGATTAAACCAATATGCAAAAATTTGTATTTTTGCTTATGTTCCTTCAACATAGATAAATTCAAGAGATTTAAAGATTCTTGAGTTTTATCTACCTTGATGGTGTATTCAGCAGTTTTGATGATAAAATCTGACTTGAACATGTCAAGTAATTTTGTCTTATATATTTCAGAAACATTAATTGAAGGGATACTCCAATTAGTAAGTTTCTGTTCTATATCTGGCAAAATTATTTGCTGTTCATTTATCAAAGAAGAATTTTGAAATTCATTTTGAAAAGGAGATGAACTAGGTTCACCTATTTCCTCAATTTTCTCTTTACCTTTTTTAGAAATCATCTTTAGAAGGCAAGACATGATAACCTAACCTAAAAGCTCTAGTACCTATGACAGATCATTGAAAATTTGACCTTACCAACACCGGGAACACCAGGCTTACCAACGGATTTACTACCTACCCCAGGCTTTGATACCAAGAGGGCCACTGCGGATCATTTCACAGAAAGATGTTAGAGAATTCATTGAAGATTTCAGGTGAAGAAGCAAAATATTGAAAATATCAGAGTAGGAAAATATCAAAGTAAGAAAATATTCTTGAAATATCAGATTTCAAAGTTCACTATATGCCAAGATTTAGGCGAGTGTTTACAAGATGATAAGAAAATATTACAGAACTTACAAAGTATTGAAGCTTGTAAGAATTCTCTAACATCTTCAATGAATTCTCTAACATATTTATGTGAAATGATCCGCAGTGGCCCTCTTGGTATCAGAGCCTAAGGGTTCTGGTACTTGTTACAGTATTTGAGTTGTCCTTTCTTGCAGCGTTGGTAAGCTTGAAGGGTGTTCCCGGTAGTAAAGCCTGAGGTAGGTAGTAAATCCGTTGGTAAGCCTGGTGTTCCCGGTGTTGGTAAGGTCAAATTTTCAATGATCTGTCATAGGTACTAGAGCTTTTAGGTTAGGTTATCATGTCTAGCCTTCTAAAGATGATTTCTAAAAAAGGTAAAGAGAAAATTGAGGAAATAGGTGAACCTAGTTCATCTCCTTTTCAAAATGAATTTCAAAATTCTTCTTTGATAAATGAACAGCAAATAATTTTGCCAGATATAGAACAGAAACTTACTAATTGGAGTATCCCTTCAATTAATGTTTCTGAAATATATAAGACAAAATTACTTGACATGTTCAAGTCAGATTTTATCATCAAAACTGCTGAATACACCATCAAGGTAGATAAAACTCAAGAATCTTTAAATCTCTTGAATTTATCTATGTTGAAGAAACATAAGCAAAAATACAAATTTTTGCATATTGGTTTAATCCAAGTCACGATAAAACCTTTGCATAGACTAGGCATAGACACACCTGTGTGTGTATGTCTAAGAGATACGCTACCAACAAAATTTGAAGATCAAATCTTGTCAATAATTGAGACCAATCTTCATGATGGTCCCACGTTTTTCAATAATTTTCCAAATTATACTATGTCTTTGGAAAGTTTGGGTAAAAACAAGCATAACATAAAGTTAGATATTAAAATAAAGGAAGGAATTTGGAATCCCAATTCCTATCCAATGGCTGTGATATATAAGATATATTATAAAGCCATGAGAACGAATATTTCGCCAAAAGCATTGAACATATCTTCCAAAGAAGATACTTTGCTTTTTCAAGTAAATCTTAATAAAGCAAATGCTGTTACACCCAGGAGACTGAATCACCATGAAGTCTCTAGAAATTTAGAATGGAATCTACAGGAAATTCTGCCTCCTGAAGAGCCAGAATCTTCTGTTATCTCAATACCCATTGAATATTCTTCAGGAAATGTTTATATTAGTTTTGCTCCTTTGAATAGGAGTAATTCCACAAGATCTTTTAGGACTTGTCCTGAGGGATCAAGACAAACTAATACAAACAATTCATGAAGATCAATGGACTCTTTCCATTATTTGAGATTAGCAGGAGTGAGAGATCATCCTGTTATACCTCAACCAGAATATAGGGTTGAAACCCCTATTCCGGTGCAACAGGAAATACAGAGAGAGTCTCCGACTCTGTCTGAGATTAATCAAGCTTTTGAAACAAAGAATCAAATTTTTGTTGTGACAAAATTTATTATTGATAAACAAAAAATTCAAAAGGATTTTCTCAAGTCCGAATTTGAAGAAAAACGAAAATGGTTTTTTTCGTCTTTTTCTCAACCTGAAATAAGAAAATATCGTGAAAAATATTTGTCTTATTTGGAGGAGGTAGAGGATGACACTATTCCCTACTTCGAATGGTTTCAAAATCACTGTTTTCCACACTTGGAGTTAAAAGTTCTTAACTCTGCGAAAAAGATTTGGAAAACCAAAAAGGGTAAAGAAGTAATTTAAGTTATTCCACCTTTGGAAGAGATTACAATTCCAAATGTTGATAATGTTGAAGTTACAACATCTCCTTTCAAATCAATGAGAGAAGATGATAAAACCCTTTCTTTTCAAAATCCGACACGTTATGATATCAAAAATATTCAAAATCAGTTGAATTATACAAATCAACTGTTGTATCAGGTTGCTAGTACAACAGAAGAATTTGAAACTTCGACCAAAGTCGAATATTCTTCAAAATCAATTTCAAAATTAGAAAAACCTTTGATTTCTCCTTATAAATTATCTGATTCTGAAATCAAGGAACTCAGAATTGGTAATGAGTCATCTAATACTTTATTAGATGAAATCAACAAACAACTTGCCTCTTTGAAAATATCTTCTTCAAAATTAAATGTTTTGAAAAATGTTTTAGAGTTGGAAAAACAGTTTCAAGATTCTGACGTTGATGTTTTAAATAAAATCAAAAATACTTCAAGGAGTTTTCCAACCTCAAAAAATTATTATCATCGTCCTACTTTGCCTGATATTCAATTTGAAGAAAATACCACCGAATATGCCTCTCAATATACCGGTGAAGGTATTGTTGAGTGGAATATTGATGGTTTTTCTGAGTATCAAATTATGCGAAAATTAGAAGAAATATCCATGGCAGCTACTGCTTATAGGGCTCGTGGAAACAATGCCCTAAGTACTGTCAAAATCCTTGTTGATGGTTTCACTGGAAGCCTAAAAGGACGGTGGGACAACAATTTGAAAGAAACTGAACGAAATGCGGTTTTTTCTTCAGTGAAAACTGAAACTAGAATAGGAAATGGTCAACCTGTTGAACATCGTGTGGATCAACAAGTTGAAACTTTGATTTTCGGGATATCTCAAGCATTTCTTGGTGACACCAATACGTTTGCCGATAGGTCTCTTGAGATATTAAATAATTTATACTGTCCTACTCTTGGAGAGTTCCGATGGTATAAAGACAACTTTTTGACAAAGATTTATACTAGAAATGACTGTAGAGAAGCTTATTGGAAAGACAGGTTTATATATGGACTTCCAAAAAACTTTGCTACTAAAGTTCGAGCACAAATCAAAATGGAGTACCCTGGCACCCCTTTAGAGGAATTAACCTATGGAAGGTTAATTTCAATCATAAATAAAACTGGTTTACAATTTTGTACCGATATCAAAGTGCATCGTCAAGCGAAATTTGAAAGCAAAACCAATTCCAAAGAATTGGGTAATTTTTGTGAGCAATTTGGTTATGAAAAATTAACTCCTCCCTCCAAACAGAGAAGAGTTAATACTCAAAAATTTCAAAAACGTTTTTCAAAACCAAAAAAGAGGGCCACTGCGGATCATTTCACAGAAAGATGTTAGAGAATTCATTGAAGATTTCAGGTGAAGAAGCAAAATACCAAGAGGGGCCACTGCGGATCATTTCACAGAAAGATGTTAGAGAATTCATTGAAGATTTCAAGTGAAGAAGCAAAATATTGAAAATATCAGAGTAGGAAAATATCAAAGTAAGAAAATATTCTTGAAATATCAGATTTCAAAGTTCACTATATGCCAAGATTTAGGCGAGTGTTTACAAGATGTTAAGAAAATATTACATAACTTACAAAGTATTGAAGCTTGTAAGAAAACTTGAGAATACTAAGAAAACTGCAAGGGAATTGTTTTAGAAAAGGATGTTAAAAATCTTGTTTCAAAACATATTTTTTCCAGATGGCAAAGCCTTTTAAGCTGTTTTGATTTTGAAATAGAATTTTTGAAAGGAGAAAATAATTTTATCCCTGATTTTCTAACCAGGGAATTTTTGTAGGATTCTACAAAATGAGCGGGTCCCGAGGAGGATCAACCAGAGGTGGGGCATCCCCTTCCTCTTCAAAATCAAGATCGTTAACATGAGACTCCTTTGCACCTAGTGCAACTAAAATAGCCTCTACCCCAATATCGGCCCAACAGCCCACTAAAAATACTTCCTCCCTTGAAATAACCAACCGTTCTACCCCTTTGGGTAAACCTCAAAATACCCAACCAAAAAGCCCACAACAAAATATCCAAACTCTCGAAAGAGAACCCCTCCAACAAAAATATAAACCCCACTGTCAAAGGTTACTGCTTCTGGAGCCCGAGATGGGTGATCCATCAAATAGTGTTTCAGAACCCTGGAACATCTACTCAAAATATTTTCAAGAAGGATGTGGTTGGATTCAGGCTTTTGGATCCAAGAAAAATTTAAAATTTTATCAATTTATTTTGATAGACTCTGGGTCTGTTGAAATAAATGAAAATGAGAATGAAAAGGCTAAGGGAATAGTGGCGTATTCCCAATGCAAGATTTTGAAAGTGTTGACCATGTCTGACTGGGGTCAACACCCTTTAAAGCCCAAAAGATTTTCTCGGGTATTCGACCCGACAGTTTATGACTATATGGACTACCAAAATGCTTGGGAACACTTTTTAAATATTCCCAATCAAAAACATTCTTGGTACTTCATTATAGTAAGTAATCAATCTATTTACCCTTCTTGGTTTATGGATTGGTTTGTGCGTTTTGGGTTGTCTGTTGAAATACTCCCAAATGCCATTTATTCAAAATACTTAGAGTTCAAAACTCCAACCCCAAAACTTCAGGCTCATGAAAAATTGCTACATTTTTGTGCACAGTTTGGAATTTCATGGTTGCTTCGATATAGCTATGATATTCATGCACATCTCCCAGAGCCTTTTCCAAAATGGATTTGTGCTTCCATTCTTGTTTCTTGGTGGCGCAAATTTAATGAGGATTTTGTATTATCAAATTTTGAGACTTGGAAGAAGCATGGACTTCAGAAGAGGAGACTGCCTCAGTCCATCACCCCTGCCAACTCTCCATCCAGAAATAAAGATAAGGGAATTGTTGGGACTGCTTCCTCTGTGATCTCACAGCCAGCTAGTCCTTTTTCTCCATATACCTTAACATTGGATGCTTCGTCTCCAGCAGAATTAAAGAAAAAAGTATTAGAAGCTGCATCAATAGTTGGATCAGATGAAGAAACTGACGTGCCAGCTATTGATGTGACACCCAAAAACCTGGCATCACATGGTTACTCATTTGCGGAAAGGAAACTTATTTAAAACGCTGGTCGCCTTCGGAAATATAACCTTTATTAGAAGGTTACTGAAAAGGGTACTCAATTTTTTTTTGTAAGCGGTAGTTAAGAAACAATGATGAACACTCAGAACATGTGAATAAACATCATACATATAAATATATAGCCGACCCACTTGGGATCTTAGGTTTCTGGTTACAAGACAGGCCTTATCGAACTGGCCAACTCACACTGATACAAAAACTGAAGAAGTAGATAAAAGATGACATCACACTGGGTATAGGGAATCGGGCATAAGGCTCAAAAGATGGCTCTAAAAGCCAAGGGACCATCGGGGCAACTCCAAAAAAAACAACAGCAATCTATCCATGCCTCCTGCACGCGGAGTGACCGCAGACGCTACCTTCAGACGAGGTACCACTTGCCGGATCAATAACGTCACCGCCATCATCGATAATCATGTCGTCGTCGCCGGGATCCTGTGGTTGGTACTCTGGCTCCTCCCCCTCCTCGTCCTCGACCTCTATGAACTCATAGGGGTCTTCCTCAGGATCCTCTTCGGGATCCTCTTCCACTGGATTCTCTTTGAGCGGTTCGACTGGGTCAAGGTGCTCATGAAGAAGTCCGGTGACCTGTAGCGTGTGGAGGTAGAACCATGGAGGTGGAAGCGCCACAGTCCTAGTCTCGACGGTAAGGATCCTCCGTATGGGTACTCCGTTGGCATTTGTCTCAGTAGTCGTGATCGGTCCCCGATAAGTCGCAGTCGTCGCTCCTTCATGTATGGTCCAACTCCCCGCCGCCCCAGCGTGATCGAAGACCTCATTCCTCGAGTTCTTCGGTGCCAGGGGAACGTCCGGATCCATCTAAGAGCACGTGCGTTCCCGATGCAAGGAGAAAAGAACAAAACGTACAGTTGTGCAAGAGTGAGATACCGTCATAAGATATATCCCACAACAACCATATACATGATACATACATCACATAAACATATAAGTAGTTAAATCATGCATATACACAATATATCAGTGTTATATCAAAGGGCATCAAACCCGCACAGTCAATCTTTCGAAAATATGCATGGCACTTCAATATCAGGCTCTAACTTAATCTCATGAGATATCAACACCGTTTTTCACTGGAGAAGAATTAGAGTTGGTCAATCTCTAGCCCACCGGGCAGTTGCCTCCTTACCCTCATGTATTAAGGTATTAGGACGAGCAACGTCACATGTGCCTCTTCACTCGGTTTACATGGACAGACTCCCAGATACCACCTTTGTATCTGATATATTCATCAATAGCACGTCTTCTTGGGGAAATGCACATGAGAAAATATTTTATTTAAAAGGATTTCTTTGTGTTCATTCTTTTCACTGTCGCTGCTCAAAGCTAACGACTCAATTCATCATTTCCCCATCACTTGAAAACTCAGAAGCATAGGACTCATAGTCCGAACGCTCAATCACAATGCCCAAGACCGTGGCCACAGTCAAGGGTTGTGGTCGTAGAAAACAACCTTCACCTTTAATCATGTTCATCACATGCGGTTAGAATACACAGTCCAACACAACGTGATTAGGACCTAAGTCCATCACAACGAAATCAGAACGAACTGTCCTCAATTTCGAGAATTGGACTCTCAGTCCATAATATCATAGCCAGGACTCGTAGTCCCGAATTAACACTGATCCAAGATCACGTGCGCATCACTGAATACTAGAGGCGACGTCTCGCGTACTAGATTCTCTTTCATAAGTACTTATTTTTCGTTCAGTGAAAAACAAATTCAAAACCGAATCCTCGATAACCTATCCAGGTTATCGGAAAGTTTCTAAAATATTTAGGAAAAACCTTTTCTTTGAAAATCTTTTTATAAAGCATCTTTGAAATTCTTTTATCTTTGAAATATTTCCCCCAATAGGATATTGCCAAATAATCTTGAAAGTTTTCACTAGAAGACACATAGTTCGAAAAGGATTTTTCTCTTGTATAACAATAGTATACCAAAACCATTTCAACATTAAAAACAAGTACTTTAAGTTTAGAGAGCTTTTGGAAAAGAACACCAATCCCTTCATCTTCAAAGCTTATTAAGGTTTTTAATCCTTATAACGGTTGAGCACAGACGCACGTCTGGCTTAGCAAACTCTCAATCAACAACAGTATATATCATCAGTTCAATGCTAATATCACAGTTGAAAGCAGTTCATCACATATATGCATTATATCATTTAGAACAAGTATAGTTCAACATCAGATAATAGCATAACAGTTCAAGTACATTAGATAATCAAGTAAGCTCAATCAACATGTAAATATCCAATTAAACACATACACACATGCATACAGTTATTGAATATCTTTAGGAAATCCCCTCTTACCTTAAGAAGGTAAGAGAATGCAAGAAAATAACAGTTTCACGGACGTTCTTCAAGGTTGGTTAGGAGGCAAGTCTAGGTTTCAAGACACAAGGTTCAAAGGATTAGAACTCAACCAAGAACTTAGGGTTAGAAGTTTCCAAAACATATGCAACTTAGGGATTTATGATCCTCAAGTGCTAAGAGTTTAAAACATGATTACTTAAAACAAAGTTGAACAAAGATCCCACCAAGTTACACTTTGATGGAGATTCGGCCTTGACCAATAAAATAAGCTAGGAACATTTAAAATTTCCAATCTCTTTGGTTTAGCATCCATTAATAGTAAGGAGCTCAAAACCATGATCACTTTGGAAAATGAAAAACGAAACACCCTAGGTCCATAACCTTTAAGATTCGACCATCCTTGGGTTTTTATGATAAAAATCTTTAAATTCTTCCAATCTCTTAGACCTTTTTAGCATCCAATAACTTATGGAGCTTAAGTCTATGATCATCTTGAAAGCAACATAGGATTATAAAGAATTAAAGTATAATGACATAAGTAAATGAATGACATAAAGATAAATGACATAAAATAAATGACATAAATATAAATGACATAAAAATAAATGACATAATGTAAATGACATAAAGTAAATGACATAAAGTAAATGGCATAAATATAAATGACATAAAAGTAAATGACATAATGTAAATGACATAAATATAAATGGCATGAAAGTAAATGACATAAAAGTAGAGTAAAAATCTTTAAACTTTCCAATCACTTTAGACATAGCATCATTTAACATAAAGGAGCCTTGGTCCATGATCATTTTGGGAAAACAAATCTTTAAACTTTCCAATCACTTTAGACATAGCATCCTTTAACATAAAGGAGCCTTGGTCCATGATCATTTTGGGAAAAGAAATCTTTAAATACAAACTCATATTTGTAAAAGTTGAAACAAGATCCATCTAAACCACATGCATGGTTCGGCCTCATTAGAAAGTAGAGGTTAGGAAACTTTGTTTTACACAACCTTCTAGTATGTTAAACTACAAGTAAATACAAGACCATAGAAATTGGTTTCAACTCAAAAGGAGTTTTCTACCATTTTTGAGAGATTTTTGAAGATAAAAGCTCATATATGACATAAAGAAGAAACTTTAGAAAAAGATGAAGTTTTTAAAGAAAAGAATACATGAGAGTATTACCCTAAACAAGAGGAACAACTTTGATGAATAACACTTAGTGAATAGGAGAATAAAAACAAGAGCTTTGGAAGCTTGAAGTTAAAAAGATGAAAGCTTAAGAGTGGAGTAGGAGAAAGGAAAGTGATGAAGTGAAGTTGATGAGTGATATTTATAGAGGAAAGATGGAGGTGCACGTCCTTAAGAGGGAGAAGAAGAAAGAAGATGAGTTGCTTGAAGAGAGGTTAAAGAGTTAATGTGATGTGATGTGATTGGAGAGAGAAAGTTGAAAAGTAAGATTTTGGAATGACATAAGGATTTTCTTTTTCCTTAGGTGTGTCATAAGCATTTAATGAGACTTCCCATCAAGCCTTTTCTCTTCCTTTAGGGTTCCTTTAACTGCTTAAATACGTAACCGGTTGCACATCCGATCGTATTTTATGAAGGTTTCGTCCGGATAAAATACTATATTTTATTCCCGGACAACAAAATTCGAAAATTTACCAAACCAACACAAAACATCATAAAAACACTAACTGTCTCGTTCACGAATTAAAATTTTGTTTCTAGCTCAGTAAAGTTGTACCGGTAGTGAGAACCCAGACCGGTTTTCGTCTGAATTTTCGACTGAAAATTTTACTGTGACTTCATATGGTAAAACAACACAAGAAAATGATTTTATTTTAAATAAAATCATCTTCTGGTTTTTTATCGAAAATAAATACATTAAAGCATGTATTTACCGATAAAGAAGCATACGAAAAACTGGGTGTTACAACTCTACCCCTCTAAAAAGAATTTCGTCCTCGAAATTACGTACCTTGAAATAACTCAGGGTACTGCAACTTCATCTTGTCCTCAGCTTCCCACGTTGCTTCTCCGGTTGTCTCATTCGAGATGACTTTGACCAAAGGAATTTGTTTGCCTCTGAGATGCTTTGTCATCCTATCCACGATTCGTGTCGGCGAAGTTACAAAGGACAGGTTCTCTTTTAACTGTACTTTATCAGGCTTTATGATATGTGATGGATCAGGAATGTATTTTCTCAACTGAGAGACATGAAAAACATCATGGATATTGGAAAGAAAGGGTGGTAAAGATATTTTATAAGCTACTGGACCTACGCGACGAAGAATTTGGTAGGGTCCAATGAACTTGGGTGTAAGCTTTCTGGCCTTTAGTACTCTGCCAATCCCAGTCGTTGGCGTGACTCTCAAGAATACATGTTCGCCTTCCTCAAACTCTAGAGGTCGTCGTCTCTTGTCCGCGTAGCTCTTCTGTCAGCTCTGAGTTGTCCTCATTTTCTCCTGGATCATTTTCACCTTTTCTGTTGTTTGTTGCACGAAGTTTGGGCCCAATAGCAAACTCTCACCATCCTGGTACCAACACAAAGGAGTTCAACATTGTCGACCATACAGGGCCTCACAAGGTGCCATTCCAATGCTTGAATGGAAGCTATTATTGTAGGTAAATTCTATCAATGGTAAGGGCTCGTCCCAACTCCCGACATCCTCCAAAACACAAGCTCTCAGCAAGTCCTCTAGTGACTGGATTGTTCTTTCCGATTGTCCATCCGTCTGTGGATGATATGTGGAACTCAATCTGAGTTTTGTCCCTAGTGATTCTTGCAAACTCTGCCAAAACCTTGATGTAAATCGTGGGTCTCGGTCGGAGACAATGCTTGAAGGCACACCATGCAGTCTAACAATCTCTCCGATGTACAGTTGGGTTAACTTCTCCATAGAGTATCTCATATTGATTGGCAAAAAGTGAGCTGACTTAGTCAGTCGGTCCACTATTACCCATATAGCCTCATACCCCTTCTTAGTCCTTGGTAAACTGGTCACGAAATCCATTGAGATTCCATCCCATTTCCATTCTGGAATATCTAGAGACTGTAACATTCCCGCTGGTCTCTGGTGTTCCACTTTGGCCTTTTGACATATTAAACAAGAAGCGACGTATTCCATTACATCTCTCTTCATTCCATACCACCAATACAACCTCTTAAGATCTTGATACATCTTCGTGGCTCCTGGGTGCATACTCAGTCTGCTCTTATGAGCTTCTTCTAAAATCAGCTTCCTTATCTCAGCATCCTCAGGTACACAGACTCGCTCTCCAAACCTCAAAATTCCATTTGTTCCTTCTCTAAATTCTGACAGAGCTCCTTGACGTACTAAGTCCCTTTCTGTCTGTAGATACTGATCAGTCTCTTGCTTCTCCTTTATCTGTTCCATTAATCCCTTTGACACGGTGGTCCTGTTCAGACACAGTTTCCCTGGTGTACTTTCCACTAACAAACTTAGATCTCGGAATTTTTTCCAGTAGTTCATGTTCTTTAACCATCATCACTGATGCGTGAATTGTCTTCCTGCTCAAGGCATCAGCCACTACATTCGCCTTTCCAGGGCGATACTGTAGTTGAAAGTCATAATCTTTCAGGAATTCCAACCAACGTCTCTGACGCATATTCAACTCCTTCTGATTAAACAGGTACTTCAAGCTTTTATGGTCACTGAAAACATTAAAAGTAGCTCCATACAAGTAATGTCTCCAGATTTTTAAAGTGAAGACCACAGCAGCCAGTTCTAAATCGTGCGCCAGATAGTTCCTCTCATGAATCTTCAACTGCCTCGAAGCATAAGCCACCACTTTCCGATTTTGCATCAGCACACAGCCCAAACCCTGATGCGAAGCATCACAGTAAACCTCAAAAGATTCCTTGGGATCAGGTAGGATCAATACCGGTGAGGTTGTCAATCTCCTTTTAAGCTCTTTGAAGCTTTTCTCACAGGCTTCGGTCCACACGAACGTTTGGTCCTTACGCGTCAACTGAGTGAGAGGTCCTACAATCTTGGAAAATCCTTCAATGAACCTCCGATAGTAGCCAGCCAAACCCACAAAACTACGGATTTCCGTTGCCGTTGTTGGCCTTTCCCATTCCAAAACAGCCTCGACCTTCGTTGGATCCACAGCAATTCCTTCGCGGGATATTACGTGCCCCAAGAATTGAACTTGATCCAACCAAAATTCACACTTCTCTGGTTTCGGATAGAGCTGTTTCTCTCTCAGGATCTGAAGAACAATGCTAAGATGTTCAGCGTGAGTCTCCTTGTCCGGAGAATAGATCAGTATGTCATCAATGAAGACGACTATGAACTGATCCAAAAAGGGACGAAAGATCCTATTCACATAGTCCATGAATATAGCAGGTGCATTCGTCACTCCAAACGGCATCACCAAATACTCATAATGCCCATAGTGTGTTCGAAACGCTGTCTTAGGAACATCTTCCTCTTTTACTCGTATCTGGTGGTATCCTGACCGCAGATCTATCTTTGAAAATACTGCCGCTCCACATAACTGATCCATAAGATCATCGATCCTTGGAAGAGGATATCTGTTTTTAATCGTGACTTTGTTTAACTGACGAAAGTCCACACACAGTCTAGCAGTTCCATCTTTCTTCCTTACTAGCAGGACTGGAGCTCCCCACGGTGACACACTAGGTCGTATAAACTCCTTCCTCATCATCTCCTCAAGTTGGTCCTTCAAGGTTTCTAACTCGGATGGCGACATACGATATGGCGCCATAGATATTGGTCCGGTGCCTGGAGTCAGATCAATCGCGAACTCGATCTCCCGAACAGGTGGCAATCCAGGTACATCCTCAGGGAAAACCTCCGGAAACTCTCGAACGACAGGTATGGAATCCAGGTCATACTCGCTCTCGACATCCAAGGAAAACAGTAACATGTAACCTTGAGCTCCTTCTTTCAAAGAAGCTCTTACCTGACTAGCAGATAAAAATCCAGAAATCTCCTCCCTAAAGATTAAGGTTTTCTGAGCACAATCTATTAGGATATGGTTGAAAGATAACCAATCCATGCCTAAGATTACATCTAAATGTACTAAAGGCAAACATATCAAGTCTACAAGAAAATGTCTATTCTGAACGATGATAGGACAGTTTAAGCAAACCGAATTAACGGTCACAGGTTCAGCAGTTGGGGTAGAAACAATCAGATTATATGGCAAGGAAGAAACAGGCAAGTTTAGAATTTTCACACGATCCATCGAAATAAAAGAATGAGTTGCGCCTGAATCAAAGTGTACATTCAAAAGATTACCAGCAATGTCACACTTACCTTGCACGAGATCATCGGATTTCGATGCCTCAGCACCACTCATGGTATACACTCTTCCCTTAACGGTTGGCTTGTTTATTCTAGCATGGTTGACATGATGTTCTCTCTTTGGTGCACGACACACCTTCGCCAAGTGTCCCACGCGGTCACAGTTGTTACACTTGTTATCCTTCTTTGGACAAGCATTTGCCAGATGGCTCGGATCTCCACACCTGTAACATCTCCTCTCTTGGCCTTGATCGTTGTTTCTCTGGCCTCCACTTCCTGTCCCTAAAACATTGGGACGAGCTTGTTGTTTCTGGTTGCAGCTAGACGCCTGGTGATACGGCTTCCTCTGGTTCTGCTTCCATTTTGAATTCTGGCCTTGATTCTGGCTCTTAGGACGAACAGGTCCTCCTGCGCTTCCCTTGTTATCCCTTCCTCTGCGCATCATCTCAATTTTCCGGCACTTTTCCACTAGTGCTTGGAAGTTCCTGATCTCCAACGGCAATACTGATTCTTTAATCTCGAAGCGCAAACCGGCTTCAAACTGTTCACACTTCCATTCCTCACTGGGATTGTCTTGAAAGAAACGGAAATACTTGGCAAGGGATTCAAACCTCGCTGCATACTCCCTTACTGTCAGGTCCCGCTGACTCAGCCTCATGAACTCCTGCTCCTTCTCTTTTCTGGCACTATGAGGAAAGTATTTGTCTAGAAACTTGCCACGAAATACTCCCCAGGTGATCGCCTGGTGCTCAGCCTCCAACAACTGCCTGGTGCCCCTCCACCAGTACTCAGCATTGCCCACTAGCTGGAACACGGAATAAGGTACCTTAGATTCCTCTGGAGTGTGTACCAGGTCGAAGATCTTTTCTAGCTCCTGAATCCAAAGGTCAGCCTTAATTGGATCCATGTCTCCATCAAATTGCGACGGATTCTGACGTCGGAAAGCGTCCAGATGTCTTCCTTCTGCTGCTTGTTCTGCCCTCTGTTGCTCTTGTTGGTTCTGGGCAGCAGTATTAGCTGTTTGAAGAGCTATGGCCGCAGCCACGTCGGCCAGTGCTTGGGCAGCAAAATCCATTCCTCCGTAACCTCGTCCACGTCCACGAGCACCTCTTTGGTTCATACTGACCTATACCACACAAGCAGTCAGATATCGTCCAGAAAAGGGGTGTGAACCACGGTTCATCACACATTACCTCAAGGAGGTAATTCAAACAATATCCAGTCAGAGAAAAACACAACTTCAACACAACAGACCTAAACCCAAACATTCCCGAAAGACTCGACTAGCTCTGATACCAACTAATGTGACACCCAAAAACCTGGCATCACATGGTTACTCATTTGCGGAAAAGAAACTTATTTAAAACATTGGTCGCCTTCGGAAATATAACCTTTATTAGAAGGTTACTGAAAAGGGTACTCAATTTGTTTTTGTAAGCGGTAGTTAAGAAACAATGATGAACACTCAGAACATGTGAATAAACATCATACATATAAATATATAGCCGACCCACTTGGGATCTTAGGTTTCTGGTTACAAGACAGGCCTTATCGAACTGGCCAACTCACACTGATACAAAAACTGAAGAAGTAGATAAAAGATAACATCACACTGGGTATAGGGAATCGGGCATAAGGCTCAAAATATGGATCTAAAAGCCAAGGGACCATCGGGGCAACTCCAAAAAAAACAACAACAATCTATCCATGCCTCCTGCACGCGGAGTGACCGCAGACGCTACCTTCAGACGAGGTACCACTTGCCGGATCAATAACGTCGCCGCCATCATCGATAATCATGTCGTCATCGCCGGGATCCTGTGGTTGGTACTCTGGCTCCTCCCCCTCCTCGTCCTCGACCTCTATGAACTCATAGGGGTCTTCCTCAGGATCCTCTTCGGGATCCTCTTCCACTGGATTCTCTTCGAGCGGTTCGACTGGGTCAAGGTGCTCATTAAGAATTCCGGTGACCTGTAGCGTGTGGAGGTAGAACCATGGAGGTGGAAGCGCCACAGTCCTAGTCTCGACGGTAAGGATCCTCCGTATGGGTACTCCGTTGGCATTTGTCTCAGTAGTCGTGATCGGTCCCCGATAAGTCGCAGTCGTCGCTCCTTCATGTATGGTCCAACTCCCCGCCGCCCCAGCGTGATCGAAGACCTCATTCCTCGAGTTCGTCGGTGCCAGGGGAACGTCCGGATCCATCTAAGAGCACGTGCGTTCCCGATGCAAGGAGAAAAGAACAAAACGTACAGTTGTGCAAGAGTGAGATACCGTCATAAGATATATCCCACAACAACCATATACATGATACATACATCACAGAAACATATAAGCAGTTAAATCATGCATATACACAATATATCAGTGTTATATCAAAGGGCATCAAACCCGCACAGTCAATCTTTTGAAAATATGCATGGCACTTCAATATCAGGCTCTAACTTAATCTCATGAGATATCAACACCGTTTTTCACTGGAGAAGAATTAGAGTTGGTCAATCTCTAGCCCACCGGGCAGTTGCCTCCTTACCCTCATGCATTAAGGTCTCAGGACGAGCAACGTCACATGTGCCTCTTCACTCGGTTTACATGGACATACTCCCAGATACCACCTTTGTATCTGATATATTCATCAATAGCACGTCTGCTTGGGGAAATGCACATGAGAAAATATTTTATTTAAAAGGATTTGTTTGTGTTCATTCTTTTCACTGTCGCTGCTCAAAGCTAACGACTTAATTCATCATTTCCCCATCACTTGAAAACTCAGAAGCATAGGACTCATAGTCCGAACGCTCAATCACAATGCCCAAGACCGTGGCCACAGTCAAGGGTTGTGGTCGTAGAAAACAACCTTCACCTTTAATCATGTTCATCACACGCGGTTAGAATACACAGTCCAACACAACGTGATTAGGACCTAAGTCCATCACAACGAAATCAGAACGAACTGTCCTCAATTTCGAGAATTGGACTCTCAGTCCATAATATCATAGACAAGACTCGTAGTCCCGAATTAACACTGATCCAAGATCACGTGCGCATCACTGAATACTAGAGGCGACGTCTCGCGTACTAGATTCTCTTTCATAAGTACTTATTTTTCGTTCAGTGAAAAACAAATTCAAAACCGAATCCTCGATAACCTATCCAGGTTATCGGAAAGTTTCTAAAATATTTAGGAAAAACATTTTCTTTGAAAATATTTTTATAAAGCATCTTTGAAATTCTTTTATCTTTGAAATATTTCCCCCAATAGGATATTGCCAAATAATCTTGAAAGTTTTCACTAGAAGACACATAGTTCGAAAAGGATTTTTCTCTTGTATAACAATAGTATACCAAAACCATTTCAACATTTAAAACAAGTACTTTAAGTTTAGAGAGCTTTTGGAAAAGAACACCAATCCCTTCATCTTCAAAGCTTATTAAGGTTTTTAATCCTTATAACGGTTGAGCACAGGCTACGCACGCCGGCTTTGCAAACTCTCAATCAACAACAATATATATCATCAGTTCAATGCTAATATCACAGTTGAAAGCAGTTCATCACATATATGCATTATATCATTTAGAACAAGTACAGTTCAACATCAGATAATAGCATAACAGTTCAAGTACATTAGATAATCAAGTAAGCTCAATCAACATGTAAATACCCAATTAAACACATACACACATGCATACAGTTATTGAATATCTTTAGGAAATCCCCTCTTACCTTAAGAAGGTAAGAGAATGCAAGAAAATAACAGTTTCAAGGACGTTCTTCAAGGTTGGTTAGGAGGCAAGTCTAGGTTTCAAGACAAAAGGTTCAAAGGATTAGAACTCAACCAAGAACTTAGGGTTAGAAGTTTCCAAAACATATGCAACTTAGGGATTTATGATCCTCAAGTGCTAAGAGTTTAAAACATGATTACTTAAAACAAAGTTGAACAAAGATCCCACCAAGTTACACTTTGATGGAGATTCGGCCTTGACCAATAAAATAAGCTAGGAACATTTAAAATTTCCAATCTCTTTGGTTTAGCATCCATTAATAGTAAGGAGCTCAAAACCATGATCACTTTGGAAAATGAAAAACGAAACACCCTAGGTCCATAACCTTTAAGATTCGGCCATCCTTGGGTTTTTATGATAAAAATCTTTAAATTCTTCCAATCTCTTAGACCTTTTTAGCATCCAATAACTTATGGAGCTCAAGTCTATGATCATCTTGAAAGCAACATAGGATTATAAAGAATTAAAGTATAATGACATAAGTAAATGAATGACATAAACATAAATGACATAAAGTAAATGACATAATGTAAATGACATAAAATAAATGGCATAAATATAAATGACATAAAAATAAATGACATAATGTAAATGACATAAAGTAAATGACATAAAGTAAATGGCATAAATATAAATGACATAAAAGTAAATGACATAATGTAAATGACATAATGTAAATGGCATGAAAGTAAATGACATAAAAGTAGAGTAAAAATCGTTAAACTTTCCAATCACTTTAGACATAGCATCCTTTAACATAAAGGAGCCTTGGTCCATGATCATTTTGGGAAAAGAAATCTATAAATACAAACTCATATTTGTAAAAGTTGAAACAAGATCCATCTAAACCACATGCATGGTTCGGCCTCATTAGAAAGTAGAGGTTAGGAAACTTTGTTTTACACAACCTTTTAGTATGTTAAACTACAAGTAAATACAAGACCATAGAAATTGGTTTCAACTCAAACGGAGTTTTCTACCATTTTTGAGAGATTTTTGAAGATAAAAGCTCATATATGACATAAAGAAGAAACTTTAGAAAAAGATGAAGTTTTTAAAGAAAAGAATTATCAAATATCCAAACACACGAGTATTTCTGAATAGCTTGAGTGAATAATGCACTCTGCAAAAGATATATTTATTTAGCTGATTTACACAGGAAATAGCATGCTAAATACAATTTACAAGGTAAATAACTATGCTGGAATTAAAATGGATGGTAAGACGGTGCAATGTATCTACTTCTATACAATGAACCTAACTACTTGGGAAGGGAAGTCAATGGACGGTAGGACGGTGCAATGTATTTACTTCTATACAATGAACCTAACTACTTGGGAAGGGAAGTCATAAACATTGTTATTTCCAACACTCCCCCTCAAGCTGGTGAATAGGTATTCTCTATTCCCAGCTTGGATAGAATTCTTTCGAATGCAGGGCTGCTTAGTCCTTTAGTTAGAATATCTGCAAGTTGTTCTTGTGAGGGTACGTAAGGAGTACAAATCAAACCACAATCGAGCTTTTCTTTGATAAAATGTCTATCCACCTCGATATGTTTAGTTCGATCATGCTGAACAGGGTTATGTGCAATGCTGATTGCAGACTTGTTATCACAATAGAGCTTCATAGGTCCTTCCCACTTAATCTTCAAGTCATCTAGGATAATTTTAAGCCATAATAATTCACAAATACCTTGTGCCATAGCCCGAAACTCAGCTTCAGCACTAGAGCGGGCCACCACATTTTGCTTTTTACTTCTCCAAGTCACTAGATTTCCCCCGAGGAATGTACAATACCCGGTAGTGGATCTCCTGTCAGTAATTGACCCTGCATAATCCGCATCTGTATATGCTTCAAGAGTCATTCTACCATTTTTCTTGAATAAGATTCCTCTCCCTGGAGTTCCTTTGAGATATTGCAGAATTCTATAAGCAGCCTGTAAATGGATTTCTTTTGGATTGTGCATAAATTGACTAACCAAACTTACAGCATAAGCAATATCCGGTCTTGTGTGAGACAGATAAATTAATTTCCCAACTAGGCGCTGGTACATCTCCCTATCTATTGCAACATCTTCTTCTGCATTTCCCATTCTTAGACTCGGATCTGTGGGAGTACTTGTAGGTTTACATGCTGCCTTTCCTGTCTCTTTAAGCAAATCTGTGATATATTTTTGTTGAGATATGAAAATGCCATTTCGGGAATGAGCTACTTCAATTCGTAAAAAGTATTTCAGCTTCCCAAGAGTCTTGATCTCAAACTCCTTTGCCAAACACTGACTTAAGACTTCTTTGCTCCCTCCAATCATTTCCTCAGGTCACTATGATGTCATCCACATACACTAATAATCTGTCACTCCCCTGAATTGGAGTGTTTAATGAATAATGTATGATCTCCTTGACTCTGTTTGTATCCCAGGGCTGTCATGACTTTAGTGAATCTTCCAAACCATGCACGGGGTGATTGTTTCAACCCATACAATGCCTTTCTTAACCTGCAAACAGCATTGGTTGGAGCACTTTTACCATATCCTGGTGGCACATCCATATAAATTTCCTCCTCAAGATCCCCATGTAAGAAAGCATTCTTTACATCAAATTGTTGTAATTCCCAGCCATAATTTGCCGCAAGAGATAATATTACCCGGACTGTATTCATCTTTGCAACCGGAGCAAAGGTCTCCAAGTAGTCAATCCCATAAGTTTGTGTAAAGCCTTTGGCAACCAGCCTTGCTTTGTATCTCTCTATCGATCCATCGGCCCTATACTTTACTGTATACACCCACTTGCACCCAACTGGTTTCTTCCCTTCGGGCAAAGCAACAAACTCCCAAGTTCTATTCTTTTCCAGTGCTTCCATCTCTATATCCATGGCTTGCTTCCATTTTTTATCAGATAATGCCTCAAAAACATTGGATGGTATGGAAGTAGTGTTTAGGTTTGCAAGGAAGGTCTTGTGGGTTGGTGAGAATTTCTTAAATGAGAGGTAATTTGAGAGAGGATATACTGGTTGTTTGGTACACTTTCGGGTGCCTTTTCTGATTGCAATGGGGAGGTCTAGGTCTTCAACTGTTTGGGTTTCTGTTTCATCCTGTAAAGCTGGAAAATTATTTTGTAAAGCTGGAAGATCAGAATTTGTTACCTGAGTTGAAGAAATTGAGTCGGATTCTTGAATGTGTGTTGATTCAGGAATGACCTTTAGCCTTCTTCTAAACACCTGATTTTTCCAAGGTCTTCCAGCAGGACCAGAATTATCAGCCAAAGGAGTATCAATAGTTGATGAAGAAGGTTCCATTTCAGTTTCAGCTTCAAGATTAGATTGAGGCTCATTTGTACTAGATTGAGGCTCATTGGTACCAGACTCAAGGTTAGGGAGAACAGGAGTTTCCAAATGAATTTCTGTATCCTCCTTATCTTCCCTAAAACTCTCCCCCTGAAGATAAGGTTGGAGAAAATAGGCTTGTTCTTCATGAAAGGTGACATCCCGTGACACAAAGAATTTTTTCGACGGGGGATAGTAACACTTATATCCTTTCTGAGTGGAGGAATACCCAACAAAAACACACTTTAAGGCTCTAGGATCAAGTTTACCTCTTTCTTGACTATGAACATGAACAAAGGAGACGCACCCAAAGATCCTCGGTTTGAGGTTATTAGTGGGGGATAAGTTAGGGTAGAAAGAGGAAAGAATCTCCATAGGACTTTTAAACCCCAAGACTCTAGAGGGTAATCGATTAATAAGATATGTTGCTGTTAAAACAGCTTCCCCCCAAAAACCTTTTGGAACATTTTTCTGATACAGTAGTGCTCTGGTTTGATCTAGAAGATGCCCATTTTTCCTTTCTGCAACCCCATTTTGCTGCGGTGTTTTGACACAAGAAGATTCATGAATTATTCCCTCTTTTTGGCAAAATGGAGTTAGAACATGATTGAAGTATTCCTTGCCATTATCTGACCTTAATCTTTTTATTACCACACCAAACTGATTTTTAATTATTGAAACAAAGTTTGGAAAAACTTTACTGACTTCAGATTTGTGTTTAAGCAGAAAAACCCAAGTAACACGAGTGCAATCATCAATAAATGTCACAAACCATCTAGCCCCAGACACATTTGGAATAGAAGAGGGTCCCCAAACATCAGTATGAACAAGATAAAAAGGAAATGTGCTTCTTTTATTACTTATGGGAAGAGGTACACGCTTGTGTTTTGACATTTCACATACCTCACAATGGAAACTTTCAACAGTCAACCCAGTAAACAAAGATGGAAACAAAATTTTGATGACACTGAAAGAGGGGTGACCTAATCGACAGTGAAACAAATGGATCTTCTCTTTATTCGAAAGGACGGACTCTGACTTGTATGAGTGGGGCAAGTTGTTTCTGGCTGTGTAGAGCACACTTGTTCCTTCAAGATAGTAAAGGCCATTCCCTTCTCTAGCACGTCCAATCATCCTCCCCGAATCCTTGTCCTGAAATTCACAGCAATTACTATAAAAAATCACATTACAGGATAGGTCTTTTGTAAGTTTTTGTATGGAGATGAGGTTTGTGGATAGTTTTGGAACATGAAGAACATTCATTAAAGTTATAGATGGATTTATCTCAATGTTTCCAATCCCAGCAACAGTTACAAGGTTACCATCAGCAGTGATAATTTTCTTATTACTGGAACAAGGAGAATATGTGGAGAAGTATTTAGAGGAGGGTGTCATATGGTCTGTGGCGCCTGAGTCTAATATCCAAAAAAGGGATAGGAGAATTTTTTGAGACATTAAATCCGAATGAAAGTGGAAGCTTACCTGAATATGCCAAATTACAGTTACCTGAAGGTTTCTCCAAGCTATTGAGCAATGCTCTCATCCTTTCTATTTCCTCCTAGCTTAGACTAGGGAATTCAGGTTTCCTAGTGGATTCTGGCTTGTCTTCTTCATTCTGTCCAGCAGCAATATGAGCTTTACTATTCCTTCTATATGATCCTCCTGATGGTCCTCCTTTCTGACCCCATTCACGAGTAGGAGGTTTACCATGTAGTTTCCAAAGACTTCTCCCGAGTATGTCGTGGCTTATTACAATAAGTGCACCACAAATCTCCTTTCTTCTCCAACTTTGCATGTCCATCTCTTGAGCTCTCAGCTACCATGGCTGAACTTTCAACAGTAGAGTATCCAAGATTAAATTTCTCCTGCTTTCTTCACTTCGTACAATAGCTACGACTTCATTAAAGCATGGTACCTCTGGTTTTCCAAGGATCTGAACCCTTACTTGGTCAAATTCAGGATTTAATCCCACAAGAAAGTCATAGATCCTATCTTGCTCAATATATTCTTTGAGCACTGCTGTATCCTCAGGGCATTTAGTCTTTATTACCCTATAATGGTCCAATTCCATCCAAAGAGACTTCAATTGATTGGCATACTCGGTGATGTCTTGTTTCCTTGCTTTGCAGCAAGTGTTTTTACCTTCACATCATACACCTGGGCAGCATCTTTGGCTTTCGAATATGTTTGCTCTATCGCGTCCCAAACTGCTTTAGCAGTGCTTAAGAACATGCATGTATCACTGATTTCTGGAATCATTGAGTTCCATAACCATGCCATAATCATGGAGTCTTCCTCATCCCATGCTGTAAAGTTAGGATCTCCTTCCCTTGGTCTAGGACCCATCAAATGACTAAGTTTTCCTTTGCCCTTCAACACTGTTCGAATGAGCTGGGACCATTTCAAGTAATTTTTCCCATTTAGTCGATAGGCAGGTTGAATACTCTGCAATTCTCCAGACTGACTGCTCTGAACATGTGAGTTCTCTGCCTTGTTGGCTGGATTCACGACCTCTTCCTCATTCGACATGGCGGTTAACGGTGGTCAGAAAACAGAGGCACTGATAAGGGGTTGAAAGGGCTGCAATGAAGGCAACCAAAAAAGAATACACGGTGGAAGTAGAGCTCCCTAGATCGGGAGCTCTGATACCATATCAAATATCCAAACACACGAGTATTTCTGAATAGCTTGAGTGAATAATGCACTCAGCAAAAGATATATTTATTTAGCTGATTTACACAGGAAATAGCATGCTAAATACAATTTACAAGGTAAATAACTATGCTGGAATTAAAATGGACGGTAGGACGGTGCAATGTATCTACTTCTATACAATGAACCTAACTACTTGGGAAGGGAAGTCAATGGACGGTAGGACGGTGCAATGTATCTACTTCTATACAATGAACCTAACTACTTGGGAAGGGAAGTCATAAAAATTGTTATTTCCAACAAGAATACATGAGAGTATTACCCTAAACAAGAGGAACAACTTTGATGAATAACACTTAGTGAATAGGAGAATAAAAACAAGAGCTTTGGAAGCTTGAAGTTAAAAAGATGAAAGCTTAAGAGTGGAGTAGGAGAAAGGAAAGTGATGAAGTGAAGTTGATGAGTGATATTTATAGAGGAAAGATGGAGGTGCACGACCTTAAGAGGGAGAAGAAGAAAGAAGATGAGTTGCTTGAAGAGAGGTTAAAGAGTTAATGTGATGTGATGTGATTGGAGAGAGAAAGTTGAAAAGTAAGATTTTGGAATGACATAAGGATTTTCTTTTTCCTTAGGTGTGTCATAAGCATTTAATGAGACTTCCCATCAAGCCTTTTCTCTTCCTTTAGGGTTCCTTTAACTGCTTAAATACGTAACCGGTTGCACATCCGATCGTATTTTCTGAAGGTTTCGTCCGGATAAAATACTATATTTTATTCCCGGACAACAAAATTCGAAAATTTACCAAACCCACACAAAACATCATAAAAACACTAACTGTCTCGTTCACGAATTAAAATTTTGTTTCTAGCTCAGTAAACTTGTACCGGTAGTGAGAACCCAGACCGGTTTTTGTCTGAATTTTCGACTGAAAATTTTACTGTGACTTCATATGGTAAAACAACACAAGAAAATGATTTTATTTTATATAAAATCATCTTCTGGCTTTTTATCGAAAATAAATACATTAAAGCATGTATTTACCGATAAAGAAGCATACGAAAAACTGGGTGTTACAATTGAAGCAGAAGACTTTGAAGAATTTAATCCTTATCTGGAAAACAATGACCCAGATGTAGGATTTTTTGACTAAAATAATCAGTTTTGTCGCATCTCCGTAAAGGATAAAAAGATGGCCGACAAGATAAAATGATTCCCACTCAGAAAATAAAGCAGAGTCCTTTGGACACAAATGTACCCGCCCATGTGCCATTCTGCTTTCTTTCAGTAAAGTTGTTTGTCGTCCAGTGCCGACGAATCTTCGTGGCAGACAAAATGGCCGACAAAGTTAAAGTTCCACAGTGAAAGTAGGTGCCAGAAGTCAAAAGAAGAATAGTACCTGCTTTTCGGATTTGAAACGTTTGAAATCCGCGACCCTCAGCTGAAGGCTCCTCCCTCTATATAAGGAACCTCAAGACTCAGTTGTTAGCATCGCTTAATTTCCATCAGAGCTTACTAATCTCTCTTGTTTGTAATCTTGCAGTTTTCTTAGAATTCTCAAGTTTTCTTACAAGCTTCAATACTTTTTAAGTTATGTAATATTTTCTTAACATCTTGTAAACACTCACCTAAATCTTGGCATATAGTGAACTTTGAAATCTGATATTTCAAGAATATTTTCTTACTTTGATATTTTCCTACTCTGATATTTTCAATATTTTGCTTCTTCACCTGAAATCTTCAATGAATTCTCTAACATCTTTCTTTCAAAGATTTCAATGAATTCTTGATAATATATATATATGGCATGTGAAAGTCAATTTGAAAATAAACAGTTCATTTCACAAACCATTTATTGCTTTGATTGATTCTGGAGCAGATCTAAATTGTATTCAAGAAGGTCTAATTCCAACTCAATATTATCTGAAAACAATTCAAAAATTATATACTGCAAATAATGAGAAGCTTCAAGTTAAATATAAACTTGAAGAAGCTAGTATTTGCAATAATGGAATTTGTTTTAATAATTCATTTTTACTTGTGAAAAATATGTCAGAACAAATCATTCTTGGAACTCCTTTCATAACACAACTTTATCCTTTTGGAGTTTCTGAAAATGGTTTGACAACAAAAAGAAATAATCAAGAAATTATTTTTGAATTTTTAAATCCAGTTAAATCAAAAGATTTAAATGCAATTTCGGAAAATCTTGAAGAAACTAATTTTTTGTCCATTATTAATGGAAAGAAAAATCAAATATGTTTTCTTCAAAAGGAAATTCTTTATCAGAAAATTGAAAAACAATTACAAGATCCTTTGATTAAGGAGAAAGTAATTG
The DNA here is from genome assembly GCA_030762895.1 of Sophora flavescens. NCBI lineage: Eukaryota > Viridiplantae > Streptophyta > Magnoliopsida > Fabales > Fabaceae > Sophora > Sophora flavescens. Next base: position 4,270,771 of record CM061070.1, read on the forward strand.
CTTTACAAAAGGAATTTGAAACTGAAGTCTATTCCATTATTCCAAATGCTTTTTGGAATAGAAAAGTTCATACTGTATCTTTACCGTATGAAAAAGACTTTGATGAAAGGAATATACCAACCAAAGCTCGACCTATTCAAATGAATAGTGAGACTTTGGAATTTTGCAAAAAGGATATACAAGATCTTTTAAATAAAAAAATTAACAAGGCCTAGCAAATCCCCTTGGAGTTGCACTGCCTTTTATGTCAACAATAATTCTGAAATCGAGCGTGGCGAACCTCGAATGGTTATAAATTATAAACCATTTAACAAAGCTTTACAATGGATTTGCTATCCTGTTCCAAATAAAAAAGATCTTATAAAAAGGCTGCACAATACAGTTATCTTTTCAAAATTTGATTTGAAATCCGGCTATTATCAAATAGCATTAAAAGAAGAAGATAAATATTAAACTGCTTTTACTGTTACCTTGGGCCATTATGAATGGAATGTAATGCCCTTAGGACTCAAAAATGCACCATCTGAATTTCAAAATATCGTGGATGAAATATTAAAACCTCATTCTGAGTTTGCTTTAATATACATCGATGACATCTTAATATTTTCAAATTCTTTGGAGCAACATTTCAAACATTTGAATATTTTTAAAGAAACAATCAAAAGAAATGGAATGGCTTTGTCTGCCAAAAAGACAAAACTTTGTTTAACAAAAATGAGGTTTTTGGGCCATGAAATATTTCAGGGCACAATTACACCAATCAGCAGAAGCATTGCCTTTGCTGAAAATTTTCCAAATGAATTGAAAGATAAAAAACAACTTCAAAGATTTTTGGGTTGTTTAAATTATGTTTCTGAATTTATTCCCAACATTAGGATAAAATGCAAGCCTCTCTATGATAGACTTAGAAAGACTAAGAATCCCAAACCTTGGTCTGATGAGTTGTCTAAGTTAGTGGCTGAAATCAAAAAGGAAGTCAAGTCTCCGCCGTGTCTTGGTATTCCTCATTCGGATGCAAGTCTTATTGTTCAGACCGATGCATCAGAAAAAGGATATGGTGGCATCCTGCTACAGATCCTCCCAGAATCCAAAGTCGAACAAATTGTCAGACATCACTATGGTCTTTGGATCTCCTCACAGGAAAAATATAGTACTATTAAAAAGGAGATTTTATCTATAGTACTATGTATTACAAAATTTCAAGATGATTTGTTTAACAAAATTTTTTTATTACGCATTGATTGCAAAGCAGAAAAAGATGTTTTAGAAAAAGATGTTAAAAATCTTGTTTCAAAACATATTTTTGCCAGATGGCAAAGACTTTTAAGTTGCTTTGATTTTGAAATTGAGTATTTAAAAGGAGAAAATAATTTTATCCCTGATTATCTAACCAGGGAATTTTTGCAGGATTCTTCAACATAATGGCACATAGGGCCCAAGGAGGGTCTACCAGAGGTGGGGCATCCCCTTCCTCTTCAAAATCAAAACCCCTTACATTAGATTCCTTTGCACCCAGTGCAACAAAAATAGCCTCAACACCAATACAAACCCAGCCCACTCAAAATACTGCCATTGAAATAACCAACAGATTTACCCCTTTGGGTAAACCACAAAATACTCCACCAAAAAGCCCACAAAATATCCAAGCCCAACCACTCGAAAGAGAACCACTTCAACATAAATACAAACCAAAATGCCAACAGTTACTGCTTTTGGAGCCCGAAATGGGTGATCCAAACAAAAATATTTCTGAACCCTGGAATATATACTCAAAATATTTACATGAAGGTTTTGGTTGGATCTATGCAGGAGGATCCAAGAAAAACCTAAAATTTTATCAGTATATTTTAATAGATTCTGGATCTGTTGAAATAACTGAAAATGAAAATGAAAATGCAAAAGGAATAGTGGCGTATTCCCAATGCAAAATTTTAAAGGTGTTATCCATGTCTGATTGGGGCCATCACCCTTTAAAGCCAAAAAGATTTTCTCGGGTATTTGACCCACCAATATATGACTATTTGGATTACCAGCATGCTTGGGAACACTTTCTTTATATTCCTAATCCAAAACATTCCTGGTATTTCATTATAGTTAGCAATCAATCCAGATACCCTTCTTGGTTTATGAATTGCTTTGTAGAATTTGGGTTATCTGCTGAAATTTTCCCAAATTCTATCTATTCAAAATATTTAGAGTTCAAAACTCTAACCCCCAAAATACAGGCTCATGCAAAATTGTTACATTTTTGTGCACAATTTGGAATATCATGGTTACTTCGATTCAACTATGATGTTCATGCACACCTCCCTGAGCCTTTTCCAAAATGGATTTGGGCTTCCGTTATTGTTTCTTGGTGGCGCAAATTCAATGAAGAATTTGTATTATCAAAATTTGAAACCTGGAAGAAACATGGACTTCAAAAGAGGAGACTTCCTCAGTCTATGACTCCAACAAATTCTCCAATAAGAAATAAAGATAAAGGATTAATTGGTTCAGCCTCGTCAGTGGTTTCTCAACCAGCTGGTCCTTTTTCCTTAAAATTTGATGCTTCTTCTCCATCAGAACTCAAAAAGAAATTGATAGAAGCAATTTCTACCGTTGGATCAGATGAAGAACCAGAAGATCCAGCCCCTGAAGAAGAAGACTTTGAATATAATCCTTATCTGGAACATAATGACCCAGATGTAGGATTTTTTTGATTAAAATAATCAAAATCATTTTTGTCGCATCTCCTCAAAAGGATAAAAAGATGACTGAAAAGTTTCTACCCACTCAGAAATTAATAGTAGCGTCTATTGACACAAATGTGGCCGCCCATGTACCATGCTACTATTTGAAAAAGAAAAGTTGTTTGTCGTCTAATGCCGACGAATCTTCGTGACAGACAAAATGACCGACAAAGTTAAAGATCAACAGTTAAAGTAGGTGCCGAAAGTCAAAAAAGTGAATAGTACCTACTTTACGGATTTGAAAAGTTTGGAATCCACGACCCTCAGTTGAAGGCTCCTCCCCCTATATAAGGAACCTGAAGACTCAGTTGTGATCATCGCTTATTTCTCTCAGAGCTTACTAATCTCTCTCTTTTGTAATCTTGCAGTTTTCTAAGTTACTCAAGTTTTCTTAAGAGCTTCATATCTTTGTAAGTTCTGTAATATTTTCCAATATCTTGTAAACATTCGCCTAAACTTTGGCATATAGTGAATTTCAATATTAAATATATTTTCATACTCTGATATTTTGCTTCTTCACCTATAATTTCTAATGTTTTCTCTAACATCTTTCTGTGAAATGATCCGCAGTGGCCATCCTGGTAACATTAGAAATTATAGGTGAAGAATCAAAATATCAGAGTATGAAAATATATTTTGAATATCAAAATATTGAAATTCACTATATGCCAAAGTTACCACTCATTTAGAATCCAAAAAGTAAAAACATGTTTATTTTAGGCCTAATATTTATCACTCATTTTGTACCTATCACTAAGTAATTGGTTTAAAAACCCATTTTCTCTCTTTTCTCTCCCTGTTTCTCGACGCAATCTCTCTCTTTCTCCCTTATCTTCTCTGCTTCTTCTCTTTTCTTCCTTCTTTCTTTCTTCCTTCTCTCTTCTTCTTCTTCCTCCTCACTCCGTCTTCTTCCTCCTCCTTTTCAACCAGCCCAGTCGCACGCCGCCACCGTAGGAGCACAGTCCGGTCAAGTGAGCTGGTCCTCGTCGTGCATCGTTGTGCGCGTCTCTGTCGTCCTTCAGCAGCGACTCTGCACGCAACTCCGGTGTTCGCTGTCACCGGCCGTCGTGGTGAGCCCCCTGTCGCCGTCCATGGTGATTCGGCTACCCTTCCCTTCTTCTTCCTTGTGTTGTGCGCACCAAAACCCGTAGTTCAAACCACTGTTTGCCACCGCTGCCGGAGCCGCCGCAACCACGTTTGGCCCCCGTTTCCTCTCCTCTTCACCTTGGGTAAGAGTTTTACCTCTAACCTCTTCCCTTTTGTAAATCCCCAAATTGATTTTGAAACCCTAACCCTCTGATTTCAGATTTTAATCTTAAGATTAAGGCTTGTTTTATGAATTAGGACTGTGAATTTGTGTTTCCCTAAACCAATTTCATTATTATGAGTTTTCCCTAAATTTTAATAAGGAGCCCTAAAACCCCAATTTGATTTTATTTGCATTTGGGTATGTTTTTGTGAAATTAATTATGATTTAGTGCAATTAGGACTCTTAATGGATGATTTCCTAAGTTCTTTTTCATGATCTTTTAATCAAAACAAAGTTTCCTTAAAGGGTATTGGGAAGCGTGAGCTTCAAACATGATTTTCTTTAAAAATAACCTTGTTTGTTAATTAGATTAAGTGTTTAGATAAAGTTAGAATGTGTGTTTGATAATGTGAAATTGATCTCTTGATTTTTGGTTGTTGCGCGTTGTTGGATTTCCTCTCTGAGACGTTTGACACGGCTATGCTTGCTTGATGGAGTAGATAGTTACACTCTTGGAGCTAATGTGAGTATTAAGACGAGGATCCTTTACTTGTCTTCAAAGTTAAGGGGAGTTTGCCTAGGGATATTCAATAACTGTATGCATGTGTGTATGTGTTTAACTGGATAGTTATATGTTAATTGAGCTTACTTGATTATCTAATGTACTTGAACTGGTATGCTATTATCTGATGTTGAACTGTACTTGTTCTAAATGATATAATGCATATATGTGATGAACTGCTTTCAACTGTGATATTAGCATTGAACTGATGTTATATACTGTTGTTGATTGAAAGTTTGCTAAGCCAGACGTGCGTCTGTGCTCAACCATTATAAGGATTAAAAACCTTAATAAGCTTTGAAGATGAAGGGATTGGTGTTATTTTCCAAAAGCTCTTTAAACTTAAAGTACTTGTTTTAAATGTTGAAATGGTTTTGGTGAACTATTGTTATACAAGAGAAAAATCCTTTTCGAACTATGTGTCTTCAAGTGAAAACTTTCAAGATTATTTGGCAATACCCTATTGGGGGAAATATTTCAAAGATAAAAGAATTTCAAAGATGCTTTATAAAAGATTTTCAAAGAAAAGGTTTTCCTAAATATTTTGGAAAATTTCCGATAACCTGGATAGGTTATCGAAGATTCGGTTTTGAATTTGCTTTTCACTGAACGAAAAATAAGTACTTAAGAAAGAGAATCTAGTACGCGAGACGTCGCCTCTAGCATTCAGTGATGCGCACGTGATCTTGAATCAGTGTGAATTCGGGACTACGAGTCCTGGTTATGATGTTGTGGACTTAGCTCCTAATCGCACTGTGTTGGACTGTGTATTCTAACCGCGTGTGATGAATATGATTAAAGGTGAAGGTTGTTTTCTACGACCACAACCCTTGACTGCGCGCCATGATGCAGGGCATTGTGATTGAGCATTCGGACTATGAGTCCTATGCTTCTGAGTTTTCAAGTGATGGGGAAATGATGATTAAGTCGTTAGCTTTGAGCAGCGACAGTGAAAAGAATGAACACAAAGAAATCCTTTTAAATAAAATATTTTCTCATGTGCATTTCCCCAAGCAGACGTGCTATTGATGAATATATCAGATACAAGGTGGTATCTGGGAGTCTGTCCATGTAAACCGAGTGAAGAGGCACATGTGACGTTGCCCGTCTTGAGACCTTAATGCATGAGGGTAAGGGGGCAACTGCCCGATGGGCTAGAGCTTGACCAACTCTAATTCTTCTCCAGTGAAAAACGGTGTTGATATCTCATGAGATTAAGTTAGAGCCTGATGATTGAAGTGTCATGCATATTTTCAAAAGATTGACTGTGCGGGTTTGAGACCCTTTGATATAACACTGTTATGTTACATATATGCATGATTTAACTGCTTATATGATTATGTGATGTATGTATCATGTATATGGTTGTTGTGTGATATATCCATTTGTCGGTATCTCACCCTTACAAACATATCAGGTTTCTTCTGGTTTGCTATTGTACCCTGGGTACTTTAACACAGATGGTGCAGAGGAGTCTTTCTAAGTCACTCAGAGACTTAGATCTCGTTGCTTGATGAGGTATTACTTGAGGAATAATTTTTAGGACGACCAGCTTAGGGTTGAGACTTAGATTATTTTGGATAGTATGTATGAGTTTGGCTCAGAGAGCCTTTATTTTAAAATGGAATGTCTATAGCTCGGAGAGCATATCTTTTGAATGAAAATCTAAGCTATTTCTTTTGGTCTTGTAAAGCTTATGGCTATAACTATTATTCTTATGTATTGATGCCTGGTTGAATTTGGTATAACTGGAATTCTCAAGTGAAAATGTAATTATTTTAACTGGTGTTATTTTATCTGGGATGTCCGAATTACAGAGGAGACTCTGTCGAAAATTTTGTAAAACTACTATCTTGTATTTAAGTATATCCTTTAAAGCAAGCTATGATAGTAAGTTTGTGTGTCGATTAAGGCTTAGGTATGGAGTCATGACAAAAAAATTTTACACCCAATTTCAGACACTTATGTACTTATATAAGTTATTTTCCGAAAGCACCAGCAAATTATCTTTTAATTTAAATTCCGCACGTGTTATTTAAGTAATGCCCCTAAGGGGGGGGCGTTACATTCACCTATAATTTCTAATGTTTTCTCTAACATCTTTCTGTGAAATGATCCGCAAAATAAACAGTTCATTTCACAAACCATTTGTTGCTTTGATTGATTCTGGAGCAGATCTAAATTGTATTCAAGAAGGTCTGATTCCAACTCAATATTATTAGAAAATAGTGATTTTGAAACCATTCGAAGTAGGGAATAGTGTCATCCTCTACCTCCTCCAAATAAGACAAATATTGTTCACGATATTTTCTTATTTCAGGTTGAGAAAACGAAGAAAAGAACCATTTTCGTTTTTCGTCATACTCAGATTTTAAAAAATCCTTTTGAATTTTTTGTTTATCAACAATAAATTTTGTTAAAACAAAAATTTGATTCGGGGTCTCAAAAGCTTGATTAATCTCAGATAGAGTCGGAGACTCTCTCTGTATTTCCTGTTGCACCGGAATAGGGGTTTCATGTAACACCCTAGTTTTTACACCTATGATTAATTATTTTATTTGGATGTTTATGTTTATTATGTTATGTGGTTTAGTTTGAGTAATTAAATTACTCTCTTCAAATTATTTTATTGGGTGCGTTAGCACTGACTTATTTCAGTGAATGCACGCTTACTAGACAATAATTTATGTTATTGTCAATATTATTACCAGTACAGAAAAATATTTTAGATAATATGATTAAGGGAAAAACATTTTCATATTCTCAGTCTATTTAATTTTAGAGTTAAAAATATTTTGGACTGAGTATTTTCTTAGTTGATCAGTTCAACTATTAATCTTTACTCTAACTTGAATTTTGGAAACATATCTTTATCAATCTTTATTTTTAGATTCCAAAAAGTAAAAACATGTTTATTTTAGGCCTAATATTTATCACTCATTTTATACCTATCACTAAGTAACTGGTTTAAAAACTCAATTTTGTAACTTCTCTCTCTCTCTTTCTCGACGCCCTCTCTCATTTTCTCTTTTCTTTCTCTGCTTCTTTCTCTTTTCTTCTTTCTTTTTCTCTTCTTCCTCCTAACTCCATCTTCTTCTTCCTCCTCCTCACATCATCTCTCTCTTTCTCCTTCCTAGCTCACAGCTCCGCTCCGTCCATCACCGGCTTGAGTGCCACCGGATCGTTACCTGGAGCAGGGAGACGACCACCGTCGCGACCCAGCTTCTCCCATGTGTTTGGACTGATTTCGCCATCACTGTGTTCCGGGTCGCTGCCGTCCAACACCGCGAGCTCCACTGCCGGATGCGCACTGCGGGGCCTTCATTCCAGCCACCGAAATGGTCCCTTGATGCCTCTGTTTGGATCTCCTCCTTCTTCCTTGTGTGGGTCACACAAAAACCCATCTTTCTGGTTAGGAACCGCCACTGCCACCTCGCCGGAATCGCGTCCGCCGCCGCGAGGAGCACCACAGCACCACCTTCAAGTTGTCTTCAAGCTTGGGTTAGTCAAAACCCTCTCATCTCTTCTAGATTCAAAACCCCCAAATTGATTTTGAAACCCTAACCCTAACCCTCTGATTTCAGATTTTAATCTTAAGATTTAAGCTTGTTTTATGAAATTAGGACTGTGAATTTGTGTTTCCCTAAACCAATTTCATTATTCTGAGTTTTCCCTAAATTTTAATAAGGAGCCCTAAAACCCCAATTTGATTTTATTTGAATTTGGGTATGTTTTGTGAAATTAATTATGATTTAGTGTGATTAGGACTCTGAATGGATGATTTCCCAAGGTTCTTTTCATGATCTTTTAATCAAAACAAAGTTTCCTTAAAGGGTATTAGGAAGCGTGAGCTTCAAACATGATTTTCTTTAAAAATAACCTTGTTTGGTAATTGGATTAAGTGTTTAGATAAAGTTAGAATGTGTGTTTGATCATGTGAAATTGATTTCTTGATTTTTGGTTGTTGCACGTTGTTGGATTCCCTCTCTGAGACGTTTGACACGGCTATGCTTGCTTGATGGAGTAGATAGTTACACTCTTGGAGCTAATGTGAGTATTAAGACGAGGATCCTTTACTTGTCTTCAAAGGTAAGGGGAGTTTGCCTAGGGATATTCAATAACTGTATGCATGTGTGTATGTGTTTAATTGGATATTTACATGTCGATTGAGCTTACTTGATTATCTAATGTACTTGAACTGTTATGCTATTACCTGATGTTGAACTGTACTTGTTCTAAATGTTATAATGCATATATGTGATGAACTGCTTTCAACTGTGATATTAGCATTGAACTGATAATATATATACTGCTGTTGATTGAAAGTTTGCTAAGCCAGACTTGTGTCTTTGCTCAACCGTTATAAGGATTAAAAACCTTAATAAGCTTTGAAGATGAAGGGGATTGGTGTTCTTTTCCAAAAGCTCATTAACTTAAAGTACTTATTTTAAATGTTGAATTGGTTTTGATGAACTTTTGTTATACAAGAGAAAAAATCCTTTTCGAGCTATGTGTTTTCAAGTGAAAACTTTCAAGATTATTTGGCAATATCCTATTGGGGGAAAATATTTCAAGGATAAAAGTATTTCAAAGATGCTTTATAAAAGATTTTCAAAGAAAAGGTTTTTCCTAAATATTTTAGAAACTTTCCGATAACCTGGATAGGTTATCGAGGATTCGGTTTTGAATTTGTTTTTCACTGAACGAAAAATAAGTACTTAAGAAAGAGAATATAGTACGCGAGAAGTCGCCTCTAGTATTCAGTGATGCGCACGTGATCTTGGATCAGTGTTAATTCGGGACTACGAGTCCTGGTTATGATGTTATGGACTGAGAGTCCAATTCTCGAAATTGAGGACAGTTCGTTCTGATTTCGTTGTGATGGACTTAGGTCCTAATCACGTTGTGTTGGACTGTGTCTTCTAACCACGTGTGATGAATGCGTTCTGATTTCATTGTTGTGGACTGTGTGTTCTAATCACGTTGTGTTGGACTGTGTCTTCTAACCACGTGTGATGAATGCGTTCTGATTTCATTGTTGTGGACTGTGTGTCCTAATCACGTTGTGTTGGACTGTGTCTTCTAACCACGTGTGATGAACATTGTTAAAGGTGAATGTTGCTTTCTACGACCACAAGCCTAGGACTGGTGAATCGGTCTCGGGCGTTGTGATTGAGCACTCGGACTGTGTGTCCCGTGCTTCTAAGTTTTCAAGTGAGGGGGAAATGATGATTAAGTCGTTAGCTTTGAGCTGCGACAGCGGAAAAGAATGAACACAAAGAAAACCTTTTAAATAAAATTTTTTCTCATATGCATTTCCCCAAGCAGACGTGCTATTGATATATATTAGATACAAAGGTGGTATCTGGGAGTCTGTCCATGTAAACCGAGTGAAGAGGCACATGTGACGTTGCTTGTCCTGAGACCTTAATGCATGAGGGCAAGGAGGCAACTGCCCGATGGGCTAGAGATTGACCAACTCTAATACTTCTCCAGTGAAAAACGGTGTTGATATCTCATGAGATTAAGTTAGAGCCTGATATTGAAGTGTCATGCATATTTTCAAAAGATTGACTGTGTGGGTTTCAGACCCTTTGATATAACACTGTTATGTTATGTATATGCATGATTTAACTGCTTATATGATTATGTGATGTATGTATCATGTATATGGTTGTTGTGTGATATATCCATTTGTCGGTATCTCACCCTTACAAACATATCAGGTTTCTTCTGGTTTGCTATTATACCCTGGGTATTTTAGTATAGATGTGCAGAGGAGTCTTCCTAAGTCACTCATAGACTTAGATCTAGTTGCTTGATGAAGTATTTGATTGTGGAACGATCACGTGAGTTCTTCTCAGGAATAACTTTTAGAAAGACCAGCTTAGGGTTTGAGACTTGGATTTTTGATAAGTATGTATGAGTATGACTCAGAGAGTCTATATTTTAAAAACGGAATGTTTGTGACTCGGAGAACGTCTCTTTTGAATGAAAACTTAAACTTTTCCTTTTGGTCATGTATAGCTAATTGATATAACTATCTTTAACATATTAATGCCTGGTTGTATTTGGTGTAACTGGAATTCTGGAATGAAAATGTAATTATTTTAGCAGGTGTTCTTTTACCTGGGATGTCCGAATTACAGAGGAGACTCTATCGAAATTTTCGTAAAATATTAACTTTTATTCAAGTATATTCTTTAAATTAAATAGGCTTGCCATACTATGATAGTAAGTCTGTGTGCCAATCAAGGCTTAGGAGTCGTGACAAAATTTTTATACCCAATTTCAGACACTTGTATACTTATATAAATTATTTTCCGAAAGCACCAGCAAATTATCTTTTAAATTTATTTCTGCACGTGTTACGTAAGTAATGCCCCATGGGGGGGCGTTACAAGGTGGTATCAGAGCTGGTCGAGTCTTTCGGGATCTTTGGGGAATAGGTCTGTTAAGTTTTGTTGTGTGATCTCTGGTTGGCTCTTGTTTGAATTGTTTCTTGTTGAAGCAATGTGTGTTGACGCACAAGTATATGTTTCTTGATGGTTTTCCAAGGGCTTTATGTCCTGGGAGACCTTAGATCTTGAATGTTACTTGGGTTCGAATATGACATTCGATTATCCTTGCGAATCGTGTCTGATATTCGAAACAAGGTGCTTGTGTAAAGGGTTTTTTCCGGGAGTGTTCCCTGGAAATATTCTAGGTTTATGGTTAGCAAAGGACATTGATTTTTGATTGATCTAGTTTCTGGATTTGGTCATATCTCTGTTGCTTTGTGTAGGATGTTGCCTACGAAGTTAAAACAAGTTAGATGACTCATTCAACTGAAAGATCGGTGGTCTGAACCGTTTGTTAGACCGAGTGTTTTCCTTGTGAAGCACCAATGTTGTGTGAAGGCTCGTGTCACCGTCTGGATTCCTGACAACTAAGTAAAGGACGAATTATGAACAAGTATTTTCTGACTTTAATTTGAAATCTGTCAGGACTCCTGAATTAGTTGTGCTAATTCATTAATTTCCAGTTATTCATTTCTTTGTTTGTGAGAAGTCGTACTCACACTTCTAAATAATCCTCGATGTATTAGACATTTAAGTGAATTGATTTATCGGAATTCATTGGTCTGGATACTTTCACATTTTGTGGAGAGAAGTGGTTATGACTATTTCTTGAGTTATAACACAGATAATTTCATGATAGCAGAAGTTTCTTGGTGAAACTTAGTTTCGTCACTTCTATTTTTGGTAGAGGTGAAAGTCATCATTTTGTAAATTCCTTGTACTAAGAATAAGAATTAGTCCTCTTTGGATTAGAAGTTATTCACCCTTTGATTCCTTAAATCCGCTGGAAGATTCTTGTGGAAGAATGAACTTTATTAGATTCATGTTTGTAAATGTGTATTGATCATGCATTTTTACACCCACGAACCTGATGGAATGATCTTTTTCCATATCGGATGTTCCTGTGTCCTTCTATTAATGAAATTCTTTCTATGCTTATGTGAAAGTGAAATCAGGAAAAATTTTCTTTTCTTGAGAAATTCTTTTATGATCACCAAGGTCTTGTCTTATTGCGGTTCGAAAGTGCTTGTCGTCGTTGATCATCTTAGTTCTACGTATTCTCCAAATGTCGTCGATGTGTGACCTATCTCATCAGTCATGACTCATGAGTTGGATATCTCCACATCAAGATGTACAATTGAGACCTTCCTTGTTGAGATGTTGGCATTCCTTCAATCTTTGTTATGAGTTTTCTGAAGACCTACATGAGTCTTGTTTGAATTCAAGTGATCGTTGATCGACTGGTGAAGTTTACATCTTCTTACGAGTTAAGATCCACAAGCGGAGTCAGTGAACCGAATAATGTATCGGAGGATTGTTCAGACTTCATGGAGTATCTTTATGTGTTGTTTCAGATGAAAAATGAAAGTTTATCAACGTGTGTCGGTTAAGATTACTTGAAGTGTTGAGGACTAAGTTGAGACTAAGTCGAACTGATCATCCTCACTGGGATGGATAAGGAATGAGGTGACCTATCTTTAGCAGGATAGTTGGGAGATAGTGTGGTACCTAATTTTTGTCATCTCTATGGTAGGACGAACCAGAGTTGATAGGAGTTTCGTTAGTGTATAGATGTGAATGGTATTATGAGAACCCTTAAGTTCAACATTATTGAGTGAGATGATTTCGATGGATCTTATCATGATCGAGGCAGATATATCATTAAAGGAATTTAGAGTAGTGATCAATGTTTATGGTTAATGTTGACTTTGTGAGTCCGAGGATTAACGTTAAAATATATATGGTAGTTTTCCTTAAGTTGAATGGAAATAGTAAAAAGGAGTTCTTGAGTGAAACTAAGTAGTTAGAAAAGTTTAAGAATTATGATTTTGGATAATTCAAGTTGAAGTGATTCCTTTTGGTTGTAGTTGCATGGAGAAATGTAATCGTATTCTTTAAGATTGAAATGAATGACCATGATATAATTTGGAGTGGTGGAACATGTTCAAAGGAAACTAAGACTACAATTGTGTGCTTTGGGTTGAAAGTTAATATCTGTAGTAAAGTAAAGTTAGTGTTGAACTTGATATTCGTTGTGAGGATAAGGTGTTGAAGAAGTTTTGCTAGCAGACAAATTTAGAGGCAAGAAGTGATTAAGTTTTGTTTATGTCTTTCGAGTGTGATAAACTTTGGTGAAATGTTTATAATCTTTGAGGTCTTATTCTGGTTAATATGTGGTTGATGATCCATAGTAGAAACTGGACATTTTAAATTCAAGATTGCCATTGGGGAGTGTCCACCTGGATTTCTTGGCTTTGTTTTGGTGCAACTCCTAGGGGTTATGGCCTTAGAGAAACTCTGTTTTATAATCCCTTTTCTCGGCTACAAATAAATAAGATAAGGGCATATACGATACAAGCATTTCCTTGCATAAGTGATGGAGCCCTGCCTTTAGATGAAGGAATTGTTAGGAGTTGTGTATTTTTTTGGGCAATAGGGTAGATGCATGGGAAATTTCTTAAACCAGGGATACTAACGGGGCTTGAGAACTAAATTGAAAATGAGAGTCAAATGAAGGATATGAAATCGAAGTAGGCAAAAGATCCGAGAGGAATTAAGAAGAGAACGGACTATGTTGGATGTGGTAAGATTCAATTTTAATAAGATTGAATTTCTTAGGTTTTTGGCGCAAAGTATATCATGTGCAACTCAGGAATGTTACGACGTTTTGATTGGAGACTTGAAAAGTGTTAATTTGATATGATTAGAAGAGTAGACTAAGCCTAAATGGACTAAGACTATGATTGCATCTCTTGAGTAGAAGGTTAATTGATGTTATGGTAAAGATAGTGTTGATTTTGTTCTTGAAAGTGTAATAGACTAAGATGAAATATAGAAGGTAGTGGGGATAAAACGGTAGTGAGAAATCTCGAGGATAAATAAAATGGTATAAGAATCGATCTTGTTATAAAGTTATAGATAAAAGGAATGAAGCGATGAGAATACAAAGCAAGATTTTAGGGTTAAGGTGTAATTACAAAATCCTGTTTAGTTTTGAGCTACGAAATTTCGAGGATGAAATTTTTTAAAGAGGGGTAGTAATGTAACACCCTAGTTTTTACACCTATGATTAATTATTTTATTTGGATGTTTATGTTTATTATGTTATGTGGTTTAGTTTGAGTAATTAAATTACTCTCTTCAAATTATTTTATTGGGTGCGTTAGCACTGACTTATTTCAGTGAATGCACGCTTACTAGACAATAATTTATGTTATTGTCACTATTATTACCAGTACAGAAAAATATTTTAAATAATATGATTAAGGGAAAAACATTTTCATATTCTCAGTCTATTTAATTTTAGAGTTAAAAATATTTTGGTTTGACATTTATCGGAGATTAAATTTTGGACTGAGTATTTTCTTAGTTGATCAGTTCAACTATTAATCTTTACTCTAACTTGAATTTTGGAAACACATCTTTATCAATCTTTATTTTTAGATTCCAAAAAGTAAAAACATGTTTATTTTAGGCCTAATATTTATCACTCATTTTGTACTTATCACTAAGTAACTGGTTTAAAAACTCAATTTTCTAACTTCTCTCTCTCTCTTTCTCAACGCCCTCTCTCATTTTATCTTTTCTTTCTCTGCTTCTTTCTCTTTTCTTCTTTCTTTTTCTCTTCTTCCTCCTAACTCCATCTTCTTCATCCTCCTCCTCACATCATCTCTCTCTTTCTCCTTCCTAGCTTACAGCTCCGCTCCGTCCATCACCGGCCTGAGTACCGCCGGAGCGTTACCTGGAGCAGGGAGACGACCACCGTCGCGACCCATCTTCTCCCATGTGTTTGGACTGATTTTGCCGTCACTGTGTTCCGGGTCGCTGCCGTCCAACACCACGAGCTCCACTGCCGGATGCGCACTGCGGGGCCTCCATTCCAGTCACCGAAATGGTCCCTTGATGCCTCTCTTTGGATCTCCTCCTTCTTCCTTGTGTGGGTCACACAAAAACCCATCTTTCTGGTTAGGAACCGCCACTTCCACCTCGCCGGAATCGCGTCCGCCGCCGCGAGGAGCACCACAGCACCACCTTCAAGTTGTCTTCAAGCTTGGGTGAGTCAAAACCCTCTCATCTCTTCTAGATTCAAAACCCCCAAATTGATTTTGAAACCCTAACCCTAACCCTATGATTTCAGATTTTAATCTTGAAATTTAAGGTTGTTTTATGAGATTGGGACTGTGAATTTGTGTTTCCCAAAACCAATTTCATTATTCTGAGTTTTCCCTAAATTTTAATAAGGAGCCCTAAACCCCCAATTTGATTTTATTTGAATTTGGGTATGTTTTTGTGAAATTAATTATGATTTAGTGCAATTAGGACTCTGAATGGATGATTTCCAAAGTTCTTTTTCATGATCTTTTAATCAAAACAAAGTTTCCTTAAAGGGTATTGGGAAGCATGAGCTTCAAACATGATTTTCTTTAAAAATAACCTTGTTTGGTAATTGGATTAAGTGTTTAGATAAAGTTAGAATGTGTGTTTGATCATGTGAAATTGATTTCTTGATTTTTGGTTGTTGCGCGTTGTTGGATTCCCTCTCTGAGACGTTTGACACGGCTATGCTTGCTTGATGGAGTAGATAGTTACACTCTTGGAGCTAATGTGAGTATTAAGACGAGGATCCTTTACTTGTCTTCAAAGGTAAGGGGAGTTTGCCTAGGGATATTCAATAACTGTATGCATGTGTGTATGTGTTTAATTGGATATTTACATGTTGATTGAGCTTACTTGATTATCTAATGTACTTGAACTGTTATGCTATTACCTGATGTTGAACTGTACATGTTGAACTGTACCTGATGTATGTATCATGTATATGGTTGTTGTGTGATATATCCATTTGTCGGTATCTCACCCTTACAAACATATCAGGTTTCTTCTGGTTTGCTATTGTACCCTGGGTATTTTAGTACAGATGTGCAGAGGAGTCTTCCTAAGTCACTCAGAGACTTAGATCTAGTTGCTTGATGAAGTATTTGATTGTGGAACGATCACGTGAGTTCTTCTCAGGAATAACTTTTAGAATGACCAGCTTAGGGTTTGAGACTTGGATTTTTGATAAGTATGTATGAGTATGACTCAGAGAGTCTATATTTTAAAAACGGAATGTTTGTGACTCGGAGAGCTTCTCTTTTGAATGAAAACTTAAACTTTTCCTTTTGGTCATGTATAGCTAATTGATATAACTATCTTTAGCATATTAATGCCTGGTTGTATTTGGTGTAACTGGAATTCTGGAATGAAAATGTAATTATTTTAGCAGGTGTTCTTTTACCTGCGATGTCCGAATTACAGAGGAGACTCTGTCGAAATTTTCGTAAAATATTAGCTTTTATTCAAGTATATTCTTTAAATTAAATAGGCTTGCCATACTATGATAGTGAGTCTGTGTGCCAATCAAGGCTTAGGAGTCGTGACAAAATTTTTATACCCAATTTCAGACACTTGTATACTTGTATAAATTATTTTCCGAAAGCACCAGCAAATTATCTTTTAAATTTATTTCCGCACGTGTTACGTAAGTAATGCCCCAAGGGGGGGCGTTACATTTCAACCCTATATTCTGGTTGAGGTATAACAGGATGATCTCTCACTCCTGCTAATCTCAAAGAATGGAAAGAATTCATTGATCTTCGTGAATTGTTTGTATTAGTTTGTCTAGATCCCTCAGGACAAGTCATAAAAGATCTTGTTGAATTGCTTCTATTCAAAGGAGCAAAACTAATAGAAACATTTCCTGAAGAATATTCAACGGGTATTGACATGACAGAAGATTCTGGCTCCTCAGTTGGCAGAATTTCCTGTAGATTCCATTCTAAATTCCTAGAGACTTCATTGTGATTTAGTCTCCTTGGTGTAACATCATTTTTTAAATATTTATTTTATAATTGATTTTTTTGAAATATTTGTTTTCTTATTAATTTTATTTTTCTAATTTTTTTGAATATTTTTTTCCTAATATTTTGTATATACTTTTTTCTAATTTTTTTCCTAATTTTTTTCCAATTTTTTTAAATTTTTTTTCATAAAATGTTTTTCTAATTATTTTTCGTTTATTTTTTTTTCTAATTTACTTTTTTCTTTTTCCTTTTAAACTATTTTCTTTATAATTAATTTTTTTATGTTTTTCTTAATTTTTAAATTTTTTTCCTAATAATATTTTTTTGCTAATACTTTTTTTTTAATTCATTTGTATAGATTGATAGTGTAAAGTTTTTTTACACTGTCAACCAATAGTAAATTGACAAACAGTAAAAACAGAGTGGTCGTGTTCTTGATGTTTTAGTTTTTATATACTTATATTTTAATGTGTATATAAGTTAATAGTTTAAAATTTAGTATTCTATATATATAGATATATAATATTAAATTTTAATATATATATATATATATATATATATATATATATATATATATATATTATATATATATTTTTTATATAACGAATAAGGCCTCCTCAGAAATTTTCTAAAAGATATACAAAATATAAAAAATATAATAAAAAGGAAAAAGAAATCAAACCTTATAAGAAAGCACAAAGAAAATTTTATAAAAAATCCTATAATAAAGATTTTAAGAAAAACATAACTTGTTATAAGTGTGGTCATGTTGGTCACATGGCAAAAGAATGCAGAGTTAAACAAAAGATTAAAGAATTAAAAATGGATGATGAAATTAAAGATCAAATTTCAAAAATTCTTCTTTATGATACTAATTCTTCAGAAGAATCATCCTCTGATGATGATTCAGATGTTATATATCAGAATCAAGAAATCTCTTCTGATTCTGATGCTGGCTGTTTAAGCTGTGGTTGCCTTGGGGATAATTGTGATTGTAAGTTTACAATCAATGTTATCTCAAAAGAAGCACGAGTTCTTCTTGATTTGATTAATCAAGTGGAGGACCCATGTAACACCCTAGTTTTTACACCTATGATTAATTATTTTATTTGGATGTTTAAATTTATTATGTTATGTGGTTTAGTTTGAGTAATTAAATTACTCTCTTCAAATTATTTTATTGGGTGCTTAGCACTGACTCAATTCAGTGAATGCACGCTTACTAGACAATAATTACGTTATTGTCACCAATATACCAGTACAGAAAAATATTTTTCATAATATGATTAAGAGAAAAGCATTTTCATATTCTCATTCTATTTAATTTTAGAGTTAGAAATATTTTGGTTTGACATTTATCGGAGATTAAATTTTGGACTGAGTATTTTCTTAGTGGATCAGTTCAATTATTAATCTTTACTCTAATTTGAATTTCGAAATTTTATCTTTATCAATCTTTATTTTTAGATTCCAAAAAGTAAAAACATATTTATTTTAGGCCTAATATTTACCACTCATTTTGTACCTACCACTAAGTAATTGGTTTAAAAACTCATTTTCTCTCTTTTCTCTCTCACTCACTCGACGCCCTCACTCTCTCTTTTCTTCTCTGCAACTTTTTCTTCTTTCTTTCTTTCTTCCTTCTCTTTTCTTCTTCTTCCTTCCACCTTAACTTCTTCCTCCTCCTTCCCTTAACTCAGCCACGCACCAGCCACCTTGGAGAGCCATCGTTGCTCATCGCTTGGACCAGAGAAGACGCCACGTGGTTGTTGGGTTCGGACCTCCTCCGTGTCACGCAGAAGCTGCGAGCGCCGCCTGCAACCCGCCGTCCTTCGTCGTCCGACCACCGCGCAGTAGGAGGAAGACGACCACGCACGCCGCCCTGCGCATACTGGACTGCTTCGCTTTGTTTGGTTGTTGTCTCTGTCGTAGGGAGCGTTACTATCTTGATCTTGCCGGAGCCTCTGTGACGCCGCCGCACCCATAGCTGGCCGTCGCAACCTCTTCTTCCTCCTTGGGTGAGTGAACTCTCATCTATTTTATTTATATTCAAAAAGCCCCAAATTGATTTTGAAACCCTAACCCTAACCCTTTGATTTCAGATTTTAATCTTGAAATTTAAGGTTGTTTATGAGATTGGGACTGTGAATTTGTGTTTCCCTAAACCAATTTCATTATTCTGAGTTTTCCCTAAATTTTAATAAGGAGCCCTAAACCCCCAATTTGATTTTATTTGAATTTGGGTATATTTTTGTGAAATTAATTATGATTTAGTGCAATTAGGACTTTGAATGGATGATTTCCAAAGTTCTTTTTCATGATCTTTTAATCAAAACAAAGTTTCCTTAAAGGGTATTGGGAAGCATGAGCTTCAAACATGATTTTCTTTAAAAATAACCTTGTTTGGTAATTGGATTAAGTGTTTAGATAAAGTTAGAATGTGTGTTTGATCATGTGAAATTGATTTCTTGATTTTTGGTTGTTGCGCGTTGTTGGATTCCCTCTCTGAGACGTTTGACACGGCTATGCTTGCTTGATGGAGTAGATAGTTACACTCTTGGAGCTAATGTGAGTATTAAGACGAGGATCCTTTACTTGTCTTCAAAGGTAAGGGGAGTTTGCCTAGGGATATTCAATAACTGTATGCATGTGTGTATGTGTTTAATTGGATATTTACATGTTGATTGAGCTTACTTGATTATCTAATGTACTTGAACTGTTATGCTATTACCTGATGTTGAACTGTACTTGTTCTAAATGTTATAATGCATATAGGTGATGAACTGCTTTCAACTGTGATATTAGCACTGAACTGATAATATATATACTGTTGTTGATTGAAAGTTTGCTAAGCCAGACTTGTGTCTGTGCTCAACCGTTATAAGGATTAAAAACCTTAATAAGCTTTGAAGATGAAGGGGATTGGTGTTCTTTTCCAAAAGCTCATTAACTTAAAGTACTTATTTTAAATGTTGAAATGGTTTTGGTGAACTTTTTTTATACAAGAGAAAAAATCCTTTTCGAGCTATGTGTTTTCAAGTGAAAACTTTCAAGATTATTTGGCAATATCCTATTGGGGGAAAATATTTCAAGGATAAAAGTATTTCAAAGATGCTTTATAAAAGATTTTCAAAGAAAAGGTTTTTCCTAAATATTTTAGAAACTTTCTGATAACCCGGATAGGTTATCGAGGATTCGGTTTTGAATTTGTTTTTCACTGAACGAAAAATAAGTACTTAAGAAAGAGAATCTAGTACACGAGACGTCGCCTCTAGTATTCAGTGATGCGCACGTGATCTTGGATCAGTGTTAATTCGGGAATACGAGTCCTGGTTATGATGTTATGGACTGAGATTCCAATTCTCGAAATTGAGGACAGTTCGTTCTGATTTCGTTGTGATGGACTTAGGTCCTAATCACGTTGTGTTGGACTGTGTCTTCTAACCACGTGTGATGAATGCGTTCTGATTTCATAGTTGTGGACTGTGTGTCCTAATGACGTTGTGTTGGACTGTGTCTTCTAACCACGTGTGATGAATGCGTTCTGATTTCATCGTTGTGGACTGTGTGTCCTAATCACGTTGTGTTGGACTGTGTCTTCTAACCACGTGTGATGAACATTGTTAAAGGTGAATGTTGCTTTCTACGACCACAAGCCTAGGACTGGTGCATCAGTCTCGGACGTTGTGATTGAGCACTCGGACTGTGTGTCCTGTGCTTCTAAGTTTTCAAGTGAGGGGGAAATGATGATTAAGTTGTTAGCTTTGAGCTGCGACAGCGGAAAAGAATGAACACAAAGAAAACCTTTTAAATAAAATATTTTCTCATGTGCATTTCCCAAAGCAGACGTGCTATTGATATATATCAGATACAAAGGTGGTATCTGGGAGTCTGTCCATGTAAACTGAGTGAAGAGGCACATGTGACGTTGCTCGTCCCGAGACCTTAATGCATGAGGGTAAGGAGGCAACTGCCCGGTGGGCTAGAGATTGACCAACTCTAATTCTTCTCCAGTGAAAAACGGTGTTGATATCTCATGAGATTAAGTTAGAGCCTGATATTGAAGTGTCATGCATATTTTCAAAAGATTGACTGTGCGGGTTTGAGACCCTTTGATATAACACTGTTATGTTATGTATATGAATGATTTAACTGCTTATATGATTATGTGATGTATGTATCATGTATATGGTTGTTGTGTGATATATCCATTTGTCGGTATCTCACCCTTACAAACATATCAGGTTTCTTCTGGTTTGCTATTGTACCCTGGGTATTTTAGTACAGATGTGCAGAGGAGTCTTCCTAAGTCACTCAGAGACATAGATCTAGTTGCTTGATGAAGTATTTGATTGTGGAACGATCACGTGAGTTCTTCTCAGGAATAACTTTTAGAATGACCAGCTTAGGGTTTGAGACTTGGATTTTTGATAAGTATGTATGAGTATGACTCAGAGAGTCTATATTTTAAAACGGAATGTTTATGGCTCAGAGAGCGTCTCTTTTGAATGAAAACTTAAACTTTTCCTTTTGGTCATGTATAGCTAATTGATATAACTATCTTTAGCATATTAATGCCTGGTTGTATTTGGTGTAACTGGAATTCTGGAATGAAAATGTAATTATTTTAGCAGGTGTTCTTTTATCTGGGATGTCCGAATTACAGAGGAGACTCTGTCGAAATTTTCGTAAAATACTAGCTTTTATTCAAGTATATTCTTTAAATTAAATAGGCTTGCCATACTATGATAGTGAGTCTGTGTGCCAATCAAGGCTTAGGAGTCGTGACAAAATTTTTATACCCAATTTCTGACACTTGTATACTTATATATTTTATTTTCCGAAAGCACCAGCAAATTATCTTTTAATTTTTAATTCCGCATGTGTTACGTAAGTAATGCCCCAAGGGGGGGGGGGGTGCGTTACAAGGTGGTATCAGAGCTGGTCGAGTCTTTCGGGATCTTTGGGGAATAGATCTCTTAAGTTTTTGTTGTATGATCTCTGGTTTGCTCTTGTTTGGAATGTTTCTTGTTGAAGCAATGTGTGTTGACGCACAAGTATATGTTTTCTTGATGGTTTTCCAAGGGCTTTATGTCCTGGGAGACCTTAGATCTTGAATGTTACTTGGGTTCGAATATGACATTCGATTATCCTTGCGAATCGTGTCTGATATTCGAAACAAGGTGCTTGTGTAAAGGGTTTTTTTGGGGACTGTTCCCTGGAAGTATTCTAGGTTTATGGTTAGCAAAGGACATTGATTTTTGATTGATCTAGTTTCTGGATTCGGTCAGATCTGTGTCGCTTTGTGTAGGATGTTGCCTACGAAGTTAAAACGAGTTAGATGACTCATTCAACTGAAAGATCGGTGGTCTGAACCATTTGTTAGACCGAGTGTTTTCCTTGTGAAGCACCAATGTTGTGTGAAGGGTCGTGTCACCGTCTGGATTCCTGACAACTAAGTAAAGGACGAATTATGAACAAGTATTTTCTGACTTTAATTTGAAATATGTCAGGACTCCTGAATTAGTTGTGCTAATTCATTAATTTCTAGTTATTCATTTCTTTGTTTGTGAGAAGTCGTACTCACACTTCTAAATAATCCTCGATGTATTAGACATTTGAGTGAATTGATTTATCGGAATTCATTGGTCTGGATACTTTCACATTTTGTGGAGAGAAGTGGTTATGACTATTTCTTGAGTGATAACACAGATAATTTCGTGATAGCAGAAGTTTCTTGGTGAAACTTAGTTTCGTCACTTCTATTTTTGGTAGAGGTGAAAGTCATCATTTTGTAAATTCCTTGTACTAAGAATAAGAATTAATCCTCTTTGGATTAGAAGTTATTCACCCTTTGATTCCTTAAATCCGCTGGAAGATTCTTGTGGAAGAATGAACTTTATTAGAGTCATGTTTGTAAATGTGTATTGATCATGCATTTTTACACCCACGAACCCGATGGAATGATCTTTTTCCATATTGGATGTTCATGTGTCCTTCTATTAATGAAATTCTTTCTATGCTTATGTGAAAGTGAAATCAAGAAAAAATTTCTTTTCTTGAGAAATTCTTTTATGATCACCAAGGTCTTGTCTTATTGCGGTTCGAAAGTGCTTGTCATCGTTGATCATCTTAGTTCTACGTATTCTCCAAATGTCGTCGATGTGTGACCTATCTCATCAGTCATGACTCATGAGTTGGATATCTCCACATCAAGATGTACAATTGAGACCTTCCTTGTTGAGATGTTGACATTCCTTCGATTCTTGTTATGAGTTTGCTGAAGACTTACACGAGTTTTGTTTGAATTCAAGTTATCGTTGATCGACTGGTGAAGTCTACACCCTTCTTACGAGTTAAGATCCACTATGCAGTGTTAGTGAACCGAATAATGTATCAGAGGATTGTTCAGACTTCATGGAGTATCTTTAAGTGTTGTTTCAGATGAAAAACGGAAGTTTATCAACGTGTGTCGGTTAAGATTACTTGAAGTGTTGAGGACTAAGTTGAGACTAAGTCGAACCGATCATCCTCACTGGGATGGATAAGGAATGAGGTGACCTATCTTTAGCAGGATAGTTGGGAGATAGTGTGGTACCTAAATTTTGTCATCTATATGGTAGGACGAACCAGAGTTGATAGGAGTTTCGTTAGTGTATAGATGTGAATGGTACTATGAGGACCCTTAAGTTCAACGTCATTGAGTGAGATGATTACGATGGATTTTATCATGATCGAGGCAGATATATCATTAAAGGAAATTAGAGTAGTGATCAAAGTTTATGGTTAATGTTGACTTTGTGAGTCCGAGGATTAACGGAAAAATATATATGGTAGTTTTCCTTAAGTTGAACGGAAATAGTAAAAAGGAGTTCTTGAGTGAAACTAAGTTGTTAGAAAAGTTTAAGAATTATGATTTTGGATAATTCAAGTTGAAGTGATTCCTTTTGGTTGTAGTTGCATGGAGAAATGTAATTGTATTCTTTAAGATTGAAATGAATGACTATGATATAATTTGGAGTGGTGGAACATGTGCAAAGGAAACTAGGACAACAATTGTATACTTTGAGTTGAAGGTTGATGTGTGATAGGGTAGAGTTAGTGTTGAACTTGATGTTCGTCGTGAGGATAAGGTGTTGAAGAAGTTTTGCTAGCGGACTAATTCTGAGGCAAGAAGTGATTTAAGTTTTGATTGTGTCTTTCGAGTGTAATAGAATATGGCGAAATGTTTATAATCTTTGAGGTCTTATTCTGGTAAATATGTGGTTGATGATCCATAGTGGAAACTGGACATTTTAAATCCAAGATTGCCATTGGGGAGTGTCCACCTGGATTTCTTGGCTTTGTTTTGGTGCAACTCCTAGGGGTTATGGCCTTAGAGAAACTCTATTTTATAATCTCTTTTCTCAGCTGCAGATATATCAGATAAGTGCAGATATGATACAAGCACTTCCTTGCATAAGTGATAGAGCTATATCTTCAGATGGAGGAATTGTTAGGAGTTGTGTATTTTCCTTGGACAATAGGGTAGATGTGCATGTGAAATTTCTTAAACCAGGGATACTAACGGGGCTTGAGAACTAAATTGAAAATGAGAAGCAAATGTAGGATATGAAATCGAAGTAGGCAAAAGATTCGATAGGAATTAAGAAGGGAACGGACTATGTTGGATGTAGTAAGGTTCAATTTCAATAAGATTGAATTTCTTAGGTTTTTGGCGCAAAGTTTATCATGTGCAACTCAGGCTCAGATGTAGTTAAAAGATAAATAGAATGACATAAGAATCGATCCTGTTATAGCGTTATAGATGAAAGGAATGAAGCGACGAGAATACAAAGCAAGATTTTAGAGTCAAGGTGTGATTACAAAACTCTGTTTAGTTTTGAGCTACGAAATTTCGAGGACGAAATTTTTTTAAGAGGGGTAGTAATGTAACACCCTAGTTTTTACACCTATGATTAATTATTTTATTTGGATGTTTAAATTTATTATGTTATGTGGTTTAGTTTGAGTTATTAAATTACTCTCTTCAAATTATTTTATTGGGTGCGTTAGCACTGACTCAATTCAGTGAATGCACGCTTACTAGACAATAATTACGTTATTGTCACCAATATACCAGTACAGAAAAATATTTTTCATAATATGATTAAGAGAAAAGCATTTTCATATTCTCATTCTATTTAATTTTAGAGTTAAAAATATTTTGGTTTGACATTTATCGGAGATTAAATTTTGGACTGAGTATTTTCTTAGTGGATCAGTTCAATTATTAATCTTTACTCTAATTTGAATTTCAAAATTTTATCTTTATCAATCTTTATTTTTAGATTCCAAAAAGTAAAAACATATTTATTTTAGGCCTGATATTTACCACTCATTTTGTACCTACCACTAAGTAATTGGTTTAAAAACTCATTTTCTCTCTTTTCTCTCTCACTCACTCGACGCCCTCACTCTCTCTTTTCTTCTCTGCAACTTTTTCTTCTTTCTTTCTTTCTTCCTTCTCTTTTCTTCTTCTTCCTTCCACCTTAACTTCTTCCTCCTCCTTCCCTTAACTCAGCCACGCACCAGCCACCATGGAGAGCCATCGTTGCTCATCGCTTGGACCAAAGAAGACGCCACGCGGTTGTTGGGTTCGGACCTCCTCCGTGTCACGCAGAAGCTGCGAGCGCCGCCTGCAACCCGCCGTCCTTCGCTGTCTGACCACTGCGCAGTAGGAGGAAGATGACCACGCACGCCGCCCTGCACATACTGGACTGCTTCGCTTCGTTTGGTTGTTGTCTCTGTCGTAGGGAGCGCTGTTGTCTTGATCTTGGCGGAGTCGCCGTGACGCCGCCGCACCCATGGCTGGCCGTCGCAACCTCTTCTTCCTCCTTGGATGAGTGAACTCTCATCTATTTTATTTATATTCAAAAAGCCCCAAATTGATTTTGAAACCCTAACCCTAACCCTTTGATTTCAGATTTTAATCTTGAAATTTAAGGTTGTTTTATGAGATTGGGACTGTGAATTTGTGTTTCCCTAAACCAATTTCATTATTTTGAGTTTTCCCTAAATTTTAATAAGGAGCCCTAAACCCCCAATTTGATTATATTTGAATTTGGGTATGTTTTTGTGAAATTAATTATGATTTAGTGCAATTAGGACTCTTAATGGATGATTTCCAAAGTTCTTTTTCATGATCTTTTAATCAAAACAAAGTTTCCTGAAAGGGTATTGGGAAGCGTGAGCTTCAAACATGATTTTCTTTAAAAATAACCTTGTTTGGTAATTGGATTAAGTGTTTAGATAAAGTTAGAATGTGTGTTTGATCATGTGAAATTGATTTCTTGATTTTTGGTTGTTGCGCGTTGTTGGATTCCCTCTCTGAGACGTTTGACACGGCTATGCTTGCTTGATGGAGTAGATAGTTACACTCTTGGAGCTAATGTGAGTATTAAGACGAGGATCCTTTACTTGTCTTCAAAGGTAAGGGGAGTTTGCCTAGGGTATTCAATAACTGTATGCATGTGTGTATGTGTTTAATTGGATATTTACATGTTGATTGAACTTACTTGATTATCTAATGTACTTGAACTGTTATGCTATTACCTGATGTTGAACTGTACTTGTTCTAAATGTTATAATGCATATAGGTGATGAACTGCTTTCAACTGTGATATTAGCATTAAACTGATAATATATATACTGTTATTGATTGAAAGTTTGCTAAGCCAGACTTGTGTCTGTGCTCAACTGTTATAAGGATTAAAAACCTTAATAAGCTTTGAAGATGAAGGGATTGGTGTTCTTTTCCAAAATCTCATTAACTTAAAGTTCTTGTTTTAAATGTTGAAATGGTTTTGGTAAACTATTGTTATACAAGAGAAAAATCCTTTTCGAACTATGTGTCTTCAACTGAAAACTTTCATGATTATTTGGCAATATTCTTTTGGGGGAAGTATTTCAAAGATAAAAGTATTTCAAGGATGCTTTATAAATGATTTTCAAAGAAAAGGTTTTTCCTAAATATTTTAGAAACTTTCCGGTAAGCCTGGATAGGTTATCGAGGATTCGGTTTTGAATTTGATTTTCACTGAACGAAAATTAAATACTTAAGAAAGAGAATCTAGTACGCGAGACGTCGCCTATAGTATTCAGTGATGCGCACGTGATCTTGGATCAGTGTTAATTTGGGACTACGAGTCCTGGTTATGATGTTATGGACTGAGAGTCCAATTCTCGAAATTGAGGACAGTTCGTTCTGATTTCGTTGTGATGGACTTAGGTCCTAATCACGTTGTGTTGGACTGTGTCTTCTAACCACGTGTGATGAATGCGTTCTGATTTCATTGTTGTGGACTGTGTGTCCTAATCACGTTGTGTTGGACTGTGTCTTCTAACCACGTGTGATGAATGCGTTCTGATTTCATCGTTGTGGACTGTGTGTCCTAATCACGTTGTGTTGGACTGTGTCTTCTAACCACGTGTGATGAACATTGTTAAAGGTGAATGTTGCTTTCTACGACCACAAGCCTAGGACTGGTGCATCGGTCTCGGGCGTTGTGATTGAGCACTCGGACTGTGTGTCCTGTGCTTCTAAGTTTTCAAGTGAGGGGGAAATGATGATTAAGTCGTTAGCTTTGAGCTGCGACAGCGAAAAAGAATGAACACAAAGAAAACCTTTTAAATAAAATATTTTCTCATGTGAATTTCCCCAAGCAGACGTGCTATTGATATATATCATATACAAAGGTGGTATATGGGAGTCTGTCCATGTAAACCGAGTGAAGAGGCACATGTGACGTTGCTCGTCCTGAGACCTTAATGCATGAGGGTAAGGAGGCAACTGCCCGGTGGGCTAGAGATTGACCAACTCTAATTCTTCTCCAGTGAAAAACGGTGTTGATATCTCATGAGATTAAGTTAGAGCCTGATATTGAAGTGTCATGCATACTTTCAAAAGATTGACTGTGCGGGTTTGAGACCGTTTGATATAACACTGTTATGTTATGTATATGCATGATTTAACTGCTTATATGATTATGTGATGCATGTATCATGTATATGGTTGTTGTGTGATATATCCATTTATCGGTATCTCACCCTTACAAACATATCAGGTTTCTTCTGGTTTGCTATTGTACCCTGGGTATTTTAGTACAGATGTGCAGAGGAGTCTTCCTAAGTCACTCAGAGACTTAGATCTAGTTGCTTGATGAAGTATTTGATTGTGGAACGATCACGTGAGTTCTTCTCAGGAATAACTTTTAGAATGACCAGCTTAGGGTTTGAGACTTGGATTTTTGATAAGTATGTATGAGTATGACTCAGAGAGTCTATATTTTAAAACGGAATGTTTATGACTCGGAGAGCGTCTCTTTTGAATGAAAACTTAAACTTTTCCTTTTGGTCATGTATAGCTAATTGATATAACTATCTTTAGCATATTAATGCCTGGTTGTATTTGGTGTAACTGGAATTCTGGAATGAAAATGTAATTATTTTAGCAGGTGTTCTTTTACCTGGGATGTCCGAATTACAGAGGAGACTCTGTCGAAATTTTCGTAAAATACTAGCTTTTATTCAAGTATATTCTTCAAATTAAATAGGCTTGCCATATTATAATAGAAAGTCTGTGTGCCGATCAAGGCTTAGGAGTCGTGACAAAATTTTTATACCCAATTTCTGACACTTGTATACTTATATATATTATTTTCTGAAAGCACCAGCAAATTATCTTTTAATTTTTAATTCCGCATGTGTTACGTAAGTAATGCCCCAAGGGGGGGCGTTACAACCCACAAGTTAAACTAGCTATGCTAGAAAAGTATAAAGAATTAAAATCACAAGAAGCTCAAAAACAAGAATTTAAAGGTTATTCTTTAAAAGATATTCTGAATCCACAAAATGTTTCAGAATCTTCTTTTATTCAAGAACCTTTAAGCCTTTCTTTTTTATATAAAGAAATTAAAATTTTAAAATCTGAAATTGCTGATTTAAAATTCAAAAATAAAATTTTGGAGCAAAATTTTTCAAAAAACCACGGGAAAGGTAAGGAAACTATTTCTGCCTCATCTTCTTCCCAGAGTTTTTAAAATGATAATCCTGAGTTCAGTGAAGAAACTAATTTCTTCCTGAGAATCAAAACTTTACAGCAAAAATGGCATGTGAAAGTCAATTTGAAAATAAATAGCTCTTTTCAC
This sequence comes from Sophora flavescens, assembly GCA_030762895.1. Lineage (NCBI taxonomy): Eukaryota > Viridiplantae > Streptophyta > Magnoliopsida > Fabales > Fabaceae > Sophora > Sophora flavescens. The sequence goes on from CM061070.1 coordinate 4,299,905, forward strand.
AAACCATTTATTGCTCTAATAGATTCAGGAGTAGACCTTAATTGCATTCAAGAAGGTCTGATTCCTACTCAATATTATCAAAAAACAATTCAAAAATTATACACTGCAAATAATGAAAAGCTTCAAGTTAAATTCAAACTTGAAGAAGCCGGTATTTGCAACAATGGAATTTGTTTCAAAAATTCATTTTTACTTGTTAAAAATATGTTAGAACAAATTATTCTTGGAACTCCTTTTATAACTCAATTATATCCCTTTGGAGTTTCTGAAAATGGTCTTACAACCAAAAGAAATAATCAAGAAATTCTTTTCGAATTTTTAAATCCTGTTAAATCAAAAGAATTAAATTCAATTTCTGAAAATCTTGAAGAAACTAATTTTTTATCCATTATTAATGGAAAACAAAATCAAATAAGTTTTCTTCAAAAAGAAATTCTTTATCAAAAAATTGAAAAACAATTACAAGATCCTTTGATTAAGGCGAAGGTAATTGCTTTACAAAAAGAATTTGAAACAGAAGTCTGTTTCATCATTCCAAATGCTTTTTGGAATAGGAAAATTCATACTGTATCTTTACCGTATGAAAAGGACTTCGATGAAAGAAATATTCCAACCAAAGCTCGACCTATTCAGATGAATAGTGAAACTTTGGAATTTTGCAAAAAGGACATACAAGATCTTTTAAATAAAAAATTAATTAGGCCAAGCAAATCCCCTTGGAGTTACACTGCCTTTTATGTCAATAATAATTCTGAAATAGAGCGTGGCGAGCCCAGAATGGTCATAAATTATAAACCATTAAATAAAGCATTGCAATGGATTCGCTATCCTGTCCCAAATAAAAAAGATCTTATCAAAAGACTGCACAATGCAGTAATCTTTTCAAAATTTGATTTGAAATCTGGCTATTATCAAATAGCATTAAAAGAAGAGGATAAATACAAAATTGCTTTTACTGTTCCTCTGGGCCATTACGAATGGAATGTAATGCCTTTAGGATTAAAAAATGCACCATCAGAATTTCAAAATATTATGGATGAAATATTAAAGCCTCATTCTGAGTTTGCTTTAATATACATCGATGATATTTTAATATTCTCGAATTCCTTGGAACAACATTTTAAACACTTAAATGTTTTCAAAGAAACAATAAAAAGAAATGGAATGGCCTTGTCTGCCAAAAAGACAAAACTTTGCTTAACTAAAATGAGGTTTTTGGGCCATGAAATATTTCAGGGCACAATAACTCCCATCAACAGAAGCATTGCCTTTGATGATAATTTTCCAAATGAATTGAAGGATAAAACACAACTTCAAAGATTTTTGGGTTGTTTAAGTTATGTTTCGGAATTCATTCCCAATATTAGGATAAAATGCATGCCCCTGTATTCTAGACTTAGAAAGACTAAGAACCCAAAGTCTTGGTCTAGAGAGTTGTCCGAATTAGTGGCTGAAATTAAAAGGGATGTCAAGTCTCTTCCATGTCTTGGTATCAAAGCCTAAGGGTTCTGGTACTTATACAGTATTTGAGTTTTCCTTCTTGCAGCGTTGGTAAGCCTGAAGGGTGTTCCCGGTTGTAAAGCCTAAGGTAGGTAGTAATTCCGTTGGTAAGCCTGGTGTTCCCGGTGTGGGTAAGGACAAATCAATATCTGTTATAGGTACTAGAGCTGTTAGGTCTAGGTTATCATGTCGAGCCTCTTAAAGATGATTTCTCGAAAAGGTAAAGAGAAAATTGAAGAAATTGGTGAAACAAGTTCTTCAAATAATTTTCAAAATGAAAATCAAAATTCTTCTTTAATAAATGAACAACAAATAATTTTGCCTGATATAGAGCAGAAACTTAATAATTGGAGTATCCCTCCACTTAATGTTTCTGAAATATATAAGACAATTACTTGATAAATTCAAATCCGATTTTATCATTAAAACTGCTGAATATACCATCAAGGTAGGCAAAACTCAAGAATCTTTAAATCTCTTGAATTTGTCTATGTTGAAGGAACATAAACAAAAATATAAATTTTTACATATTGGTTTAATACAAGTCGCTATCAAACCTTTACATAGATTAGGCATAGATACACCTGTGTGTGTATGCCTAAGAGATACTCGACCTGCAAAGTTCGAGGATCAGATTTTGTCAATAATTGAGACCAATCTTCATGATGGTCCCACTTTCTTTAATAATTTTCCAAATTATACCATGTCTTTGGAAAGTCTTGGTAAAAATAAACATAATATAAAATTAGACATTAAAATAAAGGAAGGAATCTGGAATTCCAATTCCTATCCAATGGCTGTAATATATAAAATATATTATAAGGCCATGAGAACGAATATTTTGCCAAAAGCATTGAATATATCTTCCAAAGAAGATACCTTGCTTTTGCAAGTAAATTTAAATAAATCAAATGCTGTTACACCAAGGAGACTGAACCACAATGAAGTCTCTAGAAATTTAGAATGGAATCTACAGGAAATTCTGCCTCCTGAGGAGCCAGAACCTTCTGTAATGAGTATACCCATTGAATATTCTTCAGGAACTGTTTCAATTAGTTTTGCTCCTTTTAATAGAAGCAATTCATCAAGATCTTTTAGGACTTGTCCTGAGGGATCTAGGCAAACTAATTCAAACAATTCTCGAAGATCAATGGATTCTTTCCATTCTTTGAGATTAGCAGGAGTGAGAGATCATCCTGTTATACCTCAACCTGATTATAGGGTTGAAACCCCTATTCCGGTGCAACAGGAAATACAGAGAGAGTCTCCGACTCTATCTGAGATTAATCAAGCTTTTGAAACACCTAATCAAATTTTTGTTTTAACAAAATTTATTGTTGATAAACAAAAAATTCAAAAAGATTTTTTAAAACCTGAATATGAAGAAAAAAGAAAATGGTTCTTTTCTTCTTTTTCCCAGTCTGAAATAAGAAAATATCGTGAAAAATATTTGTCTTATTTGGAGGAGGTAGAGGATGACACTATTCCCTACTTTGAATGGTTTCAAAATCACTGTTTTCAAAATCTAGAATTAAATACTTTGAATTCTGCCAAGAAAATATGGAAAACTGCAAAGGGTAAAGAAGTAATTTCAGTTATTCAACCTTTGGAAGAAATCACAATTCCAAATGTAGATAACTTTGAAATTACAGCATCTCCTTTCAAATCCATGAAAGAAGATGACAAAACTTTATCTGTTCAAAATCCGACAAGATATGACATCAAAAATATTCAACATCAACTTAATTATACAAATCAACTTTTGTATCAAGTTGCCAGTACATCTGATGACTTTGATACTCCACCCTCAAAAGAAGTTTCTTCTTCAAAACCAATTTCAAAATTGAATAAACCGTTAATTACTCCATACAAGTTATCCGATTCTGAAATAAAAGAAATTAAAATTGGAAATGAATCTAATAATACTTTATTAGACGAAATCAATAAACAATTAGCTTCATTGAAAATATCTTCTTCAAAATTAAATGTTTTGAAAAATGATGATGTTTTAGAACTTGAAAAACAATTTCAAGACTCTGAAATCGATGTTGTGAATAAAATTAAAAATACATCAAGATCTTTTCCCACTTCAAAGAATTATTATCACAGGCCTACTCTGCCTGATATTCAATTTGAAGAAAATACAACAGAATATGCCTCTCAATATACTGGTGAAGGTATAGTTGAGTGGAATATTGATGGTTTTTCTGAATATCAAATTATGAGAAAATTAGAAGAAATGTCCATGGCAGCTACTGCTTATAGGGCTAGAGGTAATAATGCCCTAAATACTGTCAAAATCCTTATCAATGGTTTCACTGGAAGCCTTAAAGGATGGTGGGACAATAATTTGAAAGAGAATGAGAGAAATGCCGTTTTCTCTTCCATCAAAACTGAAACTAGAATTGAAAATGGTCAACCTATTGAATACCCTGTTGATCAACAAGTTGAAACTTTGATTTTTGGAATATCTCAAGCATTTATTGGCGACACCAATACCTTTGACGATAGGTCACTTGAGATATTAAATAATTTATACTGTCCAACTCTTGGAGAGTTTAGATGGTATAAAGATAACTTTTTACCAAAGATTTATACTAGAACTGATTGTAGAGAAGCTTATTGGAAAGACAGATTCATATCAGGTCTTCCCAAAAAATTTGCTACAAAAGTTCGCACACAAATAAAATTGGAGTACCCTGGCACTCCTTTGGGGAATAGGTCTGTTAAGTTTTTGTTGTGTGATCTCTGGTTGGCTCTTGTTTGAATTGTTTCTTGTTGAAACAATGTGTGAAAAACGCACAAGTATATGTTTCTTGATGGTTTTTCAAGGGCTTTATGTCCTGGGAGACCATAGATCTTGAATATTACTTGGGTTCGAATATGACATTCGATTATCCTTGCGAATCGTGTCAGACATTCGACACAAGGTGCTTGCGTATAGGGTTTTCCGGGAGTGTTCCTTGGAAATATTCTAGGTTTATGGTTAGTAAAGGACATTGATTTTTGATTGATTTAGTTTCTGGATTCGGTCAGTGTAATGTCCCTGGCTGCTCTATGGATTGACAACTGTCCCCACAAACCAACACGGGTCTTTTCAACGTGCTTTGTCCTCACTCACATGCTTCCTGGGAAAACTTCCCAGGAGGTCACCCATCCCAAAATTGCTCCAAGTCGAGCACTCTTAACTGTGGAGTTCATAAGTGATGGTCTCTCGAAAAGAAGATGCATCTTATTAGTATAGGTAGTACCAATCAATTCATATAAGCCATCCTCAACTGTATAGTCCCATACCTACACAGTCTCAGGATCCCTCTCATTCGGGTGTGTGATCGGTTCATTCATGTTTCCGTCCGCCTAGAAGCCTGCCAGGAGCCATTCCTTGTCCATGCCTTCTTGCACCGGCGATCACTCCCCGCCCTCGTCGGCACCCGGGTGTTACATGCCCACCAGCTTCCGCTTGGTTCCTCCCCGAACCACACCGTACTGGGAGAGGTGCCGCTCTGATACCACCTAATGTAACACCCTTCTCGGGCGCTACATTTTCTGTGACATTTTAAGGCCGAAAGGTAGTTTAATTAAATTCTCTGCAATAAAATGGGGTAATTTTTTTTTCTTTGAAGATCAATGGAATGGATCAAGGTAAGAATTCTCAAAGTTTGAAAGAAAACATTTCGAAATGTCCCCTTTGAAAAACGGAGTTTGGATGAAGTCAGAATAACACGATAAAACATTTTATAATATCAAATCTTTTTCTTTTTCTCAAGGTAAGCAATAAAACATTCAACCTCATCAAATATTTACATGATACAGTCCAGCGTTACTCAGAAAATAACAGTGCATTAAAACATCTACTAATCATGATTAAGGTTGTAAGTTCGAAAATTATTTACATAAAACCCAACCCGACTCATAAACTGACAACATAAAGATACATAGACCCAACATAGAGCTATGGAGACGCAGCTCCTAAAATACAAGGTACTTGGAGTCGCAGCTCCATAAACAGTAACATTAACTCCCAGACATCTCAAGATGGCCAAACTAAAATATAAAAGACCATCCTCTCTCGTACATCGTGAGAAGGATAAACCCAACTGACGAGATCTAGTGGAAACTCTACTTGAGTCCACTATCGACATCATCAAGACGACACTACTAGAGCCACTACAAAGGTAGCTCTTGGACTAAGCCTTTCCCTTTCCAAGAGAAAGGTCATAGCCTACAGACCAACGACAGTCATGCCAGTCTCGAGAAAAGAAAGGTCAGGCATGACAGCAACCACAAAGACCATCGACTTGAACCATCTAAATGTTGGAAGACATCCACTAGAACTCCAACATATCATCTGCAAGCTCGATCCTCAACCTCTGATGAATCAGCCAGGACACATCTTGACATCTCAGTATTTTCTGAAGAACGCAGAATGCACATAGCCAGCCAACATAGGCAATATAAAATAAGAGGTGAGATTCCCAAACATCACAGCATATGACAGATATGAAAATAGCAAGACACCACATAACATATATTCATATCCATGCAAACATATATTTAAGTCAAACAGTCCAGTATATACAAGTAACAGATAACACATGCACATATAGTCAACAGTACACAAATCAGTGTAACCACAATCTCATCAAGCATGACTGGACACTATTAGTTCACAAAGACTCGAGAATAGAGATAACTGATTGAAATTGCATAGTCCCATACCTACACAGCCTCAAGGAAGATTTGACCCTAACTCCGGAGCTAAGAGAACATTCGGAAGGAGTGATTAGAGCACATGTTTCACAACTGCCAATATTAGGCATCTTGTGCGTTCGATAGTAACAGCCACATAGTGGTACTATAATTGATTGTGAAACACTCTCGATAATCGTGACTGGCTAGCGTCTAGTCGTTGATGTCAGTGTATTGCATGGAACGCCACGACCAAGAAGAATCACCAACTGGCCATTTGTGACCCTCCTACCCTGAACACCCCCAAGACCATTTAAGATCGTCACTAGCACGTCCTCATGCGCACATGCATGTCGGCTCAACTTCCTAGGCACAAAGGCCTTACAGAACATAGTATCAACTATGTGTTTAGGCAATAATGCCGTTAATGGCGTGTGCGTTCATATTTATCCACCGGATAAATTTCGTGGTTCCTTATGGAGACCAAAAGCCATTTCGTTCATATTTATCCATCGGATAAATTTCGTGGTTCCTTACGAACACCAAAAGCCATTCTAGAGGCAAAGAAGACAGTACCAACCTCTTGGGAATCACCCCTCGTTGGACTATCCATGTTTCAATGCTTTAGTACATTATGAAGGTTGGTCGTTCGTCACCAACAAAATTTTGCCTCTTTAAGTCCATTCTCGAATAAGATTACTTGTCGAGCAAGCAACCTCAAAACACTCTCTGTCATTAAGTATTATGGATGTAAGGATGAGTGAATCGTCCTTACTTTATGACATATGGTCTTGCTCCACCATGAGTCATAATCATTAAGTCTTTGTCTTCACTAAGCCATCCTCGACTGTATAGTCCCATACCTACACAGTCTCAGGATCCCTCTCATTCGGGTGTGTGATCGGTTCATTCATGTTTCCCTTCGCCTAGAAGCCTGCCAGGAGCCATTCCTTGTCCGTGCCTTCTTGCACCGGTGATCACTCCCCGCCCTCGTCGGCACCCGGGTGTTACATGCCCACCAGCTTCCGCTTGGTTCGTCCCCGAACCACACTGTACTGGGAGAGGTGCCGCTCTGATACCATATGTAATGTCCCCGGCTGCTCTATGGATTGACATCTGTCCCCACACACCAACACGGGTCTTTTCAGCGTGCTTTGTCCTCACTCACATGCTTCCTGGGAAAACTTCCCAGGAGGTCACCAATCCCAAAATTGCTCCAAGTCGAGCACGCTTAACTGTGGAGTTCATAAGTGATGGGCTCTCGAAAAGAAGATGCATCTTATTAGTATAGGTAGTACCAATCAATTCATATAAGCCATCCTCAACTGTATAGTCCCATACCAACACAGTCTCAGGATCCCTCTCATTCGGGTGTGTGATCGGTTCATTCATGTTTCCCTCCGCCTAGAAGCCTGCCAGGAGCCATTCATTGTCCGTGCCTTCTTGCACCGGCGATCACTCCCCGCCCTCGTCGGCACCCGGGTGTTACAGTCAGATCTCTGTCGCTTTGTGTAGGATGTTACCTACAAAGTTGAAACGAGTTGTACGACTCGATTCAATTGAAAGATCGGTGGTCTGAACCGTTTGCTAGACCGAGTGTTTTCCTTGTGAAGCACTAATGTTGTGTGAGGGCTCGTGTCACCGTGTGGATTTCTGACAACTAAATAAAAGGACGAATTATGAATAAGTATTCTCTGACTTGCGTAGTTGATTTGGTAAATCAATTGCGAGGAGTTGTCATTTACTCAAGGATCGACTTGAAGATGAGTTAATACCAGATTGGAGTGATGACCTATCTAAGTTTTGACGTCGTTAATTTAGTTTATGAAGAAAGATCAACCCTTCGTGTGTCTGATCGATTGATTAAGTTGTTCGGGATTGTACCCAATTCAAGGTGGTCATACTAAGCTTGGTTAGAAAGACGTGTATGTTGGTTGGAACCAAGACGAATCGAGTGGATTTTCGATCTTGGGTGAGTGTCTCGTGATTAAGGAACTCTTCACTATACCCTTTGATTCTCTTGTATTTGTCAGTTGACATTTATTTCTCGAATCCTGTGATTGTATTAGATAATCGCAACGGTGAAGTTTGTGTGGGTTAGACAAATTTTTTGATTTTAATTTGCAATCTGTCAGAACTCATGAATTAGTTATGCTGATTCATAAATTTCCAGTTATACATTTCTTTGTTGTGAGAAGTCGTACTCACACTTCTAAATGATCCTCGATGTATTAGACATTTGAGTGAATTGGTTTAAAGGAATCGATTGGTCTGGATACTTTCACACTTTGTTGAGAAAAGTGGTTATGACTATTTCTTGAGTTATAACCCAGATAATTTTGTGATAGCAGAAGTTTCTTAGTGAAACCTAGTTTCGTCACTTCTATTTTTGATAGAGGTGAAAGTCATCATTTTGTAAATTCTTTGTATTAAGAATAAGAATTAATCCTCTTGGGATTAGACATTATTCACCCCTTGATTTTTTGAATCCGATGGAAGATTCTTGTGGAAGAATGAATTTTATTAGATTCATGTTTGTAAATGTGTATTGATCATGCATTTTTACACCCACGAACCTGATGGAATGATCTTTTTCCATACTGGATGTTCTTGTATCCTTCAGTTAATGAAATTCTTTTCTATGCTTATGTAAAAGTGGAATCCAGAAAAATTTCTTTTCTTGAGAAATTCTTTTATGATCATCAAGGTCTTGTCTTATTGCGGTTCGAATGTAATTTTCGTCATTGATCATTTTAGTTCTACGTATTTTCCAAATGTTGTTGATGTGTGACTTATCTCATCAGTCGTGAGTTGGATATCTCCACATCAAGATGTACAATTGAGACTTCCTTGTTGAGATGTTGGCATTCCGTCAATCTTTGTTATGAGTTTTCTGAAGACCCGCATGAGTCTTGTCTGAATTCAAGTGATCGTTGATCGACTGGTGAAGTCTACATCTTCTTACGAGTTAAGATCCACAAGCAGTGTTAGTGAACCGCATAATGTATCCGAGAATTGTTCAGATTTCATGGAGTATCTTCAAGTGTTGTTTCAGATGAAAAACGAAAGTTTATCAACGTGTGTCGGTTAAGTTTACTTGAAGTGTTGAGGACTAAGTTGAGAATAAATCCAACTGATCATCCTCAGTGGGATGGATAATAAATGATATGACCTATCTTTAGCAGGTTAGTTGGGAGATAGTGCGGTACTTAATTTTTGTCATCTCTATGGTAGGATGAACCAGAGTTGATAGGAGCTTTGTTAATGTATAGATGTGAATAGTACTATGAGAACCCTTAAGTTCAACATTATTGAGTGAGATGATTACAATGGATCTTATCATGATCAAGGTAGATATGTCATTAAAGGAATTTAGAGTAGTGATCAATGTTTATGGTTAATGTTGACTTAGTGAGTCCGAGGATTAACGGAAAAATATATATGGTAGTTTTCCTTAAGCTAAACGGAAATAGTAAAGAGGAGTTCTTGAGTGAAACTAAGTTGTTAGAAAGGTTAAAGAATTATGATTTTAGATAATTTAAACTGAAGTGATTCCTTTTGGTTGTAGTTTCATGGAGAAATGTAATCGTATTCTTTAAGATTGAAATGAATGACTATGATATAATTTGGAGTGGTGGAATATATTCAAAGAAAACTAAGACTTTAATTGTGTACTTTGAGTTGAAGGTTGATGTATGATGGGGTAAAAGTTAGTGTTGAACTTGATATTCGTCATGAGGATAAGGTGTTGAAGAAGTTTTGCTAGCAGACAAATTTGGAGGCAAGAAGTGATTAAGTTTTGATTATGTCTTTCGAGTGTGATAAACTATGGCGAAATGTTTATAATCTTTGAGGTCTTATTCTGGTAAATATGTGGTTGATGATCCATAGTAGAAACTGGACATTTTAAATTCAAGATTGCATTGGGGAGTGTCCACCTAGATTTCTTGGCTTTGTTTTGATGCAGCTCTTAGGCGTAATGGCCTTAGAGAAACTCTATTTTATAATATCTTTTCTCGGCTGTGAATATATAAGATCGGGGCATATATGATACAAGCACTTCCTTGCATAAGTGATAGAGCTATGTCTTCAGATGGATAAATTGTTAGGAGTTGTGTATTTTCCTTGGACAATTGGGTAAAGGTGCATGGGAAATTTCTTAAACCAGGGATACTAACGGGGCTTGAGAACCAAATTGAAAATGAGAGGCAAATGAAGGATAGGAAATCGAAGTAGGCAAAAGATTCGAGAGGAATTAAGAAGAAAACGGACTCTGTTGGATGTGGTAAGATTCAATTTTAATAAGATTGAATTTCTTAGGTTCTTGGCGCAAAGTTTATCATGTGCAACTCAGGAATGTTATGATGTTTTGATTGGAGACTTGAAAAGTGTAAATTTGATATGACTAGAAGAGAAGACTAAGCCCAAATAGACTAAGACTATGATTGCATCTCTTGAGTAGAAGGTTAATTGATATTATGGTAAAGATAGTGTTGGTTTTGACGTTAATGTGAAAGTTAGATATTGGAGAAAGTTTTTCTAATGGATCTATATTGAGAAGTGAAGAGATTAAGCATTGATTTTGTTCTTTAAAGTGTAATAGACTAAGGGGAAATATCAAAGGTAATGGGGATAATGCTGTAGTGAAAAGTTTCGAGGATAAATAGAATGGCATAAGAATTGATCCTGTTATAGTGTTATAGATGAAAGGAATGAAGCGATGAGAATACAAAGCAAGATTTTAGAGTTAAGGTATGATTACAACATCCTGTTTAGTTTTGAGCTACGAAATTTCGAGGACGAAATTTTTATTAAGAGGGGTAGTAATGTAACACCCTAGTTTTTACACCTAGGATTAATTATTTTTATTTGGATGTTTATGTTTATTATGTTATGTGGTTTAGTCTGAGTAATTAAATTACTCTCTTCAAATTATTTTATTGGGTGCGTTAGCACTGACTTATTTCAGTGAATGCACGTTTACTAGATAATAATTTATGTTATTGTCACCATTATACCAGTACGGAAAAATATTTTAAATAATGTGATTAAGAGAAAAGCATTTTCATATTCTCATTCTATTTAATTTTAGAGTTAAAAATATTTTGGTTTGACATTTATCGGAGATTAAATTTTGGACCGAGTATTTTCTTAGTTGATCAGTTCAACTATTAATCTTTACTCTAACTTGAATTTCGAAAACATAACTTTATCAATCTTTATTTTTAGATTCCAAAAAGTAAAAACATGTTTATTTTAGGCCTAATATTTATCACTCATTTTGTACCTATCACTAAGTAACTAGTTTAAAAACTCAAATTCTTACACTTTTCTCTCTCTCTTTCTCGACGCTCTCTTTCTCTCCTTTTCTCTTTTCTTTCTCAGCTTCTTTCTCTTTTCTTCTTTCTTTTTCTCTTCTTCCTCCTAACTCCATCTTCTTCTTCTCTTCCCACTCCAAGCTCATCTCCTCCCTTCTTCCTTCACAGACTCGATCGCGCGCCGCCTCCGGGAGCTCGTCGTCGCCGCCGTTCGTCGTCGCAGGGAAGGGAAGACGCGTTCACCTCTGCAGCCGCGCCAAGAATCATCTCCGCCGCAGTGAGCCGTCACGGTGAGTGTTCTCAGCCGCTGTTGATGGTGGTTTTGCCACCCTGGGTTGTTAAATCTTTTTCCTTTATTTCTAAAAACTTATCCCTTTGTTCTTGAATGTCCCAGAAAACGCATCCATCTCTGCCGTCGTGTCTGGGCCGTCAGCAGCCGTGCCGGTTGGCCATGCAACCACCATGTTCTCTTCTCCTTACTCTGGGTAAGTATTTTACCCCTAATCTCTTCTATTTTGTAAAAACCCCAAATTGATTTGAAACCCCAACCCTAGCCTTTTTAATTCAGCTTCCAATCTTGAAATTGAAGCTTGTTTTATGCTATTGGGACTATGAATTTGTGTTTTCCCTAAACCAATTTCATTATTCCGAGTTTTCCCTAAATTGTAATAAGGAGCCCTAAACCCCCAATTTGATTTTATTTGAATTTGGGTATGTTTTTGTAAAATTAATTATGATTTAGTGCAATTAGGACTCTTAATTGATGATTCCCAAGTTCTTTTTCATGATCTTTTAATCAAAACAAAGTTTCCTTAAAGGGTATTGTGAAGCGTGAGCTTCAAACATGATTTTCTTTGAAAATAACCTTGTTTGATAATAAGATTAAGTGTTTAGAACAAATTAGAATGTGTGTTTGATCATGTGTAATTGATTTCTTGATTTCTGGTTGTGCGCGTTGTTGGATTTCCTCTCTGAGACGTTTGGACACGGCTTTGCTTGCTTGATGGAGTAGATATGAGCTAACGTGGGCATTAGAACGAGGATCCTTTACTTGTCTTCAAAGGTAAGGGGGCTTTCCTGATGGATTTTTCTCAATAACCATTTGCTTGTTGTGTAGTCTGTATAATTTATGTGGTTGTGGTTATCTGTTTATGTGGTTTATGTTGTGTTGTGTATCTGAGTATCAATGTCTGATCTGCTTTAAATTATTTGATTATTTGTATATGATATTGCTATGATGCATGATCTATTTGGTGGTATAATTCTAACAATTGTTGTTGAATGTTGCTTGTGAGTGTTGTTTGAGAAGCCTGACTGTGGTCAGTGCACAACCGATTAATCAGATAAAAGCTTTAATAAGCTATGTAAATTATATTCAATGTTTTATGGGAAACGTTGAAATATAATAGTTGTGAGAAATATTATTTTGGAAAAATAACGAGTTTTGAGAAATATTATTATTTTTGATGATTTATTAGTGTAAAAGTAACCTATGAGTCACAATGAGAGCGAAATTGTGAAAATGTTTCTGTACTGCTAATTTTTATGTAAGAAAGTTTGCAATATTATACAAAGTTATTTTATGAAATTAATTGTTGAAAAGAAGTTAATGATGATTTTAGAAAATTGTTTCCGTGGAAAAAGCTAAGTTTTGGCTTGAGAAGCTTTAAAAGTGATAATTGATGACTGATTTGGAAAAATGTGATGACAGATTTGGAAAAACGTAGAAGGCAAGTATTTTGAAACGGCAGTACATATTTTAAGGAAGTTAAAACCTCAAGTGACTCACTTTTGTGAAAACCAAGTTTTATTATTTAAGGATTTTATTAATGAATTTCCAATTTTGGAAAAAGAATTATGAAAGCAAAACTTATTTAGTGTTAAAAGTGGTGTGGAACTTACTAACCGAGACGTCGGGGTACTAAGGTTCCGTGTTGTGATGGACTCAATCATTTGGACTTTGAGGGCCTATACCGTATACGTGAGGTATACCGTGTTGAAAACATTGAAGATGTTTTCTAGTGCCATGAACCTAAGACCGGTGCACCGGTCGAGAGGTGTCGTGATTGAGAACTCTGACCTGTGAGGTCCTATGTTGTGATAAAAGTTTTATGGACAGTGAGGTCCTATGTTTTGATAAAAGTTTTATGGACAGTGAGGTCCTGTGTTGTGATGAAAGTTTTAAAAGTGTTTTAAAACTGTGAGTCGTAAGCCATTTTGAGCTTCGACAAAGAAAGATTGAACACAAAGAAAAGAACAAAACAAAAGTGTTTTACATGCATTTGGCAGACGTACCTGCGGTTTGTGACATAATGCATTAATTACCAGCGGCGAAAGGTAATTCCGATGTGCATTTTCTCATGTGCCTAGTGAGGACATGGAGACCCCATCTTACTTGCTAATGGTAGGCCCTGATTGTGTACATTAGCAATGTGTTTGGCAGTGTGCCTCGAGGAGCCACACCTTGTATGCCTGGCCTTGTGTGCCTATGTGGATGGGAAGAGGTTGCGCACCTGTTGGCAGAGTGCCAAGTTAGCCAGTGTGGCTATGGAGTCTGATCAACTCATTTTATGTTGGGATATCTCATGAGATTAGGACGGAAATTGGATGATGAATATGAAGTGTCATGCATAATTTTGATGGATGATGTTTGGGGTGTTGAACCCATTGATAAACTATTAGCTTATAAATGCTTGTATGGTAAATGTATATGTGTTATGTGGTGTCGCGCATTTAGTTATTGTGTTAAAACCATATATTGGCGTCTCACCCTTACACACATATCAGGTTTCTTCTGGTTCGCTATTGTACCCTGGGTACTTTAACACAGATGGTGCAGAGGAGTCTTTCTAAGTCATTCAGAGACTTAGATCTAGTTACTTGATGGAGTACTTGATTGTGGAATGATCACGTGAGTTTTCTCAGGAATAACTTTTAGAACGACCGGCTTAGGGTTGAGACTTAGATTATTTTTGATAGTATGTATGAGTTTGGCTCAGAGAGCCTTTATTTTAAAATGGAATGTCTATGGCTCGGAGAGCATATCTTTTGAATGAAAATCTAAGCTATTTCTTTTGGTCTTGTAAAGCTTATGGCTATAACTATTATTTTAAAAGGTGTTATTTTACCTGGGATGTCCGAATTACAGAGGAGACTCTGTCGAAATTTTCGTAAAAAAATAAATAAATAAATAAATAAAAATACTAGAGTTTATTTAAGTATATTCTTTAAATTAAATAGGCTTGCCAAGCTATGATAGTAAGTATGTGTATCGATTAAGGCTTAGGTGTGGAGTCGTGACAAAAAATTTATACCCAATTTCGGACACTTACGTATTTATATACATTATTTTCCGAAAGCACCAGCAAATTATCCTTTTTAATTTTATTTTTCCACGTGTTAGGTAGTAATACCCAAGGGGGGTGTTACAATTATCATTTTTAAAACTTTGGGAAGAAGATGAGGAAGAAATAGTTTCCCTACCTTTCCCGTGGTTTTTTGAAAAATTTTGCTCCAAAATTTTAGTTTTGAGTTTTAAATCAGCAATTTCAAATTTTAAAATTTTAATTTCTTTATATAAAAAAGAAAGGCTTAAAGGTTCTTGAATTAAAGATGATTCTGAAACATTTTGTGGATTCAGAATATCTTTTAAAGAATAACCTTTAAATTCTTGTTTTTCAACTTCTTGTGATCCTAATTCTTTATACTTTTCTAGCATAGCTAGTTTAACTTATGGGTCCTCAACTTGATTAATCAAATCAAGAAGAACTCGTGCTTCTTTTGAGATAACATTGATTGTAAACTTACAATCACAATTATCCCCAAGGCAACCCACGGCTTAAGCAACCAAAGATCGAATCAGAAGAGATTTCTTGATTCTGATATATAACATCAGAATCATCATCAGAGGATGATTCTTCTGAATAATTAGTATCATAAAGAAGAATTTTTGAAATTTGATCTTTAATTTCATCATCCATTTTTAATTCTTTAATATTTTGTTTAGCTCTGCATTCTTTTGCCATGTGACCAACACGACCACACTTATAACAAGTTATGTTTTTCTTAAAATCTTTATTATAGGATTTTTTATAAAATTTTCTTTGTGCTTTCTTATAAGGTTTGATTTATTTTTCCTTTTTATTATATTTTTTATATTTTGTATATCTTTTAGAAAATTTCCGAGTATTAACTCTTCTTTGTTTAGAGGGAGGAGTTAATTTCTCATAGCCAAATTGTTCGCAAAAATTTCCTAATTCTTTACTATTTGTTTTACTGTCAAATTTTACTTGTCTGTGCATTTTAATATCAGTGCAAAATTGTAAACCAATTTTATTTATTAGAGAGATTAACCTTCCATAGGTTAAATCTTCCAAAGGAGTCCAGGGTACTCCAATTTTATTTGTGTGCGAACTTTTGTAGCAAAATTTTTGGGAAGACCTGATATGAATCTGTCTTTCCAATAAGCTTCTCTACAATCAGTTCTTGTATAAATCTTTGTTAAAAAGTTATCTTTATACCATCTAAACTCTCCAAGAGTTGGACAGTATAAATTATTTAATTTCTCAAGTGACCTATCGGCAAAGGTATTGGTGTCGCCAATAAATGGTTGAGATATTCCAAAAATAAAAGTTTCAACTTGTTGATCAACAGGGTATTCAACAGGTTGACCATTTTCAATTCTAGTTTCAGTTTTGATGGAAGAGAAAACGGCATTTCTCTCATTCTCTTTCAAATTATTGTCCCACCATCCTTTAAGGCTTCCAGTGAAACCATTGATAAGGATTTTGACAGTACTTAGGGCATTATTACCTCTAGCCCTATAAGCAGTAGCTGCCATGGACATTTCTTCTAATTTTCTCATAATTTGATATTCAGAAAAACCATCAATATTCCACTCAACTATACCTTCACCAAAGATATTGAGAGGCATATTATGTCGTATTTTCTTCAAATTGAATATCAGGCAGAGTAGGCCTGTGATAATAATTCTTTGAAGTGGGAAAAGATCTTGATGTATTTTTAATTTTATTCACAACATCGATTTCAGAGTCTTGAAATTGTTTTTCAAGTTCTAAAACATCATCATTTTTCAAAACATTTAATTTTGAAGAAGATATTTTCAATGAAGCTAATTGTTTATTGATTTCGTCTAGTAAAGTATTATTAGATTCATTTCCAATTTTAATTTCTTTTATTTCAGAATCATATAAATTGTATGGAGTAATTAACGGTTTATTCAATTTTGAAATTGGTTTTGAAGAAGAAATTTCTTTTGAGGGTGGAGTATCAAAGTCATCAGATGTATTGGCAACTTGATACAAAAGTTGATTTGTATAATTAAGTTGATGTTGAATATTTTTGATGTCATATCTTGTCGGATTTTGAACAAATAAAGTTTTGTCATCTTCTTTCATGGATTTGAAAGTAGATGATGTGATTTCAAAGCTATCTACATTTGGAATTGTGATTTCTTCCAAAGGTTGAATTTTACCCTTTGCAGTTTTCCATATTTTCTTGGCAGAATTCAAAGTATTTAATTCTAGATTTTGAAAACAGTGATTTTGAAACCATTCGAAGTAGGGAATAGTGTCATCCTCTACCTCCTCCAAATAAGACAAATATTTTTCACGATATTTTCTTATTTCAGACTGGGAAAAAGAAGAAAAAAACCATTTTCTTTTTTCTTCATATTCAGGTTTTAAAAAATCTTTTTCAATTTTTTGTTTATCAACAATAAATTTTGTTAAAACAAAAATTTGATTAGGTGTTTCAAAATCTTGATTAATCTCAGATAGAGTCGGAGACTCTCTCTGTATTTCCTGTTTCACCGGAATAGGGGTTTCAACCCTATAATCAGGTTGAGGTATAACAAGATGATCTCTCACTCCTGCTAATCTCAAAGAATGGAAAGAATCCATTGATCTTCGAGAATTGTTTGAATTAGTTTGCCTAGATCCCTCGGGACAAGTCCTAAAAGATCTTGATGGATTGCTTCTATTAAAAGGAGCAAAACTAATTGAAACATTTCCTGAAGAATATTCAATGGGTATACTCATTACAGAAGGTTTTGGCTCCTCAGGAGGCAAAATTTCCTGTAGATTCCATTCTAAATTTCTGGAGACTTCATTGTGGTTCAGTCTCCTTGGTGTAACAGCATTTGATTTATTTAAATTTACTTGCAAAAGCAAGGTATCTTCTTTGGAAGATATATTCAATGCTTTTGGCGAAATATTCGTTCTCATGGCCTTATAATATATTTTATATATTACAGCCATTGGATAGGAATTTGAATTCCAGATTCCTTCCTTTATTTTAATGTCTAATTTTATATTATGTTTATTTTTACCAAGACTTTCCAAAGACATGGTATAATTTGGAAAATTATTAAAGAAGGTGGGACCATCATGAAGATTGGTCTCAATTATTGACAAAATCTGATCCTCGAACTTTGCAGGTCGAGTATCTCTTAGGCATACACACACAGGTGTATCTATGCCTAATCTATGTAAAGGTTTGATAGCGACTTGTATTAAACCAATATGTAAAAATTTATATTTTTGTTTATGTTCCTTCAACATAGACAAATTCAAGAGATTTAAAGATTCTTGAATTTTGTCTACCTTGATGGTATATTCAGTAGTTTTAATGATAAAATCGGATTTGAATTTATCTAGTAATTTTGTCTTATATATTTCAGAAACATTAAGTGGAGGGATACTCCAATTATTAAGTTTCTGCCCTATATCAGGCAAAATTATTTGTTGTTCATTTATTAAAGAAGAATTTTGATTTTCATTTTGAAAATTATTTGAAGAACTTGTTTCACCAATTTCTTCAATTTTCTCTTTACCTTTTCGAGAAATCATCTTTAAGAGGCTCGACATGATAACCTACACCTAACAGCTCTAGTACCTATAACAGATATTGATTTGTCCTTACCCACACCGGGAACACCAGGCTTACCAACGGAATTACTACCTACCTTAGGCTTTACAACCGGGAACACCCTTCAGGCTTACCAACGCTGCAAGAAGGAAAACTCAAATATTGTATAAGTACCAGAACCCTTAGGCTCTGATACCAAGAGGGCCACTGTGGATCATTTCACAAAAAGATGTTAGAGAAAACATTGTAGAAAACAGGTGAAGAAGCAAAAATAAATTAGAATATGATTGAAAATATTGAATATTAAAATATTTTCTTTCACTATATGCCCGAAATCTTTAGGCGAAATATTACAAAGGATTTTAAATATTACAGAACTTACAAAGATGTGAGGCTCTTAAGAAAACTTGAGTAACTTCAGAAAACTACAAGATTACAAAAGAGAGAGATTAGTAAGCTCTGAGAAAATTAAGCGATGCTCTTCAACTGACTCTTCAAGCTTCTTATATAGAGGGAGAAACCGTTAGCTGAGGGGCGGATTTCAAACTTCTCAAATCCGAAAAGAGGGTACTATTTTCTTTTTGACTCTGGCACCTACTTTCACTGTTGAGCCTTTATTCTTGTCTGCCACGAGAGTGCTTTCGGCACAAAACGACAAACAACTTTTCTTTCTTGAAAGTAGCATGGCACATGGGCGGCTACATTTGTGTCCAAAGGACGCTACATTATTTTCTGAGTGGGCTATTTTAAGCAGTAACTATGTCGGCCATCTTTTTATCCACTGAGGAGATACGACAAAACTGATTTTGATTAATTTAATCAAAGAATCCTGCATCTGGGTCATTATTTTCCAGATAAGGATTATATGCAAAGTCTTCTTCTTCAGGTGCTGGATCTTTAGGTTCCTCATCTGATCCAACAGTAGAAATTGCTTCTATCAACTTCTTTTTAAGTTCTGAGGGAGAAGAAGCATCAAATTTTAACGAATAAGGACTAGCTGGCTGAGACACCACTGAAGAGGTTGTACCAATTAATCCTTTATCTTTATTTCTTGCTGGAGAATTTGCTTGGGTGATGGACTGAGGAAGTCTCCTCTTTTGGAGTCCATGTTTCTTCCAAGTCTCAAATTTGGAAAGAACAAATTCTTCATTGAATTTACGCTACCAAGATACAATGATGGTAGCACAAATCCATTTTGGAAAGGGCTCAGGTAAATGGGAATGAACATCATAGTTGAAACGAAGTAACCATGATATTCCAAATTGCGCACAGAAATGCAACAATTTTACATGAGCTTGAATTTTGGGGGTTAGAGTTTTGAACTCTAAATATTTTGAATAGATAGAATTTGGGAAAATTTCTGTTGTTAACCCAAATTCTACAAACCATTCCATGAACCAAGAAGGGTACACATATTGATTGCTAACTATTATGAAGTACCAAGAATGTTTTTGGTTGGGAATACAAAGAAAATACTCCCAAGCTTTCCGGTAATCAAAATAGTTATATATTTGTGGGTCAAATACCCGAGAAAATCTTTTGGGCTTTAAAGGGTGTTGGCCCCAATCAGTTATGGTCAACACCTTTAAAATTTTGCATTGGAAATACGCCACTATTCCTTTTGCATTTTCATTTTCATTTTCAGTTATTTCAACAGATCCAGAATCTATTAAAATATACTGATAATATTTAAGATTTTTGTTGGATCCATGAGTATTAATCCAACCAAAACCTTCCTGTACATATTTTGAATAAATGTTCCATGGTTCAGAAACATTTTTAGATGGATCACCCATTTTGGGTTCCAAAAGCAATAATTTATGACAATAGGGCTTGTATTTATGTTGAAGAGGTTCTCTTTCAATTGTTTGGGTTTGGATATTTTGTGGGCTTTTAGGTGGAGTATTTTGTGGTTTACCCAAAGGGGTAAATCTGTTGGTTATTTCAAGTGGGGTATTTTGAGTGGGCTGGGCGGATATTGGTGTAGAGGCTATTTTAGTTGCACTGGGTGCAAAAGAGTCCAATGTTAAAGGTTTGGATTTTGAAGAGGAAGGGGATGCCCCACCTCTGATTGACCCTCCTTGGGCCCTGTTCGCCATTATTTAGTAGAAGCCTTCAAAAATTCCCTGGTTAGATAATCAGGGATGAAATTATTTTCTCCTTTTAAAAATTCTATTTCAAAATCAAAACAGCTTAAAAGACTTTACCATCTGGCAAAAATGTGTTTTGAAACAAGATTTTTAACATCCTTTTCTAAAACATCTTTTGCTGCTTTGCAATCAATTCGTAATAAGAATTTTTTGTTAAACAAATCATCTTGAAATTTTGTAATACATAGTACTATAGATAAAATCTCTTTTTTAATAGTACTATATTTTTCTTGAGAAGAGATCCAAAGACCAGAGTGATATCGCACTATTTGTTCAACTTTTGACTCTGGGAGGATCTGTAGCAGGATGCCACCATATCCTTTTTCTGATGCATCTGTCTGAACAATGAGACTTGCATGCATCTGGATGAGGAATACCAAGACACGGAAGAGACTTGACATCCCTTTTAATTTCAGCCACTAATTCGGACAACTCTCTAGACCAAGGCTTTGGGTTCTTAGTCTTTCTAAGTCTAGAATACAGGGGCTTGCATTTTATCCTAATATTGGGAATGAATTCCGGAACAGAATTTAAACAACCCAAAAATCTTTGAAGTTGTGTTTTATCCTTCAATTAATTTGGAAAATTATCAGCAAAGGCAATGCTTCTGCTGATGGGAGTTATTGTGCCCTGAAATATTTCATGGGCCAAAAACCTCATTTTAGTTAAGCAAAGTTTTGTCTTTTTGGCAGACAAGGCCATTCCATTTCTTTTTATTGTTTCTTTGAAAACATTTAAGTGTTTAAAATGTTGTTCCAAGGAATTGGAGAATATTAAAATATCATCGATGTATATTAAAGCAAACTCAGAATGAGACTTTAATATTTCATCCATAATATTTTGAAATTCTGATGGTGCATTTTTTAATCCTAAAGGCATTACATTCCATTCGTAATGGCCCATAGGAACAGTAAAAGCAGTTTTGTATTTATCCTCTTCTTTTAATGCTATTTGATAATAGCCAGATTTCAAATCAAATTTTGAAAAGATTACTGCATTGTGCAGTCTTTTGATAAGATCTTTTTTATTTGGGACATGATAGCGAATCCATTGCAATGCTTTATTTAATGGTTTATAATTTATGACCATTCTGGGCTCGCCACGCTCTATTTCAGAATTATTATTGACAGAAAAGGCAGTGCAACTCCATGGGGATTTGCTTGGCCTAATTAATTTTTTATTTAAAAGATCTTGTATGTCCTTTTTGAAAAATTCCAAAGTTTCACTATTCATCTGAATAGGTCGAGCTTTGGTTGGAATATTTCTTTCATCGAAGTCCTTTTCATACGGTAAAGATACAGTATGAATTTTCCTATTCCGAAAAGTATTTGGAATGATGGAACAGACTTCTGTTTCAAATTCTTTTTGTAAAGCAATTACCTTCACCTTAATCAAAGGATCTTGTAATTGTTTTTCAATTTTTTGATAAAGAATTTCTTTTTGAAGAAAACTTATTTGATTTTGTTTTCCATTAATAATGGATAAAAAATTAGTTTCTTCAAGATTTTCAGAAATTGAATTTAATTCTTTTGATTTAACAGGATTTAAAAATTCGAAAATAATTTCTTGATTATTTCTTTTGGTTGTAAGACCATTTTCAGAAACTCCAAAGGGATATGATTGAGTTATAAAAGGAGTTCCAAGAATAATTTGTTCTGACATATTTTTAACAAGTAAAAATGAATTTTTGAAACAAATTCCATTGTTGCAAATACTGGCTCCTTCAAGTTTGAATTTAACTTGAAGCTTTTCATTATTTGCAGTGTATAATTTTTGAATTGTTTTTTGATAATATTGAGTAGGAATCAGACCTTCTTGAATGCAATTAAGGTCTGCTCCTGAATCTATTAGAGCAATAAATGGTTTGTGAAAAGAGCTATTTATTTTCAAATTGACTTTCACATGCCATTTTTGCTGTAAAGTTTTGATTCTCAGGAAGAAATTAGTTTCTTCACTGAACTCAGGATTATCATTTTTAAAACTTTGGGAAGAAGATGAGGCAGAAATAGTTTCCCTACCTTTCCCGTGGTTTTTTGAAAAATTTTGCTCCAAAATCTTAGTTGAGTTTTAAATCAGCAATTTCAGATTTTAAAATTTTAATTTCTTTATATAAAAAAGAAAGGCTTAAAGGTTCTTGAATAAAAGATGATTATGAAACATTTTGTGGATTCAGAATGTCTTTTAAAGAATAACCTTTAAATTCTTGTTTTTCAACTTCTTGTGATTCTAATTCTTTATACTTTTCTAGCATAGCTAGTTTAACTTGTGGGTCCTCAACTTGATTAATCAAATCAAGAAGAACTCGTGCTTCTTTTGAGATAACATTGATTGTAAACTTACAATCACAATTATCCCCAAGGCAACCATAGCTTAAACAGCCAGCATCAGAATCAGCAGAGATTTCTTGATTCTGATATATAACATCTGAATCATCATCAGAGGATGATTCTTCTAAAGAATTAGTATCATAAAGAAGAATTTTTGAAATTTGATCTTTAATTTCATCATCCATTTTTAATTCTTTAATCTTTTGTTTAACTCTGCATTCTTTTGCCATGTGACCAACACGACCACACTTATAACAAGTTATGTTTTTCTTAAAATCTTTATTATAGGATTTTTTATAAAATTTTCTTTGTGCTTTCTTATAAGGTTTGATTTCTTTTTCCTTTTTATTATATTTTTTATATTTTGTATATCTTTTAGAAAATTTTTGAGTATCAACTCTTCTTTGTTTAGAGGGAGGAGTTAATTTCTCATAGCCAAATTGTTCGCAAAAATTTCCTAATTCTTTACTATTTGTTTTACTGTCAAATTTTCCTTGTCTGTGCATTTTAATATCAGTGCTAAATTGTAAACCAGTTTTATTTATTATAGAGATTAACCTTCCATAGGTTAAATCTTCCAAAGGAGTGCCAGGGTACTCCAATTTTATTTGTGTGCAAACTTTTGTAGCAAAATTTTTGGGAACACCTGATATGAATCTGTCTTTCCAATAAGCTTCTCTACAATCAGTTCTGTAACGCCCCCTTGGGGCATTACTTACGTAACACGTGCGGAAATAAATTTAAAAGATAATTTACTGGTGCTTTCGTAAAATAATTTATATAAGTATACAAGTGTCTGAAATTGGGTATAAAAATTTTGTCACGACTCCTAAGCCTTGATTGGCACGCAGACTTACTATCATAGTATGGCAAGCCTATTTAATTTAAAGAATATACTTGAATAAAAGCTAATATTTTACGAAAATTTCGACAGAGTCTCCTCTGTAATTCGGACATCCCAGGTAAAAGAACACCTGCTAAAATAATTACATTTTCATTCCAGAATTCCAGTTACACCAAATACAACCAGGCATTAATATGTTAAAGATAGTTATATCAATTAGCTATACATGACCAAAAGGAAAAGTTTAAGTTTTCATTCAAAAGAGACGCTCTCCGAGTCATAAACATTCCGTTTTTAAAAATATAGACTCTCTGAGTCATACTCATACATACTTATCAAAAATCCAAGTCTCAAACCCTAAGCTGGTCATTCTAAAAGTTATTCCTGAGAAGAACTCACGTGATCGTTCCACAATCAAATACTTCATCAAGCAACTAGATCTAAGTCTTTGAGTGACTTAGGAAGACTCCTCTACATATCTGTACTAAAATACCCAGGGTACAATAGCAAACCAGAAGAAACCTGATATGTTTGTAAGGGTGAGATACCGACAAATGGATATATCACACAACAACCATATACATGATACATACATCACATAATCATATAAGCAGTTAAATCATGCATATACATAACATAACAGTGTTATATCAAAGGATCTCAAACCCGCACATTCAATCTTTTGAAAATATGCATGACACTTCAATATCAGGCTCTAACTTAATCTCATGAGATATCAACACCATTTTTCACTGGAGAAGTATTAGAGTTGGTCAATCTCTAGCCCACCGGGCAGTTGCCTCCTTACCCTCATGCATTAAGGTCTCAGGACGAGCAACGTCACATGTGCCTCTTCACTCGGTTTACATGGACAGACTCCCAGATACCACCTTTGTATCTGATATATATCAATAGCACGTCTGCTTGGGGAAATGCACATGAGAAAATATTTTATTTAAAAGGTTTTCTTTGTGTTCATTCTTTTTCGCTGTCGCAGCTCAAAGCTAACGACTTAATCATCATTTCCCCCTCACTTGAAAACTTAGAAGCACGGGACACACAGTCCGAGTGCTCAATCACAACGCCCGAGACCGATGCACCAGTCCTAGGCTTGTAGTCGTAGAAAGCAACATTCACCTTTAACAATGTTCATCACACTTGGTTAGAAGACACAGTCCAACACAACGTGATTAGGACACACAGTCCACAACAATGAAATCAGAACGCATTCATCACACGTGGTTAGAAGACACAGTCCAACACAACGTGATTAGGACACACAGTCCACAACAATAAAATCAGAACGCATTCATCACACGTGGTTAGAAGACACATTCCAACACAACGTGATTAATTAGGACCTAAGTCCATCACAACGAAATCAGAACGAACTGTCCTCAATTTCGAGAATTGGACTCTCAGTCCATAACATCATAACCAGGACTCGTAGTCCCGAATTAACACTGATCCAAGATCACGTGCGCATCACTGAATACTAGAGGCGACGTCTCACGTACTAGATTCTCTTTCTTAAGTACTTATTTTTCGTTCAGTGAAAAACAAATTCAAAACCAAATCCTCGATAACCTATCCAGGTTATCGGAAAGTTTCTAAAATATTTAGGAAAACCCTTTTCTTTGAAAATCTTTTATAAAGCATCTTTGAAATACTTTTATCCTTGAAATATTTTCCCCCAATAGGATATTGCCAAATAATCTTGAAAGTTTTCACTTGAAAACACATAGCTCGAAAAGGATTTTTCTCTTGTATAACAAAAGTTCACCAAAACCATTTCAACATTTAAAATAAGTACTTTAAGTTAATGAGCTTTTGGAAAAGAACACCAATCCCTTCATCTTCAAAGCTTATTAAGGTTTTTAATCCTTATAACGGTTGAGCACAGACACAAGTCTGGCTTAGCAAACTTTCAATCAACAGCAGTATATATATTATCAGTTCAATGCTAATATCACAGTTGAAAGCAGTTCATCACATATATGCATTATAACATTTAGAACAAGTACAGTTCAACATCAGGTAATAGCATAACAGTTCAAGTACATTAGATAATCAAGTAAGCTCAATCAACATGTAAATATCCAATTAAACACATACACACATGCATACAGTTATTGAATATCCCTAGGCAAACTCCCCTTACCTTTGAAGACAAGTAAAGGATCCTCGTCTTAATACTCACATTAGCTCCAAGAGTGTAACTATCTACTCCATCAAGCAAGCATAGCCGTGTCAAACGTCTCAGAGAGGGAATCCAACAACGCACAACAACCAAAAATCAAGAAATCAATTTCACATGATCTAATACACATTCTAACTTTATCTAAACACTTAATCCAATTATCAAACAAGGTTATTTTTAAAGAAAATCATGTTTGAAGCTCACGCTTCCCAATACCCTTTAAGGAAACTTTGTTTTGATTAAAAGATCATGAAAAGAACCTTGGGAAATCATCCATTTAGAGTCCTAATTGCACTAAATCATAATTAATTTCACAATACATACCCAAATTCAAATAAAATCAAATTGGGGATTTAGGGCTCCTTATTAAAATTTAGGTAAAACTCATAATAATGAAATTGGTTTAGGGAAACACAAATTCACAGTCCTAATTTCATAAAACAAGCTTTAATCTTAAGATTAAAATCTGAAATCAGAGGGTTAGGGTTAGGGTTTCAAAATCAATTTGGGGGTTTTGAATCTAGAAGAGATGAGAGGGTTTTGACTCACCCAAGGTAGAAGAAGAGAGGACATGGTGGCTGAAGGTGGTGGTGATGGCGGCGGCACGACGGAGCAGCCGTGAACGGAGGAGTTTCGGGTCAGGACGCGTGTAGATCGCGACTGTCTTCTCCCTACGCGGCGCGATCGTCGTCCTTTCCACGCCAGGCGGTGGTCGACGACGTCGAATGGCGGAGCAGCGGCCAGGACGTGCTCGGGACGAGCTGGGTCGCGGCTGAAGGATGGCAGCACCGCGCTCAAGGCGACGCGCACCACGACGGCAAGGAGCGGCTGGTAGCATGGCCGTGATGGTGGCCGGATGGCGGACTGGGCGGCGCTCCTTCGGTGGCTGGTTGCGGCTGAGTTGTGGAGAGAAAGAGGAAGCTTTTGTTTGTTTTGAGGAAGAAGGAGACAACCGAAGAAATAAAAGAAAGGAGGATGTAGGGGTATTATACGTGTTTCTTAGAGAGAGAGGAGAGAGAATTTCAGATTTTTGTACTAGTGGGTACCAAATGAGTGATAAAAGTTAAGCCTAAAATAAACATGTTTTTACTTTTAGGAATCTAAAAATAAAGATTAATAAAGATATGATTTCAAAATTCAAATTAGAGTAAAGATTAATAGTTGCACTGATCAACTAAGAAAATACTCAGTCCAAAATTTAATCTCCGATAAAGGTCAAACCAGTTTATTTTCAACTCTAAAATTAAATAGAATGAAAATATGAAAATGCTTTTCTCTTAATCATATTATTTAAAATATTTTTCTGTACTGGTAATAATAGTGACAATAACATAAATTATTGTCTAATAAGCGTGCATTCACTGAAATAAGTCAGTGCCAACGCACCTAATAAAATAATTTGAAGAGAGTAATTTAATTACTCAAACTAAACCACATAACAAAATAAACATAAACATCCAAATAAAATAATTAATCATAGGTGTAAAAACTAGGGTGTTACAAGTTCTAGTATAAATCTTTGTTAAAAAGTTATCTTTATACCATCTAAACTCTCCAAGAGTTGGACAGTATAAATTATTTAATATCTCAAGTGACCTATCGGCAAAGGTATTGGTGTCGCCAATAAATGCTTGAGATATTCCAAAAATCAAAGTTTCAACTTGTTGATCAACAGGGTATTCAACAGGTTGACCATTTTCAATTCTAGTTTCAGTTTTGATGGAAGAGAAAACGGCATTTCTCTCATTCTCTTTCAAATTATTGTCCCAGCATCCTTTAAGGCTTCCAGTGAAACCATTGATAAGGATTTTGACAGTACTTAGGGCATTATTACCTCTAGCCCTGTAAGCAGTAGCTGCCATGGACATTTCTTCTAATTTTCTCATAATTTGATATTCAGAAAAACCATCAATATTCCACTCAACTATACCTTCACCAGTATATTGAGAGGCATATTCTGTTGTATTTTCTTCAAATTGAATATCAGGCAGAGTAGGCCTGTGATAATAATTCTTTGAAGGGGGAAAAGATCTTGATGTATTTTTAATTTTATTCACAACATCGATTTCAGAGTCTTGAAATTGTTTTTCAAGTTCTAAAACATCATCATTTTTCAAAACATTTAATTTTGAAGAAGATATTTTCAATGAAGCTAATTGTTTATTGATTTCATCTAATAAAGTATTATTAGATTCATTTCCAATTTTAATTTCTTTTATTTCAGAATCAGATAACTTGTATGGAGTAATTAACGGTTTATTCAATTTTGAAATTGGTTTTGAAGAAGAAACTTCTTTTGAGGGTGGAGTATCAAAGTCATCAGATGTACTGGCAACTTGATACAAAAGTTGATTTGTATAATTAAGTTGATGTTGAATATTTTTGATGTCATATCTTGTCGGATTTTGAACAGATAAAGTTTTGTCATCTTCTTTCATGGATTTGAAAGGAGATGCTGTAATTTCAAAGTTATCTACATTTGAAATTGTGATTTCTTCCAAAGGTGGAATAACTGAAATTACTTCTTTACCCTTTGCAGTTTTCCATATTTTCTTGGCAGAATTCAAAGTATTTAATTCTAGATTTTGAAAACAGTGATTTTGAAACCATTCGAAGTAGGGAATAGTGTCATCCTCTACCTCCTCCAAATAATACAAATATTTTTCACGATATTTTCTTATTTCAGACTGGGAAAAAAATGAAAAGAACCATTTTCTTTTTTCTTCATATTCAGGTTTTAAAAAATCTTTTTGAATTTTTTGTTTATCAACAATAAATTTTGTTAAAACAAAAATTTGATTAGGTGTTTCACTCAAAAATAATTTTTTGATGAAAATTATAAGAAATGTCCATGGCAGCTACTGCTTATAGGGCTAGAGGTAATAATGCCCTAAGTACTGTCAAAATCCTTAGCAATGGTTTCACTGGAAGCCTTAAAGGATGGTGGGACAATAATTTGAAAGAGAATGAGAGAAATGCCATTTTCTCTTCCATCAAAACTGAAACTAGAATTGAAAATGGTCAACCTGTTGAATACCCTATTGATCAACAAGTTGAAACTTTGATTTTTGGAATATCTCAAGCATTTATTGGCGACACCAATACCTTTGCCGATAGGTCACTTGAGATATTAAATAATTTATACTGTCCAACTCTTGGAGAGTTTAGATGGTATAAAGATAACTTTTTAACAAAGATTTATACTAGAACTGATTGTAGAGAAGCTTATTGGAAAGACAGATTCATATCAGGTCTTCCCAAAAATTTTGCTACAAAAGTTCGCACACAAATAAAATTGGAGTACCCTGGCACTCCTTTGGAAGATTTAACCTATGGAAGGTTAATCTCTATAATAAATAAAACTGGTTTACAATTTTGCACCGATATTAAAATGCATAGACAAGCAAAATTTGACAGTAAAACAAATAGTAAAGAATTAGGAAATTTTTGCGAACAATTTGGCTATGAGAAATTAACTCCTCCCTCTAAACAAAGAAGAGTTAATACTCAGAAATTTTCTAAAAGATATACAAAATATAAAAAATATAATAAAAAGGAAAAAGAAATCAAACCTTATAAGAAAGCACAAAGAAAATTTTATAAAAAATCCTATAATAAAAATTTTAAGAAAAACATAGCTTGTTATAAGTGTGGTCGTGTTGGTCACATGGCAAAAGAATGCAGAGTTAAACAAAAGATTAAAGAATTAAAAATGGATGATGAAATTAAAGATCAAATTTCAAAAATTCTTCTTTATGATACTAATTCTTCAGAAGAATCATCCTCAGATGATGATTCAGATGTTATATATCAGAATCAAGAAATCTCTTCTGATTACGATCTGTCATTATTTTTCTGTGGTTGCCTTGGGGATAATTGTGATTGTAAGTTTACAATCAATGTTATCTCAAAAGAAGCACGAGTTCTTCTTGATTTGATTAATCAAGTTGAGGACCCACAAGTTAAACTAGCTATGCTAGAAAAGTATAAAGAATTAGAATCACAAGAAGTTGAAAAACAAGAATTTAAATGTTATTCTTTAAAAAGATATTCTGAATCCACAAAATGTTTCAGAATCATCTTTTATTCAAGAACCTTTAAGACTTTCTTTTTTATATAAAGAAATTAAAATTTTAAAATCTGAAATTGCTGATTTAAAACTCAAAACTAAGATTTTGGAGCAAATTTTTTCAAGAAACCACGGGAAAGGTAGGGAAACTATTTCTGCCTCATCTTCTTCCCAAAGTTTTAAAAATGATAATCCTGAGTTCAGTGAAGAAACTAATTTCTTCCTAAGAATCAAAACTTTACAGCAAAAATGGCATGTGAAAGTCAATTTGAAAATAAATAGCTCTTTTCACAAACCATTTATTGCTCTAATAGATTCAGGAGCAGACCTTAATTGCATTCAAGAAGGTCTTATTCCTACTCAATATTATCAAAAAATAATTCAAAAATTATACACTGCAAATACTTCAAGTTAAATTCAAACTTGAAGAAGCCAGTATTTGCAACAATGGAATTTGTTTCAAAAATTCATTTTTACTTGTTAAAAATATGTCAGA
Organism: Sophora flavescens; assembly: GCA_030762895.1. Lineage (NCBI taxonomy): Eukaryota > Viridiplantae > Streptophyta > Magnoliopsida > Fabales > Fabaceae > Sophora > Sophora flavescens. The sequence continues at coordinate 4,330,386 of CM061070.1, forward strand.
ATAAATTATTCTTGGAACTCCTTTTATAACTCAATTATATCCCTTTGGAGTTTCTGAAAATGGTCTTACAACCAAAAGAAATAATCAAGAAATTCTTTTCGAATTTTTAAATCCTGTTAAATCAAAAGAATTAAATTCAATTTCTGAAAATCTTGAAGAAACTAATTTTTTATCCATTTTTAATGGAAAACAAAATCAAATAAGTTTTCTTCAAAAAGAAATTCTTTATCAAAAAATTGAAAAACAATTACAAGATCCTTTGATTAAGGTGAAGGTAATTGCTTTACAAAAAGAATTTGAAACAGAAGTCTGTTCCATCATTCCAAATGCTTTTTGGAATAGGAAAATTCATACTGTATCTTTACCGTATGAAAAGGACTTCGATGAAAGAAATATTCCAACCAAAGCTCGACCTATTTAGATGAATAGTGAAACTTTGGAATTTTGCAAAAAGGACATACAAGATCTTTTAAATAAAAATTTAATTAGGCCAAGCAAATCCCCTTGGAGTTGCACTCCTTTTATGTCAATAATAATTCTGAAATAGAGTGTGACGAGCCTAGAATGGTCATAAATTATAAACCATTAAATAAAGCATTGCAATGGATTCGCTATCCTGTCCCAAATAAAAAAGATCTTATCAAAAGAATGCACAATGCAGTAATCTTTTCAAAATTTGATTTGAAATCTGGCTATTATCAAATAGCATTAAAAGAAGAGGATAAATACAAAACTGTTTTTACTGTTCCTCTGGGCCATTATGAATGGAATGTAATGCCTTTAGGATTAAAAAATGCACCATCAGAATTTCAAAATATTATGGATGAAATATTAAAGCCTCATTCTGAGTTTGCTTTAATATACATCGATGATATTTTAATATTCTCCAATTCTTTGGAACAACATTTTAAACACTTAAATGTTTTCAAAGAAACAATAAAAAGAAATGGAATGGCCTTGTCTGCCAAAAAGACAAAACTTTGCTTAACTAAAATGAGGTTTTTGGGCCATGAAATATTTCAGGGCACAATAACTCCCATCAGCAGAAGCATTGCCTTTTTGATAATTTTCCAAATGAATTGAAGGATAAAACACAACTTCAAAGATTTTTGGGTTGTTTAAATTATGTTTCGGAATTCATTCCCAATATTAGGATAAAATGCAAGCCCTTGTATTCTAGACTTAGAAAGACTAAGAACCCAAAGCCTTGGTCTAGAGAGTTGTCCGAATTAGTGGCTGAAATTAAAAGGGATGTCAAGTCTCTTCCATGTCTTGGTATCAAAGCCTAAGGGTTCTGGTACTTATACAGTATTTGAGTTTTCCTTCTTGCAGCGTTGGTAAGCCTGAAGGGTGTTCCCGGTTGTAAAGCCTAAGGTAGGTAGTAATTCCGTTGGTAAGCCTGGTGTTCCCGGTGTGGGTAAGGACAAATCAATATCTGTTATAGGTACTAGAGCTGTTAGGTCTAGGTTATCATGTCGAGCCTCTTAAAGATGATTTCTCGAAAAGGTAAAGAGAAAATTGAAGAAATTGGTGAAACAAGTTCTTCAAATAATTTTCAAAATGAAAATCAAAATTCTTCTTTAATAAATGAACAACAAATAATTTTGCCTGATATAGAGCAGAAACTTAATAATTGGAGTATCCCTCCACTTAATGTTTCTGAAATATATAAGACAAAATTACTTGATAAATTCAAATCCGATTTTATCATTAAAACTGCTGAATATACCATCAAGGTAGGCAAAACTCAAGAATCTTTAAATCTCTTGAATTTGTCTATGTTGAAGGAACATAAAAAAAAATATAAATTTTTACATATTGGTTTAATACAAGTCGCTATCAAACCTTTACATAGATTAGGCATAGATACACCTGTGTGTGTATGCCTAAGAGATACTCAACCTGCAAAGTTCGAGGATCAGATTTTGTCAATAATTGAGACCAATCTTCATGATGGTCCCACTTTCTTGAATAATTTTCCAAATTATACCATGTCTTTGGAAAGTCTTGGTAAAAATAAACATAATATAAAATTAGACATTAAAGTAAAGGAAGGAATCTGGAATTCCAATTCCTATCCAATGGCTGTAATATATAAAATATATTATAAGGCCATGAGAACGAATATTTCGCCAAAAGCATTGAATATATCTTCCAAAGAAGATACCTTGCTTTTGCAAGTAAATTTAAATAAATCAAATGCTGTTACACCAAGGAGACTGAACCACAATGAAGTCTCTAGAAATTTAGAATGGAATCTACAGGAAATTCTGCCTCCTGAGGAGCCAGAACCTTCTGTAATGAGTATACCCATTGAATATTCTTCAAGAAATGTTTCAATTAGTTTTGCTCCTTTTAATAGAAGCAATTCATCAAGATCTTTTAGGACTTGTCCTGAGGGATCTAAGCAAACTAATTCAAACAATTCTCGAAGATCAATGGATTCTTTCCATTCTTTGAGATTAGCAGGAGTGAGAGATCATCCTGTTATACCTCAACCTGATTATAGGGTTGAAACCCCTATTCCGGTGCAACAGGAAATACAGAGAGAGTCTCCGACTCTATCTGAGATTAATCAAGCTTTTGAAACACCTAATCAAATTTTTGTTTTAACAAAATTTATTGTTGATAAACAAAAAATTCAAAAAGATTTTTTAAAACCTGAATATGACGAAAAAAGAAAATGGTTCTTTTCTTCTTTTTCCCAGTCTGAAATAATAAAATATCGTGAAAAATATTTGTCTTATTTGGAGGAGGTAGAGGATGACACTATTCCTTACTTCGAATGGTTTCAAAATCATTGTTTTCAAAATCTAGAATTAAATACTTTGAATTCTGCCAAGAAAATATGGAAAACTACAAAGGGTAAAGAAATAATTTCAGTTATTCCACCTTTGGAAGAAATCACAATTCCAAATGTAGATAACTTTGAAATTACAGCATCTCCTTTCAAATCCATGAAAGAAGATGACAAAACTTTATCTGTTCAAAATCCGACAAGATATGACATCAAAAATATTCAACATCAACTTAATTATACAAATCAACTTTTGTATCAAGTTGCCAGTACATCTGATGACTTTGATACTCCACCCTCAAAAGAAGTTTCTTCTACAAAACCAATTTCAAAATTGAATAAACCTTTAATTACTCCATACAAGTTATCTGATTCTGAAATAAAAGAAATTAAAATTGGAAATGAATCTAATAATACTTTATTAGACGAAATCAATAAACAATTAGCTTCATTGAAAATATCTTCTTCAAAATTAAATGTTTTGAAAAATGATGATGTTTTAGAACTTGAAAAACAATTTCAAGACTCTGAAATCGATGTTGTGAATAAAATTAAAAATACATCAAGATCTTTTCCCACTTCAAAGAATTATTATCACAGGCCTACTCTGCCTGATATTCAATTTGAAGAAAATACAACAGAATATGCCTCTCAATATACTGGTGAAGGTATAATTGAGTGGAATATTGATGGTTTTTCTGAATATCAAATTAGGAGAAAATAATTTCATCCCTGATTATCTAACCAGGGAATTTTTGCAGGCTTCTACAAAATAATGGCGAACAGGGCCCAAGGAGGGTCAATAAGAGGTGGGGCATCCCCTTCCTCTTCAAAATCCAAACCTTTAACATTGGACTCTTTTGCACCCAGTGCAACTAAAATAGGCTCTACACCAATATCGGCCCAACCCACTCAAAATACCCCACTTGAAATAACCAACAGATTTACCCCTTTGGTTAAACCACAAAATACTCCACCTAAAATCCCACAAAATATCCAAACCCAAACAATTGAAAGAGAACCTCTTCAACATAAATACAAGCCCTATTGTCATAAATTATTGCTTTTGGAACCCGAAATGGGTGATCCATCTAAAAATGTTTCTGAACCATGGAACATTTATTCAAAATATGTACAGGAAGGTTTTGGTTGGATTAATACTCATGGATCCAACAAAAATATTAAATATTATCAGTATATTTTAATAGATTCAGGATCTGTTGAAATAACTGAAAATGAAAATGATAATGCAAAAGGAATAGTGGCGTATTCCCAATGCAAAATTTTAAAGGTGTTGACCATAACTGATTGGGGCCAACACCCTTTAAAGACCAAAAGATTTTCTCGGGTATTTGACCCACCAATATATAACTATTTTGATTCTAGGAAAGCTTGGGATTATTTTCTTTGTATTCCCAACCAAAAAAATTCTTGGTACTTCATAATAGTTAGCAATCAATCTGTGTACCCTTCTTGGTTCATGGAATGGTTTGTAGAATTTGGGTTAACAACAGAAATTTTCCCAAATTCTATCTGTTCAAAATATTTAGAGTTCAAAACTCTAACCCCTAAAATTCAAGCTCATGTAAAATTGTTGCATTTTTGTGCACAATTTGGAATATCATGGTTACTTCGTTTCAGCTATGATGTTCATTCCCATTTACCCGAGCCCTTTCCAAAATGGATTTGTGCTACCATCATTGTATCTTGGTGGCGTAAATTCAATGAAGAATTTGTTCTTTCCAAATTTGAGACTTGGAAGAAACATGGACTCCAAAAGAGGAGACTTCCTCAGTCCATCACCCCAGCAAATTCTCCAGCAAGAAATAAAGATAAAGGATTAATTGGTACAACCTCTTCAGTGGTGTCTCAGCCAGCTAGTCCTTATTCATTAAAATTTGATGCTTCTTCTCCCTCAGAACTTAAAAAGAAGTTGATAGAAGCAATTTCTACTGTTGGATCAGATGAGGAACCTGAAGATCCAGCACCTGAAGAAGAAGACTTTGAATATAATCCTTATATGGAAAATAATGACCCAGATGCAGGATTCTTTGATTAAATTAATCAAAATCAGTTTTGTCGCATCTCCTCAGTGGATAAAAAGATGACCGACATAGTTACTGCTTAAAATAGCCCACTCAGAAAATAATGTAGCGTCCTTTGGACACAAATGTGGCCGCCCATGTGCCATGCTACTTTCAAGAAAGAAAAGTTGTTTGTCGTTTTGTGCCGAAAGCACTCCCGTGGCAGACAAGAATAAATGCTCAAAAGTGAAAGTAGGTGCCAGAGTCAAAAAGAAAATAGTACCTGCTTTTCGGATTTGAGAAGTTTGAAATCCGCCCCTCAGCTAAAGGTTTCTCCCTCTATATAAGAAGCTTGAAGACTCAGTTGAAGAGCATCGCTTAATTTTCTCAGAGCTTATTAATCTATCTCCTTTGTAATCTTGTAGTTTTCTGAAGTTACTCAAGTTTTCTTAAGAGCCTCACATCTTTGTAAGTTCTGTAATATTTAAAATCCTTTGTAATATTTCGCCTAAAGATTTCGGACATATAGTGAAAGAAAATATTTTAATATTCAATATTTTCAATCATATTCTAATTTATTTTTGCTTCTTCACCTGTTTTCTACAATGTTTTCTCTAACATCTTTTTGTGAAATGATCCACAGTGGCCCTATTGGTATCATCAAAATATCATTTTTTAAAGAAGATATTCAAATATTTTTTTATATAAAGAAATTAAAATTTTAAAATCTGAAATTGCTGATTTAAAACTCAAAACTAAGATTTTGGAGCAAAATTTTTCAAAAAACCACGGGAAAGGTAGGGAAACTATTTGTGCCTCATCTTCTTCCCAAAGTTTTAAAAATGATAATCCTGAGTTCAGTGAAGAAACTAATTTCTTCCTGAGAATCAAAACTTTACAGCAAAAATGGCATGTGAAAGTCAATTTGAAAATAAATAGCTCTTTTCACAAACCATTTATTGCTCTAATAGATTCAGGAGCAGACCTTAATTGCATTAAAAAAGGTCTGATTCCTACTCAATATTATCAAAAAACAATTCAAAAATTATACACTGCAAATAATGAAAAGCTTCAAGTTGAATTCAAACTTGAAGAAGCCAGTATTTGCAACAATGGAATTTGTTTCAAAAATTCATTTTTACTTGTTAAAAATATGTCAGAACAAATTATTCTTGGAACTCCTTTTATAACTCAATTATATCCCTTTGGAGTTTCTGAAAATGGTCTTACAACCAAAAGAAATAATCAAGAAATTCTTTTCGAATTTTTAAATCCTGTTAAATCAAAAGAATTAAATTCAATTTCTGAAAATCTTGAAGAAACTAATTTTTTATCCATTATTAATGGAAAAAAAAATCAAATAAGTTTTCTTCAAAAAGAAATTCTTTATCAAAAAATTGAAAAACAATTACAAGATCCTTTGATTAAGGCGTAGGTAATTGCTTTACAAAAAGAATTTGAAACATAAGTTTGTTCCATCATTCCAAATGCTTTTTGGAATAGGAAAATTCATACTGTATCTTTACCGTATGAAAAGGACTTCGATGAAAGAAATATTCCAACCAAAGCTCGACCTATTCAGATGAATAGTGAAACTTTGGAATTTTGCAAAAAGGACATACAAGATCTTTTAAATAAAAAATTAATTAGGCCAAGCAAATCCCCTTGGAGTTGCACTGCCTTTTATGTCAATAATAATTCTGAAATAGAGTGTGGCGAGCCCAGAATGGTCATAAATTATAAACCATTAAATAAAGCATTGCAATGGATTCGCTATCTTGTCCCAAATAAAAAAGATCTTATCAAAAGAATGCACAATGCAGTAATCTTTTCAAAATTTGATTTGAAATCTGGCTATTATCAAATAGCATTAAAAGAAGAGGATAAATACAAAATGTAACACCCTGTATTTCACTGTTTTAAATAACAGTAATACATATAATTATGTTTATTAATTTATTTGAGTTCTAGAAAATTATTTTAATTAAACGAAGTTTACCACTCAATCCAACTTGACTGTAGGAAGCTACGATTAAAATTTAGGTTGGAAAGTCAGGCGAAACCCTACATGAATTCCATTGTGAGATAATAATATCTGCTCAAAAGACCTAATTTTAATTCGTGAGCGAAAGACTTAAGTTTATTATTTTAATTTCTACAATTCTGTATTTTTAGAATTTTTCAGAAAAAATAAAATAATTTACGTATTACAGGCGAAGCAGCGTGTCGGGTAGACGACGGAAGGGAAATTAGAGTTTCTAAGAGCCGACAGAGGGTTTATCTTAGGATTTTGAGATGATTCAAGGGAGTGAATCATATTTTTAAGTCTAGAAGGTTCTACAGGGTTAAAGTGACAATTTTTGAAAATTACGCTTAAGTCCCTGAACTTTCTGTTAATTACCCTTTTGTCCCTAAATTAGTTTTTTTTATTTTTTTAAGTAAATTGGGCTAAAATCCTTGTTTCCAATCTCAAATGGTCGTGGCTTAGAAGCCCAAAATTTTATAGTTCATGGATTGATTCCATAAAGCCATTTAAGTTTCCTATCTTAAGATTAAATGCTTAAATCTTCAAGTGGGCCCCACAACAAACAAGAAAATGAAACCAAGCCCAAATGTGCCAAGCCCATGCGCAAGCCCATGAGGATAGATGGCTTTCTCATTTGATGGATGAATCAAGATTTTTCTAGAATGTTCCACACTTTTCTACATCATTCTTGATTTTTCTTCAACATTCTAGATTCTTCTCAAATATTCTTGAATTGTCTTAACCTATCTTTGACTCAAAAAAATCAGCCAATAAAGTCAAGATAAGCTTGCATTAAATGTGGTAAAATCATCATCATGACACTTTATTGACAATTTGCAACTTAGTCCTTCAATTTTTGGAAACTTTGCAAATTGGTCCCTAGAAGTTAATTGCATTTGAATCCTTTAGCAAGACAACTCATCATCATCTAGAATCTTCCTAATATGGCGCCACTATCACTATAAATACCATACTTTCACTTTTCATTTAGTTTCTTTTGCCATTTGTTTCCAAAACCCTAAAATTCATAAGTTCTTAAGTGAGTGATTTGTGAAGCAAGTTCCTTGAATTTCCTTTGTCATTGATCTTCAAGAGGTAAATCTTAATCTTCATTCTTAATCATGTCTATGTTCTTCAGCAAGTTTCTTGATTCAAGGCTTATATCATAGTTGTTCATCATTTTCAAGTTTCTAACCCTAGAACTTTGAAAAGTCATAATAAATCCTAGAAAAATCTAATGATGATGAAACTACTTTCTATATTCTAGATATCATGTCTACTATCTAAATCCAAGAGCATGATGTAATCAAAAATTTCTTTCTTGAAAACCTAGCCTTGGCCGAATCTATCACATTAGGGTTGGTAGAGTTTTGTTCATGTGCTATCATGTATGATCATGTATTCTATATGGCATGTATGTATACACACTCTAATCCATGTTAGTTTCTTAAAATGAAAATCTTTACTCAAAAATCTTTATGTTGGCCGAACCCTAAGTGGGTGAGTTTTGTTGAGTTTTGTTCATGGTTTTCACAAATGATCTTAGAAATCAAGCTCTTAGTATGTATGCTTTATAAATCCAAGTTGATTTGTTAAACTAAGAACCCTTTCCTTATGAATCTATTGAGGTCGAATCCATGTTTAAAAGAGTTAGGAAGTTTTGAGTTTGAAACTTAGTTGTTTAGTTGCTAATCTATGATTTAGGTTAATCAAGGATCATTAATCCATGACTTAATCGTGATTAGTAATTTTAGTCATTCAAAACCCTAGAGGCCGTGACTATGTATTAGGGTTTAGAATGTTTTAGTTTCTTGATTGGTAACTCTTTGGTTGTAATGGTTGAAGGTTAAGAGGGTGCGACATTTACAAAGTATCTGAACTTCCGAGGAATCAGTAAGTTCACCAAAACGTCTTCAAGAGGTAAGAGGGGAACACCTAAGGATTTATTCGATGGCTATATGCTTTCCTGTGTTTGGTTGTAATTATTTGTCTGTTAGTAATTATTTTAGTTGTTTATTGTTGTGTTATTTGTATCTGTGTGGTTTTAATTGTGTTTAATAGTTTATCCGTAATTATATTATGATCTTTGTGATGCATGATCTGCATGAGAAATATACTGTGATATAACTGTTGTTTGATGTGTGAGAAGCCTGACAGTGGTCCGTGCACAATTAAGAAAGTTGGATAAAAGCTTTAAGAAGCTTCGCGAATTATATTCAATGTTTTAACGGCAAAATATTGTTATATAATATTAAAGGGAATTTATTTTTAGAAAAATAAGGAGTTTTGGAAATTATTATTATTTTAATATTTTATTCCTGGAAAAGTGAATTATGAGTCACAACGAGTGCGAAACCGTGAAAATATTTTAGTACTGCTAAATTTTACGTAAGAAAACCCAGAATATTACAAAATATTCTTTTATGAAATTAATTGATAAAAATAAGTTAATCATGATTTTAGAAAATTAATTAAGTGGAAAAAGTTAAGTTTTGGCTTGAAAAGCCTTAAAAATAATATTTGACGGCAAATTTGGAAGATGTAGACGGCAAGTAGTTTTCGAAACGGCAGTGCTTATTTTGAAGAAAATAAACCTCAGGTGGCTCATTGGTTTGTGAAAAAACTAAGTTTTGTTAATTAAGGATTTTATAATGAATTTCTACCATTGGAAAAGAAGTTTTGAAAATCCAAAGTTGATTTAACCGTGTTGAAAGTACAGTTGGACCTAGTAACCGAGACGTCGGGGTACTAATGTTCTGTGTTGTGATGGACTCAGTCATTTGGACTTTGAGGGCCTATATTGTATACATGAGGTATACTGTGTTGAAACATTGAAGATGTTTTCTAGTATCACGAACCTAAGACTGGTGCATCGGTCGAGAGGTGTCGTGATTGAGCACTCGGACAGTGAGGTCCTGTGTTGTAATGAAAGTTTTAAAATTGTTTTAAAACTATATGAGTTGTAAGCCATTTTGAGCTTCGGCAAAGAAAGATTGAACACAAAGAAAAGTACAAAACAAAAGTGTTTTACATGCATTTGGCAGACGTGCCTGTGGTTTGTGGCATAATGCATGAATTACCAGCGGCGAAAGGTAATTATGATGTGCATTTATCTCATGTGCCTAGGGAGGACATGGAGACCCCATCTTACTTGCTATTGGTGCCCTGAGTGTGGACATTAGCAATGTGTTTGGCTGCGTACCTGGCCTTGTGTGCATGTGTGGATGGGAAGAGGCTGCGTGCCTAGTGGCTGCGTGCCAAGTTAGCCAGTGTGGCTTTGGAGTCTGATCAACTCATATTATGTTGGGATATCTCATGAGATTAGGACGAAAATTAGATGATGAATATGAAGTGTCATGCATAATTTTTATGGATGATGTTTGGGGTGTTGAACCCATTGATAAACTGTGTGTTTATAACTATTTGTGCTTGGTAAATGCTGATGTGTTATATGATGGCTAGTATGTAGTTATTGAGTAAGATCCATGTATTGGTTTCTCACTCTTACATATTCAGATGAATTCGGACGTACCGTTGGTGCAGTATAGGGTTCGTACGATCACTTTTGATCGTGCACAATATGGTGGTGCTTGGGAGATAAATCTTGGGGCACTCAGCGCCACCTACCATGGTCCAAGCACTGAAGTTATCGGAACAATAGAGGAAGGACCACATCAGAGAACTCATGTAGTGGAGACGGTCGAGGTATCTCTACCACCAGTTTGGCTGTACCTACAATACCTGGAAGAGCATGGAATGATGGATCCGTTACTTCAACCACAACCTCTTCAGATAGTAGGACCTGAAGGACTTCCTGCTGAAGTAGAGTTAGATGAGGGGGAGGAAGACCCAGAGGAATACATGTAGGACGATCCTGAGTTTCAACCTCCTGCGGTTGATGATGAGGATCCTACTGGCGACACAATGGAAGCGGAGGCATCATCGCCAGATTCGTTAGCTATAGGCAGGGTTGATCATCATGGTCTTCCCAATGGGTTTCATTAGCTTGACCAGCTATAGGTATAGTCTTGGGGTAGCGAGTCTTGTGATTTTAATTTGGCTTACGAGAGCCATTAGTTTTTGAAATGGTTACGAACTACTTGTTCTTTGATATGTCTATATCTTTATCTTATTTGCTTAGTTTGATGGAGAATAGCCTGTATTTATAATGGCTCTTTTGTTATCTCCTAATATAGGTGTTGTGTATGTAACAGGTGAAGTATATATGTAGGTGTACATATAAGTTGTTGTGTTTATATTGGTACTATGTTTAAAGAAAAAAAAAATTCAGCACTATTTTCGTATAGAGATAGTTAATTAAAAATATATTTTCCGAAAGTAACCAGCATTAATTATATAATTATATTTCCGATTTTGGGTATTAATGGGATGACCCTAGAGTAGGGTGTCGCATTTGTGGTATCAGAGCTGGTCGAGTCTTTCTGGAATGTCGGGAAATAGGTCTGTTATGTCCATGTTGTGTGATCTCTGACTTCGACTTGTTTTAATTACTTATTAGAAGTAATGTGTGGTAACTAGTGAGTTTGCGTTTCAGTTTCTGGTTTTGGTCTAACTGATTGTGATTTGTAGGTCAGTTATGGAACCAGTGGTTGAACCAGAAGCTGGGCGTGGACGTGGGCGTGGACGTGGATGCGGTCGTGGACGAGGCTGTAGAGGTGGACGTGTTGGCAGTCGTGGTAACATGAATGAGGAATATGAAGAAGGAGTGGACTATGCAGCTCAAGCAATGGAGAATATGGCAGCGGCAATTGCAAATCAAACTGCAGCGATGAATGTCCAGAATTTGCAAGCTGCGGAAGGCAAGGCTTTGATTGCGTTTGAAGTCAAAATCCTTCACGAGTTTGGTCCGGATGCTGATCCCGAGAAGGCTGATCTGTGGATCCGAGGAGTTGGAGAAGATCTTCGAGTTGGTTGCTCTGCAGCAGATGTTTGTTACTTATCTTTGCTTTTCTACTAGTGGGAGATGCGGAGTATTGGTGGAAAGGTGCTAGGCTCTTTGTTGGAGGGTGAGCATCAAGACATTACTTGGGATGTTTTTGGTGCGTTTATAGACAAATATTTTCCGGAGAGTATAAGGATTGAGAGAACGACAATTTTTGGGGTTATATCAGAGAGAGTTATCTGTAGGGGAGTATGCGGCAAAGTTTGAATCGCTGGCTAAATACTTCCGTTTCTTTCAAGCTCAACCGAATGAAAGCTGGAAGTGTGAAAGATTTGAGGCGGGACTGCGATTTGAGATTAAGGAATCCGTTTTACCTTTGCAACTTCGTAATTTTCAAGCTCTAGTGGAAATGAGTCGTAAAATTGAGCGGATGATGAGGAAAGGAAAGGATAATAGAGGAAGTGTTGGTGGACCTTCTCAATTCAAGAACCAAAATCAGAGTTGGAGAGGAAAACAGAATCAGAGGAAACCTTATTTTCGTCCACAAGGAAATAATCAGAATCGACAACAAAACCGTTCGAATTTTGCTGTATCAGGGAGTGGAGGTCAAGGAAATCAGAATCAAGGTCAGATTAGGAGATGTTATAATTGTGGAGATCCCGGTCACATGTCAAACGTTTTCCCTCGGAGGGGTGTAAAATGTTTTAACTGCAATCAATGGGGACACTTGGCGAAGGACTGTAAGGTACAAAAGCGTGAATCGACTATTAATCACGTCGGAGCAAATAAACCGACAGCCAAGGGAAGAGTTTATACGATGAGTGGAGCTGAGGCTTCGAATTCTGACGATCTCATACAAGGTAAGTGCGATATAAACGGTAATCTTTTAACTGTACCATTTGATTCAGGAGCAACGCATTCTTTTATCTCGATGGATTGTGTGAAACTGTTGAAATTGCCTGTTTCTTCCTTGTTATGTGATCTTATTGTTTCAACACCTACTGCTAATCCAGTTGTAGTTACTTCTGTTTGCTTAAATTGTCCTATCATTATTCAGGATAAACATTTCCTTGTTAACCTGATCTGTTTGCCTTTAATACAGTTAGATGTAATTTTAGGCATGGATTGGTTGTCTTCAAACCATATCTTGATTGACTGTGATCGTAAAACCTTAGTTTTTCCTACGGATGAGATTTATGGATTGTTAACTGCTAATCAAGTAAAAGCTTCTTTAAGAGAGGGAACGCAAGGATACATGCTATTATTTTCCTTAGACGTTAAGAGTGAGTTAGACTTGCAATGTATACCAAATGTCAATGAGTTTCTGGAAGTTTTTCCTGAAGATGTACCTAGATTACCACCTGTTCGGGAGATTGAGTTCGCGATTGATCTGATTCCAAGCACTAGACCAATATCCATAGCACCATATCGAATGTCGACATCAGAACTTGAGGAATTAAAAGGACAATTGGTGGAACTGATGCGAAAGGAATTCATTAGACCCAGTGTATCGCCTTGGGGAGCTCCAGTTTTATTAGTGAAGAAGAAAGACGGAACTTATCGTTTATGCGTAGATTTTCGTCAGTTAAATAAAGTGACAATTAAGAATAAGTATCCACTACCGAGGATAGATGATTTAATGGATCAGTTACGTGGAGCAGTTGTTTTCTCAAAGATAGATTTATGTTCGGGCTATCATCAGATTCGCATGAAGGTGGAGGACGTTTTTAAAACTGCATTTAGGACACTTTATGGTCATTACGAGTATCTTTGATGCCGTTCGGAGTTACGAATGCTCCAGCGATATTCATGGATTACATGAATAGGATTTTTCGTCCTTATTTAGATCGGTTTGTCGTTGTTTTTATCGGCGATATTCTAATCTATTCTTCGAGTAAAGAAAAACATGATGAACATCTCGGTGTGGTTCTCCAAAATTTAAAGGAGAAACAACTTTCGCGAAACCTGAAAAGTGTGAATTTTGGTTAGACCAAGTTCAATTCTTAGGACACATAGTTTCAAGTGAAGGGATTCTTTGTTGATCTGTCGAAAATTGAGACTGTTTTACAATGGGAAAGGCCTAAGACGTGGTAAACCGAGATACGTAGTTTTGTGGGTTTAGCGGGATATTATAGAAGATTCATTGAGGATTTTCTAAAATAGTAGGACCCCTTACCCAATTAACTAGAAAGGAGCAAGCGTTTTTATGGGTGAAGCATGTGAAGAAAGTTTTCAAGAGTTGAAACGAAGGTTGACTTCATAGGTATTGATACTACCACGATCCTCATGAACCTTTTGAGGTTTATTGTGATGCTTCACATCAAGGGTTAGTATGTGTGTTGATGCAAGACCGGAAAGTCGTGGCATATGCTTCAAGGCAATTAAAGATTCATGAAAGGAATTATCCTACACATGATTTGGAGTTAGCCGATGGTATTTGCTTTAAAAATCTGGAGACATTATTTGTATGGAGTGACTTTTAATGTTTTCAGTGACCATAAAAGTTTGAAATACTTGTTTGATCAGAAGGAGTTAAACATGAGACAGAGGCATTGGTTGGAACTTCTAAAGGATTATGATTTTCAACTGCAGTATCACCCTGGAAAAGCGAATGTTGTGGCAGATGCTTTGAGTAGGAAATCAATGCATATATCGACAATGATGGTTAAAGAACAACAATTATTGGAACAATTCCGAGATATGCGATTGGAGATTAAAGCATTGCCGGGAAAATTGTGTTTAGGTATGATTACTATTTCAAATGAACTGATGGAACAAATTAAAGAGAAACAAGAAAGTGATCAGTACCTACAAGGAGAAAGAGAATTAGTGCGGCAGGGAGCTGTGTCGGAATTTAAAGAAGGAAATGATGGAATTTTAAGGTTTGGTGAAAGGATTTGTGTACCAAATGATGTTGAGATGAGGAAGTTGATTCTTGAAGAGGCTCATAGGAGTAAGTTGAGTTTGCATCCCGGAGCTACTAAGATGTATCAGGATCTAAAGAAATTGTATTGGTGGCATGGCATGAAGAAAGATGTAATGAAATTTGTAGCTGCGTGTTTAACTTGCCAAAAGGTTAAAGTAGAACATCAAAGACCAGCAGGAATACTACAATCCTTAGACATTCCAGAATGGAAATGGGATGGTATTGCGATGGATTTTGTGTCAGGTTTACCAAAGACTCGAAAAGGGTATGACTCTATTTGGGTAATAGTCGATCGACTGACTAAGTCAGCCCACTTTTACCAGTTAATGTGAGATACTCATTGGAAAGACTAACTCAGTTGTACATCGATGAAATTGTTAGGTTACATGGAGTACCTTTGAGTATTGTTTCAGATCGTGATCCGAGATTTACATCAAGATTTTGGCAAAGTCTGCAAGAGTCGTTGGGAACGAAACTTAGATTGAGTTCTGCGTATCATCCTCAAACGGATGGACAATCAGAGAGGACTATTCAGTCTCTTGAAGATTTATTGAGAGCTTGTGTGCTGGAAAATGTTGGAAGTTGGGATGAATATATATCATTGATAGAATTCACTTATAATAATAGTTTTCTCTCGAGCATAGGAATGGCACCCTATGAAGCACTATATGGTCGACGGTGTAGAACGCCTTTATTTTGGTACCAGGATGGTGCAAGTTTTATGGTTGGACCAGATATCGTGCAACAAATGACGGAAAAGGTGAAAATGATCCAAGAGAAAATGCGGACAACTCAAAGTTGACAGAAAAGTTATGTTGATAAGAGACGACGACCTCTTGAGTTCGAGGAAGGTGAGCATGTGTTTTTGAGAGTCACGCCAACGACTGGGGTTGGCAGGGTAATTAAATCCAGGAAACTCACTCCTAAATTCATAGGACCTTACCAAATTCTTCATCGGGTAGGTCCCGTCGCTTATAAAATTTCTTTACCACCGTTTCTATCCAATCTTCATGATGTCTTTCATGTTTCACAATTGAGAAAGTATATTCCTGATCCATCTCACGTAATTGAACCTGATCTAGTACAACTAAAAGAAAACATGTCTTATGAGACTTTACCTGTACGAATCGCGGATAAGATGAGTAAGCAGCTCAGAGGTAAACAAATCTCGTTGGTCAAAGTTATTTGGGATGATGTGATAGGAGAAGCAACATGGGAAGTATAAGACAAAATGAAGTTACAGTATCATGATTTATTTACAGGTACGTAATTTCGAGGGCCAATTTTTTTTTTAGTAGGGTAGTAATGTAACACCCTGTATTTCACTGTTTTAAATAACAGTAATACATATAATTATGTTTATTAATTTATTTGAGTTCTAGAAAATTATTTTAAATAAACGAAGTTTACCACTCAATCCTACTTGACTGTAGGAAGCTACGATTAAAATTTAGGTTGGAAAGTCAGGCGAAACCCGGCCCGCGAATTCCATTGACAGTATAATAATACTGCTCAAAAGACCTAATTTTAATTCGTGAACGAAAGACTTAAGTTTATTATTTTAATTTCTACAATTCGGTATTTTTAGAATTTTTTTTCAGAAAAAATAAAATAATTTACGTATTACGGGCGGAACGCGTAATCGGGTAGACGACGGAAGGGAAATTAGAGTTTCTAAGAGCCGATAGAGGGTTTATCTTAGGATTTTGAGATGATTCAAGGGAATGAATCATATTTTTAAGTCTAGAAGGTTCTACAGGGTTAAAGTGATAATTTTTGAAAATTACGCTTAAGTCCCTGAACTTTCTGTTAATTACCCTTTTGTCCCTAAATTAGTTTTTTTGTTTTTTTAAGTAAATTGGGCTAAAATCCTTGTTTCCAATCTCAAATGGTCGTGGCTTAGAAGGCCAAAATTTTCTAGTTCATGGATTGATTCCATAAAGCCATTTAAGTTTCCTATCTTAAGCTTAAATGCTTAAATCTTCATTGAACTCTTGCCCTGCTAGGGTTTGCATGTAGTCTAGGGTTGAGAAGTGTTCTCCCATGGCAGCCTCCGTGAACTGCCCATGGGAATTCATGTTCCCTGACATTCTCCCTCCCTCAACTTCTGCTCCTCCTAATCTTGTTTCCCAATCCGTTGCTGTCGACCCCCATGAAAATTCACACGTCCAACATGTGCAGCCGCCTCCCCCTAAGCCGTTCGCTCAAGCAGTTTGCAACTTGATGGACCTTTCTTTGTCCCAGTTGCCTCGTCCTAGAATTATTAGTGGTGCGGTCTCTATAAAAATCTCTAAGGAGGAGTATCAGATCGGTCTTAAAAGTTCCAAGTACTGCCTCCATGGTCGGTTACCGATGGCAAAAGGAAACCAGCCTCTCAAGACCGCTGACTTGCGTTCCAAGATTTCTGCCTTGTGGAAGCCAATTTCGCAGTGGCGTTTGACTCCTCTAGGGAAAGGTTACTTTGAGTTTGGCTTTCAATCCCAGGAAGATTTTTCTCGAATATGGTCCTCGGGTTCTTGGAATCTAAATCCTGGGATCTTGCGCCTGTCCAGATGGAGTGCTGATTTTAACCCTAATCATCAGAAACAGTCGCAGGTGCAATGTTGGGTGAGAATCTATGATCTCCCTCAAGAATATTGGCGTCCAAAAATCCTTTTTGAAATAGCTAATGGAGTTGGCACTCCAATCACCCTCGATGAGGCCACCAGGACGAGGGCATTGGGTCACTTTGCAAGGGTCCTGGTTGAGATTGATTTGAAAGGAAGGATTCCAAATAAGATAATGGTTGAGAGGGAGGACTTTGCCTTCTATGTGGAACTCGAATATGAAAACCTTCCTGCTTTCTGTAATTTTTGCGATATCATTGGTCATGAGGAGGCTAGCTGCAAGAAAAAGAATGGTGTTAACATCCCGGGTAAGGAAGGAAAATATTAGGATCGGGGGCACACCATGAGATCTTCAACTTTTGTTCAAAAGCAGAAGCATGCTGTGGATGCTATGCATGGAGATGAGGCTGCGAAGACAGTGGTTGATCTTGCCAGCCCTGGTAGCAGCAAGAAGGAGGTTCATGAGCAGGGACCTCAAATGGCTGGCGCAGTGATTGGCCAGCATGTCCTTCGTGTTCCTTGTACAGATGAAATTACCGATAGAGGGAATGTGGAGTTTATAATTCAAAGGGAAATGGAGACTCCGGTGCAGTGCATTGAAGATGTGTCTCGGGTCATTATGTCTCAGAAGGTTGGTGACATTATGCAGTCTGTGCAACCAGTGACTGAGGAGGATAGTGACTCAGTGGAGACTATCTTTGATGAATCCCAACCACACCTGTATGTTAATATAAATAATGCTCTGGGAGAGAGCAATCACTTGGTGCCAAGTCAGGTGATTCCTGACTCTTTGGAAAGAAATGCATCATACTCTAAATCACCAGTGTTTCTCTCTGACCCGGTTCCCCCAGCTGTTAGGAAAGACATGGCAATAGTTTCTAGATTATGGGCAGATGTGGATGAGGATTTGGAACCTGACCCTTCTCCTACTGCCATCAGGGCGCAGGATGCAGCTTGTAATGCTCCCTTCACTGTGGTTTTGAGTAAGTCTCAGCGAAGGAAGCTTAGACAACAACAGAAAGCAGGCAAGGCAAAGGTGGTTGTTCATAACCCTAGAAGGGGTGGCCCGCGTAATCTTGCTTGATGAGAGCCTTCTTTTGGAATGCTAGAGGCCTAGGAAATTTAGATACTAGGCAAATGCTTAAAAATCTATGCAAAAAGAATAAGCCAGATTTAGTGTTCTTGGCTGAGCCTCCAGTCTTGGTCTTAAGCATTTCTCTTCTAATACTAGAGTTAACAGAATCCCTAGTTTATGGTGCTTCTGCTCGCGTAGTATGGATCCTACTGTCCTCTTTGTCTCCTCCCAATGCTGTGTTTTCTCTTTTTCCTTAAATAGTCACAGGTTTTTTGTGGTTGCTGTCTATGCTTCTACCTTATATCAAAGAAGGAGGGAGCTTTGGAGAGATTTAATTAGTCTGGAGCATGATCACCCTGGCCCTTGGCTATTTCTGGGGGACTTTAATGCAGTCCTTGGGGCTCATGAGCAGTCTGGAGGTTGTTTGCCTCTTAAAACTTCCTGTGATGATTTCATGGCCTGGACAAATGAGGGCAATTTTTCTCACATTGAAACCAGAGGAGTGCCTTTTACTTGGTCGAATGGTAGAGTTGGCACCGCATTTACTCAGAAAAGGCTTGATAGAGCAATAGTGAATGCCTCTTGGCTATCCTATTGGTCCAGTTTAGCATGTTACACCTTAACCAAGAGTCACTCGGATCACTATCCTATTATGATTACTCAACTTAAAGGTCCTAGGTCATCCCCAGCTTGCTTCAGATACCTGGATATGTGGTCGGATCATCCAAGCTGTGCTAACCTTGTCATAGAAGCCTGGTCCTTGCCTGTGAGTGGCTGTCCAATGTATGTGCTAATGCAGAAACTAAAGCACCTAAAAGCTAGATTTAAATCATGGAATAAACTGGAATTTGGAGATGTCCATGCAAGGGTGAATACAGCATTGTCTTTGGTGGATCAGATTCAAATGGATATTGCAACCAATGGATATTCTGAGTTGCTTCATCAGCAAGAAGTTAAAGCTCAAATGGAGTTGGATCAGGCTTTAACCTATGAGGAGTCCTACTGGAAGCAAAAGGCTAATCTGCAATGGTTTAAAGGTGGAGACAGAAACACTTCTTTTCTTCATAAAGCTGTTGAGATTAAAAACTCAACCAAGCAAATGTCTATTCTAAGGCATGGTGATGAGGTTCTTGAGCTCTCCACTGACATTGAGCAACATGTACTTCAGTTTTATTCAAGTCTCTATGCAATTGAGAATCATTGCATTGATAACGGCCTTGTGGAGAATGCAATCCAGCAGTCTGTCACAGCAGAAGACAATGATATGCTTCTTAGGATGCCTTCTTTAGAGGAAATCACTGAGGTTGTATTCTCAATGAATGCCTCGGGGACCCCTGGTCCTGATGGTTTTGGGGGTTCCTTCTACCAAAAGTTCTGGAATATAGTAAGCTTGGATGTGTATAGATCAGTATACCAATTCTTCGAGCAGAACTGGGTCTTGCCAGGCCTTAACTCCAACCTGGTGGCCCTCATTCCCAAGTTTCCAGAGGCTGACTGCATTGGTGACTACAGGCCAATTGCCTTGGCAAACTTCCAATTTAAAATCATCACCAAAGTGCTGGCGGATAGGTTATCTTCCATTGCTCCTAAGGTGATCTCGTCACAGCAGCGGGGCTTTGTTAAGGACAGGCACATTTCTGATTGCATTTGTCTAGCTTCTGAGGCGATTAACATGCTAGATATCAAATCTTTTGGGGGGAACCTGGCACTCAAGTTTGACATAAAGAAAGCCTTTGACACCCTGGATTGGGACTTCCTGTTGAGAGTTCTGAAAGCCTTTGGTTTCCATGAAGTCTTCTGCAACTGGGTGCATACTATCCTGAAATCTGCAAGGCTTTCCTTCCTAGTGAATGGCCATTCAGTGGGTTATATTGGCTGTAAGAGAGGGGTGCGCCAGGGTGATCCTTTGTCCCCTCTACTCTTTTGTTTGGCTGAAGAGGTGCTTAGTAGGAGTATCTCCTCTTTAATGGAAGCTGGGAAACTACAACACATGGCGGGCCCTAGAAACTGCATGCCTCCCTCTCATGTCTTCTACGCTGATGACATACTGGTCTTCTGCAAGGGGAATAAAAGAGACCACCGTAACCTAATGAACCTTTTTATCAGATATGCTGAGACCTCTGGCCAACAGTTGAGTCGGGACAAGTGCAAGTTTTATGCTGGAACCATTGCTCTTAGAAGGTTAGTGGTAATTAAGGATGTTCTTGGCTTCACACAAGGTCAGCTTCCTTTCTTTTATCCGGGTGTTCCAGTCTTCAAAGGCAAACCCAAAGTGATTCACTTGCGACCCAATTGCTGATAGGGTTAAAGCCAAACTATCAGCTTGGAAGGGCTCCTTGCTATCAATTATGGGCAGATTAGAACTGGTAAAGTCAGTGATTGAAGGCATGCTACTGTATAGTTTTCAAGTTTATAGTTGGCCTATTGCCTTGCTAATGTCCATTGATAAATGGTTGAGGAACTTCATCTGGTCTGGTTGCACTCACTCTAGAAAAATTGTAACTGTTGCCTGGAGTAAGCTGTGTAAGCTTTTAGCTGAAGGTGGCTTAGGCCTCAGATCTGCAAGGTCGGTTAATGAGGCAGCCATGTTAAAGCTGAGTTGGAAGGTCTCCTCTTCGAATGAAGACTGGGCTATCCTCTGCAGATCCAGGTTCTTTAGAAGGGGTGTTCCTTTGGCTTCCTTTGTCAGATCTTCCATCTGGCCGGGCATTAGAGGATACTTTGGTTTAATCGAGCATAACTCCTCATGGATCCTTGGGAAGGGGGATGAGATTAATTTCTGGAGGGATAGATGGCTAACCAATGCAGTGTCTGTGGTTGATCTTCTTGAAATTCCTCCTTCCATGCAGCATCTACTGTCTGCTAGGGTTTCAGACTTCATCATCGAGGGTAAATGGCACCTACCTCTAGAGCTGTATGATAGATTCCCTGCCCTCATGCATGAGATGAAGAGAGTAACCATCCCGGTTGAAGTTGGTAGGGATCAGAAGGTATGGTGTTCTTCAGATGCGGGTAACTTGACTCTCAAGGAAGCCTATCGGTTCCTGAACCCTCCTTCCAACACCCTTAACTGGTGTAATCTCATCTGGAAGAACTTCATCCCTCCTTCTAAGTCCTTCATAGTTTGGAGGCTGATGTACTCCATAATGCCAACGGATGATAACCTTAGAGCTAGGGGCTGTGTCATCGTTTCTATCTGCCCTCTGTGTTACGCTTCTAATGAGACGGCTGATCATGTTTTCCTTCGCTGCAGCTTCTCTTCCATGCTTTGGACGTGGCTGGGAGGAGCGTTGAATTGTGACCTAAACTCAGCCTCTGTTGTTTGTCTATTGGACTGCTATGGTAGATTTAGTAGTAGTCAAGCCAGAGATATAGCCTTGGCTGCTATCGTTAACACTTTCTCTGTTATTTGGATGTGCAGGAATAGTATCAAATTCAGAAACAAGGTGCTATCTCACAGGCATGCAACCAGCCTCATCATGGCAGATACTCATCTTGCTGGTTCATTTTCTAAAGGGACAGCAACCAACTCTATGGACGACTTCAAGGTGATAAAGTTCTTCTCTGTGGCTTGCCATGCTCCTAGGGCTGATTGTATTAAGCAAGTGGACTGGTTGCCTCCTCCCATAGGATGGATAAAATGCAACACGGATGGGTCAGCTAAAAAGGTGTCCGGGGTATCTTCTTGCGGGTGGCATCTTTAGAGACTCCGATGGAAGAGTCTTGGGTTGTTTCTCTGAGTTCCTGGGCGTAGTCTCTGCTCTCCATGCAGAACTGGTAGCAGCAATGATGGGAGTTGAATTTGCGTCCCAAAAGGGTTGGTTTTCGTTGTGGCTCGAGTGCGACTCAAAAATAGTGGTTGAGGCTCTGACCCTTAACAGGAAAGTTCCATGGCAACTGCATAACAGATGGGAAAATTGTAAAATCCTTTGTAGATGCATGTCGTTCCGGGTGACCCACATCTACAGGGAAGGAAATAGGTGTGCAGATGGTTTAGCTAACTATGGAGCGGCTTCCCATTGTTCCACCTGGTGGGACAGGATGCCTGACTTTATTAGAGAGGAGTCTATTCGTAATTGTATTGGACTGCCTAATTATAGGTTCAGTTGATTGTTTCTCTCATGGGTTTGGTTTTATGTCCCCCCATGTTTTCCTTGTATTACTTGTTTCTATATATTTTATGTTGGCTTCTGGCAGATGATTGTTAGTAGTTGGGGTGCCAACATAGTTGGGATGCCTTCTGCTTTAGTGATGCCTTTGCAAGCCATAGCCTTTATTGAAAAAAAAGTGGGCCCCACAACAAACAAGAAAATGAAACCAAGCCCAAATGTGCCAAGCCCATGCGCAAGCCCATGAGGATAGATGGCTTTCTCATTTGATGGATGAATCAAGATTTTTCTAGAATGTTCCACACTTTTCTACATCATTCTTGATTTTTCTTCAACATTCTAGATTCTTCTCAAATATTCTTGAATTGTCTTAACTTATCTTTGACTCAAAAAAATCATCCAACAAAGTCAAGATAAGCTTGCATTAAATGTGGCAAAATCATCATCATGACACTTTATTGACAATTTGCAACTTAGTCCTTCAATTTTTGGAAACTTTGCAAATTGGTTCCTAGAAGTTAATTGCATTTGAATCCTTTATCAAGACAACTCATCATCATCTAGAATCTTCCTAAGATGGCGCCACTATCACTATAAATACCATGCTTTCACTTTTCATTTAGTTTCTTTTGCCATTTGTTTCCAAAACCCTAAAATTCATAAGTTCTTAAGTGAGTGATTTGTGAAGCAAGTTCCCTGAATTTCCTTTGTCATTGATCTTCAAGAGGTAAATCTTAATCTTCATTATTAATCATGTCTATGTTCTTTAGCAAGTTTCTTGATTCAAGGCTTATATCATAGTTGTTCATCATTTTCAAGTTTCTAACCCTAGAACTTTGAAAAGTCATAATAAATCCTAGAAAAATCTAATGATGATGAAACTACTTTCTATCTTCTAGATATCATGTCTAATATCTAAATCCAAGAGCATGATGTAATCAAAAATTTCTTTCTTGAAAACCTAGCCTTGGCCGAATCTATCACATTAGGGTTGGTAGAGTTTTGTTCATGTGTTATCATGTATGATCATGTATTCTATATGGCATGTATGTATACACACTCTAATCCATGTTAGTTTCTTAAAATGAAAATCTTTACTCAAAAATCTTTATGTTGGTCGAACCCTAAGTGGGTGAGTTTTGTTGAGTTTTGTTCATGGTTTTCACAAATGATCTTAGAAATCAAGCTCTTAGTATGTATGCTTTATAAATCCAAGTTGATTTGTTAAACTAAGAACCCTAGCCTTATGAACCTATTGAGGTCGAATCCATGTGTAAAAGAGTTAGGAAGTTTTGAGTTTGAAACTTAGTTGTTTAGTTGCTAATCTATGATTTAGGTTAATCAAGGATCATTAATCCATGACTTAATCATGATTAGTAATTTTAGTCATTCAAAACCCTAGAGGCCGTGACTATGTATTAGGGTTTAGAATGTTTTAGTTTCTTGATTGGTAACTCTTTGGTTGTAATGGTTGAAGGTTAAGAGGGTGCGACATTTACAAAGTATCTGAACTTCCGAGGAATCAGTAAGTTCACCAAAACGTCTTCAAGAGGTAAGAGGGGAACACCTAAGGATTTATTCGATGGCTATATGCTATCCTGTGTTTGGTTGTAATTATTTTTCTGTTAGTAATTATTTTAGTTGTTTATTGTTGTGTTATTTGTATCTGTGTGGTTTTAATTGTGTTTAATAGTTTATCTGTAATTATATTATGATACTGTGATGCATGATCTGCATGGGAAATATCTGTGATATAACTGTTGTTTGATGTGTGAGAAGCCTGACAGTGGTCAGTGCACAATTAAGAAAGTCGGATAAAAGCTTTAAGAAGCTTCGCGAATTATATTCAATGTTTTAACGGCAAAATATTGTTATATAATATTAAAGGGAATTTATTTTTAGAAAAACAAGGAGTTTTGGAAATTATTATTATTTTAATATTTTATTCCTGGAAAAGTGAATTATGAGTCACAACGAGTGCGAAACCGTGAAAATATTTTAGTACTGCTAAATTTTACGTAAGAAAACCCGGAATATTACAAAATATTCTTTTATGAAATTAATTGATAAAAATAAGTTAATCATGATTTTAGAAAATTAATTAAGTGGAAAAAGTTAAGTTTTGGCTTGAAAAGCCTTAAAAATAATATTTGACGGCAAATTTGGAAAATGTAGACGGCAAGTAGTTTTCGAAACGGCAGTGCTTATTTTGAAGAAAATAAACCTCAAGTGGCTCATTGGTTTGTGAAAAAACTAAGTTTTGTTAATTAAGGATTTTATAATGAATTTCTACCATTGGAAAAGAAGTTTTGAAAATCAAAAGTTGATTTAACCGTGTTGAAAGTACAGTTGGACTTAGTAACCGAGACGTCGGGGTACTAATGTTCTGTGTTGTGATGGACTCAGTCATTTGGACTTTGAGGGCCTATATTGTATACATGAGGTATACTGTGTTGAAACATTGAAGATGTTTTCTAGTACCACGAACCTAAGACTGGTGCATCGGTCGAGAGGTGTCGTGATTGAGCACTCGGACAGTGAGGTCCTGTGTTGTAATGAAAGTTTTAAAAGTGTTTTAAAACTATATGAGTCGTAATCCATTTTGAGCTTCGGCAAAGAAAGATTGAACACAAAGAAAAGTACAAAACAAAAGTGTTTTACATGCATTTGGCAGACGTGCCTGTGGTTTGTGGCATAATGCATGAATTACCAGCGGCGAAAGGTAATTATGATGTGCATTTATCTCATGTGCCTAGGGAGGACATGGAGACCCCATCTTACTTGCTATTGGTGCCCTGAGTGTGGACATTAGCAATGTGTTTGGCTGCGTGCCTGGCCTTGTGTGCCTGTGTGGATGGGAAGAGGCTGCGTGCCTAGTGGCTGCGTGCCAAGTTAGCCAGTGTGGCTGTGGAGTCTGATCAACTCATATTATGTTGGGATATCTCATGAGATTAGGAAGAAAAGTAGATGATGAATATGAAGTGTCATGCATAATTTTTATGGATGATGTTTGGGGTGTTGAACCCATTGATAAACCGTGTGTTTATAACTATTTGTGCTTGGTAAATGCTGATGTGTTATATGATGGCTAGTATGTAGTTATTGAGTAAGATCCATGTATTGGTTTCTCACTCTTACATATTCAGATGAATCCGGACGTACCGTTGGTGCAGTCTAGGGTTCATACGCTCACTTTTGATCGTGCACAATATGGTGGTGCCTGGGAGATAAATCTTGGGGCACTCAGCGCCACCTACCATGGCCCAAGCACTGAAGTTATCGGAACAATAGAGGAAGGACCACATCAGAGAACTCATGTAGTGGAGACGATCGAGGTATCTCTACCACCAGTTTGGCTGTACCTACAATACCTGGAAGAGCATGGAATGATGGATCCGTTACTTCAACCACAACCTCTTCAGATAGTAGGACCTGAAGGACTTCCTGCTGAAGTAGAGTTAGATGAGGGGGAGGAAGACCCAGAGGAATACATGTAGGACGATCCTGAGTTTCAACCTCCTGCGGTTGATGATGAGGATCCTACTGGCGACACAATGGAAGCGGAGGCATCATCGTCAGATTCGTAAGCTATAGGCAGGGTTGATCATCATGGTCTTCCCAATGGGTTTCATTAGCTTGACCAGCTATAGGTATAGTCTTGGGGTAGCGAGTCTTGACAGTTTTAATTTGGCTTCTGAGAGCCATTAGTTTTTGAAATGGTTCTGAACTACTTGTTGCTGATATGTATATATCTTTATCTTATTTGCTTAGTTTGATGGAGAATAGCCTGTATTTATAATGGCTCTTTTGTTATCTCCTAATATAGGTGTTGTGTATGTAACAGGTGAAGTATATATGTAGGTGTACATATAAGTTGTTGTGTTTATATTGGTACTATGTTTAAAGAAAAAAAAAATTCAGCACTATTTTCGTATAGAGATAGTTACTTAAAAATATATTTTCCGAAAGTAACCAGCATTAATTATATAATTATATTTCCGATTTTGGGTATTAATGTGATGACCCTAGAGTAGGATGTCGTACAAAACTGCTTTTACTGTTCATCTGGGCCATTACGAATGGAATGTAATGCCTTTAGGATTAAAAAATGCACCATCAGAATTTCAAAATATTATGGATGAAATATTAAAGCCTCATTCTGAGTTTGCTTTAATATACATCGATGATATTTTAATATTCTCCAATTCTTTGGAACAACATTTTAAACACTTAAATGTTTTCAAAGAAACAATAAAAAGAAATGGAATGGCCTTGTCTACCTAAAAGACAAAACTTTGCTTAACTAAAATGAGGTTTGTGGGCCATGAAATATTTCAGGGCACAATAACTCCCATCCGCAGAAGCATTGCCTTTGCTAATAATTTTCCAAATGAATTGAAGGATAAAACACAACTTCAAAGATTTTTGGGTTGTTTAAATTATGTTTCAGAATTCATTCCCAATATTAGGATAAAATGCAAGCCCCTGTATTCTAGACTTAGAAAAACTAAGAACCCAAAGCCTTGGTCTAGAGAGTTGTCCGAATTAGTGGCTGAAATTAAAAGGGATGTCAAGTCTCTTCCATGTCTTGGTATTCCTCATCCAGATGCAAGTCTCATTGTTCAGACAGATGCATCAGAAAAAGGATATGGTGGCATCCTGCTACAGATCCTCCCAGAGTCAAAAGTTGAACAAATAGTGGGATATCACTCTGGTCTTTGGATCTCTTCTCAAGAAAAATATAGTACTATTAAAAAAGATTTTATCTATAGTACTATGTATTACAAAATTTCAAGATGATTTGTTTAACAAAAAATTCTTATTACGAATTGATTGCAAAGCAGCAAAAGATGTTGTAGAAAAGGATGTTAAAAATCTTGTTTCAAAACACATTTTTGCCAGATGGCAAAGTCTTTTAAGCTGTTTTGATTTTGAAATAGAATTTTTAAAAGGAGAAAATAATTTCATTCCTGATTATCTAACCAGGGAAGTTTTGCAGGCTTCTACAAAATAATGGTGAACAGGGCCCAAGGAGGGTCAATCAGAGGTGGGGCATCCCCTTCCTCTTCAAAATCCAAACCTTTAACATTGGACTCTTTTGCACCCAGTGCAACTAAAATAGCCTCAACAGCAATATCGGCCCAGCCCACTCAAAATACCCCACTTGAAATAACCAACAGATTTACCCCATTGGGTAAACCACAAAATACTCCACCTAAAAGCCCAAAAAATATCCAAACCCAAACAATTGAAAGAGAACCTCTTCAACATAAATACAAGCCCTATTGTCATAAATTATTGCTTTTGGAACCCGAAATGGGTGATCCATCTAAAAATGTTTCTGAACCATGGAACATTTATTCAAAATATGTACAGGAAGGTTTTGGTTGGATTAATACTCATGGATCCAACAAAAATATTAAATATTATCAGTATATTTTAATAGATTCAGGATCTGTTGAAATAACTGAAAATGAAAATGATAATGCAAAAGGAATAGTGGCGTATTCCCAATGCAAAATTTTAAAGGTGTTGACCATAACTGATTGGGGCCAACACCCTTTAAAGACCAAAAGATTTTCTCGGGTATTTGACCCACCAATATATAACTATTTTGATTACCGGAAAGCTTGGGAGTATTTTCTTTGTATTCCCAACCAAAAACATTCTTGGTACTTCATAATAGTTAGCAATCAATCTGTGTACCCTTCTTGGTTCATGGAATGGTTTGCAGAATTTGGGTTAACAACAGAAATTTTCCCAAATTCTATCTATTCAAAATATTTAGAGTTCAAAACTCTAACCCCCAAAATTCAAGCTCATGTAAAATTGTTGCATTTCTGTGCACAATTTGGAATATCATGGTTACTTCGTTTCAACTATGATGTTCATTCCCATTTACCTGAGCCCTTTCCAAAATGGATTTGTGCTACCATCATTGTATCTTGGTGGCGTAAATTCAATGAAGAATTTGTTCTTTCCAAATTTGAGACTTGGAAGAAACATGGACTCCAAAAGAGGAGACTTCCTCAGTCCATCACCCCAGCAGATTCTCCAGCAAGAAATAAAGATAAAGGATTAATTGGTACAACCTCTTCAGTGGTGTCTCAGCCAGCTAGTCCTTATTCGTTAAAATTTGATGCTTCTTCTCCCTCAGAACTTAAAAAGAAGTTGATAGAAGCAATTTCTACTGTTGGATCAGATGAGGAACCTGAAGATCCAGCACCTGAAGAAGAAGACTTTGAATATAATCCTTATATGGAAAATAATGACCCAGATGCAGGATTCTTTGATTAAATTAATCAAAATCAGTTTTGTCGCATCTCCTCAGTGGATAAAAAGATGGCCGACATAGTTACTACCTAAAATAGACCACTCAGAAAATAATGTAGCGTCCTTTGGACACAAATGTGGCCGCCCATGTGCCATGCTACTTTCAAGAAAGAAAAGTTGTTTGTCGTTTTGTACCGAAAGCACTCTCGTGGCAGACAAGAATAAATGCTCAACAGTGAAAGTAGGTGCCAGAGTCAAAAAGAAAATAGTACCTGCTTTTCGGATTTGAGAAGTTTGAAATCCGCCCCTCAGCTAAAGGCTTCTCCCTCTATATAAGAAGCTTGAAGACTCAGTTGAAGAGCATCGCTTAATTTTCTCAGAGCTTACTAATCTCTCTCTTTTGTAATCTTGTAGTTTTCTGAAGTTACTCAAGTTTTCTTAAGAGCCTCACATCTTTGTAAGTTCTGTAATATTTAAAATCCTTTGTAATATTTCGCCTAAAGATTTCGAGCATATAGTGAAAGAAAATATTTTAATATTCAATATTTTCAATCATATTCTAATTTATTTTTGCTTCTTCACCTGTTTTCTACAATGTTTTCTCTAACATCTTTTTGTGAAATGATCCACAGTGGCCCTCTTGGTATCAGAGCCTAAGGGTTATGGTACTTATACAGTATTTGAGTTTTCCTTCTTGCAGCGTTGGTAAGCCTGAAGGGTGTTCCGGTTGTAAAGCCTAAGGTAGGTAGTAATTCCGTTGGTAAGCCTGGTGTTCCCGATGTGGGTAAGGACAAATCAATATCTGTTATAGGTACTAGAGCTGTTAGGTCTAGGTTATCATGTCGAGCCTCTTAAAGATGATTTCTCGAAAAGGTAAAGAGAAAATTGAAGAAATTGGCGAAACAAGTTCTTCAAATAATTTTCAAAATGAAAATAAAAATTCTTCTTTAATAAATGAACAACAAATAATTTTGCCTGATATAGAGCAGAAACTTAATAATTGGAGTGTCCCTCCACTTAATGTTTCTGAAATATATAAGACAAAATTACTTGATAAATTCAAATCCGATTTTATCATTAAAACTGCTGAATATACCATCAAGGTAGACAAAACTCAAGAATCTTTAAATCTCTTGAATTTGTCTATGTTGAAGGAACATAAACAAAACTATAAATTTTTACATATTGGTTTAATACAAGTCGCTATCAAACCTTTACATAGATTAGGCATAGATACACCTGTGTGTGTATGCCTAAGAGATACTCGACCTGCAAAGTTCAAGGATCAGATTTTGTCAATAATTGAGACCAATCTTCATGATGGTCCCACTTTCTTTAATAATTTTCCAAATTATACCATGTCTTTGGAAAGTCTTGGTAAAAATAAACATAATATAAAATTAGACATTAAAATAAAGGAAGGAATCTGGAATTCCAATTCCTATCCAATGGCTGTAATATATAAAATATATTATAAGGCCATGAGAATGAATATTTCGCCAAAAGCATTGAATATATCTTCCAAAGAAGATACCTTGCTTTTGCAAGTAAATTTAAATAAATCAAATGCTGTTACACCAAGGAGACTGAACCACAATGAAGTCTCTAGAAATTTAGAATGGAATCTCACGAAATTCTGCCTCCCGAGGAGCCGTAACCTTCAGTAATGAGTATACCCATTGAATATTCTTCAGAAATGTTTCAATTAGTTTTGCTCCTTTTAATAGAAGTAATTCATCAAGATCTTTTAGGACTTGTCCTGAGGGATCTAGGCAAACTAATTCAAACAATTCTCGAAGATCAATGGATTCTTTCCATTCTTTGAGATTAGCAGGAGTAAGAGATCATCCTGTTATACCTCAACCTGATTATAGGGTTGAAACCCCTATTTCGGTGCAACAGAAATAGCGAGAGAGTCTCCGACTCTATCTGAGATTAATCAAGCTTTTGAAACACCTAATCAAATTTTTGTTTTAACAAAATTTATTGTTGATAAACAAAAAATTCAAAAAGATTTTTTCAAACCTGAATATGAAGAAAAAAGAAAATGGTTCTTTTCTTCTTTTTCCCAGTCTGAAATAAGAAAATATCGTGAAAAATATTTGTCTTATTTGGAGGAGGTAGAGGATGACACTATTCCCTACTTCGAATGGTTTCAAAATCACTGTTTTCAAAATCTAGAATTAAATACTTTGAATTCTGCCAAGAAAATATGGAAAACTGCAAAGGGTAAAGAAGTAATTTCAGTTATTCCACCTTTGGAATAAATCACAATTCCAAATGTAGATAACTTTGAAATTACAGCATCTCCTTTCAAATCCATGAAAGAAGATGACAAAACTTTATCTGTTCAGAATCCGACAAGATATGACATCAAAAATATTCAACATCAACTTAATTATACAAATCAACTTTTGTATCAAGTTGCCAGTACATCTGATGACTTTGATACTCCACCCTCAAAAGAAGTTTCTTCTTCAAAACCAATTTCAAAATTGAATAAACCGTTAATTACTCCATACAAGTTATCTAATTCTGAAATAAAAGAAATTAAAATTGGAAATGAATCTAATAATACTTTATTAGACGAAATCAATAAACAATTAGCTTCATTGAAAATATCTTCTTCAAAATTAAATGTTTTGAAAAATGATGATGTTTTAGAACTTGAAAAACAATTTCAAGACTCTGAAATCGATGTTGTGAATAAAATTAAAAATACATCAAGATCTTTTCCCACTTCAAAGAATTATTATCACAGGCCTACTCTGCCTGATATTCAATTCGAAGAAAATACAACAGAATATGCCTCTCAATATACTGGTGAAGGTATAGTTGAGTGGAATATTGATGGTTTTTCTGAATATCAAATTATGAGAAAATTAAAAGAAATGTCCATGGCAGCTACTGCTTATAGGGCTAGAGGTAATAATGCCCTAAGTACTGTCAAAATCCTTATCAATGGTTTCATTGGAAGCCTTAAAGGATGCTGGGACAATAATTTGAAAGAGAATGAGAGAAATGCCATTTTCTCTTCCATCAAAACTGAAACTAGAATTGAAAATGGTCAACCTGTTGAATACCCTGTTGATCAACAAGTTGAAACTTTGATTTTTGGAATATCTCAAGCATTTATTGGCGACACCAATACCTTTGACGATAGGTCACTTGAGATATTAAATAATTTATACTGTCCAACTCTTGGAGAGTTTAGATGGTATAAAGATAACTTTTTAACAAAGATTTATACTAGAACTGATTGTAGAGAAGCTTATTGGAAAGACAGATTCATATCAGGTCTTCCCAAAAATTTTGCTACAAAAGTTCGCACACAAATAAAATTGGAGTACCCTGGCACTCCTTTGGAAGATTTAACCTATGGAAGGTTAATCTCTATAATAAATAAAACTGGTTTACAATTTTGCACTGATATTAAAATGCACAGACAAGCAAAATTTGACAGTAAAACAAATAGTAAAGAATTAGGAAATTTTTGCGAACAATTTGGCTATGAGAAATTAACTCCTCCCTCTAAACAAAGAAGAGTTAATACTCAGAAATTTTCTAAAAGATATACAAAATATAAAAAATATAATAAAAAGGAAAAAGAAATCAAACCTTATAAGAAAGCACAAAGAAAATTTTATAAAAAATCCTATAATAAAGATTTTAAGAAAAACATAACTTGTTATAAGTGTGGTCGTGTTGGTCACATGGCAAAAGAATGCAGAGTTAAACAAAAGATTAAAGAATTAAAAATGGATGATGAAATTAAAGATCAAATTTCAAAAATTCTTCTTTATGATACTAATTCTTCAGAAGAATCATCCTCTGATGATGATTCAGATGTTATATATCAGAATCAAGAAATCTTTTCTGATTCTGATGCTGGCTGTTTAAGCTGTGGTTCCCTTGGGGATAATTGTGATTGTAAGTTTACAATCAATGTTATCTCAAAAGAAGCACGAGTTCTTCTTGATTTGATTAATCAAGTTGAGGACCCACAAGTTAAACTAGCTATGCTAGAAAAGTATAAAGAATTAGAATCACAAGAAGTTGAAAAACAAGAATTTAAAGGTTATTCTTTAAAAGATATTCTTAATCCACAAAATGTTTCAGAATCATCTTTTATTCAAGAACCTTTAAGCCTTTCTTTTTTATATAAAGAAATTAAAATTTTAAAATCTGAAATTGCTGATTTAAAACTCAAAACTAAGATTTTGGAGCAAAATTTTTCAAAAAACCACGGGAAAGGTAGGGGAACTATTTCTGCCTCATCTTCTTCCCAAAGTTTTAAAAATGATAATCCTTAGTTCAGTGAAGAAACTAATTTCTTCCCGAGAATCAAAACTTTACAGCAAAAATGGCATGTGAAAGTCAATTTGAAAATAAATAGCTCTTTTCACAAACCATTTATTGCTCTAATAGATTCAGGAGCAGACCTTAATTGCATTCAAGAAGGTCTGATTCCTACTCAATATTATCAAAAAACAATTCAAAAATTATACACTGCAAATAATGAAAAGCTTCAAGTTAAATTCAAACTGGAAGAAGCCAGTATTTGCAACAATGGAATTTGTTTCAAAAATTCATTTTTACTTGTTAAAAATATGTCAGAACAAATTATTCTTGGTACTCCTTTTATAACTCAATTATATCCCTTTGGAGTTTCTGAAAATGGTCTTACAACCAAAAGAAATAATCAAGAAATTCTTTTCGAATTTTTAAATGCTGTTAAATCAAAAGAATTAAATTCAATTTCTGAAAATCTTGAAGAAATTAATTTTTTATCCATTAATAATGGAAAACAAAATCAAATAAGTTCTCTTCAAAAAGAAATTCTTTATCAAAAAATTGAAAAACAATTACAAGATCCTTTGATTAAGGCGAAGGTAATTGCTTTACAAAAAGAATTTGAAACAGAAGTTTGTTCCATCATTCCAAATGCTTTTTGGAATAGGAAAATTCATACTGTATCTTTACCGTATGAAAAGGACTTCGATGAAAGAAATATTCCAACCAAAGCTCGAATAATTTAGATGAATAGTGAAACTTTGGAATTTTGCAAAAAGGACATACAAGATCTTTTAAATAAAAAATTAATTAGGCCAAGCAAATCCCCTTGGAGTTGCACTGCCTTTTATGTCAATAATAATTCTGAAATAGAGCGAGGCGAGCCCAGAATGGTCATAAATTATAAACCATTAAATAAAGCATTGCAATGGATTCGCTATCCTGTCCCAAATAAAAAAGATCTTATCAAAAGACTGCACAATGCAGTAATCTTTTCAAAATTTGATTTGAAATCTGACTATTATCAAATAGCATTAAAAGAAGAGGATAAATACAAAACTGCTTTTACTGTTCCTCTGGGCCATTACGAATGGAATGTAATGCCTTTAGGATTAAAAAATGCACCATCAGAATTTCAAAATATTATGGATGAAATATTAAAGCCTCATTCTGAGTTTGCTTTAATATACATCGATGATATTTTAATATTCTCCAATTCTTTGGAACAACATTTTAAACACTTAAATGTTTTCAAAGAAACAATAAAAAGAAATGGAATGGCCTTGTCTGCCAAAAAGACAAAACTTTACTTAACTAAAATGAGGTTTTTGGGCCATGAAATATTTCAGGGCACAATAACTCCCATCAGCAGAAGCATTGCCTTTGCTGATAATTTTCCAAATGAATTGAAGGATTAAACACAACTTCAAAGATTTTTGGGTTGTTTAAATTATGTTTCGGAATTCATTCCCAATATTAGGATAAAATGCAAGCCCCTGTATTCTAGACTTAGAAAGACTAAGAACCCAAAGCCTTGGTCTAGAGAGTTGTCCGAATTAGTGGCTGAAATTAAAAGGGATGCAAGTCTCTTCCGTGTCTTGGTATTCCTCATCCAGATGCAAGTCTCATTGTTCAGACAGATGCATCAGAAAAAGGATATGGTGGCATCCTACTACAGATCCTCCCAGAGTCAAAAGTTGAACAAATAGTGGGATATCACTCTGGTCTTTGGATCTCTTCTCAAGAAAAATATAGTACTATTAAAAAAGAGATTTTATCTATAGTACTATGTATTACAAAATTTCAAGATGATTTGTTTAACAAAAAATTCTTATTACGAATTGATAGCAAAGCAGCAAAAGATGTTTTAGAAAAGGATGTTAAAAATCTTGTTTCAAAACACATTTTTGCCAGATGGCAAAGTCTTTTAAGCTGTTTTGATTTTGAAATAGAATTTTTAAAAGGAGAAAATAATTTCATCCCTGATTATCTAACCAGGGAATTTTTGCAGGCTTCTACAAAATACTGGCGAACAGGGCCCAAGGAGGGTCAATCAGAGGTGGGGCATCCCCTTCCTCTTCAAAATCCAAACCTTTAACATTGGACTCTTTTGCACCCAGTGCAACTAAAATAGCCTCTACACCAATATCGGCCCAGCCCACTCAAAATAACCCACTTGAAATAACCAACAGATTTACCCCTTTGGGTAAACCACAAAATACTCCACCTAAAAGCCCACAAAATATCCAAACCCAAACAATTGAAAGAGAACCTCTTCAACATAAATACAAGCCCTATTGTCATAAATTATTGCTTTTGGAACCCGAAATGGGTGATCCATCTAAAAATGTTTCTGAACCATGGAACATTTATTCAAAATATGTACAAGAAGGTTTTGGTTGGATTAATACTCATGGATCCAACAAAAATCTTAAATATTATCAGTATATTTTAATAGATTCTGGATCTGTTGAAATAACTGAAAATGAAAATGAAAATGCAAAAGGAATAGTGGCGTATTCCCAATGCAAAATTTTAAAGGTGTTGACCATAACTGATTGGGGCCAACACCCTTTAAAGCCCAAAAGATTTTCTCGGGTATTTGACCCACAAATATATAACTATTTTGATTCTTTGGAAAGCTTGGGAGTATTTTCTTTGTATTCCCAACCAAAAACATTCTTGGTACTTCATAATAGTTAGCAATCAATCTGTGTACCCTTCTTGGTTCATGGAATGGTTTGTAGAATTTGGGTTAACAACAGAAATTTTCTCAAATTCTAGCTATTCAAAATATTTAGAGTTCAAAACTCTAACCCCCAAAATTCAAGCTCATGTAAAATTGTTGCATTTCTGTGCACAATTTGGAATATCATGGTTACTTCGTTTCAACTATGATGTTCATTCCCATTTACTGAGCCCTTTCCAAAATGGATTTGTGCTACCATCATTGTATCTTGGTGGCGTAAATTCAATGAAGAATTTGTTCTTTCCAAATTTGAGACTTGGAAGAAACATGGACTCCAAAAGAGGAGACTTCCTCAGTCCATCACCCCAGCAGATTCTCCAGCAAGAAATAAAGATAAAGGATTAATTGGTACTGTAACGCCCCCCCCCCCCCCCTTGGGGCATTACTTGCGTAACACGTGCGGAAATAAATTTAAAAGATAATTTGCTGGTGCTTACGGAAAATAATTTATATAAGTATACAAGTGTCTGAAATTGGGTATAAAAATTTTGTCACGACTCCTAAGCCTTGATTGGCACACAGACTTACTATCATAGTATGGCAAGCCTATTTAATTTAAATAATATACTTGAATAAAAGCTAATATTTTACAAAAATTTCGACAGAGTCTCCTCTGTAATTCGGACATCCCAGGTTAAAGAACACCTGCTAAAATAATTACATTTTCATTCCAGAATTCCAGTTACACCAAATACAACCAGGCATTAATATGTTAAAGATAGTTATATCAATTAGCTATACATGACCAAAAGGAAAAGTTTAAGTTTTCATTCAAAAGAGACGCTCTCCGAGTCATAAACATTCCGTTTTTAAAATATAGACTCTCTGAGTCATACTCATACATACTTATCAAAAATCCAAGTCTCAAACCCTAAGCTGGTCATTCTAAAAGTTATTCCTGAGAAGAAATCACGTGATCGTTCCACAATCAAATACTTCATCAAGCAACTAGATCTAAGTCTCTGAGTGACTTAGGAAGACTCCTCTGCACATCTGTACTAAAATACCCAGGGTACAATAGCAAACCAGAAGAAACCTGATATGTTTGTAAGGGTGAGATACCGGCAAATGGATATATCACACAACAACCATATACATGATACATACATCACATAATCATATAAGCAGTTAAATTATGCATATACATAACATAACAGTGTTATATCAAAGGGTCTCAAACCCGCACAGTCAATCTTTTGAAAATATGCATGACACTTCAATATCAGGCTCTAACTTAATCTCATGAGATATCAACATCGTTTTTCACTGGAGCAGTATTAGAGTTGGTCAATCTCTAGCCCACCGGGCAGTTGCCTCCTTACCCTCATGCATTAAGGTCTCAGGACGAGCAACGTCACATGTGCCTCTTCACTCGGTTTACATGGACAGACTCCCTGATACCCCCTTTGTATCTGATATATATCAATAGCACGTCTGCTTGGGGAAATGCACATGAGAAAATATTTTATTTAAAAGGTTTTCTTTGTGTTCATTCTTTTTTTTGTCTGACTCAAAGCTAACGACTTAATCATCATTTCCCCTCACTTGAAAACTTAGAAGCACAGGACACACAGTCCGAGTGCTCAATCACAACGCCCGAGACATATGCACCAGTCCTAGGCTTGTGGTCGTAGAAAGCAACATTCACCTTTAACAATGTTCATCACACGTGGTTAGAAGACACAGTCCAACACAACGTGATTAGGACACACAGTCCACAACAATGAAATCAGAATGCATTCATCACACGTGGTTAGAAGACACAGTCCAACACAACGTGATTAGGACCTAAGTCCATCACAACGAAATCAGAACGAACTGTCCTCAATTTCGAGAATTGAACTCTCAGTCCATAACATCATAACTAGGACTCGTTGTCCCGAATTAACACTGATCCAAGATCACGTGCGCATCACTGAATACTAGAGGCGACATCTCGCGTTCTAGATTCTCTTTCTTAAGTACTTATTTTTCGTTCAGTGAAAAACAAATTCAAAACCGAATCCTCGATAACCTATCCAGGTTATCGGAAAGTTTCTAAAATATTTAGGAAAAACCTTTTCTTTGAAAATCTTTTATAAAGCATCTTTGAAATACTTTTATCCTTGAAATATTTTCCCCCAATAGGATATTGCCAAATAATCTTGAAAGTTTTCACTTGAAAACACATAGCTCGAAAAGGATTTTTCTCTTGTATAACAAAAGTTCACCAAAACCATTTCAACGTTTAAAATAAGTACTTTAAGTTAATGAGCTTTTGGAAAAGAACACCAATCCCTTCATCTTCAAAGCTTATTAAGGTTTTTAATCCTTATAACAGTTGAGCACAGACACAAGTCTGGCTTAGCAAACTTTCAATCAACAGCAGTATATATTATCAGTTCAATGCTAATATCACAGTTGAAAGCAGTTCATCACAGATATGCATCATAACATTTAGAACAAGTACAGTCCAACATCAGATAATAGCATAACAGTTCAAGTACATTAGATAACCAAGTAAGCCCAATTAACATATAAATATCCAGTTAAACACATACACACATGCATACAGTTATTGAATATCCCTAGGCAAACTCCCCTTACCTTTGAAGACAAGTAAAGGATCCTCGTCTTAATACTCACATTAGCTCCAAGAGTGTAACTATCTACTCCATCAAGCAAGCATAGCCGTGTCAAACGTCTCAGAGAGGGAATCCAACAACGCGCAACAACCAAAAATCAAGAAATCAATTTCACATGATCAAACACACAACGTCACATGTGCCTCTTCACTCGGTTTACATGGACAGACTCCCTGATACCACCTTTGTATCTGATATATATCAATAGCACGTCTGCTTGGGGAAATGCACATGAGAAAATATTTTATTTAAAAGGTTTTCTTTGTGTTCATTCTTTTTCGCTGTCGCAGCTCAAAGCTAACGACTTAATCATCATTTCCCCCTCACTTGAAAACTTAGAAGCACAGGACACACAGTCCGAGTGCTCAATCACAACGCCCGAGACAGATGCACCAGTCCTAGGCTTGTGGTCGTAGAAAGCAACATTCACCTTTAACAATGTTCATCACACGTGGTTAGAAGACACAGTCCAACACAACGTGATTAGGACACACAGTCCACAACAATGAAATCAGAATGCATTCATCACACGTGGTTAGAAGACACAGTCCAACACAACGTGATTAGGACCTAAGTCCATCACAACGAAATCAGAACGAACTGTCCTCAATTTCGAGAATTGAACTCTCAGTCCATAACATCATAACTAGGACTCGTTGTCCCGAATTAACACTGATCCAAGATCACGTGCGCATCACTGAATACTAGAGGCGACATCTCGCGTTCTAGATTCTCTTTCTTAAGTACTTATTTTTCGTTCAGTAAAAAACAAATTCAAAACCGAATCCTCGATAACCTATCCAGGTTATCGGAAAGTTTCTAAAATATTTAGGAAAAACCTTTTCTTTGAAAATCTTTTATAAAGATCTTTGAAATACTTTTATCCTTGAAATATTTTCCCCCAATAGGATATTGCCAAATAATCTTGAAAGTTTTCACTTGAAAACACATAGCTCGAAAAGGATTTTTCTCTTGTATAACAAAAGTTCACCAAAACCATTTCAACGTTTAAAATAAGTAATTTAAGTTAATGAGCTTTTGGAAAAGAACACCAATCCCTTCATCTTCAAAGCTTATTAAGGTTTTTAATCCTTATAACGGTTGAGCACAGACACAAGTCTGGCTTAGCAAACTTTCAATCAACAGCAGTATATATTATCAGTTCAATGCTAATATCACAGTTGAAAGCAGTTCATCACAGATATGCATCATAACATTTAGAACAAGTACAGTCCAACATCAGATAATAGCATAACAGTTCAAGTACATTAGATAACCAAGTAAGCCCAATTAACATATAAATATCCAGTTAAACACATACACACATGCATACAGTTATTGAATATCCCTAGGCAAACTCCCCTTACCTTTGAAGACAAGTAAAGGATCCTCGTCTTAATACTCACATTAGCTCCAAGAGTGTAACTATCTACTCCATCAAGCAAGCATAGCCGTGTCAAACGTCTCAGAGAGGGAATCCAACAACGCGCAACAACCAAAAATCAAGAAATCAATTTCACATGATCAAACACACAACGTCACATGTGCCTCTTCACTCGGTTTACATGGACAGACTCCCTGATACCACCTTTGTATCTGATATATATCAATAGCACGTCTGCTTGGGGAAATGCACATGAGAAAATATTTTATTTAAAAGGTTTTCTTTGTGTTCATTCTTTTTCGCTGTCGCAGCTCAAAGCTAACGACTTAATCATCATTTCCCCCTCACTTGAAAACTTAGAAGCACAGGACACACAGTCCGAGTGCTCAATCACAACGCCCGAGACATATGCACCAGTCCTAGGCTTGTGGTCGTAGAAAGCAACATTCACCTTTAACAATGTTCATCACACGTGGTTAGAAGACACAGTCCAACACAACGTGATTAGGACACACAGTCCACAACAATGAAATCAGAATGCATTCATCACACGTGGTTAGAAGACACAATCCAACACAACGTGATTAGGACCTAAGTCCATCACAACGAAAT
The DNA here is from genome assembly GCA_030762895.1 of Sophora flavescens. Taxonomy (NCBI): domain Eukaryota; kingdom Viridiplantae; phylum Streptophyta; class Magnoliopsida; order Fabales; family Fabaceae; genus Sophora; species Sophora flavescens. The sequence goes on from CM061070.1 coordinate 4,370,787, forward strand.
CAGAACGAACTGTCCTCAATTTCGAGAATTGAACTCTCAGTCCATAACATCATAACTAGGACTCGTTGTCCCGAATTAACACTGATCCAAGATCACGTGCGCATCACTGAATACTAGAGGCGACATCTCGCGTTCTAGATTCTCTTTCTTAAGTACTTATTTTTCGTTCAGTGAAAAACAAATTCAAAACCGAATCCTCGATAACCTATCCAGGTTATCGGAAAGTTTCTAAAATATTTAGGAAAAACCTTTTCTTTGAAAATCTTTTATAAAGCATCTTTGAAATACTTTTATCCTTGAAATATTTTCCCCCAATAGGATATTGCCAAATAATCTTGAAAGTTTTCACTTGAAAACACATAGCTCGAAAAGGATTTTTCTCTTGTATAACAAAAGTTCACCAAAACCATTTCAACGTTTAAAATAAGTACTTTAAGTTAATGAGCTTTTGGAAAAGAACACCAATCCCTTCATCTTCAAAGCTTATTAAGGTTTTTAATCCTTATAACGGTTGAGCACAGACACAAGTCTGGCTTAGCAAACTTTCAATCAACAGCAGTATATATTATCAGTTCAATGCTAATATCACAGTTGAAAGCAGTTCATCACAGATATGCATCATAACATTTAGAACAAGTACAGTCCAACATCAGATAATAGCATAACAGTTCAAGTACATTAGATAACCAAGTAAGCCCAATTAACATATAAATATCCAGTTAAACACATACACACATGCATACAGTTATTGAATATCCCTAGGCAAACTCCCCTTACCTTTGAAGACAAGTAAAGGATCCTCGTCTTAATACTCACATTAGCTCCAAGAGTGTAACTATCTACTCCATCAAGCAAGCATAGCCGTGTCAAACGTCTCAGAGAGGGAATCCAACAACGCGCAACAACCAAAAATCAAGAAATCAATTTCACATGATCAAACACACATTCTAACTTTATCTAAACACTTAATCCAATTACCAAACAAGGTTATTTTTAAAGAAAATCATGTTTGAAGCTCACGCTTCCCAATACCCTTTAAGGAAACTTTGTTTTGATTAAAAGATCATGAAAAGAACCTTGGGAAATCATCCATTTAGAGTCCTAATTGCACTAAATCATAATTAATTTCACAAAACATACCCAAATTCAAATAAAATCAAATTGGGGTTTTAGGGCTCCTTATTAAAATTTAGGGAAAACTCAGAATAATGAAATTGGTTTAGGGAAACACAAATTCACAGTCCTAATTTCATAAAAAAAGCTTAAATCTTAAGATTAAAATCTGAAATCAGAGGGTTAGGGTTAGGGTTTCAAAATCAATTTGGGGGTTTTGAATCTAGAAGAGATGAGAGGGTTTTGACTCACCCAAGCTTGAAGACAACTTGAAGGTGGTGCTGTGGTGCTTCTCGCGGCGGCGGACGTGATTCCGGCGAGGTGGCAATGGCGGTTCTACAGTGAACAAGAGCAACAGAGTTGAAAGAGAGCATAAAAGAAAAGAAAGAAGCTTAACCAACGAGTTCGGTTCGAAACCACCATGGAAGGCGGCTGATCGGACTTACCGCGGCTGCTCACTGCGGCGGAGATGCTTCTTCGCTTGGCTGCAGAGGCGAACGCGTGCAGGTGGCTCGTCTTCGTCCTTCCTTCTCGAGCGGCGGCCGGCGGAGATCCTGGTGGGGTGAGCGGTGCTGCTGTTTGGTTGAGAAGGAGGAGGAAGAAGGAGATGGAGTTGAGGTGGGAGGAAGGAGAAGAAAAGAGAAAGGAGAAAGAAAGAAGGAAGAAAAGTTGCAGAGAAGAAAAGTGAAAAAGAGAGAGATAGCGTCGAGAAAGAGAGAGAGAAAAGAGAGAAAATGAGTTTTTGAACCAATTACTTAGTGGTAGGTACAAAATGAGTGGTAAATATTAGGCCTAAAATAAATATGTTTTTACTTTTTGGAATCTAAAAATAAAGATCGATAAAGATAAAATTTCGAAATTCAAATTAGAGTAAAGATTAATAATTGAACTGATCCGCTAAGAAAATACTCAGTCCAAAATTTAATCTCCGATAAATGTCAACCCAAAATATTTTTAACTCTAAAATTAAATAGAATGAGAATATGAAAATGCTTTTCTCTTAATCATATTATGAAAAATATTTTTCTGTACCGGTATAATAGTGACAATAACGTAAATTATTGTCTAGTAAGCGTGCATTCACTGAAATAAGTTAGTGCTAACGCACCCAATAAAATAATTTGAAGAGAGTAATTTAATTACTCAAACTAAACCACATAACAAAATAAACTTAAACATCCAAATAAAATAATTAATCATATGTGTAAAAACTAGGGTGTTACAGGTACAACCTCTTCAGTGGTGTCTCAGCCAGCTAGTCCTTATTCGTTAAAATTTGATGCTTCTTCTCCCTCAGAACTTAAAACGAAGTTGATAGAAGCAATTTCTACTGTTGGATCAGATGAGGAACATGAAGATCCAGCACCTGAAGAAGAAGACATTGCATATAATCCTTATCTGGAAAATAATGACCTAGATGCAGGATTCTTTGATTAAATTAATCAAAATCAGTTTTGTCGCATCTCCTTAGTGGATAAAAAGATGGCCGACATAGTTACTGCCTAAAATAGCCCACTCAGAAAATAATGTAGCGTCCTTTGGACACAAATGTGGCCGCCCATGTGCCATGCTACTTTCAAGAAAGAAAAGTTGTTTGTTGTTTTGTGCCGAAAGCACTCTCGTGGCAGACAAGAATAAATGCTCAACAGTGAAAGTAGGTGCCATAGTGAAAAAGAAAATAGTACCTGCTTTTCGGATTTGAGAAGTTTGAAATCTGCCCCTCAGCTAAAGGCTTCTCCCTCTATATAAGAAGCTTGAAGACTCAGTTGAAGAGCATCGCTTAATTTTCTCAGAGCTTACTAATCTCTCTCTTTTGTAATCTTGTAGTTTTCTGAAGTTACTAAAGTTTTCTTAAGAGCCTCACATCTTTGTAAGTTCTGTAATATTTAAAATACTTTGTAATATTTCGCCTAAAGATTTCGGGCATATAGTGAAAGAAAATATTTTAATATTCAATATTTTCAATCATATTCTAATTTATTTTTGCTTCTTCACCTGTTTTCTACAATGTTTTCTCTAACATCTTTTTGTGAAATGATCCACAGTGGCCCTCTTGGTATCAGAGCCTAAGGGTTCTGGTACTTATACTGTATTTGAGTTTTCCTTCTTGCAGCGTTGGTAAGCCTGAAGGGTGTTCCCGGTTGTAAAGCCTAAGGTAGGTAGTAATTCCGTTGGTAAGCCTGGTGTTCCCGATGTGGGTAAGGACAAATCAATATCTGTTATAGGTACTAGAGCTGTGAGGTCTAGGTTATCATGTCGAGCCTCTTAAAGATGATTTCTCGAAAAGGTAAAGAGAAAATTGAAGAAATTGGTGAAACAAGTTCTTCAAATAATTTTCAAAATGAAAATCAAAATTCTTCTTTAATAAATGAACAACAAATAATTTTACCTGATATAGAGCAGAAACTTAATAATTGGAGTATCCCTCTGAGACACCCCGATGTGCCTCGGTGTTTTATTTAGAAATAAAACTTGATTATTATGTTCTTATTCTTAAACTTAACATGAAAATACGGCGGAATTAAAACTTAAATTATTAAGTAAACATATTCATGTAGAACAGGAATAAGAAAACATGACCATATTAAGCATATGTAAGTGAAATCAGAGTTAAACAAAACACTGTTTTGGAGCATCCCGACAATAGGAGCCCTAACAGGTGTACAAGTTATACAAACGTAAAGGCGAAAAAGATAAAGCGTCGTGACACAGACGCACTGGCCATAACTAGGACTAGACCCTACTCATCATGGGTCATAGCTCGTCCTCCGGCATCCGGCTCGTAAGGAGTTCCGTCCAGCTCCTCCTCGTTCGGCTCATCAACAAGATCTTTGAACACGAACCATAAAAGATAGAACAAAGCAGAGAAAAGTACAGGGGATAAGAAACATGCTATCATCAAAAGCGGAAAAAGATTCATAGTAAATGATACACTAATTGCCATAGACAATCAACACACATTTCTAACAAGTCATCCTCAAATTAATATATATCCTCCTCTACCCTTTGTCATGATGCAATGCAATGCAGTATGAATGTTTTGCCACAGCCACGTATCCAAATTTCCATCTCAAGTAAATCAGACTATATTTCAAGTCAACCAGACTATGTTTCAAGTCAACCAGACTATGTTTCAAGCCAACCAGACTATGTTTCAAGTCAAACAGACTATGTTTCAAGCCAACCAGACTATGTTTCAAGTCAACCAGACTATGTTTCAAGTCGATCATATGAAAATATCACAGACCATGTTTCAGGTCACCCCCTAGTGCCGTAACCTCTCATCACTATTTCATGAATAAACCCAACAATAATCACATCTCGGTTAGGCACTTCTAAACTCAGATCTCATGAACCCCCGCACACATTACTCTAATTATCATGTATTAATACACATCAAAATCTCTAACCATATATCAAAACATTGTGGAACAAAGCAGTTCAATTATCATCAAGCTATAATACATTCTCACATAAACATATCAATCATCATAAAATATCACAGTAATATCAGCATCACTAAATTCATACATTCCCAATATCATATAAGCAATCCATCACCAATAAACCTACAATCCCCGAATCAACATTGGTTTTACAGAAAAACAACTCCAACGTGATTTTGGTCTTGTCGATTATTCGATTTTCTAGTAGGGTTTGGGTCGCCCTACACAATTAATATATAATCTACTACTTATCGTTCCCGACGGTAGATTGATTCTTTCCCCCACCTGAGTTCTCACCGAACTTCCGAACTCGAAGCTCCTCGTTGCCACACCACAAGTTACCAACACCACCTTCAACCAAGCAACATAATTAAAAATAAATCAAACAAATTCATCTATGCCCTCATTATGCTAGGTTCGGCCATTTAATTCAAATGAGAGCTAGGATTGTTTTCTCAACCTAAGCTTTTGGATACTTATCACTTAGACTCTAGGTAACTTAAATAAATTGGCATAAGTTGAAAATATGGAATAAAAATCATCCAACCACTTAGGGTAGGTTTCGGCCTTGTATAACAAAATAGGCTAGGATTTTCAAATCGACACAACCTCTTAGATCAATGATCTTAGAGTATTAAGGAGTATGAATCAAGTACTAGTTTTCACAAAGCAAATCAAAAACATTTTATTTCCTTTAATATAAGTTTCGGCCAACATAATTGAATTGGCTAGAAATTTCTAAACTTTCCAATCTCTTTAGCTTAGCATCCATACATAGTAAGGAGCTTAAAACCATGATCATTTTGGAAAATGAAAAACAAGGCATCCTAGGTCCATAAACCTTAGGTTTCGGCCATCATAGGATTTTTAAGCTAGAAATCTTTAAATCATCCAATCTTTTAGACATAGCATCCTTTGATATTAAGGAGCTCAATCTATAATCATTTTGTAAGAGAAACAACCTAAAACGTTCCAATATTTTTAGATATAGCATCCTTTCACATAAGGAGCTTTAATCCATAATCATCTTGGAAAATAAAAACAACACATCCTAGGTCCAAAACAAATGAGTTTCGGCCATCATAGGAAACTCAATGAAAAAGATTTAAACTTTTCCAATCACTTAAACCTAGCATCCTTTAGTATAAAGGAGCCCTTGGTCATGATCATCTTGGAATAGAACTCAAATATAAATTCATAAAAGCAAAAGTTGAAACAAAATCCAACCTAAGCCATAGGCATGGTTTCGGCCTTGCATGGATAAAGGGGTTCGAAATTTTTGTTTTACACAGTCTTTTAGTATGTTGTAATAGGAGTAAAAACAAGACCATAGGAAGTGGTTTCAACTCAAACGGAGTTTTCTACCATTTTTAAGAGTTTTTAGAAGTTTGAGAGCTTAAAGAAAACATAAAGCATAAACTATGAAATGAATGCAGGAACTTGAAAAGAAAACTAAATAGGATCATTACCCTCAAGAAGATGAACAACTTTGATGAAGGAATCAAGTTGAAAAGAGAAGTAAAAACCAAAGCTTTAAAGGTTTGAACTTTTTTTTTTTTTTTAAAAGAAAGGAAGAAGATGAAGAAGAAGAAAAGTGTGAGTGAAGTGATGAAATGGGTATATATAGATGGAGGGAAAGGGGGCACGGTATTGGAGAGAAAAGGAGAGGAAAAATGAGAGAAAATTGAAGTGGATTGTTGAGGAAGATTGGAGGTATGGGAGGTATGGTGATAAGGTATGGTGTTGTAAGGTGGAGGTAAGGTAGGAGAGAGAAAAGAGTTGAAAAAGTAAAATTTTGAAAAGGTGAGTGATGGTGGTTACTATTTGCCATCACATCATGTCTCTTCTAGTCCTTTCGTTTCCTTTGTGCTCTGCTCCATTGCGTATCAGATGACTTTCCCGATCGTATTTCTCGACGATTTCGCTCGGGTAATACTTAGAATTTGGCCCCGGACGAGATTTTGTGAAAATCTCCATATCCAAACAAAACATCCTAAAAACACTAACCGTCTTGTTTACGGGTTAAAATTATGTTTCCGGCTCAGTAAAATTATACTGGTAGAGAAAACGCAGACCGACTTCCGTCTGAATTTTCAGCCCAAAATTTTACTGTGAGCTATTATCATAAGGTAGATCAAGAATATGATTTTTATTTTATTACAAACATTTCCTAAACTTCATATTAAAATATAATTACTTATATTTTAATTTATTAACCGCATACCGAAAATCAGGCTGTTACATCAAGTGCTTTCTATAATTGAGACCAATCTTCATGATGGTCCTACCTTTTTGAAGAAGAAGTCTGTTCAAAAGTTCCCAATGCTTTTTGGGAAAGAAAAACTCATATGGTATCCCTACCGTATGAAGAAGGTTTTCACGAAAGTAAGATACCAACCAAAGCTCGTCCTATCCAAATGAATTGTGAGACTTTGAAATATTGCAAAAAAGAAATAAAAGGATTTCTCGATAAGAAGCTTATTAGGCCAAGTAAGTCCCCATGGAGTTGCACCGCCTTCTATGTAAATCATCAATCAGAAATAGAAAGAGGAGAACCTAGAATGGTAATAAATTATAAACCATGTGAAGTAGGGAATGTTGTCATCCTCTACCTCCTCGAGATAAGCATAATAGGATTCCCTATATTGTCTTATCTCTGGTTGTGAGAAAGTGGAGAAAAACCATTTTCTCTTACTTTCGTATTCGGGTTTTAAAAACTCTTTTTAAATTTTTTGTTTATCAATATAATGTTTTGTAATAACAAATGTTGATTGTGAGTTTCAAAACTTTGATTAATTTCATATTGAGTCAGTGACTCTCTCTGAGTTACTGGTTGGACTGATTGTGGTGTTTCCACCCTATATTCAGGTTGAGGAATAACAGGATGATCTCTTATTCCTTCTAATCTCAATGAATGAAATGAATCTACTGACTTACGTGAATTTATTGTCTGTTTAGATCCTTCTAGAGTTCTAAACGATCTAGTAGAATGATAGGCATGCGAACGCACGTACGATTCCGGCAAGTGTACCAGATTGTCACCAAGTAATAAAAGATATCGATCCCACAGAGACCGTGATCTCGAATCGCAACTAATTGTTAAATGATAAAGCTGGACTGTATAAAAAGATTTTGATTTTGAAAAGGTTTTGAATTTGAATTAAGAGATAAATAAAACAGAAAACAAATCTATTTGTGGTTTTTGGATCTAAATGGATTCCTAGGGATTTAGGTTACCAACAAGATTGTTTACGTTGCTAACTCGATTACCCTTGTTAACTATCGAAATTGCCTTGAAGGCGAATTTATCCTCAAATAGCTTAAGCTCCCTCTCGGGTTACAAAAGCCGTGCCCAATTGAACCAACCCCTACTCTCGTGGTAGTCGAATTCAGATTGGACCTTTTGCGTTTCGTGACAATTCGTTGATCCTCGAAGGACGGCTTCTAACTCTCGTGATTTCAGTCCTAAGTCTGATTCTATAGATCCGACACCTAAGTTCACCGCTGGGTTCCTCCTTAGAATGTCTTTGACACGCAAACAAGTGGCCACCGAATTTACGAGTGATTCAAATACTAGAAATCAGATCTAAAACAAAATCGAAATTAACAAAGATATTACATCAAATTAACAACATAAATCAGATCTCGGGCATGGCCCCAATCCCTAGAAACTAAGCTACTACTCAAGCCTTGTCATGGTGATGACAAGCTTGGTTAACAACAGCATGAAAATAAAACTAAGAGAAGGAGGAGAAGAGGAAGAAAGAGATCCTAAATTGTAGCCTAAGAGTAGCAGCCAAGAGTCTTCCTAAGCATCTGACTTGATCCCATATTTATAGATTTGGGAAGTTTGAATCCCAATCTAACTCAAATTCTGATCCAATTCAGTTGCTTCAGGTCCAAGTAATGCGCGTCACGGTCGTGACGGCTTCTGCCTTGGGTACTTCTATAGATTTCAGATTCTCGCGAGGTGAGTGGACTCTCGCGTCGCGAGACTTCAAATTTTAGACCGTGATAGGAGCCACGGCTAGGCCATGACAGATTCTGACTTGTGGGGGTGAAAGGTCACGGCCGTGATGGTCATCACGGCTAGACCGTGACCAGTTCTGACTTCAGTCTTTCTTCCTTTTCAGTTTTGCTCGATCATGGCCATGATGGGCATCACGGCTAGGCCATGATGGGCTCTGGTTGCTCATTTTCTTCACTTTTCAAGCCCCATCTTCATCCAAACTCCATCATGGTTGATCCTGAGCATTTTACCCTTGATTTCTTCAAAACAACACCACGAAAACCACCTTACCCATTCCAAAGTAAAAATAACCAAAAATCCAATTAAATGTCCCTAAACTACATGAAAATGCATGCAAAATGATAGACAAAGATGAGGTGAAATCACACTCATCAAATCACCCCAAACTTAAGATTTTGCTTGTCCTCAAGCAATTACCCAGGCCATAAGATATAAATAATCAGAGCGTGGATAGTGAACCAAGAACCCGAGAAGCTAATCCAAGTGACAGGCATATGCAAATAAATCCCCAAGAGATAATCGATTTCAAGTCCAATTAGAAGCTTAGGTTCTTCAAATTCATATTCTCACTGATTCAGGCATTCGTCTCACCTCACTCAAGTGTTCCAGGGTATATGACAATTCGCCCAATTTCCTCAAGGAAGGTATTCTACCATAGGCTTGAATATTAACCAAATCTATACTTTATTAATGAAAACACATAATGTAACATCCAAAATTTCCTTATTTGGCTAAATAGTATTACCCAATAAATAGAAGGAGCCTATCTTTAAGGGAGAAGTGTTCTAAGGATAGCTAATAATAAATGTTTTAGATTTGTTAAGGAAGAAATGTTTAGAATTAAGGTAGGGGTGCATTTAGTAGTTGAAGAGGTGTAGATAGTGACTTGAGTTTTAACTTTTATTAAATTAATAAATAAATAAATAAAAGAAGAGAAAGGGATAAAAGAAGGGGGAGAACGTCAGATAGCAGAAAAAGAAAGGAAAAGAAAAAGAAAGAGAAGGGAGAGGAAGAAGAAGAAAGAAGAATGGAGAAGAGAGATCTCGTTAACACTTTCTCTGTTATTTGGATGTGCAGAAACAGCATTAAATTTAGAAACAAGATGATATCTCACAGCCATGCAACCGGCCTCATCATGGCAGATACTCATCTTGCTGGTACATTGTCTAAAGGGACAGCAACCAACTCTATGGACGACTTCAAGGTGATAAAGTTCTTCTCTGTGGCTTGCCATGCTCCTAGGGCCGATTGTATTAAGCAAGTGGACTGGTTGCCCCCTCCCATAGGATGGATAAAATGCAACACGGATGGGTCAGCTAAAGGCAGTCCAGGGGTATCTTTTTGCGGGTGGCATCTTTAGAGACCCCGATGGCAAAGTCTTGGGGTGTTTCTCGAGTTCTTGGCGTAGTCTCTGCTCTCCATGCAGAACTGGTAGCAGCAATGATGGGACTTGAATTTGCATCCAAAAAGGGTTGGTTTCCGTTGTGGCTCGAGTGCGACTCTAAAATAGTGGTTGAGGCTCGACCCTTAACAGGAAAGTTCCATGGCAACTGCATAACAGGTGGGAAAATTGTAAAATCCTTTGTAGGTGCATGTCGTTACGGGTCACCCACATCTTCAGGGAAGGAAATAGGTGTGCAGATGGTTTAGCTAACTATGGAGCGGCTTCCCATTGTTCCACCTGGTGGGACATGGTGCCTGACTTTATTAGAGAGGAGTCTATTCGTAATTGTATTGGACTGCCTAATTATAGGTTCAGTTGATTGTTTCTCTCATGGGTTTGGTTTTATGCCCCCCCCATGTTTTCCTTGTATTATTTTTTTCTATATATTTCATGTTGGCTACTGGCAGATGATTGTGAGTAGTTGGGGTGCCAACATAGTTGGGATGCCTTCTGCTTTAGTGATGCCTTTGCAAGCCATAGCCTTTATTGAAAAAAAAAAAAAGATATAGTCATGAGAAGAAGATGGGGGTTGGAGATCCTAGAGCAAGCTTGAAGAACCAAGAGAAAGAAATGGAAGAGAAGAAGAAGGAGAGAAAATTAGGGTTCAACCAAAAAGGGAGATTCACACAAACAACCCCAAATCCACTACTTGGCCAAGCGAGTTTCCTTAGTTAGTGCTTGGTAACCATAAATCCAAGCTTAGGAATTTTAAATTTGATTTTATTGTTTGATTTTAGAATTTGCATGTTGATTATATGGTTTTAAATGAATACAGAATTGTGATGTAGAATATTCAATTTACATGCATGTATTCTGTTTGTTAAAAGTCCTAAAAGAAGCTGCTGATCTGACAAACCCGTGTAGACATATGTGTAATATTTTATTTGTAACTATTTCTATAATGCTCTGTTTGGTATGATTCTTATTTGTTTAGAAAGTAGACTCGAAATACTACACTTTAGACACTGATTTTTCTGTTTTTCATTGAGTATTGATGGAGAAAAACCTGTTACAAGTTAGGGTATTGCAACTGTCCTGTTTTCTGAGTGCAGAGGCTTACCTATCGAAACTGTAATTTTTGGAAGTCTGTTCTCCAAGAGTAAAATTTTATTCATAAACTAGACTTGTTTAGCTTTCCATATAGGGGTCTTTTGTCCAAATCCGACTTCGTTTCATATTTTAATAAAATCATAGAAGTTAACTGAAAACTGCTGAAATTCTGCTTATGTTGTTGATGCATTATCCCTTGTTGAATACTTGATTGAGAGATTATATATTGTTCATGTGAATGGTTTATAAGTTTTGCTTTAGGTCATTTGTTTTTAAGCTATAAATTGATATGTGAGTTAAGTTATTCAATCTTATGATGAAATGATTGTGAAACACCATTTGGCATCCAAAGGTAGTAACCATGCTAATTATGTTCATGATTTTCGAATTAGAATGGTTATCAATGACATTTCAAATGTCAAGCACTAAAGTCCTTTCAGATTGAAAGGCAAGTATAGAAGTCCTTCCGGTTAGGAAAGGCAAGCAAGTAAGTGCAAAGCAAGTGGGACGCCGCTTGTGATCATAGACGTATGATCTGCCTTATCTCCAAGAGCTATTTCCTCTTAAGTACCTCGGTGCACGGGGAGTAGCGAAGTGTTAGTTCCTCTTAAGTACTTCGTTGCGCGGGGAGCAACAAAGTGTTAGTTCCTCATAAGGAACTCGGTGTGTGGGGAACAACAATGTTTTTTCTCTAACAAATTAAAATGGGATGTCCAAATGAGTGGTTCGCAAATATTATGAATGTCATGATAATGCCAGGATTGAACCCAAAGCTAGTCCCTCTTAAGTACCTTGGTGCGTGGGGGCAGCAATGATGTTTATACTTGATGATATGTATAACTTTACTAATATATGTATATGTGTGGGACTGAGTCCACTGTTTGCAGGGAATTCACTGAGATTTCATATCTCACCCCCTCACCCTTTTGTTTCAGGTTTGTCCCTCCTATGTTGGAGAACTGTGAAGTATCCCCGTAATTACTTGGCAGTTGTTCCAATGTAAGCTGTTATGTTATTGGAGACGTTGCCGGATCGGAGTCAAGTGTCATATTGTCATTATTTAGTCTAAGTATGACTTTTTTTTTAAAAAAAATGAATGAGATGTTTAGCGAAAAGCTAATTTATGTGTATCTTATGTTTTATATCTATTAGTATCTCAATGTACTTTGGGCTATTACATTATGGTATCAGAGCAGTTCGATCCCATCGGACTGTGAGTACGAGTCTAGAAAGATCCGGCTTAGGGGTTTGTATGTCAGGTTCTGTGGGCTTATATTGTTCCACTTTCTTCATGTGAATTAAAGAGGTAGGCCACCTCAGGTATTCGCGTGAAGAATGACGAAGAGTATTATCTCACAAGGACAAGTCTTTGGTGCAAGTCATCTTTTGAAAATGTTTTAATTGTACATCCTTCAAACCCGTAATGCACCCTTGTTAGTGTTTTATCCATAACTTCCTCCATAGGGCTTGTTTCTAAGTGATCTTTATACCATCAGAAAATAGACTTGATTTCCTGCAAAATAGGCTTTGGAACGATTCAATTTCATTAAGTATTGAATAATAAAAATGATATTTAATTTGCTGCTTGTACTGAGAATTATGAACTGAAACTGTCTTAGTATTTAAATTGTATTAAATTGTACAAATATTGGTTTGAGTTGATTCCTATGCTAATAGAAAGTAGACAGAATTTTTAACAAGCTAGGCTTTGGAATTTTTGAAATTGAGTTGGTATTGGTGTAAGAATCTCCATTTCAACTTACTGAAAATTCTGCTGCCAGTTTTCAAATTGATAACACTTGAATTTTTGCATGATCTTTCTTGGTTTTGGACACTTGAGACTGGTTTATAATGTATTGTCCACATGCTTAGTTTTGATTAGTGTTATATGAACTCGTAACTGTTTGATATTTGACGTTTAGACAGTGGAATAAATGATGGGAATGATAACTTTAGTCATTGTCCTCCAAATTGTGATAAATTAAGTTTTATTGAATTGATGGCTTAGGTTTTTGTTGTAATTTCACTCTTGATGTCCTAACCGTGTTTGGATTATTTCTCTTAATCATGATAAAGTAAAGTATAGCAGGGCATTAAAGGTCTAAAATGGTCCACATTATGGTGAGACAATTGTTTCAAAACCAAATTAGTCATTAAAGCCACATAAGTAATTGTGGGTGAGATATGTTTTTGTAAGTTCTTCAATTGCTTGAAGGCTAGGATATGGTACTAGCAATTAAGGGATGCCTAGATGTGATAGAGATGATAACTCAGATTACTTGAGTATGGAAATAAATGCAAGTTAAGTTATCTCTTATTATATGCTATTGTTTTGAGAATAGACAGGGAACTGGTTGCCTTGTTCGATGCATTCTTTTGATTGTAAACATGAATGTCAACTGAACATGATATGTAAATGTGAAAGAAGCATGCACTATCTTTTTAGAATAAAGCTAAGTAATTGTTGCTATATGAGAAATTTAACCGAATGGATTAGCCTTGTATGTCTTAGACTTGAATTGTGTTTTGTTTAAGATGGTAGTAAAAATGGATAGACATGCACATTATTTTCTGTTTCATCCTTTGTGCGGTTCTGACTTGTTAGGGGGAATGTGGTAAAACCATGTACACTAAAAGTAAACAAAGTCTATAATTTAGCTTTTGTGTTTCTTTACATAATCTAACATATGGTGCATGTGATATACCTATTATGGCCTTGTACCCTAGGATTTTTCATATTATATATGAGCTACCACTAAGATCAAATATCTATCCATGTTTGTGTTTTCTCAACGCTTTCTATTTTTTTATATTAAGTCAAACTGACTTCCATGCATGAGAATCTTTTAATCTCCCTTAGTGATGTCTTGGGGTGTGATAATTGATGCAAGATTGGGAGGGTTTAATTTGTTTGGTTGTACATGTAAATCATTTAATATGCATTGTTGTATGTTCTTGGTTTCAAGTCAAAGAATCATCAATGGCCCAAATTTATCGTGTTCTTTAATAAGTTTAGGGAAATGGTTTAGTATATAGGTAAAGTAGAATCAAATTTCAGATAAACCTTGTTGAGGAGGATATTACATGCCATAGTTTGTAAATGGTAACGAGCTTGTTAATTACTTGATTTATATTGTTAATGGAAAAGAATGAATGCATGCAAATACATTACTTGTACCTGATTGATTCTTTTAATGTTATTTAAGAGGACCGCATGATGCTTGTTTGTTCTTGAACTAGTTGATGAGTTCATAAGACTTTTATTTTGAGAATGTGAACCTCATAAGATGTTTGGGACATCTAATTAAATCAGATTAGCAGTTGTATAGTATGTTGTAATGTGGTGTCGGTTGACTCACTATTTATCATAACATTCCTTTGAACTGTTTTGTTACCTATTTTGAAAAGAGAAATTGTTCTAGGCTTCCAGATTTGTAAATGGATCCTTGCATGTTGTAACTACATAGTGGGTATGTTATTGATTGCATGTTCACTAGTATCTTCTTTTGTTGAGCTGTACAAATTGAAGGACTAATTTTAATTATATTCATAAACTAGATAAACTATGCTTTTCAAAGAATGGTTTACTCAAATTTGAATGTTGTGTTCAACACCGAATAATTCCAGTAAAGGTTTTCTTATAACCGAGTTTTAGAAAAAGATTTTCAAGTTAAATTTATATATTCACTGAAAAGGATATTTGACAATTTAAAGCGATATTTTTGCTCTATCTCTGGTATTATGGGATGCTAGGGGTAGACTTGTGCTTAGAACATGTCCATATCTTGATGTGCTACCATAGTATTGTGTATGTCATTTCCTGATCATGGTCAATATGGATGATTGATAAGAATCATTGGCATGCATCAATTATTAGATTGTGCACATGAATAGGTACCAATCAGTTATTCCCTGTGTGTCCCATCCTTATGTACATAACCATATATGTGTTTGATACATTTTTCTAAATTAGAGAAATCTAAAAAGATTGGTATAATAAGTACTACTACTATATGAATATGATTGTATGCTATAGTTTTATTATTATTGTTGTCATAAAGTTTATGTCCGCTTGCTATTGATTGGGATATCTGTCATGCATGATAATCGGACCCTAGCAAACCTCATAGCAGTGATAACCATATAGTTAAGGATCCTGACTTGTCATCGAAACCTCTTAGACCTGTGTTGATCAGAGTTCGCAGCGGAAGTAGGATGGAGATCTTGCATTATAAGCTGGATGATTAAGCGTTAAGGAGTAGAGCAATTTTGAGGGCAAAATTATTTAAAAGGAGGAGAGTAATGTAACATCCAAAATTTCCTTATTTGGCTAAATAGTATTACCCAATAAATAGAAGGAGCCTATCTTTAAGGGAGAAGTGTTCTAAGGGTAGCTAATAGTAAATGTTTTAGATTGTTAAGGAAGAAATGTTTAGAATTAAGGTAGGGGTGCATTTAGTAGTTGAAGAGGTGTAGATAGTGACTTGAGTTTTAACTTTTATTAAATTAATAAATAAATAAATAAATAAAAGAAGAGAAAGGGATAAAAGAAGGGGGAGAACGTCAGATAGCAGAAAAAGAAAGGAAAAGAGAAAGAAAGAGAAGGGAGAGGAAGAAGAAGAAAGAAGAACGGAGAAGAGAGATCAAGGGATATAGCCATGAGAAGAAGATGGGGGTTGGAGATCCTAGAGTAAGCTTGCAGAACCAAGAGAAATAAATGGAAGAGAAGAAGAAGGAGAGAAAATTAGGGTTCAACCAAAAAGGGAGATTCACACAAACAACCCCAAATCCACTACTTGGCCAAGTGAGTTTCCTTAGTTAGTGCTTGGTAACCATAAATCCAAGCTTAGGAATTTTAAATTTGATTTTATTGTTTGATTTCAGAATTTGCATGTTGATTATATGGTTTTAAATAAATGCATAATTGTGATGTAGAATATTCAATTTACATGCATGTATTCTGTTTGTTAAAAGTCCTAAAAGAAGCTGCTGATCTGACAAACCCGTGTAGAGATATGTGTAATATTTTATTTGTAACTATTTCTATAATGCTCTGTTTGGTATGATTATTATTTTTTTATAAATTAGACTCGAAATAATACACTTTAGACACTGATTTTTCTGTTTTTCATTGAGTATTGATGGAGAAAAACCTGTTACAAGTTAGGGTATTGCAACTGTCCTGTTTTCTTAGTGCAAAGGCTTACCTATCGAAACTGTAATTTTTGGAAGGCTGTTCTCCAAGAGTAAAATTTTATTCATAAACTATACTTGTTTAGATTTCTATAGAAGGGTCTTTTGTCCAAATCCGACTTCGTTTCATATTTTAATAAAATCATAGAAGTTAACTGAAAACTGCTGAAATTCTGCTTATGTTGTTGATGCATTATCCCTTGTTGAATACTTGATTGAGAGATTATATATTGTTCATGTGAATGGTTTATAAGTTTTGCTTTAGGTCATTTGTTTTTAAGCTATAAATTGATATGTGAGTTAAGTTATTCAATCTTATGATGAAATGATTGTGAAACACCATTTGGCATCCAAAGGTAGTAACCATGCTAATTTTGTTCATGATTTTCGAATTAGAATGGTTATCAATGACATTTCAAATGTCAAGCACTGATGTCCTTTCAGATTTAAAGGCAAGTATAGAAGTCCTTCCGGTTAGGAAAGGCAAGCAAGTAAGTGCAAAGCAAGTGGGACGCCGCTTGTGATCATAGACGTATGATCTGCCTTATCTTCAAGAGCTATTTCCTCTTAAGTACCTCGGTGCGCGGGGAGTAGCGAAGTGTTAGTTCCTCTTAAGTACTTCGTTGCGCGGGGAGCAACAAAGTACTTAAGAGGAGATTTTTAGCTCAAGAGAAGTGTTAATTTTTTTTATTTTCATTTCTCACTTTCTTTTGTCATCCCCTTCTCCATTTTTTTTTGTGTTTATTTCATTTTATTTATTTGGAGAAGGGGAGATTTTTAGCTCAAGAGAAATATTTTCTAACTTTCTCATCCCATACTTTTTCAAACTACCTTTTTACCCTTTTTTGTAATACTTTAAAAGGTGCCATACCAAGTATTATTCATCAAAACATTTCATGGTCCCAAGAAAAGTATTTTAATCTTTTAGGCTCAAAACTGGGCAACTAAGGGGTAGCATTTAATCAATCAAAGCTCAAAAGGCCGGAAAAATACCTAGTGCATCAATCATTTTCAAAAGTGTTTTAAAAAATTTTCAAGTTTCAAAACGGTTTCAAGTCAAGTTCTAGAAAATACAGTCCAAGAGGAATTAAAACACTCTATCACAAGGAATGGGGTAGATTTATGAGTACCCCTTTTTGGCTCAAAATCTTACATTTAGTAGTTCAAAAATCAGCGAGAAACACAAATTTAAGGAACCACATGCTAATTATTAACTATCAAAAGATTATCACAAGAATTTTTATTTTCAGTCTTATCTCAAGAATAAAAAAATTGGGTTCAAAAATTCACTATCTCAATTCATTTGGCACCAAGTTCTCACAATTGGATGCATATTCTAAGTGAGGGGCAATCTAAAGAATGTGATCATGCAAAACTATGCCTATATGAATGCAACATGAAAAATGCAAAAATTTACCAAAATACCCCTACCCCAAGCTTAAAAACTTACATTGTCCCCAATGTAAATAATCAAGTCGAAGAGAGGAGAAAAATGGAACAACTTACCGAGGTGGTAGCGGGTGTTGGCTCACATTCCAGTCAAAACTTCGGTGGAAATAGCATCACGGTCGTGAGGCTCATCACGGGCAGGCCGTGATGCTTTCTGATATTAGGGTCCTTCTCATCACGCCCGTGATGTATATCACGGCTGGGCCGTGACCCCTTCTGGTGCTCTTGGATAGCTCATCACGGCCGTGACCACTGTCACGGCCTGGGCGTGATGGCTTTTGACTTCATTGGTCCTTGCTCTTTTTGTTCTTCCTTCCTCTTTAACCTGAAAACACTAGATAAATCTATTAATTTATGAGTTTTGCCTCTTGATCTTCTCAAATTATTCAAGAGATAAATTCAAAAATAAAAGGAAAAGGGAAAGAAAACTTGGGTTGCCTCCCAAGAAGCGCTTATTTACGGTCCTAAGCTTGACCAAACTTCCTTCAATCAACCGGGGTCGGCTGGGCGTAGAAGGGCAGGAACACTTCTCTTCCATGGGAGTCCTTCAAAGAGCCGATTCTGCTCATACGGCCAGTTGCGCTTCCGCTTCGCTCTTTTATCTCGGAGCTTCCTGGCCTTACTCCCTCCCGGTGGAAGTTTTGTTTCCACATGATCAACAACTCCAACTCCATCACCATTTGGTGCATCATCAGCCATGCAAATCTTCGGAGTTGCATCCATGTTGAGCTCTTCCTTTACCACTGGAGACGTGATATCGATCCTGCACACATGGCTCTCAAAAGGAGGGTTGTTATATGAGTTAGTAAATTCAAAATCGACCCTACCTTCCTCTACATTTAGAGAGAGTTTGCCATTCCTTACATCTATTACTGCTCCAGCGGTGGCCATGAATGGCCTTCCTAAAATGATGGGGAATTCAGGATTCCCTTTCATATCCAATACCAGGAAATCGGTAGGGATGAAGAATTTCCCTACCTTTACAGGAATGTTCTCTAGTATGCCTAGAGGAGTCCTAGTTGAGTCATCCGCAAATTGTAAGGAGAATTTGAATGGTCTCAACTCTTTCGTTCCCAACCTTTCCAAGATAGTGAGCGGCATCAAGCTCGTACTAGCCCCGAAGTCATATAAGACTTGGTCGATTTGCACTTGTTTAATTGAGAAAGCGATAGAGAAGCTACCTGGGTCTTTCAGTTTAGGAGGCATTTTAGCTTCTATGTCTACTTGCTTTCTCTTGACCAACCTTTGTGGGAAAGGTATCGGGGGTTGGTACGGTGGTGGAGGGACATACTTTGGTTTTGGATTTTCATCTTCGCTCATGTCCTCCACCGGTTCCACGTCCTTTTTAACCACCCCAAGCTTATCATCCCTCAAGTGTATGGCATTACAATTTTCAATGGGATTTGCTTCGGGTTGCCCCAGGAATGTACCCTTAGGTCTAGAGTATGTGCTGGCTTGTTGGGCAATTTGTGTTTCTAGCATCTTGTTATGGATTGCTAAGTTGTCTACCTTAGATGCTAACTCTTTTATTGCCTCGTTTACTGCTCTGCCTTGCTGTCTAAACTCTTCATTTTGTTTTGTTTGGGTTTCAACAAAACTTTCCAATAAAGACTCGAGTTTAGATTTCTGTACCTGAGGGTACCCCGGTGCGGGTTTCCTATTACCCTGGCCCTCTTGGAACTCGTGGTTCAGCGTGTTGCTGTAGTTGCCGTAGGAGAGGTAAGGGTTGTTCTTCCTTTGGTTGTAGGGATTTGGGGGAGCATAATTGGGCAACTTCGGGTTTGTGTCGTAGAAGTTGTGACAAGCGTTCACTTGTACCCCCGAAGCGCCGGATCCATGAGCAATACCACGTGGGCACTCCATGATGTCGTGTCCCTACATTCCACAAATCTCATAAACAATGTTAGTAGCACCTATTGCACTCACATTAGCCCTTTCAAGTCGATCAAAACGTTTATTAAGTGAGTCTATTTTTGACATTATAAGACCAGTGCTATTAACTTCAAACTTACCCCCCCGAAATCTTGTTCGGGTTATTACCTCTTTCTGAACCCCATTGGTGGTAGTTGGTGGCCACGTTTTCAATGATGTTGAATGCCTCAGTCAGAGGCCTATTTATAAATGCTCCACCAGCTGCAGAATCAAGTGACACCTTCGAAGAGTAATCCAATCATTCTAGAAGGTGTGCACTAATAACCACCTATCGAGTCCATGGTGTGGGCAAGACTCCAGCAGTCCCTTGTGGCGATCCCAAGCTTCCGATAAGGATTCTCCATCTTTTTGGAAGAAGCCGGTGATCTGGGTTCGTATATAGGCCGTCTTGGATGGAGGGAAGAATTTCTCCAAGAACGCCTGTTCCAGTTGGTCCCAAGTAGACAAGGTATTAGCGGGCAATTGCTTTAGCCAAGCCTTTGCCTTTCCAGTCAGAGATGAGGGGAATAACCTTAAGCGTATAGCATCGACCGGGGCACCATGAATCCTAATTGCATCGGTGAACTCCAAGAATGTTTCTACGTGATCAGTCGGGTCCTCCGAGGGCAATCCTCCGAATTGGTGTTGCCTAATCATGTTGATTAGCATAGGCGGTATAGTGTAGTTCTCCGCCTCAATCTATGGCCTAGCAATCCCAGTTCGCAAACCCCTAGCATTTGGGGCTGCGTAGTCCTTCAATGGTTTCGTATCCGGAAGATTCACCATTAGTGGAATGGGGATCAACCTCTCTCTCTCACTTTGTAGTCTCCTACGTGGAAGGTCCTCTCGATTTCTGGATCAACCTCACTAAGGCTCCCAAGACTCAGGGATCTTTGCATATAACGGATAGAGAGATGGATACACTAGAAGGAAAGAAATTTTGAATTTTTTTTTCAAATATAAAAATTAAATAAAAAGAAAAGGTCCAGAAAAATCAATTCAAAAATTAAATTGAGATTCGAGAACGCACAGTCCCCGGCAACGGTGCCAAAAACTTGATAGGCGTGCGAACGCACGTGCGATTCCGGCAAGTGTACCGGATTGTCGCCAAGTAATAAAAGATATCGATCCCACAGAGACCGTGATCTCGAATCGCAACTAATTGTTAAATGATAAAGCTGGACTGTATAAAAAGATTTTGATTTTGAAAAGGTTTTGAATTTGAATTAAGAGATAAATAAAACAAAAAACAAATCTATTTGTGGTTTTTGGATCTAAATGGATTCCTAGGGATTTAGGTTACCAACAAGATCGTTTACGTTGCTAACTCGATTACCCTTGTTAACTATCGAAATTGCCTTGAAGGCGAATTTATCCTCAAATAGCTTAAGCTCCCTCTCAGGTTACAAAAGCCGTGCCCAATTGAACCAACCCCTACTCTCGTGGTAGTCGAATTCAGATTGGACCTTTTGCGTTTCGTGACAATTCGTTGATCCTCGAAGGACGGCTTCTAACTCTCGTGATTTCAGTCCTAAGTCTGATTCTATAGATCCGACACCTAAGTTCACCGCTGGGTTCCTCCTTAGAATGTCTTTGACACGCAAACAAGTGGCCACCGAATTTACGAGTGATTCAAATACTAGAAATCAGATCTAAAACAAAATCGAAATTAACAAAGATATTACATCAAATTAACAACATAAATCAGATCTCGGGCATGGCCCCAATCCCTAGAAACTAAGCTACTACTCAAGCCTTGTCATGGTGATGACAAGCTTGGTTAACAACAGCATGAAAATAAAACTAAGAGAAGGAGGAGAAGAGGAAGAAAGAGATCCTAAATTGTAGCCTAAGAGTAGCAGCCAAGAGTCTTCCTAAGCCTCTGACTTGATCCCATATTTATAGATTTGGGAAGTTTGAATCCCAATCTAACTCAAATTCTGATCCAATTCAGTTGCTTCAGGTCCAAGTAATGCGCGTCACGACCGTGATGTCCATCACGGCCAGGCCGTGACGGCTTCTGCCTTGGGCACTTCTATAGATTTCAGATTCTCGCGAGGCGAGTGGACTCTCGCGTCGCGAGACTTCAAATTTTAGACCGTGATAGGAACCACGGCTAGGCCGTGATAGATTCTGACTTGTGGGGGTGAAAGGTCACGGCCGTGATGGTCATCACAGCTAGGCCGTGACCAGTTCTGACTTCAGTCTTTCTTCCTTTTCAGTTTTGCTCGATCATGGCCATGATGGGCATCATGGCTAGGCCGTGATGGGTTCTGTTTGCTCATTTTCTTCACTTTTCAAGTCCCATCTTCATCCAAACTCCATCATGGTTGATCCTGAGCATTTTACCCTTGATTTCTACAAAACAACACCACGAAAACCGCCTTACCCGTTCAAAAGTAAAAATAACCAAAAATCCAATTAAATGTCCCTAAACTACATGAAAATGCATGCAAAATGATAGACAAAGATGAGGTGAAATCACACTCATCATAGAACTACTTCTACCAAATGGTGCAAAACTTATTGAAACATTACCAGATGCATACTCAACCGGTATTGTCATGTGAGAGGGTTCTGACTCTTTAGGAGGCAGAATCTCTTGTAAATTCCATTCAAGATTCCTGGAGACTTCGTTATGATTGAGTCTCTTAGGAGTAACTGCATTTGATTTTTCAAGATTAACTTGAAGAAGCAAAGTATCTTCTGCAAGAGAATTTTATTCAGTGAAATTATTCCCTTAAACTTGGATAAGTTTTCGGAGCTTTTGTTTTGTATTTGTTTTTCACTAAGCGAAATGTTTTACAAGCAGATAAATAAACCTAGGAACCAAGACGTCGGGGTTCTAGTGTTCTATGGACATGTAGATCAAGGATCTGTGTCATTGGACGGAGTGTCCTGCAATGATTTTGTTTTTGGACTGTGTGTCCTAAATTGATGTGGATCGAAAGTGTGAGTTCCATATCTGCGAAGCCTAAAACTGGTGCATCGGTTTAAGGGCCTCGTGATTGAGCACTCGGACTGTATGTCTTGTGTTGAGTTTAAAACATTTGGACTATGTGTCTGGTGTTTGTTTAAAGTGAAAAGTCTTAATAAGAAATTAAGAATGGTCGTTAAGCTTTGTGCTTCGACAAGGAAAGATTTTTACGACAAAGAAAATAAAACGAGAATAAAAGTTTTCTCATGCATAGATGGCAGACGTGTCATGTGTTGTGATCATTGAGTCCGGAGTGGATCAATGTATCTGTTATGGACTATGTCCCATTTAAATATTGGGCCTCTGTACATGTGTGAGCCAATATATCTTTATAGGACTGTGTGTCCAATTTTATGTGTTAACTATTGTGATCTGTGTGAGGCAATAGGTTATGGACAATAAACTCCATAATTCGCGGTGACCATTGTGCCTTTGTACATGTGTGAGACAATGAGTCAAACTTTTGAATAATAACCCTGGTGAAACTGTGTGTGGCCAGTGTGTTATGTGATTTCTTGGGCATTGTTTTATTTCGTTTTTACAATGCGCCATGTGCGGAGCTTGATCATCTCGAAACGAAACAGAAAGTTGTGGGATCTCCGGAGATTAGGTATTAAAATAGAGCCTGAATATTGAAGTGCCATGCATTTTTATAAAATGACGATGACTGCCGGGTATGAAACCCTTTGAATTGAACTATTCTGCTATTTCGAATTAATTTTATTATGTTGTGAATATATGGTATTTACTGTTTGAGTGTCGTACATGGGGTTGTCTTATCAAAACTCATATATTGGAAACTCACCTTTACAAATATATCAGGTTCATTTTAGACTAAGGTAGTACTTTGGTACACTACTACGGATGAAGCGAAGGAATTCACTGAGTCATTTGAAGACTTAACTCCTATATGCTTGAAGAGGTATGCATTAGTGGGAATGTCTCGAGGGTAATAATTCAGGACCTACATTAAGTACATACCAGACTTTGACCGTGGAGATATCTTTACCACCTCTCTGATTTCTTACCGGTTTTCTGGTAGATTAGGAGTTTATATGTTCTGATACTTCCATAGTTCCGGGAGTAGAGATATCCTCAACGATATTTCGATAGGTTGGGAGAACTATGGTGGTCTTCCCAACAGTGATTACTAGTATTGACCAGCTATAGGACTTTTGGTGTCTTATAAAGTAGTGATACTTGGCTAGTCTGTATGTTTGGTTATTGAGAGTCATTCCTTTGAGTTGTGATTCCAGATTACCGCTACGTTACAATTACGTCTTTATTTTCTTATGTTATGACTTTGGAGATGACCTATTATGTGAAGGTCTAAATTTAAAACTCTTATGATACCTATATATGTTATATAGTTGCATATTATGTTAATGGTGTTGGACTGTATATAAAGTAAAAGAAAAAGAAAAAATGTTATCACTAATTTTGAAAGGGATAAGTAACTAGAAAGTTATATTTTCCGAAAGCAACAAGCAACATTTTTTTTTAAGAGTATTTCCGCAACAAGTTACTTAAATGTGATACCCTGAAAAGGGGGTGTCGCATTAGTGGTATCAGAGCTGGTTGGGTCTTTCGGGAAACCTTGGGGAATAGGTCTGTTAGGTTTTTGTTGTGTGATCTCTGGTCGAAACTTGTTTGAATTGTTTCTTGGTTGAAACAATGTGTGTTGACACACAAGTAAGTATGTTTTGGTGGGTTCTGATTGGGTTCAGACCTTGAGAGATCTCATGTTTAGTAAAGGGTACTTATGTTCATGTTGATACATTCGTTTATCCCTTAGGACGGTATCAGACATTTGAATAAGGTACCTGTCATTGAAATTTTTTGGAAAAATTTTCTGAGAATGTCCCAAGTTTGTACGGACGGATGGATGTTGAGTTTCTGATTGATCTAGTTTCTAGATTTAGCCAGATCTCAACCGCTTTGTGTAGGATATCGCCAACGAAGTTAGTCAGGTTGGACTTCTAGAAATGGAATTTTTGTCCATTTCTCGATAAGTTAGTCATCATCTTCATCGATGATGTTCTCGTTTACTCTAAGAATCACGAGGAGCATGAGAGACCTCTGTGTCAAGTGTTACAGATCACTCGCAAGGAGTTGTTATATATTCAAGGATCGACTTGAGAACAAGCTACCACCATATTGGAGTAAGGACTTATTAAAGATTTTGTACTGTAAACTCAGCTTATGAGGCAAGATCAACTGTTCGTGTGTCTGAGAGATTAACCAAATTATCAGGAATCGTGCCGATTCAGGGTGATTATACTAAGCGCATCATAAAATACCTTTGTGCTTGTGAGAAACCAAGGCGAATAGATTTAAATCTTCAACCTTAGGTAAGGGTCTCGGGATTAAGAAAACTTATTCCTTATTAGCAAATTGCTTTTCAAATTCCTATGGTTGTATTAGACAATCATAGCGGTACATTTTGTACAGGCCAAATTCATTTTCTGACCTTGATTTAAAATCTATCCTGACTTTGGTTCTGACAGTCTGGATATTTTCATACTTCTTTGGGAATGTATTATGAGTATTTCTTGAGTTGTGCGACATATATGAATTCTTGATGATGGAAGTTTCTTGATGAGACTTAGTCGATTCACTTTTAATTTTGGTGGAAGTGATCTAGTCTGAATTTTTGTCGGACTAATGATCTTTTAAATCGTTGTGTAGTAAAGTTCTTGTGAAGGAAGAAACTTTATTAGAGTCATGTTTGTAAACATGTATTAGCTATGCATTTTTACACTCACGAACCTATTGAAGAATCTTTTTACATATTGGATACTTGTGTCTTTCAGATTGGTCAAATTATTCTTTGTGCTTTCTTGTGAAAGCAAAATCAAGAAATTTCTTGTCTTAAAAATCTCTTTTCAAATTATTGTGAGTAGGTTGACGAAGTCGACACCTTTTTACCTGCTTAGGTCCACTGTGTAGTGGAAAAACCAACAGAGGTATGTATCAGAGGACTGATCCAACTTGATAAAGAATCTTCCAACATCGTTCTGAATGAAGCCCGAAAAACTTACTTCAAATGTTGGGCAAAGTTTACATCAAGTGTTAAGAGCCAAGTTGAAGTTAATGTTCAGCTTATCATCCTAAGTTAGATGGATAAGTAAGAAAGGAATTGATCCTTAGAAGGTTAGTTGAGAGTAAGTGTAAAACCTAAGCACAACAAGAGGTGAGTGGATTTTTATTGAGGTGTAGATATGATTAGTAATCTGAGAATTTTCAGAAGTAGGATCAATAAGTAAGATGATTTCGGTAGATTTTGTTATGATCAAGGTAGAGTTTGCTAAAGGAACTCTAGGATAATGATAAAATGATCATCGTTAAGATTTAATTGTATGATTGGAAGAAATTACAGAAAGGTGTCTATGGTAGTTTTACCTAAGTTGAATGTGAGCGGAAAAGAGAAGTTCTTGAGTAAAATTAAGTTGATAGAAAAGTTCGAAAGCTAAGGATTAGATAATTCTATTCTATATAATCCCTTTTGGTTTAATTACATTAAGATATTCAATGAAGTTATTTTGAGGATGAGATGTGTGAGGTGATATCAAATTGGAGTGGTGAATTATAATCAAGAGAAACTAAGACTATGATTAAATATTTTGAGTAGGGAGTTGATGCGTGGTGCTGTGAAGACATTGTTGGTATTAGTGATAATATTCAGAGTTAGATGATTGGAATAAGGTTTCTGGTGGAACCAGGTTGATAAGAGAAGTGATTAAGTTTTGATTTTGTTTTTTTTTTGAGTGTGATAGACTCTTATGAAATTTTGAGGATAGTACGGATATGTAAAAATGACATAAGAATGAATTGTGTTTTGGAATATGGAATAAGAGGAATGAAGTGATGTGAAGGGGCAATGTAAAAGCTTAAGGTTAAGATGAGGTTACAAAATCCTGTTTAGTTTCGGATCACGAAATTTCGAGGACGAATTTTTTTTAGTGGGGTAGTAATGTAACACCCCGATTTTCGCTGCTTTGTAATATCGGTGATAAATATATAAATATATATTTTTATCCAGACTTAGAAAATGATTTTGGATAAACAAGGTCATTTCCATGTTATACTTATTTTCATAGGGTTACGGGGAAGTTTTTGGTTGAAAATTCAGACGGAAACCGGTCTGTCGTTTTGTGTTTTCACTGGCAGTAAAAGTTTACTGCTCAAAAAACCTAATTTTAATTTGTGAACGAGATGAAAAATGTTTTTATCGTATTTACTACGATACTGGAAGTTTTGAAAAATTTAGCATAAAAATTAAAATATTATATTTGTTGCGGGCGAAAACGTCGAGATATCTCTAGGACAACCTGCGTCAGATGAATCAAGGATTCAGCAACGGGGCTGAGGTGACGGATTTGACTGATGTGACAGGCATTTATGACGATCTTATCCACATCATAATGGCCATAATGGCGCATTTATGACAAAGGAATATTCTGCCTGGAAATGACGATTTTACCCTTGGCTCTTCATGAATTTTTCAAGCCATGCCATTGTAAATTTGGACCAAATTACCCCTAAATCCACACGGCTTCCTCCTCCATTCAAAGCATTTGGGCATCACTTTTCCAAGCCATAAATGAGCATTTATGTTAAGTGGATGAATCATTCAATTTTCATTAATGTCAACAAGTGAGTCATAGGCAAAGTCATTTTCTCCTCAATCCGCCAAAACTGTCAACAAGTGAGTCATAGGCAAAGTCATTTTCTCCTCAATCCGCCAAAGTCATAGGCAAAGTCTTTTCTCTTCTGAATCTCAGAAAACTTTCTGCATGAAAGTTGTTCATCTTTCTCTCTTCTTTCCAACGACATAAAGATCATAAAAAACGGACAAGTATATTGAGAGATATGTCCAAATTACCGAAACTGCTCTAAATCTTCATCATCTTCATCTTTCTCTCTAAACTTCTCAAGAATACTTAGAACACCAAGATGATTTTGTGAATAACCCCATCCAAATCATCATGGTGAATCATGGTGATAATTTACTCTAGTCATCATGACGACAAAAAATATACCTAGATATTTTAAACGTTAACCTAACCTACATCTGGTTAAATCTAACCGAGGTTAACTAACCATGATTTGTGGTCGCGCTGTCGCGCACGCGCCAAAAAGCGAGCCGTTTTATAAAAAATGTAGTTTAGGGCGACAACTCGGATATCGTCTCACCAGTGCCCGACCCATGGGAATGGTAGAAGATGTGCTAGTGCAAGTTGATGAATTGATCTTCCCTACTGACTTCTACATCCTGGATATGGCAGGAGAGACTCATTCCAGTAGATCACCAATAATCTTGGGGAGACCATTCATGAAGACAGCCAAGACTAAGATTGATGTGCATGATGGGACTATGTCTATGGAGTTTGGTGATATTGTGGCCAAGTTCAAGATCTTTGATGCTATGAAACACCCACTGGAGGAGCACTCGGTTTTCCAACTAGAGTTGCTTTCTGAGCTTATTGAGGATACCCATGAGGACTTTATTTCTGATTGTCCATTCATTTCTGGTTTTGATGATTTGTATTCGTGTACTAACTGTACTGACACTAACCCTTGTTCTGTTTGTGCTGAGTTTCTTGATTCCACCTTGCAGGGTGATGGTGATAGTGATAGTGAGAGTGAAGCTGTCTGTTCAGTAGAAGTCC
The DNA here is from genome assembly GCA_030762895.1 of Sophora flavescens. Lineage (NCBI taxonomy): Eukaryota > Viridiplantae > Streptophyta > Magnoliopsida > Fabales > Fabaceae > Sophora > Sophora flavescens. Next base: position 4,399,072 of record CM061070.1, read on the forward strand.
TTGACATCCTGGCTACTCCTAATGTACCATCTGTTGAGCAGCCACCATCCCTAGAGCTCAAGCCACTTCCTGGGAACCTGAAGTATGCCTACCTGGAGACGAATGAAAAACTTCCAGTCATCATTTCCTCCAGCCTTGATTCTGACCAGGAAGCCAAACTGTTGGAGGTTCTGAAGAAGCACAAGAAGGCTATTGGGTGGACCTTGGCTGATATTCCAGGAATTAGCCCCTCCAGATGCATGCACAGAATTCTATTGGAGGATGGGGCTAAACCAGTTAGACAGACCCAGAGGCGGCTAAACCCACTGATTCTGGATGTGGTGAAGAAAGAGGTGACTAAGCTTCTGCAGGCAGGTATTATATACCCCATCTCTGATAGTACGTGGGTAAGTCCGATGCAAGTTGTACCAAAGAAGTCCGGTCTCACAGTAGTTACGAATGATAATAATGAGCTTGTACCTACTAGAGTCCAGAATAGCTGGCGAGTCTGTATAGATTATAGGAAGTTGAACCGGGCCACCAGAAAGGATCATTTTCCTTTGCCGTTCATAGATCGGGATCTTTGGATCGGCTGGCTGGTAAATCTCATTACTGCTTTCTTGATGGCTTTTCCGGGTATTTCCATATCCATATTGCCCCTGAGGATCAGGAAAAGACCACTTTCACGTGCCCCTTCGGTACGTTTGCCTATAGGAGGATGCCATTTGGCCTTTGTAATGCTCCTGGCACCTTCCAAAGATGCATCCTTAGCATTTTCTCTGAATTTATTGAAAATTGCATAGAGGTGTTCATGGATGACTTCACTGTATATGGCTCCTCATTTGATGCATGTCTGCATAGTCTGAGTTTAGTTCTACAAAGATGCATTGAGACCGATCTGATTTTGAATTATGAAAAATGTCACTTTATGGTAGAGCAGGGGATTGTTTTGGGTCATGTAATTTCTAAAGAGGGTATTTCAGTAGATCCTGCAAAAATTGATGTGATTTCTTCATTGCCTTACCCATCTTGCGTACGCGAGATCCGTTCTTTTCTTGGACATGCAGGTTTCTACAGGCGCTTTATAAAGGACTTCAGCAAGAAAGCTCTGCCATTGTCAAACCTGCTGAAGAATGATGCCCTGTTCCATTTTGATGACCATTGCAAGGAGGCATTTGACTACCTGAAAAAAGCATTGAACTCTACCCCCATCATCCAGCCCCCAGACTGGACACTCCCTTTTGAACTAATGTGTGATGCTTCCAATTTTACTATGGGAGCGGTTCTGGCACAAAGAGTGAGCAAGGCTGCACATGTAATTCACTATGCTTCTAGGACATTAGATGATGCACAATCAAATTACACCACCACTGAGAAAGAACTGCTAGCTATTGTATTTGCACTTGATAAGTTTAGGTCATATTTGCTAGGTTCTAGGGTTGTTGTTTTCACTGACCATGCAGCTCTGAAATATCTGTTAAAGAAACCAGAAGCTAAGCCAAGACTGATCCGGTGGATGGTTTTGCTCCAAGAATTCAATGTGGAGATCAAAGACAATAGTGGAGCTGAAAATTTGGTAGCCGATCACTTGAGCCGAATAGCAAGGGATGAGGATCCTTCTCCCATCCAAGATGATTTCCCTGATGAGAGACTTCTACATCTGTATGGGGTAACCCCCTGGTTTGCTGACATAGTTAACTTTCTGGTTGCTGGTGTTGTTCCTGCAGGTACAAGTAGACATAAGTTCCACAAGCTCAAGAGCGATGCAAAGTACTATGTGTGGGATGATCCGTACCTTTGGAAGTTTTGCAGTGATCAGGTTATTCGGAGGTGTGTCCCCGATCATGAGACAGAGTCTATTTTGCACTTCTCACATGCCTCTCAAGTTGGAGGACATTTTGGACCACAGAGGACAGCAAGAAAAGTCCTGGATTCTGGGTTTTACTGGCCCACAATTTTTAGAGATTCCTATGAGGTATACAGGAATTGCAAAGAATGTCAAACAACAGGCCCTGCCATCACTTGTAGGAGTGAGATGCCTCAGCAGCCCATGCTCTTTTGTGAGGTTTTTGATGTGTGGGGGATTGATTTCATGGGCCCTTTCCCTCCTTCTTTTGGTTTTGTATATATTCTTTTGGCTGTAGAGTATGTTTCAAAGTGGGTGGAAGCAATCCCCACTAGGACTAACGATGCTAAAGTTGTTTCCAAATTTGTTAGGTCCAACATTTTTTGCAGGTTTGGCATACCTAAGGCTATCATCAGTGACCAGGGCACACACTTATGCAACAGAACCATGGAAGCTTTACTCAGGAAATATGGGGTTGTACATAGAGTTTCCACTGCTTACCATCCCCAGACCAATGGCCAGGCTGAAATATCAAACAGGGAGATCAAGCAAATTCTAGAGAAGATGGTGCAGCCGAACAGGAAGGAATGGAGCTGCCGTCTGGAAGACGCACTGTGGGCTCAGAGGACTGCTTTCAAGACACCTATAGGAATGTCCCCCTTTCGGCTTGTATTTGGTAAGGCATGTCACCTCCCGGTGGAAGTTGAGCACCGTGCATATTGGGCAGTAAAGTGCTGTAACTTGGACATGAAGGAAGCCGGTGTTGAAAGAAAACTGCAGTTGCAGCAACTTGAGGAGCTTAGGCTAGAAGCCTATGAAAGATCCAGGATTTATAAAGAAAAAACAAAACTTTTTCATGATAGGATGATTGTTAGAAAAGAATTTTTTGTGGGCCAGAAAGTCTTACTGTTTAACTCCCGCCTGAAATTGATGGCTGGGAAACTTAGGTCCAAATGGGATGGCCCCTTTGTTGTGACTAACGTTTTTCCTTATGGTGCAGTAGAGATTACACGTGCAGGTGCCCACAAGCCCTTCAAGGTTAACGGGCAGAGGCTGAAGCCATTCCATGGTGTGGATGCTGGTGTTCCTGTGGATGTTAATATTGAGGAGCTCTCCTTGGAAGCTCCCACCTACACTAATACTTGATCAGGGAGTTCCCTTTCCTTTCCCTCACTCTGATTTTATTGTTATGTTGTTTCATTGGGGACAATGCATGTTTTAAGTATGAGGGAGGGAACTAGTTGTAGTTTTTCCTTTTCTTTTAATAAAGCTCCTGAATAATTTGAGAAGCTCAGGAGTTATGTTGAGTCTTTTGTTGGCAAGTTTGATGGATTTTGATTGATTTTGCACAGATTGATTGCATGATTTATGTGATGATTCCCCCTAGGCTGAAATTTTTTTTGTTTTTTTGAAAAGTGATTCCCATGTGAAATTGAAAACTGAACTTTGAGATTTTGTTATGATGGCATGATTTATGATAAGTTTGGGGTGATGGGAAGCACACACTAGGGATAGAATCTCTGTCAAACAATTTGCATGAATGTCCAGGTGAGGTTTTGAGCCTCCAACATGTTTTTGACTGTGTGAAAATCACTTTTTAAGTTTCACTTTCCCGAATTTGCTTGAATCTCTTCTTGGTTTGCATGATTATGTGTTTGCTTCAGATGATTTAGGCATTTTCTTTGTAAATAGCTACTTAGCCTAAAATAACCATCCCTAATGCATGTTCCCTAGTTAGCCCCATTGAGCCTGATTAGCCTGTTAATTCTTGATAACCTAATGTTATAAGCCAAAAATCTGGAAAACCATGTTAACCCGATCTTAGGATTAGGAGAGCATGGAATCTTAGAAAGAAAAAGGGTGCAAGAAACTAAGTTTGGGGTGGCTGCAAGGTGTAATATGTTGTTGGGATTGAGAAAAAAATACAATAAAAAGGTTGGAGCCAAAGGCATATATAAAAAAAAAGTGTAAAAATGTTAAAAATAAAAGTATTAGAAAAAAAAAAAGAGGCTGTAGTCACCCAAGGCATAAAGAGAAATGAGAAAAGGAACTTGAGTGGAATTTCAATGTTTTGAAGTGTTTCATGCTCTCTTAGTTCCTAGGGTCTTCAGCCTAGTACCTTTGTATATCCTACCCTTAGCCAGGCCCCATTACAACCCATAAAAGACCTTTTGATGTTGCATGCATGTTTTCTGTGGGAACCATTTTGAGATGAAAATCAAATTTATGGGAAGTGTTCTTGAAAAGTGAAATTGAGTGAGTTGTTGATAACCTGACACAAACTGAGCGATTGAGTGAAACACAAATTGCCCTTGTGAGGAAGGCAGTTGTTTGAATTTGGTGATCTCTCTTTTGTGTGTAACTTAGATCCCTTGCTTAGATTTCTGATTGCTTGAATGATGAAATTCTCAAATGTTTAGAATAAATAAATGTGGGGATTGCTTTGCTTTAAAGGGGGGACATTGAAGAAAACTGTTTTGATGTATTGCTTGAATTTGTGCAAGGTTGATTGAATCTTTTAAGCTTGCCAGGTCTTGAGTCTTTTTGATTTTTGAGTTTTAGTTTGCTTGGGGACAAGCAAAGTTTAAGTTTGGGGTATTTTGATAAGCCTCTGGCTCATCTAGTTTTATGGCTAGTATGACCAGGGTTTTGTGCAAATTATATCCTATTTTCACCCAAATTAGATTAGATTGTCCTCAATCAAGGTTTTGAGTCTATAAAGTTGTTTTAGGTTAATTTAGCCAGTTTTGAGTCAAATAATGCACTTATAGTTGTGTCTTTGTTTTCAGGTTAAGTTGGAAGTCAAGAGAATAAAGAAGCAGGGGATTCACCTCGCGATTGTTTCTTCCCCGGCAACGGTGTGACACCCTAAACTCGGGTCATCACATGGTTACCCGTTTGCGGAAATAAAACTTTATTTGCTGGTTACTTTCGGAAAATAATGTTTTCTCAACGTTCATATTTTCAAAATATGGTGATAAATTTTTTTTCCTTTTTCTTTACAACAATAACAATCTAATCAAATCACACTTAACAACACAATGTATATAAATCTTACAACTATACTGCCTCATATATTTTCATACCTAAGTCAACATCAGTTTTATCTTCAAAACATAATAGGACCTAAGCTGGTCGTAACTAACAGACGCTACCGCCAACTGTAGCAGCACAGCACGCTTTCAACTAGACAGCCTTCTTCTTCGTGTAGAGGTCATACCCCTTGTGCTACTCTGATATGTGTTGTAAGGGTGAGACAACAATATATGGATTTAACACGATAACTAAATACTCGCACAAAAGAAGACACATACACATATACATAAACATCTTAATTATAGCATACAGTTTATCAGTGGGTTTCACACCCCAAACATCAACGTTGAAAAACTATGCATGGACACTTCAAAACATCATCTACATATTCATACCTAATCTCCGGAGATCCCCAACGTCATTTAAAATGAGCTGATCAGGCTCGATTGCCAAAAGAGGCACGTCGATTTTTGCCAACAGAGGCACGTCGATTTTTGCCAACAAAGGCACGTCGATTTTACCATAGCCCACTATCCGGAACAGTGAGAACGTCGATTTATGGATTTTTTTCATTGTACGTCGATTGCCAAGGGCACAATGAACACGTCGATTTCATGAATATCATAAGATACCATGATTCCATTGTACGTCGATTACCCAAAGGCACAATGAATACGTCGATTACATGGATATCATAAAATACCCTGATTTCATTGTACGTCGATTGCCTTGAGCACAATGAATTTCATTGAACGTCGATTGCCCAAAGGCACAATGAACACGTCGATTTCAGGAATATTATAAAGATACCATGATTAACAAATATGTCGAGACATGAATATCACCAAGATATCATGATTAACCTCGTAGGCACGTCTGCCAAAATGCATGCAAGAAAAACACTTTGTTCTCGTCGTTTTCTTTGTGTTCAATCTTTATTTGTCAAAGCTCTCAAAAGCTTATGACCCATCATCGTTTTAAACATCTTTACAACTTTTATTAACAACACAGGACCTCATAGCCCGAGTGCTCAATCACGAAGCCCCTAGACCTTGCAATCAGTCTTAGGTTCGTGGTGATAGAAAACATCATAAATCTTTTACCGTCGATTATTACGTCGTAAAGTAGACACACCGTCTACCTACTAGACACCAAGTCTATAACATCATAAGAACACTAGTACCTCGACGTCTCGGTTACTAAGTTCCATATCGTCGTTTACGTCATTTTTGTCTGTGAAAAAAAAAATCCAAAATTGGATAACGTCATAAGAACATTAGTACCCTGACATCTCGGTTACTAAGTTCCACATCGTCGTTTACGTCGTTTACGTCGTTTACGTCGTTTTTCGTCTATGAAAACATATCCAAAATAATATCTCCGTAATTTATCCAAATTACCGAAAATACGTCATTGAGTAAACTCATTTACAGAAAATCTTTTCTACTTGAAATTCGTTTATAAAATGTCCAATCATCAAAAACTTTTTACTGAAACTTCAACTATAAAAATTAAATCAATTCAGATTAACTTCTTCTCAAAACAAGTACTGCTATTTCTAAACTTTCACCGTAAATAATTTCAAAACTTGCCATCATTTATCATTTTCCAAGAAAATATTTTTAAAGTCAAACTTTGACTTTTCATTTTATATTATTATTTTATTATTTTTATTTTTTATAAAATATTTTTGAATATTAATTTCACAAAATAACTTTTTATAATATTTAGGAATTTCTTGCGTAAAAATTAGCAGTACTAAAAAATTTCACGGTTACGCTCTCACCGTGACTCATAAATTTCTTTTACACTAATAAATCCTTAAAATAATAGTATTTCTCAAAAACTCATTATTTTTCAAAATAATATTTTCCCACCATATTATATTCCAACATTCCCCATAAAACATTCCCCATAAAACGTTGAATATAATCTTCACAGCTTATTAAATCTTTTATCTGATTAATCGGTTGTGCACTGACCACTGTCAGGCCTCTCAAACAACATTCAACATTCATCATCCAACAATATCATCATAATTATATCACCAGGCAGATCATGCATCATAGCAACATAATATACTACTGCAGATAATTAAATCAATTAAAAGCAGATAAATCACCGATACTCAGATAAACAACACAACGTAAGCCACATAAACAAATAATCACAACCACATATAAATCATATAAACCACACTACAAGCAAAGAGTTATTGAGAAAAATCCATCATGGCAAGCCCCCCTTACCTCTTGAAGATTGAACTAACCGTTCCTGTTAATCTCCTGATCCCGATCTGATTTTTCCTCTCCGTCAGCGTAAATCGGTTAACTCAGTTGTTTCCTTCAAACGAATTGCAACCAAAATAAATCAAATCAAACAACAACACACTTAAATCAATGGGGGTTAGGGTTCGGCTTTACCCAATTTTCTAGGTTAGGAAACTTAAAATTTGATTAACTTAGGGATTAATGATCCATAAGTTACTTAAGCATGATTAATCACTTTAACCATGATTATGAACTAAGAATCATAAACTAAACCCATCTAGTTCTAAGAACTAGGGTTCGGTTTTCTCAAGATCAATAGGCTAGAAGTTTTAAAATCTCATCAACTCTTGGATTTAATCAACATACAAAGCTTAGAATTGGATTCAAAGATTACAACAACTTTTGAATCACAAAATCATTCAGTGATCATACCTAGGGTTTCGGTTTTTGAAGAAGCAAATAGGCTCAAGTTTGATTTTTGATCCTCTATATACTTGAATACAAGAACTATCAAGATATAATCATGAATCAAGACATGAAATTGAAACAAAACCTAAGAACACAACTTTGACCTAGATTCGGCCCAGTCCAGAAATTAGGGAAATAAATTTCTCATGATCTTGTGCTTCTAGATGATGAAAATAGAGATTATTATAAGATCATAGCAATTGGTTTCATGTCAAAAGGATTTTTCTAGAATTAGTTATGAATTTTTGAATCTAGCTTCAAGAACTTTAAACAAATGAAGAACATGTTGATCAAAGGCATAAACTCAAGAATCTTATGAAGAGAAAAGCTTAGAATAGCAAGATTAAGAGAGACTACCTCTTGATGATCAAAGAAAATGATGATTTGGATGATGTTCTTCAAGGTTTTCTTATGGTGTTCTTAAGAAACTTAAGGGAGAAGATGAACATAGTTAGGGTTTTAGAACAGTTTCAGTATTTTGGGTGGATCTCTCAACATACTAATCCGTTTTGGATGATCTTTATGTCGTTGGAAAGAAGAGAGAAAGATGAACAACTTTCATGTTGAAAGTTTTTCGAGATTCAAAATATAAACTGGTCAGAATTGCCAATCCAAATATGGCGAATTATGAGCTCCAAAGAACATGAAAATGGAAAAATGCCTTAAGGAAGAAGATAACCTATTTAAATGAACAAAAAACCCAAACTTAAGGAAGAAGGCATTGGAGCCTTGAGGATGGGGCAAGGTTTGGTCAACTTGTTCAATGGCAATTGTTAGAAATTGTCATAAAAAGACAAGGGCATTTTGGTCATTTCATAGGAAAATTTAATGTTGCCATAAATGTGCCATTATGGCCATTTATGATAGGATAAACTCGTCATAAATGCTCATCAAGTCGGTCAATCCAATGTCTCTGCTATGTTGCCGACTTCCCGATTCATCTGACTCAGGCTCTGCCTAGAGACATCTCGACCTATATGCCCGCAACAAATGAATGTGGGGATTGTTTTGAAGTGTTTCATGCTCTCTTAGTATGGCTAGTATGACCAGGGTTTTGTGCAAATTATATCCTATTTTCACCCAAATTAGATTAGATTGTCCTCAACCAAGGTTTTGAGTCTATAAAGTTGTTTTAGGTTAATTTAGCCAGTTTTGAGTCAAATAATGCACTTATAGTTGTGTCTTTGTTTTCAGGTTAAGTTGGAAGTCAAGAGAATAAAGAAGCAGGGGATTCGCCTCGCGATTGTTTCTTCGCCTCGTGAACCTGAAAGCCAGCAGAACAGTGAAAATGTCATCCTCTCTGGTTCGCCCCGCGAACAGCTTCTCGCCTCGCGACCCCGAAGGCTGACTGTTCTAGGAAAATGCAAGGTTTCTGTGTCGCCTCGCGAACACTTGACTCGCCTCGCGAGTAATCCAACCCTGGAAGACCAGAAGCTATCACGGTTTAACCATGCTAAAGGTCACGGCTGTGACAGTTTGGAACTTGAAGAGTCTCGCCTCGCGAGTAGTCCTTCGCCCCGCGAGAAGACCAAACGTTGCCGACTTTTCACAATATTCACCTCGCGAAGGGGTGCTCGCCTCGCGAGTGGACTTAATTTCTGGATAGTATAAATTGCCATTCTGAACAGCTTGAAGGGACTTTTGCTTCTCCATAGTTTTACATATTTTCTGTGTATTTCGTTATTGTCATGGAGAACTAATTTCTTAGATTAATCTACTGTATGAGAATTCCATATACATGAGGTTTTGTAATTCCTATTTTTCTTGCTTTTCCCTTTTCAATACCATATTATACATTTCTGTTTGTTATTTCAGGAGTGTATAGTGTTGTATTGATTCGTTTCAGTGATGTTATGTTCCTATACTTAATCGCGTTTGTTATTTCACATGTGTTCATTCATGTTCGTTAGTTCATGAGGGCTTAACCCCGTTTGTTATTTCGGGAATAGGAACATATATCCGTAGTAGCGATTGCGTTGTTAATTGTTGCTACAACTGGAAGGGGATTAGAATCTGCTTAGGGCTTGGGATTACATGAACCAATGATAGTTGGGAATTCGAGAACAGTAGATTAATCGTTGTTTGCTATTTGATAATCCCTTTGAACTGCCTTGTTTTAATTACTTTGTTTTGCTTGTTACTTATTTGCATCCCAATCCAAACCCCAAAAAAAAACTGATTTTTGTGAGAAATAACACTTTAAGAGTCCTTGTGAGACGACATCCGAGTTGTCGCCCTAAACTACAGTTTTTAAAACCCGCTCGTTCTTTTTGGTGCGTGCGCGACATCGCGACCAAGCTCTAAGGAGGGTGTCTGCTTAATGGATGGTACATTTGGAGTAGCCATGATGTCAAGAACTTCGGCTGAACAGACAGCTTCACTCTCACTATCACCCTGCAAAGTTGAATCAAGAAACTCAGCACAAACAGCACATGGGTTAGTGTCAGTACAGTCAGTACATGAATATATATCATCAAAACCAGAAATAAATGGAAAATCAGAAATAAGGTCCTTATGGGTGTCATCAATAATCTCAGAAAGCAACTCTAATTGGAAAACAGAGTGCTCCTCCAGGGGATGCTTCATAGCATCAAAGATGTTAAACTTTGCCACAATATCACCAAACTCCATAGACATGGTCCCATCATTAACATCGATCTTAGTCTTAGCTGTCTTCATGAATGGTCTGCCCAAGATTATTGGTGATCTACTGGAATTTGTCTCTCCTGCCATGTCTAGGATGTAGAAGTCAGCAGGGAAAATCAACTCATCAACTTGTACCAGCACATCTTCTACCATTCCCATGGGGCGGGCACCGGTCCTGTTGGCCAACTGGATAGTGAGACCTGTATACTGCAAGGGACCAAGATCAAGGTTATTGAAAATAGAGGTAGGCATGACATTTATGGAAGCTCCCAAATCCAACATGCAATTTTCAAATTTCTTGTCCCCAACAGTGCATGGAATAGTAAAAGTTCCCGGATCCTTGCACTTCTGTGGTAATGCCTGAGTGGGGGCTGAAACAGTAACTCTTTCTGGTGCAGGCTTAGACTGGATGAGAACTGAAACATTTCTTCCCAAATTAACTCTCTCACTACTCTTCAACCTTCTCTTGTTGGTGCATAAATCCTTCAGAAATTTAGCATACTTAGGAACCTGCTTGATCACATCCAAAAAGGGAATGTTCACCGCCACCTTTCTGAACACATCTAAAATTTCCCTCTCCTTATCTTCCCCACCAATCTTCTTATTTTTCTGCACTCTCTGTGGGAAGGGGATCGGTGGTATGTACACTTTCTCAGCTTCAACAATAACAGAAGGCTCAGGAGTTACCTCAACAGTTTCCTCATCTTTTTTAGAGGCTGCCTCAACAACTTTTCCAGATCTCAGAAATGGCACTCACATTAGGATTGGAGACATTGGGATTTATCACTGTTTGTGCCGGCAGTTGACTTGATCCTTGAGCTTGCTGTATGTTGTTTATGGAAGTGGCAATCTGTCCAATCTGTGTCTGCAAGGCTTGAATGGTAGCATCTGTCCGCTGCTGAAACTGTCCAATCTGTCCAATCTGTGTGTTCAAAGTCTGAATACTAGTCTGTGCTTGCTGCTGAAACTGGAGATTATTTACAGCCAATTGCTTGACCATGTCCTCTAGGGAAGGTTCGGAAGGTGCAGAAGTGAACACTTGAGGATGATTCTGAGGTGCTGTCATCGGTTGTTATTGGGATGAGTTCCCATACCGAAGATTAGGATGATTCCTCCGGTTGGGATGGTACCTATTTGTGGAGAGGTCAGGAGTATTGTACCGGTTCTGATTGTTGCCTTGATTGTAAGGATGGACTACATAAGCCTGAGACAATTCAGTAACTGACCCTTCCTTCAGAATGGGGCATGCATCAAACGGGTGCTCAGGAGAGTTACACATGCCACACAACATCACCGGCTGAACCCTATCCATTGCCAATTTCTCCACCAAAGAAGTGAGCCTATCAATTCTATCATCACGAGCCTGGTTGGAAGAATAACTATGGACCTCATGCACACCTCTTGTCTCAACAGAATTTATTCTGGTTGTAAACTGCTGGGAGTTCAATGACATATTTTCAATTAATTGCTTGGCAGCTGCTGGAGTCGTATCAACAAGTGCTCCCCCACTAGCAGCATCCAAAATATTTCTATCCATCGGCAGTAGCCCTTCATAAGAATACTGGATAAGAAGCTGCTCGGAAATCTGATGCTGAGGGCAACTGGATATCAACTGCTTGAATCTCTCCCAATATTCAGCCAATGACTCATTTCCTTGTCTGATGCCACATATTTCCTTCCTGATTGATGCAGCTCTGGAGGCAGGAAAATATCTCTCTAAGAAAACCTTCTTCAAATCATTCCAGGTAGTAATAGAGTTTGGCTCAGGATATAACAGCCAGTCCCGTGCAGCTCCCTGCAGTGAGAACGGGAAAGCTTTCAGCTTGATGTGATGCTCAGTTACTCCCTCTGGTCTCAAGGTTGTAGAGAAGACAACCTGGAATTCCTTCAAATGCTTGTGTGGATCCTCACCTGCAAGACCACTAAACCTTGGCAACAAATGGATTAGACCAGATTTTAATTCAAAGGGAGTAACAGCACCAGAATATTCAATACACAAGCCATTATAATTAACATCAGGGGTAGCAAGCTGTCTTAATGTCCTTTGGTCACCCATGTTATCAGAAACAGTTTTAGAATTAGAATCACTACTAGTGCTAGCCCGAATTGCTCCATGGTGTGTGTGTAGTGTTCTTTCAATTTCAAGATCAAAATCACACAATTCAGGGCAAGTAGACCTAGTAGGCAGACCAATTCAAAACAAAAACGAAAATGAAAGGAAAAAAAATGCGAAAATAACAAACAAGAGACCCCGGCAACGGCGCCAATTTTTGGTCGCGCTGTCGCGCACGCGTCAAAAAGCGAGCGGTTTTATAAAAAATGTAGTTTAGGGCGACAACTCGGATATCGTCTCACAAGGACTCTTGAATTGTTATTTACCACAAAAATCAGTTTTTTTTGGGGGGGGGGGGGGGGTTGGGGGGTTGGATTTGAATGCAATTAAGAAAACAAAGCAATAACAGAGCAATTTAAAAGATTATCAAATAGCTAAAAACGATTAATCTACTGTTCTCGATTTCCCAACTATCATCGGTTCATGTAAATTCCAAGCCCTAAGCAGATTCTAATCCCCTCCCGGTTGTAGCAACAATTAACAAGCGAAATCACTACTACAGATATATGTTCCTATTCCCGAATTAAGCAAACGGGGTTAAGCCCTTCGTGAACTAAGCGAACAAGAATTGAACACACGCGAATTAAGAAAACGCGATTAAATATAGGAATATAACATCACCGAAATAAATCAACACAACACTATACACTCCTGAATTAAGCAAACAGAAATATATAGCATAGCATTGAAAAGGGAAAAGCATACAAAATAAGAATTACAGAACCTCAGGTGATAATGGAAATCAATTTCAGTAGATTAATCCTAGGAAATTAGTTCTCCATGGAAAAACGAAACACACAGAAAATATGTAAAGAAAACAATGGAGAAGCAAAAGTTCCTCTAATCTGCCCAGAACAGCCATTTATAGTATTCAGAAACTGAGCCCACTCGCGAGGCGAACCCTCACTCGCGAGGCGAATATCATGAAGAGTTTGCGACGTTCGGTCTTCTCGCGGGGCGAAGTACTGCTCGCGTGGCGAGGAATGGAAGAGTCATGGCTTCTAGTCTTCAGTCTCGCGAGGTGAGACATGGATCCGCGAGGCGACACAGAATGGGTTGCATTTCTTTGGAACAGTCAGCTATCAGGGTCGCGAGGCGAGGTGTTGTTCGCGGGGCGAACCAGAGAGGATGACATTTTTGCTGTTCAGCGGGCTTTCAGGTTCGCGTGGCGAGAAGACTCTCGCGAGGAGAACACCTCCAAACTTTAAATTTCCCTGATTCTTTATTCACCTTGACTTCTAACTTAACCTGAAAACAATAAAATAGCCATAAGTGCTTTATTTGACTCAAAACTGGCTAAATTAACCTAAAACTACTCAAACGACTCAAAATGTTGCTTAAGGGCAATCAAGTCTAATTTGGGTGAAAATGAGATATAATTAGCACAAAACCCTGGTCATACTAGCCATAAAACTAGATGAGCCAGAGGCTTATCAATTTGCAACCCAAAATATCTTCTCCCTAACATGTGGTGTAGCAGACAGCCACATCTCTTCAAATTTTATGACCACATGTTTTGTTAACCATGATTATAAATAAACCCTAGTTAAGTTATTATTAACTATGGTTAAGTTATTATATTATTTTCTAACTTAACCTTGATCAAATAAACTCAACCATGGTTCTTTTATCTGATTAAACCACATATTTTCTCCTCACACCCACCTCTAGGCCGCACCCATCTTCCACACTTGAACCATTTTCACTCATTTTCCTACTTCATCATTTTGTTCCTCCAAAACTTCATGTTCTTTACTTTCTCTCACAAGTTCTTCACTTGTTCTTCATTTGTTCTTCACTTACTCATCATTTTTCTCTAACTTAGAAACATAACTTCATGAAACTTGTTCCTTAGATCAATTGCCATCACTTAATCCATTTTGTTCTTGAATCCATGAACTTTCAAATTCATCTTTTCTCTTCTCAAATTTCGGCCCACATCCATACATAACCATCCAAACCTTGTTTTGATCTTCTAAGATCATATTCTCACTTATCTAGAGGATCCAAACAATTTCTATTTCACATCTCAAGTCATTTCCCCACAAAACACAAAGAACTCCTTAGAGTTCTTGTTGAGATCATCTTTGTTCTTCAAGTTCTGGAATAAATCTTTTTATTCCAAGGTGAGGAATCTCTCTCTAATCTTCGTATCTTCATCAATCATCCATAAAATTCCATTTTGATCAATTATTTCATGAAATGCAATTCTTATATCTATAACTTTAAAGATTCCTAGAAAATTGTAGAAAAATCCATTTGACATGAAACCAATTTTTATGAACTCACTATGATTTCTATATTCATGATCTGAGAACATGAATCAAGAGAAAATTTCTTTCCTATTCTTCCATAGTGGACCGAGTCTAGGTCTAAGAGAGACTAGATGAATGTGTTTCAATTCCTATGATTGATACTTGTATTCATCTCTATAGTACCTATGATTATTGAATCTAAGAGTTTAGAAACCAAATCAAAATCCTAGCCTAATTTGTGAATGAAGGCCGAAACCTAGCTTTTGATGAATTAGAAGATTTTGTTTCAACTTTTAAGTTATAACCATTGATCTTAATTTTCTAATGCTCAAGGATCATTGATCCAAAAAGCTTGTAAAATTTTGATATCCTTAGCCTAATTAACTCATGTAGGTCGAACCTAATCATGTGTGTTAAAAGGATTTTGTTGTTTCATTTGGTTAATTGTGTTGTGTTTTGTGTGAAGGACATTTATTGTGGTTATCGTATTAAGTTTTGTGGAGGAATCAGGATTTCCGAGAAGAAATTTGCTGAGGAAAGTAATTTATGATCTTGCATTGTTTACTGTTGACTGCTGAATTGATGTGATATTTATCTGAGTAAATGAATTGATGTGATGTGTGGATTTACATGATTATAATTATTTGGTTATATTATAATTGTGATGCATGTCATGAATTGATATATGCCATGCTATTCTGATTGAAATTTATCTGCTGTTGAGTGTTGGACTGAGAAACCTGACATTGGTCAGTGTTAAAAAAATTAATTAAGGATAAAAAAAACTTAATAAGCTTGGATAATTAATCAGAGGGATTAATTTGGGAAATTTTGAGAAAAATGAAAAAAAATTACTATTTTAATAATATTTTGTGGAAACTGTGTAAATAAGCGACAGTAAGGGCGAAACCGTGAAATTTTTTCATAGGCTCTAATTTTTGTAAAATAAATTCAATTTTATTATAAAATGTTATTTAAAATGATTAAGTTCCGAAAATAATGTTTTATAGCAGTCAGAATAATTACATCTGATAGAGAAATTATTTAAGTTTTTTTAATAAAAGGCTAAGGCATGCATAGGCATCACGATAGAGAAGGTAATCCCAACTAGGTTGGCACCACCAGCCCTACCCATCATCTGCAGCACACCTCAATATATTAAAAAGATAAAAAGAGTACAAAAGAGTACAAAAACATGGGGGGACAATGACCAAAACCCATGAGAGAATTAGCAAAATCTATAATTAGGAAGACCCTGTCTATTCCTAATGAAGTCATCCTTAATAAAAGGAGGGGGGAGATCCCACCAGTGGAAACCATGGTTTGATGATCCAAATGAGGCTAATTTGTAAGCGCGGGCATTGCGCTCTCTGAAAATGTGAGAAACTGAAAATTGCATCTGTGACACATACACCAAGTACTTTCTCCATCTATTTCTCAATCTCCAAGGAATGGCCTTATTAGAACCGAAAGCATCCACTACAAACATAGAATCACTTTCCAACCACAGTTTGACCCAACCTTTGCTAAAGGCAATCTCAATGGCAGTCATGGCTGCCATAAGCTCAGCTGTAAAAGTAAAATTTATGCCAATGTAAGATGAGAAGCATCCAAGAATAGCACCACTAGAATCCCGAAAAATACCCCCACTAGCAGCATGACCCGGGGAGCCCTTAGCCGAACCATCAATGTTACATTTAATCCAATAGCACTTTGGAGGAAACCAATCCACCTGTTTAATGGTAGGAGCCTTGCAGCACTTACTAGAGATTGAGAAATGCTTAAAAATCTTAAACTCCTCTATTGAGGAAAACATTGGACCAGGAGATAAGGAGCCAGAAAGGTTGGTAGCAGCTAAAATAGCACCAACAACCCTCGAAGGAGGAATGGAGACGTTATTGAATCTGCAGTGATTCCTACAGCTCCAAATCATCCAAACCACATTGATGATGGTAGCCTTGATGACCAAATTAAGCTGTTTGCTCCAATTTCTGTCCAGAACCGAGAAGATTGCAGCAATTGAGGACAAATCTAGAGGACATTGCAGCGCTTGGCTCAACCAGTTCCATAAGTGGGTTGTGAATTTACAATGAAGAAACAGATGCTCAGCTGTTTCATCTGATTCTCCACATAAAGAACACATAGAGACTATGATAACACCCTTTTTCCTAAGACAATCATCAGTTGGCATTTTGCAATGGAAAATCCTCCAAACTAAAAAAGATCTGGATGGAGGGATATAGTTAGACCAAAGAACCTGACACCAATTCTGAGATGCAGCAGGGTTGAGAAACAGAAAAGCCTCTTTGAGAGACAGAGCACCCGAATCTGAATTTTTCCAAACCAGCTGGTCTTTCTCATCAGCACAAATTGGAATCACCACTTTGCCAATGTCTTCGCAAAGATCAGGGAACTTTTCGCATAATTAAGGGGGAAGCAACCAAGAGCCATTACTTATGAAATCACGGACAGTAGCCCAAAGGGATTCATGAAGATTGGAAGGCAAATGAATGGCATCTACAATAGGGAGATCAAGCCAACTGTCCCTCCAAAAGTTAATGCTTTTTTCCATCCCCAATAAACATAATTTTATTGATTTATTTTGAGAAAAATAATTATTTTATTATTATGAATTTATGAGTTGAATTAGTAAATACTTTGTGGAAGTTAAATTTTATTGAAAATTATTTTCAAAAATGAGATAATTAGAAATAAAAAGAATTTATCAATGATTTTCAGGTTTTATCAACATTTTAACAGAAAAAGAATTTCTGCAAGAGAATTTTATTCAGTGAAATTATTCCCTTAAACTTGGATAAGTTTTCGAAGCTTTTGTTTTGTATTTGTTTTTCACTAAGTGAAATGTTTTACAAGCAGATAAATAAACCTAGGAACCGAGACGTCGGGGTTCTAGTGTTCTATGGACACGTAGATCAAGGATCTGTGTCATTGGACGGAGTGTCCTGCAATGATTTTGTTTTTGGACTGTGTGTCCTAAATTGATGTGGATCGAAAGTGTGAGTTCCATATCTGCGAAGCCTAAAACTGGTGCATCGGTTTAAGGGCCTCGTGATTGAGCACTCCGACTGTGTGTCTTGTATTGAGTTTAAAACATTTGGACTGTGTGTCCGGTGTTTGTTTAAAGTGAAAAGTCTTAATAAGAAATTAAGGATGGTCGTTAAGCTTTGTGTTTCGACAAGGAAAGATTTTTACGACAAAGAAAATAAAACGAGAATAAAAGTTTTCTCATGCATAGATGGCATACGTGTCATGTGTTGTGATCATTGAGTCTGGAGTGGATCAATGTATCTGTTATGGACTATGTTCCATTTAAATATTGGGCCTCTGTACATGTGTGAGCCAATATATCTTTATAGGACTGTGTGTCCAATTTTATGCGTTAACTATGGTGATCTGTGTGAGGCAATAGGCTATGGACAATAAACTCCATAATTCGCGGTGACTATTGTGCCTCTTTACATGTGTGAGACAATGAGTCAAACTTTTGAATAATAACCCTGGTGAAACTGTGTGTGGCCAATGTGTTATGTGATTTCTTGGGCATTGTTTTATTTCGTTTTTACAATACGCCATGTGCGGAGCTTGATCAGCTCGAAACGAAACAGAAAGTTGTGGGATCTCCGGAGATTATGTATTAAAATAGAGCCTGAATATTGAAGTGCCATGCATTTTTATAAAATGACGATGACTGCCGGGTATAAAACCCTTTGAATTGAACTATTCTGCTATTTCGAATTAATTTTATTATGTTGTGAATATATGGTATTTATTGTTTGAGTGTCGTGCATGGGGTTGTCTTATCAAAACTCATACATTGGAAACTCACCCTTACATATATATCAGGTTCATTTTAGACTAAGGTAGTACTTTGGTACACTACTATGGATGAAGCGAAGGAATTCACTGAGTCATTTGAAGACTTAACTCCTATATGCTTGAAGAGGTATGCATTAGTGGGAATGTCTCGAGGGTAATAATTCAGGACCTACATTAAGTACATACCAGACTTTGACCGTGGAGATATCTTTACCACCTCTCTGATTTCTTACCGGTTTTCTGGTAGATTAGGAGTTTATATGTTCTGATACTTCCATAGTTCCGGGAGTAGAGGTATCCTCATCGATATTTCGATAGGTTGGGAGAACTATGGTGGTCTTCCCAACAGTGATTACTAGTATTGACCAGCTATAGGACTTTTGGTGTCTTATAAAGTAGTGATACTTGGCTAGTCTGGATGTTTGGTTATTGAGAGTCATTCCTTTGAGTTGTGATTCCAGATTATCGCTACGTTACAATTACGTCTTTATTTTCTTATGTTATGACTTTGGAGATGACCTATTATGTGAAGGTCTAAATGTAAAACTCTTATGATACCTATATATGTTATATAGTTGTATATTATGTTAATGGTGTTGGATTGTATATAGAGTAAAAGAAAAAGAAAAAATTTATCACTAATTTTGAAAGGGATAAGTAACTAGAAAATTATATTTTCCGAAAGCAACCAGCAACATTTTTTTTGAGTGTATTTCCGCAACAAGTTACTTAAATGTGATACCCTGAAAATGGGGTGTCGCATCTTCTGCAGGCTGGCTTTAATTTAAAACTCAAAGGCTCCCTTTGGGTGGTTAATTTGTTGGGTTGTTCATTACTTAAAGTGGTAAATTTGTTTGAGCTTTGAATCGGGTTATTTGTGGGGTTTGACTTAGGAAGGTTTTTTCTGGTTATTTGAGAGGCCAAAGGTGAAAATGATTATGGGGTTAATTAATTTGATCTACTTGGAGAGGGGGAGGCCCCACCCCGGACAGACCCGCCTCGGGCCTTGGAAGACATTAAGAGTTATTTTCCTGCAAAAATTCCCTGGTTAGAAAATCAGGGATAAAGTTATTTTCACCTTTTAAATATTCAATTTCAAAATCAAAACAACTAAGTAAACTTTGCCATCTGACAAAAATATGTTTGGAAACTAAATTTTTAACATCTTTTTCTAAAACATCTTTAGCTGCTTTACAATCAATTCTGAGTAAAAACTTTTTATTTATCAAATCGTCTTGAAATTTTGTAATACATAGTACTATGGATAAAATCTCCTTTTTAATAGTACTATATTTTTCTTGAGACGAGATCCAAAGACCGGAATGATATCTGACCACTTGCTCAACTTTTGAACTGGGAAGGATTTGTAGTAAGATACCACCATATCCTTTATCTGATGCGTCAGTCTGAACAATAAGACTAGCATCTGGATGAGGAATCCCTAAACAAGAAAGTGATTTGACATATTTATTTATTTCTAAGACTAATTTAGACAACTCTGGAGACCATGGTTTAGGATTTTTGGTCTTTCTAAGCCTAGAATAAAGAGGTTTACACTTTATCCTAATATTGGGAATAAATTCGGAAACATAGTTTAAACATCCTAAAAACCTTTGTAATTTCTTTTTATCAGTTAACTTATTAGGGAAATTATCAGCAAAAGCTATACTTCTGCTTATGGGGTTATTGTTCCTTGATAAATTTCGTGACCTAAAAATCATATCTTTGTTTGAAACAATTTTATCTTTTTGGCTGAAATTACCATGCCATTTCTTTTTATTGTTTCTTTGAAGATATTTAAATGTTTGAAATGTTGTTCCAAAGAATGTGAGAATATTAAAACGTCATCAATATAAACAATGGTGAAATCAGAATGTGGATTCAATATATCATTCATAATGTTTTGGAATTCATAAGGAGCATTTTTTAACCCCCATGGGCATTACATTCCATTCGTAATGTCCAAAAGAACTGTGAAAGCAGTTTTATACTTATCTTCTTCTTTCAACTTTATTTGATAGAATCCAGACTTCATATCAAATTTTGAAAAATTATTCCATCATGCACTCTTTTTAATAAATCCCTTTTATTCGGGATTGGGTATCTTATCCATTTCAAAACTTTATTTAATGGTTTATAATTTATTACCATTCGTGGTTCACCTCTTTGTATTTCTGATTGTTTATTAACATAAAAGGTTGTACAACTCTAAGGCACTTTCTTGGCCTAATTAATTTTTTATCTAGAAATCCTTTAATTTCCTTTTTACAAAATTCCAAAGTCTCACTATTCATTTGAATATATCGAGCTTTGGTTGGTATTTTACTTTCATGAAAATCATCCTCATATGGTAGGGACACCATATGAGTTTTTCTTTCCCAAAAGGCATTAGGAATTTCTGAACAAACTTCTTTTTCAAAATCCTTTTGTATTTCATTTATTTTTTCTTTTATTGAAGGATCTTGAATTTTTTTTTTCTATCTTTGCATATAAGATTTATTTTTGAAGAAATCCTATATGATTTTCTTTCCTGCGAATTATAGATAAAAATTTCTTTTCTCCTAAGTTATCCTTTATATTATTTAGATCTTTTGTTTTTATTGGATTTATAAATTCAAATAATATTTCTTGGTTATCTTTTATAGTTTTTAATCCTTCTTCTGTAATTTGTAGGGGATAAAGCTGTGTTAGGAAAGGGGTTCCTAGAATTATTTGTTCTAGAGTATCTTTAACAAGGAGGAAAGAGATTTTAAAACAAATTCCCTTATTACAGATATTGGCATCTTCTAACTTATAGTTTACCTGTAACTTTTGGTTATTAGCTGTGTATAATTTTGAAAGTGTCTTTTGGTAGTATTGTGTGGGAATGAGACCTTCTTGAATACAGTTAACGTCTGCTCCTGAGTCTACCAGTGAAAAGATTTATTTATTTTTACATTTATCTTTACATGCCATTTTTGTTACATGGTTTTTATTCTATAGAAAAAATTATCTTCCTCGTTATAGAGTGCATCAAATTCCTTTTCTTCGTTAACAGTGGAGGGAGAATTTGAGGGAGTGACCTTACCCTTTCCCTTCCCCAGCGAATTTTCAAAATTTTGTTATGAAATTTTGTATTTTTGTTTTAATTCTGTAACTTCAGATTTTAAATTTTTAACCACTTTGTATAAGAAAGGGAGTGTTATTGGTTCTTGGATAAATGATGTTTTAGGATTTAAAATATCTTTTAAATTGTAACCTGAAAACTCTTTTGTTGTTATTTCTTGACTCTCCAATTCTTTATATTTTTCTAACATTGCTAGCTTAACTTGTGGGTCATCTACTTGATTAACTAGGTCTAATAAGACTCTAGCTTCTTTGGAAATAATGTTAATTGTAAATTTACAGTCACAATTATCTCCTAGGCAACCGCAACTTAAGCAACCAACATCAGAATCTGAAGAAGTTTCTTGATTCTGATAAATTATCTCTTGTTCATCCTCAGAGGATGAGTTATCTGAGGTTTCTATATCATATAGCAAAATTTTTGCCCTCTGATCTTTTATTTCGTCATCCATTTTTAATTCTTTAATTTTTTGTTTTACCCTGCATTTTCTTGCTATGTGTCCTGCATGGCCACATTTATAGCAAATAATGTTTTTATCAAATCCTTTATTATATGGCTTATTATAAGCTTTGTTTTGTGGGGTGGGGTTGGGGTGGGTGGGGTTGGGGGGGGGGGGGGGGGGTTCATAAGGTTTAATTGGTTTTTCTAATGGTGTTCTTTTATTAAATTTTTTATAATTTTTAAATTTTTGTGGTTTAGCCCTTCTTTGTTTTGAAGGAGGAGTTATTTTTTCATAACCAAACTGTTCACAAAAATTTTCTTATTCTTTATTATTTGTTTTACTTTCAAATTTCTCTTGTCTATGCATTTTAATATCAGTACAAAACTGTAATCCTGTTTTATTTATTATTGAGATTATTCTCCCATAGATTAAATCTTCTAATGGGGTTCCTGGGTATTCAGTTTTTATCTGGGTTCTCACGTTTTGAGCAAAGTTCTTGGGAAGACCAGAAATGAATCTATCCTTCCAATAGGACTGCCTACAGTCCGTCCTGGTGTAAATTTTTGCTAAAAAGTTATCTTTGTACCATCTAAATTCTCCAAGAGTTGGGCAATAAAGATTATTTAATATCTCAAGGAACTTGTCTGCAAAGACATTTGAATCCCCAATGAATGCTTGAGATATTGCAAAAATTAAGGCTTCTACCTGTTGTTCTATTTGAATTGTTTCAGGTTCGCCTTGTTCATTATTTCTTACCTCTTGCTTAACAAAAGTGAGAATTGTTTGTCTATCAATTTCCCTTAAATTATTATCCCACCATCCTTTTAGGCTTCCTGTGAAACCTTGGATTAATAATTTAACAGTGCTTAGGGCATTATTTTCTTTTGCCCTGTAGGCAGTTGCTGCCATAGACATTTCTTCTAATTTTATCATTATTTGGTGCTCTGAAAACCCATCTATGTTCCATTCTACTATGCCCTCTCCATTGTATTGAGACACTTAATCAATCATAGCATCTTCAAATTGTATATCTGGCAAAGTAGGTCTATGGTAATAGTTTCTCAAAGTGGGGTAGGTTTTCGAAGTATTTTTTATTTTATTTACTGTGTCAATTCCTGTATCATCAAATTGTTTTTCTAATTCTAGAATATCTTCATTTTTTATCATGTTTAATTTTGATGATGATATTTTCAATGAAGCTAGTCTTTTATTTATTTCATTCAAAAGTTCACTACTAGATTCTTTTCCTATCTTAATTTCTTTTATTTCAGAATCTGACAATTTGTAAGGGGATATTAATGATTTTTCTAATTTCTTTGAAGTTTCTTCTTTTGGGGGTACCTCGTTATCTTCTGAGGTACTTGCAACTTGATACAAGAGTTGATTTGTAAAATTTAATTGTTGTTGAATATTCTTGATATCATTTCTTGTGGGTTGTGGGACAGTTAATGTTTTGGTATCTTCTTTCATAGTTTTGAAAGGAGATGTTGTTATTTTGATATTATCAATATTTGGAAAGGTTATTTCTTCCAAAAGGGGAATTACAGAAATAACCTCTTTACCTTTGGTTGTTTTCCAAATCCTTTTGGCCGAATTCAAAGTTTTTAATTCTAAGTTTTGAAAACAGTGATTTTCAAACCATGTGAAGTAGGGAATGTTGTCATCCTCTACCTCCTCGAGATAAGTATAATAGGATTCCCTATATTGTCTTATCTTTGGTTGGGAGAAAGTTGAGAAAAACCATTTTCTCTTACTTTCATATTGAGGTTTTAAAAATTCCTGTTGGAGTTTTTGTTTATCAATGTAAAATTTGTGATAACAAAACATTGATTATGAGTTTCGAAACTTTGATTGACTTCAGATTGAGTTGGTGACTCTCTCTGATTTACGGGTTGAATAGATTGTGGTGTTTCCACCCTATATTCAGGTTGAGGAATAACAGGATGATCTCTCACTCCTGCTAACCTTAATGAATGGAATGAATCAACTGATCTTCATGAATTATTTGTTTGTTTAGATCCCTCTGGGGTTCTAAACGATCTAGTAGAATTGCATCTACTAAATGGAGCAAAACTTATTGAAACATTTCCAGATGCATATTCAACTGGAATTGTCATCTGAGAGGGTTCCGGCTCCTCTGGAGGCAGAATTTCTTGTAAATTCCATTCGAGCTTCCTAGAGACTTTGTTATGATTGAGTCTCTCAGGAGTTACTGCATTTGACTTTTCAAGATTAACTTGTAAAAGCAAAGTATCTTCTTTTGATGAAATATTTAATGCTTTGGGTGAAATATTTATTTTCATGGCTTTATAATATAGTTTATATATTACTGCCATTGGATATGAATTCGTGTTCCAAATTCCTTCTTTTATCGTAATATATAATTTGATATTAGGTTTATTTTTTCCTAAACTTTAAAGACACATTGTATAGTTTGGAAAATTATTGAAAAAGGTAGGACCATCATGAAGATTGGTCTCAATTATTGAAAGCACTTGATCCTCGAACCTAGCAGGTCGAATATCTCTTAGGCATACACATACAGGTGTATCTATGCCTAATCCGTGCAATGGTTTTATTGCAACTTGAATTAAACCAATATGCAAAAACCTGTATTTTTTATTGTCTCTTTCTCTTATATATATATATATATATATATATATATATATATATATATATATATATATATATATATATGACAACATTCCCTACTTCACATGGTTTGAAGATCACTGTTTTAAAAATTTAGAATTAAAGACATTAAATTCTGCCAAAAGAATCTGGAAAACTACAAAAGGTAAAGAGATTATTTATGTAATTCCTCCTTTAGAAGAAATAACTTTTCCAAATGTTGATAACATTGAAATAACAACACCTCCTTTCAAAACCATGAAAGAAGATACCAAAACATTAACTATTCAACATCCCACAAGAAATGATATTAAAAATATTCAACAGCAATTGAATTTTACCAATCAACTTTGTATCAAGTTGCAAATACCTCGGAAGATAACGAAATACTCTCAGAAGAAGAAACTTCAAAGAAATTAGAAAAATCATTAATAATTCCTTATAAACTATCAGATTCGGAAATAAAAGAAATTAAAATAGGAAAAGAATCTAGTAGCGATCTTTTAAATGAAATAAATAAAAGACTAGCTTCATTAAAAAATATCATCATCAAAAGTAAATATGATAAAAAATGAAGATATAATAGAACTAGAAAAACAATTTGATGATACAGGAATAGATATGATAAATAAAATAAAAAATACTTCAAAAAGTTACCCAACATCTCGAAATTACTATCATAGACCTACTTTGCCAGATATACAATTTGAAGATACTATGCTTGACTTAGCATCTCAATATAATGGAGAACGCATCGTAGAATGGAATATAGATGAATTTTCAGAGCATCAAATAATGCGAAAATTAGAAGAAATGTCAATGGCAGCTACTGCCTACAGAGCTAAAAGAAATAACGCACTAAGCACAGTTAAATTGATAATTCAAGGATTCACTGGAAGTTTAAAAGGATGGTGGGATAATAATCTAAGAGAAGTAGATAGACAAACCATTCTTACATCCGTAAAACAAGAAGTTAGAAATAATGAACAGGGTGAACCCAAAATAATTTAGATAGAACAACAAGTAGAAGGCTTAATTTTTTCAATATCACAAGCATTCATAGGGGATGCAAATGTTTTTGCTGATAGGTCCCTTGAAATATTAAATAATCTTTATGGTCCAACTCTAGGAGAATTCAGATGGTATAAAGATAACTTCTTAGCAAAAATTTACACTAGAACAGACTGTAGACAGTCTTATTGGAAAGACAGATTTATCGCTGGTCTTCCTAAGAATTTTACTGAAAAAGTTAGAACCCAAATAAAAAATGAATATCCAGGTACTCCTTTTGAGGATCTAACCTATGGAAGAATAATTTCAATCATTAACAAAACAGGTTTGCAATTTTAAACTGATATAAAGATGCATAGGCAGGTAAAATTTGAAAGCAAAACCAATAATAAGGAATTAGGAAACTTTTGTGAGCAGTTTGGCTATGAGAAAATTACTCCTCCTTCGAAAAGAACAACTAAGCCACAGAAATTTAGAAATTATAAAAAATTTAATAATAGAACACCAGCTGGAAAACAAGTCAAACCTTACAGAAAACCCCAAAGTAAAACTTATAATAAACCTTATAATAAAGGTTTTGATAAGAACATTATTTGCTATAAGTGTGGTCGTGTTGGCCATATAGCTAAAAAATGTAGAGTAAAACAAAAAATAAAGGAACTTAAAATGGATGACGAAATTAAAGAACAAATTGCTAAAATTCTGCTTTATGAAACAAAATCCTCTGATAACTCATCAACTGATGATAATGATCAAGAAACAATTCATCAAAATCAAGAAACTTCATCTGATACTGATATTGGATGTTTAAGTTATGGATGCCTTGGAGATAACTGTGATTGTAGATTGAAAATTAACGTTATTTCCAAAGAAGCTAGAGTCTTGTTAGACCTAGTCAATCAAGTTGATGGCCCACAAGTTAAGCTAGCAATGTTAGAAAAATACAAAGAATTAGAAAGTCAAGAAATAACAACTTTAGAATTTTCAGGGTACAATTTAAAGGATAATCTAAATCATGAATCATCATTTATTCAAGAACCAATAACACTCCCTCTGCTATATAGAGAAGTCAAAAATTTAAAAACTGAAGTTGCAGAATTGAAACAAAAATACAAAATTTTGCAACAAAATTTTGAAAAATCATTGGGGAAGGGAAAGGCTAAGTGTAACACCCCCCCTTAGGGCATTACTATGTAACACATGCGGAAGTAAATTAAAAGATAATTTGCCGGTGCTTTCGGAAAATAATTTATATAAGTACATAAGTATATGAAATTGGGTATAAAAATTTTGTCTCGACTCCACACCTAAGCCTTGATCGGCACACAAACTTACTATCACAGCCTGGCAAGCCTATTTAATTTAAAGAATATACTTGAATAAAATCTAGTATTTTTACAAAAATTTTGACAGTCTCCTCTGTAATTCGGACATCCCAGGTAAAAGAACACCTGCTAAAATAATTACATTTTCATTCCAGAATTCCAGTTACACCAAATACAACCATGCAGTAATATGCTAAAGATAGTTATATCAATTAGCTATACATGACCAAAAGGGAAAGTTTAAGTTTTCATTCAAAAGAGACGCTCTCCGAGCCATAAACATTCCGTTTTAAAATATAGACTCTCTGAGTCATACCCATACATACTTATCAAAAATCCAAGTCCCAAACCTAAGCTGGTCATTCTAAAAGTTATTCCTGAGGAAAACTCACGTGATCATTCCACAATCAAGTACTTCATCAAGCAACTAGATCTAAGTCTCTGAGTGACTTAGGAAGACTCCTCTGCACCATCTGTACAAAAGTACCCAGGGTACGATAGCGAACCAGAAGAAACCTGATATATCTGTAAGGGTGAGATACCGACAAATGGATATATCACACAACAACTATATACATGATACATACATCACATAATCATATAAGCAGTTAAATCATACATATACATAACATAACAGTGTTATATCAAAGGGTCTCAAACCCTCACAGTCAGCCTTTGAAAATATGCAGGGCACTTCAATATCAGGCTCTAACTTAATCTCATGAGATATCAACACCGTTTTCCACTGGAGAAGAATTAGAGTTGGTCAGTCTCTAGCCCACCGGGCAGTTGCCTCCATACCCTCATGCATTTAAGGTCTCAGGATAAGCAACGTCACATGTGCCTCTGAACTCGGTTTACATGGACAGACTCCCAGATACCACCTTGTATCTGATATGTAAGAAAGGCACGTCTGCCTGGGTGAAATTCACATGAGAAAATATTTTATTTAAACGGTTTTCTTTGTGTTCATTCTTTTTCGCTGTCGCAGCTCAAAGCTAACGACTTAATCATCATTTCCCCATCACTTGAAAACTTAGAAGCATAGGACACACAGTCTGAATGCTCAATCACAACGCCCGAGACCGATGCACTAGTCCTAGGCTTGTGGTCGTAGAAAACAACATTCACCTTTAACAACGTTCATCACAACGTGGTTAGGACACACAGTCCACAACAACGTGATTAGGACACACAGTCCACAACAACGTGATTAGGACACACAGTCCACAACGTGATTAGGACACACAGTCCACAACAATGTGATTAGGACACACAGTCCACAATAATGTGATTAGGACACAGTCCACAACAATGAAATCAGAACGCACTGTCCTCGATTTCGAGAATTGGACCCTCAGTCCAGAACATCATGAATAGGACCCATGGCCCCGAATTAACACTGATCCAAAATCACGTGCGTATAACTGAATACTAGAGGAGACGTCTCGCGTACTAGATTCTCTTTCTTACGTACTTATTTTTCGTTCAGTGAAAATCAAATTCAAAACCGAATCCTCGATAACCTATCTAGGCTATCGGAGAGTTTCTAAAACATTTAGGAGAAAACCTTTTCTTTGAAAATCTTTTATAAAGCATCTTTGAAATACTTTTGTCTTTGAAAGTTTCCAATGGCATGACTTGTAATTGTCATAAAAAGACAAGGGTAAAATGGTCATTTCATAGCAAAAATTCCCTTTGCCATAAATGCGCCATTATGGCCATTATGACTCGGATAAGCTCGTCATAAATGCTCGTCAAGTCGGTCAAATCCATCATCTCAGCTCCGTTGCCGACTCCTTGGTTCATTTGGCGCAAGCTTTTCCTAGAGATATCTCGGCGTATACGCCCGCAACAAATATAATATTTTAATTTTTTTACCAAAATTTTAAAAACTTCCAGTATCGTAGTAAATACGATAAAAGCATTTTTCATCTCGTTCACGAGTTAAAATTAGGTCTTCTGAGCAGTAAACTTTTACTGTCGGTGAAGACATAGAAAACGGCAGACCGACTTGCGTCTGAATTTTTAACCAAAAACTTCCCCGTAACCTTATGAAAATAAGTATAACAAGGAAATGATCTTGGTTTATCTAAAATCATTTTCTAAGTCTCGGATATAAATATATATTTATATATTTATTACCGACATTACAAAGTAGCAAAAATTGGGGTGTTACAAGGTTTATCTATTTCCTCCACCTTTTTTTTACCTTTCCTTGACACCGTCTTAAGCAAGCTGGACATGGCAACTGAACCTAAATGATCTAGCACCTATATCAGAAACAGAGGCTTCTTACCGAAACACCGGGACCACCTTGGCTTACCAACGGATTTACGACCCTAACCCGCGGGCTTTATGTAACACCCCGATTTTCGCTACTTCCTAATATCGGTAATAAATATATAAATATATATTTTTTCCCGAGACTCAGAAAATGATTTTGGGTAAACCACTATCATTTCTATATCATGCTTTATATTATAAGGTTACGATGAAATCTTGGGTTGAAAATTCAGACGGAACCCGGTTTGCGTTTTCACTAACAGTAAAAGTTTACTGCTCAGAAAACCTAATTTTAATTCGTGAACAAGATGAAAAATGTTTTTATCATATTTACTACGATACTTGGAGTTTTGAAAAATTTAGCGTAAAAATTTAAAATATTATATTTGCTGTAGGCGAATCCCGGCCCGCGAATTTCATTGACAGTATAATTATACTGCTCCAAAGACCTAATTTTTTCTCGTGAACCAAAAAATTAAGGTTTTATTTAATTTCCTACGATTTTGGTTATTTTGAAATATTTCACTAAAAAGTGAAATATTATATTTTATCCGGGTGTCATATTGAATCGGGGAAACAACGGAGCAGATTACGGGATTTTCGGGAGCCGCTAACGGATGATACCCATGAGTCAAATATGGTGAGTCAGTCATGTGAAAACATTAATGGTGCACATGGCCCCATGATGACAATTTCTATGGAAATTGCATTTTGGTCCTTAAACTTATTCTTAATTACACTTTGGTCCCTTAGTTAGCTTCTATGTTTTTCCAAGTTAATTGGGCCAGAATCTTTGCTCCAAACCCATTATAGGGACGTGGCCTTGAGGCCCAAATTCTTTGTCCATGGATTAAATTTCATGAAGCCCATTTGAAATCATATAAGTTCCCTAGCTTATGTTTATGCCTTAAGCATTTTGGTGGGCCAAAATAATTGAACCCAAGCCCAAATTTCCATGGCCCATGCGCAAGCCCAAGGAAGAATGGTGGCTGTCCTTAACTTGGATGAGCCAAGTTTATTCTTGAATCTTCTACAATGTTCTCCAATATTCTCCAATGTTCCAAACTATTCTCCAGAGTTCTCAAGTGTTCTCAATTATTCCAAAGCATTCTAGATTCTTTCCAAAAAGCTTCAAGAAAATTCAACAAGATGAGTCACAACGTGAACACATTAAGTGTTGCACATGGTCATCATTTCAAACTATTGGAAATTTGCAAAATAGTCCTTATACTTTTGGAATCTTTGCAAAATGGTCCCTAGGAATTAATTGTACTTAAATCCTTTGAGAAGCCACCTCCTTTCCACTTAATCCCTCAAAAGTGGCGCAGTCACATCCCTATAAATACCCTCCCTCACATTTCATTTTCTTCCTATTGCCTTTTTGTTTCATAAACTCATAAGTTCATAAGCTTTTCTAGCATCATTTTGTGAAGCAAGTCTTTGGATCTTCACTTGTTTTTGATCTTCAAGAGGTTAATCCTATTCTTCTTCCCTAATCATGTTTATGTTCTTCAATAAGTTTCATGATTCAAAGTCTATTTCATCTATGTTCATCACTTTTAAGTTTCTAGATCTAGAACTTTGAAAAATCACCATAAATCATAGAAAAATCCTAAAAATGTGAAACCACATCCTATGTTCTTATAATCATCCCTAATATCATAATCCAAGAGATTGTTTCAAACAAAATCTTCCTCCTCATGTTTTTGAACATGGCCGAAACCTATAGTGAGAGGTGGAGGAACCTTATTGTTTTCTACTTGAAAATGATCATAGATCTCATGCTTCTAGGGTATGTACTTGCTAAATCCAAGTTCTTGTATCAAGTTGAAATTTATAACCATGTCTTTCATGTCTTGGCCGAAATTCATTAGTGAGGAACTTGAATGATTTTGTTAAGTTTTATCAAAGTGATCATGTAATCATCTAGTTAATAAATGATTATGTTAATCTAAGTTGGTTTGTCAAAAATGAAAACCCTAACCCTATGTCCTTGTGTTGGCCGAATCTACCACTTAGAGGATTATGATGGTTTTGATTCTTAACTTTGTTGTTTAGCCTTAATCCATTTCCTTAAGTATATTAGGATCATTAATCCATGACTTAAGCAAAATTGGAGATTTTGAGCCACAAAACCCTAAGAGGCCATGTCCTATTAGAGAGGATTAGATGTTTGTTTAGCTTGATTTGATTGGTTGTTTGGATGTGTTGTTGAAGGTTAATTGTTTTACGGTGTACGAGGGTTTCCGATAATCGACAGAGTTCTTTTAATTTCATTGAGGAGCTTCAAGAGGTAAGGGGAGCTTACCTGGGGGATTTTTCTCAATAACTAATTGCTTTTAGTGTGGTTGATATGATTTATATGTGGTTGTGGTTATTTGTTTGTGTTGTTTATCTGTGTATCGGTGATTGATCTGCTTTTAATTTATTTAATTATCGGCAGTAGTATATTATATTGCTATGATGCATGATCTGCCTGGTGGTATAATTTTGATGATGTTGTTGAATGTTGTTTGAGAGGCCTGACAGTGGTCAGTGCACAACCGATTAATCAGATAAAAACTTTAATAAGCTGTGAAAATTATATTCAACGTTTTATGGGGAATGTTGGAATATAATAGTGGTGAAAAATATTATTTTGGAAAAATAATGAGTTTTGAGAAATATTATTATTTTAATGATTTATCAGTATAAAAGTAATTTAGGAGTCACGGTGAGAGTGTAACCATGAAATTTTTTTGGTACTGCTAATTTTTACGCAAGAAATTCCGAAATATTATAAAAATTTATTTTGTGAAATTAATATTCGAAAATATTTTATAAAATAATAATAATAATTTTTAAAAAAAGTCAAAGTTTGACTTTAAAAACATTTTCTTGGAAAATGATAAACGACGGCAAGTTTCGAAATTATTTACGGTGGAAGTTTAAAAATAGCAGTACTTATTTTGAAAAGAGATTTAATCTGAATTGATTTATGTTTTTAGAGTTGAAGTTTTAGTAAAAGAGTTTTTGATGATTTGACGTTTTATAAATGAATTTCAAGTAAAAAGGATTTTCGGTGAATGAGTTTTATTTAACGATGTAAAGGACGATATAGACCTTAGTAACCGAGATATCGGGGTACTAGTGTTCTTAAGATGTTGTCTTATTTTGGATTTGTTTTTCACGGACAAAAATGATCATGTGGAACTTAATAACCGAGACGTCGGGGTATTAAGGTTCGTTGTGTTGTGGATCGGGTATCTACTTAAAGAAGTTAAAATGTTTTAAGATGTTTTCTATTACCACGAACCTAAGACTGATTGCAACGGTCTAGGGGCTTCGTGATTGAGCTCTCGGACTTTGAGGTCCTATGTTGTTAATAAAAGTTGTAAAGATGTTAAAACGATGATGCTTTTGAGAGCATTTGATGTTTAAAATGATGATGCTTTTGAGAGCATTCGATGTTTGAAATGATGATGGGTTGTAAGCTTCTGAGAGCTTTGACAAAGAAAAGTGTTGAGAACAAAATATTTTTCTTGCATGCATTTGGCAGACGTGCCATGATCAAACGAGTGATTACCTTGCAGCGTCATGGTAGATCATACCAACGATGTTCTTATTGTGCTGGGTGGACAATGAGGCCCCATCAACGTTGTAATCACCTGTGCCTCGAGGTTGGACAGTGTGAGATGGGTTTTGGCTGTGTGCCTGTGACTGTGTGCCTGTTTGCCTAGTGTGGCAATTGATCCTGATCAACTCATCACGAGGTTGGAGATATCGCATGAGATTAGGTGTGAATGTTTAGATGATGTATTGAAGTGTTCATGCATATTTTTCCAACGTTGATGTTTGGGGTGTGAAACCCATTGATAAACGATGTGATATAATATGATTGAGTACGTTGTTATAGACATGCATATATGTATGTGTCTCCTTTGTGTTGCGCTTTTAGTTATGGTGATAAATCCATATATTGGCGTCTCACCCTTACAAACATATCAGAGTCGTACAAGGAGTATGATCCCTACAAGAAGACGAAGGTTGTCTAGTTCGAGGCATGCTGTGCTGCTCCTATTGGTTGTAGTGTCTGTTAGTTACGACCAGCTTAGGTCCTATTATGTTATATTATATTTTGAGGATAAAACTGATTATTATTTAGGTATGAAAACATATGAGGCAGTATAGTTGTATGTGCAACGCCCCCCCCCCCCCTTGGGGCATTACTTACGTAACACATGCGGAATTTAAATTAAAAGATAATTTGCTGGTGCTTTCGGAAAATAATTTATACAAGTATATAAGTGTCTGAAATTGGGTATAAAAATTTTGTCACGACTCCTAAGCCTTGATTGGCACACAGACTTACTATCATAGTATGGCAAGCCTATTAATTTAAAGAATATACTTGAATAAAAGCTAGTATTTTACGAAAATTTCGACAGAGTCTCCTCTGTAATTCAGACATCCCAGGTAAAAGAACACCTGCTAAAATAAATACATTTTCATTCCAGAATTCCAGTTACACCAAATACAACCAGGCATTAATATGTTAAAGATAGTTATATCAATTAGCTATACATGACCAAAAGGAAAAGTTTAAGTTTTCATTCAAAAGAGACGCTCTCCGAGTCATAAACATTCCGTTTTTAAAAATATAGACTCTCTGAGTCATACTCATACATACTTATCAAAAATCCAAGTCTCAAACCCTAAGCTGGTCATTCTAAAAGTTATTCCTGAGAAGAACTCACGTGATCGTTCCATAATCAAATACTTCATCAAGCAACTAGATCTAAGTCTCTGAGTGACTTAGGAAGACTCCTCTGCACATCTGTACTAAAATACCCAGGGTACAATAGCAAACCAGAAGAAACTTGATATGTTTGTAAGGGTGAGATACCGACAAATGGATATATCACACAACAACCATATACATGATACATACATCGCATAATCATATAAGCAGTTAAATCATGTATATACATAACATAACAGTGTTATATCAAAGGGTCTCAAACCCGCACAGTCAATCTTTTGAAAATATGCATGACACTTCAATATCAGGCTCTAACTTAATCTCATGAGATATCAACACCGTTTTTCACTGGAGAAGTATTAGAGTTGGTCAATCTCTAGCCCACCGGGCAGTTGCCTCCTTACCCTCATGCATTAAGGTCTCAGGACGAGCAACGTCACATGTGCCTCTTCACTCGGTTTACATGGACAGACTCCCAGATACCACCTTTGTATCTGATATATATCAATAGCACGTATGCTTGGGGAAATGCACATGAGAAAATATTTTATTTAAAAGGTTTTCTTTGTGTTCATTCTTTTTCGCTGTCGCAGCTCAAAGCTAACGACTTAATCATCATTTCCCCCTCACTTGAAAACTTAGAAGCACATGACACACAGTCCGAGTGCTCAATCACAACGCCCGAGACCGATGCACCAGTCCTAGGCTTGTGGTCGTAGAAAGCAACATTCACCTTTAACAATGTTCATCACACGTGGTTAGAAGACACAGTCCAACACAACGTGATTAGGACACACAGTCCACAACAATGAAATCAGAACGCATTCATCACACGTGGTTAGAAGACACAGTCCAACACAACGTGATTAGGACACACAGTCCACAACAATGAAATCAGAACGCATTCGTCACACGTGGTTAGTGTAACACCCTAGTATTTACACCTATGATTAATTATTTTATTTGGATGTTTATGTTTATTTTGTTATGTGGTTTAGTTTGAGTAATTAAATTACTATCTTCAAATTATTTTATTAGGTGCGTTGGAACTGACTTATTTCAGTGAATGCACGCTTATTAGACAATAATTTTTGTTATTGTCACTATTATTACCAGTACAGAAAAATATTTTAAATAATATGATTAAGAGAAAAGCATTTTCATATTTTCATCCTATTTAATTTTAGAGTTGAAAATAAACTGGTTTGACTTTAATCATAGATTAAATTTTGGACCGAGTATTTTCTTAGTTGATCAGTTCAATTATTAATCTTTACTTTAATTTGAATTTCGAAATCATATATTTATCAATCTTTATTTTTAGATTCCAAAAAGTAAAAACATGTTTATTTTAGGCCTAATATTTATCACTCATTTTGTACCTATCACTAAATAATTAGTTTAAAAACTCAATTTTATCTCCTGTCTCTCTCTTATCTTCGACGCCTCCTCACCCCACTCTTCAACAGTTTTTTTTCTTTTTCTCACTTCTTCTTCCTCATTTATTCTTTCTTTTCTCTTTCTCCCTCAACTTCATCTTCTCCTCCTCCACCCTAGTTCCCAGCCACCGCCTGAGCACGCCCAGCCGCGCGCCATTGTCAGGGAGATCGCCGTCACGGTCGCGTGACCTAGCTCCTCCTCACCGTGCGTTAC
Organism: Sophora flavescens; assembly: GCA_030762895.1. Lineage (NCBI taxonomy): Eukaryota > Viridiplantae > Streptophyta > Magnoliopsida > Fabales > Fabaceae > Sophora > Sophora flavescens. Next base: position 4,434,717 of record CM061070.1, read on the forward strand.
TGTGCGCGTCGCCGTGAGCACGTCGTCCTCCAACACGTTTGGTTCGTTCTGCCACTGTTCATCATCATCTCCGCCGTGAGCGTCGCCTGCAACCCGTCTTCCAGATGCCGTTTGGCCGCGCCTGGTAGGGAGCAACACCTAGGACTGGCTGGTATCTTCCCGGACTGTTGCAGCAGCTCAAAAAAATGGAGCTCCGCCGCTGATCCGTCGCGTCTCCATCGTCAGCGCAGTGCCGGACCTCCAAGACAGTACCATCATAACTTCCTCTTCACCTTGGGTAAGAGTTTTACCTCTAACCTCTTCTCTTTTGTAAATCCCCAAATGGATTTTTAAAACCCTAACCCTGACCCTTTGATTTCAGATTTTAATCTTGAAATTTAAGGTTGTTTTATGAGATTGAGACTGTGAATTTGTGTTTCCCTAAACCAATTTCATTATTCTTAGTTTTCCCTAAATTTTAATAAGGAGCCCTAAAACCCCAATTTGATTTTATTTGAATTTGGGTATGTTTTGTGAAATTAATTATGATTTAGTGCAATTAGGACTCTAAATGGATGATTTCCCAAGGTTATTTTCATGATCTTTTAATCAAAACAAAGTTTCCTTAAAGGGTATTGGGAAGCGTGAGCTTCAAACATGATTTTATTTAAAAATAACCTTGTTTAGTAATTGGATTAAGTGTTTAGATAAAGTTAGAATGTGTGTTTGATCATGTGAAATTGATTTCTTGATTTTTGGTTGTTTCACGTTGTTGGATTCCCTCTCTGAGACGTTTGACACGGCTATGCTTGCTTGATGGAGTAGATAGTTACACTCTTGGAGCTAATGTGAGTATTAAGACGAGGATCCTTTACTTGTCTTCAAAGGTAAGGGGAGTTTGCCTAGGGATATTCAATAACTGTATGCATGTGTGTATGTGTTTAATTGGATATTTACATGTTGATTGAGCTTACTTGATTATCTAATGTACTTGAACTGTTATGCTATTACCTGATGTTGAACTGTACTTGTTCTAAATGTTATAATGCATATATGTGATGAACTGCTTTCAACTGTGATATTAGCATTGAACTGATAATATATATACTGCTGTTGATTGAAAGTTTGCTAATCCAGACTTGTGTCTGTGCTCAACCGTTATAAGGATTAAAAACCTTAATAAGCTTTGAAGATGAAGGGATTGGTGTTCTTTTCCAAAAGCTCATTAACTTAAAGTACTTATTTTAAATGTTGAAATGGTTTTGGTGAACTTTTGTTATACAAGAGAAAAATCCTTTTCGAGCTATGTGTTTTCAAGTGAAAACTTTCAAGATTATTTGGCAATATCCTATTGGGGGAAAATATTTCAAGGATAAAAGTATTTCAAAGATGCTTTATAAATGATTTTCAAAGAAAAGGGTTTTCCTAAATATTTTAGAAACTTTCCGATAACCTGGATAGGTTATCGAGGATTCGGTTTTGAATTTGTTTTTCACTGAACGAAAAATAAGTACTTAAGAAAGAGAATCTAGTACGCGAGACGTCGCCTCTAGTATTCAGTGATGCGCACGTGATCTTGGATCAGTGTTAATTCGGGACTACGAGTCCTGGTTATGATGTTATGGACTGAGAGTCCAATTCTCGAAATTGAGGACAGTTCGTTTTGATTTCGTTGTGATGGACTTAGGTCCTAATCACGTTGTGTTGGACTGTGTCTTCTAACCACATGTGATGAATGCGTTCTGATTTCATTGTTGTGGACTGTGTGTCCTGATCACGTTGTGTTGGACTGTGTCTTCTAACCACGTGTGATGAATGCGTTTTGATTTCATTGTTGTGGACTGTGTGTCCTAATCACGTTGTGTTGGACTGTGTCTTCTAACCACGTGTGATGAACATTGTTAAAGGTGAATGTTGCTTTCTACGACCACAAGCCTAGGACTGGTGCATCAGTCTCCGGCGTTGTGATTGAGCACTCGGACTGTGTGTCCTGTGCTTCTAAGTTTTCAAGTGAGGGGGAAATGATGATTAAGTCGTTAGCTTTGAGCTGCGACAGCGAAAAAGAATGAACACAAAGAAAACCTTTTAAATAAAATATTCTCTCATGTGCATTTCCCCAAGCAGACGTGCTATTGATATATATCAGATACAAAGGTGGTATCTGGGAGTCTGTCCATGTAAACCGAGTGAAGAGGCACATGTGACGTTGCTCGTCCTGAGACCTTAATGCATGAGGGTAAGGAGGCAACTGCCCGGTGGGCTAGAGATTGACCAACTCTAATACTTCTCCAGTGAAAAACGGTGTTGATATCTCATGAGATTAAGTTAGAGCCTGATATTGAAGTGTCATGCATATTTTCAAAAGATTGACTGTGCGGGTTTGAGACCCTTTGATATAACACTGTTATGTTATGTATATGCATGATTTAACTGCTTATATGATTATGCGATGTATGTATCATGTATATGGTTGTTGTGTGATATATCCATTTGTCGGTATCTCACCCTTACAAACATATCAGGTTTCTTCTGGTTTGCTATTGTACCCTGGGTATTTTAGTACAGATGTGCAGAGGAGTCTTCCTAAGTCAATCAGAGACTTTGATCTAGTTGCTTGATGAAGTATTTGATTGTGGAACGATCACGTGAGTTCTTCTTAGGAATAACTTTTAGAATGACCAGCTTTGGGTTTGAGACTTGGATTTTTGATAAGTATGTATGAGTATGACTCAGAGAGTCTATATTTTTAAAAACGGAATGTTTATGACTCGGAGAGCGTCTCTTTTGAATGAAAACTTAAACTTTTCCTTTTGGTCATGTATAGCTGATTGATATAACTATCTTTAACATATTAATGCCTGATTGTATTTGGTGTAACTGGAATTCTGGAATGAAAATGTAATTATTTTAGCAGGTGTTCTTTTACCTGGGATGTCCGAATTACAGAGGAGACTCTGTCGAAATTTTCGTAAAATACTAGATTTTATTCAAGTATATTCTTTAAATTAAATAGGCTTGCCATACTATGATAGTAAGTCTGTGTGCCAATCAAGGCTTAGGAGTCGTGACAAAATTTTTATACCCAATTTCTGACACTTGTATACTTATATAAATTATTTTCCGAAAGCACCAGCAAATTATCTTTTAATTTAAATTCCGCATGTGTTACGTAAGTAATGCCCCAAGGGGGGGGGGGGGCGTTGCAAGGTGGTATCAGAGCTGGTCGAGTCTTTCGGGATCTTTGGGGAATAGGTTTGTTAAGTTTTTGTTGTGTGATCTCTGATTGGTTCTTGTTTGAATTGTTTCTTGTTGAAGCAATGTGCGTTGACGCACAAGTATATGTTTTCTTGATGGATTTCCAAGGGCTTTATGTCCTGGGATACCAAAGATCTTGAATGTTACTTGGGTTCGGATATGACATTCGATTATCCTTGCGAATCGTGTCAGACATTCGAAACAAGGTGTTTGTGTATAGGGTTTTTTCCGGGAGTGTTCCCTGGAAATATTCTAGGTTTATGGTTAGGAAAGGACATTGATTTTTGATTGATCTAGTTTCTGGATTCGGTCAGATCTCTGTCGCTTTGTGTAGGATGTTGCCTACAAGGTTGAAACGAGTTCGACGAATCGATTCAACTGAAAGATCGGTGGTCTGAATCGTTTGTTAGACCGAGTGTTTTCCTTGTGAAGCACCAATGTTGTGTGAAGGCTCGTGTCACCGTCTGGATTCCTGACAACTAAGTAAAGGACGAATTATGAACAAGTATTTTCTGACTTTAATTTGAAATCTGTCAGGACTCCTGAATTAGTTGTGCTAATTCATTAATTTCCAGTTATTCATTTCTTTGTTTGTGAGAAGTCGTACTCACACTTCTAAATAATCCTTGATGTATTAGACATTTGAGTGAATTGATTTATCGGAATTCATTGGTCTGGATACTTTCACATTTTGTGGAGAGAAGTGGTTATGACTATTTCTTGAGTTATAACACATAATTTCGTGATAGCAGAAGTTTCTTGGTGAAACTTAGTTTCGTCACTTCTATTTTTGGTAGAGGTGAAAGTCATCATTTTGTAAATTCCTTGTACTAAGAATAAGAATTAATCCTCTTTGGATTAGAAGTTATTCACCCTTTGATTCCTTAAATCCGCTGGAAGATTCTTGTGGAAGAATGAACTTTATTAGATTCATGTTTGTAAATGTGTATTGATCATGCATTTTTACACCCACGAACCTGATGGAATGATCTTTTTCCATATTGGATGTTCCTGTGTCCTTCTATCAATGAAATTCTTTCTATGCTTATGTGAAAGTGAAATCAAGAAAAATTTTCTTTTCTTGAGAAATTCTTTTATGATCACCAAGGTCTTGTCTTATTGCGGTTCGAAAGTGCTTGTCATCGTTGATCATCTTAGTTCTACGTATTCTCCAAATGGCGTCGATGTGTGACCTATCTCATCAGTCATGACTCATGAGTTGGATATCTCCACATCAAGATGTACAATTGAGACCTTCCTTGTTGAGATGTTGACATTCCTTCAATTCCTGTTATGAGTTTGCTGAAGACTTACACGAGTTTTGTTTGAATTCAAGTGATCGTTGATCGACTGGTGAAGTCTACACCCTTCTTACGAGTTAAGATCCACTATGCAGTGTTAGTGAACCGAATAATGTATCAGAGGATTGTTCAGACTTCATGGAGTATCTTTAAGTGTTGTTTCAGATGAAAAATGGAAGTTTATCAACGTGTGTCGGTTAAGATTACTTGAAGTGTTGAGGACTAAGTTGAGACTAAGTCCAACTGATCATCCTCACTGGGATGGATAAGGAATGAGGTGACCTATCTTTAGCAGGATAGTTGGGAGATAGTGTGGTACCTAATTTTTGTCATCTCTATGGTAGGACGAACCAGAGTTGATAGGAGTTTCGTTAGTGTATAGATGTGAATGGTATTATGAGAACCCTTAAGTTCAACATTATTGAGTGAGATGATTTCGATGGATCTTATCATGATCGAGGCAGATATATCATTAAAGGAATTTAGAGTAGTGATCAATGTTTATGGTTAATGTTGACTTCGTGAGTCCGAGGATTAACGGAAAAATATATATGGTAGTTTTCCTTGAGCTGAATGGAAATAGTAAAAAGGAGTTCTTGAGTGAAACTAAGTAGTTAGAAAAGTTTAAGAATTATGATTTTGGATAATTCAAGTTGAAGTGATTCCTTTTGGTTGTAGTTGCATGGAGAAATGTAATCGTATTCTTTAAGATTGAAATGAATGACTATGATATAATTTGGAGTGGTGGAATATATTCAAAGAAAACTAAGACTATAATTGTGTGCTTTGGATGGAAAGTTGATATATGTGATAGAGTTAAGGTTGAACTTGATGTTCGTTGTGAGGATAAGGTGTTGAAGAAGTTTTGCTAGTAGACAAATTTTGAGGCAAGAAGTGATTAAGTTTTGATTGTGTCTTTCGAGTGTGATAAGCTATGGTGAAATGTTTATAATCTTTGATGCCTTATTTTGGTAAAAATGTGGTTGGTGATCCATAGTGGAAACTAGATATTTTAAATCCAAGATTGCCATTAGGGAGTGTCCACCTGGATTTCTTGGCTTTGTTTTGGTGCAACTCCTAGGGGTTATGGCCTTAGAGAAACTCTGTTTTATAATCTCTTTTCTCGGCTGCAAATAAATAAGATAAGGGCATATACGATACAAGCATTTCCTTGCATAAGTGATGGAGCCCTGCCTTTAGATGAAGGAATTGTTAGGAGTTGTGTATTTTCTTTGGGCAATAGGGTAGATGCATGGGAAATTTGTTAAACCAGGGATACTAACGGGGCTTGAGAACTAAATTGAAAATGAGAGTCAAATGAAGGATATAAAATCGAAGTAGGCAAAAGATCCGAGAGGAATTAAGAAGAGAACGGACTATGTTGGATGTGGTAAGATTCGATTTTAATAAGATTGAATTTCTTAGGTTTTTGGCGCAAAGTATATCATGTGCAACTCAGTAATGTTACGACGTTTTGATTGGAGACTTGAAAAGTGTTAATTTGATATGATTAGAAGAGTAGACCAAGCCTAAATGGACTAAGACTATGATTGCATCTCTTGAGTAGAAGGTTAATTGATGTTATGGTAAAGAAAGTGTTGATTTTGTTCTTGAGTAGAAGGTTAATTGATGCGGTAGTGAAAAATCTCGAGGATAAATAAAATGGTATAAGAATCGATCTTGTTATAAAATTATAGATAAAAGGAATGAAGCTATGAGAATACAAAGTAAGATTTTAGGGTTAAGGTGTGATTATAAAATCCTGTGTAGTTTTGAGCTACGAAATTTCGAGGAAGAAATTTTTTTAAGAGGGGTAGTAATGTAACACCCTAGTTTTTATACCTATGATTAATTATTTTATTTAGATGTTTAAGTTTATTTTGTTACGTGGTTTAGTCTGAGTAATTAAATTACTCTCTTCAAATTATTTTATTAGGTGCGTTAGCACTGACTTATTTCAGTGAATGCACGTTTAATAGACAATAATTTATGTTATTGTCACTATTATACCAGTACAGAAAAATATTTTAAATAATATGATTAAGAGAAAAGCATTTTCATATTCCTATTCTATTTAATTTTAGAGTTAAAAATATTTTGGTTTGACATTTTTCGGAGATTAAATTTTGGACTGAGTATTTTCTTAGTGGATCAGTTCAACTATTAATCTTTACTCTAATTTGAATTTCGAAATTATATCCTTATCAATCTTTATTTTTAGATTCTAAAAAGTAAAAACATGATTATTTTAGGCCTAATATTTATCACTCATTTTGTACCTATCACTAAGTAACTAGTTTAAAAACTCATTTTCTCTCTTTTCTCTCTCTCCTTCTCGACGCTATCTCTCTCTTTTTGTCTTTTCTTCTTTCTTCTCTACAACTTCTTCTTCTTTCTTTCTTCTCTTTTCTTTTTCTTCCTTCCACCTCAACTTTATCTTCCTCCTTCCTCTCACCATGCCAGCGCCACTTGGGAGCTAGCCGGAACCGCGACCACCACCTCAGCACAGCCGCGCCTGCCGCCTCTGTCCGGCCGCGACCACGCCGCTCGACCCATGCGTCCGGCCCGCCGTCGCGCGATCGTCTCCACTGCGGTAAGTCCGATCAGCCACCTTCCATGGTGGTTTCGAACCCAACTCGTTGGTTAAGCTTCTCTCTTTTCTTTTATGCTCTCTTTCAACTCTGTTGCTCTTGTTCACTGTAGAACCGCCACTGCCACCTCGCCGGAATCGCGTCTGCCACCGCGAGAAGCACCACAGCACCACCTTCAAGTTGTCTCCAATCTTGAGTGAGTCAAAACCCTCTCTTGTGTCTCCGATTCAAAACCCCCAAATTGATTTTGAAACCCTAACCCTAACCCTTTGATTTCAGATTTTAATCTTAAAATTAGACCTTGTTTTATGAAATTGGGACTATAAATTAGTGTTTCCCTGAACCAATTTCATTATTCTTTAGTTAAAATGAGTTTTCCCTAAATTGTATTTAGGAGCCCTAAACCCCCAATTTGATTTGATTTAAATTTGGGTATGTTTTTGTGAAATTAATTATGATTTAGTGCAATTAGGACTCTTAATGGATGATTTCCAAAGTTCTTTTTCATGATCTTTTAATCAAAACAAAGTTTCCTTAAATGGTATTGGGAAGCGTGAGCTTCAAACATGATTTTCTTTAAAAATAACCTTGTTGGGTAATTGGATTAAGTGTTTAGATAAAGTTAGAATGTGTGTTTGATCATGTGAAATTGATTTCTTGATTTTTGGTTGTTGCACGTTGTTGGATTCCCTCTCTGAGACGTTTGACACGGCTATGCTTGCTTGATGGAGTAGATAGTTACACTCTTGGAGCTAATGTGAGTATTAAGACGAGGATCCTTTACTTGTCTTCAAAGGTAAGGGGAGTTTGCCTAGGGATATTCAATAACTGTATGCATGTGTGTATGTGTTTAATTGGATATTTACATGTTGATTGAGCTTACTTGATTATCTAATGTACTTGAACTATTGTGCTATTACCTGATGTTGAACTATACTTGTTCTAAATGTTATAATGCATATATGTGATGAACTGCTTTCAACTGTGATATTAGCATGGAACTGATAATATATATACTGCTGTTGATTGAAAGTTTGCTAAGCCAGACTTGTGTCTGTGCTCAACCGTTATAAGGATTAAAAACCTTAATAAGCTTTGAAGATGAAGGGATTGGTGTTCTTTTCCAAAAGCTCATTAACTTAAAGTACTTATTTTAAATGTTGAAATGGTTTTGGTGAACTTTTGTTATACAAGAGAAAAATCCTTTTCGAGCTATGTGTTTTCAAGTGAAAACTTTCAAGATTATTTGGCAATATCCTATTGGGGGAAAATATTTCAAGGATAAAAGTATTTCAAAGATGCTTTATAAATGATTTTCAAAGAAAAGGGTTTTCCTAAATATTTTAGAAACTTTCCGATAACCTGGATAGGTTATCGAGGATTCGGTTTTGAATTTGTTTTTCAATGAACGAAAAATAAGTACTTAAGAAAGAGAATCTAGTACGCGAGACGTCGCCTCTAGTATTCAGTGATGCGCACGTGATCTTGGATCAGTGTTAATTCGGGACTACGAGTCCTGGTTATGATGTTATGGACTGAGAGTCCAATTCTCGAAATTGAGGACAGTTCGTTCTGATTTCGTTGTGATGGACTTAGGTCCTAATCACGTTGTGTTGGACTGTGTCTTCTAACTGTAACGCCCCCCCCCCCCCCCTCTTGGGGCATTACTTACGTAACACATGCGGAATTTAAATTAAAAGATAATTTGCTGGTGCTTTCGGAAAATAATTTATATAAGTATACAAGTGTCAGAAATTTGGTATAAAAATTTTGTCACGACTCCTAAGCCTTGATTGGCACACAGACTTACTATCATAGTATGGCAAGCCTATTTAATTTAAAGAATATACTTGAATAAAATTTTGTATTTTACGAAAATTTCGACAGAGTCTCCTCTGTAATTCGGACATCCCAGGTAAAAAAACACCTGCTAAAATAATTACATTTTCATTCCAGAATTCCAGTTACACCAAATACAACCAGGCATTAATATGTTAAAGATAGTTATATCAATTAGCTATACATGACCAAAAGGAAAAGTTTAAGTTTTCATTCAAAAGAGACGCTCTCCGAGTCATAAACATTCCGTTTTTAAAAATATAGACTCTCTGAGTCATACTCATACATACTTATCAAAAATCCAAGTCTCAAACCCTAAGCTGGTCATTCTAAAAGTTATTCCTGAGAAGAACTCACGTGATCGTTCCACAATCAAATACTTCATCAAGCAACTAGATCAAAGTCTCTGATTGACTTAGGAAGACTCCTCTGCACATCTGTACTAAAATACCCAGGGTACAATAGCAAACCAGAAGAAACCTGATATGTTTGTAAGGGTGAGATACCGACAAATGGATATATCACACAAGAACCATATACATGATACATACATCGCATAATCATATAAGCAGTTAAATCATGCATATACATAACATAACAGTGTTATATCAAAGGGTCTCAAACCCGCACAGTCAATCTTTTGAAAATATGCATGACACTTCAATATCAGGCTCTAACTTAATCTCATGAGATATCAACACCATTTTTCACTGGAGAAGTATTAGAGTTGGTCAATCTCTAGCCCACCGGGCAGTTGCCTCCTTACCCTCATGCATTAAGGTCTCAGGACGAGCAACGTCACATGTGCCTCTTCACTCGGTTTACATGGACAGACTCCCAGATACCACCTTTGTATCTGATATATATCAATAGCACGTATGCTTGGGGAAATGCACATGAGAAAATATTTTATTTAAAAGGTTTTCTTTGTGTTCATTCTTTTTCGCTGTCGCAGCTCAAAGCTAACGACTTAATCATCATTTCCCCCTCACTTGAAAACTTAGAAGCACAGGACACACAGTCCGAGTGCTCAATCACAACGCCCGAGACCGATGCACCAGTCCTAGGCTTGTGGTCGTAGAAAGCAACATTCACCTTTAACAATGTTCATCACACGTGGTTAGAAGACACAGTCCAACACAACGTGATTAGGACACACAGTCCACAACAATGAAATCAGAACGCATTCATCACACGTGGTTAGAAGACACAGTCCAACACAACGTGATTAGGACACACAGTCCACAACAATGAAATCAGAACGCATTCATCACACGTGGTTAGAAGACACAGTCCAACACAACGTGATTAGGACCTAAGTCCATCACAACGAAATCAGAACGAACTGTCCTCAATTTCGAGAATTGGACTCTCAGTCCATAACATCATAACCAGGACTCGTAGTCCCGAATTAACACTGATCCAAGATCACGTGCGCATCACTGAATACTAGAGGCGACGTCTCGCGTACTAGATTCTCTTTCTTAAGTACTTATTTTTCGTTCAGTGAAAAACAAATTCAAAACCGAATCCTCGATAACCTATCCAGGTTATCGGAAAGTTTCTAAAATATTTAGGAAAACCCTTTTCTTTGAAAATCTTTTATAAAGCATCTTTGAAATACTTTTATCCTTGAAATATTTTCCCCCAATAGGATATTGCCAAATAATCTTGAAAGTTTTCACTTGAAAACACATAGCTCGAAAAGGATTTTTCTCTTGTATAACAAAAGTTCACCAAAACCATTTCAACATTTAAAATAAGTACTTTAAGTTAATGAGCTTTTGGAAAAGAACACCAATCCCTTCATCTTCAAAGCTTATTAAGGTTTTTAATCCTTATAACGGTTGAGCACAGACACAAGTCTGGCTTAGCAAACTTTCAATCAACAATGAATATATATATTATCAGTTCAATGCTAATATCACAGTTGAAAGCAGTTCATCACATATATGCATTATAACATTTAGAACAAGTACAGTTCAACATCAGGTAATAGCATAACAGTTCAAGTACATTAGATAATCAAGTAAGCTCAATCAACATGTAAATATCCAATTAAACACATACACACATGCATACAGTTATTGAATATCCCTAGGCAAACTCCCCTTACCTTTGAAGACAAGTAAAGGATCCTCGTCTTAATACTCACATTAGCTCCAAGAGTGTAACTATCTACTCCATCAAGCAAGCATAGCCGTGTCAAACGTCTCAGAGAGGGAATCCAACAACGCGCAACAACCAAAAATCAAGAAATCAATTTCACATGATCAAACACACATTCTAACTTTATCTAAACACTTAATCCAATTACCCAACAAGGTTATTTTTAAAGAAAATCATGTTTGAAGCTCACGCTTCCCAATACCCTTTAAGGAAACTTTGTTTTGATTAAAAGATCATGAAAAAGAACTTTGGAAATCATCCATTAAGAGTCCTAATTGCACTAAATCATAATTAATTTCACAAAAACATACCCAAATTTAAATCAAATCAAATTGGGGGTTTAGGGCTCCTAAATACAATTTAGGGGAAACTCATTTTAACTAAAGAATAATGAAATTGGTTCTGGGAAACACTAATTCATAGTCCCAATTTCATAAAACAAGGTCTTATTTTAAGATTAAAATCTGAAATCAAAGGGTTAGGGTTAGGGTTTCAAAATCAATTTGGGGGTTTTGAATCTGAGACACAAGAGAGGGTTTTGACTCACCCAAGCTTGGAGACAACTTGAAGGTGGTGCTGTGGTGCTTCTCGCGGCGGCGGACGCGATTCCGGCGAGGTGGCAGTGGCGGTTCTATAGTGAACAAGAGTAACAGAGTTGAAAGAGAGCATAAAAGAAAAGAGAGAAGCTTAACCAACGAGTTGGGTTCGAAACCCCCATGGAAGGCGGCTGATCGGACTTACCGCGGTGGAGACGATCGCGCGATGGTGGACCGGATGCATGGGTCGCGCGGCGTGGTCGCGGCCGGACAGAGGCGACAGGTGCGGCTGTGCTGAGGTGGTGGTCGCGGTTCCGTCTAGCTCCCAAGCGACGCTGCCATGGTGAGAGGAAGGAGGAAGATAAAGTTGAGGTGGAAGGAAGAAAAAGAAAAGAGAAGAAAGAAAGAAGAAGAAGTTGCAGAGAAGAAAGAAGAAAAGAGAAAAAGAGGGAGATAGCGTCGAGAAGGAGAGAGAGAAAAGAGAGAAAATGAGTTTTTAAACTAGTTACTTAGTGATAGGTACAAAATGAGTGATAAATATTAGGCCTAAAATAATCATGTTTTTACTCTTTAGAATCTAAAAATAAAGATTGATAAGGATATAATTTCGAAATTCAAATTAGAGTAAAGATTAATAGTTGAAATGATCCACTAAGAAAATACTCAGTCCAAAATTTAATCTCCGATAAATGTCAAACCAAAATATTTTTAACTCTAAAATTAAATAGAATAGGAATATGAAAATGTTTTTCTCTTAATCATATTATTTAAAATATTTTTCTGTACTGGTATAATAGTGACAATAACATAAATTATTGTCTATTAAACGTGCATTCACTGAAATAAGTCAGTGCTAACGCACCTAATAAAATAATTTGAAGAGAGTAATTTAATTACTCAGACTAAACCACGTAACAAAATAAACTTAAACATATAAATAAAATAATTAATCATAGGTGTAAAAACTAGGGTGTTACAGTATGACTTATATACATTGTGTATTTAAGTGTGGTTTGATTACGTTGATGTTGTTATGAAGTTAAAAGAAAAAAAAATTTATCACCATATTTTGAAAAGATAAACATTGAGAAAACATTATTTTTCGAAAGCAACCAGCAAATTAAGTTTTATTTCCGAAAACGGGTAACCATGTGATGACCCGAGTTAGGGTGTCACACTTTACTACCGGGAACACCCTTACGGCTGAGCAACGCTGCACAGAAAGAAATACTCGAAACCGATATAAGTACCAGAGCACTAAGGCTCTGATACCAGAATGCCACTGCGGATTATCTACAGGATTAGTAGAAGAATAAAATAGTAGTGAAATAGAGAAATCATAGTAAATGTGAAAGTAATGTTATCAAACTATCTGTTTATTTCATAAAACTGATAGTACAAAATTACAAAGGGTTATCAGATCTTTAAATGATGACTTACAACAATGAGCTTCAAAGTAAACTTGCTTCAAATAGCTTTATCACTACAAGATTACAAAGAAAGCTTAATTAGTAAATGGAGCTAAAGATAAGTCTACCTTCTTCTGGACCAGGGAGCCCTCTTAAATAGATGAGAGAGAGGCTTCGATGAGGATTTGAATGTGTTTGGAATCCGCAAAAGCAGGTACTATTTGACTTTTGACTTTAACCAAATTACTGTAGCCATGTGACCTTTTGTCTGCCAATAAATCATCGTCGGCACAAACGGACAACTGACTTTACTTTTTCTTTATTGGAGAGAGTGACTGAAAAGAGTCTTTGTCGGCCATCTTGAATTTGTTGAGATGCTACAAATCTTTTGAATTAACGAGTTATTGATCAAAGAACCCAATATCTGGATCAGCGTTTTCCAGATAAGGGTTATAATCAGACCCAACAGTGACTGAGTCATCATCTTCTTCGTCCGAATCAATTGAGGAAAGGGCCTCTTTTAAAAATCTTTTATACTCACGAGGAGTTGAGGCACTGAAATTGATGGTGTAAGGAGTGACTGCTTGAGACGGGCTTTCAACTTCTTTTTCTTTTAATTGAGAATGAGGAGTTTTGGGGGGGTTCAAAAGCGGGAGGAACCCTTCTTGCTCGAACCTTATTTTTCCAGGAGGCAAATTTTGTCTCTATAACCTTCTCATTGAATTTCCTCCACCACGATACTGTGTTAACTGTACATATGTACTTTGGAAAAGGCTCTAGTAAATGAGCATGATACTCATAATTAAACTTGAGCAACCATGCGATTCCAAATTGGGCACAAAAATGCAATAATGTTCCAAAAACTGGTATTGCAGGGGTTAAACTTTTGTATTCATTGTATAAATCGTAAAGGGAATTTGGAAGAATATCAGCAGATAATCCGTTCTCCCAAAACCACTCCGTAAACCAATTTGGGTATCTTGATTGATTACTGAGAAAATTGAAATACCAAGAATGGTGAGGGTTTGGCTGGTTAAGGACCAATTCTGATCCCAAGCCTTCTGATAGTCCCAATAATTTTAAACTGGGGGGTCAAAAATTCGAGAGAATCTTTTCGACATGAAGGGGCCTTGACCCCAATCTGAGAGAGTGAGCACCTTCATTATTTTGCACTTTGAATATGCAATTATTTTGGGTGCATTGGCGTTAACTTCTTGTTCAATTTTTACTGAATGAGTATCGATAAGAATATATTGGTAAAACTGTAAATTTTTTGTTGCCTCGCTGGTAGGGACCCAGCCTGCGACACCCTAAACTCGGTTCATCACATGGTTACCCGTTTGCGGAAATAAAACTTAATTTGCTGGTTGCTTTCGGAAAATAATGTTTTCGCAACGTTCATCTTTTCAAAATATGGTGATAATTTTTTTTTCCTTTTCTTTTAACCTCATAACCACCTTTTAACCTCATGACCACAACAACGTATTCAAATCACACATAACCACATAATGTATATAAGTCCTCCAACTATACTGCCTCATATGTTTTCTCACATAAATCATAATCAACTTATTTCTCAAAACGTAACATTACCTAAGCTGGTCGTAACTAACGGACACTACAACCGACAAAAGCAGCAATAGCATGCCTCGAACTAGACAGCCTTCTTCTTCTTGTAGAGATCATACCCCTTGTACAACTCTGATATGGTTGTAAGGGTGAGACGCCAATATATGGATTTATCACCATAACTAAATGCACAACACAAAAGAATGCACATACACATATACATGTCTATAACAACGTACTCATTCATATTATATCACATCGTTTATCAATGGGTTTCACACCCCAAACATCAACGTTGGAAAACTATGCATGAACACTTCAATACATCTTCTAAACATTCATACCTAATCTCATGAGATATCTCCAACCTCGTGAACCTCGTTATGAGTTGATCAGACTCAATTGCCACAGGCACGCCCATCGCACACTGTCCAACATCATGGCACAGTGATAACCTCGTAGATGGGGTCTCATTGTCCAAACCATGGGCACAATGAAGAACACCTTTGTACGATCTACCCTGATGCCGCAAGGTAATCCCTCGTTTAATCATGGCACGTCTGCCAAATGCATGCAAGAAAACATTTTGTTCTCAACACTTTTCTTTGTGCTATATCTTTATTGTCAAAGATCTCAAAAGCTTACAACCCATCATCATTTTAAACATCTAATGCTCTCAAAAGCATCATCATTAAAACATGGAAGCTCTCAAAAGCTTATGACTTAACATCGTTTAAAACATCTTTACAACTTTTATTAACAACACAGGACCTCAAAGTCCGAGTGCTCAATCACGAAGCCCCTAGACCTTGCAATCAGTCTTAGGTTCGTGGTAATAGAAAACAACTTAAAACGTTTTAACTTCTTTAAATAGATACTCAGTTTACAACACAACGAACCTTAATACCCCGACGTCTCGGTTATTAAGTTCCATATCTTCGTACATCTTTTTACATCTTTCACATCGTATTACATCGTTTACATCGTTTTGCATCTTTTACATATTTTACATCGTATTACATCTTTTACATCGTATTACATCTTTTACATCTTTTCTGTCTGTGAAAAACAAATCCAAAATAGGATAACGTCATAAGAACACTAGTACCCCGACATCTCGGTTACTAAGTTCTATATCATCCTTTACGTCATTAAGTAAAACTCATTAACCGAAAATTCTTTCTACTTGAAATTCGTTTATAAAACGTCAATTCATAAAAAAATCCACTTTTCCTTTGGAAACACATTTTTTCCAAAATAACGTAAAATCATCAACAACTTCTTTTTACTGAAACTTCAACTCTAATAAATCAATTCAGATTAAATCTCCTCTCAACATAAGTACTGTTGTTTTTAAACACTCACCGTAAATAATTTCGAAACTTGCCGTCGTTTAGCATTTTCAAAGAAAACGTCTTTAAGTCAAACTTTGACATTTCTTCTAAAATAATTTTATTATATAATAAATAAGGTCTTTTCGAATATCAATTTCACAAAATCATTTTTTATAATATTTTGGAATTTCTTGTGTAAAAATTAGCAGTACTAAAAAAATTTCACGGTTACGCTCTCACCGTGACTCATAAACTTCTTTTACACTAATAAATCATTAAAATAATAATATTTCTCAAAACTCATTATTTTTCCAAAATCATATTTTCCTCTACTATTATATTCCAACATTCCCCATAAAACGTTGAATATAACTTTCACAGCTTATTAAATCTTTTATCTGCTTAATCGGTGGTGCACTGACCACTGTTAGGCCTCTCAAACAACACTCACAAACAACATTCAACAACATCATCATAATTATATCCCCAGGCAGATCATGCATCATAACAACATAATATACTACTGCAGATAATGAAAAGCAGATCAATCACCAGTACACAGATAAACAACACATCGTAAACAACATAAACAATTAATCACAAACCACATATAAATCATATAAGCCACACTAAAAGCAAATAGTTATTGAGAAAATCCCTCAGGTAAGCTCCCTTTACCTCTTGAAGACTCAACTAACGTTTTCAAACAACCTCCCGATTTAATCCAGTTTCCTCCGTGGGCTTTAGGTCAAACCAACCCGATTGATTCCTTCAAACTAATTGCAACCAAAATAAATCAAATCAAACAACAACATACTTAGCTCATGAGGGTTAGGTTTCGGCCAAGGGCTGACTTTTAGGGTTCAAAATCCTTAAAATTTCTAATCATGATTAAGTCATAGATTAATGGTCCTTAATTAACCTAAATCATAGATTAGTGACTAAACAACTAAGTTTCAAACTCAAAACTTCCTAACTCTTCTATACCAAGATTCGGCCTCAACATGTTCATAGGGCTAGGGTTCTTAATTTAATAGACCAACTTGGATTTATTAAGCATACATACTAATAGCTTGATTACTAAGATCATTAATGAAAACTTTGAACAAAACTCATCTAGTTCCAAGAACTAGGGTTTCGGCCTTGATGAAATCAATAGGTTAGAGTTTGATTTTTGATCTTATAAATACTTAAATACAAGAACTATCAGGATACTAGAAGATTGAATCATGAATCAAGACATGAAAATGAAACAAAACCTATGAACATGATATTGACCTAGGTTCGGCCAAGTCCAGAAATTAGGGAAAGAAATTTCTCATGATTTTATGCTTCTAGATGATTAAAATAGAGATGATTATAAGATCATAGCAATTGGTTTCATGTCAAAAGGATTTTTCTAGAATTAGTTATGAATTTTTTAATCTAGTTCCATGAACTTTGAATCTTATGAAGAACATGATGATCAAAGGCATAAACTCAAGAATCTTGTGAAGAGAAAAGCTTAGAATAGCAAGATTAAGAGAGACTACCTCTTGATGATAAAATAAAAGGATTATCTTGATGATGTTCTTCACAAATTTCTCATGGTGTTCTTGAGAAACTTAGAGAAGAAGATGAACATGATGAGGGTTTAGAACAGTTTTAGTAATTTGGGTATATCTCTCAACATACTTGTCCGTTTTGGATGATCTTTATGTAGTTGGAAAGACGAGAGAAAGATGAACAACTTTCAGGTTTAAAGGTTTTCGAGATTCAGATCAGAAATTGGTCAGAATTGCTAGGCAAAATCTGACGAATTATGAACACTTTGAAGTTCTTAAGGCAAAAGCTTAGGTTTTCAAGAAGATAATCATGGAAATGGAAGAAAAGTGCCTTAATGAAGAAAACAAGAGTGAGCCGTGTGGTTTTGGGTAACATTTGGTCAAATTTTCCAATGGCATGGCTTGTAATTGTCATAAAAAGACAAGGGTAAAATAGTCATTTCATAGTAAAAGTTTCCTTTGCCATGAATATGCCATTATGGCCATTATGACACGGATAAGCTCGTCATAAATGCTCACCAAGTCGGTCAAATCCATCATCTCAGCTACGTTGCCGACTCCAGGTTTCATCTGGCGCAGGTTTTTCCTAGAGATATCTCGACGTATACGCCCGCAACAAATATAATATTTTAATTTTTTACCAAAATTTTCAAAACTTCCAGTATCGTAGTAAATACAATAAAAACATTTTTCATCTCGTTCACGAATTAAAATTAGGTCTTCTGAGCAGTAAACTTTTACTGTCAGTGAAAACACAGAAAACGGCAGACCGACTTCCGTCTGAATTTTCAACCAAAAACTTCCCCGTAACCTTATGAAAATAAGTATAACAAGGAAATGACCTTGGTTTATCCAAAATCATTTTCTAAGTCTCGGATAAAAATATATATGTTTATATATTTATTACCGATATTACGAAGCAGCGAAAATCGGGGTGTTACACAGCCAAATCCATTGGGAATCAATTGTTGGAGGATATCCCAAGGATTGTCAGATGATGGGTTACCATATTCTTTCTCAATTAGAGCATGTTTCCTGCAAGCTAGTTTTATTTTGTAAATTAAGGGTTCTCTCTGGGTGGCTGATTTGGTTTGTGGTTCATCACTCAAAGGTGCAAATTTATTTGGGCTTTGTAGAGGGTTATTTGTGGGACTTAATGGTGGATGGTTCTTTTGGGTTATTTGAGAGGCAGAGGGAGCAAATGAATCTGGGGTTAATTCTTTGGATTTACTTGGAGAGGGGGAAGCCCCACCTCGCACAGATCCACCTCTGGATCTTGATGTCATGGGTGACCTTGCAAAAATTCCCTTGTTAAAAAATCAGGGATATAGTTATTATCACCTTTTAAATATTCGATTTCAAAATCAAAACAACTTAGTAAACTTTACCATCTAGCGAAAATATGTTTTGAAACTAAATTTTTAACATCTTTTTGCAAAACATCTTTTACAGCTTTGCAATCAATCCTGAGTAAAAACCTTTTATTTATTAAATCATCTTGAAATTTTGTAATACATAGTACTATGGATAAAATCTCCTTTTTAATAGTACTATATTTCTCTTGTGATTGAATCCAAAGACCTGAATGAAAACGAACAACTTGCTCAACTTTTGACTCTGGAAGGATTTGTAGTAAGATACCACCATATCCTTTATCTGATGCATCAGTTTAAACAATAAGACTGACATCGGGATGAGGAATTCCTAGACAAGGAAGAGACTTGACATCCTTTTTTATGTCTAAGACTAAATCAGATAGCTCTTTTGACCAAGGTTTAGGATTTGATGTTTTCCTAAGCCTGGAGTAAAGAGGTTTACACTTAATTCTAATATTGGGGATAAACTCGAAAACATAATTTAGGCAACCTAGAAACCTTTGTAACTGTCTTTTATCAGTTAAATCATTTGGAAATTTTTCTGCAAAAGCAATACTTCTGCTTATTGGTGTTATTGTTCCTTGATAAATTTTGTGACCCAAAAATCTTATTCTTGTTTGAAACATTTTTATATTTTTAGCTGATATTACCATACCATTTCTTTTGATAGTTTCTTTAAAGAAATTCAAGTGTTTAAAGTGCTGATCTAATGATTTTGAGAAAATTAAAACATCATCTATGTAAACAATAGTAAATTCTGAATGAGGATTTAAAATATCATTCATGATATGCTGGAATTTAGAGGGTGCATTTTTTAGTCCCATAGGCATTACATTCCATTCGTAATGACCAAAGGGAACTGTGAAAGCTGTCTTATATTTATCTTTTTCTTCCAATTTTATTTGATAAAATCCTGACTTCATGTCGAATTTTGAAAAGATTATTCCGTCATGTCAATCTTTTTATTAAATCTCTTTTATTTGGAATTGGATACCTTATCCATTTCAAAACTTTATCCAAAGGTTTGTAATTGATTACCAACCGAGGTTCTCCTCTCTCTATTTCAGATTGGTTTGATACATAAAAGGCGGTGCAGCTCCAAGGAGACTTGCTTGGCCTAATTAGTTTTTTATCTAGAAATCCTTTTATTTCTTTCTTCCAATATTCCAAAGTCTCGCTATTCACTTGAATTGGTCGAGCTTTGGCAGGTATTCTGCTTTCATGGAATCCTTCTTCATAAGTTAAGGATACCATATGGGTTTTTCTTTCCCAAAAAGCATTTGTAACATCTGAACAAACTTCTTTTTAAAATTCTTTTTGAATTTTTATTATTTTTTCTTGTATTAAAGGATTTTGAATTTGATTTTCAATTTTTGCATACAAGATTTCTTTTTGTAGAAATCCTATTTGATTTTCTTTCCTTTGAATGATTGTTAAAAAGTTCTTTTCTTCTATATTGTCTGTGAGACTATTTAACTCTTTAGTTTTTATTTGGTTTATGAATTCAAACAATAATTCTTGATTGTCTTTTATTGTTTTTATTCCTTCTTCAGTTATTTGAATTGGATAAAACCGAGTTAGGAAAGGAGTTCCTAAGATTATCTGTTCTGAAGTATCTTTTACTAAGAGGAATGAGCTATTAAAGCAAATCCCATTGTTGCAGATACTTGCATTCTCCAGCTTATAACTTACTTGTAGCTTTTGGTTATTTGCCGTATATAATTTTTGAAGTGTTTTTTGATAGTATTGTGTGGGGATTAGACCTTATTGAATACAGTTGAGGTCTGCTCCAAAGTCTATTAAAGCAATGAACGGTTGATGAAAAGACTTTTTAATTTTTAAATTGATTTTTAGATGCCATTTCTGTTGCATAGTTTTTATCCTTAAAAAGAAATTTGTTTCTTCATTATAAAGAGCGTCAAATTCCTTTTCAAGATTATCTTCGTCAAAATGTGTGGAAGAAGAATTTGAAACAGTAGCCTTTGCCTTTCCTTTCCCCAAGGATTTTTGGAAATTTTGTTGCAAAATTTTGTATTTTTGTTTTAATTCAGCAACTTCAGTTTTTAAATTTTTAACTTCTTTGTATAAAAGAGGAAGAGTTATTGGTTCTTGAATAAAGGATGATTCAGGATTTAGAATATCCTTTAAATTATATCCTGAAAATTCTTTACTTGTTATTTCCTGACTTTCTAAGTCTTTGTATTTTTCTAACATAGCTAATTTAACTTGTGGATCATCAATTTGACCAACTAGGTCTAACAAGACTCTAGCTTCTTTGGAAATGATGTTAATAGTTAATTTGCAATCACAGTTATCTCCAAGACATCCACAACTTAAACAGCCAACATCAGAATCAGAGGATGTCTCTTGATTCTGGTATATTATTTCTTGTTCTTCATCAGTGAATGAGTTATCGGGTGATTTTGTTTCGCATAGTAGAATTTTTGCAATTTGTTCTTTAATTTCATCATCCATTTTGAGTTCCTTTATCTTTTGTTTGACTCTACATTTTCTTACTATTTGCCCTACACGGCTGCATTTATAGCAAATAATATTTTTATCGAAACCTTTGTTATATGGTTTATTATAAGTTTTATTTTGGGGTTTTTTATAAGGTTTAATAGGGTTTTCTGTTTGTGTCCTTTTATTGAATTTTTTATAAATTCTAAATTTTTGTGATTTCACTCTTCTTTGTTTAGAAGGAGGGGTTATTTTTTCATAACCAAACTGTTCACAAAAATTTCCTAATTCTCTATTATTGGTTTTACTTTCAAATTTTGCCTGTCTATGCATTTTTATATCAGTACAAAATTGTAAACCTGTTTTGTTTATAATTGAGATTATTCTTGCATATGTTAAATCTTCTAGAGGAGTACCTGGGTACTCATTTTTTATTTGGGTTCTTACCTTTTGAGCAAAATTCTTAGGGAGGCTAGAGATAAATCTGTCCTTCCAATAAGAATGTCTGCAATCTGTTCTTGTATAAATTTTTGCTAAAAAATTATCTTTGTACCACCTAAATTCTCCTAAGGTTGGACAATAAAGGTTATTCAAAATTTCAAGAGACCTATCAGCAAAAACATTTGCATCTCCAATGAATGCTTTAGAAATTGAAAAAATTAATGCTTCTACTTGTTGTTCTATTTGGATTGTTTCTGGTTCACCTTGTTCGTTATTTCTTATTTGCGACACCCTAAAACCCGGCATCACATGGTTACCCGTTGCGGAAAAAAAACTTATTTAAAACGCTGGTCGCCTTCGGAAAAATAACCTTTTGTATAAGGTTACTGAAAAAGGGTACTCAATTTTTTTTAAAAAAAAAGTTAAGAAAAGGTGATGAACACTCAGAACATGAAGATAAACATCATACATATAAATATAACTATCCCACTTGGGATCTTAGGTTTGATTACAAGACAGGTCTTGTCGAACTGGCCAACATACACTAAAACAGCTACTGAAGAAACCGGTAAAAGGAAACATCAAACCGGGAATAGGGAACTGGGTACAAGACTCAAAAGATGGCTCTAAAAGCCTGGGGACTATAGGGACAACTCCAAAAGCTGGCGAACGATCTACTAATGCCTCCTGCATGCAGAGTGACCACAGACACTACCCTCAGACGAGATATCAGATGTCGGATCGATAGCGTCACCGCCATCGTCAATAGGGACATCGTCATCTCCGGGATCCTGCGGATGGTAATCTGGCTCCTCCTCCTCCTCGTCCTCGACCTCTACGAACTCAAGAGGCTCTTCCTTGGGATCCTCTTCGGGATGCTCCTCCACTGGATCCTCAGCAAGCGGTTCGACCAGATAAAAATGCTCATGAAGGAGACCGGTGACTTGTAGCATATGAAGGTAGTACCATGGAGGTGGAAGCGCCACAGTCCTCGTCTCGACGGTATGAATCCTTCGTATGGACACTCTGTTAGCATTCGTCTCAGTAGTCGGGACTGGTCCTCGATACATCGCGGTCGTCGCACCCTCAGGTATAGTCCAATTCCCCGCCGACCCAGCATGATCAAATACCTCACTCCTCGAGCTCGTCAGTGCCAAGGGAACGTCCGGATCCATCTAAAAGCACGTGCATAGCCGATACAAGAAGAAAAGAACATAACATACAGATGTGCAAGAGTGAGATACTGTCATAAGATATGTCCCACAACAACCATATACATGATACATACATCACATAATCATATAAGCAGTTAAATCATGCATATACATAACATAACAGTGTTATATCAAAGGGTCTCAAACCTGCACAGTCAATCTTTGAAAATATGCATGGCACTTCAATATCAGGCTCTAACTTAATCTCATGAGATATCAACACCGTTTTCCACTGGAGAAGAATTAGAGTTAGTCAATCTCTAGCCCACCGGGCAGTTGCCTCCATACCCTCATGCATTTAAGGTCTCTGGATGAGCAACGTCACATGTGACTCTAAACCAGTCACATGGACTGACTCCCAGATACCACCTTGTATCTGATATGTAAGAAAGCACGTCTGCCTGGGGAAATGCACATGAGAAAATATTTTATTCAAAAGGTTTTCTTTGTGTTCATTCTCTTTCGCTGTCGCGGCTCAAAGCTAACGACTTAATCATCGTTTCCTCATCACTTGAAAACTTAGAACCATAGGACACACAGTCCGAATGCTCAATCACAACGCCCGAGACCGATGCACCAGTCCTAGGCTTGTGGTCGTAGAAAACGACATTAACCTTTAACAATGTTCATCACAACGTGGTTAGGACACACAGTCCACAACAACGTGATTAGGACACACAGTCCATAACAACGTGATTAGGACACACAGTCCACAACAACGAAATCAGAACGCACTGTGATCGATTTCGAGAATTAGACTCTCAGTCCAGAACATCATGAATGGGACTCATGGTCCCGAATTAACACTGATCCAAGATCACGTGCGTATAACTGAATACTAGAGGCGACGTCTCTCGTAGTAGAATCTCTTTCTTAAGTACTTATTTTTCGTTCAGTGAAAATCAATTTCAAAACCGAATCCTGGATAACCTATCCAGGCTATCGGAAAGTTTCTAAAATATTTAGGAAAACCCTTTTCTTTGAAAATCTTTTATAAAGCATCTTTGAAATACTTTTATCCTTGAAATATTTTCCCCCAATAGGATATTGCCAAATAATCTTGAAAGTTTTCACTTGAAGACACATAGTTCGAAAAGGATTTTTCTCTTGTATAACAATAGTTCACCAAAACCATTTCAACATTTAAAACAAGTACTTTAAGTTAATGAGCTTTTGGAAAAGAACACCAATCCCTTCATCTTCAAAGCTTATTAAGGTTTTTAATCCTTATAACAGTTGAGCACAGACACAAGTCTGGCTTAGCAAACTTTCAATCAACAGCAGTATATATTCTCAGTTCAATGCTAATATCACAGTTGAAAGCAGTTCATCACAGATATGCATTATAACATTTAGAACAAGCACAGTTCAACATCCGATAATAGCATAACAGTTCAAGTACATTAGATAACCAAGTAAGCTCAATCAACATATAAATATCTAGTTAAACACATACACACATGCATACAGTTATTGAATATCTTTAGGAAATCCCCTATTACCTCACGTCGGAGTTAAGAGTTTTGGATTTGAAAAGAAGGTTCACGAACGTCCTCGCTTCTCCGGCGATGGAAGTCTAAGATTACCAATCATAAAATCATTAGTTAAAAGAAGATCAACTCGAGAACACTAACCACAAGGTATAGGTTCGGTTCATACAATAACCTAGGATTAGGGGTTTTCCAAAATTTATGCGACTCTTGGATTTATGATCCTTAAGTGCTAGAAGTTCATAAACAACAATCTTTTAACAAAGTTGAATTAAAAATCCCACTAAGTACTTAACTTAGGGTTTCGGCCAAGCATAGATAAATAGGCTAGGAATTTCTAAACTTTCCAATCTCTTTAGGTTAGCATCCATACATAGTAAGGATCTTGAAACCATGGTCATTTCGGAAAATGGAAAAATCAAATGTCTTAGACCATGAACTCTTAGGTTCGGCCTTAACAAGTTTATGAGGTTAGAGATCTTTAAATCATCCAATCTTTTGGACATAGCATCCTTTAACATGAAGGAGCTTTAATCCATAATCATCTTGGAAAACAAAATAAAATAACACATCCTTGGTCAAATGTTACATTCGACCATCATAGGAAAATAAAGCAAGAAAATATTTTAAACTTTCCAATCACTTAGACATAGCATCCTTTAACAAAAGGAGCTTTTTAGTCCATGATCACTTTGGAAAACAAAACTCAACATCTTTGCCATAACCATTTAAGGTTTCGGTCTTTTCAAGAAATAGGGGTTAGAAATCTTCAAACTTTTCAATCTCTTGGACTTAGCATCCTCCTATATCAAGGAGTCTTAATCCATGATCATTTTGGAAAACAAAACTTAAACACCATTGCCTTAAAACTCATTTGGTTTTGGTCTTTACATAAAATAGGGTAAAAATATTTAAACTTTCCAATCACTTAGACATAGGATCCTTTAACATAAGGGAGCCTTGGTCCATGATCATCTGGGAAAACAAAACTCAAATACAAACTCATACATGTAAAAGTTGAAACAAGATTCACCTAAACCATATACATGGTTTCGACCTCCTTAGAAAGAAGAGGTTAGGAAACTTTGTTTTACACAACCTTTTAGTATGTGATAGTATGAATAAATACAAGAATATAGAAAGTGGTTTCAACTCAAAAGAGTTTTCTACCATTTTTGAGAGGTTTTAGAAGTTAAAATCGCATAAAGAACATATGAAGAAAACTTTGAAACGAAAGATGAAACTTTGAAAAATAACTACATAGAAGTATTAACCTTAACAAGATGAACAAATTTGATGAAGAAATCTAAGAGAAAAGCTTGATAAAAATGTAAACTTTGTAAGAGAGAAGAAGAAGAAGAAATGTAGTAAGGTGTAATGGTGAGGAAATGGAGGAAAGTGATGAAGTGTGTAAATGAAGAGTATTTATAGAGAGTGAGAGAGATAGAGTGGAACGGTTTTGGAGAGGAAGAAAGAAGAGAAAAAAGAAGGTGGGTTGCTTGTAGAGAGGATATGGAGTTAAGGTGATGTGATGTGATTGGAGAGAGAAAGATGAAAAAGTGAGATTTTGAAGAAAAAAAAAGTCAAGATTCACTTTTGAGGTGTGTCATAGCCTTCACATCAAGTCACTCCATGTCACTTCATCCTCTTGATGCTCTACTCCATTGCGTATCAGATGACTTGCCCGATCGTATTTCCCGACGATTTCGCCCGGGAAATCCCTAAGATTTGGCCCTGAACAAGATTTTTCGAAAAACTCCAAACCCACACAAAACATCATAAAAACACTAACCGTCTCGTTCACGAATTAAAATTTGGTCTCTAGCTCAGTAAACTTGAACTGCCAGTGAGAACCCAGACCGGTTTTCATCTGAATTTTCGACCAAAAATTTTACTGTGACTTCATACGGTAAAACAACATAAGAAAATGATTTTATTTTAAATAAAACCATCCTCTGGATTTTATCAAAAATAAACACATTAAAGCATGTATTTACTGATAAAGAAGCATACAAAAAACAGGGTGTTACGTTATTTCTTGCTCTATAGGCAGTAGCTGCCATTGACATTTCTTCTAGCTTTCTCATTATTTGGTGTTCTGAGAATCCATCTATATTCCATTCTACTACACAGTCTCGGGTATATTGTGATGCTAAATCTAGGTTATTATCTTCAAATTGAATATCTGGCAGAGTGGGTTTATGGTAATAATTTCTAGAAGTTGGGTAGCTTTTTGAAGTATATATATTTTTTATTTTATTGATCATATCTATCCCTGTATCATCAAACTGTCTTTCTAGTTCTATTATATCTTCATTTTTTATCGTGTTTACTTTTGATGATGATATTTTTAATGTGGCTAATCT
This sequence comes from Sophora flavescens, assembly GCA_030762895.1. Lineage (NCBI taxonomy): Eukaryota > Viridiplantae > Streptophyta > Magnoliopsida > Fabales > Fabaceae > Sophora > Sophora flavescens. The sequence goes on from CM061070.1 coordinate 4,461,590, forward strand.
CTTATTTATTTCTTCTAAAAGTCACTTGTAGGTTCTTTTCCTATTTTTATTTCTTTTATTTCAGAATCTGACAGTTTGTCATTTTTTGATTCCAAAAATTCCTTTTGAAGTTTTTGTTTATCAATGTAAAATTTTGTAATAACAAAACATTGATTATGGGTTTCAAAACTTTGATTTATTTCAGATTGAGTCGGTGACTCTCTCTGATTTACTGGTCGAAGTGATTGTGGTGTTTCCACCCTGTATTCAGGTTGAGGAATAATAGGATGATCTCTTATTCCTGCTAATCTTAGTGAATGAAATGAGTCAATTGATTTTCGTGAATTATTTGTTTGTTTAGATCCCTCAGGAGTTCTAAACGATCTAGTAGAGTTACTTCTACTGAATGGTGCAAAGCTTATTGAGACATTTCCAGATGCATACTCAACTAGTATTGTCATGTGAGAGGCTTCTGGATCTTCAGGAGGCAGAATCTCTTGTAAATTCCACTCAACATTTTTAGAGACTTCAATATGATTGAGTCTCTTGGGAGTGACTGCATTTGATTTTTCAAGGTTTACTTGAAGGAGAAAAGTATCTTCTTTTGAAGAAATATTTAATGCTTTTGGAGAAATTTTTGTTTTCATGACTTTATAATGTATCTTGTATATTATTGCATTGGATAAGAATTTGGGTTAAAAATTCATTCATTTATTTTAATATCCAATTTGATATTATGTTTATTTTTTCCTAAACTTTCTAAAGACATAGTGTAATTTGGAAAGTTATTAAAAAAGGTGGGACCATCATGAAGATTGGTCTCGATTATTGAAAGCACTTGATCCTCCAACCTAGCAAGCCGAGTATCTCTTAGGCTTACACACATAGGTGTATCTATGCCTAATCTGTGCAAAGGTTTTATTGCTACTTGTATTAATCCAATATGTAAAAATCTATATTTTTGTTTATGTTCCTTTAACATGGATAAATTCAACAGGTTTAGACTTTATTGAGTTTTATCAACTTTAATTGTATATTCTGCAGTTTTAATTATAAAATCAGACTTGAACTTATCAATTAACTTTGTTCTACAAATTTCAGAAATATTTATAGAGGGAATACTCCAGTTATGTAATTTTGGTTCAATATCAAGTAAAATTATCTATTGTTCATTTATTAATGATGAATTAAGACTCTCACTTGAACTAGGTTTATCTATTTCCTCTACCTTTTCTTTACCTTTCCTTGACACCATCTTAAGCAAGCTAGACATGGCGACTGAACCTAAATGATCTAGTACCTATATCAGAAACAGAGATTTCTTACCGAAACACCGGGACCACCTAGGCTTACCAACAGATTTACGACCCTAACCTGCGGGCTTTACTACCGGGAACACCCTTACGACTGACCAACGCTGCACAGAAAGAAATACTTGAAACCGATATAAGTACCAGAGCATTAAGGCTCTGATACCAGACTGCCACTGCGGATCTTCTCAAGGATTAGTAGAAGAATAAAATAGTAGTGAAATAGAGAAATCAGAGTAAATGTGAAATTAATGTTATCAAACTAATTGTTTATTTCATAAAACAGATAGTTCAAAATTACAAAGGGTTATCAAATCTTTAAATGACGACTTACAACAATGAGCTTCAAAGTAAACTTGCTTCAAATAGCTTTATCACTACAAGATTACAAAGAAAGATTAATTAGTAAATGGAGCTAAAGATAAGTCTGCCTTCTTCTGGACGAGGGAGCCCTCTTAAATAGATGGGAGAGAGGCTTCGATGCGGATTGAATGTGTTTGGAATCCGCAAAAGCAGGTACTATTAGACTTTTGACTTTAATGCCAAATTACTGTAGCCATGTGACCTTTTGTCTGCCAATAAATCATCGTCGGCACAAACGGACAGCTGACTTTACTTTTTCTTTATTGGAGAGAGTGACTGAAAAGAGTCTTTGTCGGCCATCTTGAATTTGTTGAGATGCGACAAATCTTCTGAATTGATGAGTTATTGATCAAAGAAGCCAATATCTGGATCAGCATTTTCCAGATAAGAGTTATAATCAGACCCAACAGTGACTGAGTCATCATCTTCTTCATCAGAATCAATTGAGGAAAGAGCCTCTTTTAAAAATCTTTTATACTCACGAGGAGTTGAGGCACTGAAATTGATGGTGTAAGGAGTTACTGCTTGAGACGAGCTTTCAACTTCTTTTTCTTTTAATTGAGAAGGAGGAGTTTTGGGGGGTTCAAAAGCTGGAGGAACCCTTCTTGCTCGAACCTTATTTTTCGTGGAGGTAAATTTTGTCTCTACAACCTTCTCATTGAATTTCCTCCACCACGATACTGTGTTAACTGTACAAATGTACTTTGGAAAAGGCTCTGGTAAATGAGCATGATACTCATAATTAAACTTGAGCAACCATGCGATTCTAAATTGGGCACAGGAATGCAATAATTTTCCAAAAACTGGTATTGCAGGGGTTAAACTTTTGTATTCATTGTATAAATCGTAAAGGAATTTTGGAAGAATATCAGCAGATAATCTGTTCTCCCAAAACCACTCCATAAACCAATTTGGGTATCTTGATTGATTACTGAGAAAATTGAAATACCAAGAATGGCGAGGGTTTGGCTGGTAAAGGACCAATTCCCAAGCCTTCTGATAGTCCCAATAATTGTAAACTGGGGGGTCAAAAATTCGAGAGAATCTTTTCGACATGAAGGGACCTTGACCCCAATCTGAGAGAGTGAGAACCTTCATTATTTTGCACTTTGAATATGCAATTATTTTGGGTGCATTGGAATTAACTTCTTGTTCAATTTTTACTGAATGAGTATCAATAAGAATATATTGGTAAAATTGTAAATTTTTTGTTGCATCGCTGGTAGGGACCCAGCCAAATCCATTGGGAATCAATTGTTGGAGCATATCCTATGGATTATCAGAAGATGGGTTACCATATTTTTGCTCAATTAGTGCATGTTTCCTACAAGCTGGTTTTATTTTGTAAGTTAAGGGTTCTCTCTAGGTGGCTGATTTGGTTTGTGGTTCATCACTCAAAGGTACAAATTTATTTGGGCTGTGTAGAGGGTTATTTGTGGGACTTAATGGTGGAAGGTTCTTTTGGGTTATTTGAGAGGCAGAGGGAGCAAATGAATTTGGGGTTAATTCTTTGGATTTACTTGGAGAGGGGGAAGCCCCACCTCGCATAGATCCACCTCTGGATCTTGATGTCATGGGTGACCTTGCAAAAATTCCCTTGTTAAAAAATCAGGGATATAGTTATTATCACCTTTTAAATATTCAATTTCAAAATCAAAACAACTTTCTAAACTTTGCCATCTGGCGAAAATATGTTTTGAAACTAAATTTTTAACATCTTTTTGAAAAACATCTTTTGCAGCTTTGTAATCAATTCAGAGTAAAATCCTTTTATTTATTAAATCGTCTTGAAATTTTGTAATACATAGTACTATGGATAAAATCTCCTTTTTAATAGTACTATATTTCTCTTGTGATTGAATCCAAAGACCTGAATGAATACGAACAACTTGCTCAACTTTTGACTCTGGAAGGATTTGTAGTAAGATACCACCATATCCTTTATCTGATGCATCAGTTTGAACAATAAGACTGGCATCGGGATGAGCAATTCCTAGACAAGGAAGAGACTTGACATCCTTTTTTATGTCTAAGACTAAATCAGATAGCTCTTTTGACCAGGGTTTATTTGAAGTTTTCCTAAGCCTAGAGTAAAGAGGTTTACACTTAATTCTGATATTGGGGATAAACTTGGAAACATAATTTAGGCAACCTAGAAACCTTTGTAACTATATTTTATTAGTTAAATCATTTGGGAATTTTTTCGGCAAAAGCAATACTTCTGCTTATTGGTGTTATTGTTCCTTGATAAATTTCGTGACCCAAAAATCTTATTTTTGTTTGAAACATTTTTATATTTTTAGCCGATATTACCATCCCATTTCTTTTGATAGTTTCTTTAAAGATATTTAAGTGTTTATAGTGCTGATCTAATGATTTTGAGAAAATTAAAACATCATCCATGTAAGCAATAGTAAATTCTGAATGAGGATTTAACATATCATTCATGATATGCTGGAATTCAGAGGGTGCATTTTTTAGTCCCATAGGCATTACATTCCATTCGTAATGACCAAAGGGAACTGTGAAAGCTGTCTTATATTTATCTTTTTCTTCCAATTTTATTTGATAAAATCCTGACTTCATGTCGAATTTTGAAAAGATTCTTCCGTCATGCAATCTTTTTGTTAAATCTCTTTTATTTGGAATTGGATACCTTATCCATTTAAAAACTTTATTCAAACGTTTGTAATTGATTACCATTCAAGGTTCTCCTCTCTTTATTTCAGATTGGTTTAATACATAATAGGCGGTGCAGCTCCAAGGAGACTTGCTTGGCCTAATTAGTTTTTTGTCTAGAAATCCTTTTATTTCTTTCTCACAATATTCCAAAGTCTCGCTATTCATTTGAATTGGTCGAGCTTTGGTAGGTATTCTGCTTTCATGGAATCCTTCTTCATAAGGTAAGGATACCATATGGGTTTTTCTTTCCCAAAAAGCATTTGGAACATCTGAACAAACTTCTTTTTCAAATTCTTTTTGAATTTTTGTTATTTTTTCTTGTATTAAAGGATTTTGAATTTGCTTTTCAATTTTTGCTTATAAGATTTCTTTTTGTAGAAATCCTATTTGATTTTCTTTCTTTTGAATGATTGTTGAAAAGTTCTTTTCTTCTATATTGTCTATGAGACTATTTAACTCTTTAGTTTTTATTGAGTTTAGGAATTCAAACAGTACTTCTTGATTGTCTTTTATTGTTTTTATTCCTTCTTCAGTTATTTGAATTGGATAAAGCTGAGTTAGGAAAGGAGTTCCTAAGATTATCTGTTCTGAAGTATCTTTTACTAAGAGGAATGAGCTATTAAAGCAAATCCCATTGTTGCAGATACTTGCATTCTCCAGCTTATAACTTACTTGTAGCTTTTGGTTATTTACCGTATATAATTTTTGAATTATTTTTTTGATAGTATTGTGTGGGGATTAGACCTTCTTGAATACAGTTGAGGTCTGCTCCAGAGTCTATTAAAGCAATGAACGGTTGATGAAAAGACTTTTTAATTTTTAAATTGATTTTTACATGCCATTTCTGTTGCATAGTTTTTATCTTTAAAAAGAAATTTGTTTCTTCGTTATAAAGAGCGTCAAACTCCTTTTCAAGATTATCTTCATCAAAATGAGTGGAAGAAGAGTTTGAAACAGTAGTAGCTTTAGCCTTTCCCTTCCCCAAGGATTTTTGAAAATTTTGTTGCAAAATTTTGTATTTTTGTTTTAATTCATCAACTTCAGTTTTTAAATTTTTAACTTCTTTGTATAAAAGAGGAAGAGTTATTGGTTCTTGAATAAAGGATGATTCAAGATTTAGAATATCCTTTAAATTATATCCTGAAAATTCTTTAGTTGTTATTTCCTGACTTTCTAACTCTTTGTATTTTTCTAACATAGCTAATTTAACTTGTGGATCATCAATTTGACCAACTAGGTCTAATAAGACTCTAGCTTCTTTGGAAATGACGTTATTTGTAACACCCCGATTTTCGCTGCTTTCTAATATCGGTAATAAATATATAAACATATATATTTTATCCGAGACTTAGAAAATGATTTTGGATAAACCAAGGTCATTTCCATGTTTTACTTATTTTCACAGGGTTACGGGGAAGTTTTTGGTTGAAAATTCAAATGGAAATCGGTCTGCCATTTTCTGTGTTTTCACTGACAGTAAAAGTTTAATGCTCGAAAAACCTAATTTTAATTCTTGAATGAGATGAAAAATGTTTTTATCATATTTGCTATAATACTGGAAGTTTTGAAAATTTTGGCGTAAAATTAAAATATTATATTTGCTGCGGGCGAAAACGTCGAGATATCTCTAGGAAAACCTGCGTCAGATGAATTCGGGAGTCAGCAACGGAGCTGAGATGACTGATGTGACTGATGTGACGAGCATTTATGATGATCCTATCCGAGTCATAATGGCCATAATGGCGCATTTATGACAATTAGATATTTTGGTCTGGAAAAGACCATTTTACCCCTAGCTTCACTTGATTTTTACAAGCATTGCCATTGGGATTTTGGACCAAATTGCCCCTAAACCCACGGATCCCCCTCTTTAGCAACACACTTTGGCAAATTTCTTCATTCTTTCATGTCATCTTCTTCCTCCAAACTTAATGTTTTCTCAAGAACACATAAGAACAACCATAGGTGTTCATACTCGCCAGATTTTGCATAGCGATTCTGACCATTTTCTGTTCTGAATCTCGGAAAACTTTATACATGAAAGTTGTTCCTATTTCTCTCTTCTTTCCAACAACATAAAGATCATCAAAAACGGACAAGTATATTGAGAGATATGTCCAAATTTCCGAAACTGCTCTAAATCTTCATCTTTCTCTCTAAACTTCTCAAGAACACTTAGAACATCATGGTGATTTTGTGAAGAACATCATCCAAATCATCATTTTCTTTGATCATCAAGAGGTAGTCTCTCTTAATCTTTCTATTCTAAGCTTTTCTCTTTACAAGATTCTTGAATTTATGCCTTTGATCATCACGTTCTTCATATGATTCAAAGTTCTTGAAGTTTTCTTAAAAAATTCATAACTAATTCTATAAAAATCCTTTTTACATGAAACCAATTGCTATGATCTCATATTCATCTCTATTTTCATCATATAGAAGCATATGATCATGAGAAATTTCCTTCCCAATTTTCTGAGCTGGGCCGAATCCATGAAAAAGTGGAGTTCATGGGTTCGTTTCATTTTCATGTCTTGATGCATGATTCAATCTCTTAGTACCTTGATAGTTCTTGTATGTAAGTAAATAGAAGATAAAAAATCAAACCCTAACCTATTTTTTTCATAAAGGCCGAAACCCTAGATATGAATATTTGATGGATTTTTGATTCAAATGTTGTCTAGTAACACTTTAATCCAACTCTAGGTTTTGTATGTTGGTTAAATCCAAGAGTTTAGAAAATTTTAAAACCTCTAGCCTAAAATCTTGATAAAAACCGAAACCCTAGTTCTTGGAACTAGATGAGTTTTATTTCATGTTCTTGGTTCATGATCTTAGATTAAGGACTTAATCATGTTTAAGTTACTTATGGATCATAAATCCCTAAGATAACGAATTTTCAACTTTCCTAACCTAGAAAATTTTTTGAGGCCGAAACCTAACTTTCATGATCCAAGTATGTTGTTGTTTGATTTGATTTATTTTGGTTGCAATTCGTTTGAAGGAATCATTCAAGTTAGCTTGACTTAAGCTGACGGAGGAGAATCGGATCGGGATAGGGAGATTACTTGAATCTGCTAGTTCGAATCTCCAAGAGGTAAGGGGATTATGCCTGAGGAGTTTAAGATAATTACATGCATATTTTTGGAGTCATTTGTTAATTTTTTGTAGAAAATATTTTATGATATTACATTGTTTACTGTTAACTGCTGGATTGATTAGATACTTACCTAAGTAATTGAGTTTATGTGATATGTGGATTTACATGATTATAATTATTTGGTTATATTAAAATGGTGATGCATGTCATGAATTGATATATGTCATGCTATTATGTGATTGAAATTGTATCTGCTGTTGAGTGTTGGACTGACAAACCTGACATTGGTCAGTGTTTAAAATTAATTTAAGGATAAAAGCTTAATAAGCTTGGATAATTAATCAGAGTGATTAATTTGGGAAATTTTGAGAAAAGTAAAAAAAATAATATTTTAATAATATTTTGTGGAAACTGTGTCAATAAGTGACGGTAAAGACGAAACAGTGAAATTTTTCACAGGCTCTAATTTTTACAAAATAAATTCAATTTTTTTTTATAAAATGTTATTTAAGGTAATTAAGTTCTAAAAATAACGTTATATAGCAGTCAGAACAATTACCACTGATAGAGAAATTATTTAAGTAATCCACAGAATTTTATTGATTTATTTTGAGAAAAATAATTATTTTATTATTATGAATTTATGAGTTAAATTGGTAAAAACTTTTTGGAAGTTAACTTTTATTGAAACTTATTTTCAAAAATGAAATAATTAGAGATAAAAGGAACTTATCAATGATTTTCAGGTTTTATCAACGTTTTAACATAAAAATGATTTATGTAAGATAATTTTATTCAGTGAAATTATTCCGTTACACTTGGATAAGTTTTCGGAGCTTTTGTTTTGTATTTGTTTTTCACTGAGCGAAATGTTTTACAAAAGGATAAATGAACCTAGGAACCGAGACGTCGGGGTTCTAGTGTTCTGTGGGCACGTAGATCAGGGATCTGTGTCATTGGACTGAGTGTCCTGCAATGATTTTGTGTCCTGTGTGTCCTGTGTTGAGTTTAAAACATTTGGACTGTGTCCTGTGTTTGTTTAAGTGAAAAGTCTTAATAAGAAATTAAGCATGGTAGTTAGCTTTGTGGTTCGACGAGTAAAGATTATTACGACAAAGAAAACAAAACGAGAATAAAAGTTTTTCTCATGCATTTTTTACAGACATGTCATGTGTTATGATCATTGAGTCCTGAGTGGATCAATGTATCTGTTATGGACTATGTTTCCATTTGATCATTGGGGTTCTATGTGGACCAATGAGTTACCATGTGTATGACTACAACAATAGTTGGATAGTTGTCACAAGGGGCCGTATGATTAAGCTGCAATAGATGTTTGAGTGGCTATCATACGAGGTCGGATAATACTTGTGCATAGCTGCAATAACTGTTTGAGTGGTTATTGCCCAAGTGACTCTGTACATAACTATAACTGCAATAGCTGTTTGAGTGGTTATGTATCTGTGTACAACTGCAATAGCTGTTTGAGTTGTTGTCACAGAGGGGTCGTGTGAACAATTTCAATAGTTGTTTGAGCAATGGTCGCATGAGGTTGAGGTGGATTATCCGACAGTGTAATCTGTGTGCAACTGCAATAGCTGTTTGAGTGGTTGTCACAGAGGAGTCATATGAACAGTTGCAATAGCTGTTTGAGCAACGATCACATGAGGTTGAGATGAAGTGTTTTTGAGCCTGATCAGCTCATTTGAAAGGAGTTGGGATCTCCGGAGATTGGGTATCAAGATAGAGCCTGAATATTGAAGTGTCATGCATTTTTTTAAAAATGACGATGACTTTCGGGTATGAAACCCTTTGGATAAAATTACTCTATTGCTTAGATAAATTTTGTATGTTGTGAATATATGGTATATGCTATTTGTGTGTCATGCATGGGGTTGTCTTATCAAAACTCATATATTGGAAACTCACCCTTACAAATATATCAGGTTTATTCTAGACTAAGGTAGTACTTTGGTACACTATTACGGATGAAGCGAAGAAATTCACTGAGTCATTTGAGGACTTAACTTCTATATGCTTGAAGAAGTATTCGTTAGTGGGAATGTCACGAGGGTATTTCCAATAACTGTCTTGTAGAGCGACCAGCTATAGGACTTTTGGTATCTTATAAAGTAGTGGTACTTGGTTAGTCTGGATGTTTGGCTATTGAGAGTCATTCTTTTGAGTTGTGATTCCAGATTACCGCTATGTTACGGTTACGTCTTTATTTTCTTATGTTATGACTTTGGAGATGACCTATTATGTGAAGGTCTAAATGTAAAACTCTTTTGATACCTATTTATATTATGTTAATGGTGTTGGCTTGTATATGGAGTAAAAGAAAACGAAAAAAAATTTATCCCTAATTTTGAAAGGGATAAGTAACTAGAAAATTATATTTTCCGAAAGCAACCAGCAACATTTTTTTGAGTGTATTTCCGCAACAAGTTACTTAAATGTGATACCCTGAAAATGGGGTATCACATTAGTGGTATCAGAGCTGGTCGAGTCTTTCGGGAACCTTAGGGAATAGGTCTGTTGTGTTTTTGTTGTGTGATCTCTGGTTGGATCTTGTTTGAATTGTTTCCTTGTCGAAACAATGTGTGTTGACACACAAGAAGGTGTGTTTTTATGGATTTTGATTTTGATCTGGTTAAGACGTTGTGAGAAACCATGGATAGTAGATGGTGAATTGATTGAATTGCTTCTTAGAAGTAATGTGTTTTAAACACGTAAGTATACATTTCAGTTTCTGGTTGCCATTTAACTGATTGCATCTTGTAGATCAGTTATGGAACCAGAAGGTGGACGTGGACACGGCTGTGGAAGAGGCCGTAGAGGTGATCGTATTAACGGTTGTGGTAACTTCGAAGAGAACTATGAGGAAGTCAGAGGCATGGACTATGCTGCACAAGCAATGGAAGATGTTACCGCTACTATTGCCCAACAAACTGCTACAATGGTTGCCCAGAATTTACAGGAACAACTTCGAGCTGAACAGGCTGCTGAGGGTAGAGGTCTAATTGCTTTTAGATGCCAGAATCCTCCACAATTTCATGGAGATGTGGATCCTACAAAAGCTGATTTGTGGATTCAGGAAATAGAGAAAATATTTGAGTTGATTCACAGTCCAGAAGGAGTGAAGGAGCCTTATGCTACTTATCTGATGTTCGGAGATGCTGAGTATTGGTGGAAGGGCATTTTGAGTTCCTTTATCTTTTGTTTGACTCTACATTTTCTTGCTATGTGCCCTGCACAGCCGCATTTATAGCAAATAATATTTTTATTGAAACCTTTGTTATATGGTTTATTATAAGTTTTAGTTTGGGGTTTTTTATAAGGTTTAATAGGTTTTTCTATTTGTGTCCTTTTATTGAATTTTTTATAACTTTTAAATTTTTGTGATTTGACTTTTCTTTGTTTAGAAGGAGGGGTTATTTTTTCATAACCAAACTGTTCACAAAAATTTCCTAATTCTTTATTATTGGTTTTACTTTCAAATTTTGCCTGTTTATGCATTTTATATTAGTACAAAATTGTAAACCTATTTTTTTTATAATTGAGATTATTCTTCCATATGTTAAATCTTCTAGAGGAGTACCTGGGTACTCATTTTTTATTTGAGTTCTTACCTTTTGTGCAAAATTCTTAGGAAGACCGGAGATAAATCTGTCCTTCCAATAAGAATGTCTGCAATCTGATCTTGTATAAATTTTTGCCAAAAAATTATCTTTGTACCACCTAAATTCCCCTAAGATTGGACAATAAAGGTTATTCGGAATTTCAAGGGACCTATCAGCAAAAACATTTGCGTCTCCAATGAATGCTTGAGAAATTGAAAAAATTAATGCTTCTACTTGTTCTATTTGAATAGTTTCAGGTTCACCTTGTTCGTTATTTCTTATTTCTTGCTTTACAAATGTAAGAATTGTTTGTCTATCAACTTCTCTTAAATTATTACCCCACCATCCTTTTAGGCTTCCTGTGAAACCTTGAATTAATAATTTAACTGTGCTTAAGGCATTATTTCGTTTTGCTCTATAGGCAATAGTTGCTATTGACATTTCTTCTAGTTTTCTCATTATTTGGTGTTCTGAGAATCCATCTATATTCCATTCAACTATATCGTCTTTGGTATATTGTGATGCTAAATCTAGGTTATTATCTTCAAATTGAATATCTGGCAGAATGGGTCTATGGTAATAATTTCTAAAAGTTGGGTAGCTTTTTGAAGCATTTTTTATTTTATTGATCGTATCTATCCCTGTATCATCAAACTATCTTTCTAGTTCTATTATATCTTCATTTTTTATGATGTTTAATTTTGATGATGATATTTTTAATGTGGCTAATCTCTTATTTATTTCTTCTAAAAGGTCATTTGTAGTTTCTTTTCCTATTTTTATTCCTTTTATTTCAGAATCTGACAGTTTATAAGGAGTTATTAATGATTTTTCCAATTTTCTTGATGTTTCTCCTTCTGAAGGTATTTCGTTTTCTTTAGAAGTATTTGCAACTTGATATAAAAGTTGATTTGTAAAATTCAGTTGTTCTTGAATATTTTTAATATCATTACAAGTGGGATGTTGAATGTCAAAGTTTTTGTATCTTCTTTCATAGTTTTGAAAGGAGATGCTGTTATTTCAATATTATCTACGTTTGGGAATGTTATTTCTTCCAAAGGGGGAATTACCAAAATAACTTCTTTACCTTTCGTTGCTTTCCAAATCTTTTTAGCAGAATTCAAAGTTTTTATTTCTAAATTTTTGAAATAGTGATCTTCAAACCAAGTGAAGTAGGGAATGTTATCATCCTCTACCTCCTCGAGATAAGCATAATAGGCTTCCCTATATTGCTTTATCTCTGATTATGAGAAAGTGGTAAAAAAACCATTTTATTTTTCTGTCATTTTTTTATTCCAAAAATTCCTTTTGAAGTTTTTGTTTATCAACGTAAAATTTTGTAATAACAAAACATTGATTATGGGTTTCAAAACTTTGATTTATTTCAGATTGAGTCGGTGACTCTCTCTGATTTACTGGTTGAGGTGATTGTGGTGTTTCCACCCTGTATTCAGGTTGAGGAATAACAGGATGATCTCTTATTCCTGCTAATCTCAGTGAATGAAATGAGTCAATTGATTTTCGTGAATTATTTGTTTGTTTAGATCCCTCAGGAGTTCTAAACGATCTAGTAGAGTTACTTCTATTGAATGGTGCAAAGCTTATTGAGACATTTCCAGATGCATACTTGTAGAATTCGGGTGAATCTCCAATTGGGTAAGTTTGTTAGTTTATGCCATGTACAAATTAGCTATGTGATAACAGTTGATAGGAAGAGTAGTTAGTAGTTTTCTGTTGTTGACAGTTAGAGAAACTGAATTGTAACTGCCTTGCCTATGCACTGCTTATATAAAGTCATAGCTAGGCATTAGCATAGATAGAATTCTCTTTTGAGTGATATATGCTGAAGAAGTAAGTTGAGTGATTCATACAAACACAAGTGAGTGCAAGTGAGGGAGTGTGTGAGTTCATACCTGAGATTCTTGTACTGTAAAGTCTTGGCATAGTGGATGGAAGTCTCAACTGCAGTGTGGATGTAGGGGCTGTTGTGATTGTTCCCTGAACCACGATAATTTCCTTGTCTTCTTCTCTATCTCTTCTTTTTCTGTTTTCTTGCACCTCAAGCACCAAAGTGCAGAACCCCAATTCTGTGTTCTTGATATAACAACTGGTATCTAGAGCCTCTACTGGGATGCGTTTTCCGCGATGGGGTCAGCCAAGTTCGACATAGACAAGTTCAATGGTGAAAACGATTTCAGCTTGTGGAGAATCAAGATGAAGGCACTCTTGGTTCATCAAGGACTCGAGGATGCATTACTAGGAGCAGCTAAGCTTCCGGAGAACCTTTCTGAGAAAGACAAGAAAGACATGCTTAGCAACGCTAATAGCACCATTATTCTCTCTCTAGGTGATGCAGTTCTCAGGGAAGTGGCTCAAGAATCAACTGCAGCCGGTGTTTGGTTAAAACTGGAAAGTCTTTATATGACTAAGTCTTTAACCAATTAGCTATATTTGAAGAAGTAACTTCATCAGCTCAAGATGGAAGAAGGTATGTCAATCAAGGATCATGTCTCATCCTTTTCAAGAATCATTCTTGATCTGAAAAGTATTGATGTCGAGATAAGTGAAGAAGATCAGGCAGTGATGTTCCTGTGTTCTCTACCCCCATCTTTTGAGAACCTTGTTGATACAATGTTGTATGGAAGAGATACTCTCACATTGGAAGAGGTTAAAGCAACCTTAAATTCCAGAGAAATGAAGAGGAAGATCACTGAGAATAGAGGAGAAACTAGTGATGCTGAAGGTCTGTATGCTCGAGGAAGATCAAAGAAAAAGGAAGGAAAGGGAAAGAATAAATCAAGATCAAAGTCCAGAACCAAGAAGAGGTGCTACTATTGTCAAAAGGAAGGTCACTTCAGGAAAAACTGTCCTGAAAGGAAAAGAAAGAATGGAGGCATCAGTAACAACAATCACATTTCCAATGACATGGCTGTTGTGGCAGATGGATATGAAAGCTCTGATGTTTTGGCTATCACTGAAGAAATGGGAAGTGATGAGTGGATTCTTGACTCTGGATGTTCATTCCATATGACTCCAAATCGGGAATGGTTTGATTCCTACAAGGAAGCTGATGCCGGAAAGGTCTTAATGGGTAACAACATTGCTGGTAAAGTAATGAGAATTGGTACTGTCAAGATCAAACTAAGTGATGGAACCATCAAAGTCCTCACTGATGTGAGACATGTACCTGAGCTCAAAAGGAACCTGATATCTCTAGGCATGCTAGACCAAGCAGGATGTTGTTTTACTGGTGAAAGTGGAATCTTGAAGATCAGCAAAGGATCATTGTTGATCATGAAAGGAACCAGGAAGCATGGCCTGTACAGACTGCAAGGTAAAACCATTTTAAGCCCTGCTAGCTTAGTCTCTGTGTCAAAAATAAATTCCACTGCATGTTGGCATTATAGACTTGCTCATGTAAGTGGTAAGGGTCTAGAAAAGTTATACAAACAAGGCTTAATTGGGAATGGAGATTTTGAAAAACTTGAATTCTGTGAACACTGTCTTTATGGCAAAAAAAAGAGGGTCAAGTTCCTAATTGCATCACACACCACTGAGGCCATAGTGGAATATGTTCACTCAGATATATGGGGACCTGCTAAGGTTCCCTCATTGGGAGGAGCTAGATATTTCATATCTTTTATTGATGATTGTTCAAGGAAGGTTTGGGTTTACTAGCTAAAACATAAAAACCAAGCTTTTAAGTGTTTCAAGCAATGGAAAGTACTTGTTGAAAATCAAACAGGTAAGAAGGTGAAAGTCCTAAGGACAGATAATGGCCTGGAATATCTAATTGAAGAATTCACTGAATTTTGCAAGGATCATGGCATAATCAGGCACAAGACAGTAAGGCATACACCACAACAGAATGGCTTGGCAGAAAGGATAAACAGAACCATCCTAGAAAGGGTCAGGTGCATGCTCTCTTTTGTAAATCTGAACAAAAGCTTCTGGGGAGAAGCTGTCCATATAGCTAGTTACTTGATCAATAGGTCACCCTCTTCTGCCATAGGTTTTAAAACACCTGAAGAAGTGTGGTCTGGAAGGGCACCTAGCTATGATAACATTAGAATATTTGGCTGTCCAGCATATATTCATGTCAATCAAGGAAAGCTAGAGCCAAGATCAAAGAAATGAGTCTTTCTAGGATATCCTGATGGGGTGAAAGGCTACAAGGTATGGTTAACTGGTCTAGGAGGAGGCAAGTGCATGATTAGCAGAGACATCGTGTTCCTTGAAGAGGTTATGCTTGAAAAAGGTGAAGGCAAATCCAACCAATCACAGAACAATGACAAGACTGATAAGAGTGTTTAGTTGGAGGTGGAGCACACTGAAACAGAAAGGTCAGTAGTCACACTTGAACCAGAAACTGAACCTGAAACTGAACCAGAAGTTGAAACCTCACAGTCCATAGCAGCATCACCTTCTTACAATCTAGTTTGAGACAGAGAAAGGAGGCAAGTTAGAGCACCTCAAAGGTTTGGCTATGCTGACTTGATTGCATATGCTTTAAGTGTTGAAACAGAACAACAGGATTCTGATCCTGGCAGTTTCAAAGAAGCAATTTCTGGTCCTGATCATAAGATGTGGAAGACTGCCATGACTGAAGAAATTGACTCTTTGATGAAGAACAACACCTGGGAATTGGTTGAAAAACCTCCAAAGCAGAGAATTGTTGGCTGCAAGTGGATATATAAGAAGAAACCTGAAATTCCAGGAGTAGAGAGTAGCAGACACAAGGCCAGACTTGTAGCTAAAGGCTACACACAGAAAGAAGGGATAGATTTCAATGAAATCTTCTCTCCAGTAGTAAAGCATACAAGCATAAGAGTTATTCTATCTCTTGTTGCTGTTTATGATCTAGAATTGGAACAAATGGATGTGAAAACAACATTCTTACATGTCCGGCTAGAGGAAAAGATCTACATGAAGCAACCTGAGGAATTTGAAGAAAAAGGGAAAGAGCATATGGTTTGCCTACTGAAAAGGTCTTTGTATGGCTTGAACAATCTCCTAGGCAGTGGTATAAGAGATTTCATTCCTCTATGCTCTTAAACAACTATGTCAGAAGCTCATTTGACAGCTGTGTTTACTTCAAAAGGCTAGAATCTGGTTGCTTCATATATCTTCTACTCTATGTAGATGATATGCTTATTGCTAGCTCAGATATGAATGCAATAAGCAAGCTCAAGGATCTCTTAAACACTGAGTTTGAAATGAAGAATCTGGGAGCTGCAAGGAAGATTCTAGGCATGGAAATCTTGAGGAAGAGATCAGAAAAACTACTCTAATTGAATCAGTTCAGCTACATTGAAAAGATTCTACACAAGTTTAACATGCATGATGCAAAGACAGTTGTGACTCCTATAGAAGGACACTTCAGATTGTCAGTAGATCAATCACCTAAGAGTGATGAAGAACTGAGATACATGAGCAACATACCATACTCTAATGCCACAGGTAGCCTAATGTATGCTATGGTTTGCTCAAGGCCAGACTTAGCATATGCTGCTAGCTTAGTCAGTAGATTTACGGGAAATCCAGGCAAGGGGCATTGGTTTGCTGTTAAATGGATTTTCAGATACCTTAAGGGTACTAAATCCCTTGGATTGATCTTTGGAAAAACAGAATCAGCAAACCAGAATCTTGCAGGGTTTGTAGATGCTGATTTTGCAGGGGACATTGATAAAAGAAGGTCTCTAACAGGCTACATCTTCACCCTATATGGGAATGTAGTAAGATGGAAGGCAAATCATCAATCCATTGTTGCATTGTCAACCACTGAATCCGAGTATATTGCTCTCACTGAAGCAATCAAAGAAGCAATATGGTTGAAAGGGTTTATAAATGAGCTAGAAGGAAATGATATTTCGACAACTGTTTGGTGTGATAGCCAAAGTGCAATTTGTCTCTCAAAGAATCAAGTATTCCATGAGAGGACAAAGCACATTGATATAAGACTGCATTTCATCCGAGACATAATTGCACAAGGAATGGTCGAAGTGAAGAAGGTTTCTACTGAAGATAATCCAGCTGATATGTTAACTAAAGTGGTCCTAAACACCAAATTCCAGCATTGCCTAGATTTGGTGAATGTTGGAACCTGCTGCTGCAACTAAGAGTCCTTAAGGGACTGATGGCATCTCTAACAACTTGTATTGAAGATTCAAGGTGGAGAATTGTAGAATTCGGGTGAATCTCCAATTGGCTAAGTTTGTTAGTTTATGCCATGTACAAATTAGCTATGTGATAACAGTTGATAGGAAGAGTAGTTAGTAGTTTTCTGTTGTTGACAGTTAGAGAAACTGAATTGTAACTGCCTTGCCTATGCACTGCTTATATAAAGTCATAGCTAGGCATTAGCATAGATAGAATTCTCTTTTGAGTGATATATGCTGAAGAAGTAAGTTGAGTGATTCATACAAACACAAGTGAGTGCAAGTGAGGGAGTGTGTGAGTTCATACCTGAGATTCTTGTACTATAAAGTCTTGGCATAGTGGATGGAAGTCTCAACTGCAGTGTGGATGTAGGGGCTGTTGTGATTGTGCCCTGAACCACGATAATTTCCTTGTCTTCTTCTCTATCTCTTCTTTTTCTGTTTTCTTGCACCACAATCACCAAAGTGCAGAACCCCAATTCTGTGTTCTTGATATAACAATACTCAACTGGTATTGTCATGTGAGAAGGTTCTGGCTCTTCAGGAGGCAGAATCTCTTGTAAATTCCAATCAAGATTTTTAGAGACTTCATTATGATTGAGTCTTTTGGGAGTGACTGCATTTGATTTTTCAAGGTTTACTTGAAGGAGTAAGGTATCTTCTTTTGAAGAAATATTTAATGCTTTTGGAGAAATATTTGTTTTCATGACTTTATAATATATCTTGTATATTATTGCCATTGGATAAGAATTTGGGTTCCAAATTCCTTCCTTTATTTTAATATCCAATTTGATATTATGTTTACTTTTTCCTAAACTTTCTAAAGACATAGTATAATTTGGAAAGTTATTAAAAAAGGTGGGACCATCATGAAGATTGGTCTTGATTATTGAAAGCACTTGATCCTCGAACCTAGCAGGCCGAGTATCTCTTAGGCATACACACACATGTGTATCTATGCCTAATCTGTGCAAAGGTTTTATTTCCACTTGTATTAATCCAATATGTAAAAATCTATATTTTTGTTTATGTTCTTTTAACATGGATAAATTCAACAGGTTTAGACTTTCTTGAGTTTTATCAACTATAATTGTATATTCTGCAGTTTAAATTATAAAATCAGACTTGAACTTATCAATTAACTTTGTTCTATAAATTTCAGAAACATTTATAGAGGGAATACTCCAGTTATGTAATTTTTGTTCAATATCAGGTAAAATTATCTGTTGTTCATTTATTAATGATGAATTAAGACTCTCACTTGAACTAGGTTTATCTATTTCCTCTACCTTTTCTTTACCTTTACTTGACACCATCTTAAGCAAGCTAGACATGGCGACTGAACCTAAATGATCTAGTATCTATATCAGAAACAAAGACTTCTTACCGAAACACCGGGACCACCTTGGCTTACCAACGGATTTACGACCCTAACCTGCGGGCTTTACTACCTGGAACACCCTTACGGCTGACCAACGCTGCACAGAAAGAAATACTTGAAACCGATATAAGTACCAGAGCACTAAGGCTCTGATACTAGACTGCCACTGCGGATCTTCTCAAGGATTAGTAGAAGAATAAAATAGTAGTGAAATAGAGAAATCAGAGTAAATGTGAAAGTAATGTTATCAAACTATCTGTTTATTTCATACAATCGATAGTACAAAATTACAAAGCGTTATCAAATCTTTAAATGATGACTTACAACAATGTGCTTCAATGCGGATTGAATGTGTTTGGAATCCACAAAAGCAGGTACTATTAGACTTTTGACTTTAATGCCAAATTACTGTAGCCATGTGACCTTTTGTCTGCCAATAAATCATCGTCGGCACAAATGGACAACTGACTTTACTTTTTCTTTATTGGAGAGAGTGACTGAAAAAGAGTCTTTGTCGGCCATCTTGAATTTGTTGAGATGCGACAAATCTTCTGAATTAATGATTTATTGATCAAAGAAGCCAATATCTGGATCAGCATTTTCCAGATAAGGGTTATAATCAGACCCAACAGTGACCGAGTCATCATCTTCTTCGTCAGAATCAATTGAGGAAATGGCCTCTTTTAAAAATCTTTTATACTCACGAGGAGTTGAGGCACTGAAATTGATGGTGTAAGGAGTTACTGCTTGAGACGAGCTTTCAACTTATTTTTCTTTTAATTGAGAAGGAGGAGTTTTGGGGGGTTCAAAAGCGGGAGGAACCCTTCTTGCTCGAACCTTATTTTTCCAGGAGGCAAATTTTGTTTCCACAACCTTCTCATTGAATTTCCTCCACCACGATACTGTGTTAACTGTACATATGTACTTTGGAAAAGGCTCTGGTAAATGAGCATGATACTCATAATTAAACTTGAGAAACCATGCGATTCCAAATTGGGCACAGAAATGCAATAATTTTCCAAAAACTGGTATTGCAGGGGTTAAACTTTTGTATTCATTGAATAAATCATAAAGGGAATTTGGAAGAATATCAGCAGATAATCCGTTCTCCCAAAACCACTCCATAAACCAATTTGGGTATCTTGATTGATTACTGAGAAAATTGAAATACCAAGAATGGAGAGCGTTTGGCTGGTAAAGGACCAATTCCCAAGCCTTCTGATAGTCCCAATAATTGTAAACTGGGGGGTCAAAAATTCGAGAGAATCTTTTTGGCATGAAGGGACCTTGACCCCAATATGAGAGAGTGAACACCTTCATTATTTTGCACTTTGAATATGCAATTGTTTTGGGTGCATTAGCGTTAACTTCTTGTTCAATTTTTACTGAATGAGTATCAATAAGAATATATTGGTAAAACTGTAAATTTTTTGTTGCATCGCTGGTAGGGACCCAACCAAATGCATTGGGAATCAATTGTTGGAGCATATCCCAAGGATTATCAGTGATGGGTTACCATATTCTTGCTCAATTAGAGCATGTTTCCTGTAAAAAAAAGTTTTATTTTGAAAGTTAAGGGTTTTCTCTGGGTGGCTGATTTGGTATGTGGTTCATCACTCAAAGGTGCAAATTTATTTGGGCTTTGTAAAGGGTTATTTGTTGGACTTAATGGTGGAAGGTTCATTTGGGTTATTTGAGAGGCAGAGGGAGCAAATGAATCTGGGGTTAATTCTTTGGATTTACTTGGAGAGGGGGAAGCCCCACCTCGCACAGATCCACCTCTGGATCTTGATGTCATGGGTGACCTTGCAAAAATTCCCTGGTTAAAAAATCATGGTTATAGTTATTATCACCTTTTAAATATTCAATTTCAAAATCAAAATAACTTAGTAAACTTTTCCATCTGGCGAAAATATGTTTTGAAACTAAATTTTTAACATCTTTTTACAAAACATCTTTTGCAGCTTTGCAATCAATTCGGAGTAAAAACCTTTTATTTATTAAATCATCTTGAAATTTTGTAATACATAGTACTATGGATAAAATCTCCTTTTTAATAGTATTATATTTCTCTTGTGATTGAATCCAAAGACCTGAATGAAAACGAACAACTTGCTCAACTTTTGACTCTGGAAGGACTTGTAGTAAGATACCACCATATCCTTTATTTGATGCATCAGTTTGAACAATAAGATTGGCATCGGGCTGAGGAATTCCTAGACAAGGAAGAGACTTGACATCCTTTTTTATGTCTAAGGCTAAATCAGATAGCTCTTTTGACCAGGGTTTAGGATTTGAAGTTTTCCTAAGCCAAGAGTAAAGAGGTTTACACTTAATTATGATATTGGGGATAAACTCGGAAACATAATTTAGGCAACCTAGAAACCTTTGTAACTGTCTTTTATCAGTTAAATCATTTGGGAATTTTTTCGGCAAAAGCAATACTTCTGCTTATTAGTGTTATTGTTCCTTGATAAATTTCGTGACCCAAAAATCTTATTTTTGTTTGAAACATTTTTATCTTTTTAGCTGATATTACCATTCCGTTTCTGTTGATAGTTTCTTTAAAGATATTTAAGTGTTTAAAGTGTTGATTTAATGATTTTGAGAAAATTAAAACATCATCTATGTAAACAATAGTAAATTCTGAATGAGGATTTAAAATATCATTCATGATATGCTGGAATTCAGAGGGTGCATTTTTTAGTCCCATAGGCATTACATTCCATTCGTAATGACCAAAGGGAACGGTGAAAGTTGTCTTATATTTATCTTTTTCTTCCAATTTTAGTTGATAAAATCCTAACTTCATGTCGAATTTTGAAAAGATTATTTCGTCATGCAATCGTTTTATTAAATCTCTTTTATTTGGAATTGGATACCTTATCCATTTCAAAACTTTATTCAAAAGTTTGTAATTGATTACCAACCGAGGTTCTCCTCTCTCTATTTCAGATTCGTTTGATACATAAAAGGCGGTGCAGCTCCAAGGAGACTTGCTTGGCCTAATTAGTTTTTTATCTAGAAATCCTTTTATTTCTTTCTTGCAATATTCAAAAGTCTCGCTATTCATTTGAATTGGTCGAGCTTTGGTAGGTATTCTACTTTCATGGGATCCTTCTTCATAAGGTAAGGATACCATATGGGTTTTTCTTTCCCAAAAAGGATTTGGAACATTTGAACAAACTTCTTTTTCAAATTCTTTTTGAATTTTTATTATTTTTTCTTGTATTAAAGGAATTTGAATTTGCTTTTCAAATTTTGCATATAAGATTTCTTTTTGTAGAAATCCTATTTGATTTTATTTCCTTTGAATGATTGTTAAAAAGTTCTTTTTTTCTATATTGTCTGTGAGACTATTTAACTCTTTAGTTTTTATTGGGTATATGAATTCAAATAGTAACTTCTTTTTTTTATTTTAAGCAAAAGGCATGCAAAAGCATCACTGTAGTGAAAATCATCCCAACTAGGTTGGCACCAAAACCACTACCAATCATCTGCAGCACCCCAGAATATTATTAAAAAAATGAAAGAAATACAAGAAAGCATGGGGGGACAAAGAACCTTACCCATGAAAAGAGGGGAGATTACAAGAATCTAAGATTAGGCATACCCCACCTATTACAGAAGAAATCATGCCTAATGAAACTTGGAATCAGGTTCCACCAAGTGAAGCATTTAGAACTGACTCCAAAATTAGCTAGCTTATCAGCACAATGATTAGCCTCTCTAAAAACATGAGAAATCAAAAAAGTAAAATTGGAGGCCAAAGCAATACAGTTTCTCCATTTAGTTCTAATTTTCCAAGGAACTATGTCCGGATTCGAGTAAGCAAGAACCACAAGAGAGGAGTCACATTCCATCCAAAGTCTAGACCAACCCCTCTCAAAAGCAATATGAATTGCTGTCATGGCAGCAAGCAACTCAGCAGAGAAAGAATCCTGAGTCCCATAGAACTCAGCAAAACAGCCAAGAGTAGCTCCACTGCTGTCCCTAAAAATTGCACCACCACCTGCTTGACCCGGAGAGCCTTTAGAGGCACCATCTGTATTGACTTTGATCCAACCTAGGAGAGGAGGGGTCCAAACAACTTGGAGAATTTTAGGAGAGTTTCCTGGATGACCTTTGATCCCTAGCAGCTTCAAAATTCTCAATTCCTCAGCAGAAGAGGACATTTTGTTTGCAGACACATTACCAGATAAAGAAATGGAAGCTTTGAGTATGCTAGTAGCTGCTCTCACTGTGATTGTTTTATCTTCAAACTTTAGTTTGTTTCTGGAAAACCAGATGATCCAAAAGGAATTAACAATAGCTGCAGTTATAGTGTCTTTCATTTGTAGGCTCCAATGTTTATGGCACAGGGAGAGGATAGAGTAGACAGAGGAAGTGTCCACCTGCACATCAAAGATTGAGCCAATCCAGTGCCAAATTTGCTTTTCAAAGGGACAAGCTAAGAAGAGATGGTCTGCACTTTCTGCTGCAGCAAACCAAAGACTGCAGACTAAAACAGTGCAGCAGCCCCTCTTTTGAAGCTGGTCTTCAGTAGGCAACTTATTGTGAATAAGCCTCCAAGTGACAAAAGACTTAGAGGGAGGAATTGCCTAATTCCAAATCAGCTTAGACCAGTCACAGATGGAATGCCTAAGGTCTAAGAAATGGAAAGCTTCTTTGAAAGATAATTCACCCGAGGTTGAGTGCTGCCAAATGAGAGTGTCTACTGCAGGGAAAACAGGAATGACCAAGTGAGGCAGCTCCTGACCAAAAATTGGGAGATTAGCCATCAGAGATGAAGGAATATTCCAGCTGCCATCCCTGATAAAGTCAGCAATCTTGGCTTTCAGTCTATGCTGAAGGTTGCGAGGTACTTGCAGCAGATCAACCAAAGGCAATGAGAGCCATTTGTCAGTCCAAAAGTTAATTGAGGAACCATCTCCAATCTGCCAAACTGAATTGTTAAAAACAGACTGCATATGAGTTTTAATACCAGGCCATAAGGAAGACTTGACATAGGTGGGGACAGGCTTGCAGTGTTGAGAGAACCTGTTTCTAAGAAATGCAGCCCATTCAGCACAAGAGGAAAACATTTCAAAAGATAATTTCAGAAGAGCAGCCTCATTAAGAGCTAACAAGGACTTTATGCCCAGCCCACCTTCCAGAACAGGCCTGCAAAGTTTCTTCCAAGCAACTGTGCAGATTTTCCTGACATTAGGGTCTCCAGACCAAATAAAATTCCTAATGGATTTGTCTAAATCCTTAAAAACTGATGAGGGCCAACAGTAGACATGAAAGCTATGAAGCATCATACTATTGATCACAGACTTGACAAGTTCAACCCTGCCCATGATGGAAAGAAGACTACCTTTCCATGAGGCAAGTTTGGAGGTGATTCTATCTGCTAAAGGCTGCAGGTGAATCCTTCTTGGCTTGCCCTTGAAAATTGGAACACCCAGATAATTGAAAGGAAAAGATCCAGCAGAAAATCCAAGTATATGAGCCACTTTGGATGACTTGTTGGGGGAAATACTACCCGAATAGAATTTGCACTTGTTGAGGCTAAGCCTTTGGTCTGAAGCAGCTCCATACTCAGCAAAGAGGGTCATCAGGGCTTCAAGACCCCTCTTACTACCCTTACAGAGGACTAGAACATCATCTGCATAAAAGACATGGCACTCCATAAGAAGTCACTCA
The DNA here is from genome assembly GCA_030762895.1 of Sophora flavescens. Taxonomy (NCBI): domain Eukaryota; kingdom Viridiplantae; phylum Streptophyta; class Magnoliopsida; order Fabales; family Fabaceae; genus Sophora; species Sophora flavescens. The sequence goes on from CM061070.1 coordinate 4,485,874, forward strand.
ACAACATACTCCTAATCTTCTCAAATTATTCAGCAGCTTTATTGAAAACAAAACAGAAATAAAGCAAAGCAAAGCAATTAAAAAGAGTAAGGTTCAGAAAAACTCATTGGAGGGCGGTTCCACCAGGGTCCCACTGTTTGTGATACAGTGGCCACGGAATGCCCAAAGTACAGTATGATCCTCCCGGATCCCATGGCCTACAGCATAAGTATGAGAGCGGGTGCCTGATAATCATGGTAACTCCGCCAAGTGCGGCGGACTTCTCACTCCCTCTCAGGTCACAATTGACCTCTTGCTCAACTTTGTCAATAAAATCCTCCCAATAGAAGTGGGATTCAACCTCTTGGACTGGCCATGGTGCAAAATCCCGAGGCTTGAACTCCATCACCGGTTGTTCCACAGGGGGAGGTGACAAACATGTAGCTGGGGTCTCCGGTGCTGCTTCATTTTCTGCATGTTCTTCATTCACTGCGCTAACAAATCCATCACCTGCTAAACCTGCAGAAATCTCAGCACACACCACACAAAGGTTAGTGTTAGTAGAGTCAGTACATATGGTACAATAAACTGAATCACTAAAAGCCTGAATGTCTGGAAATTCAGCACATAATTCATCCATCCCATCACTTTTAACACATGCATATGAATTAGTTGAATCATCCACTTCCAAAGGTTCTTCATCATCCTCAAGCACGGTGAAGCAGATGTCCTCCTGATCCTCATTTTCTTTATGCACGTTTGGCTCCTCATACCTTTCAAAACATGCTACACACAAAGCAGTGTCAGTACAATCAGCACATGAATTATAATAGATAGAATCAAGGGATTCAACACCCAGTTCATCAACAGAAACATTATCAAAATTATCATCAGAAGTATCTTCAAGAATAACTATCTGTGAATCTGTATGTTCTTCAAGGGGATGTGGAGTTTGCAGTGCAGCCGAGGTGGAGACAATGTGATCAATTTGAATGGCCAACTTCTGAGATTCAGCTTCTATCCTCTGTTGGGATGCAAGATTTTTTTCTGCCATCCGTTGATTGTTCTCGGCCATTTGTTGTATCATTTCCTGAAAACTTGCCATTGTCCTTTGTTGGCATTCAAGAATGTCCCTTGCCATTTGTTGTACCAATTCCTCCAGACTGGGTTGGACTTGTGTGGGGTTAGGCTGATATTGATGCTCCAAAGAAGCTAACTCATTCAAGATGCCCTGTCCTCCACTATGTTGGCTAGAATAATCATTCACTCCAAACAAGCCGAAATCACTACTAAACTCAAAACTTCCAGCAAAGTGAGGATAATTTATGCATGGTGGTGGCCTATCAAAATCAGGATAATATATGCATGGTGGTGGTTCATAATAAACATTAGGCATATAACCATACATGTGATTATCCATGGGAAGTACTAAGATTCACAACCAGACAAAGCAGCCAAAAGTAATTCAGCAAAGAGATTTTTTTTTTTGTTTTTCTTTTATTTTATTTTTTTTCTTTTTCCCAATCCCAAACAACACATCACACCTTGCAGTAGCCACCCCAAACTTAGTTTCTTGCAACCTTTGTCTTGCTAAGCTTCCATGCTCTCCTAATCCTAAGATCGGGTTAACATGGTTTTTCTAGATTTTATGCTCATAACATAGGGTTACCAAGAATTTAACAGTCTAATCAGGCTCAAAGGGGCTAACTAAGGAACATGCATTAGGGATGGTTATTTTAGGCTAAGTAGTTATTTACAAAGAAAATGCCTAAATCATCTGAAGCAAACACATAAACATGCAAACCAACAAGAGATTCAAGCAAATTTGGGAAAGTGCAACTTAAAAGTGATTTCACACAGTTTAAAACATGTTGGAGGCTCAAATCCTCACCTGGACAATTTTGCAAATTGTTTGACTGAGATTCTATCCCTAGTGTGTGCTTCCTATCACCCCAAACTTATCATAAATCATGCCATCACAACAAAATATCTCAAAGTTCAGTTTTCAATCGCATGGGGATCATTATTCGATTTCAAAACTTAGGGGGAAAACAGTCAACACATATTATGCAATCAATCTGTGCAAAATTCAATTAAAATCAATCAAACTTGCCAACAAAAGACTCAACAACATACTCCTGATATTCTCAAATTATTTAGGAGCTTTATTGAAAACAAAACAGAAATAAAGCAAAGCAAAGCAAATAAAAAGAGTAAGGTTCAGAAAAACTCATTTGAGGGCGGTTCCACCAGGGTCCCACTGTCTGTGATACAGTGGCCACGGAATGCCCAAAGTACAGTATGATCCTCCCGGATCCCATGGCCTACAACATAAGTATGAGAGTGGGTGCCTGATAATCATGGTAACTCCGCCAAGTGCGGCGGACTTCTCACTCCCTCTCAGGTCAAAATTGACCTCTTGCTCAACTTTGTCAATAAAATCCTCCCAATAGAAGTGGGATTCAACCTCTTGGACTGGCCATGGTGCAAAATCCCGAGGCTTGAACTCCATCACCGGTTGTTCCACAGGGGGAGGTGACAAACAGGTAGCTGGGGTCTCCGGTGCTGCTTCATTTTCTGCACGTTCTTCATTCATTGCGCTAACAAATCCATCACCTGCTAAACCTGCAGAAATCTCAGCACACACCACACAAAGGTTAGTGTTAGTAGAGTCAGTACATATGGTACAATAAACTGAATCAATAAAAGCCTGAATGTCTGGAAATTCAGCACATAATTCATCCATCCCATCACTTTTAACACATGCATATGAATTAGTTGAATCATCTACTTCCAAAGGTTCTTCACCAGCCTCAAGCACGGTGAAGCAGATGTCCTCCTGATCCTCATTTTCTGTATGGACGTTTGGCTCCTCATACCTTTCAAAACATGCTACACACAAAGCAGTGTCAGTACAATCAGCACATGAATTATAATAGATAGAATCAGGGGATTCAACACACAGTTCATCAACAGAAACATTATCAAAATTATCATCAGAAGTATCTTCAAGAATAACTATCTGTGAATCTGTATGTTCTTCAAGGGGATGTGGAGTTTGCAGTGCAGCTGAGGTGGAGACAATGTGATCAATTTGAATGACCAACTTCTGAGATTCAGCTTCTATCCTCTGTTGGGATTCAAGATTTTGTTCTGCCATCCGTTGATTGTTCTCGGCCATTTGTTGTATCATTTCCTGAAAACTTGCCATTGTCCTTTGCTGGCATTCAAGAATGTCCCTTGCCATTTGTTGTACCAATTCCTCCAGACTGGGTTGTACTGGTGTGGGGTTAGGCTGATATTGATGCTCCAAAGAAGCTAACTCATTCAAGATGCCCTGTCCTCCACTATGTTGGCTAGAACAATCATTCACTCCAAACAAGCCGAAATCACTACTAAACTCAAAACTTCCAGCAAAGTGAGGATAATTTATGCATGGTGGTGGCCTATCAAAATCAGGATAATATATGCATGGTGGTGGTTCATAATAAACATTAGTCATATAACCATACATGTGATTATCCATGGGAAGTACTAAGATTCACAACCAGACAAAGCAGCCAAAACTAATTCAGCAAAGAGATTTTTTTTTATTTTTTTTATTTTCTGCTAATAACAACAAGAGTCCCCGGCAACGGCGTCAATTTTTTGGTCGCGCTGTCGCCACGCGCCAAAAAGCGAGCGATTTACAAAATTATGTAGATAGGGAGCGACATCTCGAGTATCGTCTCACAAGGACTCTTAGGTTGTTGTTAACAGAAAAAGTCAGAATTGGGGGTTTTGGATGTGAAATAAAATAAAGAAACAAAACAAAACAGAGCAGTTACAGAGATTGTCAAATAAACTAAAGCGATTAATCTACTGTTCTCGATTTCCCAACTATCATCGGTTCATGCAAATTCTAGGCCTAAAGCAGATTCTAATCCCCTCCCGGTTGTAGCAACAATTAACAAGCGAAATCACTACTACAGATATATGTTCCTATTCCCGAATTAAGCAAACGGGGTTAAGCCCTCATGAACTAAGCGAACATGAATGAACACACACGAATTAAGCAAACGCGATTAATTATAGGAACATAACATCACCGAAATAAATCAACACAACACTATACACTCCTGAATTAAGCAAACAGAAATATATAGCATAGCATTGAAAAGAGAAAAGCAAACAAAACAGGAATTGCAGAACCTCAAGTGATAATGGAAATCACTTACAGTAGACTAATCAAGGAGACTAGTTCTCCATTACAAAAGAAAAACAAGCAGCTATCTAAACTAAGAGAAAACAAAAGATAAAAGAAGATCCTCCTCAGTTCTGCCTAAAACACTTAAATACAATTTCTGGATTCCGCTGGCTCGCGAGGCGAACACTGTCTCGCGAGGGGAATATCATGAACAGTCTGCAACGTTTGGATTTCTCGCGAGGCGAAGTACGGCTCGCGTGGCGAGGAATGGAAAAGTCATGGCTTCTGGTCTTCAGTCTCGCGAGGCGAGACATGTATTCGCGGGGCGACATAGAAAGGATTGCAAATTTTCTGGTACAGTCACCTTCAGGTTCGCGAGGCGAATGCCTTCTCGAGGGGCGAAAGCTCCAGATTTATTTCTTTTTATTAACCTAAAAACAAGAAATAGCATAAGTGCTTTATTTGACTCTAAATCAACTAAATTAACCTAAAAATACTTTAATGACTCAAAATGCTGCTTAAAGACAATCAAGTCTAATTTAGGCGAAAATAAGATATAATTAGCACAAAACCACGGTCATACTAGTTATAAAACTAGATGAGTCAGTGGCTGATCAAAATACCCCAAACTTAAACTTTGCTTGTCCCCAAGCAAACTAAAACTCAAAAACTTAAAAAGACTCAAGACATGGCAAGCTTAAGGGTTCAATCAACTTTGCACAAATTTCAAGCAATTTATCAAAACAGTTTTCTTCAATGTTCCCCCCTTTTTCAAACAAAGCAATCCCCACATTCCTTTATTCTAAATAATTGAGAATTTCATCATTCAAACAATCATTAATCTAAGCAGGGGATCCAAGTTACACACAAAACGAAGATCACCAAATTCAAACAACTGCCTTCCTCACAAGGGAGTTTAGTGTTTCACTCAATCACTCAGTTTTTGTCAGGCTAACAACATTTCACTCAATTTCACCTTTCAAGAGCACTTCCCATAAATTTGATTTTCATCTTAAAATGATTCCCACAAAAAATATGCATGCAACATCAAAAGGTCTTTTATGGTTGTAATGGGGCCTGGCTAAGGGTAGGATATACAAAGGAACTAGGCTGAAGTCCCTAGGAACTAAGAGAGCATGAAACAGTTTTATACATTGAATTTCCACTCCAATTCCTTTCTTCATTTGTCTTTATGCCTTGGGTGACTACAACCTTTTCTTCTAATACTTTTCTTTTTATCATTTTTACACTTTTCTTTTTTTTTTTTCTCTTTTTTTTTCTGTTTTTCTTTTATTTTGTTGATAAGCCTCTGGCTAATCTAGTTTTATGGCTAATATGACCGGGGTTTTGTGCTAATTATATCTCATTTTCACCCAAATTAGACTTGATTGTCCTTAAGCAAACTTTTTGAGTCGTTTGAGTAGTTTTAGGTTAATTTAGCCAGTTTTGAGTCAAATAAAGCACTTATGGCTATTTTATTGTTTTTCAGGTTAAGTTAGAAGTCAAAGGAATAAAGAATCAGGGAAATTGCAAGTCTGGAGGTGTTCGCCTCGCGAGAGTCTTCTCGCCACGCGAACCTGAAAGCCAACTGAACAGCAAAAATGTCATCCTCTCTGGTTCGCCCCGCGAACAGCACCTCGCCTCGCGACCTTGATAGCTGACTGTTCCAGAGAAATGCAACCCATTCTGTGTCGCCTCGCGGATCTATGTCTCGCCTCGCGAGACTGAAGACCAGAAGCCATGACTCTTCCATTCCTCGCCACGCGAGCAGTACTTCGCCCCGCGAGAAGACAAAACATTGCAGACTCTTCATGATATTCGCCTCGCGAGAGAGGGTTCGCATCGCGAGTCGGCTCAGTTTCTGAATAGTATAAATGACTGTTCTGGGCAGATTAGAGGAACTTTTGCTTCTCCATTGTTTTTACATTTTTTTTTTTGTGTTTCGTTTTTCCATGGAGAACTAAATTTCTTAGATTAATCTACTGTAGTTGATTTCCATCATACTTGAGGTTCTTGTAATTCCTATTTTGTATGCTTTTCCCTTTTCAATGCTATGCTATATATTTCTATTTGCTTAATTCAGGAGTGTATAGTGTTGTGTTGATTTGTTTCGGTGATGTTATGTTCCTATATATAATCGCATGTGTTCAATTCGTGTTCGCTTAGTTCACGAAGGGCTTAACCCCGTTTGCTTCATTCAGGAATAGGAACATATATCTGTAGTAGTGATTTCGCTTGTAAATTGTTGCTACAACCGGGAGGGGATTAGATTCTGCTTAGGGCTTGGAATTTACATGAACCGATGATAGTTGGGAAATCAAGAACAGTAGATTAATCGTTTTTAGCTATTTGATAATCTTTCAACTGCTCTGTTTTATTGCTCTGTTTTTGCATTGTTTTCCATTTGAACTTCAAACCAACCCACCCCCCCCCCCCCCAAAACTAAATTTTGTGGTAAATAACAAGTCAAGAGTCCTTGTGAGACGACATCCGAGTTGCGCACTAAACTACAATTTTTAAAACCCGCTCGCTTTTTGACGCGTGCGCGGCAGCGCGACCAAAAATTAGCGCCGTTGCCGGGGACTCTTGTTTGTTAATTTCACATTTTTTTTGTTTCCTTTATTTTCGTTTTTGTTTGTTTTGAATTGGTCTGGCTACTAGGTCTACTTGCCCTGAATTGTGTGATTTTGATCCTGAAATTGAAAGAACACTGCACACACGCCTAAGAGCAATTCGGGCTAGTTCTAGTGGTGATTCTAATTCCGAAATTGTTTTTGATAACATGGGTGACCAAAGGACATTAAGACAGCTTGCTGCCCCTGATGTTAATTATAATGGTTTGTGTATTGCATATCCTGGTGCTGATACTCCTTTTGAATTAAAATCTGGTTTCATTCACTTGTTGCCAAAGTTTAGTGGTCTTGCAGGTGAGGATCCACACAAGCATTTGAAGGAATTCCAGGTCGTCTGCTCCACAACCTTGAGATCAGAGGGAGTAACTGAGGATAACATCAAGCTGAAAGCTTTCCCGTTCTCACTACAGGGAGCTTCCAGGGACTGGCTGTTATATCTTGAGCCAAACTCTATTACTACCTGGAACGATTTGAAGAAGGTTTTCTTAGAGAGATATTTTCCTGCCTCCAGAGCTGAGTCAATCAGGAAGGAAATATGTGGCATCAGACAAGGAAATGAGTCATTGGCTGAATATTGGGAGAGATTCAAGCAGTTGATATCCGATTTGCCCTCAAAGATCGATTTCCGAGCAGCTTCTTATCCAGTATTTTTATGAAGGGTTACTACCGATGGATAGAAACATTTTGGATGCTGCTAGTGGGGGAGCACTTGTTGATAAGACTCCAGCTGCTGCCAAGCAATTAATTGAAAATATGTCACTGAACTTCCAGCAGTTTACAACCAGAAGAAATTCTGTTGAGACAAGAGGTGTGCATGAGGTCCATAGTTCTTCTTCCAACCAGGCCGTTGATGATAGAATTGATAGGATCACTTCTTTGGTGGAGAAATTGGCAATGGATAGAGTTCAGCCTGCAAGGTTGTGTGGCATGTGCAACTCTCCTGAGCACCCGTATGATGCATGCCCTATTCCGAAAGAAGAGTTCGTCACTGAATTGTCTCAGGCTTATGCAGTCCATCCTTACAATCAAGGCAACAGTCAGAACCGGTACAGCACTCCTGACCTATCCACAAATAGGTACCATCCCAATTGGAGGAATCATCCTAATCTGCGGTATGGGAACTCATCCCAACAACAACCGATGGCAGCACCACAGAATCCTCCTCAAGTGACCACTTCTGCACCTTTCGGACCTTCCCTGGAGGACATGTTCAAGCAAATGACTTCACAAATGACGGCACAAATGACTACACTTTTCCAGCAGCAAGTTGGACAGTTCCAGGCCTCACAGGCACAGTTTCAGCAGCGAACCGATGCTAGCATTCAAGATTTGAGGACACAGATTGGACAGCTTGCCACATCCATAAACAACATACAGCAAGCTCAAGGATCAAGTCAACTGCCGGCACAAACAGTGATAAATCCCAATGTCTCCAATCCTAATGTGAGTGCCATTTCTCTGAGATTTGGAAGAGTTGTTGAGGCAGCCTCTGAAAAAAATGAAGAAACTATTGAGGTAATGATAAGCCTTTGGCTTATCTAGTTTTATAACTAGATGGACTGTGGTTTTTGTGCAAATTATTCGAGTTCAATCTTGTTTTCGCCCAAATTTGGCCTTGTTTTTTTCCTAAGTAAACTTTGACTCGTTCTAGGCATTTTTAGTAGTTTTTAGTCTATTTTGAATAGAATTACGCTTTTTGTTTCTTTTTATTGTTTCAGGTTAGAAGTGAAGCTCCGAGAGTCAAGGAAAGTCAAGAAATAGTGGAAATTTCCATTCTGAAGATACTCGCCCTGCGAGTGGATTCTCGCCTCGCGATCCTGAAGACCAGCTAAAGCAGCAACAGTCATACATTCTGTCTCGCCTCGCGAACCTGAAGGCCTGACTGTGCCAGAGAAGTCATCCTTTCTGGTTCGCCTCTGATAAGCCTCTGGCTTATCTAGTTTTATAACTAGATGGACCGTGGTTTTTGTGCAAATTATTCGAGTTCAATCTCGTTTTCGCCCAAATTTACCTTGTTTTGTTCCTAAGTTGGACTTTGACTCGTTTTGCGTCTTTTGTGTAGTTTTTAGCTTATTTTGGATAGAATTACGCTTGTGGTTGCTTGTGTTGTTTTCAGGACAATAAGTAAAGCTCTGAGAATTAAGGAAAGTCAAGAAATAGTGGAGATTGCCATTCTGGAGATTCTCGCCCCGCGAACAGGATTCTCGCCTCGCGAATAATGAAGACTTGGAAGTCAGAGACCATCACGGCCTATCCGTGATGTGTATCACGACCGTGACCAAAGACCCACACAAGTCAGAGACCGTCACGGCTTAGCCGTGATTCACATCACGGGCCGTGATAAGAAGGCTCGCGTCGCGAGACATACTTCGCGTCGCGAGGGTTTGAATCCCACAGAAGCGCCAGAAACAGAAGCCGTCACGGCCAGGCCGTGATGACCATCACGGCCGTGACGCATGGCCTCCCTATAAATAAGGCACTGCAGAACAGAATTGGAGGACTTTTTGGATCAGAACTTTTCAGAGATCTTTTAGAATCCTTAATCTGGAGCTGCGTCTCCTCTTCTCTTTTCTTATTCTTAGTCTTAGGATGAGTTCCGATTGTTTGTCTATGAGCATGAGGAACTAATCCCCTCGTCCGAGGGAACGATGAAGCCACCCATGGCGATGTAAATCCGATATGATGTATGTCTTTCTCCTTTAATTCAATTCTTGTTTTCCGATTCTGATTTGAATGTTTGATCATATGTATTGCGTGATTAATCAGTTAAACGTGTTTGAGGCCGAACGGCGATTCGCGTTTTAGAACTTGAATCGGGATCGCTAATCGAATATTGCATGAGAGTGAGTAGGAGATTAGTGCAACCTTATAGGGAACAAGAATTAACCAAATTCGAGATTAGGATTATGAGACCTAGTAAGTAATTAATCCAATCGTCGAATACATCCTAATGAGCACGAGAGTGGATTTAGGAGAATTTGGGGGTCCCGGTTGACATTGTAATTGAACTTAGGGAGGAATTCATCATCACTTGGGTATGCATGTTGGGTAGGTGGATTTGTGACCTTGGACATTTTAATTTCTGATTTTTAGTTAATTAGTTTATTAGATTCGTTAATTGAATTTCTTATATTAATCTCTTCTCTCTCTCAACCACCTTCTGTAACTTGACCAAACATATCTGATTTCCCGCGGATTAGTCGAATTGGTGGCCCAATCCCTGAGTTCGACCTCGGTAATTACTTACCGTGTTTATTTTATTACTTGCGACGACCCGGTACACTTGCCGGCGTCACAACAGCCTCGCCAATAACATTTCGCCAATAACATTTCGCCACGCGATCATTCAAACTCAGGATGGAGCCAAAACTGAAATTCGCCACGCGAGAAGACATTCGCCTCGCGAGAGACTGAAGAGCCTGGAAGACAGAGACCATCACGGCCTAGCCATAATGAAGGTCACGGCTGGGACAGATTAAGGTTTGAAGACTCGCCCCGCGAACACACTCTCGCCTCGCGAAAATCCAAATTGAAAGCGCGCCAAAACTAATGATTCACCTCGCGAAATCGTGTTCGCCCCGCGAGAGGCCGAGAACCAGAATCCCTATTTATAGGCTGTTTCAGATCAGAATGAGGAGCTTTTTGGGAGATCCGAATCCTAGTAGGTTTTTTCCACTGTAGAGTAGCGTTTAGGAAGATTTCTTTTCTCTTTGGAGCTGCGTCTCCTCTTTTTATTTTTATTTTATTTTACGATGGTGATTATGTCCGATTGTTTGTCTATGAGCATGAGGAACTAATCCCCTCGTCTGAGGGAACAATGAAGCCACCCGTGGCGGTGTAGATTCGATGTGATGTATGTCTTTCTCCCTTGTCTCAATTTATGTTTTCCAATTCTGATTTGATTGTGTTGATCATATGTGTTGCGTGATTGACTAGTTAAACGTGTTGAGGCTGATCGACGATTCGTGTTTTAGAACTTGGATTGGAATCACTAATTGAATAATGAGCACGACAGTGGATTTAGGAGATTAGTGCAACCTTATAGGGAACACGAATTTACAGAATTCGAGATTAGGGTTATGAGACCTAGTAAGTAATTAATCCAATCGTCGAATACGTCCTATTGAGCACGACAGTGGATATAGGAGAAATTGGGGGTCCCGGTTGACATTATAATTGAACTTAGGGAGGAATTCATCATCACTTGGGTACTATACATGATTGGGTAGGTGGATTTGAGACCTTGGATATTTTAATTTCTGATTTCAATACCTTAGCTTTATTTGATTGTTAATTGAATTGCGATATCAATCTCTCTCTCTCCACCACTTTCCTCACTTGACCAACTTATCGGATTTCTTGCGAATTGGTTGAATTGGTAGCCCAATCCTTGTGTTCGACCTCGGTAAATTCTTACCGTGTTATTTTATTACTTGCGACGACCCGGTACACTTGCCGGTGATCCAACAAGTTTTTGGCGCCGTTGCCGGGGATTGGCACAACCAATTTTCCTAATTTTAGGGAAGTTTTATTATTTGGTTAAGTTATTGTTATTTTTATTTTTATTTTTTATTTTTATTTACTATTATCTCTCTACTTCTTTGATTCCACTTGGTCTTGCCTTGTTTTGTATGCGAGGTACACGAGGGAATGCTTCCGGGTTGCGAATATTGTAATGGAGACCATGACACTTGGATCTGTCCTTTCTACTTCTCTCAAGAATATGTGGACTCATGCCATAATTTCTATGATAGCGTGCCCCAGGACAACTATCAGAGTCAGAATCAGTATTGGGGTTATATGAGTAGAGACCATCCAGATTTCGTTTGGAGTAATGATGGCGATGGTCTAGCCTGGCAACCACAACCTCAACAGAATTGGCAACCACAACCTTGGGAGTTGGCTCTGGAGAAGATGAATGCGACAATGGAAAAGTTTGCAATTGATACAAGCACAGCCATTGACAAGTTGGCAACTCATACAGGGTTGGCACTTCATAATCTAGAGATGCAGATTGCCCAGCTTGCAAAGCAACTAAATGAGCCTCTCCCAGACACTCTCCCAGGTGATACTGAGAACAACCCTAAGAACCAATGCGAAGCCATAACAACTAGAAGCGGTAGGGTGTTGGGATCTGATTTGGATGCAACTAGTTCTCAGGAAGTTGAGGAAGAACCACCACATGTTGAGGAAGAGCAACTTGAGGAAGAGGAGTTGACAAGTGACAAGGCACCGGAGCAAGGGCGTAGAGATCAAAATGTAGATAAAGTGGTAGAGGATTTCACCATGCTTGCCAAGCAACCTGAAATTACTGCATTGGATAACTATGTTGGCTTACATGCATGTGTGGACATTGGTAAGTTAGACCCTCCCACTTGTCTGGCACACTTCCTCGAGAAAACACCATTTGGCCCGAGAGGAAGTGAGTTCATAATTACAGAGGTCAATGGAGTTTTCACACACAGGCCAGGTGGGATCATGAATAGAGTCATATTGCTCCTGCAAGGGCCACTTCACAAACCATGGGATCCTGGTGGAGGATTGGATATGATGAGCGTCTCTTGGCCCTTGTACCACAGGCTATGGGATCCAGGTGGATGTTTCTTAATAAGTCAAGCTCGGGACGTTAAACAAGCGCTACTTGGGAGGCAACCCAAGCTAGGTATCCTTTGTTTTTAGTTTCTGTCATTTTCATTTATATTAATAAAAAAAAATTGATTCGCCACGCGAATCCACAGTGGCCGCGCGAGACAGAAGCCCTGAATCTCAGAGGCTTGCTCACTTTTCTGTCTCGCACCGCGAAGTATACTGTCGCCTCACGATTCTGGGCATCATCATCTGTTGGAATTCCAGATTCGCCTCGCGAGTTGTCTCTCGCCTCGCGAATCTGCACTTAAGGTTTTAATTTGCAGGAGTTCTTCCAGGATGCTATGCAACAGAAGGGAGCCCGTGAGACCAATTGGATGAGGAGGCAACCATGGAAACTTGATCAGGGAACACCCTCTCCTCTCTTCACTTTTGTTTTGTCTTTGTTTTTGTTTTTGTTTTTGTTTGTCGCTCTTGAATAATTTGAGAAGATCAAGAGTTTGTGTATGAATAGTGTGTCGGCAAGCTTGTGGGATTTTGATTGAATTGAGCATAGATTGAGTGCATGAATTATTTTGACCATTGATGATTTCCCCCTAGGTTCTGAAAATAGAAAAGTTGATCCCCATGTGAAAAATTGAAAACTGAACTTTGAGAATTTTATGTGATTACTTGCTTTATGATAAGTTTGGGGTGAGGGGGTGCACATATTAGGAATTGTATCTTGGTCAAACAATTTGTAAAAATGTCCAGGTGAGGATTTGAGCCTCCAACTTTGTTTTTGATTGTGTGAATCACTTTTAAGTTGCACTTTCCCGGATTTACTTGAATCTCTTCATGGTTTGCATGTTTATGTGTTGCATCAAATGATTTAGGCAATTTTCTTTGAAATGACTACTTGGCCTAAAAGGAACCATTCCTAATGCATGTTCCCTAGTTAGCCACGTTGAGCCTAATTAGCCTATTGTTTCTTGATGACCCTGTATTATAAGCCAAAAATCTGAAAAACCATGTTAACCCAATCTTAGGATTAGGAGAGCATGGAAGCGTAGCAAGAGAAGGGTTGTGAGAAACTAAGTTTGGGGTGGCTACAAGGTGATGTGTCATATTGGGGGTGAGAAAAAGAAAAATAAAGGTTGATTTAAAAAAAAAAATTATTTTGCCAAAAGAAAAGGGGCAAAACAGAGAAAATAGCAAGGAAAAGGCTGTAGCCACCCGAGGCGAAAAGAAAAATGGAAAAAGGAATTTGAGTGGAATATGTGTCAAATGCTCATGCTCTCTTAGTTCCTAGGGACTTAAGCCTAGTATCCTTGAATATCCTACCCTCAGCCAGGCCCCATTACAACCTTTATAAGACCTTCTGATGTTGCATGCATGTTTTCGTGGGAACCACTTTTGAGATGAAAATCAAATTCATGGGAAGTGCTCTTGATATGTGAAATTGAGGGAAAAGTTGATAGCCTAGACGAAATTGAGCGAATGAGTGAAATTTTACATACCCTTGTGAGGAAGGCAATTGTTTGAAATTGGTGATCTTCCTTTTGTGTGTGACCCTGATCCTCAACTTAGATTAATGATTGCATGAATGATGAAGTTCTCAATTGTTTAAAGTAAATGAATGTGGGGATTATGTTAATGTAGGGGGGAAATCATTGGAGAAAAACTGTTTTGAGTGCATGAAATTTGTGCAAAATCGATTGATTCCCTTAAGCTTGCCAAGTCTTGAGTCTTTTTTGAGTTTTAGCTTGCTTGGGGACAAGCAAGGTTTAAGTTTGGGGTGTTTTGATAAGCATTTGGCTTATCTAATTTTATAACTAGATGGACTGTGGTTTTTGTGCAAATTATTCGAGTTCAATCTCGTTTTCGCCCAAATTTGGCCTTGTTTTGTTCCTAAGTAAACTTTGACTCGTTCTAGGCATTTTTAGTAGTTTTTAGTCTATTTTGAATAGAATTACGTTTTTTGTTTCTTTTTATTGTTTCAGGTTAGAAGTGAAGCTCCGAGAGCCAAGGAAAGTCAAGAAACAGTGGAAATTTCCATTCTGAAGATACTCGCCCCGCGAGTGGATTCTCGCCTCGCGATCCTGAAGACTAGCTGAAGCAACAACAGTCATACATTCTGTCTCGCCTCGCGAACTTGAAGGCCTGACTGTGCCAGAGAAGTCATCCTTTCTGGTTCGCCTCGCCAATAACATTTCGCCTCGTGATCATTCAAACTCAGGATGGAGCCAAAACTGAAATTCGCCACGCGAGAAGAAATTCGCCTCGCGAGAGACTGAAGACCCTGGAAGACAGAGACCATCACGGCCTAGCCATGATGAAGGTCACGACTGTGACAGATTAAGGTTTGAAGACTCGCCCCGCGAACACACTCTCGCCTCGCGAAAATCCAAATTGAAAGCGCGCCAAAACTAATGATTCGCCTCGCGAAATCGTGTTCGCCCCGCGAGAGGCCGAGAACCAGAATCCCTATTTATAGGTTGTTTCAGATTAGAATGAGGAGCTTTTTGGGAGATCCGAATCCTAGTAGGTTTTTTCCACTGTAGAGTAGCGTTTAGGAAGATTTCTTTTCTCTTTGGAGCTGCGTCTCCTCTTTTTCTTTTTATTTTATTTTACGATGGTGATTATGTCCGATTGTTTGTCTATGAGCTTTAGGAACTAACCCCCTCGTCTGAGGGAACAATGAAGCCACCCATGGCGGTGTAGATTCGATGTGATGTATGTCTTTCTCCCTTGTCTCAATTTATGTTTTCCAATTCTGATTTGATTGTGTTGATCATATGTGTTGCGTGATTGACTAGTTAAACGTGTTGAGGCTGATCGGTGATTCGCGTTTTAGAACTTGGATTGGAATCACTAATTGAATAATGAGCACGACAGTGGATTTAGGAGATTAGTGCAACCTTATAGGGAACACGAATTAACAGAATTCGAGATTAGGGTTATGAGACCTAGTAAGTAATTAATCCAATCATCGAATACGTCATATTGAGCACGACAGTGGATATAGGAGAAATTGGGGGTCCCAGTTGACATTATAATTGAACTTAGGGAGGAATTCATCATCACTTGGGTACTATACATGATTGGGTAGGTGGATTTGAGACCTTGGATATTTTAATTTCTGATTTCAATACCTTAGCTTTATTTGATTGTTAATTGAATTGTGATATTAATCTCTCTCTCTCCACCACTTTCCTCACTTGACCAACTTATCGGATTTCTTGCGAATTGGTTGAATTGGTAGCCCAATCCTTGTGTTCGACCTCGGTAAATTCTTACCGTGTTATTTTATTACTTGCGACGACCCGGTACACTTGCCGGTGATCCAACAAGTAACTCCTGAGCCTTCAGTTGATGTTGAAGCTGAGAAAGTGTACATACCACCGATCCCCTTCCCACACAGAGTGCAGAAAAATAAGAAGATTGGTGGTGAAGACAAGGAGAGGGAAAATTTAGATGTGTTCAGAAAGGTAGCTGTGAATATTCCCCTTTTGGATGTGATCAAGCAGGTGCCCAAGTATGCAAAATTTCTGAAGGATCTATGCACCAACAAGAGAAGGTTGAAGAGTAATGAGAGAGTTAATTTGGGAAGAAATGTCTCAGCTCTTATCCAGTCCAAGCCGGCACCAGAAAGAGTTACTGTTTCAGCCCCCACTCAGGCACTGCCACAGAAGTGCAAGGATCCGGGCACTTTTACTATTCCATGCACTATTGGGGACAGAAAATTTGAAAATTGCATGTTGGATTTGGGAGCCTCCATAAATGTCATGCCCGCCTCTATTTTCAATAACCTTGATCTTGGTCCCTTGCAGTATATAGGTCTCACTATCCAGTTGGCCAACAGGACCAGTGCCCGCCCCATGGGAATGGTAGAAGATGTGCTGGTACAAGTTGATGAGTTGATCTTCCCTGCTGACTTCTACATCCTAGACATGGCAGGAGAGACACATTCCAGTAGATCACCCGTAATCCTGGGCAAACCATTCATGAAGACAGCTAAGACTAAGATTGATGTTGATGATGGGACCATGTCTATGGAGTTTGGAGATATTGTGGCAAAGTTTAAAATCTTTGATGCTATGAAGCATCCCCTGGAAGAGCACTATGTTTTCCAGTTAGAGCTACTCTCTGAAGTTATTGATGACACCCATGAGGACTTGTTTTCTGATTTTCTATTTGTTTCTGGCTATGATCATATTTCTTCATGTACTGATTGTACTAACACTAACCATTGTGTGATGTGTGCTGAGATTTCTGCATGTATAGCAGGTGATGAATTTGTTAGCGCAGTGAATGAAGAATGTGCAGAAGAGGAAGCAGCACCGGAGACCCTCCCTACCTATCTGCCACCTCCCCCTGCGAAACCACCAGAGGGACTGGATTTAGCACCATGGCCAGTCCACGGGGTTGTTGAACCCCAATTTTATTGGGAGGATTTTGTTGAGAAAGCGGTCATCTTTGAACCAAGAGGAACTGATGAGTCCGCCGCATTAGGCAAGGTCACCATAATTGTCCAGTTCCCACTCCTATATCAAGGATGCAAGTTATGGGACCATGGAATGAACTCCCTCTCTTTGGCTTTATGCTACAAGCAATGGGATCCAGGCGGAAGCTCCCATCTACACTGCCACTTGATCAGGGAGTACCCTTTCCTTTCCCTCACTCTGAATTTATAGTTATGTTGTTTCATTGGGGACAATGTATGTTTTAAGTGTGGGGGAGGGAACTAATTGTAGCTTTGTTTTGTGTTTCTGTCTTGTTTTTTTTTTCTTTTAGCTCCTGAATAATTTGAGAAGCTCAGGAGTTGTGTTGAGTCTTGTGTTGGCTAGCTTATTGGTTTTGATTGAATTTTGCATAGATGATTGCATGATATGTGATTTATATTGTTGATGATTCCCCCTAGGTTGAAAAAATTTTTGATTGAAAAGTGATCCCCATGTGAAATTGAAAACTGAACTTTGAGATATTTTGTTGTGATGGCTTGATTTATGATAAGTTTGGGGTGAAAGGAAGCACACACTAGGGATAGAATCTTTGTCAAACAATTTGCAAAATTGTCCAGGTGAGGATTTGAGCCTCCAACATGTTTTTAACTGTGAGAATCACTTTTAAGTTACACTTTCCCGAATTTGCTTGAATCTCTTCTTGGTTTGCATGTTTATGTGTATGCTTCAGATGATTTAGGCATTTTCTTTGTAAATAACTACTTAGCCTAAAAATAACCATTCCTAAATGCATGTTCCTTAGTTAGCCCTTTGAGCCTAATTAGCCTGTTAATTCGTGATAACCTTATGTTACAAGCCTAAAATCTGGAAAACCATGTTAACCCGATCTTAGGATTAGGAGAGCATGGAATCTTAACAGAAGAATGGGTGCAAGAAACTAAGTTTGGGGTGGCTACAAGAATATGATGTGTTGTTTAGGATTGAGAAAAAGAAAAAAAATATATAATAAAAAGGTTGGAGCCAAAGGCCAAAAAGAAAAAAGAAAAAAAAAGAAAAGTGTAAAAATGAAAAAAAAAATAAAGTATTAGAAGAAATGGTTGTAGCCCCCAAAGCATAAGGAAAAATGAGAAAAGGAACTTGAGTGGAATTTCAATGTATCAAGTGTTTCATGCTCTCTTAGTTCCTAGGGACTTCAGCCTAGTGTCTTTGTATATCCTACCCTTAGCCAGGTCCCATTACAACCCATAAAAGACCTTTTGATGTTGCATGCATGTTTACTGTGGGAACCATTCTGAGATGAAAATCAAATTTATGGTAAGTGTTCTTAAAAGTGAAATTGAGTGAAATGTTGATAACCTAGACAAACTGAGCGGATGAGTGAACACTAAATTCCCTTGTGAGGAAGGCAGTTGTTTGAATTTGGTGATCTCCCTCTTGTGTGTAACTTGGATCCCTTGCTTAGATTAATGATTGTTTGAATGATGAAATTCTCAAATGTTTAGAATAAATGATTGTGGGGATTACTTTGTTGAAAGGGGGGAACATTGAAGAAAACTGTTTGGTAAATTGCATGAAAATTGTGCAAAGTTGATTGAATCCCTTAAGCTTGCCATGTTTTGAGTCTTTTTGATTTTTGAGTTTTAGTTTGCTTGGGGACAAGCAAAGTTTAAGTTTGGGGTATTTTGATAAGCCTCTGGCTAATCTAGTTTTATGGCTAGTATGACCGGGGTTTTGTGCTAATTATATCTCATTTTCACCCAAATTAGACTTGATTGTCCTTAAGCAAACTTTTTGAGTCGTTTGAGTAGTTTCAGGTTAATTTAGCCAGTTTTGAGTCAAATAAAGCAGTTATGGCTATTTTATTGTTTTTCAGGTTAAGTTAGAAGTCAAGGGAATAAAGAATCAGGGAAATTGCAAGTCCGGAGGTGTTTGCCTCGTGACCGCGCTGTCGCCACGCGCCAAAAAGAACGAGCGATTATAAAAATAATGCAGTATAGAGCGACAACTCGGATCGTCTCTCAAGGACTCTTTAGGTGTTGTTATTATTAACAGAAAAAGTTAGAAAAAGTTAGAATTGGGGGTTTTGAGATTGGAACTAAATTAAAGAAGCAAAACAGAAAACAAAGCAAGAAAATAGAGCAGTTACCAAATAAGCTAAAGCGATTAACCTACTGCTTTTGGTTTCCCAACTATCATCGGTTCATGCAAATTCCTAGCCCTAAGCAGATTCTAATCCCCTCCCGGTTGTAGCAATAATTCACAAGCGGAACCACTACTACGGATATATATCCCTATGCCCGAATTAAGCAAACGGGGTTAAGCACTTCGTGAACTAAGCGAACACGAAACGTACACACGCGAATTAAGCAAACGCGATTAATTATAGGAACATGATATCACCGAGATAAACCAACACAACACAATATACTCCTGAATTAAGCAAACAGAAATATAAAGTATGGCATTGAAAAGAGAAAAGGAAATGAAAACAGGAAATGCAAGAACCTCAAGTATGGATAAAAACCAATTACAGTAGATTAATCTAGGAGACTAATTCTCCATTACAGAAATAAACATTAAACTAAGAGGAAAACAAAAGGCTAACCAGTTCAGAAACTAGCCAAAACTGGCTAATTCTGACTACCCTATCAGTTCTGCCTAAGACTACTTATATACACGTTTCTGGAATCCAAGTCCTCGCGAGGCGAAGCACTGCTCGCGAGGCGAATTATGTGAAAGGTCTGCAACTCTTGGTCTTCTCGCGAGGCGAGCATATCCTTCGCGAGGCGAACTCTTCAAATTCCCAACTGTAACGCCCGTGGCCTTCAACACGCCCAAACCGTGATCGTCTCTGACTTTTCATGGTTGCATTACTCGCGAGGCGAGTCCTTCTTCGCGGGGCGAGACAGAAAGTTTTGCAATTTTCAAGAACAGTCGCCTTCTGGTTCGCGGGGCGAGAAACTCCAGAATTATTCCTTTTTATTTACCTGAAAATAGAAAATAAAAGTAAATACTTTATTCACTCTAAATCAACTAAATTAACTTAAAAACAATTTACAGACTCAAAATATTACTTAGGAACAATCAAGTCTAATTTGGGTAAAAATGATATAAAATAAGCACAAAGCCAAGGTCTTTACTAGTTATAAAACCAGTCAAACAGAGGCTCGTCACCTCGCGAGAGTCTTCTCGCCACGCGAACCTGAAAGCCAGCTGAACAGCAAAAATGTCATCCTCTCTGGTTCGCCCAGCGAACAGCACCTCGCCTCGCGACCCTGATAGCTGACTGTTCCAGAGAAACGCAACCCATTATGTGTCGCCTCGCGGATCTATGTCTCGCCTCGCGAGACTGAAGACCAGAAGCCACGACTCTTCCATTCCTCTCCACGCGAGCAGTACTTCGCCCCGCGAGAAGACAAAACGTTGCAGACTCTTCATGATATTCGCCTCGCGAGAGAGGGTTCGCCTTGCGAGTGGTTTTGGGAGAATGGATTATCTGCTGATATTCTTCCAAATTCCCTTTATGATTTATTCAATGAATACAAAAGTTTAACCCCTGCAATACCAGTTTTTGGAAAATTATTGCATTTCTGTGCCCAATTTGGAATCGCATGGTTTCAAAAGTTTAATTATGAGTATCATGCTCATTTACCAGAGCCTTTTCCAAAGTACATCTGTACAGTTAACACAGTATCGTGGTGGAGGAAATTCAATGAGAAGGTTGTGGAGACAAAATTTGCCTCCTGGAAAAATAAGGTTCGAGCAAGAAGGGTTCCTCCCTCTTTTGAACCCCCCAAAACTCCTCTTTCTCAATTAAAAGAAAAATAAGTTGAAAGCTCGTCTCAAGCAGTAACTCCTTACACCATCAATTTCAGTGCCTCAACTCCTCTTGAGTATAAAAGATTTTTAAAAGAGGCCATTTCCTCAATTAATTCTGACGAAGAAGATGATGACTCAGTCACTGTTGGGTCTGATTATAACCCTTATCTGGAAAATGCTGATCCAGATATTGGCTTCTTTGATCAATAACTCATTAATTCAGAAGATTTGTCGCATCTCAACAAATTCAAGATGGCCGACAAAGACTCTTTTCAGTCACTCTCTCCAATAAAGAAAAAGTAAAGTCAGTTGTCCATTTGTGCTGACGATGATTTATTGGCAGACAAAAGGTCACATGGCTACAGTAATTTGGCATTAAAGTCAAAAGTCTAATAGTACCTGATTTTGTGGATTCCAAACACATTCAATCCGCATTGAAGCATATTGTTGTAAGTCATCATTTAAAGATTTGATAACGCTTTGTAATTTTGTACTATCGGTTGTATGAAATAAACGGATAGTTTGATAACATTACTTTCACATTTACTCTGATTTCTCTATTTCACTACTATTTTATTCTTTTACTAATCCTTGAGAAGATCCGATGGCGATCAGTATCGAGCCTTAGTGCTCTGGTACTTATATCGGTTTCAAGTATTTCTTTCTGTGCAGCGTTGGTTAGCCGTAAGGGTGTTCCAGGTAGTAAAGCCCGCAGGTTAGGGTCGTAAATCCGTTGGTAAGCCAAGGTGGTCCCGGTGTTTCGGTAAGAAGTCTCTGTTTCTGATATAGATACTAGATCATTTAGGTTCAGTCGCCATGTCTAGCTTGCTTAAGATGGTATCAAGTAGAGTAAAAGAAAAGGTAGAGGAAATAGTTAAACCTAGTTAAAGTGAGAGTCTTAATTCATCATTAATAAATGAACAACAGATAATTTTACCTGATATTGAACAAAAATTACATAACTGGAGTATTCCCTCTATAAATGTTTCTGAAATTTATAGAACAAAGTTAATTGATAAGTTCAAGTCTGATTTTATAATTAAAACTGCAGAATATACAATTATAGTTGATAAAACTCAAGAAAGTCTAAACCTGTTGAATTTATCCATGTTAAAAGAACATAAACAAAAATATAGATTTTTACATATTGGATTAATACAAGTGGCAATAAAACCTTTGCACAGATTAGGCATAGATACACATGTGTGTGTATGCCTAAGAGATACTCGGCCTGCTAGGTTCGAGGATCAAGTGCTTTCAATAATCAAGACCAATCTTCATGATGGTCCCACCTTTTTTAATAACTTTCCAAATTATACTATGTCTTTAGAAAGTTTAGGAAAAAGTAAACATAATATCAAATTGGATATTAAAATAAAGGAAGGAATTTGGAACCCAAATTCTTATCCAATGGCAATAATATACAAGATATATTATAAAGCCATGAAAACAAATATTTCTCCAAAAGCATTAAATATTTCTTCAAAAGAAGATACTTTACTCCTTCAAGTAAACCTTGAAAAATCAAATGCAGTCACTCCCAACAGACTCAATCATAATGAAGTCTCTAAAAAGCTTGAATGAAATTTACAAGTGATTCTGCCTCCTGAAGAGCCAGCACCCTCTCACATGACAATACCAGTTGAATATGCATTTGGAAATGTCTCAATAAGCTTTGCAACATTCAGTAGAAGTAACTCTACTAGATCGTTTAGAACTCCTGAGGGATCTAAACAAACAAATAATTCACGAAAATCAATTGACTCATTTTATTCACTTAGGATTAGCCGGAATAAGTGATCATCCTATTATTCCTCAACATGAATATAGGGTGGAAACACCACAACAAGTTCAACCAGTAAATCAGAGAGAGTCACCAACTCAATCTGAAATAAATCAAAGTTTTGAAATCCATAATCAATGTTTTGTTATTACAAAATTTTACATTGGTAAACAAAAACTTCAAAAGGAATTTTTGGAATAAAAAAATGACAGAAAAAGATAATTGTTTTTTACCACTTGCTCACAATTAGAGATAAAGTAATATAGGGAAGCCTATTATGCTTATCTCCAGGAGGTAGAGGATGATAACATTCCCTACTTCACTTGGTTCGAAGATCACTATTTCAAAAATTTAGAAATAAAAACTTTGAATTCTGCTAAATAGATTTGGAAAACAATGAAAGGTAAAGAAGTTATTTCGGTAATTCCCCCTTTGGAAGAAATAACCTTCCCAAACGTAGATAATATTGAAATAACAGCATCTCCTTTCAAAACTATGAAAGAAGATACAAAAAATTTGACCATTCAACATCCCACTCGTAATGATTGTCGTAACCAAAAATTACGACGAGGATGGCAGTAAAAAGAAATTTTAAGGAAAAGTAGAGTCGCCACCAATTTTATTTAACTTAGGAAAAATTGGAAAAACCTAAAAAAAGGGTCTTGGAAACCAAGCCGAGTTCGGGAGTCGGTTACGAGTAGGGAAGGTGTTAAGCACCCTACATCGCCCATCCTACAAATGGTACCTTGAATTAATCGTGCAAAATTAAATTATTTATTTGTTTACACCGAAAATATTTGCAAGGAAGGATTTGTTTATTTATTAATATTTATTTTTATGTTTCTTTATTGTTTTTTTTATTTAATTTTTTTTAAAAAAAGATATATTATTGATAAATCCTAAATGAGGTTGAACACGGCACGTAAGTCCATAGGGCAACCTTAAAGCTAGGGGATTGAGCATGACACTTGTCATAGAGCAATCCAAATACATTAAATGAATTACTAATTAATTATCCACATTAAATAAATTAAAAAAAGAACAAAAATAAAGGAAAAATCAATTTTGGCTCGACGAGATGATTGATCCCGCTCCTACGTATTCCCTGTTTCGAATGGGAAAATCAAAGCCACGTAGTTCTTGTAGAAAATATTTCATTTGTTGATTTTTTTTATTTTTATGGAAAGGTTTTTTTTTATTAAAAAAAGAGGTTTATTTATTTATTTTTTATCGAAAACTCCTAAGTGAGATAGAACATGACATATACATCCACAGAGCTATCCCACATTTAAGGAACCCGCATTTAAGGAATTGAGTGTGATACATCTCACAAAGCAATCCCTAAAATTATTTATAATTAATTCCCCTTTTACATTTTTTTTGTTTTTGATCACTGTGCAGGTAAGTGGTGAATGAAATTGCCTAGGTAGTAAATTATTATCTACATAAGGTGTCTATGCTAAATCTCAAAAAAAAAAAAAACGCAGAGACAACACAGAGACAACAAACAGAGCAATCCTGAAGGCAACCAACAGAGAGCAATCCAAAGAATTCATGCTAGAAAAATATCTCCTCAATCAGTCTGACATTTCTTGGGGTTACACAATGGATTTGAACTTAGGATCTCCAATCCATATTGTTTGATCTCCAATCCCAGAATGATAACAAAACAGCATAGACAAAGAACTTTCACATACCCTTTCTGAGAGGACGAGGACAACAGCGCGATGAAGGACGGCAGAAGGAGGGAAAGAGAGACAGCCGCGCGAGTGTCGGACGGCGGCACTGTGAACGGCGTACCAACCGACGGTGAACGGAGGATGGAAGGGTCGGAGTCGCGTGTAGGGTTGCGGCTGAAGGACGACAGCGGCACGCTCACGGGAGACGCGCAGAACGACGCACGGCTAGGAACAACTGGGTCGCGCACCGTGATGGTGGCCGGACGGTGCTCAGCAGCACCTGGGAGTTAGGGTGGAGGAGGAGGAAGATGAAGTGGGGGGAAGAAGAGAGAAAGAAAAAGAAAGAAGAAGTGTGTGTGGGAAGGGTGTCGTGTCTGCTTCCAGCGAAAGGAAAAGATGAAATTTGAAGGGAGAGAGGTAGGTTTGACGGATAAAGGAAGAAAATAAGGAAAGAAAATGAGATCTGAAAAAAAAATGGTTCCTGCTGGAGAAGAAGAAAAGCAAGGCGAAAAATAAACAGAATGGGAAGAGGAAGGCCAACCAAAAAAAACAGGATCCTTTTTCTGATCTGTGTTATGATTTTTATAATGTCCATTCCTCTCATCCTGATCCTAAAATCCCGCCAAGATTAGGATTGTTATCTGATCCTAAAAATATGCCCAGATTAACATTTCTATCTTTGATTTGAAAATTAAATTCGAATTCAAAATAAAGTGGTTGCTAGGAAGGAGGATGATATGGTTTTAATCATTTTATTATTATTATTTTTATTTCCTTTGCAAAAAAATTTTTAATTTTTAATTTTTATTTTATTTTTTATTTTTTTTTGAATTTTTTGGTGAACCCGGTCAAAATGGGGTGTTCACAATGATATTAAAAATATTCAACAACAACAACTGAATTTTACAAATCAACTTTTATATCAAGTTGCAAATACTTCTGAAGAAAACGAAATACCTTCAGAAGGAGAAACATCAAGAAAATTGGAAAAATCATTAATAACTCCTTATAAACTGTCAGATTCTAAAATAAAAGAAATAAAAATAGGAAAAGAACCTACAAGTGACCTTTTAGAAGAAATAAATAAGAGA
The DNA here is from genome assembly GCA_030762895.1 of Sophora flavescens. NCBI lineage: Eukaryota > Viridiplantae > Streptophyta > Magnoliopsida > Fabales > Fabaceae > Sophora > Sophora flavescens. Next base: position 4,511,075 of record CM061070.1, read on the forward strand.
TTAGCCACATTAAAAATATCATCATCAAAAGTAAACATGATAAAAAATGAAGATATAATATAACTAGAAAGACAGTTTGATGATACAGGGATAGATACGATCAATAAAATAAAAATACTTCAAAAAGCTACCCAACTTCTAGAAATTATTACCATAGACCCACTCTGCCAGATATTCAATTTGAAGATAATAGCCTAGATTTAGCATCACAATATACCGGAGACAGTATAGTAGAATGGAATATAGATGGATTCTCAGAACACCAAATAATGAGGAAACTAGAAGAAATGTCAATGGCAGCTACTGCCTATAGAGCAAAACGAAATAATACCTTAAGCACAGTTAAATTATTAATTCAAGGTTTCACAGGAAGCCTAAAAGAATGGTGGGATAATAATTTAAGAGAAGTTGATAGACAAACAATTCTTACATTTGTAAAGCAAGAAATAAGAAATAACGAACAAGGTGAACCAGAAACTATTCAAATAGAACAACAAGTAGAAGCATTAATTTTTTCAATTTCTCAAGCATTCATTGGAGACGCAAATGGTTTTTCTGATAGGTCCCTTGAAATTCTGAATGACCTTTATTGTCCAACCTTAGGGGAATTTAGGTGGTACAAAGATAATTTTTAGCAAAAATTTATACAAGAACAGATTGCAGACATTCTTATTGGAAGGACAGATTTATCTCTGGTCTTCCTAAGAATTTTGCACAAAAGGTAAGAACTCGAATAAAAAATGAGTACCCTGGTACTCCTCTAGAAGATTTAACATATGGAAGAATAATCTCAATTATAAACAAAATAGGCTTACAATTTTGCACTGATATAAAAATGCATCGACAGGCAAAATTTGAAAGTAAAACCAATAATAAAGAATTAGGAAACTTTTGTGAACAATTTGGTTATGAGAAAATAACCCCTCCGTCTAAACAAAGAAGGTTTAAACCACAAAAATTTAGAAGTTATAAAAGTTTTAATAAAAAAGCACCAACATAAAAACCCATTAAACCTTACAAAAAACCCCCAAAATAAAACTTATAGTAGACCTTACAATAAAGGATTTGATAAAAATATTATTTTCTATAAATACGGTCGTGCCGGGCACATAGCAAGAAAGTGTAGAGTCAAACAAAAAATAAAGGAACTCAAGATGGATGATGAAATTAAAGAACAAATTGCGAAAATTTTATTATATGAACCTTTGTAACTGTCTTTTGCACTCGATTATTGTTGTAAGTCATCATTCAAAGCTCATTATGCTTTATCAATGTTTTGTTATTACAAAATTTTACATTGATAAACAAAAACTTCAAAAGGAATTTTTGGAATAAAAAAATGACAGAAAAAGAAAATGGTTTTTTACCACTTTCTCACAATCAGAGATAAAGCAATATAGGGAAGCCTATTATGCTTATCTCGAGGAGGTAGAGTGTAACCCTGTTTTTCATATGTTGTCTGTAGCAGTAAATACATATTTAAATGTGTTTATTTTAGATTAAGCTCAGAGGATGATTTTAATTAAACTAAAATCATTTTCTTGTGTTGTTATATCATATGAAGTCACGGTAAAAATTTCAGTTGAAAATTCAGACGGAAGCCGGTCTGCGTTTTCACTGCCGGTACTAGTTTACGGTGCAGAAAACCTAATTTTGATCCATGAATGAGATAGTTAGTGTTTTTATTATGTTTAATTCAACTTTGTTTATTTTGAAAATTTCCGTTCAAAAATAAAATAAAATATTTTATTCGGGCGAAAACGTCGGAAGAATTACGATCGGAAATGCAACCGGGTACGAAATGGAGCAGAATAGAAGACATAAAAGGCTTGAGGTGAGATGAGGGAGTGAGGTGACTCACTAGAGGTATGACCTAAGCTACCTCCTAAAAAGTGATCATGATGGACCTTTTGAAATATATCATATTATATTCTAAAAACCTATTTTTCTCTTTCCTCTTCAACCAAACAAGGCACAAGGTCAAAACTTGCTCTCCAAGCTCATTCCTCTCTCCTCAATTTCATGCCGCTCTCTCCCCTCTCTATATATACCCCTTTCATTTTCACTTCATCATCTTCCTCCTTCAACCTCTATTAAAGTTCATCTTCTTCCTTTCTTCTAAAAGTTTAAGCTCTTAAAGCTTTAGTTTTTATTCATCTTTTCTACTTAAGTTCTTCATTAAAGTTCTTCCTTATAATAAGGGTAATTCTCTCACACAAATCTTTTTGCAAGTTTCATCTTTTATTTCTTATTTTACATTATGTGTTCTTTATATGCTTTAAACTTCTAAAATCTCTCTAAAATGGTAGAAAACTCCTTTTGAGTTGAAACCACTTTCTATAGTCTTGTATTAACTTATATTTTCACATACTAAGAGTTTGTGTAAAACAAAAATCTCTATCCATCCCTTCCAATGAAGGCTGAATGCTTGCATTTAGGAAGTTTTTGTTTCAACTTTTGGAATATGATCATGTGTTTGAGTTTCTAACTATCCCTTGATCTTGAATCTATAAATCTTGGAAGTTTTGATAGCTTGTTCCTATGATGACCAAAAAATATGAATAAGTAGGCCTAGGATACTATGTTTCAACTTTCCAAGTATTGATCATGGATTTAGAACTCTTTATAACTTGTTTATTTCATGTTATTAAAGCTAGTATGTGTTACTTTCATTTTTCCAAGATGATCATGGACTTGAGCTCCATAAGATATTTGGATGCTAAGTCTAAGAGATTGGAAAGTTTAAGGATTTATAACTTGTTTATTTTATGTTATTAAAGCTAGTATGTGTTACTTTCATTTTTCCAAGATGATCATGGACTTGAGCTCCATAAGATATTGGGATGCTAAGTCTAAGAGATTGGAAAGTTTAAGGAATTATAACTTGTTTATTTTATGTTGTTAAAGCTAGTATGTGTTACTTTCATTTTTCCAAGATGATCATGGACTTGAGCTCCATAATATATTGGGATGCTAAGTCTAAGAGATTGGAAAGTTTAAGGATTTATAACTTGTTTATTTTATGTTGTTAAAGCTAGTATGTTGTTAAAGCACAATGATAATACACCGTCTCATTGGCTAGCTAAGCACAACGATAATACACCGTCTCATTGGCCATTTAGGCACAACGATTATGCACGCCGTTTCATTATCCATTTAGGCACAAAGATACACGTACACCGTCTCATTGTCCAATTTAAGAACAATGATAATACACCGTCACATGATACCTTTCCTGTTAAGGTCTCACGTTAAAACCATGTCGGGCACGTCTGCCGTAAATGCAAATGTAAATCATTTAGTTCTCAATGTTTTCTTTGTGTTCATTCTCATTCGTTGTCGAAGCTCAAAGGCTAGCTACTATTCATAAATTTCACCATTTTGAAATTGTCAACATCAACACGGGACACGCAGTCCGAGTGCTCAATCATAACACCTTAGACCGATGCAGCAATCCTAGGCTGGTGGTCGTAGAAAACAATATTCACCTTTAACAACGTTCATCACAACGTGGTTAGGACACACGGTCCACAACAACGTGGTTAGGACACACAGTCCACAACAACGTGATTAGGACACACAGTCCACAACAACATGATTAGGACACACAGTCCACAACAACGTGGCACGGATCAAGGATCAATGTGCATATTACAGAATACTAGAAGCGATGTCTCGCGAACTAGATTCAATTCTCATGTGTTTAATTTTTCGGTCAGTGAAAATAAAATCCAAAACAAAACCTCGGTCACTTATCCAAGTAACCGGAACGTTTCCAAATCATTTAGGAGAAAATCCTTTTCCTTTGCAAAATCTGTTCTAAAACATTTAGGAAATTCGTTTGTATTTGAAATTCCTTGATGGAATAAAGTCAAATATTTTCAAGGTTTTTTCCTTCATAAAACACATAGTTCGAAAAAGGTTTTCTCTCGTACCAACTTTGGATCATAAAAAGGGTAGTTTCTATCGTCTTAAAAACACTTCAACATTTCTTTTCAAAATAAGAATCTCATTTTCTTGAAGTAAGCGTTTTAAACAAGGAAATTTTACAAATGAAACCAATACTTTCATAGTTCTATTCAATGCTTATTAAGGCTTTTAATCCTTTATAATCATTGTGCACAGACTCAAGTCCGGCTTCTCAAACTTCAATCAACAGTAATATATTCTCAACAATAATATCACAGTTAACGACAGTTCATCACATATATATAATTCATAACACTTTAAAGCAAGTAATGTTCAACTTCAAGTAATAACCACAATAGTTCAAGTAAACAAGTTATTCAAGTATTGGCTCAATATCACAATAATATTCAAATCACTCAAGCAAACACATACACACATGCATATAGTCATTGAATATCCCTAGGCAATCCCCTCTTACCTTCCGTGAAGGTAAGGAGATTAGATGCTTGGAGAGGTAAACCACGAACGTCCTTGTTTCCTCCGCGATGAAAGTCTAAGGTTATGAACACAAAATCACAAGTTAAAATCAAAAAATAACACTAAACCACAAGGTATAGGTTCAGCCAAGACTAGTTCTTAGGGTTAGAGATTCTCGAAAATTATACAACTCATGGATTTATGATCCTTATGTGTTAGGAGTTCATAAACAATGATCTTTTAACAAAGTTTAATTAAAAATCCCACTAAGTACTTGACTTAGGGTTTCGGCCAAGCATAGATAAATAGGCTAGAAATTTCTAAACTTTCCAATCTCTTTAGGCTAGCATCCATACATAGTAAGGAGCTTGAAACCATGATCATTTCGGAAAATGGAAAAATCAAATGTCTTAGACCATGAACTCTTAGGTTCGGCCTTAACAAATTTGTGAGGTTAGAGATCTTTAAATCATCCAATCTTTTGGACATAGCATCCTTTAACATAAAGGAGCTTTAATCCATAATCATCCTGGAAAACAAAATAGAATAACACATCCTAGGTCAAATGTTACATTCGGCCATCATAGGAAAATAAAGCAAGAAAATATTTTAAACTTTCCAATCACTTAGACATAGCATCCTTTAACATAAAGGAGCTTTTTAGTCCATGATCACTTTGGAAGGCAAAACTCAACATCTTTGCCATAACCATTGAAGGTTTCGGCCTTTTCAAGAAATAGGGGTTAGAAATCTTCAAACTTTCCAATCTCTTGGACTTAGCATCCTCCTATGTCAAGGAGTCTTAATCCATGATTATTTTGGAAAACAAAACTTAAACACCATTGCTTTTAAAACTCATTGGTTTTGGTCTTTATAAAAATAGAGTAAAAATCTTTAAACTTTCCAATCACTTAGACATAGCATCCTTTAACATAAAGGAGCTTTGTTCCATGATCATTTTGGAAATGAAATCTTAAATACAAACTCATACTTGTAAAAGTTGAAACAAGATCCATCTAAACCATATACATGGTTTCGGCCTCATTAGAAAGAAGAGGTTAGGAAACTTTGTTTTACACAACCTTTTAGTATGTGATAGTATGAGTAAATACAAGAATATATAAAGTGGTTTCAACTCAAAAGGAGTTTTCTACCATTTTTGAGAGGTTTTAGAAGTTTGAAAGCTTAAAGGAAACTTAAAGCAAAACTATGAACATAAAGACAAGAACTTGAAAAATAAACAACATAGGATCATTACCCTCAACAATATGAAGAACTTTGATGAAGAACTTAATGTAAAAAGCTTGATAAAAATGTAAACTTTGTAAAAAGAAGAAGAAGAAGAAAGGTAGTAAAGTGAAAATGTGAGAAAATGGAGGAAAGTGATGAATGGTGGAAATGAAGGGTATTTATATAGAATGAGGGAGGGGGTCACGGTTTTGAGGGGAAAGAAGAAGAAAGAAGAGAAGAAAGAAGAAGAAAGAAGGTGGGTTGCTTGTAGAGAGGATAAGGAGTTAAGGTGATGTAATGTAATTGGAGAGAGAAAGATGAAAAAGTGAGATTTTGAAATAAAGTCAAGATTCACTTTTTCTTAGGTGTGTCATAGCTTTCAAATCAAGTCACTCCATGTCACTTCATCCTCTTGATTCTCTGCTCCATTGCATATCAGATGACTTCCCCGATCGTATTTCCCGACGATTTCGCTCGGGAAATCCCTAAGATTTGGCCCCGAATAAGATTTTTCGAAAAACTCCAAACCCACACAAAACATCATAAAAACACTAACCGTCTCGTTCACGAATTAAAATTTTGTCTCTAGCTCAGTAAACTTGTACTGGCAGTGAGAACCCAGACCGGTTTTCGTCTGAATTTTCGACCGAAAATTTTACTGTGACTTCATATGGTAAAACAACACAAGAAAATGATTTTATTTTAAATAAAATCATCCTCTGGATTTTATCAAAAATAAATACATTAAAGCATGTATTTACTGATAAAGAAGCATACAAAAATAGGGTGTTACACTTAAGATGTGGTATTTGATGATGTATACATCCGAATGGCCGTTATAAGGGATTCGTGATGGTGTTGATCCGGGTACATGAGGTGACGGAGTCAACTTACCAAACGTGGCGTATGAGCCTGATCAACTCTTTCTTTCTTAATGATAAAACGGTGATGGTATCTCATGAGATTAAGATTAGAGCCTGATGATTGAAGTGTCATGCATTATCTTTATAAAATTGATTGATTCGGGTATGAGACCCACTGAAATAATACTTGTTGTTTACCTATGAGTAATGTTTAAAATGTCAATATGCCAAGGTGTTGTATGTATCATGTGTATGGTTGTTGTGCGATATATCCGGTGTCGGTATCTCACTCTTTCATTTCTACTTGTCATTCTATCTTCCTTTTGGTATCGCCATATGTACATGAGTCTAGATGGATCCAAATATCCAGCTTGCGCCGACAACATCGAAGACTGAGGTCTTCGACGATGCAGGGAATGCTGGGGCATGGCAAATACACCAAGGGGCGACATCTGCCACATACCACAGAGCAATCACCACGACCGATTTAAATGTTGACGGAGACCCAATCCGTAGGAGTCACACTGTGGAAACTAGGAGGGTAGCTCTGCCTCCGATTTGGTATTACCTTCACACACTGCGAGCTCACGGACTGCTACATGAGCCACCACATCCAGACGTAGAGCCGACAGCGCCGATTGAGGAGGATCCCGAGGAGGACCTTGAGGAGGATCCCGAGGAGGACCCTAAGGAAGACTTCGATGAGGTCATGGAGGAGGATGAGCCGGAGGATCATGTTATGGATCTTGATGACGACGACGATTCCGTAGATGAGGGCGGCGACGTTATAGATCCATTACCCGAGGTCTCATCTCGTGGGAGCCTTTGTGGAGACCCTACGTGCAGCCAGTGTCAGTAACCAGTTCGGAGCGTTTTGTGGATAATCTTCCGTCATCTGACTTTTAGAGTTATCTTTTGGATGTGGTTCCGGACCCTCTTTCCCTGTGTCTTATTTACTCTCTTTTAAGTTGTAACTTCTAGATGTCTAATTCTGTTGCAATGGCTATTGATAAGGCCCTAACTTATGTACTGGAACTTGGCTTTCATTGGGACATGTTATATATATATATATATATATATATATATATATATATATATATATATATATATATATATATATATATATATATATATATATATTATATATACGTTGTCTTCAATTCATGTTCTGAGTGTTCATCACCTTTATCTTCCTTCATTTCAAAAAATAAAAATAAAAATTAACTACCGTTTTTAGTGTACCCATCCATCGAGAAAATAATACTTTCAGAAAGTAACCAGTATTGTAAATCAGAAATATTTCCGTAATTGGGTAACCATGTGATGCCACGTTTAGGGTGTCACATAGAGGATGATAACATTCCCTACTTCACTTGGTTCGAAGATCACTGTTTCAAAAATTTAGAAATAAAAACTTTGAATTCTGCTAAAAAGATTTGGAAAACAACGAAAGGTAAAGAAGTTATTTCGGTAATTCCCCCTTTGGAAGAAATGACCTTCCCAAACGTAGATAATATTGAAATAACAACATCTCCTTTCAAAACTATATAAGAAGATACAAAAACTTTGACCATTCAACATCCCACTCGTAATGATATTAAAAATATTCAACAACTACTGAATTTTACAAATCAACTTTTATATCAAGTTGCAAATACTTCTGAAGAAAACGAAATACCTTCAAAAGGAGAAACATCAAGAAAATTGGAAAAATCATTAATAACTCCTTATAAACTGTCAGATTCTGAAAGAAAAGAAATAGAAATAGGAAAAGAACCTACAAGTGACCTTTTAGAAGAAATAAATAAGAGATTAGCCACATTAAAAATATCATCATCAAAAGTAAACATGATAAAAAATGAAGATATAATAGAACTAGAAAGACAGTTTGATGATACAGGGATAGATACGATCAATAAAATAAATTTGCACCTTTGAGTGATGAACCACAAACCAAATCAGCCACCCAGAGAGAACCCTTAACTTACAAAATAAGACCAGCTTGCAGGAAACATGCTCTAATTGAGCAAGAATATGGTAACCCATCATCTGATAATCCTTGGGATATGCTCCAACAATTGATTCCCAATGGATTTGGATGGGTCCCTACCAGCGATGCAACAAAAAAATTACAGTTTTACCAATATATTCTCATTGGTACTCATTTAGTAAAAATTTAACAAGAAGTTAACGCCAATGCACCCAAAATAATTGCATATTCAAAGTACAAAATAATGAAGGTGCTCACTCTCTCAGATTGGGGTCAAGGCCCCTTCATGCCGAAAATATTCTCTCGAATTTTTGACCCCCCAGTTTACAATTATTGGGACTATCAGAAGGCTTGGGAATTGGTCCTTTACCAGTCAAACCCTCGCCATTCTTGGTATTTCAATTTTCTCAGTAATCAATCAAGATACCCAAATTGGTTTATGGAGTGGTTTTGGGAGAATGGATTATCTGCTGATATTCTTCCAAATTCTCTTTACGATTTATACAATGAATACAAAAGTTTAACCCCTGCAATACCAGTTTTTGGAAAATTATTGCATTTCTGTGCCCAATTTGGAATCGCATGGTTGCTCAAGTTTAATTATGAGTATCATGCTCATTTACCAGAGCCTTTTCCAAAGTACATCTGTACAGTTAACACAGTATCGTGGTGGAGGAAATTCAATGAGAAGGTTGTAAAGGCAAAATTTACCTCCTGGAAAAATAAGGTTCAAGCAAGAAGGGTTCCTCCCGCTTTTGAACCCCCCAAAACTCCTCCTTCTCAATTAAAAGAAAAAGAAGTTTAAATCTCGTCTCAAGAAGTAACTCCTTACACCATCAATTTAAGTGCCTCAACTCCTCGTGAGTATAAAAGATTTTTAAAAGAGGCCCTTTCCTCAATTGATTCTGACGAAGAAGATGATGACTCAGTCACTGTTGGGTCTGATTATAACCCTTATCTGGAAAATGCTGATCCAGATATTGGCTTCTTTTATCAATAACTCATTAGTTCAGAAGATTTATCGCATCTCAACAAATTCAAGATGGCCAACAAAGACTCTTTTCAATCACTCTCTCCAATAAAGAAAAAGTAAAGTCAGTTGTCCGTTTGTGCCGATGATGATTTATTGGCAGACAAAAGGTAACATGGCTACAGTAATTTGGCATTAAAGTCAAAAGTCAAATAGTACCTGCTTTTGCGGATTCCAAACACATTCAAATCCACATCGAAGCCTCTCTCCCATCTATTTAAGAGGGCTCCCTGGTCCAAAAGAAGGCAGACTTATCTTTAGCTCCTTTTACTAATTAAGCTTTCTTTGTAATCTTGTAGTGATAAAGCTATTTGAAGCAAGTTTACTTTGAAGCTCATTGTTGTGAGTCATCATTTAAAGATTTGATAACCCTTCGTAATTTTTTACTATCAGTTTTATGAAATAAACAGATAGTTTGATAAATTTCTGCTTATTGGTGTTATTGTTTACATAGATGATGTTTTACTATTGTTTACATAGATGATGTTTTAATTTTCTCAAAATCATTAGATTAGCACTTTAAACACTTAAATTTCTTTAAAGAAACTATCAAAAGAAATGGGATGTAATATCAGCTATAAAGAAAAAAATGTTTCAAACAAAAATAAGATTTTTGGGTCACGAAATTTATCAAGGAACAATAACACCAATAAGCAGAAGTATTGCTTTTGCCGAAAAAAGAATGCCAATAAGCAGAAATTTATCAAACTATCTGTTTATTTCATAAAATTGATAGTACAAAATTACAAAGGGTTATCAAATCTTTAAATGATGACTTACAACAATGAGCTTCAAAGTAAACTTGCTTCAAATAGCTTTATCACTACAAGATTACAAAGAAAGCTTAATTAGTAAATGGAGCTAAAGATAAGTCTGCCTTCTTCTGGACCAGGGAGCCCTCTTAAATAGATGGGAGAGAGGCTTCGATGTGGATTTGAATGTGTTTGGAATCCGCAAAAACGGGTACTTTTTTGACTTTTGACTTTAATGCCAAATTACTGTAGCCATGTGACCTTTTGTCTACCAATAAATCATCGTCGGTACAAACGGACAACTGACTTTACTTTTTCTTTATTGGAGAGAGTGACTAAAAAGAGTCTATGTAACACCCTATTTTTCGTATGCTTCTTTATCAGTAAATACATGCTTTAATGTATTTATTTTTGATAAAATCCAGAGGATGATTTTATTTAAAATAAAATCATTTTCTTGTGTTGTTTTACCGTATGAAGTCACAGTAAAATTTTCGGTCGAAAATTCAGACGAAAACCGGTCTGCGTTTTCTCTGCCAGTACAAGTTTACTGAGCTAGAAACAAAATTTTAATTGAACGAGACAGTTAGTGTTTTTATGATGTTTTGTGTGGGTTTGGGGAGTTTTCGAATTTTGTTGTCCGGGAATAAAATATAATATTTTATCCGGACGAAACCTTCAGAAAATACGATCGGATGTGTAACCGGTTACGTATTTAAGCAGTTAAAGGAACCCTAAAGGAGGAGAAAAGACTTGATGGGAAGCCTAATTAAATGCCTATGACACACCTAAGAAAAAGTAAATCCTTACTTTATCCCAAAATCTTACTTTTCATTTTTCTTTCTCCAATCACATCACATCACATTAACTCTTCAACCTCTCTTCAAGAAACTCATCTTCTTTCTTCTTCTTTCCTCTCCAAAACCGTGCCCCCTCCATCCTTCCTCTATAAATATCACTCATCAACTTCACTTCATCACTTTCCTTTCTCCTACTCCATTAAAACCCTTAAGTTTTCATCTTTTTCTTAACTTCAACCTTCCAAAGCTCTAGTTTTTCTTCTTCTTTTCACTAAGTGTTCTTCATCAAAGTTGTTCCTCTTGCTGAGGTTAATACTCTCATGTATTCTTTTCTTTAAAAACTTCATCTTTTTCTAAAGTTTCTTCTTTATGTCATTTATGAGCTTTTATCTTCAAAAATCTCTCAAAAATGGTAGAAAACTCCTTTTGAGTTGAAACCAATTTCCATGGCCTTGTATTTACTTTTAGTTTAACATACTAAAAGGTTGTGTAAAACAAAGTTTCCTAACCTCTACTTTCTAATGAGGCCGAACCATGCTTATGGTTTTGATGGATCTTGTTTCAACTTTTACAAGTGTGAGTTTGTATTTAAGGATTTGTTTTCCCAAAATGATCATGGACCAAGGCTTCTTTATGTTAAAGGATGCTATGTCTAAAGTGATTGGAAAGTTTAAAGATTTTTACTCTACTTTTATGTCATTTACTTTCATGCTATTTATATTTATGTCATTTACATTATGTCATTTACTTTTATGTCATTTATATTTATGCCATTTGCTTTATGTCATTTACTTTATGTCATTTACCTTATGTCATTTACTTTTATGTCATTTATATTTATGTCATTTACTTTATGTCATTTACATTATGTCATTTACTTTTATGTCATTTATATTTACGCCATTTACTTTATGTCATTTACATTATGTCATTTACTTTTATGTCATTTATATTTATGTCATTAATGTTTATGTCATTTATGATTCATTTACTTATGTCATTACACTTTAATTATTTACAATCCTATGTTGTTTCCAAGATGATCATAGACTTGAGCTCCATAAGTTATTGGATGCTAAAAGGTCTAAGAGATTGGAAGAATTTAAAGATTTTTTTATCATAAAAACCCAAGGATGGCCGAATCTTCAAGGTTATGGACCTAGGGTGTTTCGTTTTTCATTTTCCAAAGTGATCATGGTTTTGAGCTCCTTACTATTAATGGATGCTAAACCAAAGAGATTGGAAATTTTAAATGTTCGTAGCCTATTTTATTGGTCAAGGCCGAATCTTCATCAAGGTGTAACTTGGTGGGATTTTTGTTCAACTTTGTTTTAAGTAATCATGTTTTAAACTCTTAGCACTTGAGGATCATAAATCCCTAAGTTGCATATGTTTTGGAAACTTCTAAACCTAAGTTCTTGGTTGAGTTCTAATCCTTTGAACCTTGTGTCTTGAAACCTAGACTTGCCTCCTAACCAACCTTGAAGAACGTCCGCGAAACCATTTATTTTCTCGCATTCTTTTAACTTCTTAAGGTAAGAGGGGATTTCCTAAAGATATTCAATAACTATATGCATGTGTGTAGGTGTTTAATTGGATATTTATATGTTAATTGGGCTTACTTGATTATCTAATGTACTTGAACTATTGTGCTATTATCTGATGTTGATCTATACTTGTTCTAAATGATATAATGCATATATGTGATGAACTGCTGTCAACTGTGATATTAGCTTTGCACTGATGATATATACTGTTGTTGATTGAAAGTTTGCTAAGCCAGACGTGCGTCTGTGCTCAACCATAATAAGGATTAAAAACCTTAATAAGCTTTGAAGATGAAGGGATTGGTGTTCTTTTCCAAAAGCTCTTTAAACTTAAAGTACTTGTTTTTAAATGATGAAATGATTTTGGTGTACTAGTGTTATACAAAAGAAAAATCCTTTTCGAACTATGTGTCTTCAAGTGAAAACTTTCAAGATTATTTGGCAATATCCTATTGGGGGAAATATTTCAAAGATAAAAGAATTTCAAAGATGCTTTATAAAAGATTTTCAAAGAAAAGGTTTTTCCTTAAATATTTTGGAAACTTTTCGATAACCTGGATAGGTCATCGAGGATTCGGTTTTGAATTTGTTTTTCACTGAACGAAAAGTAAGTACTTAAGAAAGAGAATCTAGTACGCGAGACGTCGCCTCTAGTATTCAGTAATGTGCTCATGATCTTGAATCAGTGTGAATTCGGGACTACGAGTCCTGGTTATGATGTTATGAACTTAGGTCCTAATCGCGCTATGTTGGACTGTGTATTCTAACCGCGTGTGATGAACCTGATTAAAGGTGAAGGTTGTTTTCTACGACCACAACCCTTGACTGTGGCCACGGTCTTGGGCATTGTGATTGAGCGTTCGGACTATGAGTCCTATGCTTCTGAGTTTTCAAGTGATGGGGAAATGATGACTTAAGTCGTTAGCTTCGAGCTGCGACAGTAAAAAGAATGAACACAAGGAAAACCTTTTAAATAAAAATATTTTCTCATGTGCATTTCCCCAAGCAGACGTGCTTTTGATATATATCAGATACAAGGTGGTGTCTGGGAGTCTGTCCATGTAAACCGAGTGAAGAGGCACATGTGACGTTGCTCATCCTGAGACCTTATGCATGAGGGTAAGGAGGCAACTGCCCGGTGGGCTAGAGATTGACCAACTCTAATACTTCTCCAGGGAAAACAGTGTTGAGATCTCATGAGATTAAGTTAGAGCCTGATATTGAAGTGCCATGCATATTTTCGAAAGATTGACTGTGCGGGTTTGATGCCCTTTGATATAACACTGTTATATTGTGTATATGCATGATTTAACTGCTTATATGATTCTGTGATGTATGTATCGTGTATATGGTTGTTGTGGGATATATCTTATGATGGTATCTCACTCTTACAATTATATCAGGTATCTTCGGGTTTTGCTGTAGTACCTTGGTACTCTAGTACCGATGTTACAGAGGAGTCTTTCTAAGTCATTTGAAGACCTAGTGTTAGAGATTGGGATAGTATCCCGATTGGGGGTCTCTCCATAATATTTGATAGAATGACCAGCTTAGGAGTTTTGAGTTGGGTTGTATATCTAAAGAGGTCGGTAAATGTAGTGTTATATACATCCATCTATAGTTTGAACTTTTCTTACGAAAGTGGAAACTTAGAGAAACGTTGTATGTCATGGTAACTTTGTTACGAACGTGACTTTACATTTTAAATGTATGTATGATGGATTTCAGAGTTATCCTTATATGAGAACATTTTATACCCCAGTTTTCTGACTTAAGAGAAAACAAATTTTTCGAAAGCAGCCAGTAAATTATCTTTTAAATTTACTTCCACATGTGTTACGTAAGTAATGCCCCAAGGGGGGGCGTTACAAGGTGGTATCAGAGCTGGTCGAGTCTTTCGGGATCTTTGGGAAATAGGTCTGTTGTGTTGACGTTGTGTTTTCTCTGAATTAAGTTTTATTCGGATTACTTCTTAGAAGTAATGTGTGTTGATACGCTTTTACACGTTTCATTTTCTGGTTGTGGCTTGACTGATTTGTTCGGTAGGTCAGTTATGGAACCAGCACCAGAAGGTGGACGTGAACGAGGACGTGGACGCGGTCGTGGACGTGGTCGTGGACGTGGTCGCAGAGGTGGTCCTATTGGCGGTCGTGCCAACATGAATGCAAATTATGACGGTGGGATGGACTTCGCTGCCCAAGCTTTGGCTGACGTTGCTGCTGCCATAGCTCTTCAGACGGCTAATGCTGCTGCCCAGAACCAACAGGAGCAACAGAGGGCAGAACAAGCTGCAGAGGGAAGACATTTGGATGCTTTCCGATGTCAGAATCCATCACAGTTTGATGGAGACATGGATCCAATAAGGGCTGATCTTTGGATTCAAGAGCTAGAGAAGATCTTTGAGCTGGTTCACACCCCAGAGGGAGCAAAGGTGCCTTATGCAACATTCCAACTGATTGGAGATGTTGAATACTGGTGGGAAGGCACCAGACAACTGCTGGTAGCTGAGCATCAGGCGATCACTTGGGGAGTATTCCGCAACAAATTTTTGGACAAATATTTTCCACAGAGTGCTCGGACAGAGAAGGAGCAGGAATTCCTGAGGCTGAGACAGCGGGACATGACAATGGGGGAATATGCGGCAAGGTTTGAGTCCCTTGCCAAATATTTTCGCTTTTTCCAGAACAACCCCGATGAGGAATGGAAATGCGAAAGGTCCGAAGACGGTCTTCGCTTCGAGATCAAGGAATCTGTGATGCCATTGGAAATCCGGAATTTTCAGGCCTTGTAGAAAAATGGAGCTAATGAGGAAGGAAAGAGGCAATATAGAAACTGTTGCAGGACCCACTCGTTCCAAAGACCAATATCAAGATCATAATCAGAAAGGGAAGCAACATCGGAGGGAACCTTACTTCCGGCCACAAGGGAATGACCTGAATCAACGACAGCATCGTTCTGATAATTCTGAATCGGGAAGTCGAGGTCAACAGAACCAACACCGAGACCAAGTTAGGAGATGTTACAAGTGTGGAGAACCAGACCACATGGCTAATGTTTGCCCACGCAAAGGAGTGAAGTGTTTCAATTGTGGAAAATTTGGACACTTTTCAAGGGATTGTAATGCACCAAGGATTGAAAAGCCTGTCAACACCTTAGGAACTGATAGACCCACGGTGAAGGGAATAGTCTACACCATGACTGGCGCTGGAGCTTCACAATCTGATGATCTTTTACGACAGAAGTAGTGTGAAATTTGAAGGTCTTATGGCAGTGGTCTATAATTCTAAGTTGTAATAGGATTCTAAGTATAATCGCGTTTTGACGCCCTTGAGTATTTGACTCTCTAGGGTCTCCTATGTTACTAGTCTTTCCAGTGAATGTTTGTTTCTTATGACTTTTGGGAATAAAAGTCTCCTTAAGAAATTTATTCCAGTTCCCTTCTCTTTTGATTGTTGTGGTCGGTTTAGACTTTGGATCCAATCTTTCTTTTCCTCGAGTTATGAATTGCCTTGTTGTTGCACCGGATGGGTATGTTTATAAAAGAAGTTTCTCGATGAAACTTAATCTAATCACTTTTACTTTTGGTAGAAGTGATTCAGTTTGAATTCTTATCGAACTGTTACTCTTTTAAATTGTTGACCAGGAAATTCTAGTGAAAGGAGAAACTTTTTAGATTCATGATTGTAAATGAGTACCGATCATACATTTTTACCTCCTTGAATATACTAAAGGATCTTCATACATTAGATGTTTCTGTATTCTTTTGGATCGATGAAATTCTTTTAGATACTATCTTCTGATAGTATGATCTGGATGGTGAGAGATCTTGTTAAGTTTATAGTTACGTAATTTCGAGGACGAAATTATTTTTAGAGGGGTAGAGTTGTAACACCCTGTTTTTCGTATGCTTCTTTATCAGTAAATACATGCTTTAATGTATTTATTTTTGATAAAATCCAAGGATGATTTTATTTAAAATAAAATCATTTTCTTGTGTTGTTTTACCGTATGAAGTCACAGTAAAATTTTCGGTCGAAAATTCAGACGAAAACCGGTCTGCTTTTTTCTCCACAAGACAAGTTTCTTGAGCTACAAACAAAATTTTAATTCGTGAACAAGACAGTTAGTGTTTTTATGATGTTTTGTGTGGGTTTGAGAAATTTTCGAATTTTGTTGTCCGGGAATAAAATATAATATTTTATCCGGACGAAACCTTCAGAAAATACGATCGGATGTGCAACCGGTTACGTATTTAAACAGTTAAAGGAACCCTAAAGGAGGAGAAAAGACTTGATGGGAAGCCGAATTAAATGCCTATGACACACCTAAGAAAAAGTAAATCCTTACTTTATCCCAAAATCTTACTTTTCATTTTTCTCTCTCCAATCACATCACATCACATTAACTCTTCAACCTCTCTTCAAGAAACTCATCTTCTTTCTTCTTCTTTCCTCTCCAAAACCGTCCCCCTCCATCCTTCCTCTATAAATATCACTCATCAACTTCACTTCATCACTTTCCTTTCTCCTACTCCATTAAAACCCTTAAGTTTTCATCTTTTTCTTAACTTCAACCTTCCAAAGCTCTAGTTTTTCTTCTTCTTTTCACTAAGTGTTCTTCATCAAAGTTGTTCCTCTTGCTTAGTTTAATACTCTCATGTATTCTTTTCTTTAAAAACTTCATCTTTTTCTAAAGTTTCTTCTTTATGTCATTTATGAGCTTTTATCTTCAAAAATCTCTCAAAAATGGTAGAAAACTCCTTTTGAGTTGAAACCAATTTCTATGACCTTGTATTTACTTGTAGTTTAACATACTAAAAGGTTGTGTAAAACAAAGTTTCCTAACCTCTACTTTCTAATGAGGCCGAACCATGCTTGTGGTTTTGATGGATCTTGTTTCAACTTTTACAAGTGTGAGTTTGTATTTAAGGATTTGTTTTCCCAAAATGATCATGGACCAAGGCTCCTTTATGTTAAAGGATGCTATGTCTAAAGTGATTGGAAAGTTTAAAGATTTTTACTCTACTTTTATGTCATTTACTTTCATGCTATTTATATTTATGTCATTTACATTATGTCATTTACTTTTATGTCATTTATATTTATGCCATTTGCTTTATGTCATTTACTTTATGTCATTTACCTTATGTCATTTACTTTTATGTCATTTATATTTATGTCATTTACTTTATGTCATTTACATTATGTCATTTACTTTTATGTCATTTATATTTATGCCATTTACTTTATGTCATTTACATTATGTCATTTACTTTTATGTCATTTATATTTATGTCATTAATGTTTATGTCATTTATGATTCATTTACTTATGTCATTACACTTTAATTATTTATAATCCTATGTTGTTTCCAAGATGATCATAGACTTGAGCTCCATAAGTTATTGGATGCTAAAAGGTCTAAGAGATTGGAAGAATTTAAAGATTTTTTTATCATAAAAACCCAAAAGGATGGCCGAATCTTAAAGGTTATGGATCTAGGGTGTTTCGTTTTTCATTTTCCAAAGTGATCATGGTTTTGAGCTCCTTACTATTAATGGATGCTAAACCAAAGAGATTGGAAATTTTAAATGTTCCTAGCCTATTTTATTGGTCAAGGCCGAATCTTCATCAAGGTGTCACTTGGTGGGATTTTTGTTCAACTTTGTTTTAAGTAATCATGTTTTAAACTCTTAGCACTTGAGGATCATAAATCCCTAAGTTGCATATGTTTTGGAAACTTCTAAACCTAAGTTCTTGGTTGAGTTCTAATCCTTTGAACCTTGTGTCTTGAAACCTAGACTTGCCTCCTAACCAACCTTGAAGAACGTCTGCGAAACCGTTTATTTTCTCGCATTCTTTTAACTTCTTAAGGTAAGAGGGGATTTCCTAAAGATATTCAATAACTGTATGCATGTGTGTAGGTGTTTAATTGGATATTTATATGTTGATTGGGCTTACTTGATTATCTAATGTACTTGAACTGTTGTGCTATTATCTGATGTTGATCTATACTTGTTCTAAATGATATAATGCATATATGTGATGAACTGCTGTCAACTGTGATATTAGCTTTAAACTGATGATATATACTGTAGTTGATTGAAAGTTTGCTAAGCCAGACGTGCGTCTGTGCTCAACCATAATAAGGATTAAAAACCTTAATAAGCTTTGAAGATGAAGGGATTGGTGTTCTTTTCCAAAAGCTCTTTAAACTTAAAGTACTTGTTTTTAAATGATGAAATGATTTTGGTGTACTAGTGTTATACAAAAGAAAAATCCTTTTCGAACTATGTGTCTTCAAGTGAAAACTTTCAAGATTATTTGGCAATATCCTATTGGGGGAAATATTTCAAAGCTAAAAGAATTTCAAAGATGCTTTATAAAAGATTTTCAAAGAAAAGGTTTTTCCCTAAATATTTTGGAAACTTTCCGATAACCTGGATAGGTCATCGAGGATTCGGTTTTGAATTTGTTTTTCACTGAACGAAAAGTAAGTACTTAAGAAAGAGAATCTAGTACGCGAGACGTCGCCTCTAGTATTCAGTAATGTGCACGTGATCTTGAATTAGTGTGAATTCGGGACTACGAGTCCTGGTTATGATGTTATGAACTTAGGTCCTAATCGCGCTATGTTGGACTGTGTATTCTAACCGCGTGTGATGAACATGATTAAAGGTGAAGGTTGTTTTCTACGACCACAACCCTTGACTGTGGCCACGGTCTTGGGCATTGTGATTTAGCGTTCGGACTATGAGTCCTATGCTTCTGAGTTTTCAAGTGATGGGGAAATGATGACTTAAGTCGTTAGCTTCGAGCTGCGACAGTAAAAAGAATGAACACAAGGAAAACCTTTTAAATAAAAATATTTTCTCATGTGCATTTCCCCAAGCAGACGTGCTTTTGATATATATCAGATACAAGGTGGTGTCTGGGAGTCTGTCCATGTAAACCGAGTGAAGAGGCACATGTGACGTTGCTCGTCCTGAGACCTTATGCATGAGGGTAAGGAGGCAACTACCCGGTGGGCTAGAGATTGACCAACTTTAATACTTCTCCAGGGAAAACGGTGTTGAGATCTCATGAGATTAAGTTAGAGCCTGATATTGAAGTGCCATGCATATTTTCGAAATATTGACTGTGCGGGTTTGATGCCCTTTGATATAACACTGTTATATTATGTATATGCATGATTTAACTGCTTATATGATTCTGTGATGTATGCATCGTGTATATGGTTATTGTGGGATATATCTTATGATGGTATCTCACTCTTACAATTATATCAGGTATCTTCCGGTTTTGCTGTAGTACCTTGGTACTCTAGTACCAATGTTGCAGATGAGTCTTTCTAAGTCATTTGAAGACCTAGTGTTATAGATTGGGAAAGTATCCCGATTGGGGGTCTCTCCATAATATTTGATAGAATGACCAGCTTAGGAGTTTTGAGTTGGGTTGTATATCTAAAGAGGTCGGTAAATGTAGTGTTATATACATCCATCTATAGTTTGAACTTTTCTTACGAAAGTGGAAACTTAGAGAAACGTTGTATGTCATGGTAACTTTGTTACGAACGTGACTTTACATTTTAAACGTATGTATGATGGATTTCAGAGTTATCCTTATATTAGAAAATTTTATACCCCAGTTTTCTGACTTAAGAGAAAACAAATTTTCCGATAGCAGCCGGCAAATTATCTTTTAAATTTACTTCCGCATGTGTTACGTAAGTAATGCCCCAAGGGGGGGGGGGGGTTATAGTCTTTGTCGGCCATCTTGAATTTGTTGAGATGCCACAAATCTTCTAAATTAATGAGTTATTGATCAAATAAGCCAATATCTGGATCAACATTTTCCAGATAAGGGCTATAATCAGACCCAACAGTGACTGAGTCATCATCTTCTTCGTCAGAATCAATTGAGGAAAGGGCCACTTTTAAAAATCTTTTATACTCACAAGGAGTTGAGGCATTGAAATTGATGGTGTAAGGAGTTACTGCTTGAGATGAGC
Organism: Sophora flavescens; assembly: GCA_030762895.1. Taxonomy (NCBI): domain Eukaryota; kingdom Viridiplantae; phylum Streptophyta; class Magnoliopsida; order Fabales; family Fabaceae; genus Sophora; species Sophora flavescens. The sequence continues at coordinate 4,531,683 of CM061070.1, forward strand.
TTTCAACTTCTTTTTCTTTTAATTGAGAAGGAGGAGTTTTGGGGGGGTTCAAAAGCGGGAGGAACCCTTCTTGGTCGAACCTTATTTTTCCAGGAGGCAAATTTTGTCTCTACAACCTTCTCATTAAATTTCCTCCACCATGATACTGTGTTAACTGTACAGATGTACTTTGGAAAAGGCTCTGGTAAATGAGCATGATACTCATAATTAAACTTGAGCAACCATGCGATTCCAAATTGGGCACATAAATGCAATAATTTTCCAAAAACTGGTATTGCAGGGGTTAAACTTTTGTATTCATTGAATAAATCGTAAAGGGGATTTGGAAGAATATCAGTAGATAATACGTTCTCCCAAAACCACTCCATAAACCAATTTGGGTATCTTGATTGATTACTGAGAAAATTGAAATACCAAGAATGGCGAGGGTTTGGCTGGTAAAGGACCAATTCCCAAGCCTTCTGATAGTCCCAATAATTGTAAACTGGGGGGTAAAAAATTCGAGAGAATTTTTTCGGCATGAAGGGGCCTTGACCCCAATCTGAGAGAGTGAGCACCTTCATTATTTTGCACTTTGAATATGGAATTATTTTGGGTGCATTGGCGTTAACTTCTTGTTCAATTTTTACTAAATGAGTACCAATAAGAATATATTGGTAAAACTGTAATTTTTTTGTTGCATCGCTGGTAGGGACCCATCCAAATCCATTGGGAATCAATTGTTGGAGCATATCCCAAGGATTATCAGATGATGGGTTACCATATTCTTGCTCAATTAGAGCATGTTTCCTGCAAGCTGGTCTTATTTTGTAAGTTAAGGGTTCTCTCTGGGTGGCTGATTTGGTTTGTGGTTCATCACTCAAAGGTGCAAATTTATTTGGGCTTTGTAGAGGGTTATTTGTGGGACTTAATGGCGGAAGGTTCTTTTGGGTTATTTGAGAGGCAGAGGGAGCAAATGAATCTTGGGTTAATTATTTGGATTTACTTGGAGAGGGGGAAGCCCCACCTCGCACAGATCCACCTCTGGATCTTGATGTCATCGGTGACCTTGCAAAAATTCCCTGGTTAAAAAATCAGGGATATAGTTATTAGCACCTTTTAAATATTTGATTTCAAAATCAAAACAACGTAGTAAACTTTGCCATCTGGCGAAAATATGTTTTGAAACTAAATTTTTAACATCTTTTTGCAAAACATCTTTTGCAGCTTTGCAATCAATTCGGAGTAAAAACCTTTTATTTATTAAATCATGTTGAAATTTTGTAATACATAGTACTATGGATAAAATCTCCTTTTTAATAGTACTATATTTCTCTTGTGATTGAATCCAAAGACCTGAATGAAAATGAACAACTTGCTCAACTTTTGACTCTAGAAGGATTTGTAGTAAGATACCACCATATCCTTTATTTGATGCATCATCTTGAAAAATAAGACTGGCATCGGGATGAGGAATTCCTTGACAAGGAAGAGACTTGACATCCTTTTTTTATGTCTGACACTAAATCAGATAGCTCTTTTGACCAGGGTTTAGGATTTGAGGTTTTCCTAAGCCTAGAGTAAAGAGGTTTACACTTAATTCTGATATTGGGGATAAACTCAAAAACATTATTGGTGTTATTGTTCCTTGATAAATTTCGTGACCCAAAAATCTTATTTTTGTTTGGAACATTTTTATCTTTTTAGCCGATATTACCATCCCATTTCTTTTGATAGTTTCTTTAAAGATATTTAAGTGTTTAAAGTGCTGATCTAATGATTTTGAGAAAATTAAAACATCATCTATGTAAACAATAGTAAATTCTGAATGAGGATTTAAAATATCATTCATGGTAGGTGCATTTTTTAGTCCCAAAGGCATTACATTCCATTCGTAATGACCAAAGGGAACTGTGAAAGCTGTCTTATATTTATCTTTGAAACACCACGATTTTTCTGCTTTCTAAGATTGGTATAAATATAAATGAACGTTTATTTTTTTATCTGAAACTTAGAAAATGATTTTGGGAAAACCAAAGTCATATTCATATCATAATTATTTTTATAAGTATACGGTGAAATTTTTGGTTGAAAATTCAGACAGAACCCGGTCTGCGTTTTCGCTGACAGTAAGATTTTACTGATCAGAAAACCTAATTTTGACCCGAGAATGAAATGAATATATTTTATATCTCATTTCCAATGATATAGGTTATTTTGAAAATTTTCAAAATAAATAGGTTATTATACTTGATTCTGGCGTAAAACCCTAAATCGGGTAATCGACCGAGTCGAGGACAGACGAGCAGAGACAAAATCTAGATATTTCTTTAAAATAGTATAAAGACTATTTTACCCTTGGACGATTTTACCCTTGAACTTTCATTGAAATGCCAAGTTTGTCACCACAAATTGTGGACACAAATCAGCCTCATCACCAACCACTCCTCACCACATGTTTGTCATGATGGTTTTTTTGGAAATTACCATTTTGTCCTTAATGTTGGATTTTATCACAAAAGTGTCATTTTGTAAGATTACTCCTTTGTCCCTAAAAATTTATGTTTGGACCCTTATGACCTTGAAAACCATGGCCAAACTCTCCCAATTGAGCCCATTTCACTTCTATAAAAGACCATCTTCATCTTCTTCATCAACTTTGCCATTTTCCATTAAAACTCTTAAGTTACATAGCTTGATTTTGTGAAGCAAGTCCTTGTATCTTCAATTGTTTTTGATCTTCAAGAGGTGAATCCTATTCTACTTCTCTAATCATGTCTATGTTCTTCAATAAGTTTCATGATTTAAAGTCTATTTCATCTATGTTCATCACTTTTAAGTTTCTAGATCTAGAACTTTGAAAAATCACCATAAATCATAGAAAAATCCTAAAAATATGAAACCAATTTATATGTGCTTATAATCATCCCTACTAGAATAATCCAAGAGATTGTTGCAAACAAAATCTTCCTCCTCATTTTTTTGAGCATGACCGAAACCTATAGTGAGAGGTGGAGGAACTTTGTTGTTTTTCTACTTGGAAATGATCATAGATCTCATGCTTCTAGGGTATGTACTTGCTAAATCCAGGTTCTTATATCAAGTTGAAATTTCTAACCATGTCTTTCATGTCTTGACCGAAATTCATTAGTATGGAACTTGAATGATTTTATTAAGTTTTATCAAAGTGATCATGTTATCATCTAGTTAATATGTGTTTATGTTAAATCTAAGTTGGTTTGTCAAAAATGAAAACCCTAACCCTATGTCCTTGTGTTGACCGAATTCATGTTTGTGAGGGTTAGGATGTTTTGATTCAAACTTTGATGTTTAATCATGTGTTTCAATGACTTAAGCACTTAGGATCATTAATCCAATGGCTTAAGCAAGTTTAGAAGTTTTGAGCCACTAAAACCTAGGAAGGTCGTGACCTAGCTTAGAGGATTAGGTGTTTGTTTTGCTTGTTTTGATTGGTTGTTTGGATGTGTTGTTGAAGGTTAATTGTTTTACGGCGTACGAGGGTTTCCGACAATCGACAGAGTTCTTTTAATTTCACTGAGGAGCTTTGAGAGGTGAGGGGAGCTTACCTGAGGGATTTCTCTCAATAACCATTTGCTTGTAGTGTGGTCTGTATAATTTATATGTGGTTGTGGTTATTTGTTTATGTTGTTTACATTGTGTTGTTTATCTGTGTGTCGGTGATTGATCTGCTTTTAATTTATTTAATTATCTGCAGTAGTATATTATATTGCTATGATGCATGATCTGCCAGGTGATATAATTCAGATGATGTTGTTGAATGTTGTTTGAGAGGCCTGACAGTGGTCAGTGCACAACCGATTAATCAGATAAAAGCTTTAATAAGCTGTGAAAAATTATATTCAATGTTTTATGGGAAATGTTTGAATATAATAGTGGTGGAAAATATTGTTGCGGAAAAATAGTGAGTTTTGAGAAATATTATTATTTTAATCATTTATTAGTGTAAAAGTAATTTATGTGTCACAGAGAGCGCGCAACCGTGAAAATATTTTACTACTGCTAATTTTTACTTAAGAAATTCCATAATATTATAAAAAGTTATTTTGTGAAATTAATTTTCGAAAATAACTTATTTATTATATAAGAAAATTATTTTTCAAGAAAGGTCAAAGCTTGACTTAAAAACGTTTTCTTTGAAAATGCTAAACGACGGCAAGTTTCGAAATTATTTACGGTGAGAGTTTAAAAACAGCAGTATTTATTTTGAGAAGAGATTTAATCTCCATTGATTTATTTTTTTAGAGTTGAAGTTTCAGTAAAAGAATTCTTGATGATTTGACGTTATTTTGAGAAAAATGAGTTTCCAAAGGAAAATATATTTTCTATGATTCGACGTTTTACAAATGAATTTCAAGTAGAAAGGATTTTTTGTAAATGAGTTTTCTCAATGACGTATTTCCGGTAACTTGGATAAGTTGCAGAGATCTTATTTTGGATTTGTTTTTCACATAACGAAAATTGACGTAAATGACGATATAGAACTTAGTAACCGAGATGTCGGGGTACTAGTGTTCTTATGACGTTATAGACTTGGTGTTTAGTAGGTAGACGGTGTGTCTACCTCACGACGTAATAAACGACGGTAAAAGATTAATGATGTTTTCTATTACCACGAACCTAAGACCGGTGCATCGGTCTAGGGGTTTCGTGATTGAGCACTCGGATTTTGAAGTCCTGTGTTATTAAGGAAAGTTTTAAAATGATAAAACTCGGTTGGTCCTAAGCTTTGAGCTTCGGCAAAGGAAATATTGAACACAAAGAAAAATGACAAGAATAAAATGTTTTGCATGATATTCGGCAGACATGCCTACCGAGTTAATCATGGTATCTTAATGATATTCATGTCTCGACATATTTGTTAATCATGGTATCTTTATGATATTCATGTAATCGACGTATTCATTGTGCCTTTGGGCAATCGACGTACAATGAAAAACCATAAATCGATGTTCTCACTGTGCTGGACAGTGGGCTTTGGTAAAAATCGATGTGCCTCTTTTGGCAATCGAGCTTGATAAGTTCATTTTAAATGACGTTGGGGATCTATGGAGATTAAGTGTGAATGTTTATATGATGTATTAAAGTGTTCATGCATAGTTTTCCAACGTTGAAGTTTGGGGTGTGGAACCCATTGATAAATTGTATGCTATAATATGGATGCTTATGTTGTTATAAAAATGTATATATATATGTGCCTTATTTTGTGTCGCGCATTTAGTTATTGTGTTAAATCCATATATTGGCATCTCACCCTTACAAACATATCAGAGCCGCACAAGGGGTATGATCTCTACAAGAAGAAGAAGGCTGTCTAGTTCATGGCATGCTGTTGCTGCTTCTATCGGTTGTAGCATCTGTTAGTTACAACCAGCTTAGGTATTGTTTTGAGAATAAACTAATCTGATAATGATCTAGGTGTGGAAACATATGAGGCAGTATAGTTGTATGACTTATATAAATTATGTATTTAAGTGTGATTTGATTACGTTGTTATTGTTATGAGGTTAAAAAGAAGAAAAATTTTTATCACCATATTTTGAAACGATAAACGTTGAGAAAACATTATTTTCGGAAAGCAACCAGCAAATTAAGTTTTATTTCTGAAAATGGGTAAGCATGTGATGGCCCGAGTTAGGGTGTCGCGGTCTTTTTCTTCCAATTTTATTTGATAAAATCCTGACTTCATGTCGAATTTTGAAAAGATTATTCCGTCATGTAATCTTTTTATTAAATCTCTTTTATTTGGAATTGGATACCTTATCCATTTCAAAACTTTATTCAAAGGTTTGTAATTGATTACCATTCAAGGTTCTCCTCGTTCTATTTCAGATTGATTTGATACATAAAAGGATGTGCAGCTCCATGGAGACTTGCTTGGCCTAATAAACTTTTTTTATCAAGAAACCCCTTTATTTCCTTTTTGCAGTATTCCAAAGTCTCGCTATTCATTTGAATTGGTCGGGCTTTGGTAGGAATTTTACTTTCATGGAATCCTTCTTCATAAGGCAAAGATACCATGTGGGTTTTTCTTTCCTAGAAGGCATTAGGGACATCTGAGTAAACTTCTTTCTCAAATTCCTTTTGTATCTTTATTATCTTTTCTTGTATCGAAGGATCTTGAATTTGCTTTTCAATTTTTGCATATAAGATTTCCTTTTGTAAAAATCCTATTTGATTTTCTTTTCTTTGAATGATTGTTAAAAAGTTCTTTTCTTCTATATTGTCGTTTAAGTTATTTAACTCTTTGGCTTTTATTGGGTTTATAAATTCAAACAGTATTTCTTGATCGTCCTTTATCATTTTTATTCCCTTTTCAGTTATTTGAATTGGATAAAGCTGAGTAAGAAAAGGAGTTCCGAAGATTATTTGTTCTGAAGTGTCTTTTACTAAAAGGAACGAGCTATCAAAGCAAACACCATTATTACAAATATTAGCATTTTCCAACTTATAACTTATAGTAGACCTTACAATAAAGGATTTGATAAATATTTTATTTTCTATAAATGCGGTCGTGCCGGGAATATAGCAAGAAAGTGTAGAGTCAAACAAAAAATAAATTTAAAAATCAAAAAGTCTTTTCATCAACCCTTCATTGCTTTAATAGACTCTGGAGAAGACCTCAACTGCATTCAACATTGATAATGGTAATAGGCTCTCCAAATGATTTAACTGATAAAAGACAGTTACAAAGGTTTCTAGGTTGTCTAAATTATGTTTCCGAGTTTATCCCCAATATCAGAATTTAAGTGTAAACCTCTTTACTCTAGGCTTAGGAAAACTTCAAATCCTAAACCCTGGTCAAAAGAGCTATCTGATTTAGTCTTAGACATAAAAAAAGGATGTCAAGTCTCTTCCTTGTCTAGGGATTCCTCATCCCGATGCCAGTCTTATTGTTCAAACTGATGTATCAGATAAAGGATATGGTGGTATCTTACTACAAATCCTTCCAGAGTCAAAAGTTGAGCAAGTTGTTCGTTTTCATTCAGGTCTTTGGATTCAATCACAAGAAAAATATAGTACTATTAAAAAGGAGATTTTATCCATAGTACTATGTATTAAAAAATTTCAAGATGATATAATAAATAAAAGGTTTTTACTCCGAATTGATTGCAAAGCTGCAAAAGAAGTTTTGCAAAAAGATGTTAAAAATTTAGTTTCAAAACATATTTTCGCCAGATGGCAAAGTTTACTAAGTTGTTTTGATTTTGAAATCGAATATTTAAAAGGTGATAATAACTATATCCCTGATTTTTTTACCAGGGAATTTTTGCAAGGTCACCCATGACATCAAGATCCAGAGGTGAATCTATGCGAGGTGGGGCTTCCCCCTCTCCAAGTAAAGCCAAAGAATTAACCCCAGATTCATTTGCTCCCTCTGCCTCTCAAATAGCCCAAAAGAACCTTCCACCATTAAGTCCCACAAATAACCCTCTACAAAGCCCAAATAAATTTGCACCTTTGAGTGATGAACCACAAACCAAATCAGCCACCCAGAGAGAACCCTTAATTTACAAAATAAAACCAGCTTGCAGGAAATATGCTCTAATTGAGCAAGAATATGGTAACCCATCATCTGATAATCCTTGGGATGTGCTCCAACAATTGATTCCCAATGGATTTGGCTGGGTCCCTACCAGCGATGAAACAAAAAATTTACAGTTTTACCAATATATTCTTATTGATACTCATTCAGTAAAAATTGAACAAGAAGTTAACGCCAATGCACCCAAAATAATTGTATATTCAAAGTGCAAAATAATGAAGGTTCTCACTCTATCAGATTGGGGTCAAAGTCCCTTCATGCCGAAAAGATTCTCTCGAATTTTTGACCCCCAGTTTACAATTATTGGGACTATCAAAATGCTTAGGAATTGGTTCTTTACCAGCCAAACCCTCGCCATTCTTGGTATTTCAATTTTCTCAGTAATCAATCAAGATACCCAAATTGGTTTATGGAGTGGTTTTGGCAGAATGGATTATCTGTTGATATTCTTAAAAAATTTCCTTTACGATTTATACAATGAATAAAAAAGTTTAACCCCTGCAATACCAGTTTTTGGAAAATTATTGCATTTATGTGCCCAATTTGGAATCGCATGGTTGCTCAAGTTTAATTATGAGTATTATGCTCATTTACTAGAGCCTTTTCCAAAGTACATCTGTACAATTAACACAGTATCGTGGTGGAGGAAATTCAATGAGAAGGTTGTAGAGACAAAATTTGCCTCCTGGAAAAATAAGGTTCGAGCAAGAAAGGTTCCTCCCGCTTTTGAACCCCCCAAAACTCCTCCTTCTCAATTAAAAGAAAAAGAAGTTGAAAGCTCGTCTCAAGCAGTAACTCCTTACACCATCAATTTCGGTGCCTCAACTCCTCATGAGTATAAAAGATTTTTAAAAGAGGTCCTTTCCTCAATTGATTCGGACGAAGAAGATGATGACTCAGTCACTGTTGGGGTCTGATTATAACCCTTATCTGGAAAATGTTGATCCAGATATTGGCTTCTTTGATCAATAACTCGTTAATTCAGAAGATTTGTAGCATCTCAACAAATTCAAGAGGGCCGACAAAGACTCTTTTCAGTCACTCTCTCCAATAAAGAAAAAGTAAAGTCAGCTGTCCGTTTGTGCCGACGATGATTTATTGGCAGACAAAAGGTCACATGGCTACAGTATTTTGGCATTAAAGTCAAAAGTCAAATAGTACATACTTTTGCGGATTCCAAACACATTCAAATCCTCATCGAAGCCTCTCTCCCATCTATTTAAAAGGGCTCCCTGGTCCAGAAGAAGGCAGACTTATCTTTATCTCCATTTACTAATGAAGCTTTCTTTGTAATCTTATAGTGATAAATCTATTTGAAGCAAGTTTACTTTGAAGCTCATTGTTGTAAGTCATCATTTAAAGATTTGATAACCCATTGTAATTTTGTACTATCAGTTTTATGAAATAAACAGATAGTTTGATAACATTACTTTCACATTTACTCTGATTTCTCTATTTCACTACTATTTTATTCTTCTACTAATCCTTGAGATGATCCGCAGTGGCATTCTGGTATCAGATCCTTAGTGCTCTAGTACTTATATCGGTTTCGAGTATTTCTTTCTGTGCAACGTTGGTCAGCCGTAAGGGTGTTCCCGGTAGTAAAGCCCACAGGTTAGGGTCGTAAATCCGTTGGTAAGCCAAGGTGGTCCCGGTGTTTCGGTAAGAAGTCTCTGTTTCTGATATAGGTACTAGATCATTTAGGTTCAGTCGCCATGTCTAGCTTGCTTAAGATGGTGTCAAGGAACGGTAAAGAAAAGGTAGAGGAAATAGATAAACCTAGTTCAAGTGAGAGTCTTAATTCATCATTAATAAATGAACAACAGATAATTTTACCTGATATTAAACAAAAATTACATAACTGGAGTATTCCTTCTATAAATGTTTCTGAAATTTATAGAACAAAGTTAATTGATAAGTTCAAGTCTGATTTTATAATTAAAACTGCAGAATATACAATTAAAGTTGATAAAACTCAAGAAAGTCTAAACCTGTTGAATTTATCCATGTTAAAAGAACATAAACAAAAATATAGATTTTTACATATTGGATTAATACAAGCAGCAATAAAACCTTTGCACATATTAGGCATAGATACACCTGTGTGTGTATGCCTAAGGGATACTCGGCCTGCTAGGTTCGAGGATCAAGTGGTTTCAATAATCGAGACCAATCTTATGATGGTCCCACCTTTTCTAATAACTTTACAAATTATACTATGTCTTTAGAAAGTTTAGGAAAAAATAAAAATAATATCAAATTGGATATTAAAATAAAGGAAGGAATTTGGAACCCAAATTCTTATCCAATGGGAATAATATACTAGATATATTATAAAGCCATGAAAACAAATATTTCTCCAAAAGCATTAAATATTTCTTCAAAAGAAGGTACTTTACTCCTTCAAGTAAACCTTGAAAAATAAAATGCAGTCACTCCCAAGAGACTCAATCATAATGAAGTCTCTAAAAATCTTGAATGAAATTTACAAGAGATTCTGCCTCCTGAAGAGGCAGAACCCTCTAACATGATAATACCAGTTGAGTATGCATCTGGAAATGTCTCAATAAGCTTTGCACCATTCAGTAGAAGTAACTCTAGTAGATCATTTAGAACTCCTGAGGGATCTAAACAAACAAATAATTCACGAAAATCAATTGACTCATTTCATTCACTAAGATTAGCAGGAATAAGAGATCATCCTGTTATTCCTCAACCTGAATATAGGGTGGAAACACCACAATCAGTTCAACCAGTAAATCAGACAGAGTCACCGACTCAATCTGAAATAAATCAAAGTTTTGAAATCCATAATCAATGTTTTGTTATTACAAAATTTTACATTGATAAACAAAAACTTCAAAAGGAATTTTTGGAATCAAAAAATGACAGAAAAAGAAAATGGTTTTTTACCACTTTCTCACAATCAGAGATAAAGCAATATAGGGAAGCCTATTATGCTTATCTTGAGGAGGTAGAGGATGATAACATTCCCTACTTCACTTGGTTTGAAGATCACTGTTTCAAAAATTTAGAAATAAAAACTTTGAATTCTGCTAAAAAGATTTGGAAAACAATGAAAGGTAAAGAAGTTATTTCGGTAATTCCCCCTTTGGCAGAAATAACCTTCCCAAATGTAGATAATATTGAAATAACAGCATCTCCTTTCAAAACTATGAAAGAAGATACAAAAACTTTGACCATTCAACATCCCACTCGTAATGATATTAAAAATATTCAACAACAACTGAATTTTAAAAATCAACTTTTATATCAAGTTGCAAATACTTCTGAAGAAAACGAAATACCTTCAGAAGGAGACACATCAAGAAAATTGGAAAAATCATTAATAACTCCTTATAAACTGTCAGATTCTGAAATAAAAGAAATAAAAATAGGATAAGAACCTACAAGTGACCTTTTAGAAGAAATAAATAAAAGATTAGCCACATTAAAAATATCATCATCAAAAGTAAACATGATAAAAAATGAAGATATAATAGAACTAGAAAGACAGTTTGATGATACAGGGATAGATACGATCAATAAAATAAAAAATACTTCAAAAAGCTACCCAAATTGTAGAAATTATTACCATAGACCCACTCTGCCAGATATTCAATTTGAAGATAATAACCTAGATTTAGCATCACAATATATCGGAGACTGTGAAGTAGAATGGAATATAGATGGATTCTCAGAACACCAAATAATGAGAAAACTAGAAGAAATGTCAATGGCAGCTACTGCCTATAGGGCAAAACGAAATAATTCCTTAAGCACAGTTAAATTATTAATTCAAGGTTTCACAGGAAGCCTAAAAGGATGGTGGGATATAATTTAAGAGAAGTTGATAGACAAACTATAACATCCTATCTTTCGGGAAATTAAATATTTTAATTAGATGGGAGTGAGGGTTAGATAAATATAAAATTTATTTAAGAATCCAAACACATATGCAAGTTCAAAATAAAATTTAAGCAAATCAACATTTTCGTTAGGCAAGCACCTCAATTTAATTTCTTAATTAAGATGGTTTATCATCAACAAAATTAAAAGATAATTAGACATAGATATAGATCTTAAATGAACTAAAATAATTTTTTATATATATATGAGCAAGTAGCTCACGGTGTTATACATGGAGGACACCTCCACCTCTTCAAATTATGGCAACAAAATTCTGGGGCGCCACCTCCTACTTGATTTCTTTTCTTCTTCACGCCAAATTTCAAGTCTAGTGAGTAGCCTTGGCAAGTCACCATTTTTCCACTGTGAAGGACTTGTGAATTTGGCTCCATTATTTCACTAAGTTAACGCCACTTCCTACTTGTTTTTGTTGACCTTGGTATATTGATTCCTAATAAGGTTAGCATAGAAAAAGAAAGAAAGAAAGATTAAGAAAAGATAAACAATAGAAAGATAGAATGATAGAAAGAGAGAGTAGAACAGAAAGAAAATAAGAAGTATAGAGAGAGATAGTGAGAGAGTGAGATAGAGGCCGTGAGTGAGAGAAAATTCCGGAGAGAGTTCCGGTCAATCCGTTCGTCCTATCAAAATTCTGATTATAACGTTGTGATCCTCACGACGTCTACTTCATTATCCTATCTTTCTTTTCTTGATTAGGCTAAGGTAAGCCTATGTCCTTTTTATGCCTAAATACCGTCGGCGACGGTATTGAGGTTATCTTTCAATTCATTTATCGGTTTCCAATTCCGTCTTCAGATTTGGATTATATGTAACGTGTGCTTCACAATGATGTGTTCAGGTGAATTTTTGGATCCGCGGAGGGTGTAGAACTGTGCGTGGCAGATTTGAGGCAGTATAGGGAGTGTCCGTTTCGTTACTCCAGAGCTAACCTAAGACATCTCAGGTGGGGGAAAGAAACTATTTAACGTTGGAAACGGCGCGGTTACATTTAATTAGATAATGGTGTAGGGCGACCCAAACCCTACACGAGAGCGAGTAACGGACAATGTCTATACCACATTGGGAACTACTCAGTGGTACCGATGATGATATAGAAATTGTACGTTTATCGTCGTTACGCTACATACATAGATTATTTTATTACGTGATGATTGCCTGTTTGACTGGTTGATGTGAACTTGATACTTGATATATGATATCATGAGTGTGGTAATTATTTTAGAAGTGTTTATACTTATTATTATTATTATTATTATTATTATTATTATTATTATTATTATTATTATTATTATTATTATTATTATTATTATTATTACTACTACTACTACTACTACTACTGTGATTATTATTATTATTATTATTATTATTACTACTACTACTACTACTACTACTACTACTACTACTGTGATTATTTTTATTATGAGTATTATTATTATTATTATTATTATTATTATTATTATTATTATTATTATTATTATTATATTTTGGTATTTATTGTTTGGAACTGATATTATGATATGAGGATATATGATGATGATTTTGGATAACATGTTGACGATTATGATGATAGGATGAGTTTAATGATTGTGCTTAGAGGATTGAGTAAATCATAAGTCATGTTGAGACACGAGGATGTATTTGGGGATTGCATACGATATGTGATAGCAATGCCCAACCGAGATAATTATCGTGAGATGGGGTTGAGATTAATGAGATGAGATTATTTTGAGGTTATCTATGAGATTAAGATGACCGGTTAGGGCACTAGGGGGTGACCTGAAACATGGTATGTGATATGAGGGACCTGAAACATGGTTGAGTGGACCTAAAACATGGTCGAGTGGGGTTTATGCCTCGGAGGGAAAATTCCCGGGGATAGTCTAACGACAGACCGTCCAGAGATGATTTCATTTTAGTCGCAGCTATAGTTCATGCATTGCATGAGCATCCTGGATTGTGGTCCAGAGGTGTGCACCGGATTGTGTAGCTATAGTGCCATTGCTTTGCGTGGGCACCCTCCATCCGCGGACGAGGGTGTGCACCGGGGACTCTGGGACGTGTCGATTATATTGTTGTGATATCCGGATATGGCTGATACCTGAGGAGATTATGCATACAACATTTGCATTGCATCATGATGGAGGGTAGAGGAAAGATCCTAGATGTGGATTGAGGGTGATGGTGTTACATATAGTTATACTTGGGAGACGGATGTTTAGTGTGCTGTTATGTAATTAAATGTTGCCAAACCTTTTCCATGTTTGATGTTATATGGTTTCTTATCCTTGTCTTCTCTATATTGTATATGTTTCTTTTTGTGATCGTGATGAGAAGATCCTACGGGGGTGCCAGCTATGGAGGAACTTGATGGGACCTCGTATGAGCCTGACGTTGGAGGACTAGCAGTGGATCCTCATAGTTGAGTATAGAGTCTATGGCCAGCGCGTCTTGTCTCTTTAGGATGTTTTTTTTTATTTTCTGTTTGATTATCAGCTTGTACATTTTGGGATCCGACTGATGGGATTTCCTCAACTGTACTGTATCAGGACTTGAGGTGTACATGTTATGTATGTATATATGTTGTGTATATCTTAAGTTTTAAATTTTTCGCTGTTTTAATATACTCGCTTAACGACAATAACGAAATTAGTTATTAATATTTTGGGTTTTATTTAATGGGACGCCGGGGCGTCTCACAAACAATTCTTACATTTGTAAAGCAATAAATAAGAAATAATGAACAAGGTGAACCAGAAACTATTCAAATAGAACAACATGTAGAAGCATTAATTTTTTCAATTTCTCAAGCATTCATTGGAGACGCAAATGTTTTTGCTAATAGGTCCCTTGAAATTCTGAATAACCTTTATTGTCCAACCTTAGGGGAATTTAGGTGGTACAAAGATAATTTTTTAGCAAAAATTTATACAAGAACAGATTGCAAACATTCTTATTGGAAGTACAGATTTATCCGTGGTCTTCCTGTAACACCCTGTTTTTCGTATGCTTCTTTATCGGTAAATATATACTTTAATGTATTTATTTTCGATAAAATCCAGAAGATGATTTTATTTAAAATAAAATCATTTTCTTGTGTTGTTTTACCATATGAAGCCCCAATAAAATTTTCGGTCGAAAATTCAGATCAAAAACCGGTCTGGGTTATCACTACCGATACAAGTTTACTGAGCCAGAAACAAAATTTTAATTCGTGAACGAGACAGTTAGTGTTTTTATGATGTTTTATGTGGGTTGGTAAATTCTCGAAATTTTGTTGTCCGGGAATAAAATATAATATTTTATCCGGAAGAAACCTTCAGAAAATACGATCGGATGTGCAACCGGTTACGTATTTAAGAAGTTAAAGGAACCCTAAAGAAGGAGAAAATACTTGATGGGAAACTCATTTAATGTTATGACACACCTAATGAAAAAGAAAATCCTCATTACACTTCAAAATCTTACTTTTCACTTTCTCTCTCCAATCACATCACATCACATTAACTCTTCAACCTCTCTTCAAGAAACTCATCTTCTTCTCTTCTTTCCTCTCCAAAACCGTGCCCCCCTCACCTTTCCTCTATAAATACCACTCATCCACTTCACTTCATCACTTTCCTTTCTCCTACTCCATTAAAACCCTTAAGTTTTCATCTTTTTCTCAACTTCAAGCTTCCAAAGCTCTAGTTTTTCTTCTTCTTTTCACTAAGTGTTCTTCATCAAAGTTGTTCCTCTTGCTTAGGTTAATACTCTCATGTATTCTTTTCTTTAAAAACTTCATCTTTTTCTAAAGTTTCTTCTTTATGCCATTTATGAGCTTTTATCTTCAAAAATCTCTCAAAAATGGTAGAAAACTCCTTTTGAGTTGAAACCAATTTCTATGGTCTTGTATTTACTTGTATTTTAACATACTAAAAGGTTGTGTAAAACAAAGTTTCCTAACCTCTTCTTCCTAATGAGGCCGAACCATGCATGTGGTTTAGAGGGATCTTGTTTCAACTTTTACAAATATGAGTTTGTATTTGAAGATTTGTTTTCCCAAAATGATCATGACCAAGGCTCATTTATGTTAAAGGATGCTATGTCTAAAGTGATTGGAAAGTTTAAAGATTTTTACTCTACTTTATGTCATTTACTTTTATGTCATTTATGTTTATGCTATTTACTTTAAGTCATTTACTTTATGCCATCTATATTTATGCCATTTACTTTAAGTCATTTACTTTATGCCATTTCCATTATGTCATTTACTTTATGCCATTTATATTTATGCTATTTACTTTATGTCATTTCCATTATGTCATTTACTTTATGCCATTTATATTTATGCTATTTACTTTATGTCATTTACATTATGTCATTTACTTTTATGCCATTTATATTTATGCCATTTACTTTAAGCCATTTACTTTATGTCATTTACATTATGCCATTTACTTTATGATATTATACTTTAATTATTTATAATCATATGGTGTTTCCAAGATGATCAAAGACTCAAGCTCCATAAGTTTTTGGATGCTAAAAGGTCTAAGAGATTGGAAGAATTTAAAAATTTTTATCACAAAAACCCAAGGATGGCCGAACCTTAAAGGTTATGGACCTAGGGTGTTTCGTTTTTCATTTATCCAAAGTGATCATGGTTTTGAGCTCCTTACTATTAATGGATGCTAAACCAAAGAGATTGGAAATTTTAAATGTTCCTAGCCTATTTTATTGATCAAGGCCGAATCTCCATCATGGTGTAACTTGGTGGGATTTTTGTTCAACTTTGTTTTAAGTAATCATGTTTTAAACTCTTAGCACTTGTGGATCATAAATCCCTAAGTTGCATATGCTTTGGAAACTTCTAGCCCTAAGTTCTCGATTGAGTTCTAATCCATGAACCTTGTGTCTTGAAACCTAGACTTTCATCCTAACCAACCTTGAAGAACGTCCGTGAAACTGTTTATTTTCTCGCATTCTTTTACCGTCTTAAGGTAAGAGGGGATTTCCTAAAGATATTCAATAACTGTATGCATGTGTGTATGTGTTTAATTGGATATTTACATGTTGATTGAGCTTACTTGATTATCTAATGTACTTGAACTGTTGTGCTATTATCTGATGTTGATCTGTACTTGTTCTAAATAATATAATGCATATATGTGATGAACTGCTTTCAACTTTGATATTAGCTTTGCACTGATGATATATACTATTGTTGATTGAAAGTTTGCTAAGCCAGACGTGCGTATGTGTATCAACCGTTATAAGGATTAAAAACCTTATTAAGCTTTGAAGATGAAGGGATTGGTGTTCTTTTCCAAAGGCTCTTTAAACGTAAAGGACTTGTTTTAAATGTTGAAATGATTTTGGTGAACTATTGTTATACAAGAGAAAAATCCTTTTCGAACTACGTGTCTCCAAGTGAAAAACTTTCAAGATTATTTGGCAATATCCTATTGGGGGGGGGGGGGGGAATATTTCAAAGACAAAAGATTTTCAAAGATGCTTTATAAAAGATTTTCAAAGAAAAGGTTTTTCCTAAATATTTTAGAAACTTTCCGATAACCTGGATAGGTTATCGAGGATTCGGTTTTGAATTTGTTTTTCACTGAACGAAAAATAAGTACTTAAGAAAGAGAATCTAGTACACGAGACGTCGCCTCTAGTATTCAGTGATGTGCACGTGATCTTGAATCAATGTGAATTCGAGACTACGAGTCCTGGTTATGATGTTATGGACTTAGGTCCTAATCACGCTGTGTTGGACTGTGTATTCTAACCGCGTGTGATGAACATGATTAAAGGTGAAGGTTGTTTTCTACGACCACAACCCTTGACTGCAGCCACGGTCTTGGGCATTGTGATTGAGCATTCGAACTATGAGTCCTATGCTTCTAAGTTTTCAAGTGATGGGGAAATGATGATTTAAGTCGTTAGCATTGAGCAGCGACAGTGAAAAGAATGAACACAAAGAAATCCTTTTAAATAAAATATTTTCTCATGTGCATTTCCCCAGGCAGACGTGCCTTATTATCGTTGTTCTTAAATTGGACAATGAGACGGTGTACGTGTATCGTTGTGCCTAAATGGACAATGAAACGGCGTGCATAATCGTTGTGCCTAAATGGCCAATGAGACGGTGTATTATCGTTGTGCTTAGCTGGCCAATGAGACGGTGTATTATCGTTGTTCTTAAATTGGACAATGAGACGGTGTACGTGTATCGTTGTGCCTAAATGGACAATGAAACGACGTGAATAATCGTTGTACCTAAATTGGCCAATGAGACGGTGTATTATCGTTGTGCTTATCTAGTCAATGAGACGGTGTATTATCGTTGTGCTTAGCTAGCCAATGAGACGATGTATCGAGCCTGATCAACTCATTTTGAGGATGTTGGGATCTCCGGAGAAGTTAGAGCCTGATGATTGAAGTGCCATGCATATTTTCAAAGATTGACTGTGTGGGTTTGAGACCCTTTGATATAACACTATTATATTGTGTATATGCATGAGTTAACTGCTTATATGATTATGTGATGTATGTATCATGTATATGGTTGTTGTGGGATATATCTTATGATGGTATCTCACTCTTACAATTATATCAGGTCTCTTCGGGTTTTGCTGTAGTACCTTGGTACTCTAGTGCCGATGTTGCAGAGGAGTCTATCAAAGTCAATTGAAGACCTAGTGTTAGAGGTTGGGATAGTATTCTGATTGGGGTCTCTCCAATGAATATTTGATAGAATGACCAGCTTAGGAGTATGAGTTGGGTTGTATATCTAAAGGGGTCCGTGAATGTAGTGTTATATACATTCATCTGAAGTTTAAACTTTTTCTTTCGAAAATGGAAACTTATAGAAATGTTGTATGTCATGGTAACTTTGTTACGAACGTGACTTTACGTTTGAAATGTATGTATGATGGATTTCAAAGTTATCCTTATAGAAGAAAATTTTATGCCCCAATTTTCTGACTTAAGAGAAAACAAATTTTCCGAAAGCAACCAGCTAATTATCTTTTAATTTAAATTCCGCATGTGTTACGTAAGTAATGCCCTGAGGGAGGGCGTTACACTTCCTAAGAATTTTGCACAAAAGGTAAGAATTCAAATAAAAATGAGTACCCTGGTACTCCTCTAGAAGATTTAACATATGGGAGAATAATCTCAATTATAAACAAAACATGTTTACAATTTTGCACTGATATAAAAATGCATCGACAGGCAAAATTTGAAAGTAAAACCAATAATAAAGAATTAGGAAACTTTTGTGAACAATTTGGTTATGAGAAAATAACCCCTCCGTCTAAACAAAGAAGGTTTAAACCACAAAATTTTAGAAGTTATAAAATGATTAATAAAAAAGCACCAACAGAAAAACCCATTAAACCTTACAAAAAACCCCAAAATAAAACTTATAGTAGACCTTATATTAAAGGATTTGATAAAAATATTATTTGCTATAAATGCGGTCGTGTCGGGCATATAGCAAGAAAGTGTAGAGTCAAACAAAAAATAAAGGAACTCAAGATGGATGATGAAATTAAAGAACAAATTGCGAAAATTTTATTATATGAAACAGAATCATCAGATAACACATTTACTGATGAAGAGCAAGAAAAAAATTACCAGAATCAAGAGATATCCTCTGATTCTGATGTTGGCTGTTTAAGTTGTGGATGTCTTGGAGATAACTGTGATTGTAAATTCACTATAACGTTATATCCAAAGAAGCCAGAGTCTTGTTAGACCTAGTTGGTCAAATTGATGATCCACAAGTTAAACTAGCTATGCTAGAAAAATACAAAGAATTAGAAAGTCGGGAAATAACAAGTAAAGAACTTACAGGATATAATTTAAAGGATATTTTAAATCCTAAATCCTCCTTTATTCAAGAACCAATAACTCTTCCTCTTTTATATAAGGAAGTTAAAAATTTAAAGACTGAAGTTGCGGAATTAAAACACAAATACAAAATTTTGCAACAAAATTTTCAAAAATCCTTGGGGAAGGGAAAGGCTAAAGCTACTACTGTTTCAAACTCTTCTTCCACTCATTTTGATAAAGATAATCTTGAAAAGGAGTTTGATGCTCTTTATAATGAAGAAAAAAATTTATTTTTAAGGATAAAAACTATGCAACATAAATGGCATGTAAAAATCATTTTAAAAATTAAAAAGTCTTTTCATCAACCGTTCATTGCTTTAATAGACTCTGGAGCAGACCTCAACTGTATTCAAGAAGGTCTAATCCCCACACAATACTATCAAAAAACACTTCAAAAATTATATACGGCAAATAACCAAAAGCTACAAGTAAGTTATAAGATGGAGAATGCAAGTATCTGCAACAATGGGATTTGCTTTAATAGCTCATTCCTCTTAGTAAAAGATACTTCAGAACAATAATCTTAGGAACTCCTTTTCTAACTCAGCTTTATCCAATTCAAATAACTGAAGAAGGAATAAAAACAATAAAAGACAATCAAGAAGTACTGTTTGAATTCATAAACCCAATAAAAACTAAAGAGTTAAATAGTCTCACAGACAATATAGAAGAAAAGAACTTTTTAACAACCATTCAAAGGAAAGAAAATCAAATAGGATTTCAACAAAAAGAAATCTTATATGCAAAAATTGAAAAGCAAATTCAAAATCCTTTAATATAAGAAAAAATAATAAAAATTCAAAAACAATTTGAAAAAGATGTTTGTTCAGATGTTCCAAATGCTTTTTGGGAAAGAAAAACCCATATGGTATCCTTACCTTATGAAGAAGGATTCCATGAAAGCAGAATACCTACCAAAGCTCGACCAATTCAAATGAATAGCGAGACTTTGGAATATTGCAAGAAAGAAATAAAAGGATTTCTAGATAAAAAACTAATTAAGCCAAGCAAGTCTCCTTGGAGTTGCACCGCCTTTTATGTATCAAACCAATTTGAAATAGAGAGAGGAGAACCTCGGATTGTAATCAATTACAAAGCTTTGAATAAAGTTTTGAAATGGATAAGGTATCCAATTCCAAATAAAAGAGATTTAATAAAAAGATTGCATGACGGAATAATCTTTTCAAAATTCGACATGAAGTCAGGATTTTATCAAATAAAATTGGAAGAAAAAGATAAATATAAGACAGCTTTCACAGTTCCCTTTGGTCATTACAAATGGAATGTAATGCCTATGGGACTAAAAAATGCACCCTCTGAATTCCAGCATATCATGAATGATATTTTAAATCCTCATTCAGAATTTACTATTGTTTACATAGATGATGTTTGAATTTTCTCAAAATCATTAGATCAGCACTTTAAACACTTAAATATCTTTAAAGAAACTATCAAAAGAAATTGGAAGGTAATATTAGCTAAAAAGATAAAAATATTTCAAACAAAAATAAGATTTTTGGGTCACGAAATTTATCAAGGAACAATAACACCAATAAGCAGGTAAAATTATCTGTTCTTCATTTATTAATGATGAATTAAGACTCTCACTTGAACTAGGTTTATGTATTTCCTCTACCTTTTCTTTACCATTCCTTGACACCATCTTAAGCAAGCTAGACATGGCGACTGAACCTAAATGATCTAGTACCTATATCAGAAACAGAGACTTCTTACCGAAACACCGGGACCACCTTGGCTTACCAACGGATTTACGACCCTAACCTATGGGCTTTACTACCGGGAACACCCTTACGGCTGACCAACGTTGCACAGAAAGAAATACTCGAAACCGATATAAGTACTAGAGCACTAAGGATCTGATACCAGAATGCCACTGCGGATCATCTCAAGGATTAGTAGAAGAATAAAATAGTAGTGAAATAGAGAAATCAGAGTAAATGTGAAAGTAATGTTATCAAACTATCTGTTTATTTCATAAAACTGATAGTACAAAATTACAAAGGGTTATCAAATCTTTAAATGATGACTTGCAACAATGAGCTTCAAAGTAAACTTGCTTCAAATAGATTTATCACTATAAGATTACAAAGAAAGCTTCATTAGTAAATGGAGCTAAAGATAAGTCTGCCTTCTTCTGGACCAGGGAGCCCTTTTAAATAGATGGGAGAGAGGCTTCGATTCGGATTTGAATGTGTTTGGAATCCGCAAAAGCGGGTACTATTTAACTTTTGACTTCAATGCCAAATTAATGTAGCCATGTGACCTTTTGTCTGCCAATAAATCATCGTCGGTGTAACACCCTAGTTTTTACACCTATGATTAATTATTTTATTTGGATGTTTAAGTTTATTTTGTTATGTGGTTTAGTTTGAGTAATTAAATTACTCTCTTCAAAGTATTTTATTGGGTGTGTTAGCACTGACTTATTTCAGTGAATGCACGTTTAATAGACAATAATTTACGTTATTGTCTCTATTATACCGGTACAGAAAAATATTTTAAATAATATGATTAAGAGAAAAATATTTTCATATTCTCATTGTGACACCCTAATCTCGGGTCATCACATGGTTACCCGTTTGCGGAAATAAAACTTAATTTGCTGGTTGCTTTCGGAAAATCATGTTTTCTCAACGGTTATCTCTTCAAAATATGGTGATAAAAATTTTCCTTTTCCTCCTTATTTTAACCTCATAACCACAACAACGTATCAAGTCCCACTTAAATACATAATGTATATAAGTCCTCTAACTATACTACCTCATATGTTTTCTCACATAAAACATCATCAGCTTAATTCTAACAACATAATATAACATAATCGTACCTACGCTGGTCGTAACTAACAAACACTACACCCCTTAAAAACAGCAACAGCATGCCTCGAACTAGACAGCCTTCATCTCCTTGTAGATACCATACCCCTCGTACGATTCTGATATGTTTGTAAGGGTGAGACGCCAATATATGGATTCATCACCATAACTAAATGCGCAACACAAAAGAGGGCACATGCACATATACATGTCTATAACAACATACTCATTCATATCATAATATCTCGTTTATCAATGGGTTTCACACCCCAAACATCATCATTGGAAAACTATGCATGAACACTTCAATACATCATCTAAATCTTTGTACCTAATCTCATGAGATATCTCCAACCTCGTAAATCTCGTGATGAGTTGATCAGACTCAATTGCCACAGGCATACAGCCACATGCACGCCCATCGCACACTGTCCAACATCGTGGCACAGTGATAACACTCGGAGATGGGGCCTCATTGTCCAAACCCCGGGCACAATGAGAACATCTTTGTACGATATACCCTGACGCCGCAAGGTAATCCCTCGTTTAATCATGGCACGTCTGCCAAATGCATGCAAGAAAACATTTTGTTCTCAACACTTTTCTTTGTGCTATATCTTTATTTGTCAAAGCTCTCAAAAGCTTACGACTTAACATCTTTTGAAACATCTTTACATCTTTTATTAACAACACAGGACCTCAAAGTCCGAGTGCTCAATCACGAAGCCCCTAGACCTTGCAATCAGTCTTAGGTTCGTGGTAGTAGAAAACAACTTAAAACGTTTTAACTTCTTTAAATATATACCCAGCTTACAACATAACTAACCTTAATACCCCGACGTCTCGGTTATTAAGTCCTATATCTTTTACATCTTTTTACATCGTTTTACATCTTTCACATCGTATTACATCTTTTACATCTTTTACATCATCTTACATCTTTTACATCATATTACATCTTTTACCTCGTTTTACATCTTTTTACATCTTTTACATCTTTTTACATCTTTCTACATCTTTTTTTATCGTTTTACATCTGTTACTTCGTTTTACATATGTTACTTCGTTTTACATCTTTCATCTCTTTTTCATCTCTTTTACATCATTAAGTAACACTCATTTACCGAAAATTCTTTCTACTTGAAATTCGTTTATAAAACGTCAATTCATAAAAAAATCCACTTTTCCTTTGGAAACACATTTTTTTCCAAAATAATGTCAAATCATCAACAACTTCTTTTTATTGAAACTTCAACTCTAATAAATCAATTCAAATTAAATCTCTTTTCAACATAAGTACTGCTGTTTTTAAACTCTTGCCGTAAATGATTTCGAAACTTGCCGTCGTTTAGCATTTTCAAAGAAAACGTCTTTAAGTCTAACTTTGACATTTCTTCTAAAATAACTTTCATATATAATAAATAAGGTCTTTTCGAATATTAATTTCACAAAATCACTTTTTATAATATTTCATAATTTCTTGCGTAAAAATCAGCAGTACAAAAACAAATTTCACGGTTACGCTCTCACCGTGACTCATAAACTTCTTTTACACTAATAAATCATTAAACTAATAATATTTCTCAAAACTCATTATTTTTCCAAAATCATATTTTCCTCTACTACTATATTCCAACATTCCCCATAAAACGTTGAATATAACTTTCACAGCTTATTAAATCTTTTATCTCATTAATCGGTTGTGCACTGACCACTGTCAGGCCTCTCAAACAACATTCAACATTCAACAACATCATCAACATCATCATAATTATATCCCCAGGCAGATCATGCATCATAACAACATAATATACTACTGCAGATAATTCAGAGCAGATCAATCACCGATACACAAAATCAACACATCATAAACAACATAAACAATTAATCACAAACCACATATAAATCATATAAGCCACACTAAAAGCAAATGGTTATAGAGAAAATCCCTCAGGTAAGCTCCCCTTACCTCTTGAAGACTCAACTAACGTTTTCAAACAACCTCCCGATTTAATTCGGTTCCCTCCGTCGGCTTTAGGTCAAACCAACCCGATTGATTCCTTCAAACAAATTGCAATCAAATCAAACCACAACATACCTAATTCATGAGGATTAGGTTTCGGCCTAGGGCTGACTTTTAGGGTTCAAAATCCTTAAAATTGCTAATCATGATTAAGTCATAGATTAATGGTCCTTAATTAACCTAAATCATAGATTAGTGACTAAACCACTAAGTTTCAAACTCAAAACTTCCTAACTCTCATATACTTAGATTCGGCCTTAACATGTTCATAGGGCTAGGGTTCTTAATTTAATAAACCAACTTGGATTTTTAAGGCATACATACTAGGAGTTTGATTAACAAGATCATTAAGGAAAACTTTGACCAAAACTCATCTAGTTCCAAGAACTAGGGTTTCGGCCTTGATGAAACAAATAGGTTAGGGTTTGATTTTTGATATTCTATGTACTTACATACAAGAACTATCAAGATATAATCATGAATCAAGACATGAAAATGAAACAAAACCTAAGAACACAACTTTGACCTAGGTTCGGCCAAGTCCAGAAATTAGAGAAAGAAATTTCTCATGATCTTATGCTTCTAGATGATGAAAATAGAGATGATTATAAGATCATAGCAATTGGTTTCATGTCAAAAGGATTTTTCTAGAATTAGTTATGAATTTTCAAAGTTCTAGATCTAGAAACTTAAAAGTGATGAACAACTATGATATAAGCCATGAATCAAGAAATTGATTGAAGAACATAGACATGAATAGAGAAGAAGAATAGGATTCACCTCTTGGAGATCAAAAACAAGTGAAGATCCAAGAACTTTCTTCTCAAACTTGACATTCAAAGACTTAAGAACTTTAGGTTTTTGAACAAAAGGCAATAGAAACTAAGTGAAAGGTGAGGAAGGGTATTTATAGACATGTGGGCTGCGCCACTTTTGAGGACTAAGTAGAAAGGAGGTGGCTTTTCAAAGGATTTAAGTGCAAATAACTCATAAGGACCATTTGGCAAAGATTCCATAAGTTTAAGGACTAGTTTGCAAATTGTCAATAGATTGTCATGATGACTTTTTGCCACAATAAATGTGGTCTTATCTTGATGACTTTTGGGCTGAGTTTTGCCATAAATATCTTAGGAAAACCTAGCTTGTTGAAGAAGATTTGAGAAAATAGTAGAATAATGTGGAAGAATGTAGAATGGTGTGGAATGTAGTAGACAATTCTAGAATGTTCTTTGCTCATCCAAGATGAGGGCAACCTTCACTCCATATTGGGCTTGCGCATGGGCCTAGGGAATTTGGGCTTGAATTCATCTTTGTGGGGCCCACCAAAAAGGCTTAAAGCTTATGTTGACATAGGAAACTTATATGGCTTCAAATAGGCTTTATGAAACTTAAGTCATGGGTAAGGAATTTGGGCCTCAAAGCCACGGTCCTATATGGATTTGGAACAAGGATTCTAGCCCAATTCACTTAAAAAAACTTAGAAACAAACTCAGGGACAAAAGGGTAATTAACAGAAAGTTCAGGGACTAAAGCGTAAAATCCATAAATTTTCACTTTAACCCTGAAAAACCTTCTAGACTTAAAAATATGATTCATCCCCATGAATCATCTCAAAATCCTAAGATAAACTCTTTATCGGCTCTTAGAAACTCCGAAATCCACTCCGTCGTCTACCCGATTACATATTCCGCCCGTAAAACGTAAATTATTTTATTTTTTTTACCAAAATTTTCAAAACTTCCAGTATCGTAGCAAATACGATAAAAACATTTTTCATCTCGTTCACAACTTAAAATTAGGTCTTCTGAGCAGTAAACTTTTACTGTCAGTGAAAATCTAGAAAACGGCAGACCGGCTTCCGTCTGAATTTTCAACCCAAAAACTTCCCCGTAACTTATGAAAATAAGTATAACATAGAAATGACCTTGGTTTGTCCAAAATCATTTTATAAGTCTCGGATAAAAATATATATGTTTATATATTTATTACCGATATTACGAAGCAGCGAAAATCGGGGTGTTACACTCATTCTATTTAATTTTAGAATTAAAAATATTTTGGTTTGACATTTATCGGAGATTAAATTTTGGACTGAGTATTTTCTTAGTGGATCAGTTCAACTATTAATCTTTACTCTAATTTGAATTTCGAAATTTTATCTTTATCAATCTTTATTTTTAGAATCCAAAAAGTAAAAACATGTTTATTTTAGGCCTAATATTTATCACTCATTTTGTACCTATTACTAAGTAATTGGTTTAAAAACCCATTTTCTCTCTTTTCTCTCTCTGTTTCTCGACGTAATCTCTCTCTTTCTCCCTTATCTCCTCTGCTTCTTCTCTTTTCTTCCTTCTTTCATTCTTCCTTCTCTCTTCTTCTTCTTCCTCCTCACTCCGTCTTCTTCCTCCTCCTTTTCAACCAGCCCAGTCGCACGCCGCCACCGTAGGAGCACGGTCCGGTCAAGTGAGCTGCTCCTCGCCGTGCATCGCTGTGCGCGTCACTGTCGTCCTTCAGCAGCGACTCTGCACGCAACTCCGGCGTTCGCTGTCACCGGCCGTCGTGGTGAGCCCCCTGTCGCCGTCCATGGTGATTCGGCTACCCTTCCCTTCTTCTTCCTTGTGTTGTGCGCACCAAAACCCGTAGTTCAAACCCTTTGTTTGCTTGCCGCCGCCGCCACGCGTCTTGGGAGCCGCCACCACGTTTGGCCCCAGTTTCCTCTCTTCTTCACCTTGGGTAAGAGTTTTACCTCTAACCTCTTCTCTTTTGTAAATCCCCAAATTGATTTTGAAACCCTAACCCTAACCCTCTGATTTCAGATTTTAATCTTAAGATTTAAGCTTGTTTTATGAAATTAGGACTGTGAATTTGTGTTTCCCTAAACCAATTTCATTATTCTGAGTTTTCCCTAAATTTTAATAAGGAGCCCTAAAACCCCAATTTGATTTTATTTGAATTTGGGTATGTTTTTGTGAAATTAATTATGATTTAGTGCAATTAGGACTCTTAATGGATGATTTACAAAGTTCTTTTTCATGATCTTTTAATCAAAACAAAGTTTCCTTAAATGGTATTGTGAAGCGTAAGCTCCAAACGTGGTTTTTCTTTGAAAATAACCTTGTTTGGTAATTGGATTAAGTGTTTAGATAAAGTTAGAATGTGTGTTTAATCATGTGAAATTGATTTCTTGATTTTTGGTTGTTGCGCGTTGTTGGATTCCCTCTCTGAGACGTTTGACATGGCTATGCTTGCTTGATGGAATAGATAGTTACACTCTTGAAGCTAACGTGAGAGTTAAGACGAGGATCCTTTACTTGTCTTCAAAGGTAAGGGGAGTTTGCCTAGGGATATTCAATAACTGTATGCATGTGTGTATGTGTTTAATTGGATATTTACATGTTGATTGAGCTTACTTGATTATCTAATGTACTTGAACTGTTATGCTATTATCTGATGTTGAACTGTACTTGTTCTAAATGTTATGATGCATATCTGTGATGATCTGCTTTCAACTGTGATATTAGCATTGACCTGATAATATATACTGCTGTTGATTGCAAGTTTGCTAAGCCAGACTTGTGTCTGTGCTCAACCGTTATAAGGATTAAAAACCTTAATAAGCTTTGAAGATGAAGGGATTGGTGTTCTTTTCCAAAAAGCTCTTTAAACTTAAAGTACTTGTTTTAAATGTTGAAACGGTTTTGGTGAACTATTATTATACAAGAGAAAAATCCTTTTCGAACTATGTGTCTTCAAGTGAAAACTTTCAAGATTATTTGGCAATATCCTATTGGGGGAATATTTCAAAGATAAAAGAATTTCAAAGATGCTTTATAAAAGATTTTCAAAGAAAAGGTTTTCCTAAATATTTTGGAAACTTTCCGATAACCTGGATAGGTTATCGAGGATTCGGTTTTGAATTTGCTTTTCACTGAATGAAAAATAAGTACTTAAGAAAGAGAATCTAGTACGCGAGACGTCGCCTCTAGTATTCAGTGATGTGCACGTGATCTTGAATCCGTGTGAATTCGGGACTACGAGTCCTGGTTATGATGTTATGGATTCAGGCCCTAATCGCACTGTGTTGGACTGTGTATTCTGACCGCGTGTGATGAATATGATTAAAGGTGAAGGTTGTTTTCTACGACCACAACCCTTGACTGCGGCCGCGGTCTGGGGCATTGTGATTGAGCATTCGGATTATGAGTCCTATGCTTCTGAGTTTTCAAGTGATGGGGAAATGATGATTAAGTCGTTAGCTTTGAGCAGCGACAGTGAAAAGAATGAACACAAAGAAATCCTTTTAAATAAAATATTTTCTCATGTGTATTTCCCCAAGCAGACGTGCTGTTGATGAATATATCAGATACAAGGTGGTATCTGGGAGTCTGTCCATGTAAACCGAGTGAAGAGGCACATGTGACGTTGCCCGTCCTGAGACCTTAATGCATGAGGGTAAGGGGGCAACTGCCCGATGGGCTAGAGCTTGACCAACTCTAATTCTTCTCCAGTGAAAAACGGTGTTGATATCTCATGAGATTAAGTTAGAGCCTGATGATTGAAGTGTCATGCATATTTTCAAAAGATTGACTGTGCGGGTTTGAGACCCTTTGATATAACATTGTTATGTTACATGTATGCATGATTTAACTGCTTATATGATTATGTGATGTATGTATCACGTATATGGTTGTTGTGTGATATATCCATTTGTCGGTATCTCACCCTTACAAACATACTAGGTTTCTTCTGGTTTGCTATTGTACCCTGGGTACTTTAACACAGATGGTGCAGAGGAGTCTTTCTAAGTCACTCAGAGACTTAGATCTCGTTGCTTGATGAGGTATTACTTGAGGAATAATTTTTAGGACGACCAGCTTAGGGTTGAGACTTAGATTATTTTGGATAGTATGTATGAGTTTGACTCAGAGAGTCTATATTTTAAAACGGAATGTTTATGGCTCGGAGAGCGTCTCTTTTGAATGAAAACTTAAACGTTTCCTTTTGGTCATGTATAGCTAATTGATATAACTATCTTTAGCATATTAATGCCTGGTTGTATTTGGTGTAACTGGAATTTTGGAATGAAAATGTAATTATTTTAGCAGGTGTTCTTTTACCCGGGATGTCCAATTTACAGAGGAGACTCTGTCGAAATTTTCGTAAAATACTAGCTTTTATTCAAGTATATTCTTTAAATTAAATAGGCTTACCATATTATAATAGAAAGTCTGTGTGTCGATCAAGGCTTAGGAGTCGTGACAAATTTTTTTACCCAATTTCAGACACTTATGTACTTATATAAATTATTTTCCGAAAGCACCAGCAAATTATCTTTTAATTTAAATTTCGCATGTGTTACGTAAGTAATACCCCAAGGGGGGGCGTTATAAGGTGGTATCAGAGCTGGTCGAGTCTTTCGGGATCTTTGGGGAATAGGTCTGTTAAGTTTTGTTGTGTGATCTCTGGTTGGCTCTTGTTTGAATTGTTTCTTGTTGAAGCAATGTGTGTTGACGCACAAGTATATGTTTCTTGATGGTTTTCCAAGGGCTTTATGTCCTGGGAGACCTTAGATCTTGAATGTTACTTGGGTTCGAATATGACATTCGATTATCCTTGCGAATCGTGTCTAATATTCGAAACAAGGTGCTTGTGTAAAGGGTTTTTCCGGGAGTGTTCCCTGGAAATATTTTAGGTTTATGGTTAGTAAAGGACATTGATTTTTGATTGATCTAGTTTCTGGATTCGGTCAGATCTCTGTCGCTTTGTGTAGGATGTTGCCTACGAAGTTAAAATGAGTTAGACGACTCGATTCAACTGAAAGATCGGTGGTCTGAATCGTTTGTTAGACCGAGTGTTTTCCTTGTGAAGCACCAATGTTGTGTGAAGGCTCGTGTCACCGTGTGGATTCCTGACAACTAAGTAAAGGACGAATTATGAACAAGTATTTTCTGACTTTAATTTGAAATCTGTCAGGACTCCTAAATTAGTTATGCTAATTCATTAATTTCCAATTATTCATTTCTTTGTTGTGAGAAGTCGTACTCACACTTCCAAATGATCTTCGATGTATTAGACATTTGAGTGAATTGGTTTAAAGGAATCGATTGGTATGGGTACTTTCACATTTTGTGGAGAGAAGTGGTTATGACTATTTCTTGAGTTATAACACAAATAATTTCGTGATAGCAGAAGTTTCTTGGTGAAACTCAGTTTCGTCACTTCTATTTTTGATAGAGGTGAAAGTCATCATTTTGTAAATTCATTGTATTAAGAATAAGAATTAATCCTCTTGGGATTAGACATTATTCACCCCTTGATTCTTTGAATCCGTTGGAAGATTCTTGTGGAAGAATGAACTTTATTAGATTCATGTTTGTAAATGTGTATTGATCATGCATTTTTACATCCACGAACCTGATGGAATGATATTTTTCCATACTGGATGTTCCGATATCCTTCAAATTAATGAAATTCTTTTCTATGCTTATGTGAACGTGAAATCCAGAAAAATTTCTTTTCTTGAGAAATTATTTTATGATCACCAAGGTCTTGTCTTACTGCAGTTCGAACGTACTTTTCGTGTTTGATCATTGTAGTTCTATGTATTCTCCAAATGTTGTCGATGCGTGACCTATCTCATCAGTCATGAGTTAGGTATCTCCACATCAAGATGTCAGAGTTATTCGAGTACAATGAAAAATTGATAGTTTAACAATTGAGACCTTCCTTGTTAAGATGTTGGCATACCTTCAATCTTTGTTATGAGTTTTCTGAACACCTGTATGAGTCTTGTTTGAATTCAAGTGATCGTTGATTGACTGGTGAAGTTTACATCTTCTTACGAGTTAAGATCCACAAGCAGATTTA
Organism: Sophora flavescens; assembly: GCA_030762895.1. NCBI lineage: Eukaryota > Viridiplantae > Streptophyta > Magnoliopsida > Fabales > Fabaceae > Sophora > Sophora flavescens. The sequence continues at coordinate 4,562,782 of CM061070.1, forward strand.
GTGAACCGAATAGTGTATAAAGTATCAGAGAATTGTTTAGACTTCATGGAGTATCTTTAAGTGTTGTTTCAGATGAAAAGCGGAAGTTTATCAATGTGTATCGGCTAAGTTTACTATAAGTGTTAAGGACTAAGTTGAGACTAAGTCCAACTGATCATCCTCAGTGGGATGGATAAGTAAGGAGATGACCTATCCTTAGCAGGTTAGTTGGAAGATAGTGTGGTACCTAAGTTTTTGTCATCTCTATGGTAGGACGAACCAGAGTTGATAGGAGTTTCGTTAGTGTATAAATGTGAATGGTACTATGAGGACCCTTAAGTTCAACGTCGTTGAGTAAGACGATTACGATGGATCTTATCATGATCGAGGCAGATATATCATTAAAGGAATTTAGAGTAGTGATCAATGTTTATGGTTAATGTTGACTTAGTGAGTCCGAGGATTAACGGAAAAATATATGGTAGTTTTCCTTAAGCTGAACGGACGTAGTAAAGAGGAGTTCTTGAGTGAAACTAAGTTGTTAGAAAAGTTTAAGAATTATGATTTTGGATAATTCAAACTGAAGTGATTCCCTTTGGTTGTAGTTGCATGGAGAAATGTAATCATATTCTTTAAGATTGAAATGAATGACTATGATATAATTTGGAGTGGTGGAATAAGTCCAAAGGAAACTAAGACTATAATTGTGTACTTTGAGTTGAAGGTTGATATATGTGATAGGGTTAAGTGTTGAACTTGATGTTCGTCGTGAGGATAAGGTGTTGAAGAAGCTTTGCTAGCAGACTAATTTGGAGGCAAGAAGTGATTAAGATTTGATTATGTCTTTCGAGTGTGATAAACTATGGCGAAATGTTTATAATCTTTGAGGTCTTATTCTGGTAAATATGTGGTTGATGATCCATAATAGAAACTGGACATTTTAAATTCAAGATTGCCATTGGGGAGTGTCCACCTAGATTTCTTGGCTTTGTTTTGGAGCAACTCTTAGGGGTAATGGCCTTAGAGAAACTCTGTTTTATAATCTCTTTTCTCGGCTGCAAATAAATAAGATAAGGGCATATACGATACAAGCATTTCCTTGCATAAGTGATAGAGCTATGTCTTTAGATAAAGGAATTGTTAGGAGTTGTGTATTTTCCTTGGACAATAGAGTAAAGGTGAATAGGAAATTTCTTAAACTAGGGATACTAACGGGGCCTGAGAACCAAATTGAAAATGAGAGGCAAATGAAGGATATGAAATCGAAGTAGTCAAAAGATCCGAGAGGAATTAAGAAGAGAACGGACTATGTTGGATGTGGTAAGATTAAATTTTAATAAGATTGAATTTCTTAGGTTTTTGGCGCAAAGTATATCATGTACACTTCAGGAATGTTATGACGTTTTGATTGGAGATTTGAAAAGTATGAATTTGGTATGACTAAAAGAGTAGACTAAGCCCAAATGGACTAAGACTATGATTGCATCTCTTGAGTAGAAGGTTAATTGATGTTATGGTAAAGATAGTGTTGATTTTGTTCTTGAAAGTGTAATAGACTAAGATGAAATATCGAAGGTAGTGGGGATAAAGCGGTAGTGAAAAATCTCGAGGATAAATAAAATGGTATAAGAATCGATCTTGTTATAAAGTTATAGATAAAAGGAATGAAGCGATGAGAATACAAAGTAAGATTTTAGGGTTAAGGTGTGATTACAAAATCCTGTGTAGTTTTGAGCTACGAAATTTCGAGGACGAAATTTTTTTTAAGAGGGGTAGTAATGTAACACCCTAGTTTTTACACCTATGATTAATTATTTTATTTGGATGTTTAAGTTTATTTTGTTATGTGGTTTAGTTTGAGTAATTAAATTACTCTCTTCAAAGTATTTTATTGGGTGTGTTAGCACTGACTTATTTCAGTGAATGCACGTTTAATAGACAATAATTTACGTTATTGTCTCTATTATACCGGTACAGAAAAATATTTTAAATAATATGATTAAGAGAAAAATATTTTCATATTCTCATTCTATTTAATTTTAGAGTTAAAAATATTTTGGTTTGACATTTATCGGAGATTAAATTTTGGACTGAGTATTTTCTTAGTGGATCAGTTCAACTATTAATCTTTACTCTAATTTGAATTTCGAAATTTTATCTTTATCAATCTTTATTTTTAGAATCCAAAAAGTAAAAGCATGTTTATTTTAGGACTAATATTTATCACTCATTTTGTACCTATCACTAAGTAATTGGTTTAAAAACCCATTTTCTCTCTTTTCTCTCTTTGTTTCTCGACGCAATCTCTCTCTTTCTCCCTTATCTTCTCTGCTTCTTCTCTTTTCTTCCTTCTTTCTTTCTTCCTTCTCTCTTCTTCTTCTTCCTCCTCACTCCGTCTTCTTCCTCCTCCTTTTCAACTAGCCCAATCGCACGCCGCCACCGTAGGAGCACAGTCCGGTCAAGTGAGCTGCTCCTCGCCGTGCATCGCTGTGCGCGTCACTGTCGTCCTTCAGCAGCGACTCTGCACGCAACTCCGGCGTTCGCTGTCACCGGCCGTCGTGGTGAGCCCTCTGTCGCCGTCCATGGTGATTCGGCTACCCTTCCCTTCTTCTTCCTTGTGTTGTGCGCACCAAAACCCGTAGTTCAAACCACTGTTTGTCGCCGCTGCCGCCGCGTTGCCAGAGCCGCCGCAACCACGTTTGGCCCCCGTTTCCTCTCTTCTTCACCTTGGGTAAGAGTTTTACCTCTAACCTCTTCTCTTTTGTAAATCCCCAAATTGATTTTGAAACCCTAACCCTAACCCTCTGATTTTAGATTTTAATCTTCAGATTTAAGCTTGTTTTATGAAATTAGGACTGTGAATTTGTGTTTCCCTAAACCAATTTCATTATTCTGAGTTTTCCCTAAATTTTAATAAGGAGCCCTAAAACCCCAATTTGATTTTATTTGAATTTGGGTATGCTTTTGTGAAATTAATTATGATTTAGTGCAATTAGGACTCTTAATGGATGATTTCCAAAGTTCTTTTTCATGATCTTTTAATCAAAACAAAGTTTCCTTAAAGGGTATTGTGAAGCGTAAGCTCCAAACGTGATTTTTCTTTGAAAATAACCTTGTTTGGTAATTGGATGAAGTGTTTAGATAAAGTTAGAATGTGTGTTTAATCATGTGAAATTGATTTCTTGATTTTTGGTTGTTGCGCGTTGTTGGATTCCCTCTCTGAGACGTTTGACATGGCTATGCTTGCTTGATGGAATAGATAGTTACACTCTTGGAGCTAACGTGAATGTTAAGACGAGGATCCTTTACTTGTCTTCAAAGGTAAGGGGAGTTTGCCTAGGGATATTCAATAACTGTATGCATGTGTGTATGTGTTTAATTGGGTATTTACATGTTGATTGAGCTTACTTGATTATCTAATGTACTTGAACTGTTATGCTATTATCTGATGTTGAACTGTACTTGTTCTAAATGTTATGATGCATATCTGTGATGATCTGCTTTCAACTGTGATATTAGCATTGACCTGATAATATATACTGCTGTTGATTGCAAGTTTGCTAAGCCAGACTTGTGTCTGTGCTCAACCGTTATAAGGATTAAAAACCTTAATAAGCTTTGAAGATGAAGGGATTGGTGTTCTTTTCCAAAAAGCTCTTTAAACTTAAAGTACTTGTTTTAAATGTTGAAACGGTTTTGGTGAACTATTGTTATACAAGAGAAAAATCCTTTTCGAACTATGTGTCTTCAAGTGAAAACTTTCAAGATTATTTGGCAATATCCTATTGGGGGAAATATTTCAAAGATAAAAGAATTTCAAAGATGCTTTATAAAAGATTTTCAAAGAAAAGGTTTTCCTAAATATTTTGGAAACTTTCCGATAACCTGGATAGGTTATCGAGGATTCGGTTTTGAATTTTCTTTTCACTGAACGAAAAATAAGTACTTAAGAAAGAGAATCTAGTACGCGAGACGTCGCATCTAGTATTCAGTGATGTGCACGTGATCTTGAATCAGTGTGAATTTGGGACTACGAGTCCTGGTTATGATGTTATGGACTCAGGTCCTAATCGCGCTGTGTTGGACTGTGTATTCGACCGGGTGTGATGAATATGATTAAAGGTGAAGGTTGTTTTCACGACCACAACCCTTGACTGCGTCTGTGATGCGGGGCATTGTGATTGAGCATTCGGACTATGAGTCCTATGCTTCGAGTTTTCAAGTGATGGGGAAATGATGATTAAGTCGTTATCTTTTGAAAATGACAGTGAAAAGAATGAACACAAAGAAATCCTTTTAAATAAAATATTTTCTCATGTGCATTTCCCCAGCGAGACGTGCTATTGATGAATATATCGGATACAAGGTGGTATCCGGGAGTCCGTCCATGTAAACCGAGTGAAGAGGCACATGTGAGCGTTGCCGTCTTGAGACCTTAATGCATGAGGGGTAAGGGGGTAAGCGCCTAGATGGGCTAGAGCTTGACCAACTCTAATTCTTCTCCAGTGTAAAACGGTGTTGATATCTCATGAGATTAAGTTAGAGCCTGATGATTGAAGTGTCATGCATATTTTCAAAAGATTGATTGTGCGGGTTTGAGACCCTTTGATATAACACTGTTATGTTACATGTATGCATGATTTAACTGCTTATATGATTATGTGATGTATGTATCACTTATATGGTTGTTGTGTGATATATCCATTTGTCGGTATCTCACCCTTACAAACATATCAGGTTTCTTCTGGTTTGCTATTGTACCCTGGGTACTTTAACACATATGGTGCAGAGGAGTCTTTCTAAGTCACTCAGAGACTTAGATCTCGTTGCTTGATGAGATATTACTTGAGGAATAATTTTTAGGACGACCAGCTTAGGGTTGAGACTTAGATTATTTTGGATAGTATGTATGAGTTTGACTCAGAGAGTCTATATTTTAAAACGGAATGTTTATGGCTCGGAGAGCGTCTCTTTTGAATGAAAACTTAAACTTTTCCTTTTGGTCATGTATAGCTAATTGATATAACTATCTTTAGCATATTAATGCCTGGTTGTATTTGGTGTAACTAGAATTCTGGAATGAAAATGTAATTATTTTAGCAGGTGTTCTTTTACCTGGGATGTCCAATTTACAGAGGAGACTATGTCGAAATTTTCGTAAAATACTAGCTTTTATTCAAGTATATTCTTTAAATTAAATAGGCTTACCATATTATAATAGAAAGTCTGTGTGTCGATCAAGGCTTAGGAGTCGTGACAAATTTTTTTACCCAATTTCAGACACTTATGTACTTATATAAATTATTTTCCGAAAGCACCAGCAAATTATCTTTTAATTTAAATTCCGCATGGGTTACGTAAGTAATGCCACAAGGGGGGGCGTTATAGTCGGCACAAACGGACAACTGACTTTACTTTTTCTTTATTGGAGAGAATGACTGAAAAGTGTCTTTGTCGACCATCTTGAATTTGTTGAGATGAGACAAATCTTCTGAATTAATGAGTTATTGATCAAATATGCCAATATCTGGATCAGCATTTTCCAGATAAGGGCTATAATCAGACCCAACATTGATTGAGTCCTCATCATCTTCATCAGAATCAAATGAGGAAAGGGCCTCTTTTAAAAATATTTTTTACTCACGAGGAGTTAAGGCACAGAAATTGATGGTGTAAGGAGTTACTGCTTTAGATGAGCTTTAAACTTCTTTTTCTTTTAATTGAGAAGGAGGAGTTTTGGGGGGTTCAAAAGCAAGAGGAACCCTTCTTGCTCGAACCTTATTTTTCCAGGAGGCAAATTTTGTCTCTACAACCATCTCATTGAATTTCCTCCACCACGATACTGTGTTAACTATACGGATGTACTTTTGAAAAGGCTCTGGTAAATGAGCATGATACTCGTAATTAAACTTGTGCAACCATGCGATTCCAAATTGGGCACATAAATGCAATAATTTTCCAAAAACTGGTATTGCAGGGTTTAACTTTTGTATTCATTGTATAAATCGTAAAGGGAATATGGAAGAATATCAGCAGATAATCCATTCTCCCAAAACCACTCCATAAAACAATTTGGGTATCTTGATTGATTACTGAGAAAATTTAAATACCAAGAATGGCGGGGGTTTGGCTGGTAAAGGACCAATTCCCAAGCCTTCGGATAGTCCCAATAATTGTAAACTGGGGGGTCAAAAATTCGAGAGAATCTTTTCGGCATAAAGGGGCCTTGACCCCAATCTGAGAGAGTGAGCACCTTCATTATTTTGCACTTTGAATATGCAATTATTTTGGTTGTTCAATTTTTACTGAAAGAGTATCAATAAGAATATATTGGTAAAATTGTAAATTTTTTGTTCAATCGCTGGTAGGGACCCAGCCAAATCCATTGGGAATCAATTGTTGGAGCATATCCCAAGGATTATCAAATGATGGGTTACCATATTCTTGCTCAATTAGAGCATGTTTCCTGCAAGTTGGTTTTATTTTGTAAGTTAAGGGTTCTCTCTGGGTGGCTGATTTGGTTTGTGGTTCATCACTCAAAGGTGCAAATTAATTTGGGCTTTGTAGAGGGTTATTTGTGGGACTTAATGCTGGAAGGTTCTTTTGGGTTATTTGAGAGGCAGAGGGAGCAAATGAATCTGGGGTTAATTCTTTGGATTTACTTAGAGAGGGGGAAGCCCCACCAAGCACAGATCCACCTCTGGATCTTGATGTCATAGGTGACCTTGCAAAAATTTCCTTGTTAAAAAATCAGGGATATAGTTATTATCACCTTTTAAATATTCGATTTCAAAATCAAAACAACTTAGTAAACTTTGCCATCTGGCGAAAATATGTTTTGAAACTAAATTTTTAACATCTTTTTTCAAAACATCTTTTGCAGCTTTGCAATAAATTCGGAGTAAAAACCTTTTATTTATTAAATCATCTTGAAATTTTGAAATACATAGTACTATGGATAAAATCTCCTTTTTAATAGTACTATATTTCTCTTGTGATTGAATCCAAAGACCTGAATGAAAACGAACAACTTGCTCAACTTTTGACTATGGAAGGATTTGTAGTAAGATACCACCATATCCTTTATCTGATGCATCAGTTTGAACAATAAGACTGACATCGGGATGAGGAATTCCTAGACAAGGAAGAGACTTGACATCCTTTTTTATGTCTAAGACTAAATCAGATAGCTCTTTTGACCAGGGTTTAGGATTTGAAGTTTTCCTAAGCCTAGAGTAAAGAGGTCTACACTTAATTCTGATATTGGGGATAAACTCGAAAACATAATTTAGGCAACCTAGAAACCTTTGCAATTGTCTTTTATCAGTTAAATCATTTGGAAATTTTTCGGCAAAAGCAATACTTCTGCTTATTGGTGTTATTGTTCCTTGATAAATTTCATGGCCCAAAAATCTTTTTTTTTTTGAAACATTTTTATCTTTTTAGCTGATATTACCATCCCATTTATTTTGATAGTTTCTTTAAAGATATTTAAGTGTTTAAAGTACTGATCTAATGATTTTGAGAAAATTAAAACATCATCTATGTAAACAATAGTAAATTCAGAGGGTGCATTTTTTAGTCCCATAGGCATTACATTCCATTCATAATGACCAAAGGGAACTGTGAAAGCTGTCTTATATTTATCTTTTTCTTCCAATTTTATTTGATAAAATCCTGATTTCATGTCGAATTTTGAAAAGATTATTTCGTCATGCAATTTTTTTATTAAATCTCTTTTATTTGGAATTAGATACCTTATCCATTTCAAAACTTTATTCAAAGGTTTGTAATTGATTACCATCCGAGGTTCTCCTCTCTCTATTTCAGATTGGATTGATACATAAAAGGCGGTGCAGCTCTAAGGAGACTTGCTAGGCCTAATTAGTTTTTTATCTAGAAATCCTTTTATGTCTTTCTTTCAATATTCCAAAGTCTCGCTATTCATTGGAATTGGTCGAGCTTTGGTAGGTATTCTGCTTTCATGGAATCCTTCTTCATAAGGTAAGGATACCATATGGGTTTTTCTTTCCCAAAAAGCATATGGAACATATGAACAAACTTCGTTTTCAAACTCTTTTTGAATTTTTATTTTTTTATTGTATTAAAGGATTTTGAATTTGCTTTTCAATTTTTGCATATAAGATTTCTTTTTGTAGAAATCCTATTTGATTTTCTTTCCTTTCAATGATTGTTAAAAAGTTCTTTTCTTCTATATTGTCTGTGAGACTGTTTAACTCTTTAGTTTTTATTGGGTTTATGAATTCGAACAGTACTTCTTGATTGTCTTTTATTGTTTTTATTCCTTCTTCTGTTATTTGAATTGGATAAAGCTAAGTTAGGAAGGGAGTTCCTAAGATTATATGTTCTGAAGTATCTTTTACTAAGAGGAATGAGCTATTGAAGCAAATCCCATTGTTACAGATACTTGCATTCTCCAGCTTATAACTTACTTGTAGCTTTTGGTTATTTGTCGTATATAATTTTTGAAGTGTTTTTTGATAGTATTCTGTGGGGATTATACCTTCTTGAATACAGTTGAGGTCTGCTCCAGAGTCTATTAAAGCAATGAACGGTTGATGAAAAGACTTTTTAATTTTTAAATTGACTTTTACATGCCATTTCTGTTGCATAGTTTTTATCCTTAAAAAGAAATTTGTTTCTTCATTATAAAGAGCGTCAAACTCCTTTTCAAGATTATCTTCATCAAAATGAGTGGAAGAAGAGTTTGAAATAGTAGTAGCTTTAGCCTTTCCCTTCGCCAAGGATTTTTGAAAATTTTGTTGCAAAATTTTGTATTTGTGTTTTAATTCCGCAACTTCGGTCTTTAAATTTTTAACTTCCTTATATAAAAGAGGAAGAGTTATTGGTTCTTGAATAAAGGAGGATTCAGGGTTTAAAATATCCTTTAAATTATATCCTGTAAATTCTTTAGTTGTTATTTCCTGACTTTCTAATTCTTTGTATTTTTCTAGCATAGCTAGTTTAACTTGTGGATCATCAATTTGACCAACTAGGTCTGATAAGACTCTAGCTTCTTTGGAAATGATGTTAATAGTGAATTTTCAACCATAGTTATCTCCAAGACATCCACAACTTAAACATCCAACATCAGAATCAGAGGATGTCTCTTGATTCTGGTATATTATTTCTTGTTCTTCATCAGTGAATGAGTTATCGGATGATTATGTTTCGTATAATAGAATTTTTGCAATTTGTTCTTTAATTTCATCATCCATTTTGAGTTCCTTTATCTTTTGTTTGACTCTACACTTTCTTGCTATATGCCCGGCACAACCGCATTTATATAGCAAATAATATTTTTATCAACTCCTTTATTGTAAGGTCTACTATACGTTTTATTTTGGGGTTTTTGTAAGGTTTAATAGGTTTTTCTGTTGGTGCTTTTTTACTAAACCTTTTATAACTTCTAAATTTTTTGTGGTTTAAACCTTCTTTGTTTAGACGAAGGGGTTATTTTCTCATAACCAAATTGTTCACAAAAGTTTCCTAATTCTCTATTATTGGTTTTACTTTCAAATTTTGCCTGTCTATGCATTTTTATATCAGTAAAAAATTGAAAACCTGTTTTGTTTATAATTGAGATTATTGATCAGCCTCTGGCTCATCTAGTTTTATGACTAGTATGACCATGGTTGTGTGCTAATTATATCCCATTTTCGCCCAAATTAGACTCGATTGTCTTCAAGCAACATTTTGAGTCTCGAAAGTAGTTTTAGGTTAATTTAGTTGATTTAGAGTCAAATAAAGCACTTACTGCTATTTCTCATTTTTAGGTTAATAAAGAGAAGCAGTTCTGGAGTCTTCGCCCTACGAGAGGCTACTCGCCTCGCGAGCCTGAAGCCTCGCTGTGCCAGAAATGCCATCCTCTCTGTCTCGCCCCGCGAGAGATCCAACCCTGAAGGATAGAGACCATCACGGCCTACCCGTGATGAAGGTCACGGATGTGACAGATTGGAATTTGAAGTCTCGCCTGTAACACCCCGATTTTCGTTGCTTCGTAATATCGGTAAGAAATATATAAATATATATTTTTATCCGAGACTTAGAAAATGATTTTGGATAAACCAAGGTCATTTCCTTGTTATACTTATTTTCATAAGGTTACGGGGAAGTTTTTGGTTGAAAATTCAGACGGAAGCCGGTCTGTCGTTTTCTGGATTTTCACTGACAGTAAAAGTTTACAGCTCAGAAGACCTAATTTTAAGTCGTGAACGAGATGAAAAATGTTTTTATCGTATTTACTACGATACTGGAAGTTTTTAAAATTTTGGTAAAAAAAATTAAAATATTATATTTGTTGCAGGCGTCTACGTCGAGATTAGCTCTAGGAAAAACCTGCGCCAGATGAAACCCGGAGTCGGCAACATAGCTGAGATAATGGATTTGACCGACTTGACGAGCATTTATGACGAGCTTATCCGAGTCATAATGGCCATAATGGCGCATTTATGACAAAGTGAATTTTTGCTATGAAATGACCATTTTACCCTTGTCTTTTTATGACAATTGCAAGCAAATGCCATTGGAAAAGTTGACCAAACCTTACCCAAAACCCACGGCTCCAACATGTCTTATTACTTAATCATGTTTCATTTCCATTTTCAAGCCATTTTTCTCTCAAAGTTAAGCTTTTGTCTTAAGAACTTCAAGAACATTCATGAATGTTCATAATTCGCCAGATTTTACCTAGCAATTCTGACAAATTTCTGCTCTGAATCTCGTAAAACTTTCAACATGAAAGTTGTTCATCTTTCTCTATTCTTTCCAACGACATAAAGATCATCCAAAACGGACAAGTATGTTGAGAGATCTACCCAAAATACTAAAACTGTTCTAAACCCTAACTATGTTCATCTTCTTCCTTAAGTTTCTCAAGAACACCATGAGAAATTTGTGGAGAACATCATCAAGATCATACTTTTCTTTGATCATCAAGAGGTAGTCTCTCTTAATCTTTCTATTATAAGCTTTTCTCTTCACAATATTCTTGAGTTTATGCCTTTGATCATTATGTTCTTCATAAGATTCAAAGTTCATGGAATTAGATTCAAAAATTCATAACTTATTCTAGAAAAATCCTTTTGACATGAAACCAATTGCTATGATCTTATAATCATCTCTATTTTCATCATCTAGAAGCATAAGATCATGAGAAATTTCTTTCCCTAATTTCTGGTTTTGGCCGAAACCCTAGTTCTTGGAACTAGATGAGTTTTGTTCAAAGTTTTCATTAATGATCTTAGTAATCAAGCTATTAGTATGTATGCTTAAATAAATCCAAGTTGGTTTATTAAATTAAGAACCCTAGCCCTATGAACATGTTGAGGCCGAATATAAGTATAGAAGAGTTAGGAAGTTTTGAGTTTGAAACTTAGTTGTTTAGTCACTAATCTATGATTTAGGTTAATTAAGGACCATTAATCTATGACTTAATCATGATTAGCAATTTTAAGGATTTTGAACCCTAAAAGTCAGCCCTTGGCCGAAACCTAACCCTCATGAGTTAAGTATGTTGTGGTTTGATTTGATTGCAATTTGTTTGAAGGAATCAATCGGGTTGGTTTGACCTAAAGCCGACGGAGGAAATCGGATTAAATCGGGAGGTTGTTTGAAAACGTTAGTTGAGTCTTCAAGAGGTAAGGGGAGCTTACCTGAGGGATTTTCTCAATAACTATTTGCTTTTAGTGTGGCTTATATGATTTATATGTGGTTTGTGATTAATTGTTTATGATGTTTATGATGTGTTGTTTATCTGTGTATTGATGATTGATCTGCTTTTAATTATCTGCAGTAGTATATTATGTTGTTATGATGCATGATCTGCCTGGGATATAATTATGATGATGATGTTGAATGTTGTTTGTGAGTGTTGTTTGAGAGGCCTGACAGTGGTCAGTGCACAACAGATTAATGAGATAAAAGATTTAATAAGCTGTGAAAGTTATATTCAACGTTTTATGGGGAATGTTAGAATATAATAGTAGAGGAAAATATGATTTTGGAAAAATAATGAGTTTTGAGAAATATTACTATTTTAATGATTTATCAGTGTAAAAGAAGTTTATGAGTCACGGTGAGAGCGTAACCGTGAATTTTTTTTTACTGCTAATTTTTACACAAGAAATTCCGAAATATTATAAAAAGTGATTTTGTGAAATTAATATTCGAAAAGACCTTATTTATTATATAAGAAAATTATTTTAGAAGAAATGTCAAAGTTTGACTTAAAGACGTTTTCTTTGAAAATCCTAAACGACGGCAAGTTTCGAAATTATTTACGGTAAGAGTTTAAAAATAGCAGTACTTATGTTGAGAAGAGATTTAATCTGAATTGATTTATTAGAGTTGAAGTTTCAGTAAAAAGAAGTTGTTGATGATTTGACGTTATTTTGGAAAAAATGTGTTTCCAAAGGAAAAGTGGATTTTTTTATGAATTGACGTTTTATATACGAATTTCAAGTAGAAAGAATTTTCGGTAAATGAGTTTTACTTAATGACGTAAAGGATGATATAGAACTTAGTAATCGAGATGTCGGGGTACTAGTGTTCTTATGACGTTATCCTATTTTGGATTTGTTTTTCCCAGACAGTAAAGATGTAAAAGATGTAAAAAGATGTAATACGATGTAAAAGATGTAAAAAGATGTAATACGGTGTAAAAGGATGTAAAACGATGTAAAAGATTTAAAAGGATGTAAAACGATGTAAAAGATGTAAAAGATGTAATACAATGTAAAAGATGTAAAACGATGTAAAAGATGTGAAAGATGTGAAAGATGTAAAAGATGTAATACGATGTGAAAGATGTAAAACGATGTAAAACGATGTACGAAGATATGGAACTTAATAACCGAGACGTCGGGGTATTAAGGTTCGTTGTGTTGTAAACTGGGTATCTATTTAAAGAAGTTAAAACGTTTTAAGTTGTTTTCTACTACCATGAACCTAAGACTGATTGCAAGGTCTAGGGGCTTCGTGATTGAGCACTCGGACTTTGAGGTCCTGTATTGTTAATAAAAGATGTAAAGATGTTTTAAACGATGTTAAGTCATAAGCTTTTGAGAGCTTCCATGTTTTAACGATGATGCTTTTGAGAGCATTAGATGTTTAAAACAATGATGGGTTGTAAGCTTTTGAGAGCTTTGACAAATAAAGATATAGCACAAAGAAAAGTGTTGAGAACAAAATGTTTCTTGCATGCATTTGGCAGACATGCCATGATTAAACGAGGGATTACCTTGCGGCGTCAGGGTAGATCATACAAAGATGTTCTCATTGTGCCCAGGGTTTGGACAATGAGGCCCCATCTACGATGTTATCACTGTGCCACGATGTTGGACAGTGTGCGATGGGCGTGCCTGTGGCTGTATGCCTGTGGCTGTATGCCTGTGGCAATTGAGTCTGATCAACTCATCACGAGGTTTACGAGGTTGGAGATATCTCATGAGATTAGGTATGAATGTTTAGATGATGTATTGAAGTGTTCATGCATAGTTTTCCAACGTTGATGTTTGGGGTGTGAAACCCATTGATAAACGATGTGATATAAGATGAATTAGTACGTTGGGTGTGAAACCTATTGATAAACGATGTGAAATAATATGAATGAGTACGTTGTTATAGACATGTATATGTGTATGTGCCTTCTTTTGTGTTGTGCATTTAGTTATGGTGATAAATCCATATATTGGCGTCTCACCCTTACAACCATATCAGAGTTGTACGAGGGGTATGATCCTTACAAGAAGATGAAGGTTGTCTAGTTCGAGGCATGCTGTGCTGTTTTTATCGGTTGTAGTGTCCGTTAGTTACGACCAGCTTAGGTAATGTTATGTTTTAAGAATAAAGTTGATTATGATTTATATGAGAAAAATATGAGGCAGTATAGTTGAAGGACTTATATACATTATGTAGTTAAGTGTGATTTGAATACGTTGTTGTGGTTATGAGGTTAAAAGAAGGAGGAAAAGAAAAAATTTTATCACCATATTTTGAAAAGATAAACGTTGAGAAAATATGATTTTCCGAAAGCAACCATCAAATTAAGTTTTATTTCCGCAAATGGGTAACCATGTGATGACCTGAGATTAGGGTGTCACATTGCCTCGCGAATAATAAGCTCGCCTCGCGAGAAATCCAAACACTGAAGGACTGTTCATATGATTCGCCTCGCGAATCAAGTCTCGCCTCACGAGCGAGCGCAACCCAGAATCTGTATTTATATCTATTTTAGGGCAGAACTGGTCATCTATCCTCTTATCTTCTTTTCCTTTTAGATTTTGACGGCTGCGAAATTGTTCGTAGGTTTCTGTCCTAGTTGTTAATGGAGAACTATTCTCCTTGGATTGATCTGCTGTAATCGGGTTCCATTGACGCTTGAGGTTTTGTAATTCCTAAACTTAATGCTTTTCTCTTTCAATATTTGTTCTATATATTCTGTTTGCTTAATTCAGAATTGTATAGAGTATGTATTGATTTGTTTCGATGATAGTGTGTTCCTAAACTTAATCACGTTTGCTTAATTCGCCTGCGTTCAATTCGTGTTTGCTTAATTCACGAAGGGCTTAATTCGGAATTAGGAACATATGTCTCGTAGCGTCGGTTTCGTTTGTTAATTGATGTTACAATCGAAAAGAGATTAGAATCCGCTTAGGGCTTGGAATTATGTGAATCAATGATAGTGGGAAACCGAAAGCGGTAGGTTGATCGTTTAGCTTGTCTGATAATTATTTAGTTTGCATTGTTTTTCTGCTTTGTTTTCTTTATTTAATTTCAAATCCCCCCCCCCCCCCCCCCCCCAAACTGACTTTTCTGTTAACAACAATCCAAGAGTCCTTGTGAGACGATACTCGAGTTGTCGCTCCCTATCTACATATTTTTTGTAAACCACTCGCTTTTTGACGCGTGCGCGACAGCGTGTCAAAAATTGGCGCCGTTGCCGGGGACTCTTGTTGTTATTAACAAAAAAAACAAAAAAACCAAAAAAAAATTGCTGAATTGGTCTGGTTGTGAATCTACCCATGGATAATTATATGCAAGGTTACATGCCTAATGTTAATTATGAACCGCCATGAATATATTATCCTGACTTTTCTGGTTTAATGCACTGGTTGCCAAGGTTTACTGGTCTTGCAGGTGAGAATCCGCAGGAGCATCTGAAGGAATTCCAGGTTGTTTGTTCTACAATGCTGAGACTTGAAGGAATAACAGAAGACCACATCAAGATAAGAGCCTTCCATTTCTCACTTGAAGGCGCTGCGAAGGATTGGTTGTATTGTCTTGAGGCGAATTCCATCTCAACCTGGATTGGTTTGAAGAAAGTCTTCCTAGTGAGATACTTTCCTGCCTTCAGAGCTGCATCAATCTGGTGAGAGATATTTGGTATTAGACAAGTTAATGAATCACCTCAAGCATATACAGCCAATATTTACAATCAAGGCAACAATCAGAACAGGCACAACATTCCTGACCCTTCCACTGATGAGTACCACCCCAACTGGAGAAACCATCCAAACCCTTGGTATGGGGACTCACCCATGCAACAACAACTGATGTTGCCGCTGACACCACCACAGAACTCTCCCCAAGTGACGACCTCTGCACCTTCTGGACCTTCACTAGAGGACATGATCAAGCAAATGGCTGCACAAAACCTTCAGTTTCAGCAGCAATTTGGACAATTTCAGCAGCAAACGGATGCTAGCATTCATGCCCTGCAGACACAGATTGGACAGCTTGCCACTTCTATGAATGCCATGCAACAAGCTCAAGGATCAGAACCCTTGACTAAGAAAATTGAGAGGAAGAGGCATATGGAGGACATCCATTCCGCCATGCTAGAAGATGATGAAGAAATTCCGGAATTAGATGATTCATTTGGCTCCTATGCATGTGTCAATTGTGACGGGAGAAATACCTGTGTGGTGCGTGCTGAGGTTACTACATATATAGAAGGTGATGAATCTGGTAATGCAGTGGATGGGAATTGTGCAGTGGATGAAGCAGCACCAGAGACCCTCGCTACCTGTTTACCACCTCCCACTGTGGAACAACCAGTGATGGAGTTCAAGCCTCTGCCTGAGAGACTGGATTTTGCACCCTTGGATATGAAGACACTATGGCCAGTCCAGGAGGTTGAGCCCCATTTTTATTGGGAGGACTTTGTAGATAAAGAGGTCAACCTTGACCCAAGAGGGAGTGAGAAGTCCGCCGCACTTGGCGGAGTCACCATAATTGTCAAGTGCTCACTCCCATATCAAGGCTGCAAGTTATGGAAGCATGGAATGAGCTTCCGTCCTTTGGCTATCACTTGGGCCTTATGTTACAAGCAATGGGATCCCTGGTGGAACCACCCCAATGAGTTTCTCTAAACCCTCTTCTTTTTAATTTTCTTTTCCTTACTTTGTTTTTGTTTTGTTTTCTTTTAGCTCTTGAATAATTTGAGAAGATCAAGAGTTTGTGTGTTGAGTCTTGTGTCGGCAAGTTTGCTGGAATTTGATTGAATTTTGCATAGATTGATTGCATGATTTATTTGATGATTCCCCCTAGGTTGAAATTTTTTTTTTTTGAAAAGTGATCCCCATTTGAAAAATTGAAAATTGAACTTTGTGATATTTTGTTATGATTGCATGATTTATGATAAGTTTGGGGTGAAGGGATGCACACACTAGGGATAGAATCTCGGTCAAACAATTTGCAAAAATGTCCAGGCGAGGATTTGAGCCTCCAACATGTTTTTAACTGTGTGAATCACTTTTGAGCTGCACTTTCCCGAATTTGCTTGAATCTCTTCATGGTTTGCATGCCTATGTGTTTGCATCAAATGATTTAGGAAGTTTTCTTTGAATTAGCTACTTGGCCTAAAAAGAACCGTCCCTAATGCATGTTCCCTAGTTAGCCCCATTGAGCCTGATTAGCCTATTGTTCTTGATAGCCTCATATTATAAGCCAAAATCTGGAAAAACCATGTTAACCCGATCTTAGGATTAGGAGAGCATGGAAGATTAAAAAGAGAAGGGTTGCAAGAAACTAAGTTTGGGGTGGCTACAAGGATATGATGTGTTGTCTGGGATTGAGAAAAAGAAAAGTAAAGGTTGGAGCCAAAGGGCAAAAAGAAAAAAAAGAGAAGAAAAATAAAAAAAGAAAAGAAAAGTGCAAAAATGTCAAAAAGGGTATTAAAAGAAAAAGGCTGTAGTCACCCAAAGCATGAAAAAAAAAATGGAAAAAGGAATTTGAGTGGAATTTCAATGTATCAAAATGCTCATGCTCTCTTAATTCCTAGGGACTTAAGCCTAATACCTTTGAATATCCTACCCTTAGCCAGGCCCCATTACAACCTTTAAAAGACCTTCTGATGTTGCATTCATATTTTCATGGGAACCTTGATTGAGATGAAAATCAAATTCATGGGAAGTGCTCTTAAAAGTGAAACTGAGTGAAATGTTGATAGCCTAGACAACCTGAGAGAATGAGTGAAACACTAAATGCCCTTGTGAGGAAGGCGATTGTTTGAATTTGGTGATCTCCCTTTTGTGTGTAGCTTGAATCCTCAACTTAGATTAATGATTGCATGAATGATGGAATTCTCAATTGTTCAAAGTAATTGAATGTGGGGATTGCATTGTTGAAAAGGGGGAATCATTGAAAAAAAAATTGTTTTGTTGAAATTGCATGAAACTTGTGTGAATTTGATTGAATCTTTTGATCTTGCCAAGTTTGAGTCCTTTTTGAGTTTTAGTTTGCTTGGGGACAAGCAAAGTTTAAGTTTGGGGTATTTTGATCAGCCTCTAGCTCATCTAGTTTTATGACTAGTATGACCGTGGTTTTGTGCTAATTATATCCCGTTTTCGCCCAAATTAGACTCGATTGTCTTCAAGCAACATTTTGAGTCTCTAAAGTAGTTTTAGGTTAATTTAGTTGATTTAGAGTCAAATAAAGCACTTACTGCTATTTCTCGTTTTCAGGTTAATAAAGAGAAGTAGTTCTGGAGTCTTCGCCCCGCGAAAAGCTACTCGCCTCGCGAGCCTGAAGCCACACTATGCCAGAAATGCCATCCTCTCTGTCTCGCCCCGCGAATCACTGTCTCGCCCCGCGAGAGATCCAACCCTGAAGGACAGAGACCATCACGGCCTACCCGTGATGAAGGTCACGGCTGTGACAGATTGGAATTTGAAGTCTCGCCTCACGAATAATAAGCTCGCCTCGCGAGAAATCCAAACACTGAAGGACTGTTCATAAGATTCACCTCGCGAATCATGTCTCCCCTCGCTAGCGAGCGCAACCCAGAATCTGTATTTATATCTGTTTTAGGGCAGAACTGATCATCTATCCTCTTATCTTCTTTTCCTTTTAGATTTTGACGACTGCGAAATTGTTCGTAGGTTTCTGTCCTAGTTGTTAATGGAGAACTAGTCTCCTTGGATTGATCTGCTGTAATCGGGTTCCATTGACGCTTGAGGTTTGTAATTCCTAAACTTAATGCTTTTCTCTTTCAATATTTGTTCTATATATTCTGTTTGCTTAATTCAGAATTGTATAGAGTATGTATTGATTTGTTTCGATGATAGTGTGTTCCTAAACTTAATCGTGTTTACTTAATTCGCGTGCGTTCAATTCGTGTTTGCTTAAGTCACGAAGGGCTTAATCCGTTTGCTTAATTCGGAATTAGGAACATATGTCTCGTAGCGTCGGTTTCGCTTGTTAATTGATGTTACAATCGAATAGAGATTATAATCCGCTTAGGGATTGGAATTATGTGAATCAATGATAGTGGGAAACCGAAAGTAGTAGGTTGATCGTTTAGCTTGTCTGATAATTATTTAGTTTGCATTGTTTTTCTGCTTTGTTTTCTTTATTTAATTTCAAATCCAACCCCCCCCCCCCCCCCCACCCCCCAAAACTGACTTTTCTGTTAACAATAATCGAAGAGTCCTTGTGAGACGATACTCGAGTTGTCGCTCCCTATCTACATATTTTTTGTAAACCACTCGCTTTTTGACTCGTGCGTGACAGCGTGTCAATTATTCTTCCATATGTTAAATCTTCTAGAGGAGTACCTAGGTACTCATTTTTTATTTGAGTTCTTACCTTTTGTGCAAAAATTTTAGTAAGACCAGAGATAAATCTGTCCTTCCAATAAGAATGTCTGCAATCTGTTCTTGTATAAATTTTTAGTAAAAAATTATCTTTGTACCACCTAAATTCTCCTAAGGTTGGACATTAAAGGTTATTCAAAATTTCAAGAGACCTATCTGCAAAAACATTTGCATCTCCAATGAATTCTTGAGAAATTGAAAAAATTAATGCTTCAACTTTTGTTCTATTTGTATTGTTTCTGGTTCACATTTCTCGTTATTTCTTATTTCTTGCTTTACAAATGTAATAATTGTTTGTCTATCAACTTCTCTTAAATTATTATCCCACCATCCTTTTAGGCTTCCTGTGAAACCTTGAATTAATAATTTAACTGTGCTTAAGGCATTATTTCGTTTTGCTCTATAGGCAATAGCTGCCATTGACATTTCTTATAGTTTTCTCATTAGTTGAAGAATAAAATAGTAGTGAAATAGAGAAATCAGAGTAAATGTGAAAGTAATGTTATCAAACTATCTGTTTATTTCATAAAACAGATAGTACAAAATTACAAAGGGTTATCAAATCTTTAAATGATGACTTACAACAATGAGCTTCAAAGTAAACTTGCTTCAAATAGCTTTATCACTACAAGATTACAAAGAAAGCTTAATTAGTAAATTTAGCTAAAGATAAGTCTGCCTTCTTCTGGACCAGGGAGCCCTCTTAAATAGATGGGAGAGAGTATCCGCAAAAGAAGGTACAATTTGACTTTTGACTTTAATGCCAAATTACTGTAGCCATATGACCTTTTGTCTGCCAATAAATCATCGTCGGCACAAACGGACAATTGACTTTACTTTTTCTTTATTGGAGAGAGTGACTGAAAAGAGTGTTTGTCGGCCATCTTGAATTTGTTGAGATGTGACAAATCTTATGAATTAATGAGTTATTGATCAAAGAAGCCAATATCTGGATCAGCATTTTCCAGATAAGGGTTATAATCAGACCCAACAGTGACTAAGTCATCATCTTCTTCGTCAGAATCAATTGAGGAAAGGACCTCTTTTAAAAATCTTTTATACTAACGAGGAGTTGCGGTACTGAAATTGATGGTGTAAGGAGTTACTGCTTGAGACAAGCTTTCAACTTCTTTTTCTTTTAATTGAGAAGGAGGAGTTTTGGGGTTTCAAAAGCCAGAGGAACCCTTCTTGCTCGAACCTTATTTTTCCACGAGGCAAATTTTGTCTCTACAACCATCTCATTGAATTTCCTCCACCACGATATTGTGTTAACTGTACGGATGTACTTTTGAAAAGGCTCTGGTAAATGAGCATGATACTCATAATTAAACTTGTGCAACCATGCGATTCCAAATTGGGCACATAAATGCAATAATTTTCCAAAAACTGGTATTGCAGGGGTTAAACTTTTGTATTCATTGTATAAATCGTAAAGGGAATTTGGAAGAATATCAGCAGATAATCCATTCTCCCCAAACCACTCCATAAACCAATTTGGGTATCTTGATTGATTACTGAGAAAATTTAAATACCAAGAATGGCGAGGGTTTGGCTGGTAAAGGACCAATTCCCAAGCCTTCTGATAGTCCCAATAATTGTAAGCTGGTTTTATTTTGTAAGTTAAGGGTTCTCCCTGTGTGGCTGATTTGGTTTGTGTTTCATCACTCAAAGGTGCAAATTTATTTGGGCTTTGTACAGGGTTATTAGTGGGACTTAATGGTGGAAGGTTCTTTTGGGTTATTTGAGAGGCAGAGGGAGCAAATGAATCTGGGGTTAATTCTTTGGATTTACTTGGAGAGGGGGAAGCCCCACCTCGCACAGATCTTCCTCTAGATCTTGATGTCATGGGTGACCTTGCAAAAATTCCCTGGTTAAAAAATCAGGGATATAGTTATTATCACCTTTTAAATATACGATTTCAAAATCAAAACAACTTAGTAAACTTTGCCATCTGGCGAAAATATGTTTTGAAATTAAATTTTTAACATTTTTTTGCAAAACATTTTTTGCTGCTTTGCAATCAATTCGAAGTAAAAACCTTTTATTTATTAAATCATCTTGAAATTTTGTAATACATAGTACTACGGATAAAATCTCCTTTTTAATAGTACTATATTTCTCTTGTGATTGAATCCGAAGACCTGAATGAAAACGAACAACTTGCTCAACTTTTGACTCTGGAAGGATTTGTGGTAAGATCCCACCATATCCTTTATCTGATGCATCAGTTTGAACAATAAGACTGGCATCGGGATGAGGAATTCCTAGACAAGGAAGAGACTTGACATCCTTTTTTATGTCTAAGACTAAATCAGATAGCTCTTTTGACCAGGGTTTAGGATTTGAAGTTTTCCTAATCCTAGAGTGAAGAGGCTTACACTTAATTCAGATATTGGGGATAAACTCGGAAACATAATTTAGGCAACCTAGAAACCTTTGTAACTGTCTTTTATCAGTTAAATCATTTGGAAATTTTTCGGTAAAAGCAATACTTCTGCTTATTGGTGTTATTGTTCCTTGATAAATTTCGTGACCCAAAAATCTTATTTTTGTTTGAAACCTTTTTATCTTTTTAGCTGATATTACCATCCCATTTCTTTTGATAGTTTCTTTAAATATATTGAAGTATTTAAAGTGCTGATCTAATGATTTTGAGAAAATTAAAACATCATCTATGTAAACAATAGTAAATTGTGAATGAGGATTTAAAATATCATTAATTATATGCTGGAATTCAGAGGGTGCATTTTTTAGTCCCATAGGCATTACATTCCATTCGTAATGACCAAAGGGAACTGTGAAAGCTATATTATATTTATCTTTCTAATCCAATTTTATTTGATAAAATCCTGACTTCATGTCGAATTTTGAAAAGATTATTCTGTCATGCAATCTTTTTGTTAAATCTCTTTTATTTGGAATTGGATACCTTATCCATTTCAAAACTTTATTCAAAGGTTTGTAATTTATTACCATTCGAGGTTCTCCTCATTCTATTTCAGATTGATTTGATACATAAAAGGCTATGCAGCTCCATGGAGACTTGCTTGGCCTAATAAACTTTTTTATCAAGAAACCCTTTTATTTCCTTTTTGCAGTATTCCAAAGTCTCGCTATTCATTTGAATTGGTCGGGCTTTGGTAGGAATTTTACTTTCATGGAATCCTTCATCATAAGGCAAAGATACCATGTGGGTTTTTCTTTCCCAGAAGGCATTAAGGACATCTGAGAAAACTTCTTTCTCAAATTCATTTTGTATTTTTATTATCTTTTCTTGTATCGAAGGATCTTGAATTTGCTTTTCAATTTTTGCATATAAGATTTCCTTTTGTAAATATCCTATTTGATTTTCTTTTCTTTGAATGATTGTTAAAAAGTTCTTTTCTTCTATATTGTCATTTAAGTTATTTAACTCTTTGGCTTTTATTGGGTTTATAAATTCAAACAGTATTTCTTGATCGTCCTTTATCGTTTTTATTCCCTTTTCAGTTATTTGAATTGGATAAAGTTGAGTAAGAAAAGGAGTTCCTAAGATTATTTGTTCAGAAGTATCTTTTACTAAAATGAATGAGCTATCAAAGCAAATCCCATTATTACAGTTACTAGCATTTTCCAACCTATAACTTACTTGTAATTTTTGGTTATTTGCTGTATATAATCTTTGGAGTGTTTTTTGGTAATATTGTGTTGGGATTAGACCTTATTGAATGCAGTTGAGGTCTGCTCCAGAGTCTATTAAAGCAATGAAGGGTTGATGAAAAGAATTTTTGATTTTTAAATTTATTTTTACATGCCATTTCTGTTGCATTGTTTTTATTCTTAAAAGAAATTTGCTTCTTCATTATAAAGAGCGTCAAATTCCTTTTCAAGATTATCTTTGTCAAAATGTGTGGAAGAAGAATTTGAAACAGTAGCCTTAGCCTTTCCCTTCCCCAAGGATTTTTGAAAATTTCGTTGCAAAATTTTGTATTTTTGTTTTAATTCAGCAACTTCAGTTTTTAAATTTTTAACTTCTTTGTATAAAAGAGGAAGAGTTGTTGGTTCTTGAATAAAGGATGATTCAGGATTTAGAATATCCTTTAAATTATATCCTGAAAATTCTTTAGTTGTTATTTCCTGACTTTCTAACTCTTTGTATTTTTCTAACATAGCTAATTTAACTTGTGGATCATGATCATTGGATCCAAATCAATTTGGATTTGAAAAACAATGCTCTACTAGGGTTTTGTTCCGTCTGAACTTTTAGGGTTTTGCATGCAGTCGCGTCATGGTAGCCTTATGGCAATGCCTATTCCCAGAATCTCCCCCCCCCCCCCCCCCCTCCCTCACATCCTTGCTCCTTCTCCATCTGTTGTCCCCCCTCCTCCTCCTATCCCCGCCTCTCTGTCCCTAGGTGTGGATTAGGTTCCACAAAAAAAAAAATCATTTGTGCAGGCGCTGAACAATGCCTGCAACATCCCCATGAGCCAGCTTTCGGTCCCTAGAGTAATGGGAGATACGATGGTGATTCAGATACCAGAGGATGAGTATCTAGCTGGGCTAGAATCATCAAGAATTAGCCTGCATGGGAGAATCCTCCTTTCAAAAGGTGATAACCCGATCAAAGTGGATGACTTGAAAGCCAACCTATCTAAACTGTGGCAGCCAATATCCCAATGGAGGCTAATTCCTATTGGGAGAGTTTTTTTTTTTTTTTTGATTTTTCTTTCTCCTGCATGGAGGATATGAGAAGGGTGCTGGCTGCAGGCTCTTGGAATCTCGATCCAGGAGTGCAATGTTGGATTCGAATCTTTGATCTCCCACTTGAATATTGGCGGCCAAAAATTCTTTTCTCAATAGCAAGGGGGATTGGCTCTCCGTTATCTCTGGATGATGCCACAAAAAATAGAACCTTGGGCCACTTTGCAAGAATACTGGTGGATATTGATCTACTCGGCCAACTTAGAGAGACACTAAGGGTTGAAAGGAAAGATCATGCTTTTCATGTGCGAGTGGAATATGAATACCTTTCTGCCTTCTGTTCCTCTTGCAAGATTATTGGGCATTCTTTGTCAAACTGCAAAAAGAATCCAGTTAACCATGAGGAAAACAAGGGTACCAAAATTTTGGCTCAAAAAGGAAAGCAAACCAAAAAGGGAATTACTAAATTTGTTGAAAAGACCAAGGAAGGGCAGTCAGATAAGGAAGCTCATAATGATAATGGAGACAACCCTGAAGCTGGCAGGAGTACCTTTGCTGATATAGCTACAGCTCTACCTGTTGACAAAGGAAAAGCTGCTTCCCAGGATATTGTCTTCAAAGGAGGAAATAATGTTGCTGGCACGAGTGGTACTAAATTGCCTGATCATGTCCCTTATGTGATCCAGCAGATTCTGGTGGATGAGCTAGAAAAGGTAAATCATGTTGGTAATGTTCAGCATGAGGATGACAATGAATCTGTAGAAACAATTTTTGATGAATCCAATCAGGGTATTAAGCCTCTTCAAGACAGGCCAACTGATGAGTATGTTTCAGACTCTTTACCTGAGCATAATTCTTCAACTGACCTTAATACCTTGGCTACTCATGTCTCTCCTACTCCTGGGGCTCAGAGTGACTCCTATATTTGCTCCTATGAGATTTCCCTAGTGTTGGAGGACAGGCATATTCCTGAAATAGTCCAACAAGATATGAAAGTGGTATCCAAATTCTGGGATGATCAGGAAGAGGAATTGGAAGGTTCAACTACAAATGAAAAAGAGGATTCAGAATTCACTCCTGTGAGGTCTAAATCGCAGAAGAAGAAACTGAGAAAGCAGATGAACATTCATAATAAGACTCATAATACCCGTGCAAAGGGTGGATCCAAAAACACTATCCGATGAAAGTTCTCTATTGGAATGCAAGAGGCCTAAGCAATAAGGAAACTAGGCTTGTCTTGATGAAAATGTGTGTTCTGCATAAACCAGATTTGGTTCTGATCTCTGAGCCTTGGGTCAGTTTTGATTCCATCCAACTGTCTTTCTGGAATGGACTTGGCTTGAATACTTTTATGTTTAATGATAGGGACCATAGATCCCCTAACATTTTATGTCTTTGCAAGAAAGAGCTCTCCCCAAATACAATCTCTGCATCCTCTCAGCAATGTTCCTTCTCTTTGAGTCATGGCACTCAGGTTATTTACTTTGCAGGCATCTATGCTGCAACCTCTTTTCAGGAAAGAAGGACTTTATGGCAGGAACTTACAGCTTTGTCCATATCTTATAACGGTCCTTGGACTTACATTGGTGACTTCAATGCTGTGGTTGGTGCTCATGAGAAACATGGTGGAAACCCTCCTCTAAGACAATCCTGTGAGGAATTTGGTTCTTGGACAGATGTAAACCATTTGATCCACATTGATACCGAGGGAGCCCAATTTACCTGGTCTAATGGGTGGTTTGGCAGACATCATACAGAGCTGAGACTGGATAGGGTTATTGTGAATGAAGAGGTAATTTCCTTCTGGGATAAGATTGGTTGCTGCACTATCCCTAGACATAAATCAGATCACTTCCCTATCATTTTTTCCTTGCAGAAAGGGATAGCTTTAAAGCCTTCAATGTTCAAGTACTTTAAAATGTGGAGTGAACATAGTGACTGTGTAAGAGTGGTAAGGCCGGCATGGTCCAGGCCAGTCAGTGTCCGCCCTATGTTTGTTCTCATGCAGAAGCTGAAGTGGTTAAAAGCTGATCTAAAAGTATGGAATAAATAGATGTTTGGAGATGTTAAACTAAGGGTGGACACTGCCATCTGTGATTTAGATGCCATCCAGCAGGAGATCTCAGATGAAGGTTACTCGGATGAGTTAAAGGATAAAGAGACTTTGGCCCAGTTCTCTTTGCAAAAAGCTTTAGATGTTGAGGAATCCTTCTGGAAGCAGATGACTAACTTGCACTGGTTATCTGATGGAGACAGAAATACATCCTTCTTCCACAGAATGGCTAAGGTTAGGCAATCAACCCAGCATATGTCGACCCTCAAGCTAGGAGATGTTATCTTGGACTCCCAATCTGATATAGAGCAACATGTGGTCCAATACTTTACAAACCTGTATGGCTCAGAGAATCATTGAAATGAGAATGATCTAGTGCAGCAAGTAATTCCTAACTGCATGCTGTCTGATCTTCCTACTAAAGAGGAAATCAAGGCTGCTGTGTTCTCCATGAATGGTGATGGATCTCCTGGGCCGGATGGCTTTGGAGGGTGCTTCTTCCAAACATTCTGGGAAATAGTGGGAGAAGATATGTGTAACTCAGTGCTTCAGTTTTTCAAGCACAACTGGATCCTTCCTGATTTAAACTCCAATACAGTGGTGTTAGTCCCTAAATTTCCTGAAGCAGAAAAGATAGAAGATTACAGGCCAATAGCTGTTGCTAACTTCCAATTCAAAGTCATCACCAAGGTGCTTGCTGACAGGCTTGCTAAGGTTGCTCCCAGGATCATCTCTAGGCAGCAAAGATGATTCATACATGGTAGAAAAATCTCAAAATGCATCCTTACAACCTCAGAGGCCTTTGACACCCTTGATTGGAATTTTCTGCAAAAAGTCCGAGTAGCATTTGGTTTCAGTCCTTTGTTTTGCAGTTGGATCAGTACCATCTTGAAATCAGCTAGATTGTCTTTTCTGGTAAATGGCCATCCTGCTGGCTATATTTCTTGTAGAAGAGGTGTGAGACAAGGGGATCCGCTCTCCCCTCTATTATTTTGCCTGGCAGAGGATGTTTTGAGCAGGGCAATCTCCTTCCTGATTGACTCCAATGCAATGCAGCCTATGGCAGGCCCTAGAGGATTCCAGACACCCTCCCACTGTTTCTATGCAGATGATATCATGGTCTTTTCTAAGGTAACCAAGAGGAGTCTCACGTCCTTGATGAGGATCTTTAGACTCTATGGAGAGGTTTCTGGCCAACTTCTAAGTCATGATAAATGTAAGTTCTTTGTGGGCTCAGTTTCTGCTCGAAGAATGTAGGTACTCAGACAAACTCTTGGCTTCTCTAATGGCTGTCTACCTTTCTACTACCTTGGAGTCCCAATTTTCAAGGAAAAGCCTAAAGCTCGCCATCTCCAGCCAATTGTAGATAGACTAAAGGAGAAATTGTGCTCTTGGAAGGGATCCCTTTTGTCAATCATGGGGAGAGTACAATTAGTTAACTCAATAGTTAATGGTATGGTTTTATATAGCTTTCATGTCTACCAATGGCCAGTTGCTTTGCTCAAATTGCTAGACTCCTACATAAGAAATTTTGTTTGGTCTGGTGACATCTACAAAAGGAAATTGGTGATAGTATCCTGGAAGAAGGTTTGTTTGGCTCTAAAAGATGGTGGTCTGGGCCTAAAATCAATGAGGCAGTTAAATGTTGCTGCCACCTTAAAGTTATGCTGGGAGGTAATGTCTTCCTCTGTTAATTGGGCCTGTTTCTTAAAGGCAAGATTTATTAAAAATAGGCATCTTGTCTCCTATGTTAAGTCCTCTTTATGGTTAGGCTTTAAAACATACTACCATCAAGTGATCTCTAATGCTTCTTGGGTGATTGGAAATGGTCAAATGGTAAACTTCTGGTTGGATAAATGGATGGAAAAAACAGTAGCTGACTCATTGGAATTACCAGAGACTATGCATCCCCTTCTAAAGGCATCTGACTCGAATTTCATTGACACTGATGGCTGGCACATCCCTTCTAACTTCTGTGCAGCAGTCCCTGGGTTAGCAGCAGGCATTAGAAGGACTATTCTCACTGCATTTGAAAACCCTGTGGATACTTTAGTTTGGACGGCCTCTGATGATGGCAGCCTGTCCTTCAAACTGGCCTACAAGCATGTTTCTCCTACCCCTACTGCTAGTCAGTGGATCAGAGGCATATGGAACTCCTTCATCCCTCCCTCAAAAGCTCTGGTTACTTGGAGGCTCAATCACAACAAGCTCCCTGTGGATGACTGCCTAAAAGCTAAAGGCTGCATTACAGTCTCAATGTGTGATCTCTTGTAACATCCCTGACTGCTCTATGGATTGAGGACTGTCCCCACAGACCAACACGGGTCTTTTCAGCGTGCTTTGTCCTCACTCACACGCTTCCTGGGAAGTTTTCCCAGGAAGCGTGTGAGTGAGGACAAAGCACGCCGAAAGACCCGTGTTGGTCTCGTGGGGGACCAATCCAATCCATAGAGCAGTCAGGGATGTTACAAAGGGTATCAGAGCGGCACCTCTCCCAGTACGGTGTTGTTCGGGGACGAACCAAGTGGAAACTGGTGGGCATGTAACACCCGGGTGCCGACGAGGGCGGGGAGTGATCGCGGGTGCAAGAAGGCATGGACAAGGAGCGGCTCCTGGCAAGCTTCTAGGCGGAGGGACACATGAATGAACCGATTACACACCTGAATGAGAGGGATCCTGAGACTGTGTAGGTATGAGACTATACAGTTGAGGATGGCTTTTATGAATTGATTGGTACTACCTATACTAACAAGATGCATCTCCTTTTCGGTAGCCCATCACTTAAGAACTCCACAGTTAAGCGAGCTTGACTTGGAGCGATTCTGGGATGAGTGACCTCCTGGGAAGTTTTCCTGGGAAGCGTGTGAGTGAGGACAAAGCACGCTGAAAAGACCCGTGTTGGTTTGTGGGGACAGTCTTCAATCCATAAAGCAGCCAGGGATGTTACAAAAAACATCCTAAAATTCTAATATAATTAATTTGAAAAAAAAGGATCCTGTTATAAAAAATAAAAATAAATAATAATGATATAATAAAAATAAGATATAATTAAGAGGTTTAGTGTAAAGGATTTGTTAGTATAAAATTTATTAGAGTTGGTTAGGAATTGCAAGGGGAATAATGAATTAAAATATAAGTATATATATATATATATATACATATATATATGAATGTAAACATAAGTACAGACTTTTCACGTAGGGGCCTAGGGGTAGCTCTTAAGTCAAGTGGGCCTAGTTATTCTATAAAAAAAAGAAACAATAAAGAAACAAAAAAAAAAAGGAAAAGAAAATAAAAAAAAGGAAAAGAAAAAAAAAACAAAACAAAACAAAACGTAAAACCCTGAAACAACATATATATATATATATATATATATATATATATATATATATATATATATATATATATATATATATATATACACGCTGTGCGCACGTATTGTTGGAATCAGGAGGAAGGGCCGCATAGTGTAGCGATTCAGGCATTCCTTTCTTTCTTGCCACTACAACCGTAACAACACAGATCCAAGAACGCCATCAAACGGGAGGGGAATTTTTAGGGAAGCTCAAATCCTTATCATACGTAATTTTTAGAGCACATTGGAGGTCTGCAAAAGGTGAGTAAAAATAACTTTTCTCACACTTTCATTGTACAGATAATTTGATGCTTCTAACATGTAACTTTGTCTTTTGGAAATAGTAAAATATTTTAGGGTTCTTGGTTCTTGATTTGAGACTCTTAAAATATCTCCCCCTTTAATGATTGATTATTTATAAAAGAATATTTTCAGATTAAAGCGATGTTATATACTTATCATGTACTGAATAAGGCGATGTTATAAGAGAATAATGATTGTTATACATGATTCCCGGTACCAAATTTTTGTCCATTGTTCTTGTCAGATGTTTTGTTTTCTACTTGGAAATTGGAAAATCTCAGGGGCGTAACATATGCGTTCCATGGTTTTTTTTTTTCTCTATATTTATATTCCAATTTCTTCTATCTATCTGGATATATATAAATGTAGGCATGAAACGCTGCCTGTACGTTGAGGATATAGACCTTATAACAAACATATATTATATTAAACAAACATATATTATATTAAATAGTATTGTGTTATGGTATTTGTATTTTGAAATCTGTTATGGTGATTGATGCATGGGGTTTGAGAAAATATTTGGTAGTCATCTAGGATGACATATTGTATGGTACATATGAGTTGGTCATCACCTTCCGGGAAGGGGTGACGGTTGTACATTCTATTCCAGGAATAGGATGAGAGATATCACCATCTGGGATGGGATATCAATTTATTGAAAATATCCACATCTGGGATGGGATATTAGATACCCTCATCCGGGATGGGGAAGGCAGTGGGACGCCATTGCATGGATATAAGCTCATAGACCTTAATGGATCTGGGATTCTCACCGATTCTAGGAACCAAAGAGTCAAGTTAAGTGATTGTGGGAATCACCGAGTCATGTTCGTGGAGTTGCATTGTGTGGAGTTTGCATGGTGAATGTGATTAAATGCAATGAGATGTGACCGTTGTTGAGCTTATGAGTTTGTACTTTAAAGGCTTGACATTAATTTTATTTATATATTTATTATTTTGGAGGTTTATTATTTTCAATATTTTAAAAATTAGCGGGTACCATGAATTTTTTTCCGGTTACCGCGCCGGCTGAAAACAACACTATTTGTGAACCTTTTCATCAAACGATTATTTTTATTCACTGGCATTATATCTCATTAAAAGTGTTGTTTTCAGAGTACGAGGACGACATCACTGGGACTGGAGAGGATTGAAGACCTAGCGAATTTTCTTAATATTATTCCTAGCTTGGTTAGTATTTTCTTAAATAAGGAGCCTATGTGGCTAGACGTTTTTATCGTTGGGTTTATTAGTAGACGCCTGGATTTTTGAGGCTAGACGTTTTTCATTGATTTTGTTTTGGGTTACTAATGTAACGAAGGCCGTTACATTTATGTTATCAGAGCAGTTCGATTCTAAATCGAACTATGGCATTGGGGCTTTTATGAAACAAAACTTGGGCGCATAGGATGCTTGTTAGAGTTATAAATGCTGCATGCTATTCTTTGGGATATTGGACCTGATCAACCCAGTATTTCATTGGTAGTAGCATATTTATGGCGATTAATAGGCGAGGGACGAACGTTGCACTTGCGCCAGCTTTGGATTGTATAGCCAGAGTCATGCAAGCACGGGTGGAGACTCTACGTCAACTGAATGGGAATGGAGGCCAATCACTAATGGAGTGGTGGCAACCTAGGACCCTTAGCACGTGGGGACTTTACGAATTCAAGAAGGACAACCCGCCATCATTCCGAGGCAGCTTAGATCCGAAGGAGGCTGAATTCCTTCAACTCGTACAGGAGAAAAGTTACTCTATTATTCGATTCGGGAGAAACTCATTCATTTATATCTTTATATTATGTGAAAAATCTATCTTTGTCTGTTTCTAAGTTGCCATATGATTTGAGTGTTGCTACTCCTGCAAATGATAAACTTGTTACCTCTAATGCTTGCTTGAGATGTCCCTTAGTGTACCAAGGTGTATCTTATTTTGTTGATCTTATATGCCTGCCCATGTCTGGGTTAGATGTCATTCTTGGTATGGATTGGTTGTCTGCAAATCTTGCTGTCATAAATTGCTCTGATAGAACTATCTCCATTCCTATACAATCAATGTCTAATGATTTTCCCGTACCCAGTTCTATTGTTTATGCTGTTGCTTGTCATAAGTGCTTAGTTGAGGGAGCTCAAGGATATATACTCTTATTCTCTGCTAAGATAGAGGTTGACAGTGATGTGACGGCTATACCTATGGTGTGTGAGTTCCAGGATGTTTTCCCTAAGGATGTCTCTAGCTTGCCTCTGAATAGGGAAGTTAAGTTTAACATAGATCTAGTGCCAGGGAGTGGACCAGTATCGGTAGCGCCTTATAGAATGGCACCTTTAGATTTGAGCGAGCTTAAGAAACAGTTAGAGGAGATGCTAGGGAAGGGGTTTATTAGGCCTAGTGTGTCACCTTGGGGAGCACCTGTCCTACTGGTGAAAAAGAAGGATGGGAGCATGAGGCTATGTGTTGACTATAGGCAGTTGAACAAAGTGACCATCAAGAATAAATACCCTTTGCCTAGGATAGATGATCTCTTAGATCGGTTAAGGGGAGCGTTAGTGTTTTCCAAAATAGATCTAGGATCGGGATGCCATCAAATTAGAGTTGGAAGCGAGGACATCCCTAAGACATCCTTCAGGACAAGGTATAGGCACTATGAGTATGTAGTGATGCCCTTTGGTGTGGCCAACGCCCCAGGCGTTTTCATGGACTGCATGAATCAAATCTTTAGGACCTTTTTGGACAGGTTTGTGGTGGTGTTCACAGATGATATTTTAATATACTCTAGGACACTAGAAGAACATGGAGAACACTTAAGGTTGGTGTTGCATATCTTGAGGGACGAGCGTCTTTATGCCAAACCGGAGAAGTGTGAGTTTTGGCTAGAAGAGGTAAAGTTTTTAGGACACACAATCTCAAAGGATGGTGTAGTGGTTGATTCCACTAAAGTTGATGCGGTGTTGGGATGGGAACAATCTAAGACGATAACCGAAGTAAGAAGTTTCTTAGGCTTAGCTGGTTACTATAGGAAGTTCATAGAGAGACTCTCTAGACTAGCCTTACCTTTGACCCAATTGACTAGGAAAGGGAAACCTTTTGTGTGGGACCAGGAGTGTGAGGACGGGTTCCAAGAGCTTAAGAGGAGATTGGTGTCATCACCAGTCTTAACTATACCGGATCCCTTAGTGAGTTCTGTGGTATACTGCAACGCATCTAAGAATGACTTGGGATGTGTCTTAAGGCAGGAGGACAAGGTGGTAGCATATGCCTCTAGGCAGCTTAGGCCACATGAAGGGGATTACCCTACCCATGACTTAGAGCTAGCAGTCGTGGTTTTTGCCCTTAGGATTTGGAGGCATTACCTTTATGGGGCAAAGTTTGAAGTTTTTAGTGACCATAAAAGCCTTAAATATCTGTTCGACTAGAAGGAGTTGAACATGAGACAACGAAGGTGGATGGAGTTCCTTAAGGACTATGACTTCGAGTTGAAGTACCATCCAGGAAAAGTCAATATGGTGGCAGATGCTTTGAGTAGAAAGTCCCTACACGTGTCGATCTTGATGGTGCAAGAGCTGAACCTCATGGAAGAGTTTAGGGACATGAATCTGGAGGTGTTGGATGTGTCCTTAAGTGCCTTAAGCTTGAAGTTTAATAGGTTGGAAATTAATAGTGACCTTAGAGATGAGGTTAGGCGGGAACAACTTTTAGGCCAGGAGTTGCAGTCTCGATTGGGACAAGATGGTTATGAGTTGTCTGTTGATGGGCTAGTGAAGTTTAAGAATATGACCATTGTTCCTAAGGAGGGGAGCCTTGGAGAGAAGATATTAGAAGAAGCTCATAAGGGAAAGTCTACTATACATCCTGGAATAACTAAGATGTACCAAGTCCTTAAGAGGATGTATTGGTGGCCAGGAATGAAAAAGGATGTGGCTAGCTTCGTAACTAGGTGTTTAGTGTGCCAAAAGTTTAAGATAGAACATCAGAAGCCTTCGGGGTTGTTGCAGTCCTTGGAGATTCCAGAATGGAAGTGGGAGAGAATTTCTATGGACTTTGTGATGGGGTTACCTAAGACACGTTTGGGCTTAGACACCATTTGGGTGATAGTGGATAGGTTGACTAAGTCTGCCCACTTCTTGCCAATTAAGGCAACCTATAGCTTAGACAAGTTAGCATACCTCTATATCAAGGAAATAGTCAAGCTTCATGGGATACCCACATCTATAGTGTCGGATAGAGACCCGAGGTTTACCTCTAGATTTTGGAGAGCTTTTCAGCAAGCCTTTGGGACTAAGTTGAACCTTAGCACGACCTATCATCCCCAAACGGATGGTCAGTCAGAGCGGACCATTCAGACCCTTGAAGACATGCTTAGGGCGTGTGTCCTGGATGAAGAGGAAGTTGGGATAGATTCCTACCTCTCATTGAGTTTGCGTATAACAATAGTTATCACGCTAAGTATAGGTATGGCACCCTATGAGGTCCTATATGGGAGGAAGTGTAGGTCCCCTTTATGTTGGTGCGAGGTGGGAGAGAAAACCTTGATAAGACCTGAATTGGTCCAGGAAACCTCTGAGAGAATCAAAATGATTAGGGAGAGGATGCGCACGGCGCAAAGTAGACAAAATAACTATGCCGACAAAAGGAGAAAGCCTCTAGAATTCCAGGAAAGCGAGCATGTATTTTTGAGAGTCACTCCTAAGACGGGGTAGGGAGGTCGAAGAAAGTCCGCAAGCTAAATCCACGTTTCATGGGACCTTTCCAAACTCTTAAAAGAGTCGAGCATGTTGCTTATCAATTGGCTCTTCCGCCATAGTTGGAAAACCTTCACGATGTTTTCCATGTGTCGTAACTCAGAAAATATGTGCCTGATGAATCTCATGTGATAGCTCCCGAGTCTGTACAATTGAAGGATAATTTGATCTACAAGCCAAAGCCTAGTCAAATCTTGGACAAGAGCACTAAGACTCTGAGGAACAAGGCAATTCCATTGGTGAAAGTGTTATGGGATGGATTGACTCCTGAGGAAGCCACTTGGGAGATGGAGGAGGACATCGTGCGTCAATGCCCAGATTTTATTATCTAAGGTATGGTAACCTTTTAGTTTAGAATACGACATAGGTTACAATAGGCGCGTGTCTATGAGATGAATTTCGAGGACGAAATTCTTTAAGGAGGGGAGAAAATGTAACATCCTAAAATTCTAATATAATTAATTTGAATAAAAAAGGATCATGTTATAAAAAATAAAAATAAATAATAATGATATAATACAAATAAGATATAATTAAGAGGTTTAGTGTAAAGGATTTGTTAGTATAAAATTTATTAGAGTTGGTTAGGAATTGCAAGGGGAATAATGAATTAAAATATAAGTGTATATATATATATATATATATATATATATAAATGTAAACATAAGTACAGACTTTTCACGTAGGGGCCTAGGGGTAGCTCATAAGTCAAGTGGGCCTAGTTATTCTATAAAATAAAAAAAGAAAGAAAGAAAGAATAAAGAAACAAAAAAAAAAAAGAAGGAAAAGAAAATAAAAAAAAGGAAAATAAAAAAAACAAAACAAAAACAAAACAAAACGTAAAACCCTGAAACAACATATATATATATATATACACACACACACACGTTGTGTGCACGTATTGTTGGAATCAGGAGGATGCGCCGCACAGTGTAGCGATTCAGGCGTTCCTTTCTTTCTTGCCAGTACAACCGTAACAACACAGATCCAAGAACGCCACCAAACGGGAGGGGAATTTTTAGGGAAGCGCAAATCCTTATCATACGTAATTTTTAGAGCACATTGGAGGTCTGCAAAAGGTGAGTAAAAATAACTTTTCTCACACTTTCATTGTACAGATAATTTGATGCTTCTACATGTAACTTTGTCTTTTGGAAATAGTAAAATATTTTAGGGTTCTTGGTTCTTGATTTGAGACTCTTAAAATATCTCCCCCTTTAATGATTGATTATTTATAAAAGAATATTTTCAGATTAAAGCGGTGTTATATATGTATCATGTACTGAATAAGGCGATGTTATAAGAGAATAATGATTGTTATACGTGATTCCCGGTACCAAATTTTTGTCCATTGTTCTTGTCAGATGTTTTGTTTTCTACTTGGAAATTGGAAAATCTCAGTGGCGTAACATATGCGTTCCATGGTTTTTTTCCTCTATATTTATATTCCAATTTCTTCTATCTATCTGGATATATATAAATATAGGCATGAAACACTAGCTGTACGTTGAGGACATAGACCTTATAACAAACATATATTATATTAAACAAACATATATTATATTAAATAGTATTGTGTTATGGTATTTGTATTTTGAAATCTATTATGGTGATTGATGCATGGGGTTTGAGAAAATATTTGGTAGTCATCTGGGATGACATATTGTATGGTACATATGAGTTGGTCATCACCTTCCGGGAAGGGGTGACGGTTGTACATTCTATTCCGGGAATAGGATGAGAGATATCACCATCTGGGATGGGATATCAATTTATTGAAAATATATACATCTGGGATGGGATATTAGATACCCCCATCCGGGATGGGGAAGGCAGTGGGACGCCATTGCATGGATATGAGCTCATAGACCTTAGTGGATCTGGGATTCACACCGGTTTTGGGAACCAAAGAGTCAAGTTAAGTGATTCTAGGAATCACCGAGTCATGTTCGTGGAGTTGCATTGTGTGGAGTTTGCATGGTGAATGTGATTAAATGCAATGAGATGTGACCGCTGCTGAGCTTATGAGTTTGTACTTTAAAGGCTTGACATTAATTTTATTTATATATATTTATTATTTTGGAGGTTTATTTTTTTCAATATTTTAAAAAATAGCGGGTACCATGAATGTTTTTCTGGTTACCGCGCCGGCTGAAAACAACACTATTTGCGAACCTTTTCATCAAACAATTATTTTTATTCACTGGGATTATATCTCATTAAAAGTGTTGTTTTCAGAGTACGAGGACGACATCACTAGGACTGGAGAGGATTGAAGACCTAGCGAATTTTCTTAGTATTATTCCTAGCTTGGTTAATATTTTCTTAAATAAGGAGCCTATGTGGCTAGACATTTTTATCGTTGGGTTTATTAGTAGACGCCTGGTTTTTTAGGCTTGGGGTTTTTATTTGGATGTAAGGATTTATTATTATATTATCGCTTGGATACTTTATATCTATTTTAATTAATTTGAGGTATTTTCAGACCCGATTAAGTCGCGAAATTTTTATGACAAGTTTTGTTTAATTTAAAACTATTTAAAGGATTTTTCATTGATTTTGTTTTGGGTTACTAATGTAACGAAGGGCATTACATCTCTGCTGTTCAGCTTTTGAATCTTCCGATCACCTCTTTCTCAGGTGTAAATTTGCAGAAAGAATTTGGTCCTGGCTGGCCTCTATCTTGAATCTGTCTATTGATCTAACTTCCACTGCTTCGGCTTTCAATATAGTGCAGAGCTTCAAAGGTGGTCAGGTGAAGGATATTGTCACATCAGCTTTGGTTTTTGTGATTTACTTCATCTGGCATTGTAGGAATCAAACCAGGTTTAATAATGTCAGAGTCCCAGTTTTAAGAGCCATTAGCCTCATAAGCAGCTCAGTCAGGATTTCGGGTATGAACTCTAAGGGCTTTGTGTCCTCTTATCTAGAAGAATTCATGATCTTAAAAGCCTTTGGTATAGATGCTCATCTGAATAAGGCCCCCTCTATCAAGCAGGTAGATTGGTCCCCCCCCTCTTTACCTCTGGATCAAATGCAACACAGATGGGGCTTCGAGAGGAGTGCCAGGCCATGCTATTAGTGCTGGGATTTTTAGAGATTATAGAGGTGCTTTTCTAGGATGTTTCTCTAGGTACTTTGGCCTCTCTTTTGCTCTTCATGCTGAACTGATTGCTGCAATGATTGCTATTGAAGCTGCTTTTGAGTGGGGGTGGACCAGACTATGGCTAGAGTGTGACTCTCAGTTAGTTGTGTGATCAGCCGCTGGCTCATCTAGTTTTATTGCTAGTATGACCATGGTTTTGTGCTAATTATATATCATTTTTGCCCAAATTAGACTTGATTGTCTCTAAGCATCATTTTGATTCGTTAAAGTATTTTTAGGTTAATTTAGTTGATTTAGAGTTGAATAAAGTACTTACTGTTAATTCTTGTTTTCAGGTTAATAAAGAGAAATAATTCTGGGATCTTTCGCCCCGCGAGAAGGCATTCGCCTCGCGAACCTGAAGCATGACTGTGCCAGAAATTGCCAACCTTTCTGTGTCGCCCCGCGAATCCATGTATCACCTCGCGAGACTGAAGACCAGAAGCCATGACTTTTCCATTCCTCGCCACGTGAGCCGTGATTTGCCTCGCGAGAAGACCAAACGTTGCAAACTGTTCATGATATTCGCCTCGCGAGGCAGTGTTCGCCTCGCGAGCCAGCGGAATCCAGAAGTTGTATATAAGCCTGTTTGAAGGCAGAATTGAGGAGTTAGTCAGTTTTTGTCTTTTTCTTTCTTTTAGTTTAGATAGCTGCGTTATTTTTGTAATGGAGAGCTAGTCTCCTAGATTAGTCTACTGTGATTGATTTCCATCACACTTGAGGTTCTTGTAATTCCTATTTTGTATGCTTTTCTCTCTTCAATGCTACGCTATATGTTTCTGTTTGTTTAATTCAGGAGTGTATAGTGTTGTGTTGATTCATTTCGGTGATGTTATGTTCCTATATATAATCGCGTTTGTTTAATTCGCGTGTGTTCGTTCATGTTCGTTTAGTTCATGAGGGCTTCACCCCGTTTGTTTAATTCAGGAATAGGAACATATATCTGTAGTAGTGATTTCGTTTGTTAATTGTTGCTACCACCGAAAGGGGATTAGAATCTGCTTAGGGCTTGGAATTATATAAACTGATGATAGTTGGGAAATCGAGAACAGTAGATTAATCGTCTTTAGTTATTTGATAACTCTTAACTGCTTTGTTTTGTTTGCTCTGTTTTTGCTTTGTTTTCCTTAATTTAATTTCATACCCAAAACCCCCCAAATTTGACTTTTTCTGTTAACAACAACACCAAAGAGTCCTTGTGAGACGATACTCGAGTTGTCCCTTCCCTATCTACATTATTTTGTAAATCACTCGCTTTTTGGCGCGTGGCGATAGCGCGACCAAAAATTGGCGCCGTTGCCGGGAACTCTTGTTGTTATTAACAGAAAATAATTTTAAAAAAAAAACTTTTGCTTTGCTGAAATAGTCTTGGCTGCTTTGTCTGGTTGTGAATTTTAGTATTCCCATGGATAATTACATGTATGGGTATTTGCCTAATGTTGATTATAATCCACCACCATGCATGTATTATCCTGATTTTAGTAAACCACCACCATGCATATATTATCCTAACTTTGCTGGAAGTTATGAGTTTAGCAGTGGTTTTGACATGATTGGAATGAATGAGTATTCTAGCCAACATAGTGGAGGACAGGGCGTTTTGGATGAGATTGCCTCCTTGTTGCATCAAATGGCAGTAAGCCAGCAATATCTGCTTGACCCCAAAATATGCCAACTCAGTCTGGAAGAAATGATACAACAAATGGCAGAGAACAATCAACGGATGGCAGAACAAAATCTTAAATTCCAACAGAGGATGGAATCAAGTAATCTTGAATTTCAACAGAGGATGGAGGCAAGTCGTCAGGATTTTGCCACTCAAAATGCTCACATCGTTTCCTCCTTAGCTACACTGCAAACTCCACATCCCATTGAAGAACATACAGATTCACATATAGTTATTCTTGACAATACTTCTGAGGATAATTTTGATACTTCTATTGATGAACTGTGTGTTGAATCTCCAGATATTCATACCTTTCCTGATTCTATCTATTATAATTCATGTGCTGATTGTACTGACGCTGCTTTGTGTATAGCATGTTTTGAAAGGTATGAAGAGCAAAATATCCATATGGAACAGGAGACGTATGAGGTCAAGGGCCATGTTCATGTAGAAAATGAGGATCAAGAGGACATCTGCTTCACCGTGCTTGAAGATGATGAAGAACCTTTGGAAGTAGATGATTCAATTAATTCATATGCATGTGTTGAGAGTGATGGGATGGATGAACTGTGTGCTGAATTTCCAGACATTCTAGCTTTTACTGATTCAGTTTCTTGTACCATATGTACTGACTGTACTAACTCTAACCTTTGTGTGGTGTGTGCTGAGATTTCTGCAGGTTTAGCAGGTGATGGATTTATTAGCACAGTGGATGAAGAATGTGCAGAAGTTGAAGCAACACCGGAGACCCCAGCTACATGTTTGCCACCTCCCCCTGTGGAACCACCAGCGATGGTGTTCAAGCCTCTGGATTTTGCACCCTTGGATATGAAGACACTGTGGCCAGTCCAAGAGGTTGAACCCCACTTTTATTGGGAGGACTTTATTGATAAGGTTGAAAAAGAGGTCAACTGTGACCTGAGAGGGAGTGAGAAGTCCGCCGCACTTGGCGGAGTTACCAAGATTATCAGGCGCCCGCTCTCATACTTATGCTACGAGCCATGGGATCCGGGAGGATCATACTGCAATTTGGGCATTCTGTGGCCGCTGTATCACAGACAATGGGATCCCGGTGGAACCGCCTCCATGAGTTTTCTCTAAACCTTTTCCTTTTAATTATGCTTGCTTTATTTTTGTTTTGTTTTTCTTTTAGCTCCTGAATAATTTGAGAAGATCAGGAGTATTTGTGTGTTGAGTCTTTTGTCGGCAAGCTTTATTTGGTATTGATTGATTTTGCATAGATTGATTGCATGTTATTTGTTGACTGTTGATGATTTTCCCCCTAAGTTTTGAATTTAAAAATTTAATCCCCATGTGAAAAATTGAAAACTGAACTTTCAGATATTTTGTTGTGATGGCATGATTTATGATAAGTTTGGGGTGATGGGAAGCACACACTAGGGATAGAATCTCTGTCAAACAATTTGCAAAAATGTCCAGGTGAGGATTTGAGCCTCCAACATGTTTTAATTGTGAGAATCACTTTTAAGTTGCACTTTCCCGAATTTGCTTGAATCTCTTTATGGTTTGCATGTTTATGTGTTTGCTTCAGATGATTTAGGCATTTTCTTTGTAAATAACTACGTAGCCTAAAAATAACCAATTCCTAATGCATGTTCCCTAGTTAGCCCTTTGAGCCTAATTAGCCTGTTAATTCTTGATAACCTTATGTGATAAGCCGTAAAATCTAGAAAAACCATGTTAACCCGATCTTAGGATTAGGAAAGCATGGAAGCTTAGCAAGAGAAGGGTTGCAAGAAACTAAGTTTGGGGTGGCTAGAATGATGTGACATGTCATTCTGGGGTGAGAAAAAGAAAAAAAAATAATAAAAAGGATAGAAAAAAATAGAAAAAAA
Source organism: Sophora flavescens (assembly GCA_030762895.1). NCBI lineage: Eukaryota > Viridiplantae > Streptophyta > Magnoliopsida > Fabales > Fabaceae > Sophora > Sophora flavescens. The sequence continues at coordinate 4,603,680 of CM061070.1, forward strand.
AAGGAAAGAAAGAAAAAAAAGAAAAAAAAAGAGAAAAAAAAGAAAAGTGTAAAAATGATAAAAATAAAAGTATTGGAAGAAATGGCTGTAGTCACCCAAGGCATAATGAAAAATGGAAAAAGGAACTTGAGTTGAAATTCAATGTATCAAACTGTTTCATGCTCTCTTAGTTCCTAGGGACTTAAGCCTGGTACCTTTGTATATCCTACCCTTAACCAGGCCCCATTACAACCCATAAAAGACCTTTTGATGTTGCATGCATGTTTTCAGTGGGAACCATTTTGAAATGAAAATCAAATTCATGGGAAGTGGTCTTAAAAGTGAAACTGAGTGAATTGTTGATAACCTAGACAAACTGAGCGATTGAGTGAAACACTAAATGCCCTTGTGAGGAAGGCGGTTGTTTGAATTTGGTGATCTCCCTCTTGTGTGTAACTTGGATCCCCTTCTTAGATTAATGATTGTTTGAATGATGAAATTCTCAATTGTTTAGAATAAATGATTGTGGGGATTGATTTGTTTGAAAGGGGGGAACATTGAGGAAAAATTATTTTGTTGAATTGCTTGAAATTTGTGCAAAGTTGATTAAATCTTTTAAGCCTTGCCATGTCTTGAGTCTTTTTAAGTTTTTGAGTTTTAGTTTGCTTGGGGACAAGCAAAGTTTAAGTTTGGGGTATTTTGATCAGCCGCTGGCTCATCTAGTTTTATTGCTAGTATGACCGTGGTTTTGTGCTAATTATATATCATTTTCACCCAAATTAGACTTGATTGTCTCTAAGCATCATTTTGAGTCGTTAAAGTATTTTTAGGTTAATTTAGTTGATTTAGAGTTGAATAAAGTACTTACTGTTAATTCTTGTTTTCAGGTTAATAAAGAGAAATAATTCTGGGATCTTTCGCCCCGCGAGAAGGCATTCGCCTCGCGAACCTGAAGCGTGATTGTGCCAAAAATTGCCAACCTTTCTGTGTCGCCCCGCGAATCCATGTATCGCCTCGCGCGACTGAAGACCAGAAGCCATGACTTTTCCATTCCTCGCCACGCGAGCCGTGATTTGCTTCGCGAGAAGACCAAACGTTGCAAACTGTTCATGATATTCGCCTCGCGAGGCAGTGTTCGCCTCGCGAGCCAACGGAATCCAAAAGTTGTATATAAGCCTGTTTGAAGGCAGAATTGAGGAGTTAGGCAGTGTTCATAAATTCCTTTTGATTCTTCAATGGGTTTTGGCTTTAGTCCCCCCATGCTTTGTATTTATCTTTTCTTTCTTTTTAATAAATTTTTGGTGTGCTGCAGATGATGGGTAGGGTCTTTGGGGCCAACCTAGTTGGGATCACTTTCTCTATTGTGATGCCTTTGCACACCTCAGCCTTTTTATCAAAAACACTTGTGGATCATCAATTTGACCACCTAGGTTTAATAAGACTCTAGCTTCTTTGGAAATGATGTTAATAGTGAATTTGGAATCACATTTATCTCTAAGACATCCACAACTTAAACAGCCAACATCAGAATCAGAGGATGTCTCTTGATTCTGGTATATTATATCTTGTTCTTCATCAGTGAATGAGTTATCGGATGATTCTGTTTCGTATAATAGAATTTTTGCAATTTGTTCTTTGATTTCATCATCCATTTTGAGTTCCTTTATCTTTTGTTTGACTCTACACTTTCTTGTTATATGCCCCGCACAACCGCATTTATATAGCAAATAATATTTTTGTCAAATCCTTTATTGTAAGGTCTACTATAAGTTTTATTTTGGGGTTTTTTGTAAGGTTTAATGGGTTTTTCTGTTGGTGCTTTTTTATTAAACCTTTTATAACTTCTAAATTTTTGTGGTTTAAACCTTCTTTGTTTAGACGGAGGGATTATTTTCTCATAACCAAATTGTTCACAAAAGTTTCCTAATTCTCTATTATTGGTTTTACTTTCAAATTTTGCCTGTCTATGCATTTTTATATCAGTACAAAATTCTAAACATGTTTTGTTTATAATTGAGATTATTCTTCCATATGTTAAATCTTCTAGAGGAGTACCTGGGTACTCATTTTTTATTTGAGTTCTTACCTTTTGTGCAAAATTCTTAGGAAGACCAGAGATAAATCTATCCTTCCAATAAGAATGTCTGCAATATGTTCTTGTATAAATTTTTGCTAAAAAATTATCTTTGTACCACCTAAATTCTCCTAACGTTGGACAATAAAGGTTATTCAAAATTTCAAGAGACCTATCAGCAAAAACATTTGCATCTCCAATGATTGCTTCAGAAATTGAAAAAATTAATGCTTCTACTTGTTGTTCTATTTGGATTGTTTCTGGTTCACCTTGTTCGTTATTTCTTATTTCTTATTTCTTGCTTTAGAAATGTAAGAATTGTTTGTCTATCAACTTCTCTTAAATTATTATCCCACCATTCTTTTAGGCTTCCTGTGAAACCTTGAATTAATAATTTAACTGTGCTTAAGGCATTATTTCGTTTTGCTCTATAGGCAGTAGCTGCCATTGACATTTCTTCTAGTTTTCTCATTATTTGGTGTTCTGAGAATCCATCTATATTCCATTCTACTATACCGTCTCCGGTATATTGTGATGCTAAATCTAGGTTATTATCTTCAAATTGAATATCTGGCAGAGTGAGTCCGTGGTAATAATTTCTAGAAGTTGGGTAGCTTTTTGAACTATTTTTTATTTTATTGATCGTATCTATCCCTGTATCATCAAACTGTCTTTCTAGTTCTATTATATCTTCATTTTTATCATGTTTACTTTTGATGATGATATTTTTAATGTGGCTAATCTCTTATTTATTTCTTCTAAAAGGTCACTTGTAGGTTCTTTTCCTATTTTTATTTCTTTTATTTCAGAATCTGACAGTTTATAAGGAGTTATATTTAGCTCCATTTACTAATTAAGCTTTCTTTGTAATCTTTTAGTGATAAAGCTATTTGAAGCAACTTTACTTTGAAGCTCATTGTTGTAAGTCGTCATTTAAAGATTTGAGATGATCCGCAGTGGCATTCTGGTATCAGAGCCTTAGTGCTCTGGTACTTATATCGGTTTCGAGTATTTCTTTATGTGCAGCGTTGGTCAGCCGTAAGGGTGTTCCCGGTAGTAAAGCCCGCAAGTTAGGGTCGTAAATCCGTTGGTAAGCCAAGGTGGTCCCGGTGTTTCGGTAAGAAGTCTCTGTTTCTGATATAGGTATTAGAACATTTAGGTTCAGTTGCCATGTGTAGCTTGCTTAAGATGGTGTCAAGGAAAGGTAAAGAAAAGGTAGAGGAAATAGATAAACCTAGTTCAAGTGAGAGTCTTAGTTCATCATTAATAAATGAACAACAAATAATTTTACCTGATATTGAACAAAAATTACATAACAGGAGTATTCCCTAATGTTTCTGAAATTTATAGAACAAAGTTAATTGATAAGTTCAAGTCTGATTTTATAATTAAAACTGTAGAATATACAATTAAAGTTGATAAAACTCAAGAAAGTCTAAACCTGTTGAATTTATCCATGTTAAAAGAACAAAAACAAAAATATAGATTTTTACATATTGGATTAATACAAGTAGCAGTAAAACCTTTGCACAGATTAGGCATAGATACACCTGTGTGTGTATGCCTAAGAGATACTCGGCCTGCTAGGTTCGAGGATCAAGTGCTTTCAATAATCGAGACCAATCTTCATGATGGTCCCACCTTTTTTAATAACTTTCCAAATTATACTATGTCTTTAGAAAGTTTAGGAAAAAATAAACATAATATCAAATTGGATATTAAAATAAAGGAAGGAATTTGGAACCCAGATTCTTATCCAATGGCAATAATATACAAGATATATTATAAAGCCCTGAAAACAAAAATTTCTCCAAAAGCATTAAATATTTCTGATGATTGGAAGTAAGCCAAGTTATTGCATGGGGAGACTTTGGCTCGTCCAGTGCTTGCGGCGGATACATGGTTGAGTGCCCCACCCACAGGCTTCATAAAGCCCAATGTCGATGCCTCTTTCTCTGATAATAATGGTGTAACTGGATGGGGTTTGTGCCTTAGGAATGAAAATGGGGAGTTTGTTGCTGCTAAAACTCTTTGGGCAGCCCCTTGTTTGTGTGTTCCAGTTGGTGAAGCTATGAGAGTGTTACATGCTCTTCTGTGGATCTCTGAATGTGGTTTGACTAAAGTGATTGTTGAAACTGATTGTAATAAAGTAGCAGACCATATTAATAATACTAGGGTAGATTTTTCTGAGTTTGACTCTGTTGTTAGAGACTGCTCCAGGATCTTTTTTTTTTTTTTCTACAAACCTTAACGTGAGGTTTACTAGGAGGCATATCAATGGAGCAGCTCATTACTAACAAAAGTAGCTTCCTCCATGCCTAGCATCCAAAATTTCCAGCTTACTCCACATTGTATTTTCTTTATTATTGTTAGTGAAATGAAGTGATTTGGTTTCTCTAAAAAAAAAAAAGACTAATACGATACAAATAAAAGTTAGGGGACCAACTTCAACAAAAGAATTACATTAGTGGATGAAAAGACTAATTTGTTTAAGATTTTACAACTTTTTTCAATATAAATATATATATATATATATACTAATTTATTTTTCCTGAAATAGAAATGGAGGAATGTCATCCTTGTGATTTAACATTTTTGCAAAAGGAGCCAAGGACTTTTTTATTTATTTATAAAACTAAGGTATGCAAAGACATCACTATAATGAAAGGCATCCTAGAAAGGCTAGCATCCCGGCCAAACACTATCAATCATTTACAGCATACCTAAATATCATTGAAAAAAAAATACAAAAGACATGAGGGACATTCACCTTACCTTGAAACAAAAAATCATTTAAATCTATACAAAGGAAGTCCTAACCTATTATGGAAACAAATCTTCCTTAATAAAACTAGGAATTAAATCCCACCAAATGAAATTTGAAATTGAAAGACCATGCACTTCCCGCTTATCTACACAACAATTCACTTCTATATAGCTATAAGTAATTGCAAAATTCATCTGCTTGGGTAAGCATAAATGTTGTTGTTTCAACAGTGATACTGAATGCAAGAACTGGATGTTCTTTCTGGTCTGTGTAGCAGAAATGAAAGTATGCAGATGAACAGAGAAAGAGGATAAGAATAAGAGCAAGATATTATCGTGGTTCAGAGCAAAATGCTCCTACATACATACCGAGGCGAGTCTTCTGTCCACTAGATCAAAAACACCAGTTACAAGGCTTTATAGGTTTGAAGCTATCTCTCTCAATCGTCACTTGCACTCCTATGATCTCGATGAATCACTCACTCTCTCTGATTACAGTGTTAAACACTCAAAATTCTCTCTCTATACAAGCCATCAGATAAGCTTTATATCTATACTAGTTACAACAAACTTTAGTTACAAAACAGTTACAACTAACTGACTTCCTTATAACTAACTAACTGAATATGGAACACTTGGCTAGCTTAGAACTTTCTAGCTTCTTACAGCTAGCAGCTACACTAATCCCAATTGATGATCCACACGTGCACAACAATTCTCCACCTTGGATCTTCAAATACTTGATTAGAGTAGCTAGGAACAGCCTCCTTAAGAGGCTCATCAGATACATTCTCCAAAGTTCAACAAGCTCAAACAATGATTGAACTTGGTGCTTGAAACTACTTTGGTGAGCATGTTTGTAGGATTGTCTTCAGTAGCCACCTTCTTTACTTCAACCATCTTCTGAGCAATAACATCTCGAATGTAATGTAACCTTACATCAATGTGTTTTGTCCTCTCATGGAATAATTGATTCTTTGAGAGATAAATGGCACTTTGGCTATCACACCACACTGTTGAAGACATTGTGTTGTCTTGCAATTCTGATACAAAACCCTTTAACCAGATAGCTTCCTTGACTGCTTCTGTCAAAGCTATGTACTCTGCCTTTGTGATTGATAGTGCTACAACTGATTGAAGATTGGCTTTCCAACTAACTACATTTCCATATAGTGTGAAAATGTAACCAGCGAGGGACCTTCTCTTATCCAAATATCCTGCAAAATCAGAATCTACAAACCCTGCAATACCACTGCTTTCTGAATCTGATTTGCAAAATATGAGACCAAGAGATTTACAGCCCTTTAGGTATCTGAATATCCATTTGACTGCCTTCCAGTGCTCCTTCCTTGGATTTCCCATGAACCTGCTGACCATGCTTGCAGCATATGCTAAGTCAGGTCTTCAACAGACCATAGCATACATCAGGCTGCCAGTTGCATTTGAGTATGGAACACAGCTCATAAATTTCCTGTCTTCATCAGTTTTAGGTGACTGGTCAGTAGATAGTTTGAAGTGTGCAGCTATTGGGGTTGAGACTATTTTTGCTTCTGTCATACAGAACCTTCTCAGCACCTTTTCAACATAGTTAATTTGTCTGATTCAGGAACAACAGCTTCTCTGATCTTTTCCTCACAATTTCCATACCTAAGATCCTCTTAGCAGCTCCTAGGTTCTTCATTTCAAACTGAGTTCAGAAGATCCTTGAGCCTTTTGATTGAACTTGTGTCAGAACTAGCAATTAACATATCATCTACATATAGTAGAAGATATATGAAGCAACCTGTTTCAGTTCTTTTGAAATAGACACAGCTATCAAAAGAGCTCCTTTTGTAACTATTTGTCATCATGAAAGAGTCAAAACATTTGTACCACTGCCTTGGAGATTACTTGAGTCCATACAGTGACTTGTTGAGCAAGCAAACCATATGCTCCTTCCCTTTGACTTCATAGCCCTCAGGTTGATTCATGTAGATCCTTTCCTCTAGTTGACCATGCAAGAATGTTGTCTTTACATCCATTTTTTCAAGTTCCATATCATAGGTAGCAACAAGAGACAAGATGACTTTTATGCTGGTATGCTTCACAACTGGAGAGAATATTTCATTGAGATCTACCCCCTCTCTTTGAGTGAAGCCTTTTGCCACAAGCCTAGCCTTGTATCTACTCCTCTCAACCCCTGGCACTTCTGGTTTCTTCTTGTAGATCCATTTACAGCCTACAATTTTTTGGTTTGCAGGCTTCTCCACTAAACTCCAAGTACTGTTTTTCATCAGTGAATCAATTTCATCTTCCATGTCAGTTTTCCAGTGATGCTTATATGCACTTGTCATTGCTTGTTTTTAATTGATTGGATCAACTTCTTCAAAATCAGTCTCCACACTCAGGGCATATGCTATAAGATCTGCATAGCCATATCTCTGTGGTGCCCTGATCTGTCTCCTTTCTCTATGCCTGATTAGATTATAGGATGAAGTTGCTTCTTCTGTCTGAGCACTGTGCTGATCAGTTTCAGTGCTGAATTCTTGTCTTTCTTCAGCAGGTTTCTCCACCTCAAACTGAACCTTCTGTTCTTCTTTGTATGATGCGTCAGTGAGATTATTTGTGATCTCTTCTTTGCCAAGAAAGGAATCTTTTTGAAAGACCACATCCCTGCTAATTACAGCTTTTCCTCCCTTTGGACCTGTTAGCCATATCTTGTAGCCTTTGACACCATCTGGATACCCTAAGAAGATTCCCTTCTTAGACCTAGGCTCAAGCTTGCCTTCATTCACATGAATGTATGCTGTGCAACCGAATATTCTGAGGTTATCATATTATGCTGGCTTCCCATTCCATAATTCCTCTGGTGTTTTGAAACCAATTACAGCAGATGGTGATCTGTTTATCAAATAGCATGCAGTGTGAACTGCTTCACCCCAAAAGCTCTTGCTAAGGTTTGCATTGGATAATATGCACCTAACCCTCTCCAAAATGGTCCTATTCATTCTTTCTGCTTGGCCATTTTGTTGTGGAGTTAGTCTAACAGTTTTGTGCCTGGTTATGCCATGATCTTTACAGAACTTAGTGAATTCTTCACTCAAGTATTCAAGGCCATTATCTGTTCTTAGAACTTTGATATGTCTTCCTATTTGTTTCTCTGCAAGAGCCTTCCACTGCTTGAAGCATTTGAAGGCATGATTCTTGTGTTTCAACAAGTATATCCACACCTTTCTAGACCAGTCATCAATGAAAGAGATGAAGTATCTAGCTCCACCTAATGAAGGAACCCTTGCTGGCCCCCAAATGTCAGAATGCACATAGTTCACTATTGCTTTAGTGGTATGAGTGGCTGTTGAGAACTTGAATCTTTTCTATTTGCCATAGAGACAGTGTTCACAAAACTCAAGTTTCTCAAAGTCACCATTGCCAATCAATCCTTGCTTGTATAATTCTTCAAGCCCTCTTTCACTTATATGAGCTAATCTATGATGCCACAATTTTGTGCTTATCTTAGCATAAGAAATTAAACTAGCAGGATTGATTAAGTCTTACCTTGCAGTCTGTACAGTCCATTTCTTCTAGTTCCCTTCATTATCTGCAATGATCCTTTGATGATCTTGAGAGTTCCATCTTCTCCTTTGAATGTGCATCCAGCCTCATCCAACATACCAAGAGAAATAAGGTTCCTCTTCAGATCGGGTACATGACTTACCTCAGTGAACAATTCTGTGGATCCATCACTGAGTTTGACCCTGACAGTGCCAATTCCAGCTACTTTATAGGCTATGTCGTTCCCCATCAACACCTTTCCAGCTTCAACCCTTCTATAGGATTCAAACCATTCTTGATTAGGGGTCATATGTAATGAACACCCTGAGTCAAGAATCCATTCTTTACTGTAAGAATCTTCTGTGAAAGCTAGAACATCCGAGCTTTCATACCCATCTGCCACTACAACCATATCATTTGAATTGTGGTTATCATTGTTCTTCCTTTTCCTTTCGAGGCAATTCTTTATGAAATGTCCCTCCTTGTGGCAGTAATAACATTCCTTTTTTGCCTTTGGATTTGGATCTATGCTTCCTATTCTTGCTCTTTTCTTCTTTATTTTTAGATCTCCCTCTAACAAACAGTCCTTCTGCTTCTCCACCTTCACCTTTGCCATCAGTAATTCTCCTCTTCATTTCTCTAGAATTAAGAGTGGCTTTAACTTCTTCCAAGGTGAGTCTTTACCTACCAAACATCATTGTATCCACCAAGTTCTCATAAGAGGGAGGGAGTGAGCACAGAAGCATCACAGTTTGATCCTCATCATCAATCATCCACGTTCTTTAGATCAAGAACTGCCTTTGTAAATTGAGAGACATGTTCTTTGGTTGATGATCCTTCCTCCATCTTCAACTGGTGAAGTCTCTTCTTCAAATAGAGTTTATTTGTCAATGACTTTGTCATGTATAAGCTTTCGAGTTTAAGCCAAACACCTGCAGCAGTTGATTCATTAGCTACCTCACGAAGAACCTCATCACCCAAGGAAAGAATGATCATGCTATGTGCCTTGCTGACCAAGTATTTCTTTTCTTTTTCTGAAAGTGTTGCAGGAAGTTTGGTTATTCCTCCCTAGGCTTCTTCGAGTCCTTGATGAACAAAAAGAGCCTTCATCTTGATCCTCCATAGACTAAAGTCATTTTCTTCATTGAATTTCTCCACATCGAACTTGGTAGTGCCCATCGTGGAATCAGCCCCAATTCGACAAAGCTCTTGATACCACTTGTTGTTGTTTCAACAGTGATACTGAATGCAAGAACTGAATGTTCTTTCTGGTCTGTGTAGCAGAAATGAAAGTATGCAGATGAACAGAGAAAGGGGAGAAGAAGAAGAGCAAGATATTATCGTGGTTTAGAACAAAATGCTCCTACATCCACACTGAGGCGAGTCTTCTGTCCACTAGATCAAAAACACCAGTTACAAGGCTTTACAGGTTTGAAGCTATCTCTCTCAATTCTCACTTGCACTCCTATGATCTCAATGAATCACTCACTCTCTCTGATTACAGTGTTAAACACTCAAAATTCTCTCTCTATACAAGCCATCAGCTAAGCTTTATATCTATACTAGTTACAACAAACTTTAGTTACAAAACAGTTACAACTAACTGACTTCCTTATAACTAACAAACTGAATATGGAACACTTGGCTAGCTTAGAACTTTCTAGCTTCTTGCAGCTAGCAGCTACACTAATCCCAATTGATGATCCACACGTGCACAACAATAAACAATTCATCCAATGAGTTATGATCTTCCATGGCACTATCCTCACATTCTTGAAAGCATTAACAACCAATTGAGAATACATTCTAGCCACAAACTATGCCATCCTTTCCCAAAACCTATCTCAATAGCTATCATTAGACTCTCCAATTCAGCATTTAAAGAGGATGTAACTCCCAAATTTTTTGACAAACAAACAAAGATTGATGCTCTATAATCTCTAAACAAACCACCACAACTTGAACTTAATTACTCTTAAGCAATGTGTCAGGGTCATGACTTATGAGTGGGAAAATAGGTGTTATAACAGCTTTGTCACTTAGATGAGTCTCCTCGACTCAACTCAGATTATTTCAAATCCAAAGTGACTTTCTAGCACTGAGGGTCTCGGATCAAGAAAGAAATCTTTTAATTACCCTTAAACTTAGAAAAAAAATCTTGCTCCATTAATGCTTTGTTATTCCATTTAGCAAAGATACAGATGATAAAGCTAAAGTTGAAAAAAATAAATCAATGTTTTATTGAGTTTCTATAGCAACATATAAAATGAAATAAAATATATTTCCAAAGCGAAGATATTATGAAACAGAGAGAACAATAACAATTGCTACTTACTTTCATATATATTATCAATGATTTTTCTTTTCAGTTTTTTCCCCTTGCAATATATTGAATTTAAAAATATTAAGTGAGTTTACTTTTAACCTTTTTTTTTTTGGTTTGGTACTCACCCTAATTAGTCATTGGGACCGAGTGAGCCATCGAAGTATCCCCACTGCTTAGATCCTCTGGACCCGCTATGGGACTAATCTATGAGTCGGCAGCACGGTTAATAAAGCCTAGCCAAGGATAGTTGCATATCCAAAGACCGAACTCGGGCAGAACCCGAACGATTCTTCCTTAAGTTGCAGTGAGTTAACCACTTGCACTCAACCACTTGGTTGTTTACTTTTACGGCTAGTTTGGTGGTCAAGATAGGATAGGGTCGGATAGGATAAGAGACCTGGATAGGAGCATGATAGGATATGAGCAGGATAAGCTGTTATCTTATCCGACGTTTGGTGTCCACAAGATAACCAACTGGATAGCATTGTAATTTTAGTATGAATTTGAAAATTTTCGTTTTTGTTTTGAATGTTTTCATATTTTATTAGATTTTAGTTTTTTTTATAATTTTCATTTTTAAGATTATATAAAAAAACAAATTTGTCCTCGTAATAAAATTACATATAATATTGGAAGTTTTTAAAATATTGTTTAAGTTAAATTAATTTTTTTATAATTTTAGATATTCATTTTTAGTTTTTACTTTACATATAGTTAAATTATTAGAATTTTATATATTTAGTTTTTAGTTTTTTAAAATAATATAAAGTAACAAAATTAGTCTTTTGACAAAATAAAAATAATTTTTAAAATTAATTATTAATATTTTATTTATTTTATGTTTTATTATACCTTTTTGGTAACTATATTATATTTTATTATACTTTACTTTTTTTATATATTATTTTTTTTATATTTTATGATACTTTAAATCACCTTATCACATCCCGTTGAGTTCTAACCCAGCTCCCCCCTCATGATAGAATTTTAACTAGATGAACAGGATAGGATAAGTGACAGGATTGGTTTATCCTATCATGCCGGCTCACCAAACAATAGTTTCAAACATGATATGATAGCTTATCCTATCTTGTCTCTCTTATCCTGACCACCAAACGAGCCCTTAACTTTAGATCAGTGTAAAGGTGAAGGTCCACTTCTCTCTGCTCTCTTCAATGCCACTGGACCCCTTCTTACCCACCTGCAACAACAGAAATTCCCACCAACAAAAATCTATCCCAACCTCATCAAAATGGAACCCTTCATTTCCCATACTATTGGAGTTGATAGGGATATCATCCTCTTTGATACATTGTACCTGGAAAGAGAAATCATCCAAATGTGGAGTTCAGAAGAACCAGGATTCACAACTACAGAAGTTTATTCTGGATAGAAATGTTAAGTGGATGCAGTTTGTTCATCCCAAAAACTATGGAGTTCTAGCTTATGTGAAATAGACAACTATAAACACGAGAAGGGGGGTTGAATTGTGTTTATCAGAATTTAAGCAAAGCTGAAATCTTTTCGCAAACAGAAAGCTAGCTTTGGACGAGTGGAAGAATACAGGATGGACGGGTGACTATTGCACACACACCACTTGACAGATGCAAGAAAAACTAAAGCAATTAAAGAGTTTAAGGGAAGAGAGATTGACACGGTGATTTATCCCGGTTCACTCTTCAAATCAAAGAGCTAAATCTAGTCCTTGGCAGCACCAAGATTTATCCACTATAACTGATAAGGTTATAGACTCAAGTATTATTTGCACACCTAGCCTCTTCAGGCTCAAGACAGGTATTATTTGCACACCTAGCCTCTTCAGGCTCACTCTGGTTTGTTTGAGAGATTGGGTTTCTAATAAATACAATTTCTCACAGGCAGATCTTTCACTAACACTCAGAGAGTGGTTTAAATGTAAGGCTCAGGAAAGTTTGCGTAATAACAAAATGATTGAAGAATAAAGAATAAAAGAATGAAGAAATAAATGCTCAGAGTAATGGCGTTTTAATGCAATGTGTATTCTCTCTGTTTTTCATCTTCAATGACTTCTGTATTTATGGTCTTCAAGCATTTAGGATCCGTTAGAGACATCTCCTCAGATGTTGGCTTCAAGCAGAACTTCATTAATTACAATAGAGTCGTTCTGGGCAGTCATTAATGCAATAGAGTCGTTTTGGGCAGTCATTAATGCAATAGAGTCGTTGGTTGTACTCTAGCATGAAGGATCATGGCTTTATTCATCGTGCTACAGCCATATCAAAGTTGTGCAGAGAGCTTTTTGTACTTTACTGAGTAGACTTCCCTTTTTGTGTAAGGACCAGAGGTACTAGGGAATAAAGCATGCTGGAAGCATTCTTTAACTGGTCCTTGGTTCTGATTATCCAAGGTTGCTTGAGAGAGTAGCTTCTGACTTTTCTTGATAATCATGAAACTGAGTAGGAGAGAAGGCTTCAAGTCTCTTTCTGATTCTTGAACTAAGATTCGGATAATCCTTAGAGAATTTGCGTTCATAAGATAAGTGCTTCCATCTTGAAAATAATCACGTCTATCTAGTCATTTGAGTTTTCATTCGGGCTAGTAGACAAGCTCCATATTAAGGACTCAGCAAGTCCAAATACTAGTGGACGAGCGCTTCTGTCACCTTTAGTGGACGAGCACTTCTGTTACTTTAGTGGACGAGAGCTTCTGTCACCTTTAGTGGACGAGAGCCTCTATTACTTTACTGGACGAGAGCCTCAGCCGGTCTGGTGGACGAGAGTCTCAGTTACTCTGGTGGACGAGAGTCTCAGTTACTCTAGTGGACGAGAGTCTCAGTTACTCTAGTGGACGGAAACATTCTGCCCTTAATGGACGAGCACCATTTTCCACGTCATTGGACGCGCATTGCTGATACTTTATTGGACGCGCGGTTCTGATACTTTATTGGACGTGCTATTCTGATACTTTAATAGACGAGCTCAAAGTGATTCCTTAATGGACGAGCTCAATCTGATTCCTTAATGGAAGAGCTCCATATGCCACGTCATTGGACGAACCTTTCTGATACCTCACTAGACGGACTTTTCTGATACTTTGATGGACGCGCTATTCTGATACTTTGATGGACGCACTCCAAGTGCCACGTCATTGGACGGATAATTTTGATACCTCACTGGACGGGTTTTTCTGATACTTTGAGTAGACGCGGCCTTCTGATACTTTTAGTGGACGCGGCCTTCTGATATTTTTAGTGGACGCGGCCTTCTGATATTTTTATTGGACGCGGGTTTCTTTCTCTTGTGTTTTTGGACGTGTGCTTCAAACACTACAGTGTTGGACGTCTGCTTGTTTCACTTTGTTGGACGTCTGATTCTATTTCTTAATCTGCACACTCAATAGTTAGGTTAACAACCAATATGAAGGTTAATTAAATCATTAACCAATGTTTAGTTTTCATCAAAACTTAGGGAAATGCATATCAAACATTTTAGAGACTTAACATTATGTTGGTGTCTATCTTATGTATGGTCATCTCACTACTGATTTTTCCATGCCAAGGTATGCCAGGGCTGCCAACTTTGTGCCTCCAACCTGGCTTTTTCACTCAACAAAATATACCAAAGTTGGAATGGTCCCTTCAAGGATTTGCCCTAAACTGCCAATGTTTTATCTGAACAAGGACAAAGATGGCAAGTTCAAACCAGTTAAGGTAGATCTACCTATACCTGGAAAATGCATGGTGACACCTAGTGAAGATGAAAATATGGAACAAGAAGTAATCAATATTCTTCCGGCCCAAGACCAAGACAAGAATTTTGATTCTAAAGCAAGAGGCTATTAGGAGAGCCACATGAAGATCTGTAACAGGCAAGCCTCATCCTCTGGCCTATCTGCCGATGAAAAGGAGGAGACTCCTACATTCAGAGGAGAGTATGGTTTCTCTTAAATAAGGTTCTTCATTCATGAAGATACCCTAGGCATTCCCCCGAGGAGCTCATACATCTATGAAGAAGAAGTGAACTGGGTTGCACATGTGCCTACACGAGAGTCCTCCGTGCATATATCTGAAGCTTCATCAGAAGAAATGGAGTAAATAGTTGTTGAAGGACCAGATAAAACTGATCAAGCCGTTCATACAGAGCTTCCTGAAGAACAAATGGCTGAGACTGGAAGCAAACCAGAGACAACAGGAAACCAGGCTTCACAACTTACTACTTTAGTTGTTATTCATCCAGAGGCACCTCCAAATTCTAGAGCTTTAAGCATTAAGCCTAACCAAGGGAATTTGGATGCTACAGCTGAGAGTTCAAGAACTTCTATTCCTCCGGACCCTGATAAAATCATAACTAGGAAAGTTGAAGCACATGTTGAGAAAGCTCGACGATCTACCAATACACTCCTCCAACAGATGTTCCAACTGCTCCAAAGCTTTCAACAAAATCAAGTCCAGTGTAATGCCTTCCTTGGCGCTACATGATTTCTACTTAACCACGGAAAATAAAAGAAAACTATTTGCTGGTTTCTTTCGGAAAATAAATTATTACCTGTTCATATTCGAACACCTGATGTAAAAAAATCTTTTGACTTATACGTAAGCACATCACCTTCATATATATATATATATATATATATATATATATATATATATATATATATATATATATATATATATATATATATATATATATATACACACATCACCATAATACTTACATCATTAGTTTCCTTTCTACATCAGGACCCTTATAGTTGCAGGTCATAGGTCAAAGTTTTAACGTTGGTAAATAAAATACATACAAAGATATACAATACCAAAACTCAAAGGGGTTAAGCAGAGAACCAATTTTACAAAAAAGATATGGCTCTCAGCAGCCGGATATACAACGAGAAGAAGTTAACACTACCCCAATAAACTAACAACCTAAGCTGGTCATCTAATGGAACCCGTTAGGGAGACCTCCATGGCAATCCCTGTCTGGAGAAGGATCCGGTGAAACTCCTCCTACATCCACATCAGCTACAAGATCAACCTCCTCATCCAGTGGGTGATAATCTGCCACCTCCTCCACATCCTCATCAGGATCCTCTTCTATCGGATCTTCTTCTTCAGGGTCTTCTTCAACCATGACATTGTCATCATCCTCCCCTCCAACAAGGACTATGGGAGCAGGTAGCTCTGGTACTGGGGATGCGGGTGCTGCTCCAGGTAAAAACTGTAGTGGTGGAGGATGATGGTAAGTATTTCCCGTCTCCACTAGGGTCCTCAAGAGAAGCCATATGGGTGGTAATGGAACCTCGACTGTCTTTATGCTATGAGTACAAGACATCGTCCCGGCTTCCGTCCCTTATGTAGTAAGTAAAGCCCTGATATATGTGGCGCTTCGGGCTCCAGGGTTTATTGAAGTTTACACAGGCAAACACAAGAAGGGGGGTTGAATTGTGTTTGTTAATAATTTTTTAGAACAACATTTAAAACACTTTTTTCACACAAGGAGATTAGAAACAGAAGCAAGCTCAAAGAAGAAGATCCTTTTAAAAAGACTTTAACAAAGGCAATATAAAAACCCCTCGGTTAGTAAGAAACAAATAAAGCTGTAAGAGTTAAGAGATAGAATAATCACACTAGATGTTTTATCCTGGTTCACTCTCTTCCAACCAAGAGCTATGTCCAGTCCCTTCTAATTGAAGGATTTTCTCCACTATTATCAAAATAGATTACAGCCAAGTATTCAACACCTCTCCAGGCTACAAGTATTTCTTTCTTACCAAGCCTCTTCAGGCTTTAACTCTAACAAAGAGATTTAATGTTTGATCTTCTTAACTCACTATGTGTGAGAATATGATAGTTTAAGATCATATGAATATTCTCACAATATTCAAACTAAGAATACAGACTCTTTCTTTTGAAAGAATATAAGAATGAGTGATTATTGATTGTCAAAAGTTGAGCTCGCAAGGTTGTCCAGTCAAGAGTTCTTCTTCAGTATCTCAGGTCTTCTTATTTATAGTGACCTTCTTCTTCACTTGTATTTCTTCAAGGGTTCTTTTGAATAAACCAGTTTAGAAATAGCATTTAATGCATGATATCCGTTGTGGCTGATAGCTTGATTATGGCACGCTAAATAGTACTCTTGGTTATCGAGGTAGCATGAAATTGGAGGTTCACTCTTCTGAGTATTGCAGCCCGAGAACTTGTTGTTCCTCCTTTGTGAACAATCCAGTTTTTTCAGTCATAAAGTTGTCATCGTACAGATCGTTTTGCAGTATCTTATTGTACGATTCTGCTTTTTGCATTTCTTGATGGTACTAGTTTCTTTTACAACAAGGTAAAATATTAAAGCAGATAGGACAATAGTGAAGAACAAATATTCTATTGAAATAAATATCAATCATTTGAAATTAATTCAAGAGATTTGGATAACATTTATTTATTCAAAGTTGGAGCTCGTCTACAATAAGAAACTTCGTCTACTTAGTTATATGTGAGACTAAGTTTATTTTGCTCGTCTGGTGATGTGGAATATCCTCTTGTCTATCAAGTCTTTGGACTTGCTATTTCTCAAAGATCTCCGTCTAGTGACGTGGCAGTTAGAGCTCGTCTACTAGATTACTTTATTTTTCAGTTCATTTACTTCTACTAATTACTTCCGTCTTCTTACCTGGCAAGATAGACGTGCTTATTATCAAGTCTTTGGACTTGCTGTATCTCACAAGTTATTTTGGTATTCATCTAGCAAACACTTAGAGCCTCGTCTTCTTAAGAAAACCAGTCTACTCAATTAAATAAATAAGTAACTTTACCAAAGTATTTGAGCAGCCCGTCTACAAGGGTGGACGCGTATTTTTCAATGAAAACTTATCCCATGGTTCTTTTACTTATATTTAAAGTATTCCTGCATAACTGAAAGCACATGTTAGATCTCAACTAACACTTTGCCAAGCAAATTTAATCCTTTTGTTAGCATCAAAACTTATATATTATTTAATCCAAAACCACTTTGGTTCCAACAATCTCCTCCTTTTTGATGATGACAAAACTAATTAAATTTGAAAAGCAAAGTCTAAGAGAGCTTGCAGGGCTCCCCCTAAGACAAAGCATTCAAATATTTAAGCAGAAAAAGCATATGAAGAACAACTGCATATAAGCTAACAGATAGGTGCAACAACTTATCATACTTAGAGTATATATGAACGAATAAATAAGCATAGTCAACAGATATCAAAGCAAATAAGCAAACATAAGTATCAGAGCAATTAGCAAGTAGAAAAGAATATGCATATGCAGACAACTATGGGCTTTTCAAAACTGACATTTTATTTTTATATAAACAAATCTCTTTCCTTTCCTTTCTCCCCCTTTTTGTCATCAGCCAAAAAGGTAAAAGGAGAGGACCATCATTGTCAGTATAAGAGAAAAAAAAAGGTAAAGGTTAAGCAGGAGGAGGTGGTGGAGGTGGAAGGTTCTAAGTCTGAATTTTCTTGAAGTCCATGAGGAATTCCAGCATTTTATTCACAACCTCTAAGGTTGGAGCCATTGAAGTTTGAACTTGCTATTGGACATCCTCCTTTATTTTCTTAGTCATATTCTCAACCTTCTCATCAACTATCTTGCCAACTCTGTCATCAACTATTTTTCCAAGAACCGCTTCAAGATTAGGTGGCAGAGTCTGTTGCCTTGAGCTTTAAGCAGACTCTTGAAATGTGCTTAGAGTTCTTGAATGATCTGAAGGGTGCATCATAACTAGAGCTAATGGTTGAGAAGAGTGTTTTTTTTTATGAGCTCTGATTGTGAATGGATTCAGCTGTTTCCTCTAAGCCTACAGTAGTGGCATTTTGATCAGGTTCATCTGCGATAGGCTCTGAAGTAGGTGGAGGGATCACTGAGACTTCTTTTGCCTATCTGATGGGGTAGATGAATTCCACATTTTTACTATTTATAGGAAGTCCCCAAAGGTCTTTATAGATCATATATCTAAAATTTGAAATACCACACTTCCCTCTGACCTTAGGAATTTCCTTCTTCTCTTCTTCAGATAGTCCAGAGGAAAATGCCTCTCTTGTGCAGCGAATAAAATGAGATTTCCATAAATCAACAGCTTGATGTTCATTGATCAACTCAATGGATTCAGTATGTAAAAAGAAACCCAGCATTTAGTAGTCAAAAGTTTCTTGGTGTAGATCAAGTATTGCTGATTCAGCTGCAGGCATGACTCCTTTGAATCTTCTATTTTTCTTGTCTTTGTCCTTATTCAGATCTACCATCGGCAGTCTTGGACAGATTCTTTAAGGCATGATTCCAACTCTGGTTGCTTCATTATGTCTCAGCCAGGATGGAGGGACAAAATGTGTGGCTCTATCAACTCTGAAATGACTGAATTCCCACTTCAACATTTCATAGATGAGCTGATCCAGAAAGAAATCAGAGGCCCTCCCATAGACTCTGGGATGCTCAAAAGACACCCATTTTGTGTCCCTTGGCATGATCATGGGAACATGCTTTGAGGATCTTGCTCTTCGCTCAGGGATGGTAGGAAGATTATTTCTATTGGGGCCAGTCTCCCAAACAGGTATGATATGTCTCTCAACTCCATCAGTGAGGGGTATGAAAGGAGGAGTTTTGACAAGGATAGGGTAAATTTTTCTGGGGGGGAAATTGTTTAGGGGTAGGTGAGTGACTAATGATCCTAAGTTGTTGTACATTTTTGATTAAATTATAGTCAGGATGTGGTAGGTAAAGGGGTTTAACAGGTGGACTGACTTCTTCCTCATAATCAGGTAGAGGATACCATCTGTTGGGAATGTGTTCGGGTTCAGGTTGGTGAGAGTAAAACAAAAGTTTCCATTCCCTTTTTACCTTGGCTCAATCCTCAGATTTGGCCTCATAAAGAACAGAAGTTGGGGTGAAGGGAAATAAGGTTCTCAAGGGTTTGGGGAAATGAGAACCAAGGGAAATGCCATCATCTGGTTGATTGAACCAGGGATCATCGGCAGGGATAATAGGTTGAAATTGTGGAGTGACTATTTGTGTTGGTTGGGGTGAAAGGGGTGTGGGGATGTACACATCATCTGGAGTGGAGACAGCAATGTTATTATCAACAGGCACATCATAAATTCTAGTTTCTAAACTAGACACTAAGGCATCTACTGCTATTTGAACAGGGTCACTAGCAGAGATAGTTACCTTAGAAGTCTTAGTTGTTCTGGATTTTCTTGTTGGTTGCCTTCTAGGTTTTGTTGTAACAGACACAACGGCCTCAGCAGCAGCAACAGAAGTCTTCTGCTTCTTCAGGATTGTACTGATAGGAACGATGTCCTTATCAGCTTCCTCATCTTCATTGTGTGAGAAGATAACTCTTCTTTGCTTCTTTGCAGCAGGGGCATCAGAAGGTTCCCTGATAAAAATGCCACCAGCTAGTCTCTTGGGGGCAGGCTTCCTTGTTGCAGTGGTCTTTTGCCTAGTTACTCTTTTTACTCCTAGGACTTCAGCATTGTTTTGTCCCACCATTTCTTCTTTAGTTTTCATCAACTCCTCAGTTTTGGCTATTGCAGCAGCAGCATAGGTATTGAGGTTCATGTTAGCTATATTCATTTTACCAAAGTCTGCAGCCGACATTGGTTTTTCAGTTAAGATCCTAGCTTTCTCCTCAAGAGTCCTTGCAGCAAGAATCTCGTGAATTCCTTGAGCCTTGAAAACCTTGGAAAGAAGATGGCAAAAAGGAAATGCTGAGAGTTTTTTCTTGTTCATCACAGCATCTCTAAATCTTTCGTACAGAATTCTTGGAAGATTGATCTTCGTTTCAGTGAGAAGATGGCTGTTGAACGAAATCTAGGAAAGTATACTTAGTCGAACAAGTAATACGGTGGTGAGACCGGTTATCGTATCCACAGGGATCGGTTGCCAATTACCAATTCACAAATCAAGCAACTATCTAGACTAAATGAAGAAAGATCAAAACATAAAATAAAGCAACAAAAGCAATAAAATATTTTTGGTCTTCTTGGGGAATTTTATCAAACACTTGGAATGCAAATAGGGGTGATGGGATTAAATTTCACTAAACCTTAGTCTCATGCAATACCAAGACTACTGATAGTGTGATTTTACATCATGTTTCCTGTACACTTTTGCATGCAGTTTTCATATAGATTAGGCATTCTTTATTTGATTTTAGTTAGCTTTTCCCTTGGAACGGGTGAAGCAGTTTCTTGGTGTTGTTTTGCAGGAATTAATGAAAAAATGCTCAGAATTAGCCAAGATGGAGCTTGGATGAAATAGATCTTGAAAAGTGAAGAAAATGAGCCAAGCAGAGCCCATCACGGCCTAGCCGTGATGACCATCACGACCATGATCAAGAAAACTGAGAAGATTGAAGGCAAAAGTCAGAAGATGTCACGGCCTAGCCGTGATAACCATCACGGCCGTGACAGGCCAGGCAGAACTGATCACGGCCTAGCCGTGATGAGGCTCACGGTCGTGATGCTCCAAATTTGAAAGCGCGCCCACTCCAGAACACGTCACGGCCTGGCCCTGATGGCCATCACGGCCGTGATGCATGGCCTCTCTATAAATATGACCGCAGAAGATAGAAAAAAGGGATTTTGGATGGTGGAAATTCTGGGGGGTCTCTGACACAGATCCATCAGACAACTTTTAACCTAAAGGATTCTTGGAGGCTGCGAAAAGGGTTCCAACCCTAGAAGGGAGCCGCTGAGAGGGGCTGCTGTGACGACGGTGGAAAGCTCCCATGGAGTTTCTTCTCTCCTCTTCTCCTATTTCTCTGGTTTTGGCTTTCTCTTTAATTATGAGTAGCTAATCCCCGTTTGTTGGGATTAGATGTAACTAAACTAAACTTCATGTATTTATCTTGACTGATTAATCTGTGTTTATGTTTCTCTATTAGTGATTGATTTCCATGCTTAATGCTTGTTGTGGCTAGCACCCCCATGACTTGATTAGTGTTTTGGTATGCAATTGGAAAATTTGTATTAGAACCAGAACTGGAATTAATCACCTAGTAAACCTTGCATCTAGGAATGGAGTTTGGTTTATTAGTAATCGCGTAATCCCTAATCCTAATGCAAATTCATTAATCTAGGCCACCTAAGGAATTAGGGTCTATTAGTGGATTTAGGCTCTTGTCATCCGAGGAATCAGGGCATAAGTAATCTAGTGGATTGATTTTAATATTTGAAGCATGAATGGGAGGTATCTAGTCCTGGTAGTACATGAGGCAGAGGTTTGGCGAAGTTTAATCCCAACATATTCTTTTCGCATTCCATGTATTCGATAAAAATACAAAAATATTTTATTCCTTTTGTTTTGTTTGTTTTGAATTCTCTTCATAGTCTAGATAGTTGTTGAACTTGTGAACTGGTAATTGACATCCAATCCTCGTGGGAACGATATCGGTCTCACCACCGTATTACTTGCACGACTGGGTATACTTGCCTATATTTTAGTCATCAAGTTTTTGGCGCCGCTGCCGGGGATTGGTTTTGCCAATATCATTAGTAACAAAGGAGGCAACTAATTTAGACATTTTTTTCTGTATATATAACTGACTTTATTTTTTCTTTTGAGTTGTGTTTGTACAAGGTGGACGCAACAAATGGAGACTTATTATTTTCCCACCTTGGATGGAGTTACAAAATATCACTTTGGGCCTAATGTAGTCTTGGGAGACTACGGGCTCTGGGGACGTCACTGCCCTCATGCACAAGCTTATAGTGTGATAATGAAGCATGAGGAGGAATGGGAATGGAATGTGCAAACACCTCTGAAAGTTGCTCTAAAACAATATTCCCAAGAACTATCCATCTCTAAGGCCAAGGCAAGAACCAATTGTGATTGTATCGAAGCTCTGATGCAAAGCTTCAAAATGCAAGTGGGAGAGATTTGCAAATAGTTAGTACGATACCCACATGAAGCATTGTTTGAGCAGAATATGGTTGGGGGGATGGATCAAAGTGCAGATGAAGTGGTAGTGGATTTCACCATGCTTGCCAAGCAACCTGAATTTGCTGCATTGGAAAAACATGTTGGTTTGCATGCATGTGTGGATACTGGAAAGTTTGTCCCTTCCACTTGTCTATCAAACTTCCTGGTGAAAATGTCATTTGACTCGCTAGGAAGTGAGTGCATTATTGTAGTTAAAGAGGTCAATGGTGTTTTCACACAATGGCTAGGTGGAACCGTGGATAGAGTCATACTGCTGCTACAATCGCCACTCCACAAGCCATTTGATCCGGGAGGAGGATCCTAGCACGTCAAGCTAGTGACGTTAAAGAAGCGCTTATTGGGAGGCAACCCAAGTTTTCTTTTCCTTTTCCTTTTTCCTTTTGTTTTTGACTTTTAAACTCTTGAATAATTTGAGTAGATCAAGAGTAAAACTCATAGATTAATAGGTTTGTTAAGTGATTTCAGGGAAAGAAGGAAGGAGGAGCAAAAAGGGCAGAGAGAAACAAAGTCAGCAACCATCACGCCCAGGCCGTGACACTGGTCACGGCCGTGATAAGCTAATCATGAAGACCATAAAGGATCACGGCCTAGCCGTGATCCCCATCACGGGCGTGATGGAAGGACCCTGAAGATCAGAGAGCATCACGGCCTAGCCGTGATGGAGTTCACGGCCGTGACAGGCCAACACCCATGGATCAGAATTGATCACGGCCTGCCCGTGATGAGGCTCACGGCCGTGAGGCATTTCCCAACAAGTTTCTGACTGGAATGTGAGCCAACACCCGCTACCGCCTCGGTGAGTTGTTCCAATTTTTCTCTCTCTCCGACTTGATTATTTACATTGAGGACAATGTAAATTTTTAAGCTTGGGGTAGGGGTATTTTGCATTTGCATTTTTCATAGTTGCATTCATATAGTTTTGCATGATAGTTTTGCATGATCACATGATTAGATTACCCCCTTGCTTAGATAACGCATCCAATTGTAAGAACTTAGTGCCAAATAAAATTGTGATAGTGAATTCTTGAACCCAATTTGTTATTCTTGTGATGTGGGTACAAATGAAAATGTTTGAGATGATCTGTGATAGTTGATAATTAGCATACGGTTCAGTAGATTTGTGTTCCTCATTGATTTTTGAACTACTAAAATGTGAGATTTTGAGCCAAAAGGGGTACTCACTAAATATACCCCATTCTTTGTGTTAGAGTGTTATTCCTCTTGGATTGTATTCTCTAGAAATTGACTTGAAACCGTTTTGAAGCTTAAAAATTTTTGAAAACATTTTTGAAAATGATTGAGGCATTAGGTATTTTTCCGGCCTTCTGAGCTTTGAATGACTGAATGCTACCTCTTAGTTGCCCAATCTTGAGCCTGAAAAATAAAATACTTTTCTTGGTACCTTAAAATGTTTGGATGAATGATGCTTGATGAGATACCTTGTAAAGTATTACAAAAAGGGTAAAAAGGTAGTTGAAAAAAGTTTGGGATGAAAGAATCAGAAAAATACTTCTCTTGAGTTGAAAAATCTCCCCTTCTCCAAATAAAAGAAAAACAAAAGAAAAAGAAATAAAAATAGAGAAGGGGATGACAAATAGAAAATGAGAAATGAAAAGAAAAAGAAAGAAAAAAAGGTGGAAAAGTGAATCAAAACCCAAAAAGGGTATTTTAGAAGGTGTCATGTTTTGCAATGCTTGATGATTTTGTGTAGCCTTTTGAAATGTCCTTTTCTTGATTTCCCCACCTAACGATTAATCACATGGCCCCGTTACAACCAAAGTGAAAGACCTCTTGATTCTTAATTTTTTTCATTAATAAAGTAGAGATTTGGTTGATAGTCAAGCTTATGGTAGAATTCGTTCCTTGAGGAAACTGAGCGAATTGTCATATATCCCTAAACACTTGAGTGAGGTGAGAAAGAGAGCCAAGCAAATGAACAAGCTTGGGGTGATCTTCAGGTGAGAAAGAGTGCCCTAATCAGTGAGAATATGAGTCTAAAAAAAAACCTAAGCTCTAATTGGACTTGAAACTGATTGTCTCTTGCTGAATTATTTGAAATGCCTGTCACTTGGATTAGTTACTACTCGGGTTCTTGGTTCACTATCCCTGCTTTGATTATTTTGATCTTCTGGCCTTAGTGATTGCTTGAGGACAAGCAATTGAATAAGCTTGGGGTGATTTGATAGTGTGATTTTACATCATGTTTCCTATACACTTTTGCATGCATTTTTCATATAGATTAGGCATTCTTTATTTGATTTTAGTTAGTTTTTCCCTTGGAACGGGTGAAGCGGTTTCTTGGTGTTGTTTTGCAGTAATTAATGAAAAAATGCTCAGAATTAGTCAAAATGGAGCTTGGATGAAATAGAGCTTGAAAAGTGAAGAAAATGAGCCAAGCAGAGCCCATCACGGCCTAGCCGTGATGACCATCACGGCCATGATCAAGAAAACTGAGAAGATTGAAGGCAAAAGTCAGAAGCTGTCACGGCCTAGCCGTGATAACCATCACGGCCGTGACAGGCCAGGCAGAACTAATCACGGCCTAGCCGTGATGAGGCTCACGGCCTTGATGCTCCAAATTTGAAAGCGCGCCCACTCCAGAACACGTCACGGCCTGACCGTGATGGCCATCACGGCCGTGATGCGTGGCCTCTCTATAAATATGAGCGTAGAAGACAGAAAAAAGGGATTTTGGATGGTGGAAATTATGGGGGGTCTCTGACACAGATCCATCAGACAACTTTTAACCTAAAGGATTCTTGGAGGCTGCGAAAAGGGTTCCGACCCTAGAAAGGAGCCGCTGAGAAGGGCTGCTGTGACGACGATGTCAAGCTCCCATGGAGTTTCTTCTCTCCTCTTCTCCTATTTCTCTGGTTTTGGCTTTCTCTGTAATTATGAGTAGTTAATCCCCGTTTGTTGGTATTGGATGTAACTAAACTAAACTTCATGTATTTATCTTGACTGATTAATCTGTGTTTATGTTTCTCTATTAGTGATTGATTTCCATGCTTAATGCTTGTTGTGGCTAGCACCCCCATGACTTGATTAGTGTTTTGGTATGCAATTGGAAAATTCGTATTAGAACCAGAACTGGAATTAATCGCCTAGTAAACCTTGCATCTAGGAATGGAGTTTGGTTTATTAGTAATCGCGTAATCCCTAATCCTAATGCAAATTCATTAATCTAGGCCACCTAAGGAATTAGGGTCTATTAGTGGATTTAGGCTCTTGTCATCTGAGGAATCAGGGCTTGAGTAATCTAGTGGATTGATTTTAATATTTGAAGCATGAATGGGAGGTATCTAGTCCTGATAGTACATGAGGGAGAGGTTTGGTGAAGTTTAATCCCAACATATTCTTTTCGCATTCCAAGTATTCGATAAAAATACAAAAATATTTTATTCCTTTTGTTTTGTTTGTTTTGAATTCTCTTCATAGTCTAGATAGTTGCTGAACTTGTGAACTGGTAATTGACATCCAATCCTCATGGGAACGATATCGGTCTTACCACCGTATTACTTGCACGACTGGGAATACTTGCCTATATTTTAGTCAACAACTACCAATCCAGTTTATGCTTCAATTATTAAAATCAACCCACAGAATTACTCAAGCCCTGATTCCTCAGATGACAAGAGCCTAAATCCACTAATAGACCCTAATTCCTTAGGTGGCCTAGATTAATGAATTTGCATTAAGATTAAGGATTACGCGATTACTAATAAACCAAACCCCATTCTTAGATGCGAGGTTTATTAAGTGAATAATTCCATATCAAGAATTAATAAGAATGTCCCCTTTGCAAATCGATTCTCATGAACAGTTCGTGGGTAGATAAACCACAAAAAGCATTAAGTGTAGGAATTAAACACTAATAGAGAGGCATAAACACAGATTGATAAATCAAAGCAATTACATGAAAAATTGGTTCAGCTACATCTAATCCCAACAAAGAGGGATTTAGCTACTCATGATTACAGAGAAAACTAAAACCAGAACAATAAGAACAAAGGGAAGAAGAAACTCCATTGAAGCTCTCCACAGTCGTCACCGTAGCCCCTTGGTTCCGAGAAATCACGCCCCTTTTTGTTTCCCAAGAGTATCCCTAAGGTAAAAGTGCTCCTAGGTTAAAAGTCCCTGTTTTTCTGTGTGTAGCCGTGTCTGTCTACTTGTTGATGGCGCTGTTCTGGCTAAATATATTCAGCTGCACAAGAGCCAAGAGAAAATCCCCTTCAATTTGAAATTCTCCTCTTGATTTTATCTGATTATGGTCAAGCATTTATTTCCAAATCACAAGAGAATCTCAATTATGTGGGCCCCTGCCACAATTTGCTCCATGCTGATTTTGTCAATTGCATAAGTGATGGAGTGAATTATTCTTTCTATTTATTTGGACGTGGACCAATTATTGCAAATTGCAATTCATGTTTTGCTTAATGTGGATGCAAGCCAAATCTCCAAGTATCACGTTAACATTAATTTCGCAAAGCCAAATTACTTTTTCCATATTCAATACCATCTACGCGGGACCCATGATGCCTTGAAGTTGAAATCAATTTCCCCATCCAAACTTTTGTTAACATTGTTCCACTTGACATCTTGTTCTTTTCTTTCTTGAATCTCATAAGTCATGCTCCTTCATTTTTGATATCTTCACTTTCCAAGCTCTATCATGGCTCATTTTCGGCATTTTATCTTTAATTTATGCAAAACAACACCACAACACCGCCTTACCCATTCCAAGGTAAAAACTAACTAAAATCAATTTAAATATGCCTAAACTATATGAAAATGCATGCAAAAATGTACATAAAATATGATGTGAAATCACACTATCAAATCACCCCAAGCTTATTCATTTGCTTGTCCTCAAGCAATCACTAAGGCCAGAAGAGATAAATAACCAGAGCATAGATAGTGAACCAAGAACCCGAGTAGTGACTAATCCAAGTAACAGGCATTTTCAAATAAATCACCAAGAGACAATCAATTCAAGTCCAATTAGAAGCTTAGGTCTCCTAGACTCATATTCTCACTGATTCGGGCACTCGTTCTCACCTCACTCAAGTGTTTTAGGATATATGAGAATTCACTCAATTTCCTCAAGGAATGAATTCTACCATAAGCTTGACTATTAACCAAATCTCTAATTTATTAATGAAAACAATTAAGAATCAAGAGGTCTTTTGCTTTGGTTGTAACGGGGCCATGGGATTAATCGTTAGGTGGGGAAATCAAGAAAAGGAGATTTCAAAAGGCTACACAAAATATCAAGCATTGCCAAACATGACACCTTCTAAAATACCTTTTTGGGTTTTGATTCACTTTTCCACCTTTCTTTCTTTCTTTTCATTTTATTTCTCACTTTCTTTTTGTCATCCCCTTCTCTATATTCTCTCTTTTATTTATTTTTTTTTTATTTTTTTTTTGATTTGGAGAAGGGGGGATTTTCAATTCAAGAGAAATATTTTTCTGATTTTCTCATCCCATACTTTTTCAAACTACCTTTTTACCCTTTTTTGTAATACTTTAGAAGGTCTCCTATCAAGCATCATTCATCAAAGTAGTTCGAGGTACCAAGAAAAGTATTTTATTCTTTCAGGCTCAAAATTGGGCAACTAAGGGGTAATATTTAGTCAATCAAAGCTCAGAAGGCCGGAAAAATACCTAGTGCCTCAATCATTTTCAAAAATGTTTTCAAAAATTCTTAAGCATCAAAACGGTTTCAAGTCAAGTTCTAGAGAATACAAACCAAGAGGAATAAAACACTCTATCAAAAAGAATGGGGTAGATTTAGTGAGTACCCCTGTTTGGCTCAAAATCTCACATTTTAGTAGTTCAAAAATCAGTGAGAAACACAAATCTAAGGAACCACATGCTAATTCTCAACTATCAAAGATCATCTCAAGAATTTTTATTTGAAGCCTCATCACAAGAATAAAAAATTGGGTTAAAAAATTCACTATCTCAATTTAATTGGCACTAAGTTCTCACAATTGGATGCATAATCTAAGCAAGGGGCAAACTAATCATGTGATCATGCAAAGCTATGCCTATATGAATGCAACATGCAAAATGCAAAAGTTCCCCTACCCCAAGCTTAAAAATTTACATTGTCCCCAATGTAAATAATCAAGTTGGAGAGAGGAGAAAAATAAATAAAAGAAATAAAATAAAAAAATAAATTTTGGAACAACTCACCGAGGTGGTAGCGGGTGTTGGCTCACATTCCAGTCAAAAGCTTGTTAGAAATTGTATCACGGCCGTGAGGTTCATCACGGGCAGGCCGTGATCAATTCTGGTCCATAGGTGTTGGCCTGTCACGGTTGTGACCTCCATCACGGCTAGGCCGTGATGCTCTCTGCTCTTTAGGATCTTCTCATCACACCCGTGATGGGTATCACGGCTGGGCCGTGATCCTTTCTGGTCTTCTCATTAGGCTGATCACGGCCGTGACCAGTGTCACGGCCTGGGCATGATGGTTGCTGACGTTGTTTTCTCTCTTCCCTTTTTGCTCCTCCTTCCCTGAAAACACTTAACAAATTTATTAATTATTTTCCTCTTGATCTTCTCAAATTATTCAAGAGTGAAATTGAAAAACAAAGGGAAAAGGAAAAGAAAACTTGGGTTTCCTCCCAATAAGCGCTTCTTTAACGTCACTAGGGATCCTCCTCCCAGATCCCATGGCTTGTGGAGTAGTGATTGTAGCAGCAATATGACTCTATCCACGGTTCCACCTAGCCAATGTGTGAAAACACCATTGACCTCTTTAACTATAATAATGAAATCACTTCCTAGCGGGTCAAATGGAATTTTCACAGGGAAGTTTGACAGACAAGTGGAAGGGACTAACTTTCCAGTGTCCACACATGCATGCAAGCCAACATATTTATCTAATGCATCAATTTCAGGCTTCTTAACAAGCATGGTGGAGTGAATGCTTTCCAAATGCCCTGCCTTCTCACTTGTTCTTCCCCAAGGATGCGTGAAAGGTAATTCCTCTTCTTGTGATTCGCTTCCCACCACCACTTCATCTCCATTTTGATCCATCCTCATAACTATAATTTGGTCAAATTGTGCTCCATGTGACTCTTGTACTAACTGTTTACAAATTTCCTCAACTTGCATTGTGAAATTTTGCATCACAGCTTCGATACTATCACAATTGGCTCTTTCATTGGCCTCAGAGATGGACAGCTCTTGGGAATATTGTTCTAGAGCAACCTTCAAAGGTGTTTTCTCATTCCATTCCCATTCCTCTTCTTGTGGCTTGTCTACCACCACCACTTCATCTTCATTTTGATCCATTCCCACAACCATATTCTGCTCAAATTCTGCTTCATGTGGCTCTTTGGGAATCGGTTGTAAACATGGCGGTGGAGGTGGCAAATACGAGCAAAAGGTTTCCAAATCCTCCTTGGAGATATTATATACAAGCCTACCCGTCACACAATCAACTTGTGCTGGAATAATATGATCCAGCAAATCTATGCAGTCTCGCAAACACCAGTTATCCTCCAAAGTGTGACTTGAGGCTTCCTCATCAGATGGATAATAGTAGTTGTCCATTAATTGCATCCACCTTGCACAACCAACACTCAAAAGAAAAAATCAAATATATACAAAAATAAAAATAATAAAAATGTCTAAATTAGTTGCCTCCTTTGTTACTAATGATATTGGCAAAACCAATCCCCGGTAACGGCGCCAAAAACTTGTTGAACGGAATCTAGGCAAGTATACCTAGTCGAACAAGTAATACAGTGGTGAGACCGGTTATCGTATCCACAGGGATAGGTTGCCAATTACCAATTCACAAATCAAGTAACTATATAGACTAAATGAAGAAAGATCAAAACATAAAATAAAGCAACAAAAGCAATAAAATATTTTTGGTCTTTTGGGGGAATTTTATCAAACACTTGGAATGCAAATAGGGGTGTTGGGATTAAATTTCACTAAACCTTAGTCTCATGCAATTCCAAGACTACCAATCCAGTTTATGCTTCAATTATTAAAATCAACCCACAGAATTACTCAAGCCCTGATTCCTCAGATGACAAGAGCCTAAATCCACTAATAGACCCTAATTCCTTAGGTGGCCTAGATTAATGAATTTGCATTAAGATTAAGGATTACGTGATTACTAATAAACCAAGCCCCATTCCTAGATGCGAGGTTTATTAGGTGAATAATTCCAAATCAAGAATTAATAAGAACGTCCCCATTGTAAATCAATTCTCATGAACAGTTCATGGGTAGCTAAACCACAAAAAGCATTAAGCGTAAGAATTAAACACTAATAAAGAGGCATAAACACAGATTGATAAATCAAAGCAATTACATGAAAATTTGGTTCAGCTACATCTAATCCCAACAAAGAGGGATTTAGCTACTCATGATTACAGAGAAAACTAAAACCAGAACAATAAGAACAAAGGGAAGAAGAAACTCCATTGAATCTCTCCACAGTCGTCACCGCAGCCCCTTGGTTCCGAGAAATCATGCCCCTTTTTGCTTCCCAAGAGTCTCCCTAGGGTAAAAGTTCTCCTAGGTTAAAGGTCCCTATTTTTCTGTGTGTAGCCATGTCTGTCTACTTGTTGATGGCGCTGCTGTGGCTAAATATATTCAGCTGCGCAAGAGCCAAGAGAAAATCCCCTTCAATTTGCAATTCTCCTCTTGATTTTATCTGATTATGGTCAAGCATTTATTTCCAAATCACAAGAGAATCCCAATTATGTGGGCCCCTGCCACAATTTGCTCCACGCTGATTTTGTCAATTGCATAAGTGATGGAGTGAATTATTCTTATAATTTATTTGGACGTGGACCAATTATTGCAAATTGCAATTCATGTTTTGCTTAATGTGGATGCAAGCCAAATCTCCAAGTATCACGTTAACATTAATTTCGCGAAGCCAAATTACTTTTTCCATATTCAATACCATCTATGCGGGACCCATGATGCCTTGAAGTTGAAATCAATTTCCCCATCCAAACTTTTGTTCTTGCTGTACCATGGAGAAACATATTTAATTAACATTGTTCCACTTGACATCTTGTTCTTTTCTTTCTTGAATTTCATAAGTCATGCTCCTTCATTTTTGATATCTTCACTTTCCAAGCTCTATCATGGCTCATTTTGGGCATTTTATCTTTAATTTCTGCAAAACAACACCACAACACCGCCTTACCCGTTCCAAGGTAAAAACTAACTAAAATCAATTTAACTATGCCTAAACTATATGAAAATGCATGCAAAAATGTACATAAAATATGATGTGAAATCATACTATCAATGGCAGAGGCAGAATTTATACAGAGAGGAGAGGTTGTCTTTGGATCCAACCTTATGAAGAACCACCTTATTAAGAAGCTAATGAAGGATGCAAACAATGTCCTTCATTTCAATGGCTTTCCAAGTGTGAGTTCTGACGGTATCTGCTTTCATGAGACAGACTTCAATGGTCTCAAAGCCACCCAAATCCTCTTCCCATGACTTAGTAAAAATCAAACTTTCCTAAGCACAGAAAATGGCATTAGCAATAGTCTTCTCCGAGACTACAATCTTCTTTCTGAATACCGTAGAGAAGAAGTAAGTATCAGTCACTTGAACATTTCTCCAGAAATCCCTAATCAGGTTGGGAAAGATATGACCTTCTCTGTGAAGAGTCCACCCCACCCGGCTACATTAATATATTTTCTTATGTCTAAGTTTTAGTCTTGCAGCACTCCAAGGTTGAAATGATGCTCAATTGCCAAGTTGAGCTTGTCCACGTTAAAGGTTGAATAAGAAGCCATTTTAGGTGATCAAAGAGCTTAGGGTTTGAAAGCAGAGAGAGAGAGAGATAGTTCGAGAGGTTAGGGAAGTGTAAAGTTTTTCTCAGAGGGAAAAAATACTTTTAAACGATTTTTGAATCTCAAAGGTTAAAAAAAACTTTTGACATAACTTGTCATTATGATAAAACAGCGTTGATAACTTGAAACCATAAAAAGGTCTTGATGGGATTGATGGAAGTACTGACTCAGCAAAGAAAATAAAGGATAAATTTGTCATTGAGACAAAATAAATGTATTTATTAACACATTAAAAAATGTGCTTAAACATAGGCATATGTGGACTCGTCTGAAACTATACAATGGACACGGTAACCAATAACAGTGGACGCGTCATATGGACGTGCAACACAATATGAAATAGATGCACAACTTTTAATAAATATTAGACGTGCATAGGTAGTAGACGCAAGATAAACAAAACAAATTTTTAAGGCTGGACGCCTAAATTAATCCACACATATTATATTAAGATGCTTACTAATGAAGATAAATCTGTCCTCTGCAAGAGGTTTAGTAAAGATATATGCCCATCGATGGTCAGTATCAACAAATTGTATATCAAATACACCTTTTTGGCACATAATCCCTAATAAAATGATGTTTGATCTCTATATGCTTAGCTATAGAATGAAAAATTAGATTCTTAGATAGATTTGTTGCAGCAGTATTATCATGATGAGTGTGATTTCACCTCATTTTCCATGTACATTTCTGCATGCATTTGCATTTACTTAAGCCATTTTAGTTGGATTTTGTTTAGTTTTTCCTTTGGAACGGATAAGGTGGTATTGTGTGTTGTTTTGTAGGGATTTATGATTAAATGCCCAAGATTTAGCCATGAGGAAGCTGAGACGAAGAGAAGGCCTGAAAACTGAAGAAAAAGGGGGCCAAAAGTCAGAAGCTGTCACGGCCTGGCCGTGATGGCTATCACGGCCGTGCCCCAAAACCACCAAAAGTCAGAATCCATCACGGCTTGGCCGTGATGGAGATCACGGGCATGAAAAAGTTGGCTCGCGTCGCGAAGAAAGGCTCGCCTCGCGAGAGACTGATTGTGCCAGACCTCCAAAAGTCAGAATCGATCACGGCCTAGCCGTTATGTATATCACGACCGTGACCTAAAAACCTCCAAAAGTCAGAATCGATCACGGCTTGGCCGTGATGGAGATCACGGGCATGAAAAAGTTGGCTCGCGTCGCGAAGAAAGGCTCGCCTCGCGAGAGACTGATTGTGCCAGACTTCCAAAAGACAGAACCCGTCACGGCCTGGCCGTGATGGCTGTCACGGCCGTGACCGGCCACGAGTTATAAAAGAACCTCTGAGAAGAACAGAGAGAACATCCAGAAAACCCTAAAAACAGATCCTCTGCTGCTGTGGCTGCTGTGCAACATTCTATGGAGCTCTCTCCTTTGTTCATCTCTGTAACTCTTTCTTTTGTTTTATCTTCAATTATGTGTAGCTAAACTCCCCTTTGTTGGGGTTAGATTATTGCTTATCTGAACTTGGTTGTAAAATGACTTGATTATAATACAGTTTCCTTCTTCTTTATGAATGTATGATTCTATGCTTAATGCTTTCCTAGGCTTGATCATCTTAGGAATGATTAGTTGCTTTGATAGACAATTAAAAGGTTGATGTTAAAGCATGCTCATGAATCATATGCCAAGTAGTCCAAGAATCTAGACATAGGTGTTGGCTGCTTGCAATCTTATGAATCTTTATTCTTAATGCAATTTCTCTGATTAATCCACCTAAGACATTAGGGTTTAATTTGGGATTTTAGGCTCATTCCACCTAAGACATTAGGGTTTGAGTATATTAGAAAAGATTCGATTGTCATAAGTGAAGTAGGAACTGTGTTAGTTATCATTTCATAACAATCAAGGGAGGATTAGCTTAGTCTAACCCTAACAATTCTATCTAATTGTTGTTCATCTTTCTGTTTGCATATTAACTGTTTGATAAAATTCCAAAAAGAACAAAAACATTTTATTCTTGTTTGCTTGTTAGATGTTAGAGCTACCTTCACTCCAAAATTTGATCGCCTAGATAGTAGTCTAATTTGCGAAGTGGTAATTGTCCACGATCCCTGAGGACGATAACTGGTCTTACCGTTTTATTACTTGCAACGAACCGGTACACTTGCCGAGTCCGTGTCAAGTTTTTGGCGCCGTTGCCGGGGATCGGTGTGTTAATATCACGAGTACCAAAGGGGACTCCTAATTTAGGCATTTTTACTGTTTTCCTACTGTGTTTTTTCTTTCTTGTTTTCTGTTTCTCTGCTGTATTTTTCCGTTTTTCTGCTGTTTTTCTGTTCTTCTCTGTTTGTTCTGCGCTACTCTGTTTGTTCAGTGTATGCGAGGTACAATCGACCCAGGTGAACTCCAATTCGAACCTGAGATCGAGAGACTCTGTAGAAGGAATAGAAAGAGAGCCAAGGCAAGACAGAACAGAGAAAGAGCATCTTCTAGTAGACAAGAGCAACAAGTTGAGTTACCCAGTGTGCAAGAACCACGAATTGAAGTAGCAGCTGTCACCATGGCAGAAGATAATGCACCAAGGAGAACAATGGGGCACTACACTTCACCTAGAGTTGATAGATGTGGAACTCCGATTGTGAGACCCGCAGTAGCTTGCAATAATTTCGAAATCAAGGGATCACTTCTCCACCTTGTGCAGCAAAACCAGTTTGGAGGTTTGGAGAGTGAAGACCCTCATGCTCACATTGGTACTTTCATTGAGCTGTGTGACACCATCAAGTTAAATGGAGCTTCTGATGAGGCCATTCGGTTAAGGCTTTTCCCTTTCTCTTTGAGGGATAGAGCTAAGTCATGGCTTCAATCTCATCCTCATGGAATCATCATCACATGGAATGATTTGGTGAGCAAGTTTCTGTCTCGATTCTTTCCTCCGTCAAGAATGATCAAGCTGAGATCAGAGATCAATGCCTTTGCACAAAGGGATGGTGAGTCACTCTATGAAGCCTGGGAGAGATTCAAGTCCTTACTCACAGCTTGTCCCAATCATGAACTGGAGACATGGCAACAGGTTGCAACATTTGTTAATGGGCTCAACAGGAATTCAAGAAGTATGATTGAAGCGGCTGCAGGTGGGACATTGAGTCAGAAGACGCCCGAAGAAGCAAAGGACTTGATTGAGAACATGGCTAACAATGACTATCAAATGCCTAGTTCTCGATCAATGGTCAAGAGAGGTGTTCTAGAGCTGGATGAAATTGGCGCTCTCAAGGCACAGATGGCTATTCTTACCAAACAACTGGGGTCGGTTCAACTGCAGAATTCTCAACTACAAGCTGTCCAAGTTCAAGGTACCTCAGTGTGTGATTTCTGTGGAGGTAACCATGCAAATGGAAATTGTGAGATCAATGTGGTTGGAAGTTTTGGACAAGAAGAGGTAAATTATATGGGCAACCAAGGGCCTAGAAATGATCCTTACTCCAACACCTACAATCCGGGGTGGCGCAGCCATCCTAACTTTGGGTGGAGACAAGGGCAAAGTTCGAGTTCTCAAGCACAGCCTCCTCAAGAGAGTTCAAGCAAATTGGAGAGCATTCTGGGCCAGTTCATGCAAGCCACTCAAGAGACTATGAAGAATCAAAATGCCTCCATCAAAAATCTTGAGCACCAGATAGGACAGTTGGCAAAGCAAATGGCAGAAGACCTCAAGGACAATTGCCAGGAGATACAGAGAAGAATCCGAAGGAAGGTTGCATGGCAATTATCACAAGAAGTGGGAGAGTGTTAAATCCACAAGAAAAAGAGAGGGAAGAAAAGACAAGTGATGCTGGAATTGATAAGGTGCAGTTTGAAGAGGTAAACAACGAAGAACCCGGAACTTCCCAAGATACTACCTCTATTCCTACCGGTGTAGAAGCTGAAAAACCGCAGAGGGAGAAATTGGTTGATGAAGAATTTGCGAAGAAGAAGACTAAAAGACAGATTCTGGAAGAGGTTGATAATCCCAAAGAGCTGCCCCCATATTTCAGAATCTCGTACCCCCAACGGTTGAAGAAAGAATCAAAAGACCAACAATTTTCTAAATTCCTGGATGTATTCAAAAAGCTACAGATCAACATCCCTTTTGCTGAAGCTCTTCAGCAGATGCCGTCCTACGCCAAATTCATGAAAGAGATTCTTACAAACAAGAGGCGGTGGAAGGAGGAGACAGTTATGCTTACTGAAGAGTGCAGTGCTATACTTCAGAGGAAGCTACCAGTAAAGATGAAAGACCCGGGTAGCTTCACTATCCCATGCACTATTGGTCATGTGAACATTAGGAGAGCATTGTGCGATCTAGGCGCAAGTATCAACCTTATGTCGTTGTCCATTTTCAAAAAGCTGGGAATTGGTGAGGTAAAACCAACAGGGATTTCTCTTCAACTGGCAGACCGCTCCATTACATATCCCTATGGTGTTGTGGAGGATTTGTTGGTGAAGGTGGATAAATTAATCTTCCCAGCAGACTTTGTGGTTTTAGACATGGAGGAGGATGCTGAAGTTCCGCTCATACTAGGGAGACCTTTTCTGGCAACTGGTCGGGCTTTGATAGATGTAGAAAAAGGCCAGTTGAAATTCAGACTGCAAGAAGAAGAAGTAACTTTCAATGTATTGGAAGCTATGCATCGCACGAGCAAGGAAGAGGAGTGTTTCCGCATGGATATGGTGGACACAGTAGATAAGGAAGTCATTGCACATCAACACCACCCCTCTACTCCAGAGAAGAAGGAAAAGCCCAACATGAAAGCAAATCTAAAGCTATGCAAGACAAATGATGCATCAGTTGGTGAGGAAGTTGTCCCTGCTCATCTTGTGAAAACAGAACCTCCACCGGGAAGGAGTAAGAAAAAGGGCAAGAGGCCCAGAGCGAAAAAGGCAAATCAGAAGCACAATTGTTGGCCTTTTAAGAAAAATCAGCTCTTTACAGGAGTTTCATGGAAGAAAAGTGCTCTTGCAATTCTATGTCCAGCAGATCCCGGTTAATTGAAAGAAGTTATCTACACGTCAAGCTAGTGACGTTAAAGAAGCGCTTATTGGGAGGCAACCCAACATTTCTTAACTCTTCTTTTTAGTTATTTTCATTTTCTTAATAGTTTTGTTTTTGCTTTAACCTCTTGAATAATTTGAGAAGCTCAAGAGGTTTGTTAATAGTTTGTTGAGTGCTTTCAGATTTTGAAGGAAGGAGGAGAAGAAGGGCGGGAGGAAACAAAACCAGAAAGCATGTGATTCAGCACCACTACCACCTTGGTGAGTTGTTCCAGTTTTCTCCCATCTCTGAACTTAATTATTTACATTGAGGACAATGTAAGTCTTTAAGCTTGGGGTAGGGGTAATCTTTTTGCTTGCATTGTAAATATTGCATTCATATAGGCTTAATTTTGCATGATCGCATGATTTGGTTACACCTGCTTAGATTGAGCTTATGATTGTGAGAACTGAGTGCCAATTTATCTGTGTTAGTGAATTTTTGGACCCTGATTTTTTCTATTCATGTGATATGGCTTCAAATAAATATTCTTGAGATGGTCTTGGATAGTTGATGATTAGCATGTGTTTCTTTAGACTTGTGTTCCTCACTGGTTTTTGAAATGATAAATGTGAGCTTTTGAGCCATTAGGGGGTACTCACTAAATCTGCCCCCATTCTCTGTGTAGAGTGTTGTTCCTCTTGGATTGTTTTTCTCTAGAACTTGACTTGAAACCATTTCAAAGCGTAAAAATTTTTGAAAACATTTTTGAAAAGGATTGAGGCAATAGGTATTTTTTCCGGCCTTCTGAGCTTTGAACGAATAATGCTACCCGTAGTTGCCCCATTTTGAGCCTGAATGAATAGCATGCTTTTCTTGGTACCCTGAAATGTTTTGTTAAATATGCTTATGAGGGACCTTCTAAAGTACTGTGCAAAAAGGGTTGGAAAATGTAGTTGAAAGTTTGGGATGATGAAAAGAAAAAAAAAATGAATCTAAAAAAAAAAAACAAATTTAATTTATTTCTCTTGAGTTGAAAATTCTCCCTTCTCCAAATAAAAGAAAAAAAAAGGAAAAGAAAAGTATATGGAGAAGGGTATGACAAGAGAAGTGAGAAATAGCAAAAATAAAAGGAAAGAATGGTGGAAAAGTAAACTGAAACCCAAAGAAAGGTATTTTAGAAGGTCGTGCCTTGCAATGCTTGAGTGTTTGTATAGCCTTTTGAAATTTCCTGTTTTTGAATTTCCCACCTGAAAATTGATCCCATGGCCCCAATGCAACCAAAGAATAAGACCTCTTGATTCTTAGATGTTTTCATTAATAAAGTAAAGATTTGGTTGATAGTCAAGCATATGGTAGGACTCATTCCTTGAGGAAAATGGAGCGAATTGTTATATATACTTGAACACTTGAGTGAGTGAGGCAAGAAAGAGAGCCAAGCAAATGAACAAGCTTGGGGTGAGCTTCAAGTTAGATAGAGTGCCCGAATCAGTGAGAATATGAGTCTAGGAAAACTAAGCCCCTAATTGGACTTGAATTGATTGTCTCTTGCTGAAATAATTGAATGCCTATTACTTGGATCATTTTACTCGGGTTCTTAGTTCACTATCATTGCTCTGATTATTTTCATCTTATGGCCTTGGTTTTTGCTTGAGGACAAGCAAAGTCTTAAGCTTGGGGTGATTTGATGAGTGTGATTTCACCTCATTTTCCATGTACATTTCTGCATGCATTTGCATTTAGTTAAGCCATTTTAGTTGGATTTTGTTTAGTTTTTCCCTTGGAACGGATAAGGTGGTATTGTGTGTTGTTTTGCAGGGATTTATGATTAAATGCCCAAGATTTAGCCATGAGGAAGCTGAGATGAAGAGAAAGCCTGAAAACTGAAGAAAAAGGGGGCCAAAAGTCAGAAGCTGTCACGGCCGTGACCCAAAACCACCAAAAGTCAGAATCCATCACGGCTTGGCCGTGATGGAGATCACGGGCATGAAAAAGTTGGCTCGCGTCGCGAAGAAAGGCTCGCCTCGCGAGAGACTGATTGTGCCAGACCTCCAAAATACAGAACCCGTCACGGCCTGGCCGTGATGGCTGTCACGGCCGTGACCGGCCACGAGTTATAAAAGAATCTCTAAGAAGAACAGAGAGAACATCCAGAAAACCCTAAAAACAGATCCTCTGCTGCTGTGGCTGCTGTGCAACATTTTATGGAGCTCTCTCCTTTGTTCATCTCTGTAACTCTTTCTTTTGTTTTATCTTCAATTATGTGTAGCTAAACTCCCCTTTGTTGGGGTTAGATTATTGCTTATCTGAACTTGGTTGTAAAATGACTTGATTATAATACAGTTTCCTTCTTCTTTATGAGTGTATGATTCTATGCTTAATGCTTTCCTAGGCTTGATCATCTTAGGAATGATTAGTTGCTTTGATAGACAATTGAAAGGTTGATGTTAAAGCATGCTCATGAATCATATGCCAAGTAGTCCAAGAATCTAGACATAGGTGTTGGCTGCTTGCAATCTTATGAATCTTTATTCTTAATGCAATTTCTCTGATTAATCCACCTAAGACATTAGGGTTTAATTTGGGATTTTAGGCTCATTCCACCTAAGACATTAGGGTTTGAGTATATTAGAAAAGATTCGATTGTCATAAGTGAAGTAGGAACTGTGTTAGTTATCATTTCATAACAATCAAGGGAGGATTAGCTTAGTCTAACCCTAACAATTCTATCTAATTGTTGTTCATCTTTCTGTTTGCATATTAACTGTTTGATAAAATTCCAAAAAGAACAAAAACATTTTATTCTTGTTTGCTTGTTAGATGTTAGAGCTACCTTCACTCCAAAATTTGATCGCCTAGATAGTAGTCTAATTTGCGAAGTGGTAATTGTCCACGATCCCTGAGGACGATAACCGGTCTTACCGTTTTATTACTTGCAACGAACCGGTACACTTGCCGAGTCCGTGTCATATCACACATAAGCAGAATACTACTTACAAATACATTGTAGTCCTCCAATTGATGTTTGATCCAGAGAAGTTGTGAGCAGCAACTTACAGCTGATATATATTCAGCTTCAGCAGTCGATAAGGTAATGGTACTTTGTCTTTTGCTTGACCATGAGACAAGATTAGACCCAATGAAGTGAAATCCTCCACTAGTGCTTTTTCCTTCAATTCTATCTCCAGCATAGTCAGCATCACAGAAACCAACTAATCTGTAATCTTCATTTTTATTAAAGTGCAAACCAAGATTAGTAGTACCTTTTAAATATCTAAAAATTCTCTTAACTGTTCATAAGTGATATTCTCTGGGATCAGATTGAAATCGAGCACATAAACATATACTGAACATAATATCAGGCCTAGACGCAGTAAGATATAAGAAAGATCCTATCATACCTCTGTATACCTTTTGGGCTACCTTTTTCTCTTTATCATCTTTGTTCAGTATGGAGGTGGGGTGCATAGGATTATTCATTAGCTTACAATCATCCATCTTAAACTTCTTCAGAAGCTCTTTTGTATACTTGGTTTGGTGGATGAGCACCTCGTCCATGGTTTGTTTTACTTGAAGTCCAAGGAAGAATTTGAGTTCTCCCATCATGCTCATTTCAAACTCTTTTTGTATTAACTTAGAGAATTCTTTGCATAGAGACTCATTAGTACCACCAAAAATAATATCATCAACATATATTTGTACAACTATGAAATTAGACTTGATGGATTTTCTAAATAAGGTTGTGTCAAACTTTCCTTTATTGAATCCATTTTCCATAAGAAATGAACTTAGTCTGTCATACCAAGCTCTAGGAGCTTGCTTAAGACCGTACAAAGCTTTCTTAAGCTTATATACATGCTCAATATGGGTTTCACACTCAAAACCCGGAGGTTGCATAACATAGACTTCTTCATTAATAAAGCCATTTAGAAAACACTTTTAACATCCATCTGAAAAAGCATAATACTATGATGTGCAACAAATGAAAGTAGAACTCTAATAGCTTCTCTTCTAGTAACAGGTGCAAAAGTTTCAGTATAATCTATACCTTCTTCTTGAGCTAAACCTTGATCAACAATTCTTGCTTTGTTTCTTATTACCTTACCATTTTCATCAAGTTTGTTTCTGTAAACCCACTTTGTTCCAATTACTGATTTGTCTTTGGGCAGTGGAACCAGAGTCAAAACATCACTTCTTTCAAACTGATTGAGTTCTTCTTGCATAGCTAGAATCCAACCACCGTCCAGCAGAGACTCGTCTACTATCTAGGAGCTTGCTTAAGACCGTACAAAGCTTTCTTAAGCTTATATACATGTTCAGGATGGGTTTCACACTCAAAACTCGGAGGTAGCATAACATAGACTTCTTCATTAATAAAGCCATTTAGAAAAGCACTTTTAACATCCATCTGAAAAATCATAATACTATGATGTGCAGCAAATGAAAGTAGAATTCTAATAGCTTCTATTCTAGCAATAGGTGCAAAAGTTTCAGTATAATCTATACCTTCTTCTTGAGCGAAACCTTGAGCAACAAGTCTTGCTTTGTTTCTTATTACCTTACCATTTTCATTAAGTTTGTTTCTGTAAACCCACTTTGTTCCAATTACTGATTTGTCTTTGGGAAGTGAAACCAGAGTCCAAACATCACTTCTTTCAAACTGATTGAGTTCCTTTTGCATAGCTAGAATCCAACAATCGTCCAACAGAGCCTCATCTACTGTCTTTGGTTCCATCTCAGAGACTAGTGCAGAAATATCTTGTTCTCTAAAGGTTGATCTGGTTCTTAGCTTGTCATTGTGGTGTCCAACGATCTGATCTTGTGGATGATAATTCTTGAAGTACCAAGATTTTTGAACTGTATCATGTTGAGAAGTGGAAGTTTCTGGTTGTTGAATGGGGTCATCTTCTTAATCATCAACTTTTATCTCAAGTGAGTCTCTTGGAATGCTTAGATCAAGATCTTCAAAAGCTTCATCTAGCTCTGATAATTTCTTATCAAGATGTTTGTCGTCAAACGTGGCATGAATACTTTCCTCTACTATCAGAGTCCTAGAATTATAAACTCTAAAGCCTTTAGATTTTCAGAATATCCTAATAGTATTCCATTATCTGTTTTAGCATCAAACTTACTAAGTTGATCTTTAGTATTCAGTATATAGCTTTTACAGCCAAAATGGTGAAAATAAGATATGTTGGGTTTTCATCCTTTCCACAGTTCATAAGTAGTCTTATTCAGGATAGGTCTAATGTATATTTTGTTCTGAATGTAGCAGGCAGTATTAACAGCTTCAGCCCAGAAGTGTCTAGGGACAGAGTTGTCGTTGAGAATAGTCCTAGCCATCTCTTGAAGAGATCTGTTCTTTCTCTCTACCACACCATTTTGCTGTGGTGTTCTAGGTATTGAGAAGTTGTGAAGGATACCACTTTCTTCACAGAACTTATGAAATAACTCATTTTCAAACTCTCCCCCATGGTCACTTCTGATTGAAGTGATACACATGTCTTTTTCATTATGTACATGTTTGAAAAATAAAGAAAAGACCCTAAAAGACTCATCCTTGTGAGTTAGGAACATAACCCATGTCCATCTAGTGTAATCGTCTATTATGACAAGACCATATTTCTTACCACTGACAGAGGCAGTCCTTGTTGGACCAAAAATATCAAGATGTAGCAACTCTAGTGGTCTATTGGTACTAACAACATTCTTAGATTCAAAAGAACCTTTGACTTGTTTCCCCTTTTGACATGCGTCACAGAGAGCATCAGATTTGAACTTAAGGTTTGGTAGTCCTCTCACGAGGTTATGCTTGTATAGCTTTGAAATTAATTTCAAGCTTGCATGACCTAGCATTTTGTGCCAAATCCATCGTTCATCTTCAATGGACACTAGACATGAGACACTTTGATTTGAGAGGTCCTCCAAGTCAATCTTATAGAGATTGTTTTGCCTTTTTGTAGTGAATAAAAGTGATCCATCATCTTTCTTGACAGTACACATGTTCTTATCAAACACAACTGCATATCCACTATCACATAATTGACTTTTGCTCCGTAGATTGTGCTTCAAGCCATTTACTAAAAGAACATTATCAATGGAGGGAAAAGGATGTTTATCAATTTTACCTATACCAATGATTTTCCCTTTCTGATTTCGTCCAAATGTGACCCAGCCACCATATTTGGGCTTAAGGTTTTTGAACATAGACCTCTCTGTTGGTAATGGCTACAATCTCAAGAGGAGGGAGGGGTGAATTGAGATATTGAAATTTTTTTCAACAATTTAAAGCAAAACAGAGTTTTCTAAAAGAAAATTGGTTTTCACTCAATTTTAATCCCCAAGAATCAGGTTATGTAATAAGTAATGATGTTAAGAAGAATTATAAGAAGGAACAACAAGTTTAACACAGATTGTAGATTAAAGATTCAAGTTAACAAGCATTCTTAAAACTCATTCACAACACACAAGTGCATATAACAAGTATATGGAGTTTAGAGATGAGAAGAACACGCAAACCAATTTATCCTGGTTCGGCTACCTCCTCTAGTAAGCCTACATCCAGTCCCACACCTCTGTGGTTTTCTCCACTATAACCAGAAATTACAATATCCAATTACAGCATTCACAAGGATAACCTCCTTGCTCAAGAGCACACCAAAAAAAAAGCACACTTGCTTTTCTATACCCAATGATGCCTTCTATCCTTGTTCAATCCTAAGAGATACCCTCTCATAATCATACTAATTCACAGAAAGAATTGAGTAGAAGAAAGACTCTAAAAGTTTGATTATACAAA
Source organism: Sophora flavescens (assembly GCA_030762895.1). Lineage (NCBI taxonomy): Eukaryota > Viridiplantae > Streptophyta > Magnoliopsida > Fabales > Fabaceae > Sophora > Sophora flavescens. The sequence continues at coordinate 4,647,912 of CM061070.1, forward strand.
TTGAAGTTCTAAGTAATATCACACTTTTCTCTCAAAGATGAAGCACTTTTAGAAGCTTTTGAATCTCTCCTATTTTCACTTTCAGAATGTGTAAGCTAATTAAAAGTGTTTCTTTGATCCCTCTTTATATAGAAAAGAAGTTATAGTCGTTGGGATCAATTAAAACATATTTGGATCTGATTTAACAAAATATGTTTTCTTGATTCTCCTTCTTGAGATAAGATTCGAATTGTTCTTGTAGAATTTGCGTCCATCTTGAAAAATAACCGTTTCCATCTAGCCATTTAGATTTTACATTCGGATGGGCTAGTAGACGAGCTCCATTTAGTAAACGAGCTCCATATGGTAGATGAGCTCCATATGGTAGACGAGCTCCATATGATACTTTATCAGACGAGCGCTTCTTGTTACTTTAGTAGACGCGCGCTTCTGTTACTTTAGTAGACGAGTGCTTCTGTCACTTTAGTAGATGAGCACTTTTGTTACTTTATTGGACATATGCTTGTTTTACTTTATTGGACGTCTTCTTGTTTCACTTCATTGGACATCTGCTTGTTTCACTTCATTGGACGTCTGCTTGTTTCACTTCATTGGACGTCTGCTTGTTTTACTTCATTGGACGCCTGCTTATATTATTCCATTGTTGGACGAGCGCTTATATTATCCCAGTGTTGGACGAGCGCTTATATTATCCTTTGTAAAAATTAGTTTCTTCTTAAATTTAAGTGCTTCACCTAAGAAATCAAATGTGCTATTTTTACAATAGCATCTAAAGTATGAGATCTCTATTGCTTGATGCTTTAGTCCTTGTCCATTGCTTTGTGTCCTTGGTCATCCATCCTTTAATCCTTGATTTATCTATTTCATGAGTGATCTTGCATACAACTTAACACATAATAAGTACATAGTCAAAATCAAAAATCTTATGCAAAATACACTTTGTTTGTCATACATCAAAACATGAATGAGGGCTTAGTCTTACAAACTCCCCCTTTTTGATTATGACAAACCTTACCATACTTAACCTTAGTTATTAAAAAAATAGTGCAACTGTTCAGTAAGCATGGTTATTGAGTCATTTTCATCCTCCCCCTGTCTCATTGATATCTTTCAAAAATCAAGTGTTACCATATCATTATCATGAAAAAGTCATCTTGCATTTATTATTAGTTCAAGTATGTCTTTTCAATGCAGTTCATACTTAGGTATCATAGAAAAAATTTACAGTTATCATATCATTATCATGAAAAAGTCATCTTGCATTTATTATTAATTCAAGTATGTCTTTTCAATGCAGTTCATGCTTAGGTATCAGAGAAAAATTTTACAGCAAATGCAAGACAGAATTAATGGTTGATGGTTCATCTTTCTCCCCCTTTGTCATTATCAAAAAGAAACTATGGAGAATATTGAAATTAAACTGAAAAACAGTCTTGCATTCATTGATAATAAATCATTACAGAGCAGATGCAATACATCAAAACAACCAAAACACTGAAATCAAAAAACAGGAATTACAGACACCTAAGGACACTTAGTCTAAACTGAGACTAGATAAAAGCATCTTGCATATGTCCTTCATAATTTTCAGCATCTTGTGCTGCCTCGCTTGCCATATTAACTATATTATCAAAAATAACATTTGATATCAATCATTTTGAGGATCAATTATGCCAAGTTCCCTTCTTATAAAGAAGAAACTTTCCTTATTTAGTGGTTTTGTGAATATATCAGCTAATTGCTTGGTTGTATCTATATGTTCAATCACAACATCACCACTTTGAATATGATCCCTGATAAAATGATGCCTAATTTCAATATGCTTGGTTCTTGAATGCATGATGGGGTTCTTTGTTAGATTAATTGCACTAGTGTTATCACACTTTATTGGTACATGATCTAGATGAACACCATAGTCAATTAATTGTTGTTTCATCCATAGGATTTGAGCACAACAACTCCCAGCTCCAACATATTCAGCTTCAGCTGTGGATAAGGCCACACTAGTTTGCTTTTTACTAAACCAAGACACTAGGGAATTTTCTAATAAATGGTATGTTCCACTTGTGCTCTTCTTATCTAACTTGCATCCAGCAAAGTCAGAGTCGGAATATCCTATTAATGTGCAAGTGGATCCCTTGGGATACCACAGCCCCATTTCTTTTGTTCCTAAAAGATACTTCATGATTCTTTTAACTGCAGTAAGATGTGATTCTTTAGGATTAGCTTGATACGTTGCACACATACACATACTAAACATTATATATGGCCTACTTGCAGTGAGATAAAGTAAGGATCCGATAATACCTCTATACTTGGATACGTCTATGGATTTACCATGTTCATCTTTGTCCAAGTAGCAGGCTGGACTCATTGGTGTTTCCATTTCCTTTGCACTTTCCATTCCAAACTTCTTTAGTAGTTCCTTGCAATACTTTGTTTGGCTTATGAAGGTTCCATCTTGGCATTGTTTAATTTGAAGTCCAAGAAAAAAGGTAAGCTCTCCCATCATGGTCATTTCAAATTCATTTTGCATTAGTTTACCAAATTCCTTGCACAAAGACTCATTAGTAGCACTAAAAATAATGTCATCAACATATATTTGAACAAGTAAGATATTGGATACTTTTGTTTTAGTAAAAAGTGTTGTATCAACTTTTCCTCTTTTAAAGCCTTTCTCTAGGAGAAAATTGCTTAACCTCTCATACCAAGATCTAGGAGCTTTCTTGAGTCCATAAAGGGCTTTAGTGAGTTTATAGACATGATTTGGGAACTCACTATCAACAAAGCCAGGGGGTTGGCTTACATACACTTCCTCTTGTATTATTCCATTTAAAAAGGCACTTTTCACATCCATTTGGTACAGTTTAAAGTTCATTATACATGCATAGGCTAATAGCATTCTTATGGCTTCTAATCTAGCTACGGGAGAATATGTTTCATCATAATCAATTCCTTCTTCTTGATTATATCCCTTAGCTACTAGTCTAGCCTTGTTTCTTACTATTATTCCTTTCTCATCCATTTTGTTTCTAAACACCCATTTAGTTCCAATTATTTGGTTAATTTTAGGTTTTGGAACTAAATCCCAAACTTTGTTCCTTTTAAATTGATTTAACTCCTCTTGCATTGCAATCATCCAATGTTCATCATTAATAGCATCATCAACACATTTTGGTTTTATTTGAGATACAAACTCCATGGTATTGCAAATATTCCTTAAAGAGTTTATAGTGGTTACCCCTTTGGTGATCTCACCAATGATATTGTCTAGGGGATGATTCTTTGAAACTTGTCGCTCCTTAGGAAGATTTTCTTGTTGGATTTCTGCTTGAGGTTCTTTATTACTCCCTTCATCTTCATTTTCCTTATTGCTGTTTTTTCCTTCATCAGATTTCACTTCATCTTCATGAGTTTCTGCATCATCAAATATGTCCTTTCCCAACCTTTTGGGGTTAGGCTCATCAAATGTTATGTGAACAGATTCTTCCATTGATAAAGTACGCTTATTAAACACTCTATAAGCTTTGCTAGTTAATGAATAACCTAGGAAAATACCCTCATCAGCTTTGGGATCAAATTTCCCAAGATTATCCTTGCCATTATTTAGCACAAAACACTTACAACCAAAGACATGAAAATGAGAAATGTTAGGTTTTCTTCCCTTGTAAAGTTCATATGGAGTTTTCTTCAAAATTGGCCTTATTAGAACTCTATTTAAAACATAACATGCAGTACTCACAGCATCAGCCCAAAAATACTTTGGTAAATTAGAGTCACTTAACATGGTTCTAGTAATTTCTTCAAGTGACCTATTTTTCCTCTCAACTACTCCATTTTGTTGTGGAGTTCTAGGTGCAGAAAAATTATGTTTTATACCATGGTCATCACAAAAGTTATCAAACTCCTCATATTGGAATTCTCCTCCATGGTCACTCCTAATTGAAACAATTTTCACGTCTTTCTCATTTTGAACAACCTTAGCCATTTTCTTAAAAGCTTCATTCTTTTGTGCTAAAAAATAGGTCCAAATAATCTAGAGAAGTCATCAACAATTACAAGAGCATAAAATTTTCACCAAAGCTTTTTGTCCTAGAAGGTCCATGTGCAACAATTGTAAGGGTCTACTAGTTGAAACAATGTTTTTAGCCTTAAATGAGGTTTTCACTTGTTTACCCTTTTGGCATGCATCACATAAGCCTTCTTTAACAAACTTCTTATTTGGTAAACCAATTACAAGTTCTTTGGAAATCAATTTATTTAAGTGATCCATATGAATGTGAGCTTTTCTCCTATGCCAAAGCCAATTTTCATCTTCTTTGGAAATTAAGCAACATGCATCATTGGAAGTTAAATTATCTAAGTCTAGCATAGAGATGTTATTGATTCTTTTTCCAATCAATTTTATGTTATTATCATGAATAGATTCAATCATACACAAATTTGAGTTAAAGTTTACTTTGTAGCCTTTATCACATAATTGGCTTATACTTAGTAGATTGTGTTTGAGCCCTTCCACATAGAGAACATCCTCAATCTTGATTGCTGGACTTTTTCCTATTGTTCTAACACCAAGAATTCTTCATATGAAAGGGTTCATATTCATGGACTAGTGCATTCATTCTTGCTCTTTTCACATTGTCGGTTCCTTCATGAGTGAGTTGAAGAGCATCCCATATTTTCTTTGCCGTTTTGCAATTGGAGACCCTGAAAAACTCATCATAATTCAAAGCAGCTGTTATAATATTTTTTGCCTTAGCATTATAACCAACTCTTCTTTTATCATCATCATTCCAATCATCTTTTGGATTAGTTTGTTTATTTCCCTTAGCATCAAGAATAAATGGAACATAGGGACCATTTTCAACAGCATCTAATACATCTAAACCTGCAGCCTCAAGAAAGATAAGCATTCTCTCTTTCCAATACATGTATTAGGAGCCATTAAAGGCATGGGGTCTAGTGAGTGAAGCTCCATCACCCAGGATATCATTTGTAGCCATCTCTTGAAGCTATTAAGCTTTGTAACAAGAGTTTTTGCCCCGATGCCACTTGTTGGTAATGGCTACAATCTCGAGAGGGGGGGGGGTGAATTGAGATATTGAAAACTTTTTCAACAATTTAAAGCAAAACAGAGTTTTCTTAAAGAAAATTGGTTTTCACTCAATTTTAATTCCCAAGAATCAGGTTATGTAACAAGTAATGATGTTAAGAAGAATTATAAGAAGGAACAACAAGTTTAACACAGATTGTAGATCAAAGATTCAAGTTAACAAGTATTATTAAAACTCATTCACAACACACAAGTGCATATAACAAGTACATGGAGTTTAGAGATGAGAAGAACATGCAAACTGATTTATCCTGGTTCGGCTACCTCCTCTGGTAAGCCTACATCCAGTCCCACACCTCTGTGGTTTTCTCCACTATAACCAAAAATTACAATATCCAATTACAGCATTCACAGGGATAACCTCCTTGCTTAAGAGCACACCAAAAAAACACACTTGCTTTTCTATACCCAAGGATCCCTTCTATCCTTGTTCAATCCTAAGAGATACTGACCGCGCTGTCGCCACGCGCCAAAAAGAACGAGCGATTATAAAATAATGCAGTATAGTGTGACAACTCGGATATCGTCTCTCAAGGAATCTTTAGTTGTTGTTATTATTAACAGAAAATCAAAAGTTAGTTTTTGGGGGGTTTTGGATTGAGTGCAATTAAAATAAAGAAAACAAAATAAAAACAGAGTAAGAAAACAAGCAGTTAAAATATTATCAAATAAACTAAAGGACGATTAACCTACTGTTCTCGGTTTCCCCACTATCATCGGTTCATGCATATTCTACTAAGCAGATACTAATCCCCTCCCGGTTGTAGCAACAATTAACAAACGAAAACCGCTACTACAGATGTATGTTCCTATTCCCGAAATAACAAACGGGGTTAAGCTCTCATGAACAAACGAACATGAATGAACACACGCGAAATAACAAACGCGATTATATATAGGAACATAACATCACCGAAATGAAACAATACCACACTATACATTCCTGAAATAACAAATAGAAACGTACAGCATTGCATTGAAAAGAGAAAAGCAAATGAAAGAGGAATCACAGAACCTCAAGTGTGGTAATGGAAACCAATTACAGTAGATTAATCCCAGGAGACTAGCTCTCCATTACAGAAGCAAAACAAAAGAAGAGAAAATAAAACTAAAACTAATTAACTACTAACTGAGACTGGCCAAAACTGACTAGCCCCCTTTTCATTCTGCCATAGAGCAGTTTATATACAAATTCTGGAATCCAAGTCCTCGCGAGGCGAAGCACTGCTCGTGAGGCGAATTATGCGAAAGGTCTGCAACTCTTGGTCTTCTCGCGAGGCGAGCATATCTTCGCGAGGCGAACTCTTCAAATTCCCAAACTGCAACGCCCGTGACCTTTCACACGGGCAAGCCGTGATTGTCTCTGACTTTTCAAGATTGGGTGACTCGCGAGGCGAGCTCTTCTTCGCGGGGTGAACCAGAGACCTTGCATTTCCTTGGAACAGTCAGCTTCGGGTTCGCGGGGCGAGAGATCCTTCACGGGGCGAGTGGCTCCAGATTTATTTTATTTTATTTTATTAACCTGAAAAACAGAAAATAACATAAGTACTTTATTTATCTCTAAATCAACTAAATTAGCCTAAAAACACTTTACAGACTCAAAATACTACTTAAGGACAATCAAGTCTAATTTGGGTGAAAATGATATAAAATTAGCACAAAGCCAAGGTCTTTACTAGTTATAAAACCAGTCAACTAGAGGCTCATCAAAATACCCCAAACTTAAACTTTGCTTGTCCCCAAGCAAACTAAAACTTAAAAACTTAAAAAGACTCAAGACAGGCAAAACATGGCAAGCTTAAGGACTCAATCAGTTTCGCACAGATTTCAAGCAATTCTCTTCAAAACAGTTTTCTTTCAATGTTCCCCCCTTACAAGCAAAGTAATCCCCACATGCATTTATTCTAAACAATTGAGAAATTCATCATTCAAACAATCATCAATCTAAGCAGGGGATCTAAGTTACACACAAAAGGGAGATCACCAAATCCAAACAACTGCCTTCCTCACAAGGGAAATTTGTGTTCACTCAATCGCTCAGTTTTTGTCAGGTTATCAATAATTCACTCAATTTCACTTTTCAGAAGCCGTTTCAAAAGTTAGTTTCCCTAAGCAGATTCTAATCCCCTCCCGGTTGTAGCAATAATTAACAAACGAAATCACTACTACGGATACATGTTCCTATTCCCGAATTAAACAAACGGGGTTAAGCCCTCATGAACTAAATGAACATGATTGAACACACGCGAATTAAACAAACGCGATTATATATAGGAACATAACATCACCGAAACAAATCAACACAACACTATACACTCCTGAATTAAACAAACAGAAACATATAGCATCGCATTGAAAAGAGAAAAGCATATAAAAATAGGAAATACAGAACCTCAAATGTAAATGGAAACCAATCCCAGTAGATTAATCAAGGAGACTAGTTCTCCATTACAGAAATAAACATAAAAGAAAAGGAAGGAAAATAAACTACTACTACTGACTACCAAAGACTAGCCAAAACTGGCTAACTCTGACTTGCCCACACTATGACTAACTATATCTAACTCTTCTCTCAATATCTGAATGCTCCTTTTATTAACTTCAACCTCTGCCTCTTAGCTTTCCAAAACCACTTAATTTGCTTAATTATGAATTAAGATGAGGGAGTTATGTCCACATTCAACTCATAGGGCAGCTGAAACGCCTCTGACTTCACATGGATTAAATCCCTTCAAAACGGCTCTGTTTGGAATAATGGTCTTCATGAGAGTTAAAGCTCTTTGTTTGATCTTTCATTTGCCACCAGTTTCAGTTCCAACCGACATCTACAGCCCAAGTTATGGCCCAATCTTCATGACCAGTTCAGGTTCCAGTGACAGCAATTATGTTCTGACTTCAAGGCCCAATGTGACCCACTATACATCCAATTCAGCATCTGAGTTCTTCATGAAAGTTGTTGGGCTTCCTTTTAGCTTTCATGTTCTGACTCCTGCGTTTCTGTTTTTATAAGAGGGCCGCGCGTCACGGCCGTGATGCTTATCACGGGCAGGCCGTGATACATTCTGACTTCCAAGCTCGCGAGTCGAATGAATGCTCGCGAGGCGAACGCTTCAACTTCAAAACTGCCACAGCCGTGATCTTCAACACGGGTAAACCGTGATCGTCTCTGACTTTCTGGGCTTGGTGACTCACGGGGCGAGATATCCTTCGCGGGGCGAGTGGCTCCAGATTTATTTTATTTTATTAACCTGAAAAACAGAAAATAACATAAGTACTTTATTTAACTCTAAATCAACTAAATTAACCTAAAAACACTTTACAGACTCAAAATCTTACTTAAGGACAATCAAGTCTAATTTGGGTGAAAATGATATAAAATTAGCACAAAGCCAAGGTCTTGACTAGTTATAAAACCGGTCAAACAGAGGCTCATCAAAATACCCCAAACTTAAACTTTGCTTGTCCCCAAGCAAACTAAAACTTAAAAACTTAAAAAGACTCAAGACCTGGTAAAACATGGAAAGCTTAAGAATTCAATCAACCTTGCACAAATTTCAAGCAATTTTTTTCAAAATATATAATTTTTTTTTAATGTTCCCCCTTTTTCAAGCAAAGTAATCCCCACAATCATTTATTCTAAACAATTGAGAATTTCATCATTCAAACAATCATCAATCTAAGCAGGGGATCCAAGTCACACACGAAAGGAGATCACCAATTTCAAACAACTGCCTTCCTCACAAGGGAATTTTGTGTTCACTCAATCGCTCAGTTTGTGTCTAGGTTATCAACATTTCTCTCAGTTTCACTTTTAAGAGCACTTCCCATAAATTTGATTTTCATCTCAAAATGATTCCCACAGAAAACATGCATGCAACATCAAAAGGTCTTTTATGGGTTGTAATGGGGCCTGGCTAAGGGTAGGATATACAAAGGAACTAGGCTGAAGACCCTAGGAACTAAGAGAGCATGAACATTATTTACACTTTGAAATTTCACTCGCGTTCCTTTTCCATTTTTCTCTATGCCTTGGGTGGCTACAGCCTCTTTATTCAAACAGCTTTTTTGGCATTTTTGCACTTTTAAAAAAAAAATATTTCTTCTCTCTCTTTCTTTTTCTTTTTTTTTTTCCACAATTTTTTTCTCAATCCCAAACAACACATTACACCTTGCAGCCACCCCAAACTTTAGTTTCTTGCACCCATTCTAAGATTCCATGCTCTCCTAATCCTAAGATTGGATTAACATGGTTTTCCAGATTTTTGGGCTTATAACATTAGGTTATCAAGAACTAACAGGCTAATTAGGCTCAATGGGCTAACTAGGGAACATGCATTAGGGATGGTTATTTTAGGCTAAGTAGCTATTTACAAAGAAAATGCCTAAATCATTTGAAGCAAACACATAATCATGCAAACCAAAAAGAGATTCAAGCAAATTCAGGAAAGTGCAATTTAAAAAGTGATTTCACACAATTTAAAACATGTTGGAGGCTCAAAACCTCACCTGGACATTTTTTTGCAAATTGTTTGACAGAGATTCTATCCCTAGTGTGTGCTTCCTATCACCCCAAACTTATCATAAATCATGTCATCATAACAAAATTCAAAAGTTCAGTTTTCAATTACATGGGGATCATTTTTCAAATTTTTTTCAAATCCTAGGGGGAAAACAGTCAACACTATCATGCAGTCAATCTATGCAAAATCAATAAAATCCAATAAACTTGCCAACAAAAGACACACTAATACTCCTGAGCTTCTCAAATTATTCAGGAGCTTTATTCAAAACAAAACAGAATTAAAGTAAGGAAAAGAAAATTAAAAAGGAGAAAGGGTTAAGAAAACTCATTGAAGGGCGGTTCCACCAGGATCCCATTGCTTGTAGCATAAGGCCCACGTGATGGACAAAGAGTGGGAGTTCATTTCATGCTTCCCTAACTCGCAGCCTTGATCTGGAGGTGAGCGTTTGACAACCATGATGACCTCGCCGAGTGCGGCGGACTTCTCACTCCTTCTCGGGTCACAGACGACCGCTTTCTCTACAAAGTCTCCCCAATAGAAGTGGGGCTCAACCTCTTGGACCGGCCATGGTGCAGAATCCAGAGGTGCAAAGTCCAGAACTTTTGGTTCCACAAGGGGAGGTGGAAAACAGTTAGCTGGGGTTACTGGTGCTGCTTCAACTCCTGCAAGGTCTTCATCCACTGCACTAACAAAGTTATCACCTGCTATACATGCAGAAATTTCAGCACACACCACACAAAGGTTAGAGTTAGTAGAGTCGGTACATATATCACAATAAAATGAATCAGAAAAATTCTGAATGTCTGGAAATTCAGCAATTAATTCATCCACCCCATTACTCTCAACACATGCATTTGATTTAATTGAATCATCTACTTCCAAAGGTTCTTCATCATCCTTGGGCATGGGGAAGCAGATGTCCTCCTGATCCTCATTTTCTGTGTTTCCTGAACAGTATAAAGCTGCATAACAGAATATACACAAAGAAGCACTGCCATCACAATAGCAATCATCACATGAATTAGAATCAGGGGATTCAACACACAGTTCATCATCAACAGAAATATTATCAGAATTATCATCAGAAATATTTTCAAGAATAACTTGTGCCTCTGTAGGTTCTTCAATGGGCTGTGGAGTTAGCATTGCAGCCGAGTTGGCGGTAACTTGATCAATTAGAGCCCATAACTTCCGAGATTCAGCTTGGCTCCTCTGGTATTCAGCCTCCATCTTCTGTTGAAATTCCAGAGTTTGTTGTGCCAACCGTTGATTGTTCTCTTCTATTTGTTGTATCATCTCTGCCAGACTGAGTTGGGCTAGTGTAGGATCAAGCTGATATTGCTGGCTTACTGCCATCCGTTGATTGTTCTCGGCCATTTGTTGTATCATAGAAGCAATCTCATCCAAGGTGCTCTGTCCTACACTTTGTTGGCTAAAATGATTATTCACTCCAAACCTGCCACAATCACTATTAGACTCATAACTTCTAGTAAAATTAGGATAATATGTGCATGGTGGTGGCTCATAATAGCATGGTGGTGGCTCACTAAAATTAGGATAATACATGCATGGTTGCTCATAATAAACATTAGGCACATAATTTCGCATATAATTATCCATGGGGCAAAATTCACAACCAGACAATGCAGACAAAACTAATTAGCAAAGATTTTTTTTTTTTGCTAATAACAACAAACCAGAGTCCCCGGCAACGGCGCCAATTTTTGACCGCGCTGTCGCCACGCTCCAAAAAGAACGAGCGATTATAAAATAATGCAGTACAGTGTGACAACTCGGATATCGTCTCTCAAGGACTCTTTAGTTGTTGTTATTATTAACAGAAAATCAAAAGTTAGTTTTTGGGGGGTTTTGGATTGAGTGCAATTAAAATAAAGAAAACAAAATAAAAACAGAGTAAGAAAACAAGCAGTTAAAATATTATCAAATAAACTAAAGGACGATTAACCTACTGTTCTCGGTTTCCCCACTATCATCGGTTCATGCATATTCTACTAAGCATATACTAATCCCCTCCCGGTTGTAGCAACAATTAACAAACGAAAACCGCTACTACAGATGTATGTTCCTATTCCCGAAATAACAAACGGGGTTAAGCTCTCATGAACAAACGAACATGAAAGAACACACGCGAAATAACAAACGCGATTATATATAGGAACATAACATCACCGAAATGAAACAATACCACACTATACATTCCTGAAATAACAAACAGAAACATACAGCATTGCATTGAAAAGAGAAAAGCAAATGAAAGAGGAATCACAGAACCTCAAGTGTGGTAATGGAAACCAATTACAGTAGATTAATCCTAGGAGACTAGCTCTCCATTACAGAAGCAAAACAAAAGAAGAGAAAATAATACTAAAACTAATTAACTACTAACTGAGACTGGCCAAAACTGACTAGCCCCCTTTTCATTCTGCCATAGAGCAGTTTATATACAAATTCTGGAATCCAAGTCCTCGCGAGGCGAAGCACTGCTCGCAAGGCGAATTATGCGAAAGGTCTGCAACTCTTGGTCTTCTCGCAAGGCGAGCATATCTTCGCGAGGCGAACTCTTCAAATTCCCAAACTGCAACGCCCGTGACCTTTCACACGGGCAAGCCGTGATTGTCTCTGACTTTTCAGGATTGGGTGACTCGCGAGGCGAGCTCTTCTTCGCGGGGCGAACCAGAGACCTTGCATTTCCTTGGAACAGTCGGCTTCGGGTTCGCGGGGCGAGAGATCCTTCGCGGGGCGAGTGGCTCCAGATTTATTTTATTTTATTTTATTAACCTGAAAAACAGAAAATAACATAAGTACTTTATTTATCTCTAAATCAACTAAATTAGCCTAAAAACACTTTACAGACTCAAAATACTACTTAAGGACAATCAAGTCTAATTTGGGTGAAAATGATATAAAATTAGCACAAAGCCAAGGTCTTTACTAGTTATAAAACCAGTCAACCAGAGGCTCATCAGATACCCTCTCTTAATCACACTAATTCACAGAAAGAATTGAGTAGAAAAAAGACTCTAAAAGTAGAATCTTAGTAGACGCGCGCTTCTGTTACTTTAGTAGACGAGTGCTTTTGTCACTTTAGTAGACGAGCACTTTTGTCATTTTATTGGATGTCTTCTTGTTTTACTTTATTGGACGTCTTCTTGTTTCACTTCATTGGACGTCTTCTTGTTTCACTTCATTGGAGGTCTGCTTATTTCACTTCATTGGATGTCTGCTTGTTTCACTTCATTGGACGTCTGCTTGTTTTACTTCATTGGACGTCTACTTATATTATTCCACTGTTGGACGAGCACTTATATTATCCCAGTGTTGGGCGAGCGCTTATAGTATTCCACTGTTGGGCGAGCACTTATATTATCCTAGTGTTGGACAAGCGCTTATATTATCCTTTGTAAAAATTAGTTTCTTCTTAAATTTAAGTGCTTCACCTAATAAATCAAATGTGCTATTTTTACAATAGCATCTAAAGTATGAGATCTCTATTGCTTGATGCTTTAGTCCTTGTCCATTGGTTTGTGTCCTTGGTCTTCCATCCTTTAATCCTTGATTTATCTATTTCATGAGTGATCTTGCATACAACTTAACACATAATAAGTACATAGTCAAAATCAAAAATCTTATGTAAAATACACTTTTTTGTCATACATCAAAACATGAATGAGGGCTTAATCTTACACTTTCTCCCATCATGTGTCATGAGCAGCCACTGTCCAAGTACCAAGACATCTATTTTCTTCCTGTTGTTAAGCAGATCTGCAATAGGTATTATCTTATCTTTAGGTAACCAAACTGACTTGGGTCCTTTCTTGTTAGTTGTCACTGGATAAGTGTGCTTAGCATGTTTATTGTGTATGCATCTAGATGTAATATGCCCACTTTTTCCACACATTTTGCAAAAGGTGTTGGACGAGCTAGACTTAGCTTTGGTATATTTCTTTGGAACTTTTGAAGCTCTATGTTGTTTAAGTGGTTTTGACTTTTTGTGAGATGCGTCTTGCTTCTCTTTGTCATAACTAAGACCAGATTTATCATAAGGTGACCTAGAGTACCTTAAAATGAGACTAAGCTTATCTGAGCCACCTACAAGCTTTGACAAAGAATCAGTTAGATATGTTACATCTTGTTTCAGTTTTGCAACTTCACAAGAAACATCAGGTTCACATGCCATTTTGTCAGCTAGACTGACATTCACTGATTTTAGTATGTCGTTTTCATTTTTGAGGTTTTGTTTCTCAGTACAGACCCTAGTATATTCTCTAGTTATTTTAGAAAACTTCTTTTTGAGACTCTTATATTCTCGTGATAGTATAGACGACTCATGCAACAGTTCATCAAAAGCATTTTGAAGAGTGGACGGGTCAGAATCCATCACCTCAACATCAGTGTATTCACTTTTTGAAGCAGTGTCTACCATGAGACAGATAGTTTATCTGAAGAAGACAGATCAAGATCCTTCCATGTAGCCATTAATCCTTTCTTCTTTTTGAAGAATTTCTTTTTATCCTTTAGCTCAGGACAGTCAGCTTTGAAATGACCAGGTTTCTTGCATTCAAAGCACAAGGGTGGACCTTTTTCCTTGGAGTCTGACTTCTCCTTGGAAAACTTTTTGTTGAGTTGTTTCCTTCTGAAACCACCTTTCTTTCTCCACATATGTTGCATCTTCATGGAGATAAAGGACAATTCATCCTCATCTGATCCTTCATCATTATCAGAAGATTCAGACTCATCTGATGACTCAGCAGCTTTGATAACTTCTGATGAACTTGCTTTCTTTGCCTTTAGGGCAATAAATTTTCCTTTTCTGGAATTTTCTTCTTCATTAAGTTCAAGTTCATGAACCTTGAGAGATCCAACAAGCTCTTCCAGTGAGAGTGTATTCAGGCTTTGGGCTTCTTGAATAGCAGTTATTTTGGATCTTCATTGCTTGGATAGACTTCTAAGGATTTTTCTGACATGATCTCTATTTTCATAAACTTTTCCAAGAGACCTAAGACTGTTGGTGATGGTTTGGAATCTTCCAAACATTTGTTCTATTGTTTCATGTTCACACATCTTGAACAGCTCATACTGATGAACCAGCATGCTGATCTTTAATTCCTTAACTTATGAGGAACCCTCATGAGCTAGGAAAGAGTATCCCAGATTTCTTTCGCAGTATTGCAGCTGTGAACTTTGTCATGTTCAGATCTGGTTATAGCACACATGAGATAGTGCTTAGCCTTCAAATTCAGCTGATGTTGGTTTTTCTGCTCTTGAGTCCATTGGGCTCTAGGAACAGCAGCTCCCGCTTCATTTCTTGGTTCAGTGTGGCCGACTTCAATCATCTCCCAAATATCTACATTCTGTGCATCTAAGGAGGCCATCATTCTCTTCTTCCAGTAGTCATAATCTGTTCCATCAAAGAGAGGAGGTCTTTTGATAGCTTGTCCTTCTACATCAACGGTTGTTGGATCATACTCCCTCAGCACTTGTTAGATGCTCAACCCTTTCGAGGCTGCGCTCTGATACCAACCGAAGTTGACACAGGCAAACACAAAAAGAAGGGTTGAATTGTGTTTGTTAATAATTTTCGAAAACAACCTTTAAAATGCTTTTTGCACACATGGAGATTAGAAACAGAAGCAAGCTCAAAGAAGAAGATCCTTTTAAAAAGACTTTAACAAAGGCAATATCAAAACCCCTCGGTTAGTAAGAAACAAATAAAGCTTTAAGAGTTAAGAGATAGAAGAATCACACAAGATGTTTTATCCTGGTTCACTCTCTTCCAACCAATAGCTACGTCCAGTCCCTTCTACTTGAAGGATTTTCTCCACTATTATAAAAATATATTATATCCAAGTATTTAACACCTCTCCAGGCTTCAAGTATTTCTTTCTTCCCAAGCCTCTTCATGCTCTAACTCTAACAAAGAGATTTAATGTTTGATCTTCTTAACTCACTATGTGTGAGAATATGACAGTTTAAGATCAGATGAATATTCTCACAATATTCAAACTAAGAATACAGACTCTTGCTTTTGAAAGAATATAAGAATGAGTGATTATTGATTGTCAAAAGTTGAGCTTGCAAGGTTGTGCAGTCAAGAGTTCTTCTTCAGTGTCTCGGGTCTTCTTATTTATAGTGACCTTCTTCTTCACTTGTATTTCTTCAACGGTTATTTTGAATAAACCAGTTTGGAAATAGCATTTAATGCATGATATCCGTTGTGACTGATAGCTTGATTATGGCACGCTAAACAATACTCTTGGTTATCGAGGTAGCATTAAATTGGAGGTTCACTCTTCTGAGTATTACAGTTTGAGAACTTGTTATTCCTCCTTTGTGAACAATCCAGTTTTTTCAGCCATAAAGTTGTCATCGTACAGATCGTTTTGCAGTATCTTATTGTACGATTATGCCTTTTGCATTTCTTGATGGTACTATGTTTCTTTTACAACAAGGTAAAATATTAAAGCATATAGGACAATAGTGAAGAACAAATATTCTATTGAAATAAAAATCAATCATTTGAAATAAATTCAAGAGATTCGGATAGCATTTATTTATTCAAAGATGGAGCTCGTCTACTTTAAGAAACTCCGTCTACTTAGTTATATATGAGACTAAGTTTATTTTGCTCGTCTGATGATGTGGCATATCCTCTTGTCTATCAAGTCTTTAGACTTGCTATTTCTCAAATATCTTCGTCTAGTGACGTGGCAGTTAGAGCTAGTCTACTAGATTACTTTATTTTTCAGTTCATTTACTTCTACTAATTACTTCTGTCTGCTTACGTGGCAAGATGGACGTGCTTATTATCAAGTCTTTGGACTTGCTGTATCTAACAAGTTATTTTGGTATGCGTCTAGCAAACACTTAGAGCCTCGTCTTCTAAAGAAAACCAGTCTACTCAATTAAATAAATAACTTTACCAAAGTATTTGAGCAGCCCGTCTACAAGGGTGGGCGCATATTTTTCAATGAAAAGTTATCCCATGTTTCTTTTACTTATATTTAAAGTATTCCTGCATAACTGAAAGCACATGTTAGATCTCAACTAACACTTTGCCAAGAAAATTTAATCCTTTTGTTAGCATCAAAACTTAGAGATTATTTAATCCAAAACCACTTTGGTTCCAACATTTATAACCCAAGCGCCTCCCTCATCCCTGTGCTCAAACGCTAGGCCCATGAACCCCGAGTGGGTCAAGTGATTCATCGGGTCCATCTATATACGCATAACAATATACCACAAAAAGAGAACCAAACAAAAATAATGCAAATGTGAGATACCAATATATGAGTTTTATCATAGCAGTCACATACACGACTCATAAAACATCAGTATATGACAACAACAAAAATAACATAACTTCACAATTATTTCAATAGGAGTTCATACCCGATAATCAAATACAATTTATAAAACATTTCATGTCACTTCAATATTCACTATCTATTTCGTAATTCTCCGGAGATCCTAACTTCCTTTCGTCGAGCATGATAGGTCGCGATAATGCCTATAACATAATTGTTTCGCGTAGGGCCGACCTCTCAATTTAGTTTCGATCCCCAATTGTTCTAGGGTATCGCATATCACCTAAATAACATTTGGATAGTTCCCTATTGAGTACATTACGTGCAGGGTAACCGAGTTCCACGACTCGAGATTACAGCCCCGAGCATTTCGTGGATTTCGAGCCCGAATGTCCCTATAGACCCAAAGACCCAAGAATCTATCTTTGGTCCGTAACTATCAAATTTGTCAATCCACCCTTTGTTAATTTTAGCTCGATACACAATGGCACGTCTGCCAGACTATGCATGTAAACCAATGGTTTTCGTTTTTTTTCCGCTTCGTTCTTTCCTCATTGAGGCTTAAAGCTCCCGACTACTTTTATTCAAATATTAAATAAATTTTAATATCAACATAGGATTTTAAAACAAAATCAATGATTTAAAATCTATTTCTCAGTTGAACACTAGCCCGACATCTCGGTAATCTAGGTTCTTGTTAGAAGGAACACTAGCCCAGCTTTTCGGCAATCTGAATCCAGTCTGATATCTCGGCAATCTAGATCTAGCCCGATCTCTTAGCATCGGAAATCTAGGTCCTTTCCTTTCCTTAAAAACTCAAAATAGGAACTCTAGCTCGTTATTTCGGCAATCCTAATCTAGCCCGTCATTTCGGCAATCCAGATCTAGCCCATTATTTCGGTAATCTAGGTCCTTTCCGCTTTCCTCTTTTCCACTTGGTTTTTCGTTCAGTAAAAACTAAATCGAAAAACAAAATTCAAAAGTTTCTCAACTTTGTGTCATGAATACTTTTTCATTCTTATAAATACACTTTCACAGAAACTTTTTCTTTTAAAAATCCTTTTCTGAAAACTTAGAAACCTCTAAAATCTTTTTTCTCAACTTTTGACTAAATATCAAAACTCTTATAAATGAATTTATCAAAGGAAATCTTTTCCTCTAAAACTTACCATTTTGAATAAAACTTTTTGTAAACTTAAAAGAAATCTTTGTTTTCAAAAATACTTTTCCCTTCAAAATTCATTTGAACATTTTCATAGATTTTAATGTTTTCCATTTTCTTTCTGTTCCTAAAAACTTTGTTCTATCTCAACACTTTCAATATTAGAGTTTTCTTCTCACTTTCCAAAGAACAAAAACATCACTTTTTCAGTTTTTCTGAATTAAGGTATTTTAATGACTTTAATCTTTATTAACAAGCAATGACCAATGTCATGCCCTCATCCAATCACAGTCAAGCAATACAGTAAATCTCATACAATACATACATAAACCATTCGCATAATTCAATAACAACATATACATTTTCAATAATTACAACTATCATCACAATACATTTTCAATAAACATATTATCAATCAAACACAAATAAAGTACATGACTAACTAAAACTCCTCAGGTAAACTCCCTTTACCTCAGAGTATGGATTCTTGTTCTGAAAATGATCGTCGGGACTTCAGTTTCCTCCACATAATTCCAAACAACAAACTATCCAACAAATACTTAACAAAACAACATAGAACAAGTTAAATTTTGAAGAAATTCTACTAACTCCCTAAGTGTAACATTCGGCCAACACATGAACAAAAGGCTAGGGTTTTCAAATCATCCTAATCTATTAGATACATGATCTTAGAGCACTAGGGATACAAAATCAATTGATATGACTCAAGAAGTTGAAAATTTTCCTCCAACCCGTTTAAGTTAGGGTTTCGGTCCAAACTAGGAAAATAAGCTATGGATTTTTGTTGGATTTAATCTCTTTGATTTTGATTATATAGGTACTAGATATCTTAAATCAAGCATTAGATTTCCAAAATTGAACAAAAAACACCAAACCCCTCTCTTCTATATGTTTTGGCCAAATAAGGGTTTATGGGGTTAGGGTTTTTCATCTCATTCAAACTCTCAAATGCAAAAACTAAAGCCTTATGAAGATGATATAAATGATAATGGTTTCATGAACTTCATTCATACAAGAAATTTTGGTTCGTGTTCATAAAGTTTACCAAATAGGTTTTTCAACAAATGAACATGAAAAGAGAAGAGATTATGACTCAAGAATAAGAAATTATCATGTTACCTCAAGTGATGAAGATGGAAGAAGAAGATTCAGTGATTCTTGATGATCTTGAACAAAATGACAACTTATAGCTCTTGAACCATAAGCTTTGTGTTCTTTATTTGTGAGTGAAAAATGAAACAATGGAGTGAGCTAAAATCGGGGGAGGGGGTTTAAGGGTTAGTTTAGGGAAAAAAAATATTGAGTTAAGGCAATATTTGGATCTTTAAACAAACAATTAATTAGGGGCAGGGGGGTTTAAGGGTTAGTTTTGGAAAGAAAATATTGAGTTAAGGCAATATTTGGATCTTTAAACAAATAATTAATAGGTTTTTACTTAATATAAAATTATATCTTTTAAGTTGTCATCATGACTTTTGATGAGTCATGATGTGACAATTTTCACAAGTCTCATCAATCACTTCCATCATCTCTACACCACATCCAGTTCCGCCGTTTACCCGACTTAGGATTTTTACGTGCGTTTCGTTTAAATATTTCGCCCGAATAAAATATAATATTTATTTTAGAGCTAAAATATTGAAATGACTTATATCACTTAAAAAGTGATAAGAATCATTGATGTTTCGTTCACGGATCAAAATTAGGTTTGTTGATTAGTAAATTTGTACTATCAGTGAAAATACCAAAATTTAACTTGAACTTTTTACTGTCTAGCATAATCGAGATATGATTTTGTTTTAGTCAAAATCATTTTCTAGGTTTCGGATAAAAATATAAACATATAAATATCTTTACAAATATTGGAAAGCAATGAAAATCGGGGTGTTACAGCCAGCCTGCTCCAAATTTAATAAGTTTTTGTCATCATCAAAAAGCGGGAGATTGTTGGAACCAAAGTGGTTTTGGTTATTTAATCTCTCAGGTTTTGATGTTAACAAAAATATTGAATTTGTATGACAAAGTTATATATGTTGAAAACTAACTTATCTATTCCAGTATGCAGGACTGTATTACTTATCGCTAGACGAGAAAACTAGTCTAAAAGTTTCCATAGGAAAGTCTAGAAGCATCGCGGGTCCAATCTTTACTTGCTAGACGAGCACACAAACTCATCTGGTAAATAACTAGTCTAAAAAGTTATCGCTAGACAAGTAGTTAAAAATAACTATGTTTAAAAGCTAGAGACGAGACCCTAAGTACATCAAGTACAAGAGGCACTAGACGAGGTTATAAAGTTATCAAGAAAACAACAAGTCCATTGACTTGTAGTCCACCCGAGAAAAGAATGGACCACCCGGTAAGAGATAGACTAGTAACTAACTAGACTGCCTGATAAAACAAAGTTAAGTTACACTAGTCTACCCGGTAGAACTACTAGACAAGTATCAGTAGACTACCTAGTTACTTCTTTCTCTATGTTCAGAATACACGTCCAAAGACGTATCTATTTTTCACTCATCCAAACATCGAATTTATTTTAAATGATTGATTATTTAATTTCGAATGTCTCCATATCCTTTCCTGTATTGTTTGAATTGTTTATGACTTTGTTTATTGGTAAGAGAAACATAGTACCATCGAATATACAAAACTTTGTACTCTAACACACATGCTATTGCAAGGTTGAATAAAGTACAAAGAAGGAAAGACAAAAGCTACTTTTGAGTACAAGAGAGAAGTGACAGAACCATTTCCATCTCTACTGATAAACAAGAGTGCTTTTCTGAAGATCACACATCAAGTTATCAGAACTCAACGAATCCTAGCATTTAATGCTATGTCTAAACGGATATATTTGAAGATTGTTGATGAAGAAAGAACTCAAGCTGAAGAACGCTATAAATACTGGACGACCCCAGTAAAAAGGTTACCAAAACTAAGATCGAAACTATGATATTTAAAAGTGCCAAAACTCTGCATAAACTTCTCTCGAATACTTTCATTGTAATCTCATATGATCTTAAACTTTCATACCTCCACACACAGTGAGCTAGTAGATCAACCTTTAAATCTCTTAAGTTAGAGAAAGTCTGAAAAGGCTTGACTAAAAAAGAATACTTGAGTGCCTGGAGAGGTGTTGAATACTTGAGTGATTGTAAGCCTGAAGAGGTGTTTAATACTTGTAAAGCTATTGGATTATAGTGGAGAAAACCTTCAAGTAGAAGGGACTGGACGTAGCTCTTGGTTGGAAGAGAGTGAACCAGGATAAAATAGCTTTGTGAATCTTCTATCCCTATCTCTTTACAGTTTTACATTTTTACTAACTGTGGGGATTTGATTCTGAATTTGTTAACACTTTAAAAAGGCTTTTGTAACACCCTGTTTTCTTTACTGTTTTAAATAACAAAAATATGGATAAAAATGTTTATATATTTATTCGTGTTAGAAAATTATTTTAAATAAATGGAGTTGGTCATTTAATTCTACTTAAACGTATAAAGCTACGATTAAAATTTAGGTTGGAACGACAGGCGAATCCCGGCCTGCTATTTCTACTGACAGTATATTTATACTGACCAGGTGACCTAATTTTAACTCGTGAACGAAAAACTTAAGATTTTTATTTTATTTCCTAAGATTGTGTATTTTTAGAATTATTTCATTAAAAGTGAAATAATTTATCTTTTACGGGTGAAATATGTAATCGGGTAAACGGCGGAGCGAATGGCGGAGTTTCCAAGAGCAGATCATAGAGTTATCTTAGAATTTTGGATGATTCATGATGGTGAGTCACAATGTGAACACATTAAATGTTGCACATGGTCATCATTACAAACTATTAGGAATTTGCAAACTAGTCCTTATACTTTTGGAATTTTGCAAAATGGTCCCTAGGAGTTATTTGCACCTAAGTCCTTGAAGAAGCCACCTCCTTTCCACTTAATCCCTCCCTTGGACGCAGCCCTCTCTATATATATAGACCATCAACACTTTATTTTCTTCCTATTACAAGTTTAACACAAAAACACCAAAGTTCATAAGTCTTAGAATCATTGTGTGAAGCAAGTCATTGGATCTTTACTT
Source organism: Sophora flavescens (assembly GCA_030762895.1). Classification (NCBI taxonomy): domain Eukaryota; kingdom Viridiplantae; phylum Streptophyta; class Magnoliopsida; order Fabales; family Fabaceae; genus Sophora; species Sophora flavescens. Next base: position 4,670,142 of record CM061070.1, read on the forward strand.
GTTTTTGGATCTTCAAGAGGTAAATCATATTCTCCTTTCCTAATCATGTTTATGTTCTTCAATAAGTTTCAAGATTCAAAGCTTTATTCATCTAGGCTTTTCACTTTTAAGTTTCTAGATCTAGAACTTTGAAAATCCATAACAAATTCTAGAAAAATCCCATGATGTTGAAACCACTTGCTATGTTCTTGTAATCATGTTTATTGTCTATATCTAAGAGCATGTGATGATCGAAAATTTCCTTCCTTTTTAACTTGAGTTGGCCGAACCTATGGAGAAAGGATCCATGGAGTTTTGGTTTTGTTTTCTTTCATGTATGATCATGTATTCAATATGACATGTATGATACCATGCCTAAATCCATGTTAGCCAATCAAAATTAAATTTCTAACCCTAAGTTCATGTGATGGCCGAATCATAGAGGAAGAGTTTTGATGGAGTTTTGTTCATTGTTTTGATGTATGATCATGTATTTCAACATACATACATGTACACTTGTTAAATCCTCATTTTCATGAAACTACAAACCCTAACCTTAGGATTTATTGATGGCCTACCTTGAGGCTTGTAGGATTAGGATGATTTTGATTTCCTAATATTGTTGTTTAGTCTTAATCCGTTGTCTTAAGTATGTTAGAAACCTTAATCCATGACTTAGGAGATTTTTGGAATTGGTTAAGCCACTAAACCCTAGTAGGTCGTGACCTATATAGGTTTATTTAGTGATGTTTTAGTTGTTTGATTAAGGGATTGATTGGTTGTGTGTTGAAGGTTAACTGTGTTTACGGCGTACGAGGATTTCCGACACCCGGCAAGTTATTACTTTTTCACCGAGGAACTTCGAGAGGTAAGAGGGGTTACCTGACGAGTTATTCAGATGAACACATGTTCTTGTTTGTGGTCTGTATATTTTTATTTATGTATTTGGGGTGTTTTCAGTTTATTTTATTCGGCTATGTGTGTTTATAGCTGTAATTTATTGATCTGCTTTTAATTTATTTAATTATCTGCAACTATTTATTATATTACTGTGATGCATAATATGCCAGTAATATACTGATGATGATGATGTTGGATGTTGTTTGTGAAGTCTGACAGTGGTTAGTGCCCAACCGATTATTAAGATAAAAGCGTTAATAAGCGGTATAAATTATATTCAATGTTTTTATGGGAAAATGTTGATATATAATATTTATGGAAAATATTATTTGGGAAAAATAATAAGTATTTGAGAAATATTATTATTTTAATGATTCATTAATAAAAAAAATTTGATTTATGAGTCACAGAGAGGGCGTAACCGTGAAAATATTTTACTACTGCTAGTAGCTATATAATATATTCCGAAATATTGTAAAATGTTGCTCTGTGAAATTTATCTGCGAAAATAAGTTAACCGTGATTTTAAAAAAATGTTTACGTGGAAAAAGTTGAGTTTTGGCTTTAAATTGGTTTAAAATGATGTAACGACGACCATTTGGAAAACCGACGACGGCAAGTATTTTAGAGACGGCAACGTGTATTTTTGGTGAATTTCAAATCTCTGTGACCCTCTTTTCTGAAAATGATATTTTCGGCAACCGGTGTTTTATGACGGAATTTACCCATATAATAAGTTTTCCGGAAATCAAGTTTTGAGTTGAACATGATTTTAAAGATTTTAGAACTTAATAGCCGAGACGTCGGGATGGTAAAGTTTTATGAGTTGTGGACTTAGTGTCTAGTGTATACAAGAGATATATTGTGCTTGAAAGAGGAGTTTAATGATGTTTTCTATCACCACGAACTTAAGACTGATTGCAAGGTCTAAAGGTTTCATGATTGAGCACTCGGATTGTGAAATCATGTGTTGTTAATAATGTTTTAAAGACGTTTGGAGTTGAAGATGGTCGAATGTTTTGTGTACTTTGACAAAAGAACATTATTCACAAAGAGAAAAGACGAGAATATAATGTTTTACATGCATTTAAGCAGGCATACTTTCGAATTGATTTGAGCATGGCACCTTAATGGTATACATGTAGTTAATCATGATATCGAGAGGATATTCATGTCATTGTACCTTGTGTGGACAATGAGGACCAATTGTGTTAACGATCACTGTACCTTGTGTGGACAGTAATGCATGGTCTTGCGAGTGCCTTTATGGCAACTCAGTTTGATCAATTCTGCGTGTTGTTGATATCTCCGGGAGATTAGGTAAAATGTTAGAGAACGATTATTGAAGTGTATCATGCATATTTTAAAACGACGACGTTTGGGTGTGAATCCCTTTGAAATGCTATGATGTGTGATACCTTACTTGTGAGAGTTTAACTGATATGGATATATATATGTATACATATGTTTTGTTCTGTCGTGCATGTGGTTCTCGTGTTATGACTCAAATGTCGGTTTCTCATTCTTGCATATTTTCTTTCCGTTCTCTTCTCGTGTTATATTTTATCTGCGATTAGATGGATCCAGAGATCTCCTTAGCCCATCAGTGGTTGAGGACGATCATGTTTGATCGGGCCCACTATGCTGGTGCATGGGAGATAAATCCTGGGGCTTTGAGCGCCACATACTATGGCCCATCTACGGAGACAGCCGGCACGGCAGCTAGGGGACCCATTTTGAGACTACATATGGTGGAGACTTGTGAGAAATCGTTACCTCCTGTATGGCAATACCTATAGTTTTTGAGGGATTATGGATTGCTTGATTATCCGCACCAGCCTGTTGAGCTGCTTCAGGTGACACCTGTAGCAGCAGCACCACCAGTTTAGGTGGAGCTGGATGACATAGAGGAAGATCCCGAGGAGCATTTTGAGGAGGAGCTTGAGGTTCACTCACCGGCCTTTAGGGATGGCCCAATGGGTGAGGTAGTAGATGTATCTTCACCGGATACACCTTCAGTGAGTGTGGGTGATCATTCTGATTTCCCCAGTAGTTCTTATTAGCTTTGACCAGCTTAGGTATAGTCGTTTTTAGAGTAGCGAGTCTTTCATCAGTTTTTTATTAGGCTGCTGAGAGCCATTTATTTTGATTGTGGTTCTAGTTGTGTCGCTACTGTTTATGTATATATCTTTACTTTTTCTTATTTAGTGTGATGGAGAAAAGCCTATCATGATGGAGGCTCTTTTGTGATCTCCTATAGTTATAGTTTTATGTTTTGTATAAAACTTATGACGCTTATTTATGCTTATGACATACATCTCCGAGTTGGTTTGCTTTGTCTTGAGTTGATATTATGAAGAAGGAAATTTTTCAAATTTTATCACAATTTTCGTAAAGGTAAAACATTGAAAGTAACATTTTCCGAAAGTAACCAGCATTTTAGTTTTATTTCCGCATTTTGGTTAACTATGTGACGGCCCCAGAAAGTTTGTCGCAACTTTCATTGTGTGGTTATTTCATTGTTTGCTTGCAAGAAGGTTTTAGAAAAGGATTTTTCTAAAACTGTTAAGAAACACAATTCAACCCCCTTCTTATGTTTCCCTATGTCAACTTCACACAATATGCTAAAAATCACTTCCCAAGAAAGCATGCAAGAAATGTAGCCACAACGACACAAGGGCCACAAACCACTCATTCATGTTTTAAAAGGAACATGTATTTTCTACTGTGAAGAGTTTCAATACAAAAAACAAAAAACAAAAAATGAGAGCGAAGAATGGTATAAGAGAATATTGGATGGGGAAATGGGAACCCTAGAAGTTGAGAAGAAATAATAAATAAAGAAATGGAATTTAAAGTTTTACAATTAGATTAGAGGGGGATAGAGAAAAGGGAAATATGTTGGTGCGAGGTCGTCGGAAAAAATTTGTTTTTTGACGAAAAAAATGGTGCAGGAAGTCATCAGAGAGAAAAGGGAGTTTTTTTTTAAAAAAAACTTTAACGTTATTTTTTACACTATTCTAATGTTTCTAATGATTAGAATAACGATATTAACTTTTGCAAACTTAGAGAATTAATGTGACACAAATAAAAGTTAGGGGACCGACTTAAACACAAAAAATAAAGTTGGGAGACGAAAAGATTAAATTTGCCTAAGATTTTAATATTTTTTTAAAAATTATGCACTATTTTATTTTTCATGAAATAGAAATGGAGGAATAAAATCATCTTAAATTACTTCCTTTATCATATTTGTGATTTGAGCAATGCTATATCATTCGAAAAGATTTATACAAAAGTGATGATGAAGGGACAACGTTACATTTCAATTCACAGATTGTAATTTTAAAAAATAAAATACAACTTAGTGGCTGGACTGAAATCATGTCAAGTCATCCACAAGCTGTTTTTGTAGCATTCGTTTCGTACTCAGGATAATTTTCCATGTGATTTAATGTTTTTGCACAAGGAGTCAAGGATTAAAAAATCTATTAAACAATGAAAGGATGTTGGTAGCAGTGGTAAGGAGCTTGAAGTCTTGGGTTCAAGTCTTATGAATGAAAAATAGATAGGCGCAGCAAGAGATTTTCCCCTCAAATGGGTCTACCTGACTCTACTTGAATTAGTCAAAATTCAATTGATTTCTGGACACCAGTAGTCTCTAACCAAAATGAAAATTTACTAAATACATTCTACTATAATTTAAAAAATATATCGCTCTATTAATGCTCTCTTATTCCATTTAGCGAAGAAACAAAGTGATAAAGTTAAAGTTTTAAAAAATAATTATTAATGGCTTATTGTGTTTCTAAAGCAACAAAATAAGATGAAATAAAATATTTCCCCCAAAGCGATAGATATTATGAAAGGGAGAGAATAGATCATCATACTTGTAATTTTTTAAGTAGTTATTATAAAAATCAAACATTTTAATGACACGATAATTGATTGGTTGATAAGATAAAAAAACAAAACCTTTACACTCGTCACTAGGGGTGTAAATGAGCTGAGCTATTCGTGAACTATGTTGGAACCAAAGTGGTTTTAGATTTAATAATCTCTAAGTTTTGATGCTAACAAAAGGATTAAATTTTCTTGGTAAAATATTAGTTGAGATCTAACTAGTGCTTTCAGTTATGCAGGAATGCTTTTATAAGTAAAATAAACTTGGGATAAGTTTCAATTGAAAAATATACGTCCACCCCTGTAGATGGGCTGCTCAAGAACTGTGGTAAATTTACCTTGTTGTTTTCTTTAGTAGACGAGGCTATAAATGAATACCTAAATAACTTATTAGGTACAGCAAGTCCAAAGACTTGAAAATAAGCGCGTCCAACTTGCCACGTCAGCAGACGAGTACTATCCTTGAAACTCAAGTATACATCCATAGTGCCTAACTAAAATTCAGTAGAAGTCAATAGTGTCACGTCATTGGATGGAGTATCTCTAAGGACTTAGCAAGTCCAAATACTTGTGTGGATGAGCGCCCCTACCACACCAGTGGACGAGCAGAATAAAATCTTGTATAGATGCGTTCTTAAAACTAAGTTGACGGTTCTATATGTTCTATATCTTTACTACCTTGAAAATGATGTAATGCAATCCGGTCCACGATGAATTTATTTCAAATGAATATTTGTTCTTCCCATTTGTTTTTATCTAATTTAATGTCTTGTTTCCCTTGAGAAAATTCATAGTACTATCAAGGAAATACAAAAAGTAAAAAGTACAATCGGAATTGCAAAACGATATGTACGATGGCATCTTTATTGCTGAACAAAAGCTGGATTATACACAAAGGAGGAAAGAAAGTTTTTAAGGTACAATTTCTCAGAACAGTGAGCCTTCATTTTGTGATTTTCTGATAACCAAGGATGCTTTTCAACATGGCCAAAATCAAGCTATCAGTCTCAACGGATATCATACATTTAATGTTATCTCTAAAAGGGACTATTCAAATAACCGTTGAAGAATTACAAGAGAAAAAGAAGGTCACTATAAATTGAAGACCTCGGATACTGAAGGAACAACCCTTGCCTGCACAATCTTGCTAGAAAATGCTTTGGCCATTTGATCAATTACAAGATATTAAAAGCTCATATTCTCGTTGTAAATCAAAAGTCTGTAATTCTTAAAGATTGAATATTTGTGAAAATATTTAGTAGATCTTAAACCTTCATACCCTCACATATAGTGAGTTAGAAAGATCTTAGAAAAATCTGGGATAGGGTTAGAGCCTGAAGAGGCTTGGCAAGAAAGCAGTACTTATAGCCTAGAGAGGTGAAGAATACTTGTTGTAGAAACTATTTGGAAATAGTGGAGAAAATCCTTCAAGTAGATGGGACTGGACATAGCTCTTGGTTGGAAAAGAGTGAACCAGGATAAAATACCTGAGTGAATTTTCTATCCCTTATCTTTTACAGTTTATTTATTTTTACTAACTGTGGGATTTGATTTTGGTTTTGTTAATCTTTTAAAAAGGATTTCTTGTGTGCTTAATCTTTTTATCTTCTACTTGTGAAAAAGTTTCTCAAAAAGGGTTTTTTTGTAAATAATTAACAAACATAATTCAACCCCCCTTCTTGTGTTTGCTGTGACAACTTTAGTTGGTATCAGAGCTCAGCCTTGACAGGGTTGAGCATCTAACAAGTGCTTAGACAGTACGATCCTACAATCGTGGATGCAGAAGGACAAGCTATCAATAGACCCCCTCTCTTTGATGGAACTGATTATGATTATTGGAAAAAGAGGATGATGGCATTCTTGGATGCACAGAATGAGGACATCTGGGAACTAATAGAAAATGGCTACACTGAGCCAAGGAGTGAAGCTGGAGCTACAGTGCCTAGATATGAATGGACTCAAGAGCAGAAAAGCCAACATCAACTAAACTTGAAAGCTAAGCACTATCTCATGTGTGCTATCACCAGATCTGAGCATGACAAGGTTCATAGTTGCAACACCGCTAAAGAAATCTGGGATACTCTTGTACTAGCTCATGAAGGTTCCTCACAAGTGAAGGAATCAAAGATATGCATGTTGGTTCACCAATATGAGCTATTCAAGATGGCTGATCATGAAACTATAGACCAGATGTTTGGGAGATTCCAAACAATCACCAACAGTCTCAGGTCTCTTGGAAAGGTCTATGAGAACATAGATCATGTGAGAAAAATTTTGAGAAGTCTCTCAAAGAAGTGGAGACCTAAGGTAACTGCTATCCAGGAAGCAAAGAATCTGAATACTCTTTCTCTAGAAGAGCTTCTGGGGTCATTAAAAGTTCATGAACTTGAGCTTAATGAAGAGGAAAACTCCAGAAAAGGAAAGTCCATGCCTTAAAGACCAAGAAAGCTAGTTCCTCAAAGATGCTTAAAGTTGCTGAGTCCTCAGATGAAGCTGATACATCAAATAATGAAGATGACTCAGATGAGGATGAACTATCTTTCATCTCCAGAAAAATCCAACACATGTGGAGAAATAAAGGTGGATTTAGAAGGAAGCAGTTCAACAAAAAATTCTCCAAGGAGAAGTCAAATTCCAAAGAGAAAGGTTCACCCATGTGCTTTGAATGTAAGAAACCAGGACATTTCAAAGCTGACTGCCCAGATTAGGACACACAGTCCATAACAACGTGATTAGGACACACAGTCCACAACAACGTGATTAGGACACACAGTCCACACAACGTGGCACGGATCAAGGATCAACGTGCATATTACAGAATACTAGAAGCGACGTCTCGCGAACTAGATTCAATTCACATGTGTTTACTTTTCGCTCACTGAAAATCAAATCCAAAACAAAACCTCGGTCACTTATCCAAGTAACCGGAATGTTTCCAAATCATTTAGGAGAAAATCCTTTTCCTTTGCAAAATCTTTTCTAAAACATTTAGGAAATTCGTTTGTATTTGAAATTCCTTGATGGAATAAAGTCAAATATTTTCAAAGGGCTTTTCTTTCATAAAACACATAGTTCGAAAAAGGTTTTCTCTCATACCAACTTTGGATCATAAAAAGGGTAGTTTCTATCGTCTTAAAAACGCTTCAACGTTTCTTTTCAAAATAAGAATCTCATTTTCTTGAAGTAAGTGTTTTAAACAAGGAACTTTTATAAATGAAATCAATACTTTCAAAGTTCTATTCAAGGCTTATTAAGGCTTTTAATCCTTTATAATCATTGTGCACAGACTCAAGTCCGGCTTCTCAAACTTCAATCAACAGTAATATATTCTCAACAATAAGATCACAGTTAACGACAGTTCATCACATATATATAATTCGTAACACTTGAAAGCAAGTAATATTCAACTTCAATTAATAACCACAATAGTTCAAGTAAACAAGTTATTCAAGTATTGGCTCAATATCACAATAATATTCAAATCACTCAAGTAAACACATACACACGTGCATATAGTCATTGAATATCCCTCGGCAATCCCCTCTTACCTTCCGTGAAGGTAAGGAGATTAGATGCTTGGATAGGTAAACCACGAACGTCCCTGTTCCTCCGCGATGAAAGTCTAAGGTTATGAACACAAAATCACAAGTTAAACTCAAACAAGAACACTAAACCACAAGGTATAGGTTCGTCCAAGACTAGTTCTTAGGGTTAGAGATTCCCGAAAATTATACAACTCATGGATTTATGATCCTTAAGTGTTAGGAGTTCATAAACAATCATCTTTTGACAAAGTTGAATTAAAATCCCACTAAGTACTTGACTTAGGGTTTCGGTCAAGCATAGATAAATAGGCTAGAAAATATTTTAAACTTTCCAATCACTTAGACATAGCATCCTTTAACATAAGGAGCTTTTTAGTCCATGATCACTTTGGAAAACAAAACTCAACATCTTTGCCATAACCATTGAAGGTTTCGGTCTTAACAAGAAATAGGGGTTAGAAATCTTCAAACTTTCCAATCTTTTGGACATAGCATCCTTTAACATAAAGGAGCTTTAATCCATAATCATCTTGGAAAACAAAATAAAATAACACCTCCTAGGTCAAATGTTACTTTCGGCCATTATAGGAAAATAAGGCAAGAAAATATTTTAAACTTTCCAATCACTTAGACATAGCATCCTTTAACATAAGGAGCTTTTTAGTCCATGATCACTTTGGAAAACAAAACTCAACATCTTTGCCATAACCATTGAAGGTTTCGGTCTTAACAAGAAATAGGGGTTAAAAATCTTCAAACTTTCCAATCTCTTGGACCTAGCATCCTCCTATATCAAGGAGTCTTAATCCATGAACATTTTGGAAATTAAAACTTAAACAACATAGCCTTAAAACTCATTGGTTTTGGTCTTTACATAAAAATAGAGTAAAAATATTTAAACTTTCCAATCACTTAGACATAGCATCCTTTAACATAAAGGAGCCTTGGTCCATGATCATTTTGGAAAACAAATCTTTAAACTTTCCAATCACTTAGACATAGCATCCTTTAACATAAGGAGCTTTTGTCCATGATCATCTTGGAAAACAAATCTTTAAACTTTCCAATCACTTATACATAGCATCCTTTAGCATAAAGGAGCCTTGCTCCATGATCATCTTGGAAATGAAACTCAAATACAAACTCATACTTGTAAAAGTTGAAACAAGATCCATATAAACCACATACATGGTTTCGGCCTCCTTAGAAAGAAGAGGTTAGGAAACTTTGTTTTACACAACCTTTTAGTATGTGATAGTATGAGTAAATACAAGAATATAGAAAGTGGTTTCAACTCAAAATAAGTTTTCTACCATTTTTAAGAGATTTTAGAAGTTTGAAAGCTTAAAGGAAACTTAAAGCAAAACTATGAACATAAAGACAATAACTTGAAAAATAAACAACATAGGATCATTACCCTCAACAATATGAAGAACTTTGATGAAAAACTTAAAGTAAAAAGCTTGATAAAAATGTAAACTTTGTAAGAAATAAGAAGAAGAAGAAGAAAGGTAGTAAAGTGAAAATGTGAGAAAATGGAGGAAAGTGATGAATGGTGGAAATGAAGGGTATTTATAGAGAATGGAGGCAGGGGTCACGGTTTTGAGGGGAAAGAAGAAGAAAGAAGAGAAGAAAGAAGATGAAAGAAGGTGAGTTGCTTGTAGAGAGGATAAGGAGTTAAGGTGATGTGATGTGATTGGAGAGATAAAGATGAAAAAGTGAGATTTTGAAATAAAGTCAAGATTCACTTTTGAGATGTGTCATAGGATTCACATCAAGTCACTTCATGTCACTTCATCCTCTTGATACTCTGCTCCATTACGTATCTGATGACTTCCCCGATCGTATTTCCCGACGATTTCACCCGGGAAATCCCTAAGATTTTGGCCCCGAACAAGATTTTTAGAAAAACTCCAAACCCACACAAAACATCATAAAAACACTAACTGTCTCATTCACGAATTAAAATTTTGTCTCTAGCTCAGTAAACTTGTACTGGCAGTGAGAATCCAGACCGGTTTTCATCTGAATTTTCGACCGAAAATTTTACTGTGACTTCATACGGTAAAACAACACAGGGAAATGATTTTATTTTAAATAAAATCATCCTTTGGATTTTATCAAAAATAAATACATTAAAGCATGTATTTACTGATAAAAAATCATACGAAAAACAGGGTGTTACATCTAGTGTCCATTGAGGATGAACGATGGATTTGGCACAAAAGGTTGGGTCATGCAATTTTGAGATTAATCTCAAAACTGAAAAAGCATAACCTTGTAAGAAGACTACCAAACCTTAGTTTCAAATCTGATGCTCTCTGTGATGCATGTCAGAAAGGAAAACAAGTCAAAGGTTCCTTTGAATCTAAGAATGTTGTTAGTACCAACAGGCCACTAGAATTGCTACACCTTGATCTCTTTGGTCCAACAAGGACTGCCTCTGTCAGTGGTAAGAAATATGGTCTTGTCATAGTGGACGACTACACTAGATGGACATGGGTTATGTTCTTTGCTCACGAGGGTGAGTCATTCAAGGTCTTTTCTGTATTCTGCAAACGTGTACAGAATGAAAAAGGCATGTGTATAGCTTCAATTAGAAGTGATCATGGGGGAGAATTTGTCAATGAGTTATTCCATGAGTTTTGTGAAGAAAGTGGTATTCAGCATAACTTCTCAATACCAAGAACACCACAGCAAAATGGTGTGTTAGAGAGAAAGAACAGATCTCTTCAAGAGATGGCTAGGACTATGCTCAATGACAATTCTGTCCCTAAGCACTTCTGGACTGAAGCTATGAACACTGCCTGCTACATTCAGAACATAATATACATTAGACCTATTCTAAATAAGACTCCTTATGAATTATGGAAAGGTAGAAAACCCAACATTTAATACTTTCACCTTTTTGGATGTAAATGTTATATTTTGAATACAAAAGATCAACTTGGTAAATTTGATGCTAAAGTAGATAATGGAATACTTCTAGGATTTTCTGAAACTTCAAAAGGCTTTAGAGTTTATAATTCTAGAACTCTAGTTGTAGAGGAATGTATTCATGTAAAATTTGATGACAAACAGCCTGATAAGAGAGTAACAGAGCTAGATGAAGCTTTTACAGATCTTGATCTAAATATCTCAAGAGAGAAACCAGAAATCAAGTCTAATATCCAAGTAGACGACACTTCTCAACAACAACCTGAAACGTCTACCTCTCAACAAGAAAATGCTCAGAAATCTTGGTATTTCAGAAATTACCATCCTCAAGATCAAATCATTGGTGACCCCAATGACAAGCTAAGAACTAGGTCAACCTTCAGATAACAAAGTGATTCTGCTCTTGTCTCTGAATGTGAACCAAAGACAGTGGACGATGCTCTACTGTACGAAGGATGGATTCTTGCAATGCAAGAAGAGCTTAATCAGTTTGAGAGAAGTGAAGTCTAGACTCTTGTACCCCTGCCTGAAGACAAGTCAGTCATTGGAACAAAGTAGGTCTACAGAAACAAGCTTGATGTAGATGGTAAGGTTGTGAGAAACAAGGCAAGACTTGTTGGTCAAGGCTACTCGCAAAAAGAAGGTATAGACTATACTGAAACTTTTGCACCCATTGCTAGGCTAGAAGCTATAAGAATTTTAATATCTTTTGCTGCACAACATAGCTTTATGCTTTTTAAAATGGATGTTAAAAGTGCCTTTTTAAATGGCTTTATTAATGAAGAAGTATATGTCATGCAACCTCCTGGCTTTGAAAATACAAATCACCCTGAACATGTTTATAAGCTTAAGAAGGCAATATATGGACTTAAACAAGCTCTTAGAGCTTGGTATGATAGGTTAAGTTCGTTTCTAATGGAAAGTGGTTTTAACAGAGGAAAAGTAGACACAACTTTATTTAGAAAGTATGTTAAGTCATATTTCAATATAGTACAGATTTATGTTGATGATATCATTTTCGGTGCTACTAATGAATCTCTGTGCAAGGAATTCTCTATGTAAATGCAGAAAGAATTTGAAATGATCATGATGGGAGAACTCAAATTCTTCCTTGGACTTCAAGTTAAACAGTCTATGGACGAGGTGTACATCCATCAGACTAAGTATACAAAGGAATTGCTAAAGAGGTTTAAGTTGGATGATTGCAAACCAATGAATACTCCTATGCATCCCACTTCTATACTGAACAAAGATGATAAAGAGAAAAAGGTAGACCAAAAGGTATATAGAGGTATGATAGGATCTCTTTTATATCAGACTGCGTCTAGGCCTAATATAATGTTCAGTGTTTGCTTATGTGCTCGTTTTCAATATGATCCTAGAGAGTCTCATCTCTTAGCAGTGAAAAGAATATTTAGATATTTAAAAGGTACTACTAATCTGGGCTTGTGCTTTAAGAAAAATGATGATTACAGATTAGTTGGTTTTTGTGATGCTGACTATGCTGGAGATAGAATTGAAAGAAAAAGCACCAGTGGAAGATGTCACTTCATTGGAGCTAACCTAGTATCATGGTCAAGCAAAAGGCAAAGTACCATTGCTCTATCAACTGCTGAATCAGAATACATATCAGCTGCAAGCTGCTGCTCACAACTTCTATGGATCAAACACCAATTGGAGGACTACAATGTATTTGTAAGTAGTATTCCACTTATGTGTGATAATACTGCTACAATCAATTTATCTAAGAATCCAATATTGCATTCTAGAGATAAGCATATAGAAATCAAACATCATTTTATTAGGGATTATGTGCAAAAAGGTGTGGTTGATGTTCAATTTGTAGATACTGACCACCAATGGGCAGATATCTTCACTAAACCTCTTGCTGAGGACAGATTTATCTTTATAAGAAAGCATTTGAATATGTTGTATGTGGATTGAGGTAGTATATTAATTGTTAATTTGGTCATCCATAGCATGTTTTCTCTGCACATCCACTAGTCATGACGTCCAGAGCAAGTAAAATCTACGCGTCCACTATCTATGTCTTTACGCATCCACTTTTTGTCTTGTGTGGACTCGTCTATGCACACATTTATTGCTTATATTATTTTTTCGTTGAACACATTTACTTAAAACGCTTCTCTTTCCTTGTTGAGTCATCTACCCTCATCAATCCCATTGTAACTTTTCACGGTCCCAAGATTACCAACGCCGTTTTACACTTAATGACATGTCTTGTCATTTTTTTTTTGGAAACTATTAGTTTTCAGAAATCTTTAAAAGTAACATCTTTCCCTCTGAAAATATTTTCGCATCTCTTCATCCCTATCAACCTCTTTCTCTCAATCTTTTGAACTCTTTGTCTCCCTTGTTCTTCCAAAACTCATCTTACTCAATAATGGCTTCAACCACTGCTCCCATGCCTACTTTTGCAACTGACACTATGTCTATATCCGTGGAACATCACTTCAACTTTGTAATTCTACAAGAATACAATTTGGATGTGAGTAAGTTCATTAACGATGCTGGATGGGATGGAATCTTTTTGGAAAAGGTCTTTGTATCCTGATTTGATAAGGGAATTCTAGAGAAGACCAAAAATCTCTGAAACAGAAGTGGTTGGATTTGTGCTGCGAAGGAAAGTGATGATAGTATTAGAGAAAACCATCTCTGATGTGATTGCTTGTGCTCAAGAAGGTTTTGTCTTCACGGAGAACTGGGAAGAAGACCTAGGTGGTCCAGAGACAATTGTTGTTACCCTTATGAGGCAAGACAGCATGAGAAATCACTCCTGGAAATCCTCTGAGATGAAAGATCACATCAGGATTCTTCACCAGATTCTGAACAAGGTGGTGCTGTATAAGATTGGCTCTAAGGACAATTTATCAGCTCTTCACAAGTTCTGCCTTTGCCATCTGGTTTTTGAAACCAAGATTAACCTACCATGGATCCTATTTCATCGATTCAAGGATGCCATTACCAATAGAGAATCTGCTTCTCACATTAATTTCACTCATCTTCTGTCAAAAATTCTCAAGCAGCAAGGAGTGTACGATATTCTAAGTTAAAAGCCTAAGGATGAACAAGAAAGACTCCTTCGTGAGAAAGGGTTGCAAGCTGTTAATTTTGGCAGAGTAAATCTCAGTGGCATGCAACTCAGCACTTACAAACAAGTGGAGTTGGCAAAGCTTGAATAGAAAATTTAGATTAAGGAAGAATCAATTGAAGCCAACGAAGCTGCAGTCCTTGGTTTAAAGAAAGAACCAAGAGGAAGACGGTGGCTGTGAGGCAACCCATTCCCAAGAGGACTACTAGAGGATCTGTCCCCTTTGTATCTTCTGGTGCTACTCTTCCACCTGCACCACAAAGGTCAAGGAAAGTCATCATGTCTAAAGAAAAAGATAATGCTGAATTTCCTATTGCTGCCATTCTAGAAAAACAAACTGCTGCTGTTGCTGGTCCAATTGCCAAGAAGAAGAGGCAACCAACAAAGAGGGCTAGAACAACCTTGACTTCAGAGGTAGTAATCTCTGCTGATGACCCTGTTAGGTTAGCAGTAGATGAATTAGTATCTAATTTAGGAACTCATGCTGATAATGTCTCTGCTCCACATGATATGAATAATGTTTATGTTCCTACCCTACCACAATCATCACCCTCACCTCTACCACATATAGACAATAGCATTACCATTGGAGCCCCATTTCCTTATCCCTTGAAAACTTTATTTCCACCCATAATTCTCTCTTCCACTCTCTATGCTGGTAAATCTGAAAATTGGGCCAAAGTACAGAGAGAATGGAAAATACTTTTCCACACCATTCCACAAGAACTAGAACTCATTCTAACAAAATGGTATCCCCTGGCTGAGTATGAGTATGAACCCCTCAACATCTATCCATATTGGGTCAATCCTGAACCCCACACTCCAACTGGCCCATTCCCTTCCCAAATGTTCAATGAACATGGATCTCTCCTCATCCACCTTCCCCAACAAAGTTTCCCTGCCAGAAAAGTCTACCCCAACCTAATGAAACTTCCACCTCTTAAACCATTCACTGATGGAGTAGAAAGAGTTATCATATCTGATTGGAATACTGATCCCATCAAGAAGGATCTTGGGAGTGTTCTTGAGAAAAGAGCCAGATCCTTCAGGCAAATTCCTTTTGTCATGGACAAGACTACAAAATGGATGACTTTCAAACACCCAAGAGAATATGGAGCTGATGTTGACCAGTTTGTGGACACTCTCATGTATGAGATGCTGAAATGGGAATTCAGCCACTTCAGAGATGACAGAGCTGCACGATTTGTCCTTCCAACCTGGTTAAGATACTCCACTTCTACAAATGTTGGAGTCAAGCCCAACAAGATTTGTCCTATGAATAGTGAAGAAAGAACGAAGAAAAAGAAAATAATATTGGACGAGGAGGTTCCGTCCACTGCAATTTTATAATTTTCTGTTGGACGAGGAGGTTCCATCCACTGCAATTATTTAATTTTTTGTTGGACGAGGAGGTTCTGTCCACGGCAATTATCTAATTTTATGTTCACTGCAATTATCTAATTTTCTGTTGGACGAGGAGGTTCCGTCCACTGCAATTATTTAATTTTATGTTGGACGAGGGGGTTCCGTCCACTGCAATTAACAAATTTTCTGTTGGACGAGGAGGTTCTGTCCACTGCAATTTCATTTTCAAACTGAAGACTAAAAAATAAAGAAAGAAGAAAAAGAAAATAATGAAGAAAGGAGGAAGAAAAGAAGGAGAAAAGAACAATCAGCAAAAAGAGAAGCAAGGAGATTAAGTTAACCCTAAAAGACCCCATTTTACATACCAGACAAAACCTTTCTTCCTCCTCCCACTCTCCAACTACCCCTACGCCTCCTCTGCCCATTGGTCCTTCTTCTTCCTCATCTCCTCCCTCATTTTAACCTAGCAGCCCCACTCATAACCCTAAAAAACTCATTTTACATATCAAACAAAACCTTTCTTCCTCCTCCCACTCTCCAACCGCCTCTACACCTCTTCTACCCATTGGTCCTTCTTCTCCCTCATCTCCTCCACTCTCTTAACTGCATCACACTTCCTTCTCTTTTCAAACACGCGACCTTCACATCAAATCACCTACTTTCCTCTGCTCACGCCACCTCCATCTGGGTACACGCGATCTCTGCTCAGAACCGCCCAAGCTCCAGATTTCGTGGGACCAACCTTGAAGCCGTTGGGTAAGGAGAAGCATGAAGCCCTCTCCTCCATCTATAAAAGGAGAGGGGGGGAAGAACGAAAGAGGGGCGAGAGAAAGGAGACACGGAGGGGAAGACAGAGGGAGAGGGAGAGGGAGATTTTTTTTATCTGATGTTTTCTTTGTGAAGAAAAAGATATTGGGTTTGAGGTAGAAATGGAGGGGATCTTCACTTTTTTAAACGTAAAGAGGGGATTTTTGGGTTAGTGATTTGAGTTTTTTGTTCTCTTCTCTATCATTAGAGTGGTTCCAAATTTTCAGAAGGAGAAAGAGTTAAAAGAGTCAGTGAAACTGAAATGTGAGGGTTTTTTATCTTAAAATTTTACTACTAGGAGAAAGCAAAATCATTGTTATTCTGCTCTCATTTGGTAATCATTGTTCTTTTTATTGATATTATTCATGAGTTTCTCTTGACATTCTTATTTTTCTATGTCTCTATTTATGACAAAAAGAAAATCCATGGATATTGAAACTGTATGAGTTAGTATGATGTTTGTTATATGAGTTCTTATGTTTGTTTCAGAAATGATGATCGTAGGGTTCCTATTTCGTTGTTTGCTGTCATATGTGGAAATGCATGACACTCTAGTAATCTTTATATGGCTATACTGTTACCAAACACTTAAAATGTTTCATTTTTTTTCCTATTTTCATTTTTGTTCTATTTACATAAAAATAAAAGAAGATCACTTAAATCCCCTTCAACCGGTTTGTTCGCTTTTTACAAAAATAAAGTAAATTGCCTTTCGATAAATAAATGATCGAACTTGTTTTATTTAGGGATGGCCTATGGACTTGGTTGCCATATTCAATCCCTTAGAATAAAGGTTGCCCTATGGACTTATATGCCATGCTCAACCTATTTAGGACTTCTCAACATTTAATCAAAAAGGTAGAATAAAATAAAAATGAGATCATGAAATAACATTTCTCTTCCTAATTCCTATGTGGCATTTTTATAAATACTTAATTAAATCAATGTTATTTTTGGGTTGCTCTATGACAAGTGTCATGCTCAATCCTTTAGATTTTGAGGTTGCCCTGTGGACTTACGTGTCATGTTCAACCTCATTTAGGTTTAATCAAAAAAAATTTCACAAATATAAAACCGATAAAAATACAAAATATCTTAAAATTCAAAATGATTTTTCCTTTAAATGATTTTCGGGTTAAAACAAATATTTTCAAGGTTACTAATAATTTACACAACTAATTTTGGGTAACCATTTTTATAGATGTTCTAGGGTATCATGGGGTTAAGTCTCCATGCCTTCCCTAGAAGTAATCGACTCCCGAACCCAAAGTTTTTTTAAGGGTTTTCCAACTTCCCCAAAATTAATTAAAGTTGGTGGCGACTCCATGTTTATTCTCTAAAAAAAACAAGTTTTCTTTTTGTCGCAACAGATGGCGACTCTACTGGGAAAGCTTTTAAGAGAGTCAAGCCCGTAAAAATTAGTTTAACTTGTAACTTATTTGTTTCACCTCTTTTTATTGCTATATCTTGCTTTTTTTTCTTACAATAATTAAATAACAAAAACAAAAATGTTTTTATTTTTAGTGATGTTTGTTTGGATTGTCCTTTTTGTTTGGGTTTTCCTTTTATTTAAATAAAAATGAGAAAAATTAGTTGTATATACATTTTAACTCATGTTATTTTTGTATATGTTTCACTAACAATCTTTTTGTTTCCTCCTCCTTTCTTTTCTTTTTCCTATATTTTAACAATAGGGTAGAGGACTTACAACCATTTTTATATATACCTATGCTTTTATTTTGTAGGTTTTTCTTGTATTTTCTTTTCTTTATTTTTAAGTGTTACAGGTTTGTATGCCCCCTTCACACACTTCACTATCATATATTACACACACTCTTAGCTCTATACCCGAGCTTGCTCAAAACCCAAGGATTAGGCCGTGCTCCATATTGTCATTGAAGAGGTCTTGTACCTCCCTAATACTTGTCGGTTCACCACTCAGATTGTACATGAGATCATGGAATAGTCATATTGAGAGGGTTTATCCCTACTTGTGGCTAGATTCATGAATCAGATCCTTATAAGGGCAATCTGGGGACCATGACTTTTAGTGGTCTAGACCCATCCTAATTTTCACTAATAGAGCAAACCTAGTGGCCGACCTGTTTAGGGTCCTAACTTAGGGTGTGTCCATCCTTAGGTTTTACCTGGCTTGGGACAAAAGGGGGCGTCCTTTTCTTTTCTCTCTCTATCATCATAAGCATAAATTGTCATGCATGTTCATTGTGAATATTCACAAAACTAGGGGCGTTTCATTGCCGCCTCAAACCCGAATGACATATTCAATATTATTACACATCTAATAGGCGATATGTCATAATGAAGGTGATGCATTGGCAGCATACCCGTCAGGGTTTTCGACCCCATTGGGTCTCATACTACATGAATCATGTAAGATATGTTTGTTTCACTATACTCATTTTGTTTTTTTCGCTTGTTCCTCTTTGTTGGAAGACCTTGGTATTCATCTTATAGCAAGAAAATGGAAAAGTTTGGTTCCGAAAAGAGTACTACCAATGCGAGCTGTTCCAAGAAAAGTATCAAGATTGATGTGACACTCAATGACGTGAAGAGTTTATGTGAACTTAGCCAGCAAATGCTAGAAAAAGCACGCTCAGGCTTTGTCAGTAAGTATGGTAGAATATTGGACCTATTGCGTGTTCCGGTGGAAGCCCCCGCTTTGAGTGCGTTGGCTCAATATTGGAATTCAACTTTGACGTGTTTTGAATTGCCTGACTTAGACATTACTTCGACCATAGGAGAGTATGCTTATATGCTAAGACTGCCAATTCAAAGGAAGACTCGTGTCTACATGTATTATGGCCAATATGTAACAGATTGGAAGATAGCAAGTCTATTGGAGCTTCAACCGGAACAGCTAGAGAAAGCGGAAAAAGGAACCACCAAAGGATTGAAGAGGCAATTTTTGGGAGTGTATCTCAACAAGCTGGCCAAGAGAAAACTATGGGTTACTTTCAACAAAGTACTAGACTTCGTGATATATGGGTTGGTTCTCTTTCCTTTTGTACCAGATCTGATTGATCAGTCAGCCATGGATGTTTTCTATAGGGTTGAAGAATATGATGTGAACCCGGTCCCTGCTATCTTGGCTGAAACTTTCCTCTCCTTACAGGTTTGTCATCAGAATCAACAAGGGAAACCGCGATGTTGTGCATCAATATTGTATGTCTGGATCATGACTCACTTGTACGCTGACGATAAAATTGATAGAACAGATGACCCACTGAAAGGATTCGCTCGCATGCAACTAAAGCCACGTAAGCTATATGAATGGAAATGAGAGTTTGATCATATCGACCCGCGATCATTTAGTTGGATGTGTCCATGGTACAATAGAGATTCAGTTGTATTCAGTTGTGGAAGTTTTTCAAATGTTCCATTGATGGGTCCCAGAGGTCGTATATCATATTCACCAGCTTTGGTGATGCGTCAGCTCAAGTGGACACAGGATGAACCCCCCGAAGAGCTGCTCGGTGGGGTATTCTTCCTATACCAAGAAAGTGAAAGCATCAAGAGTCAAACAATAGTAGTAAGGTCAGGATGGAATGATGTTCATATGAAAGTACCTGATGAATTAGGAAGGCGAATCATAGCTCACACAAAAAGATATGAAGTATGGAGAAAAGCGAGAAGAGGTTACCCCCCAAGACCGGCATCCCCTCTCCGTAGTGAAAATAATCCTCTTACCGAAGATCAAATGTTGAAAGAAATCGAAATTTTAAAAGCTCAGATGAGGGTTTTGGATGAGAAGGACCAAGATGTCGAAGTAACTATTGTCACACTCCGAAGCAAAGTATAGAAGCTAACTTTACAGATTGAGCATTTGAAAGACGAATGCGCCAATGCCTACGAAGCACCGAGTCATGCAAAAAGGGAAAGAAAAGGAAAAGAAGCAGAAATTCAAGAGCTGCTGGAAAAGATAGAATATCAAGAGAAGATGCTTGTCAAACTTCAAAGGAAGGAAAAAGAGCTCAAGGTAAATGTAGGGGTTCATATTGAAACAATACATATACTATAAGAGATAGTTGAATCCCTGCAAGAATCCTTGGTCCAAACAGAACTGTACTCTGATCGAGGATGGAGCGAAGCAGCCAAGTATCCCGAGCTACTAGCGGAGGCCAACATGAGAGAAAATTGGCTCGGAGCCAAAATAAAAGACACCGAAAGAGTTGAAGCTCAACGTCACGCAGAAAGGGTAAAGGGATGAAAATTGGTAGTAAAGGATGTAATGAATGAAAAGGAAGCATGGAAAAGAAAATACGAGGACATGATGGATAAGCTCCAATATCACACTTCCCAGCTGGTGGAGCGATTTGAAGAAGCATCCATCCACATTCATATGAACCATTTACTTCAGATACCACCAAAGGTGACCGAGTTCTTCAATCATTTTGGGAACCTTGCCAAAGTGTTTAGGAAAAAGAAGATGAGACTCTTAACATAGTACTTTGTGGACCTCGGAGAGAGATGGAAACTATCAATGTATTTCCTTTATTTTGATCGAAGACTCGTGATTTGTATCGAAATATTTATAATGGAATGGAAGTTTTCATCAATGACTATTGAGCATTTTTTAGATGATATCTATAGAGGAGTGCGTTCTCCCTTAGATACATCATCAACTATATTTTTACTCTAAAAACGATGTGTTTTCTGCATAAAAATAAGTACGTTGCTAGTACGGGTGTGGTCTATCGAGGAGTGGATTCTCCCTTGGACTTGACACCAATTGCATTCAAGCTAGAGGGAACCATACCACTTGATTTGATTGCAAGATAAGTATTCTTGCTATAGGTGTATACGACAGTCTTCCTAAGAGCACTCTCGCGGTCAAACAAAGGGTGTTAACTTGCACATGCATACACACACACACAAAAATTTTGGGTTTACAAATGAGATTCTTGGATGCTTTACAGAGTCACATACTTCTGAAAATCCAGGAACCATTGCGCGACCTAGGAAAGGTGACACCAATCAAACCCGAGTTCACAATACCTGATCTCGGACCAGGATGGCTACCAACAGGCCTGAGGAAGGAAGAAACATAAGCTCTGAAATAGATGAAGTGAGG
This sequence comes from Sophora flavescens, assembly GCA_030762895.1. Taxonomy (NCBI): domain Eukaryota; kingdom Viridiplantae; phylum Streptophyta; class Magnoliopsida; order Fabales; family Fabaceae; genus Sophora; species Sophora flavescens. Next base: position 4,691,782 of record CM061070.1, read on the forward strand.
GGAAGGATAAATGAAATGGCTAAAACCCAAGCAATATTAGAAGCCATACTACAGGATATGAGGGAATCTCTCAGCATGCTTAGTGCGAACAGAGATGCAAATGAACCTAGTAGGCAACGGATTTCTTCCGTGGTAACAGCATCGATGTTCACAAACATTAGCACGGGTCTCATTCAGGGAATATCTAGCCCCGACCAGACATATCACACGGCACCAATAACACTTCCCATTGGAGAAGGATATCCGCCTTTTGAAAATGCCTATCATGAAGTTCTGGGCTATACCACACCGACATGGGAGCAACCTCATGTATCTACTCACAGTCAGTCAGCGGGAGTTCAGGCTGGTAAGGATAAGATGAAAGATGAATGGATGGAGAAAGTGGAAGAACAGATAAAAGCAATAAAAGGTCCGAATACCTACGGCCCTCTTCAAATAGAAGAACTCTGTCCCGCCACAGATGTCGTGATCCCCAAGGACTTCGAGATTCCTGATTTTTCCAAATATGATGGAAGTTGGAATCCACGATTTCACCTCATCGGTTATGCCACCAAGATGACAATTTGGTCCAAGGATGACAAATTCCTTATCAGCTTTTTCCACGGAAGTTTGACTGGCCTCGCCTTAGAATGGTATCTCCAATTGGACCATTCCAAGATCTCACGATGGACGGAATTGGCTGACTTATTCATGGACCAATACAAGTTCAACCTGGATGCGGCTCCGAGTCGTGAACAGTTGACTACAATGCAGAAAAGAAATGAGGAGCCCTTCAAGCAATATGCCCAAAGGTGGAGGAGTTTGGCTGCACAAGTTCAACCCCCATTGACTTTATCTGAAATGTGCTCATAATTTTTAGGAATCCTCGGAGTGCCTTTCATAGGGGCCATGACTGGGGCAGCCTATAAAGATTTCTCCGACTTGATCGCCGTGTGAAAGGATTGAATTTTTAGCAAGAGCTGGAAAGCTTCCCATGAATGATGTTGAAGGAAGTGCGTCCCGGAAAGGATTCCAACCAAAGAAGAAAGAAGTTGAGGCGAATTATGTACAACGCCAACAGAACTTTAATCCTCAGCACCAAGAACCATATAACCCTAATCCACATATTCCATACCAGACTCAAACCCCACTTTACCCGTTACAATCATCCTCACAAACCAACACTTACACACAAAACCAAATCAACAATATTCCTACCCCTCAACCATATAACCTTGCTCGCCCGTTACCCACCTGCATCCCCACAAAACCGCCCAAACTATCTTCCGCCTCGCCCAAATTTCCAAAACCAAGGACGTTTCCAAAATCCAAATATGCACCCTTCCCGAGGTTGTCCATCTCTAATGAGGATTTATTCCAACAATTGTTTGACCGCCACTTAATTGCGGGGAACCCTGTATGTCCCCTAGAACCACCATTTCCTGCTTGGTACAATCCAAATCAGACTTGCAAGTATCACATGGATGTCACAGAACATTCCATTGAGGATTGCAAAACTTTTAAGACGGCAGTGAGAAAGTTGATTGCTTGTGGGAAGCTAGGGTTTGAAGAAGAGGTCGGGTCTAATATTGTTAAAAATCCAATCCCGAATCATAATGATGGAAATCGGGTGAACAATTTGGAGTTAAGAGGGTCCCCAATCAGGAAGGTATTGGAATTGCGAGTGCCAATGCAAAAGATCTTCGAAGAACTAAAGAAGGCAGGATACAACATTGTTGCACCAGTAAGAATTCCAAGAGAGGAAAGGAGGTATGCCGAAGATCTAAGGTGTGACTATCATCATGGGCAAGTGGGGCACGACATCGAAACTTGTTGGGATTTCAAAGTCCGGGTTCAGGGATTGCTCACCTTGGGGGTGATTCAACCTAGACGGGGTGCTGCTGAGGAAGTCAATGTAGTTAAAAAAGTTGTACTCCGAGTACCACCCATGAACAAAGCTTCAGTCCCAGAAAGAGTCATTGTAAGGGTGAAGAAGCCAACTCCTTTTGTTTATCACACATGTTGTACCATGGAATTATGAACAGAAGGTTGAACTAGATGGAGCTGTGGGAGAGACCTCGAAGGCCCAAGTTACTAATATTGTGAGAACTGGAGGCATTACAAGGAGCGGGCGATGCTACAGCCCTGTTAAAGAAGAAATGATGAAGGAATCCAAAGAAAAGGAAACCATGGATGAAGGAAAAGGAAGAGAAGAAGAAGAGTTTCTGAAGATCATGAAGCAAAGTGAATATGATGTGGTAGAACAATTAAAGAAAACTCTGTCAAGGATATCTCTTTTATTGTTTGTCTTGACATCAGACTCGCATCGTAAGGCATTATTGAAGGTGTTGAATGAAGCGTATGTCAAGCCTGACGTCATTCTGGAGAATGTGGTAAATATGGTGGACCCAATAAGGCGTGTCAACATGATTACTTTCTCAAAAGATGAAATGGCTTTGAAATCCCGCAGTAGCACCAAATCCTTACACATTACCCTAAAGTGTAAAGGGTTTGTGATTGTAAAGGTGTTTGTAGATGGTGGTTCGGTGTTGAATGTGGTTCCAATGTCCACTCTCGAGCAACTAAACATAAGCATGGAGGATTTGATACCACAAGAAATGATTGTACGAGCCTTTGATGGGACAGCAAGAGGAATCTTAGGGGAGATAACTATGTCCCTTGAAATAGGGCCTAGTTGTTTTTCTGTCCTCTTTTAGGTCATGGAGATCCAACCAGCTTATATTATGCTTCTGGGAAGGCCTTGGATTCATGAAGCAGGAGTTGTTCCATCGACTTTGCATCAGTGTTTGAAGTATATTCAAGATGGGTCCGTGATTGCTGTCCGTGGTGAAGAGGAAATTATGCTGACAAAGCCCGCCGCAATACCTTATGTAGAAAGTACAGATCAAATGGAAGATGATTCACTGCGTAGTTTTGAGGTATTGAAGCCAGAGAATGAGAAAAGGGAGCCGCCAATGAAGAATGTAAATGAAGTAGCAATCCTCATCATGGAAAAGAATGGGTATCAAAGAGGAAAAGGCCTAGGGCATAAGCTTCAAGGGATCTCTCAACCAATTGAAGCAGCTATGAGAGAAGGAAGGCGTGGATTGGGGTATCAACCACTACAAGAATTTTCGCTGTTTCCCAGGGCCTACGATCCTGGGAAATCCAGAAAATCCGTGGGAAAATACACATTTCCCAGGGATGACCCACAGATTTAGATCCCTCGGTTTTCAGCTGGTCGGAAACTTTTCCCACGGGTTCACCCTGGGAAATACCCAGGGTTACAGCCTTGGGAAATTTCCCAGGGATATATCCCTGGGAAATATTTCCCAGGGATAGATCCCTGGGATATTACCCAGGGTTCTAACCCTGGGAAATATCTGTTTTGTTTAAATTATAAATAAAACCTTATATACATTAATTTATGCTAAAGTGGATTAATAAATAATTATTATTTTTATATGAATGCATCAACAAAGAAATTATCATAATTCAAGCAAACAATTTGTTCAACACAAAATGTTATTCAAGTCATATTTGTTCAACGAAAAAATTATTTCAAACCATAATAAACATGATAAGTAAAATAAACTAAGAATCCCCATTATAAGGCTCCTCAACAAAATGGTCAAGAGAGTCGTCGTCCTCCTGAGCACGCTGGGTCGTCTGACTAGGCTGTATCGTCATTGTGGGGCTGCTGCTTCGCCGCAAATCGCCGTGACTTGTCTCCATCAGTTGTCGCATCGTATCCATCATCAGACGATGCTCCTCATCCCTCTGCCGCTCCCTCTCTTGGGAAGCGACCAACATCTGCCTCAACTGAGCAATCTCCGCAGACTCCTGAGGTTAACGTCTGCATGTGGTGGACGCTCCAACCCTAAGCTCTAACTTGCGCGAGGCCCCTTTCCGATAGTTGCCGGCAAGGTCTCCAGCACCGTACAAACGACCCGTATACTTGCCGCCGACGACTTCTGCCCAAACATTCAGCGCAAGCTGCTCGTCCTCCTGTGGGTTAGCTGGGGTGGATGGTGAAGAGGCTGATGATTAAGACCTATGTTGACTCATCCTCTCATGAAACTCCTCCTGTTACAATACATCAGACTATCAAAATTTGAACAATATGTTACAAGATAAATTATGCAGAAAAATGGACAGAGTTTCCCCTAAAACTACAACATCCCAATGTTTACAAACAGAACACCGCAATTTAAATCCATAAATCATCATCAAAAGCTCAATAGGATGCACACAAATTATCATGTCCAAACCAGTTATAACATTTCCAATGTCAGGCAGTATCAATAGGTCCAGTAAAGTATGAGTGTTACAATATCTATTAAAGTCAATAGCTTCTTCAAAAATCAAAAGGGCATATTACCTGAGTGCGCTTGGAGCGCTCATCTATGTACTCTAGGTAGCCTTCCTAGTATGGGTGCGTTTGTGAACCTCATGAATCTGTACTCCTCGATTATACCGGCGAGCCTATAACACAAGCATAGATGATTAAGATAACAAGTAATGAACTATGATGTTGGAATAAATACATTTAATGCATAAAGAATGACAAGTATGAGCATACCATACGATCTGCCCACTGCGACTGGGAAATGCTTCCTCCTGTGTGCAGGCTCCCACCCTTTTCTGATGCTCTATTTTTCTTTGCCTGAGCAGAAATTTTTTTAAATTGATCAAAAGCCCAATAACGACGCAACTCCTCCCAAATACCATCTCCAATCCAGGATCGCTGTATGCCACTCTCACGAGCCTCCCTAAGCATATCAGAAAGGCGTTCGGAGGCTTTATGGTGAAAGATCCTCTGGATCTCTGACTCATCTTCGTTCCTCCATGCCGCCTGACCCTGTTTTAAGATAAATAACAATTGTTATACTAATAGTTTCGGAAATAATAAAAACCACATTAAGTAAATTGAAATTTGCTACTTACTCTAAAGGCATCAAACATACTAATCCGCTCATTGTCAGTGAGTTTTCTCCATGATGTAAATGCCCTATGATACCTTTGCTGGATAACAAACGCGATGGCACTCGCTGCTCTCGTACAAGGAAGAAACCTTAACAGTAAAGACGCATGAACCAATCAAACACATGGTAATAAATTATGATACAATGCATGAATCAACCAAACACATAGAAATTTAATTAATTCTTACCCGTTACCACTAGGCCTAATAATAGGTCGACCATCGAGCATGAGCTCAACTACCTCTGCTGCATCTAGCTCCACTGGCTCCACCGGCTCCACCGGCTCCTCTGGCTGCTCATGCACATCTGCAACTGAAGGTGAGCGTGAATAGCCTGGACTATATTGTTGCTCCTCATCCACACATGCTGAAGGAGATGCTCTATAGTGTGCATGTGTCGTGACCCCCGGGGTGGGAATCATAACCAAATGAGGCGATGTAGGTGCAACACGTGGAGTCAGTGAAGGTGCTTGCTGTGGTGGGCGCGATGTAGGTACATGTGGGTGTGGTGCTGACGATGCAGAGGTAAGCGTTGAAGGCATACGTGAGTATCCATCTATAGACTCACGAATCACTAAATTTGTGGAAGGTCTGTTCCGACGACGACGGGGATTTGGACGGGGGTCAGTATCAACCATAATACCCTTACCCTTATTGATGGGTGGAGGTGGGTCACGTCCTGCAGACATGTCTACAGAGCAATTTAATGTTAAAACAAAAGTTATCAGATATAGCAATAATATAAGTTATCTAAGTCATAAAGTCAACAAATATAACTAACTAATAATCCAACGGCCAAAAATAAGTTATCTAAGTCATAAAGTCAACAAGTATAACTAACTAATAATCCAACAACCAAAAATAACTTAATCATCCAAATCATAAAGTCTTCAGAAGATCTAATACAAATTAACTACGATTTATTCAGAATTTGAGTCATCGTCTTCAGCTCCTGTTGAGTCATTATCTTCTTCCTCATCATCTTTAGATCCTGTCTCTTCATGTTCTTCAGTGGAATTATCGTCTTCTTCATCCAAATGCTCCTGGATGGATGACAAATTGGCGATATTCACTTCTTCACCAGCGACTTGCAAGTCCCCTAAGCCATCAATAGGGTCAACTTCAATGACTTCAGCTACATGTGACATTACATTCACTTGATAAGGCACCTCTCCCTCTGAATCATCCACTTCGATGCTACCCCTTGGTGTTGTCTTGATGGCGACGGACCAACCTCGTTTGTCCTTACGAGTTGGTGGATAAGGTACGTAATACACCTGTCTCACATTTTGTGCTATGATAAACGGATCATCCCTTTGATATCTTCTACTCATTCGGATGTCCATAGTATTACATTTCGGGTTAAATTTTGTGCCTCTACCGGACGGATCGAACCAGTTACAATAAAATAGAACTATTCTTTTAGTATAGTCTAAAGAAGGGTACACCAGTTCATATTCTTTTAGTATAGCAATCACATTTTTTTTGGGTACAATCTCTCAATGAATTTCACACACTAAAAGGAGTCACCTATTCTTAAAGATGGCAAAAGGAATCCCCAAAAATGATTGATGATAATTGAAGAATGCAAATTTTTTAGATATCCAAAGCAATCATAGTAAAATAATTTTTAGGCATGTGATAACAGAAAGAGATACCTGGACACTTGCATACTTTACAGTCAACAAACTAGACAAGCAACCTTACCTTAATTTTCCTCTCAAGTTTGTTATTGCTCTGTTATATACACAATGCACTATTATTTACAATAAATTACTGAGCCAATTCCTAAGCCATAACAATTTTAGCTATTTCCTAAGATAAGTGTTCCAATGCTATTTGTTTTTTACAACAACAATGAACAGAAAGCTGAAGTCAACCGCTCCAACCTTTCCTTCCCCCAAACCAAAAAAGAAAGAAAGAAAACAAATAATTTTTTTTGCTCATTATTGAATAGGCTCTTCCTCATAAAGCTCGATTAAAAATAATAATACTTCTTTCTAAAATCATAATAAAAATAAAAGTTAGGTTGCCAAGGCAAAGTCTACATCTTAGAAGCAACTTCAGCAACAAACTTGGTCTAAAATTCTACATATTAGCAACAAATACCCGCAAACCAGAATGCAGCGGCAATTGTTTTCTTTCTTAAATACCCGCAAAGACACACTTCAGCAATGCAAAAAGATAATCACATGTCTTGGAAATGCAAGTTTAGAGCTTAATGAATCATAGCCAATTAGAACCACAAATTGACTACAGCATAGTTGATATGCTTTCTAACCTTTGGCTATGGCATCATATTCAAAAAAGAAAAAAATATTATGGAAGTCAGTTCCTGTGAATAAAATTAAATGACGCAGGAAATCATATTCAAAAAACTGGATGCATATGACAGATGATCCAAACAGATTCAACAGAAAAATCATATGCAAGAGAAGATAGCTTTTTTTGCATATTAAAGCTATATCAGTAGTTGTAAAATTAATATGAAAAATTGAATGATAATGTGAAACATCCAAATCAGAAGTATTCTACACTAATTGAGTAATTGACTTTCATAGGAAATCATAATCATAGATCATCAATCCTCCAGTTTGGAACAACTGATCAACTAATTTTGTTAATCCACTCATATTTTGGTACCACAAATAGAACTTCAACTTAGAAATTCATCGTGACAAGTAGACAAGGTAGGAGCTTCATTCCAATATGCTATTAAGATTTTTAAGTCTAGCATGATTGAAAACTACTGGAAAAGAGCACATCAATGTGCAAAAAATTCACAAAGTCAAATATGCATTCTTGTGTGACCAAAGAAATAATTAAATATCAATAAGTCGCACTAGTTGAAGTGCAAAAATTCAATAATTCCACACTTCACAAAACCACATATGACAGATGACCTAAAAAAAATCAATAACAGAGAGTAATAATAGAGCTATTTCATTTATCATGTCCAGAACTCCAAGACAAAGCAATAACAGAGAGTAATCTATGTCAAAGTTAACTAATGATGTTGACAAAGAGTAATCTTCTTTGTTTTGCCAGATTGTTTCAGACATCAATCCAGAATTCAATTACACCAATAAGTTATCATGAAAAATCATAACAAGAAATGCACAAAATAACCATTTTCTTAAAATCCTTCATTTAGACATTTGATGAACGTAAGATTTGGTAACAGAGCAAAGTGATGCCAAGGTCTACATCGCCAGCAACCAGAGCCAAGAGTGAAACTCATTTATGAAGACAAGAATAGCATTCATATATATGTACATTACTGCAAATGCAAGATCTTCTTCACTCGTAAAATATTCACAATTTCACACACATCCCAAATGTAAGGCTGCAACTTGGAAATAACAAGTGATATTGATAACAGTACAACTGCAGAAGTAAACTTAAATGACATGAAAAACTATGTTTAGCGGTCCAATCAGAGTGTTTAGAAGAATGTAGATAGGCTCAGACTCGCTAATCTACAATAATGCTTCCATACTAATTTCAAATTATATGTATTCATGCAGAAAATCTAGTCCGTGAGTAACAATGCAAACTCATTTCTTCAAATTAAGAGTGCATATTACCAAAAAGACAATATAGTTGAAGCGGTCCAAAAGCTTGGCTATGTTGCTTCTATAATAATTCCAAACACCTCTCTGACTTGATTTCCCTTTTACAACTTCCACATCTCAGATTACCTATGAGCTTTCTAAATATCACAAATACTAATGGAAGTCAAACTCGTGATTTCTTCCTCAACATTGTCAAAGCTCAGAAATCAGAACAAATGCTAATGAGTATAAACTGTAAAAATGAGAAAAAGTGGGAAGACAAATGTCCTCCAAGCAAGAAACAAAAAAGAAGAAACTGTTAAAACATCTAACACAACACAACAAAGCCCTTTCATCCTTTTGTACATCATTAAGGAAAAGGGAGTACCTTCCTGGAGTGAGTGATCGGTGCGATGGCGGACTGGTGCGACGGCGGAGTTGGGACAGACGCGCCACTCGGACGCGGAGTGGAGTGCAGCTGAGGACTTTAGGGTTAGGGTCTTGGGAACACGTACTTGCACTGTTCTGTGTTCTTATCCAAACACCAGAGGCGCGAAGGGACCGAGTGAAGAGGAGGAAGGCAAACAGTAGGTTAACACATTTTCCCAGGGGCTTGGCCGTGGGAAACACCGCCTATCTTTCCGACCGTCACAGGCGTGGGAAACACCGCCTATTTTGCGACGGGACGTCCGTGGGAAATTCCGTGAAGACTAGACACGGCTAAGCCCGTGGGAAAACTGAGCCATTTCCCAGGGCTCGGTCCGTGAGAAACAGCGCTTTCTGTTACCTACGGCCCAGCCCGTGGGAAATAAAGCGGGAATGTTTGGCGCCTCTTTTTCCTAGAGACCAAGCCGTGGGAAATCAAGCGAGACATTTCCGAGGGTCTTGACCGTGGGAAATGTAAAAATTTCCTAGGGATTTTTTCACCTGGGTAAAAAGCCCTGGGAAATAGCTTAATTTCTTGTAGTGAACCCTACTTGGAAGAAAAGATGAAATTCATGACTCTCGAGAACAAGAAAGGAGATGATGATGAAAAAAAGTCTTTTTCCCTTTTGACAGAGGCTTTCCCAGTAGCCGCTGAAGTTATCAGTCCTGAAAAGTTATTTCCCCCTCACTTCACTATCAGCACACTTGAAGAGGAGCTGGACAAGAACCATGTTATCTATCTCCCTGGTAGCAATGAAGTTCTCAATAATTGGCGATCTGAACCGTTTGTTGATGTTATTTCCATGAAGTAATTATCTTATTGTACTAAATATGAACTGATGTTTACTTTGTTTGAGACATGAATGAGAATGTAGCACTTTGTCTGGTGTTTTCCTTTTGGTTCCATTTCTTTTCTCTCTCTTTCATTTCTTTACTTTGTTTAAGCTTTTCTTTCATGAATAAGACTCTCGCCTATACTTCTCCTATTCCCGACTTTTTATTCCAGGAATACTTCTTCCACTAAAGATTTACCTCAGGAGAAGAACTTTGAAAACTCATTTATTGATTCCCTCACGATCGTTGATGAATAAAATCTTGAATCCGATGATGAAGAAGAAGACATTGAAGAATTCATAAAGATGGTGAAACGGTCAGAAGAAGGGATTAGCTCGAATGATGAGGTTACATAAGTGATCAATATAGGAACCGAGGAAGACAAAAAAGAGTTTAAAATAGTGGATAACCCAGAGCGTGAAGAAATGGTTGCCCTATTCAAAGAGTATCTGGACGTTTTTGCATGGTTCTACAGAGATATGCCAAGTTTAGATCCTAAGATAGCATCACATAAAATTCCCTTATACCCAGATGTGGTTCCAAAGAAGCAAAAATTAAGGAGGATGCATCCTGAGACGTCGCTGAAGATCAAGGAAAGAGTAACCAAGCAGTTAGAGGCTGGCTTTCTGGAAGTAGCTAGACACCCGGAATGGGTAGCTAATATTGTTCCAGTACCAAAGAAGGATGGAAGGGTCAGAATGTGTGTGGACTACCGAGATCTGAATAAAGCCAGTCCGAAGGATGATTTCCCGCTACCTCATATTGATGTCCTTATAGACAGTGCAGCCAGAAGTCATAGGTTTTCTTTCATGGATGGGTATTTTGGGTACAATCAGATCCTCATGGATGATGATGACAAATAAAAGACAACTTTTATCACTCCTTGGGGAACTTTTTGTTACAAAGTGATGCCTTTTGGGTTGAAGAATGCTGGGGCCACTTACCAACGTGTTATGGTAGCATTGTTCCATGATATGATGCATAAGGAGGTAGAGGTATATGTTGATGATATAGTGGCTAAGGCCAAGGAAGAAGAAAGCCATGTAACAGTTTTGCGAAAGTTGTTCGAGCGGCTAAGGAAGTACAAGTTGCGGCTCAACCCTGCAAAATGTACTTTTAGTGCATCCGCAGGGAATTTACTTGGCTTTGTTGTCAGTAGGGAAGGAATAAAGGTGGACCATAACAAGGTAAAAGCAATACGTGACATGCCAATACCTAAGAACGAGCGAGAAGTAAGGGGTTTTCTTGGAAGGTTGAACTATATTGTGCGCTTCATTACAAATTTGACTAGCACATGCGAGCCAATCTTCAAACTCCTCAGGAAGAATAATCTGGGAAGATGTGATGATAACTGTCAAGAAGCCTTTGACAAGATAAAGGCATATTTACTGAATCCCCCAGTATTGGTACCACCTACCCAAGGTCGTCCATTGTTACTCTATCTCACTATATTGCCAACCTCAATGGGGGCAATGCTGGGACATGATGAATCTGGTAGGAAGGAGTAAGCAATTTACTATCTAAGTAAAAAGTTTAATGCCTGTGAGGCTCGTTATATGGCAATCGAGAAGACTTGTTGTGCGCTAGTGTGGACCTCCAGAAGACTCAGACAGTATATGTTATATCACACCACTTGGCTAATTTCTCGAATGGATCCTTTGAAGTATATCTTCGAAAGTCCTCGTATCTCCTTAAAAGTTTCGAAGTGGCAAGTGATATTGTCAGAATTTGACATCAAATATGTGACTCAGAAGTCCATCGAAGGAAGTGCGATTGCTTATCATTTAGCAGAGAATCCTCTTGAGGATGGATGGTCTGTCAACTCCGAGTTCCCAGATGGAGAGATAATGTCCCTCTAGGAAAATGAAGAACAGGAAGATGTGTGGAAGATGTATTTTGAAGGAGCATTCAATATGCATGGAAGTGGTATAGGAGCAATGGTTATGTCACCAAACGGCAAGCAATACCCGGTGACCGTAAAGCTGAAATTTGAATGTACGAATAATATTGCAGAATACGAGGCATGTGCTAGTGGATTACAAATGGCACTTGAACTTGGTATAAAGCAGTTGAAAGTCTTCGGGGATGCAGCTCTAAGCATTTACCAAGTCAATGGTGAATGGCAAACCAAAGACTCCAAGTTGATTCCGTATCAGAAATACTTGACTCAGTTGATTGCGAAGTTTGACGAGATTACTTTCTCGAATTTAACTCGAGACAAGAATCAGTTTGCTGATACTTTAGCCACACTAGCTGCCATGACCAAGCTGGACATCCATACCAATGTCCAACCCATCCAAGTTAGAGTGCAAGATGAACCGACATACTGTGCCCATGTGGAAGCAGAACCTGATGGTAAGCCTTGGTATCATGATATCAAGCAATATATTCAGAACAAGAAATACCCGGCAGAAGCGAGTGAATCAAATAGAAATACCATCCGAAGACTGGCTATGGCCTTTTTCTTAAGCAAGAAAGTCCTGTATAAAAGAGGATACGATGGTACCCTACTCAGGTGTGTGGATGCTCGTGAAACTAAGTTGATTATGATCGAAGTTCATGAAGGAATCTATGGGACTCATGCCAATGGCCACATGATGGCTCGGAAAATCTTGATAAGTGCCTATTATTGGTCTACTATGGAGTCGGATTGTATAGAGCATGTTCGTAAATGCCAAAAATGTCAGGTGTATGCAGACCGGGTTAAAGCACCTCCATTTCCACTGCACAATTTAGTATCCCAATGGACTTTTTCGATGTGGGGAATAGATGTCATTGGTCCCATTAATCCCAAGGCTTCCAATGGTCATCGCTTCATTTTGGTAGCGATAGACTATTACACTAAATGGGTAGAAGCTGCTTCATATGCCAGCATAACTCAAAAGGTGTTTCTCAAATTCCTCAAGAAGGACATCGTCTGTAGATACGGGATCCCAGAGAGGATAATCACAGATAATGCTGCTAATCTTAATGGTGCCGAGATTAAAAGTTTTGCTTTGGTTTCAAAATCAAACACCACAATTCAGCTCCTTATAGACCTCAAATGAATGGTACAGTTGAAGCAGTAAACAAAAATATCAAGAAGATCGTTGCCAAGATGGTTGTAAATTATAAAGACTGGCACAAAATGTTGCCATATGCTCTACATGCTTATCGGACTAATATACGATCAAGCACTAGGGCAACCCCTTTCTCTTTAGTGTACGGGACGGAGGCTGTCTCACCTATTGAAGTAGAACTCCCTTCGCTAAGAGTCTTGATAGAAGCAGATTTAGAAGAATCTGAGTGGGTGAAAACTCGATATGAGCAGTTGAACATGATAGAAGAGAAAAGACTGGCAGCTATCTGTCACGGGCAATTGTATCAAAGCATAATGGCAAAAACTTTCAATAAGAAAGTTCGCTCTACGAAATTTCGCGTGGGAGACATGGTTTTAAAGAAAATTCTCCCTAATCAGGAGGATGCCCGAGGAAAATGGGCGCCGAATTATGAAGGTCCTTATATTGTCAAACAAGCATTCTCAGGAGGAGCTTTGATTCTGCAAAACATGGATGGGGAAGAGTTACCAAGGCCAGTAAACTCTGATGCTGTGAAAAAGTTCTATGCTTGAAAAAAAAGAGTCCGCTAGGTTGAAAACCCGAAAGGGCGGCCTAGGCAAAAGTTAGGGCAAAGAACAATGAAAACAAAAGAGAAGAAAAAGCCCTCTAGGTTGAAAACCCGAAAAGGCGGCCTAGGCAAAAGCTAGGGCAAAGAACAATGAAAACAAAATAAAAGAAAAGGCCCGCTAGGTTGAAAATCCGAAAGGGCAACCTAGGCAAAAGTTAGGGTAAAGAAACCTTAGGCTGAAAACCTATAAAGGCTGCCTAGGGGGAGGATATGGCCCAACACTTTTTCAAGCACTCACCACACTGGGACAATTTTATCCGACTGAGTATACTGGGGGAAAATTGTGAAGGAATGATTGAAGAAGGTGTGTTTGAAGAATCAGAAACAGAAGCCAAGATCTGTGTCATCAAAAGGTTGTGGGGAATCAATTAAATGAAAATCAAAGGACCAACACTGGGGCAAATTTTATGTGATTCTCGTAATTTTCTTTGTTTATCTTTGCTTTTAATCTTCATGATCCCTTTTGTAATTTTGTTCTCATATTGTTATTTTCTCTTAAAAAACTAAAATCTCGTATTAAGGCAAGAGGCTTTTCCTTCATACTCCCCTGTCGTGTTCACTCTCATGTTTAATCACTATGGTCATGTCTCAATAAAAGTAAATATAAGTTTAATGGTATGATTTGATAATTCTAATGGTATCACCAATGAATGGTTTGAACCAAAAGGACTCAATATTTCAAATTCAATAGAAGAGATAGCATGCATTGGACAACAAAAGAATGATACAAATAAGCTTGGGAGAATAAACATAACATCCACCTCATATGATTCAAATTCTTGGATGACCCATGTTGTTAAAAGAATGAATGATGCTTCGGCTCAGAGTGGTCGGTGAACAAGGGTTTGGTTGGTGGAAGTTTTTTCGTGGAGCATTTGGTTCTGCTGTCTTCAAAAGGAAGGGATTCTCATTAGTTTTAGATTACTGATGAATTTTGTCGAGCTCTGAGGCTCACTACAATTTAATTTTCGAGCTCTGAGGCTCACTGCAAGATTATTTTTGAGCTCTGAGGCTCGCTGCATATTACTTTCCTAATGGACGAGGAGGTTCCATCCACTGCAATTTTATTTTCAAACTGTGAGCTTTTCTTTTGAGCTCCTCACGTTTTGACGGACAAATATGTGTTCATTTTTTTTACTTGTTCATTACTACAATACATGAAAAGTCACAACTAATCATGTCTTCTAGTATGCAACAAGTAAAGAGAGGCAACTGTGAACACCCATTTTTGTCCGTCTTCATTTTATTTTATTCTAATTTTATTATTATGTTATTATATTTCAGGGAGACTAAAAAATAATAGTGAAGAAAGAACGAAGAAAAAGAAAGTAATGTTGGACGAGGAGGTTCCGTCCACTGCAACTTTATAATTTTCTGTTGGACGAGGAGATTCCGTCCACTGCAATTATTTAATTTTATGTTGGATGAGGAGGTTCCATCCACTGTAATTATCTAATTTTTCTATTGGACGAGAATGTTCCGTCCACTACAATTATTTAATTTTATGTTGGACGAGGAGGTTCCGTCCACTGCAATTATTTAATTTTATGTTGGACGAGGAGGTTCCGTCCACTGCAATTATTTAATTTTCTGTTGGACGAGGGGGTTCCGTCCACTGCAATTATCTAATTTTATTTTGGACGAGGGGGTTCCGTCCACTGCAATTATTTAATTTTCTGTTGGACGAGGAGGTTCCGTCCACTGCAATTATCTAATTTTCTGTTGGACGAGGAGGTTCCGTCCACTGCAATTTTATTGTCAAACTGGAGACTAAAAAATAAAATAAAATAAAATAATGAAGAAAGGAGGAAGAAAAGAAGGAGAAAAGAACAATCAGCAAAAAGAGAAGAAAGGAGATTGAGTTACTTCTCCTAACCCTAAAAGACCCCATTTTACATATCAGACAAAACCTCTCTTCCTCCTCCTACTCTCCAATCGCCCCTATGCATCCTCTGCCCATTGGTCCTTCTTCTTCCTCATCTCCTCCCTCATTTTAACCTACCAGCCCCACTCCTAACCCTAAAATACTCATTTTACATATCAGACAAAACATCTCTTCCTCCTCCCACTCTCCAACCTCCCCTACACCTCCTCTACCCATTGGTCATTCTTCTCCTTCATCTCCTCCACTCTCTTAACCGCACCACACTTCCTTCTCTTTTTAAACATGCAACCTTCACATCAAATCGCCTCCTTTCCTTTGCTCGCACCACCTCCATCTAGGCACACACGATCTCTGCTCAGAACCGCCCAAGCTCCGGATTTCGTGGGACCAACCTTGAAGCCGCTGGGTAAGGAGAAGCATGAAGCCCTCTCCTCCATCTATAAAAGGAGAGGGGAGAGAGAGGAGACACGGAGGGGAAGAAAGAGGGAGAGAGAGATTTTTTATATCTGATGTTTTCTTTGTGAAGAAAAAGAGATTGGGTTTGAGGTAGAAATGGAGGGTATCTTCGCTTTTTTAAACGGAAAGAGGGGATTTTTGGGTTAGTGATTTGAGTTTTTTTTCTCTTCTCTGTCATTAGAGTGGTTCCAAATTTTCAAAAGGAGAAAGAGTTAAAAGAGTCAGTGAAACTGAAATGTGAGGGTTTTTTATATTAAAATTTTACTACTGGGAGAAAGCAAAATCATTGTTATTCTGCTCTCATTTGGTAATCCTTGTTCTCTTTATTGATATTATTCATGAGTTTCTCTTGACATTTTTATTTTTATGTGTCTCTATTTATGACAAAAATAAAATCCATGGATATTGAAACTGTATGAGTTAGTATGATGTTTGTTATATGAGTTCTTATGTTTGTTTCAGAAATGATGTATCGTAGGGTTCCTATTTCATTGTTTGCCGTCATATGTCGAAATGCATGATACACTAGTAATCTTCATATGACTATACTGTTACTAAACACTTAAAATGTTTCATTTTTGTCCTATTTTCATTTTTGTTCTATTTACAAAAAAATAAAAGATGATCACTTAAATCCCCTTCAATCGGTTTGTTCCCTTTTTACAAAAATAAAGTAAATTGCCTTTTGATAAATAAATGATTGAACTTGTTTTATTTAGGGATGGCCTGTGGACTTGGTTGCCATATTCAATCCCTTAGAATAAAGGTTGCCCTATGGACTTATATGCCATGTTCAACCTATTTAGGACTTCTCAACATTTAATCAAAAAGGTAGAATAAAATAAAAATGAGATCATGAAATAACATTTCTCTTCCTAATTCCTATGTGGCATTTTTCTAAATACTTAATTAAATCAATGTTATTTTTGGGTTGCCCTGTGGACTTACGTGCCATGTTCAACCTCATTAAGGTTTAATCAAAAAAAATTTCACAAATATAAAACCGATAAAAAATACAAAATATCTTAAAATTAAAAATGATTTTTTCTTTAAATGATTTTCGGGGTAAAACAAACATTTTCAAAGTTACTAATAATTTACACAAATAATTTTGGGTTACCATTTTTATGGATGTTCTAGGGTGTCGTGGGGTTAAGTCTCCATGCCTTCCCTAAACGTAATCGACTCCCGAACCCAAAGTTTTTTTAAAGGGTTTTCCAACTTTCCCGAAATTAGATAAAGTTGGTGGCGACTCCATGTTTATTTTCTAAAAAAAACATGTTTTCTTTTTGGTCGCGACAACAAGGACAGGAAGCATCCAAGGCACAAAGGAAAGATGCCAGTAGTTGAAGACATTATGCTGGATCTCAATTCTGAACCCTTTGACCACTCACAGATGGATTACATTCAGTCCTTGCCAATTGAGATGGTCATTGAGGCTAACTAAGCAGGAGCTTTCTGGTAATCCCACTTGATTCACTGCACCAGAGAAGCCTCCACTTCTGGCCTGACTGCTGAAGAGAAGAAGAAAACTCCAAAATTCAGAGGCAGGTGTGGACTCCCTAGTGTCAGATATCTAATCTTCAAGGATCTGTGGGGTCTGCCAATAACCAGCCATGATGTGGAAATTCCTAATCCAATTCACTGGGCAAAAGATATCCCTGAGCCACTTCTTCAATATGCCTTTACCTCAGCTTCAACCTTATCCTCTGAGCATACAACCGAAGAATTAGTTATGGAAGGCCCTGAGATGAATGTTGAAATCCTTTCAAAACCTGCTTCTGAACCTTCAACTCCCTTTGTTGATGTCGTTGCTACTGTTGAGCCAACTTTGACAGAGCAGTCTGATGAGATATGTGCTTCTAAGCAAGGTGATGAGTCTGCTAAGACATCTTCTCAACCATTAGCTCTTGCTATGGTTCATCCACCAGCCCAAGCTCAAGACACTATCTCAGACTCTGCTAAGAGCTCAAGACAATTATCCTTGCCACCAAATCTTGAGGACATCATTGGCAGAATTGTTGATGATAAGGTTGGAAAGATAGTTGAAGAGAAGACAGAGCAGATCGATGGCACAACAAATTGAGGAAAGAGTACAAAAGCAAGTGCAAGATACCTTGGCCCCTACAAATGCAATGGTGACTCAAATGCTGGCCTTATTAATGGAATTTCAAAAAAACCAAAATCCAAACCAACCCCCTCCACCACCTCCTTCTACCTAAATCTCTTTTTTTTTTTGCTGACAGTGATGATCCTCTCCTTTTTACCTTTTTGGCTGATGTTAAAAAGGGGAGAAAGGAAAAGAAAGAGAATTATATATAAAGTATTTTGTTGAAAATCTCTTATGTGTTTGCATTTTCACATTCTCTTCTACTTAATAAATTGCTCTACTTTACTTATGTTTAAATTATTTGCTTTGATATCTGCTGTTCTGATACTTGTGTTTATATAGATTCTAAGAATGATAAGTGTTTGTACCTATCTGTTAGTTTATAAGTCTGCTTAAGTATTTGAATTCTTTGTCATGGGGGAGCCCTGCAAGCTCTCTTAGACTTTGATTTTCAAATTTAATTAGTTTTGTCATCAACAAAAAGAGGGAGATTGTTGGAACCAAAGTGGTTTTGGATTTAATAATATCTAAGTTTTGATGCTAACAAAAGGATTAAATTTTCTTGGCAAAGTATTAGTTGAGATTTAACTAGTGCTTTCAGTTATGCAGGAACGCTTTTATAAGTAAAATAAACTTGCGATAAGTTTCAATTGAAAAATACGCGTCCACCCCTGTAGACGGGCTGCTCAAGAACTGTGGTAAATTTACCTTGTTGTTTTCTTTAGTAGACGAGGCTATAAATGAATACCTAAATAACTTATTAGGTACAGCAAGAACCAAAGACTCGAAAATAAGCGCGTCCATCTTACGACGTCAGCAGACGAGTGCTATCCTTGAAACTCAAGTATACATCCATAGTGCCTAACTAAAATTCAGTAGAAGTCCATAGTGCCACGTCATTGACGGAGTTTCTCTAAGGACTTAGCAAGTCCAAAGACTTGTGTGGACGAGCGCCCCTACCACATCAGTGGACGAGCAGAATAAAATGTTGTATAGATACGTTCTTAAAACTAAGTAGACGGTTCTATATGTTCTATATCTTTACTACCTTGAAAATGATTTAATGCAATCTGGTCCATGATGAATTTATTTCAAATGAATATTTGTTCTTCCCATTTGTTTTTATCCGATTTAATGTCTTGTTTCCCTTGAGAAAATTCATAGTACTATCAAGGAAATACAAAAAGCAAAAAGTACAATTGGAATTGCAAAACGATATGTACGATGACATCTCTATTGCTGAACAAAAGCTGGGTTATACACAAAGGAGGAAAGAAAGTTTTTAAGGTACAATTGCTCAGAACAGTGAGCCTCCATTTTGTGATTTTCTGATAACCAATGATGCTTTTCAACATGGCCAAAATCAAGCTATCAGTCTCAACGGATATCATGCATTTAACGCTATCTCTAAACGGGACTATTCAAATAACCTTTGAAGAATTACAAGAGAGGAAGAAGGTCACTATAAATTGAAGACCTCAGATACTGAAGGAACAACTCTTGCCTGCACAATCTTGCTAGAAAAAGCTTTTGCCATTTGATCAATTACAAAATATTAAAAGCTCATATTCTCGTTGTAAAGCAAAAGTCTGTAATTCTTAAGTATTGAATATTTATGAAAATATTCAGTAGATCTTAAACCTTCATTCCCTCACATATAGTGAGCTAGAAAGATCTTAGAAAAATCTGTGATAGAGTTAGAGCCTGAAGAGGCTTGGCAAGAAAGCAATACTTGTAGCCTGGAGAGGTGAAGAATACTTGTTGTAGAAACTATTTGGAAATAGTGGAGAAAATCCTTCAAGTAGAAGGGACTGGACGTAGCTCTTGGTTGGAAAAGAGTGAACCAGGATAAAATACCTGAGTGAATTTCTATCCCTTATCTTTTACAGTTATATTTATTTTTACTAACGGTGGGATTTGATTTTGGTTTTGTTAATCTTTTAAAAAGGATTTCTTGTGTGCTTAATATTTTTATCTTCTGTTTGTGAAAAAGTTTCTCAAAAAGGGTTTTTGCGAAAATAATTAACAAACACAATTCAACCCCCTTCTTGTGTTTGCATGTGCCAACTTCAAACTATTCTGACTCGACTTGTTAAATGCTCAATTAAGCTCATTTGTTTAATTGAATAAACAAATTCAAGCATGATATTGAGCTCAATTATTTATATGAGTCAAGCCCAATACTTACAAGCTCGACATTAACAACTCATGTATAGCTCGTGTATATATATATAATAAAAAATTTAAATTTAAAGTATATATATATATATATCCTAATTTTTGTATAAAATCATTTGTGTATAGTTTTCTAATGACAATTTTTTATGAAAAATATTTTAAATTTGCAAGTTAAAACGTATGGTTTAAAATTTGTGAGTTTTCTACCCTTGGTTATTTATATTATGGAAATATATAGAGCTTTATTGAGAGTGAAAATTAAATTTTAAGATTCTTTTTTGTATTAGTCAAGAAGTTATGAATTTTTATTTACCGGATTATGTAAACGTAATAGTGTATAATTTTTGACTTTCACATACAACATGTTAATCACACATATCTATTTGTAGACTATCATATAATAATAAAATCTTTATTGACACTAAATTGATAAACTTAAAAAACACCTTAACTACAAATTTCTTAAATTCAAAATTAATTAAGTTATAAACGAGCTAAACAAGTCAAGCTCAAGCTTTACTCTTTTTTAAGAAGCCAAACTCAAGCTTCTAGTTAGATTCGTTTAAATAAATGATCCAAGATTGAGCAACCCATTTTTTCCACAATCCAAGCTCAAACTTCAAGTGCTCGGATCGGCTCAACTCGTTTACACCCGTGCTCGTCACAATTAATTAAATATTAAATTACTATTTCTTTTGATGTTTTAATAGTATTAAAAAATTTCTTTACATCCATAGTGTCTTTTATAGTTTTAACATTAAGTAGATTCACAGAATAACTAAAGTGATACAATTAAATTTCAAAAACTGCATTCAATGTCCAAATTAAATAAAAAGAAATAAACAATAGTTTGAAATACAATTGGTGAGTTCATAAAAATTAATTTGTGCAAAAGGTATATGTTTCTTATCCTTAAATAATTATTATAATCCAATAATATATTAGAAATTGTAAATAAATCCTATTTAGTTCAGTCCAAATTTACAAATTAAAAATGTCAAACAAATTTTATTTTCTATTATCTCGGGGAAAATTAGTTTATACATTATATGTACAAACTATCTTTGGAAATGAAATTAATTTATACATCACATGTATATAAATAATTATACCCAAAAAGCTTATACCTAATGTGTGCATATATATATATATATATATATATATATATATATATATATATATATATATATATATATATATATAAAATATTAGGTAAGCAAATAATGTTGGTATAATTAGTAATAGAGGAATTAAAACAATTGTTGATTATCATTTATTCCTGCAATATTAATTAAGATAATAGGAGAAAACTTTCTATCCTTTTATGTTTGCAAAGTTCCTAAAGATGGCTTTATTATTTTTACCATAATTGTCAACAATTTAATAGATTATTGTAAAAATAAATTAACAAGGAAATATGATTTAAAATGTGGACAAATACAAAAAATGAAATAAATTGTAATAAGTATCAATTCAAAGTTTCTGTATTTTTCCTTGTTTGACTCATTCTTTTCATTAAATTTTGGCTTTCATTAATTTTATTTTTTAAATGAAAACTATTTTAAAATGTTTGAGTGAAAGTGACCCACTTATTGTGTTGAATTAATTAGATAATAACACAAAAAATTCAAGCGAATTAATTGTTGAAGATGGATAGGAAGAAGCCAACCCTCTATAAATTGGTTCTCCTCTTTCTTCCTACTCTACTATCTGGTCTTGCGTTATATGTGGGTAGACATTTGAATTAGTATCGTGTTTCTTCTTCTTCTTCTTTTTATTTTTTTTGGTAGATAGTAGTATTGTGTTTCTATGTCTATGTCTATGTCTGACGTCTCATGTGTGAAATCTTCACTCACCAATATCAATCATTTATCAGATGATGTTTTAATAGAAATCTTCATTCGTTTACCTTCCAGATCTGTTTCTCAATGCAAAACCGTCTCCAAAAGATGGCGTGGTTTGATTTCAAGGCATTCCTTCTTTCGCCTCTTCATCTCTCACCACCATTCCATCTATAAGACCTTCATGGTTTTCCTTTCACCCCATGAGCTCATGCTCACTTTCCCTCCTCCTGTTGTGGAAGAATCTAAATCTCATAATAATGTTCCTACAGAAAACCAATCCTCCTCTTTGGTTTCCATACCCAATGGCCAAACACAAACCATTTTATTATCTCCAGAGATGCTTGTAAAAGGTAATGTATGTGGTAGTTCTAATGGTCTTTTTTTGTGTTGCAGCAACAGATATACATCTGGTCGTGGCTACTATGTCCATGACCCAATGACCAAGGAATGCTTCCATATACCTTCTCCTCCTGTAACGTATAAGGAATGTATTTATGCTGTGGGTTTTGTTTCCGAACCTTATTGTTATGCAAAACAAAGAACAGGAACCCCAATTAGCAATCGAAGCTTTCGAGCGGTGATCATTCCGTCCTTTATAGTAAGACAATATCGGTTCCGAGTGGAGGTTTTCTCATCTGAGACAAAACAATGGATACAACAAATTGTGAGTCTTCCAAAGGGTTTTGCTTTTGCTCCTCATTGGCTCCTCAGTTATGACTATCAAGGATGGTTGTATTTCATGGGTAGAACTAGTATTTTTGTGTATGATCCTTATAGCCAAGATAGTGATACCCTTGATTATCCTTCAGATGCTGATGCTATGAATATAATGAGCTTTGGGTTCCTTGGAACCTCGTGTGGGAATTTGAGAATTGCTGATATTGGCCATAAGGATGTCAAAGTGTGGGAACTAATTGAAGACGAAAAATGGCAGTTAATTCACTGCACCAATATCTCCCCATATCTCCCTTCAAAGTTTTGTGCTGATTACTATAAGCGCATAGGAGGTTTCCATCCACATGATGGGGACATTCTCTACTTGTGTTCTTATGCTGATGGTGTTTTTGTTGCCAACCTCAGCACTCACAAATTTCAGGCCATTCCTGGTTATGACAAATCTGATATGAGTCCTTTTCAATTAGAGATACCCTTGTCAAAGGCGACGGCTCCAGTGCCATCACCACAATAAGAGGATCGATCGGATGAAATTAATGTGCATCTACTTTCCTTAATTTGTTGCTTAGTTTTTTAAGCCGTTTTTATGTTTCAAATTAGTGATATGATTGTACTTTCTTTCATGTTTTTGTCATGATATATGATCATGCAGTAACAGCTTGAGTCTTTGTGTTGGAAAATGAGCCTTCCCTTTAATCTTTCTTCTTCCAAATAATAATAATAATTGAATGAGTTTAGATCGGGTTTGGGGTAATTTGGAGTTCAAACCAATTATTGTTGACCGAATTGAGTTGGTTCAATTCAATTTTTTTTTTTTTTTTTGCAAATTTAATTTGCAATCCTAACCAACCAATTTGATTTTTTGATTAATGTGTCTTTTATTTTACTTAATCTTTTTATAAAAAAAAATCAGGAAAAAAAAATAAGATCTAGTCTCTCGCCCTTAATATCCCACCCTCCCTTCCCTTCTCCACCCAACCCATGAAAAACAACCATCACATCCTTTAGAAAAGGAAGTTGTGAAAGAGGTCCACTCTGAAATACTCATTTCCAAACCCCCACCAAATTCTAATTTTGATGGCACCATATGATATCTCTAATTTGATATCCAAGAATCATTTCTCTTCTTTTTTTTCTTTTTTTTTTTTGATGATTAGAATCATTTCTCTTAACTTTAATATATAACAACCCTAAAAAAAAATTTAATATATAATAGATATGACAACATTTTGAAAATCCTATTTTTTTTCTTCTAAATTAACAAATTAAAATAAAAAAGCAACAAATAGAGCTCCAGCGTTTATATGCTTGAGTTCTTTAACTTTCACACGCCCCTTTAAGATTCAAAATTTTGTGTAGTAGTATTCATTATTCAAACTCTACTTATGGCTCGTTTGGTGGTCAATATAAAAAGAGACATGATATCCTATCTGAAACTACTGTTTGGTGAGCTAGCAGGATATAATAAAGCAATCATGTCACCTATCATATCATGTCTATCTAGTTAAAATCATATCATGAGGGGAGAGCTGGATTAGAACCCAATATGATAGGAAATGGTGATTTAAAGTATAATAAAATATAATATTTTATATATAAAACAGTTAAAGTAATTTTTTTGGTGCAAACAATAATTAAAGTATAATAAAATAAAACATCGTTACCAAAAAAATGTATAATAAAAATATAAGATATTTTAAATAATAAAAATATTAAAAAATAACTTTATTTTGTCAAAAGGCTAATTTTGTTATTTTATATTATTTTTAAAAACTAAAAAATATAAAAAAAATTATTCTAATAATTTAACTATATGTAAATTAAAAACTAAAAATGAATATTTAAAATTATTAAAATTAATTTAAGTTAAACAATATTTTAAATTTTAAATATTTAAATATTATATGTAATTTTATCACAAGGATAATTTGTCTTTTTATATAATTTTAAAAAATAAAAATTATAAAAAAAATTAAAATCTAATAAAATATGAAAACATTTACAATAAAATCGAAAATTTTAAAATTCATACTAAAATTATAATGTTATCTAGTTTGTTATCTGGTGTACACCAAACGTTGGATATGATAACTGCTTATCTGCTCATATCATATCCTACTCCTATCTTGCTCTCTTATTCTACCTGTCTCTATATCCTATCCTGACAATCAAACGAACCCTTAAGGTTTCAAACATGTGTTAAAGAAACCTTTGAGTTTTCAAGAAAAGTAGGAACCATGTTATCAAAAAAGAAAAAGAAAAGTAGAAACCAAGTTGAAGTGTATTAGGAGGGAGTAAGTTTTGAGTATAGGACTCGGTATGAATGTCCTGGAAAACTTCACAGGATTGCTATATGGAATTGGTTTATTCTGCATTACTTTTGATATGCTTTGTTGTGTTTTGTGTGCTTTGTATTTACAGATGCCGATGGGATTAACTAAAATCACAGGAGTAATACCTGGCTTGGAGCAAGTTGCAGGTCTCTGTATCACAGAAATGGTGGTGCAACATTTTGAAGAGGTGGTGATCTTGTTGGTTGACTTTGAAAAGCAAGGTGGCAACTGTGATAGGTGCTTAAACTGATTCAGGAAGGAGATCTATCTTGCATCGCTTTTTGCACACTTAATACATGGTTCTTTGATTGTTGTGTTTTTTTAACCTGTATATAGGAGTAGCTCTGCTATTTGATGATAAATGTATTTTGAATAGTAATTAAGGGTTCTTAAAAGGCGTGCTGATTAGATTTAAAATGATCAGCAGTGGGAGTGATTGTAAGGAAATGGGATATTTGTCTATGGGTGTAAGATGCACTTTGATGTTATTTGTAGTTTGTTTTTGAATATGGTCCAACTTGGAGCACATGATTGAGTGCTTGCTCTTCAACCCTTCCTAGAAGGTGAGGAGAGTTTGGCATGATGATGCTAAAGTTAGATATATATTAATGGAATTTTTTAATTATCGAAAAAAAATTAGGAAGTATGAGTACGCGTTTAGATACAAACCGATATAAACAAAATAATCGAAAAAAACGATAGGTTTGATATGTTTTTTTTAAGTCAAACCGAATCACATATATAAAATTTAATATTTATTTATTCTATTATTAGAATGAGATGTCTTATTGCCTTTTTATTTGTTGGTTTTTGTTTTCTAGTAATATTTATTAGTGTGATGTGATGTAATTTTTTACTATTTTTAATGTTGCAAACATAAAATTGATAATTGTTATTTAAACATTTTTTTTAGTTAGTATTAAAAAGAAAAAAAATGAATCATCTAGTCCAATCCAAACCACTTTAAATTGGATTGGATTGGTTCAAATTTGATATAGGAATAATTCAACCTAATCCGAATTGTAATTTGTTTTTATTTATTTAATGTTAGATTACTTTTTTTTCCTCTCTAAAAAACGATCCAAACTGATTCATGAACACCCATATTAGGAAGTTCTGGAAAACAAGCCTCTTGGTCCAGTGGTTGTAAGGTCTGCCTTGGGACACTCTAGGAATCGACTCGGTTTTTCCCGAGTTTGATTCCTAGCGATGTTTAAATAATGTTTGGTCAACGGAAGCCACGTCCTGCGAATAGTTATTAATCCTTCTTTGATAGCACGTTGGGATCCACTGGGTTTAGAAAAAAAAAATATTAGGAAGTTCTGGAGATTTTTTTTTTTTTTTAAGATGCCATAATTTGTCAAACAAGCTAGAGGTTGCCAAAAAGCTTGAGTATTGAAGTGCGCGACCTTGTCCTCTACATTTTTTATGGGGTGGTGATACAAAAATGTTGAGCGTTGCTGCTTTTAAGTGTAATAATGTTTGGCCTTGTCATCGGCATATTTTAGGGTGATAATACAAAGTGCTTGAGAGTTACTGCTTTCAAGCACAGTAAATAATGTTGGACCCTGTCCTCTGCGCTTTTTTAGGATGATGATACAAAACGCTCGAGCGTTATTCTGCTCGAGGATAGTACTGCTTGAGGTAGATCTGGCAAAACAAATTCCTAAACTTGGACGAGTTAAAAAATTACCAGATCATCAAAATGCTGCCGCTAGGGGGGGCTGTTTAGTTTATTTCTGGTGTCCTGTTTTCATTTTTTAATAATGACAAAATTATCACATTATTTTTTTTGTTTTTTATTTTTAAAAATTTGTACAGAAAATAATAAAAATTATGAAAATTATAAATATTTGGAAATAAGAAACAAAATGTAAACAAGGTAACATTTTTGTAATTAGTATAGTTGTAATTATCTTTGAAATTAGGAAATGAAAATAGGAAATTAAAAACAAGCCAAACTAAAATTGTTTAGTAATTTTTTATCATCAAAATGCTGACACATTTTTTTAATTATAAAAAATTTAAATTTAACAAACTAAAAAAAGAATCCATATCCAAATCAAAGTATAAAAAATTCCAACATTTAAATATCAAGTTCCTAACATTCTAGCAATTAAATCAAATCAAGGTTCCAAACATTCCAACTAGAAAATACATTCCATTAACATAAAAAACAATTCAAATATTCAAGGCAACCCCTAAGACGCTAAGGGCCCGTTTGGTGGTCAGGATAAGAGAGACATGATAGGATAAGCTATCATATCATGTTTGAAACTGTTGTTTAGTAAGCCAGCAGGATATGATAAGGCAATTCTGTCACTTATCCTATCCTGTCCATCTAGTTAAAATTCTATCCTGAGGGGAGGGCTGAGTTAGCACTCAACATGATAGGATAAGGTTTTTTTTTTTCTGGTAACAAGTAGGATAGGGTGATTTAAAGTATAATAAAATATCAAAATATATAATACATAAAATAATTAAAGTATAATAAAATAATAATTTAAATTATAATAAAATTTAACATGGTTACCAAAAAAAGGTATAATAAAATATAAAATATTTAAAATAATAAAATATTAATAATTCAATTTAAAATTTATTTTTATTTTATAACAATGCTAATTTTGTTATTTTATATTATTTTAAAAAACTGTAAAATATAAAAAAGTATTCTAATAATTTAACTATATGTAAAGTAAAAACCAAAAATGAATATTTAAAAATATAAAAAATTAATTTTATTTAGACAATATTTAAATTTTTTTTAAAATTATAAAAAAAACTAAAATCTAATAAAAGATGAAAATATTTAGAATAAAAACAAAAAATTTAAAATTCATACTTAAATTATAATGCTGTCCGGTTGGTTATCTGGTGGACACCAAACGTCGAATATGATATCAGCTTATCCTGCTCATATCCTATCATACTCATATCATGTTCTCTTATCATATCCGCATCTATCTTATCCTGACCACCAAACAAGCCCTAAGAGGATATCGTGCCATTCAGGTTGGGCCATAAAGGCCCCAATATTTTTGGATATAAAATTTATTGAAAAATAAATTGTTATTGGAAAAGTTTTAAATTCATCAATTGTTATAATTTATTGTCTTTAATATTTTTGTTAACATTATAATTATCTTTAATTTCTCCTTAATATCATTCATTGTTTTGCCCTTTATTTTAAGAGAAAAAGAAAACATGATGAGATTTTGCATTAAGAGTTTTTCACGGCAAGTTTCGACATTCAATGGCTTTTACACCTCTTTGTTTCTCTTTATGTCCGGTAGGCATATCACGTTTTCTTTCAGCTATAGAAGGTGAAAGCCTTTGGTTTTTACCCAACCACCATCCATCGTGGCGCATTCCACCACGAACTCAATTTTCAGCCAATCATGAGGCATCGCTTATGGGAAGCCAACATTCGTCCTTTTACTATGCCTAGCACGAGAATGAGGCATAGCCTTTGGTTGTTTTTTTATTTCTTGAAACAAAAAGCCTTTGGTTTTTTTTTTTTGAAACAAAAAGCCTTTGGTTATATATTGGATATTAAAGTAAGGGTCCGTTTAATTCGTACCACAGGAGACAACATAAGTAACAGTAGAGGACAACTTGTTGAATTACAGCACAACTTTTTATGCTCTATGATGTTTGTTAGTCGATGCACAGCACAAACGATTTTGTACTTACATTGGACAGAACAACGTAAAATTTACTAAAATACCATTTGTACTATATAATGTTTGATTTGCATTATAAAATGACACATAATAAGATTTTTATATTTAAATTGTTTTTTATTTATACTTAAATAATTGTCTTACTATACTTTAATTTATAATTTATTAAAATGTCAATATATTTTGAAATATTATTTTATTTTTATCATTTTTAAAAAGTAATTTTTAATTTATAATAATGTGGATAAATTTTTATCTATATTTTAAAATTACCATATTATAAATTAAATAACTTATAATAAATTATTAAAATGTTTATCATAATTCAAAGCCAATTCACCCATCTAAAGGCTTCCAGAGGCAAAAAGTGGCATATTCTCGTAAATGGTTTGCGCTTAACGAATAGGTCTAGCTGATTGCACAACTGAACGCCCTGAATTTGCTTCAATTACTGCAGTTGTAATATGGATTTTAGGTCATTTAACTGGAGAATATAGCAAATTCTGGTATTTTATCAACAAAAAATCAAGTTGAAGAAATTAGTCCAGAGAGGAGAAAGAGAGTTTTACTTCCAAAATAGATAAGCACGCCAGCAGCAATGAGTGGAAAACATATGAAAAGGGAGGATAGCAGAAAATTTGACATTTGAAGGGATGAAAAAATTGTGAGTTTAGAACAGTGAAGGAGGTAGTTTCAGAGGTGGGTTTCGTGGAGAGCGGAAGACGTGCATAGGTGAGAGAGTGGAAATAAGAGGATAATTTAATCATTTCATTTATATGTACATGGGATAAAAAGTTGCTCCAGAATAAGTGAATAACAAAGTTTTAAGCTTTAATTTGTTATGTCCATTATATCCTTTAAAAAATAGCAAATCAAACGCAGCCTAAAAAACAAATATTTGTTAAGCTTTGAACATGCATCTCGTGGGAAGGGATAGAAAAGGCAAAAAATTCATCTTATTTTCTATTTGTCACCGAAAATCTTTTATAATGGTTTTTTCCCCAACTTTCATTCTTTTTGTAAGTGTGTAAGAGTTGATATCATTTTTGTTGTTCTGAGTATACAAAATATATTATCTTGGAGGAGTCTTTTAAATCTCGGGGATATTCACTTTATTATTATTTATTATGGTGAAATATTTCTTAAGAATAGTTTCTTGAAGTGATATCATGCTATATCAGTTTTTCTCTACTTGATTATATTTCTATTTTATATATTATTTTTCGAACAATTTTAAGGATTATTAACTAATGTTACAAACTTATCATGCACATCCCCTTTCGACAAAAAAAATAAAAAATAAAATTGTCCACACCTTGCGACTTGCGTTGCTGATGCTTTTGCAATGCTTTCTTTCCTTTCTTTTTCAATTGCTTCTAAATCATGCGAATCTTTTTTTTATTTTATTTTGTTCACAGTAAAAGTAGTAGAGCCTCAATGTAGCAGCACTTGTGCGTAAATGTGTATGTTGAGTGAATGGAAGGAGCATTTTATGTGGTATATTTTCATATTTGTGTACAATTGCTATGTTATTTTTTCCTAAATAATTTAGAAGATGTTAACGTTGGTTTTTGGTTTCTGACCAAAATTCCATTGTTACAAATAATTAAAGATCAAACGAGTATGAGACCTACGAGTTATGCGGTAATCTCGTCAAAATATGTGTATATATCGTCTGTCAAGTATGAATTTGACAAGTTAGTCAAATGTAGTAATATACTGGCAAGGACTTGATGCTATGACAAGTATATAAAAAAAATGGTGTACTGATTATTGTCAATAATGAAACTTGACAACGAAATTGTTTATATTTGAAAATAGGAATTTGAAATTTAAAAGAAGGAAGTAATTTATATGTAGAAAATAACTTCCAGATTGAACTAAGTTTACAATAAAAAGAAGAAACATAAGTTTAAGAAGAAAATTAAGTAAAGTATGATCTAAGTGATGCTACTTGCAAGAACTGAATGGATTTAAAAGAAGAACATCGAAGAACCATTAGAAATAAATAAGAATCAATATTGAAGAACTCGAATAAAAGAGATGAAAATGACATTGATTTTTTTGTCATAGTATTGAAATAAGAAGGATGGAGGGAATACTTGAATGTAATCCGTCAATTTGTTGTGTGATCGAGATGTGTAGGATGTGTATCAAGTAACCTCCCCCATTACATTGTAATAACTAGTATTTATAGGCAAATAAAGTAACTACCTAGTAGCAACTTCCTATCTAAATGACTGTCACATGTCCTTGGCAGTTCTCTTAGGTTTTACATTTAAACTGCTTGTCAACGCAATTCTAATAACTGCTCAATGTCTTGAACGACTCCGTGTCAACTGGCTTGTCTTCGACGGGATTAATTGCTTGACAACTTCTCTTGACTATATTGTCGATTTTGAGACTTAGTCATTTTTTCCTTTCCATATCTTTGACAATTCTCCCCTGAAT
Organism: Sophora flavescens; assembly: GCA_030762895.1. Taxonomy (NCBI): domain Eukaryota; kingdom Viridiplantae; phylum Streptophyta; class Magnoliopsida; order Fabales; family Fabaceae; genus Sophora; species Sophora flavescens. The sequence goes on from CM061070.1 coordinate 4,722,843, forward strand.
TTCGTCAAAAAGGTTGCTTGTCAATTTTTTGTTGACATGTACACTTTCTTATTAGCTAAGTATTTTCGATATTTAGAAAATAACTTTCTTCACTTCAGTTCCTCCGTCAGCCTGTCGGAATTATTTCTGTCAAGAGTTTGAAATTCTTCCACTAACAGATGCCCCCAAGTTTTACTTTTCGACGGCCTTGCCCGAAAGAATAGCAAATTTTGAATTTTGAATTGCCAACGAATTCTCTTAATTCCGGATTTTCATCCGCTAACTAAATCTCATTTTAATTTCATCCCTACTTAATAGGGATAATCATAACATTGCGGGTTTCTCGGAATTCGAACCAAAGGCCTTCACTCTTCTTTAAACAACAGTCACATCACTGTTGACTTTCTTCTTCTTACCTTTCTTCTTCCCCGCGAAAAACCCCTCTTCTTTAAAGGAAAAACCTTTCCTCTTCCTCACTTCGTTCAATCTCCATGGCAACATCTTCAAAGATGTCGACTTTAGTACCTCGAGCCATGGTTGCTCCTCCTAGGGCAGTAGTTCAAGACCCAATTTTGGAAGAATCCGAATTATGGCAGGAATCTAAGGTAATTTACCCTGTTCATGATTCTTCTGTTGCTTTGATTCCTCCTGCTGCATTCTTGGGTCCTCTTGTAGCCCAAAATGAAATCTCTGAGGATTTACGTGGTTCTTTTCCTTCTGCTGACTCAAATGAGGTTATTTTATCTTCATTAACTCCAATCCTCATTCATGTCTTTAAGAAGAGCAATAGAATTTTTAGAATGCCTCATGCTACTCGGTTTGATGCTTACATTAGTTGGCTTGACCGAGTTCAGGCTGAAAAACGCAACGTGTGGGAAGAAGCTGGAATTTTTGAATTTATTCAGCTCTCTTGCCATGTTAAATTGGTAGATTTTTCTTTAATAGGGGCGTCAGTCTTTTTCTGGAACAGAACCACAAATAATTTCCACTTCCCTTATAGAATGATGGGTCCGACTTTATTCGACATGTCGGCTATTACGGGCGTCCGTCCGGATGGCCCTACCATGCATTCTGATGTCGAAGTTGAGAATCAAATTGATGTCTATGTAATTCTCTTTCTCTAAATATATAACAGATTTTAGAGGTGGAGATCAAGAACCCGTGACGGATATACTGAACACGTAGCCTTTCTGTTTCTTTGGCTATGTGCTTATGTCTTCTGTAGCAAGTCCGCTACTTTAATTGCTTCATATGTTCCTCTTGATAATCTTTTGTCAACTGGCAAGAGATTAGCATTGGGCTTATGTGTTTTGGCTAATCTTTATGACAGTATGAGCATATTAGTTGATACTGTCAGATCCAGACAAAAGAAAACCAACATAGGAGGGCCTCTTTGGCTTCTCTATTTGTGGTTGAATGTTGTCTTAGAGCGTCAATTTTCATACAAATCTCCCTCAGACTTGTCAATCGATACTTATGGCTCTTATCTATGTTATGTGTCTGCTGAATCTTTGTCAAGAGATGAAACTGCCAACTTCAAGTTCTACTTTAAAATCTTTATTCTCTTTTGTCCACCTCCCCAAAGATCAATTTCACTCCTTTTATTGACCGAAAGTACGGTCCGGAGTGGTTTACTAAATTAAGTACCACTATCTCTAAATCCAACAAGTCAATCTGGACCAAATTTCTTTGCCCAAAGGTCATTTTTGTTGATGGTCCTGGTTTCAAAACCCATAGAATCTATCTTCATCTGCCCAATACCACAGCTTGTCAGCTCGATTTCTGCCATTCTATTCCTGCTCCTTACTCGTCAAACCCTGATGAGAACTTTATCGGTGCCAAAGCTCTAACATATGAAAATATTGTGGCCATCAGTGATGAGGATAAAGCTCATAGGGCCTTTTTACAGCCTGTCCCATTCTTTGTCTTCCATAGAGTAACTCAAAGCTTTCTTGACTGGTGAGATGAGTACTATTCCAACCACCACCTAAGTCTAAAGACCTGCCTGAGTTGTATTGAAGACACTTGGGTAACGGTGATGATTCTTCTATGCAGGAACAGAATCCAGCATTAAAAACTCGAGGTGAACTTCAGAAAGAAATTCAAGCCTTTGAAAAATTTTACAAAATCAAGTGGAATCCCCTAAGACCATTTGATATGGTTCGTCATGTTAATAGTGTTTTAGCTGAAGCCAAAAGGAAACATGATAATAAGGAATCTGAAAGGCTTGCCACGTACTGGGGTATTCCAAATATGACCAGGGAATATTTTGACAGTTTAAAGGCTCATTTTCCTAAACACGTACCTATTCCTTGTGCCCCTTTTGGTTTAGCTGATTCACACCCAGGGAAGCCGACGAAAGGAGGTAACTTTTTCTTTTTAGAAAGCGTGAGTGGTTATGTTGACCCTTTTGAAAAACCAAATCCAGTTACCTTCACTCGTCGGTTTCTCCAACCTGGTGACAACTTCGGATTCCATTCGCAAATTCTAACTTGTAATTCAGGTATTTACTTGTCATATAATCGTTATTCTTTTAATTTTGCTGACAATCAACTTATTTATGTTGTTATTGACAGCTATTCCTCTTGACAAACCTCTTCCTGGCAAGTCTAAAACCGATGTACTGACTGAAAAAGCGCTGGAAGATGATGATGAAGATGAAGACGTAATTCCTTTGGTAGCTAAAACTGTCAAGAAAAGCTCATGGCCGACCAAAGCTTCTGTTTCTAATCCTCAGACAATTAAAAGGTCTAAGAAAAGAAAAGAGAAAGCTACTGCTTCTGACCTTCTTTCCAAAAAATAAAAGTCTACCAAGAGCGTTTCGATCTCGGCAGACTCTGATGCCGCCAAAGCCTCTACTGCATCTAAAGTCCAAGACATCATTGTTAGTTCCTCCAACACTTCTCCCTCCAACCAGTCCAAGTTAACAAATTTCAAATTGATCTATCAAGTCATACCCTTTTGTTCACAACCTCTCATTCTTATTTTGACAGAAAGAGAAAGTCGTCGAGACCATTCCGGTGACTGAAAAGGCAAGTGCTGATGTTGACTTAATGTCTTCAGATTCTAACATGGTATTTCCAGTGATCTTTTCATCTCCCTTCATATTATTTTTGTCATCATATATATCTCATTCTCCTCCGTGTCAAGAAAAATCTCTTCAGATTGAAGATTCAATGACCATTCAAGAAATTGTCAACAAAACTGTCGAACCAGCGAATCGATCTGATTGAGAGGTACAGGTTGACAGAAATTTAGGAGGCACTATTGTCGACACTAAAGGTCTGACAGGTGATCTTCAACATCTCGAATCCCATCCAGAAATGCCCCCCCGGCCCTCATCATCTTACTTCAATCATTCCAACTTCCATTGCCGACACACCAGTCGAGACTGCTGTCATGATTGAAATTCCGGATGAGGATATTGACATAGAAGCCCTGCTGGATGAAACGACTCCTATTATTCCTTCTCCACCCACAGTCAGACCTCCACTCATGAAGTCTCCTGACCCTAAACCGGCCCTTCACTTCAATACTTGGATTAATATGCTGTCGGAAATAAGCCGAAAAGTGTCAACACTTTCTGTCACCTCTTCATCAACTCAACATGATTCCAATGATTCTCGAGTCATTAACCTTATGCATGATCTCCAGGCCCTTCTTGGCAATTCTTTTAATGCACTTTTATCTAATGCCAGCATTCAACAAGAACTGTCACGACTCATCAAAGAGATCACTCCTCTCCATTCCAATCTCCCCATATCGAGCCGTACGCATTTTCTCTCCATCTATAAATTCTGGGAGCGGCTCTCTGGAAAGTTAGAAAGGATGACTTCTGTCATTCCTTCTTATGAAGAGGAAGAAAAGACTAAAGATGATCTCTTAGCTCGCTTCCGAGACCTGGAAACTTCTAAACAAAAGGAACTTGACCTTATTTCCACTGGAATTCATACTAAAGAGAGTCTCCTGGAGTATCGAAAGAAACTGTTGGCAGATATTGAATTGACAGATCGGAAATGTGCCAAGTTTGACAAAGCTTTAGAAAAGAGTAGATACAAAGTCAAGGCTATTGACGATGAATCCATCCAACTTGGCCGGAAAGCTGAAAGTGTAGTTGCCAAACTCCGTGCATTACAACCTGTATATGAAGCTGCTGCTGCTGACAAGACTGATCTTTCCTTTGCATGGGATCAGTTATCCTTTGACTTCAACTTAGGTCAAAATTGACAGTTGTAATTCTTTTTCTTGGTCCAACTTTAATCTTGTGACTTCCGACAATCGTTGATTAATAAAAAATGTCTTTTCTCTTATCTGCACGTTTATCTACTGTTTGATTTGACTGCATGTTTCCAACAAACTTCGTAACTCATGTTTTTCAAATCGTCATAAATGCCATAATAAATTTCGAAACTTTGGTAAACCAACTCGCATTAAATTCGTTGTCTCTCTGGATCAACTATAAATAATGAGATTTGCAAATCAAATGATTGCATAGTTAGGTATTTCACCTAATATGCTTTCATCTAAAAAAGGCTTTCATTTGTTCTTCTTTCTTAATCCATGGGAGTCTGACCTTACCACCTTAAGATGCCAGACCAAAGTTTTTGTTTCAATGGTCATATCCTTGGTGGAGGTCAATAACCAATGTAAAAAAATGTAGTGGAGGTCATCAACCAACGTAACATTTAGAGTTGACCTCGCTGCACATCTGGGGAGAAGCCGATCTCATTACGGAATGAGTGCATCTTGCTCTAGTTCCATCATCTTCATCATGGAAGGTAGTGGTCCTCTCTTGGTGTCATCCTCATTGCACCATAGCAACTACAACCTTCTGGGTTAAATGATGGTGAGATCTGCTTCTGCTCGTCTCCTTCTTTGCGCATCCTCGACATATGGAGTAGAGGAAACCTCATCAAATGGGGAATGAAGTCTCAACAAATTAGGTTATACCGCTGCATTGCCGAAGGGAGGAAGATAAAATGTTGCTGAACTCAGCATAGTCTTAGACTTTAGGATTAGCTTGACCTTGACTGACAATTTGTATTCTGATAACATATTATCATATTGCCACTCTCTATATGGCTTAGACTGACAATCTGTGCTTTTGACAATATCTCATTGTATTGCCAATTTAGTGAATATTCTCATTTCTTTTCACTTGTTGTCAATTTTTACTTCCAATATTGTCGGTTTGTATTCTTTCAAATACTTGCCATTAATTGACTTAATTTTCGAGCCAGTATCAACATTGACAAGTGCATAAGCATTTCCAGAAAACGCTTTATCAATTCTAAATGGTCCTTCCCACTTAGGTGACCATTTGCCATATTCTCGACAAGTTTTATCCATGGGCAATATGACTTTCCACACCATATCATCTACCTTAAATGATTTGAACTTAACTCGACTATTATAGAATTTTTCAATTCTTTCCTTCTGTCGAACTAAACTTTCTAATGCAATCAATATCTCATCACTTAATTCATCCAATTCGTCCAGCATTGCATTCCAATATTGGTTGGTAGGCAAGTCATTTTGCCTCTGAATGCGAGTAGACTGAAGATTGATTTCGACAGGTAACACAGGATCGTGTCCGTAAGTTAACTGATATGGTGAAGTTCCTGTCGACTGCCTGGGTGAATTTTTATATTCCCACAATATTTGATCAAGAGTATTATGCCAATTCTTAGGTTGTCGACCCACATGTTTTTTAATAAGACTAATAATGATCTTATTTATGGCCTCAACTTGGCCATTAACTTATGCATAGTAGGGAGTAGATGTAAGCATCTTTATCTGTCTAGAGCTGGCATATTCTATAATTTTCTTCCTAGTAAAAACTGACCCTTGATCAGTTGTCAATGTTTGTGGAATTCCAAATCGACAAACTATATGATTTTCAATAAAATCAATTACGTCTTGCTAGGTAATTGCTTTAAGGTAAACTGCTTCTACCCATTTGGTAAAATAGTCCACTCCAACTAGAATGAATTGATGTCCTTTCGATGAAGTAGGATGTATTTGACCAATAAAATCCAGAGCCAACCTCTAAATGGCCAAGGCTTGACAATAGAATGCAATTCGTTGGCCGGTACATTTTATATACGGCCATGTTTCTGACATTGTTCAAAAGACTTGGCAAACAAAATGCAATCTTTAATCATAGTTGGCCAATAATACAAACTTCGTCGAAGAACACATTTCATTTTGTCTCCTGCCTGATGGGCTCCACATATGCCCTCATGGACTTCTGATAGAGCCAAATAAGCATCTTGCTCACTCAGGCACTTGTTAGAGTTCCGTCAACATACCTTCTATATAACAGTCCTCCTTGCATTGTGTATTTCAATGCTTTGTATTTCATTTTCCTATCTTCATTCTGACTTGGATTTTCCAAATATTCAATTATTGGAAACCTCCGGTCATTAGGTAGAATTACATCATTAACCAAAATATCTCTTTCTTCTAATGGATACAATAATTCCCTGATTTCCATTAGTCCCGATAAAGTCTTTTGAGATATCTTGTAACCTGAGGCTATTTGAGCCAACTCATTAGCCTCTTGATTTAAATTTCTGGGAATATATTTGACAACTACGTCATCAAATTTTTTCATCAACTTACTAGCTATGATACAATATTTTGTCAAGTTGTAATTGACACACTTGTATTCTTGAGTAAGCTGTCTGATAACCAGTTGAGAATCCCCAAAGATATGCACATTTTGTTCTTTCATTTCTATTAGTATCTCTAATCCGACAATCAAAGCTTCATATTCAGCTTCATTGTTGGAACATGGATACTTAAGTTCAAACATGAACTTAGTAGGAGTTCCTTGTGGAGTAACGATTAAGATTCCTACCCCACTACCTCCTTGATGCCTTGATCCATCAAAATAAAGTTTCCAGGGTTGTAAACTGACAACGTTTATTTCTGACACTTCCAATCCTGGATGTTCTACCAAGAAGTCAGCTACTGCTTGTCCTTTGACAGCTCTATATGGTACTTATTGTAAAGAATATTCTGACAAAGCAATGGTCCATTTACCGATACGTCCATTAAGGACTGGTTTTGATAACATATACTTTATAACATCAGTTTTGGAAATAACGAATACATTACATGGCATCATATAATATTTAAGTTTTGTACAAGAAAAATACAATGCTAGACATACCTTCTCTATTGCACTATATCTTCTTTCAGCGTCATTGAGGACTCTGCTTAGATAATACACAACCCTTTCAACATTGTCATCATCATCTTGGGCCAATAGACATCCTATAGTGTCCTCAGATGCTGATATGTACAACTTCAACGGCCGACGAGGTACTGCGGGCATCATGACCGGTGGGTTGACTAGGCGTTGCTTGATCTGGTCAAAAGCCTCTTGGGTACAAGGCTCCCATATGAAGCTTTGCTCTGCTTTCAAATTGACCAGTGGTGCAAATACTCTAGTTCTTCCCGACAGATTTGATATAAATCTTCTTAGAAAGTTAACCTTTCCTAGGAAGGATTGTAGTTCCTTTTTATCTGTCGGTGCTGAGGCTTCCATGACCGCTTTGGCTTTATTTTTGTCCACCTCAATTCCTTTTTTGTGAACTAGGAAACCTAAGAATTTGACAGCTGACACTACGAAGCTACACTTCACTGGGTTCAATTTAAGGTTGTGTCTCCTCATCCTTTCAAACCCTTGCTTCAGGTGCTCCAAGTGGTCATCTCTGGTTTTGGACTTGATAACCACGTCATCAATATATACTTCTATGAACTCTCCAATCTCATCATGGAAAATCGTGTTCATTGCTCGTTGATAGGTGGCTCCTACATTCTTTAAACCGAAAGGCATGACAACCCATTCATATGTCCCAATTGCTCCTGGACACTTGAAGGCAGTCTTTGACACATCTTCTTAGGCTATAAAGATTTGATTATAACCTACATGGTCATCCATACTGTAACACCCGGGTGTCGACGAGGGCGGGGAGTGATCGCCGGTGCAAGAAGGGACGGACAAGGAGCGGATCCTGGCAGGCTTCTAGGCGGAGGGACACATGAATGAACCGATTACACACCCGAATGAGAGGGATCCTGAGACTGTGTAGGTATGGGACTATACTGTTGAGGATGGCTTATATGAATTGATTGGTACTACCTATACCAATAAGATGCATCTTCTTTTCGGGAGCCCGTCACTTAAGAACTCTACAATTAAGCGTGCTTGACTTTGAGCAATTCTGGGATGTGTGACCTCTTGGGAAGTTTTCCCAGGAAGCGTGTGAGTGACGACAAAGCACGCTGAAAAGACCCGTGTTGGTCTGTGGGGACAGTCGTCAATCCATAGAGCATCCAGGGATGTTACAAATGGTATCAGAGCGGCACCTCTCCTAGTACGGTGTGGTTCGGGGACGAACCAAGCAGAAGCTGGTGGGCATGTAACACCCGGGTGTCGACGAGGGCGGGGAGTGATCGCCGGTGCAAGAAGGCATGGACAAGGAGCGGCTCCTAGAAGGCTTCTAGGCGGAGGGACACATGAATGAACCGATTACACACCCGAATGAGAGGGTTCCTGAGACTGTGTAGGTATGGGACTATACTGTTGAGGATGGCTTATATGAATTGATTGGTACTACCTATACCAATAAGATAGATCTTCTTTTCGGGAGCCCAACACTTAAGAACTCTATAGTTAAGCGTGCTTCACTTGGAGCAATTCTAGGATGGGTGACCTCCTGGGAAGTTTTCCCAGGAAGCGTGTGAGTGAGGACAAAGCATGCTGAAAAGACTTGTGTTGGTCTGTGGGGACAGTCGTCAATCCATAGAGCAGCTAGGGATGTTACACATACAACTCAAAATTTCATTTCCTGATGCTGAGTCGACAAGCATGTCGGCTATTAGCATCGGATACTCATCTTTGGGGGTAGCCATATTTAAATTTCTAAAGTCTATGCATACCCTCATTTTTACATTCTTTTTAATGACGGAAACTACATTAGAAAGTCAATCGACATACCTGGTTGTTCGAATGAACTTTTCTTTAAGCAGTCTTTGCGCTTCCTCTTTGATTTTATGCACTACCTCTGGAGCGAACCTTCTACTTGCCTGTTTTACAGGCTTGCAATCCTCCCTAAGTGGAAGTCGGTGTTCAACAAGATCTCTGCTTAAACCAGGAATTTCATCGTAGTCCCATGCAAAGCAATCTTTATACTCTGCAATTAACCTGATAAGTTTTTGTTTATAATCCTCTGGCAGAAAAGCACTGACCAAAATGGGCATTTTCTTTTCTTCCATCCCTAAATTTACTTCTTCCAGAGGATCTTCTACTTCAATGTTTTGTTTAACTTCGGCTCCTTCCTCAAAACCCAAAGGGCCGTCGTCGATGACACAATCTGCCAACACACTCTCTGAAGTGTGTACTTCTCTGTCGGCCATATAGACCGACAATCTTCTTAGGAGTGTTTTAAGGCTCATTGTCGGAACTGGGCCGAGACTTGTCGGCCTCTTCCTTTATCTTTACGCCAAACTGACTGAGAAGGCTTGCTTCTAACGTATCTTTGTCAATGATCCCTTCGTTGGCAGTCACGGGTATGACATTTGGCGAATATACTTTGAAATCCACATGTAACTGCTGGGCGTAACACGTGCTATCGTCTGCTTCAATGATCTCCACTTGATCTTGCTCGTTCCACAAGATTATTTTCTGGTTCACTGTCGAAGGAATTGCTCCCACAGAATGAATCCAATCCCTGCCAAGTAATAAGTTGTAGCTCGATTTGGCTGGAATTATCACGAACAATGTCATTTTATCGACAGTGCTGACTTGGATTTTGAGAAGTACGACACCATCAGATGGAGACGTTTTGCCACTAAAATCAGTAACGACCATGTCCGTCGAAATTAAATCCGACTGATCTTTTCCTAGCTTCTTAAACATTGCCCTAGGCATCAAATTGACAGCAGCCCCTCCATCAATCAGAACTCTATTAGTGGGGTCTCCCATCAATTATGTCCTTTACATGCAATGGTCTTAAATGATTTCTTTGTTCGTCAGTGGGCTTTTCTAACTGGGCTACATTGTCGAACACGGTGGCCAAATTCTCTTGGACATATATCCAAAAATCATTTGGATTCCTGTCATTGTCTACCATATCCTCGTCGTCGGAAAAATCTACTTCAAGATATCCTTCATACTCCGCTGGGATGACGGAAATCAATCCTATATTCATTCTCATACCTGTATCCAGGATGATTTCATTCTTTGGATCCTCATCTAAGAATGCACCTCCTACAGTTCTTCCATGATTTCTTCTCAAATCATTGTCATCGTCTGATCCTGACCTTTCTGACAAAGGTCGGGTTATCCCTGCACCACAGTTATCCAGTGCCTTGATGATGTCAGTCAGATCTTCATTTTGGCCATCCATATCCATGCCTCTACTGATGTTAATATCATCATTTGGATCGTTTACTGCCTCAATAACAGCATCAAAAGACAATTCCTATTTGGTCAAATCACATTCAGGTTTGAATGTTGACAACTGATGATCTTGCATCCTTACCTCAAACTTCTTCTCAAGCCCAGCTACCTTTTCCATGTCTACCAATCCAACTGGCCATTTGCCTATGGATTTTGTTGGTAGTGACGACATTTCTAAGGTCTTCTTTTTCTCCGTACAGACTTGCGACATAGGCTTCTTTGGCCTGTTTTGAGTAACAGGCATATTCATGTCAACCTCCATTGGGTGAGCCTCTATCACGCTCTTCATTTTGACATCTCCACTCTTGTCGTCTATGTTGTTAGCCGCTGCAACCAAACAACCCGTTTTATGCGAAGGCATCTCCTTTATGGTGACACCTCCTTGCCTGGAAAGATTCTTCTTTTGAGCCTATCGGAGTCTTTGCAGCCTCCTCTTTTGGCTCTTAGAGATGGCCGGTTGAGTTGATGGTCCTGATAAGCCAGGTCCTGTCATCTGAGCATTCTGAGCTAGTTGGACCTTTCGGTAATCCTCATTCCAAAAGGGTGGATTGTGGTCATTGAACTTGTTTTTTCTGATCCATTTCTGCTTTCGCAACTCTGGATAACGAACCGTGGCAGAATTCTTTACCCATTGATCCACCATTACATTGGACGGGGGTTTCCTAGTCTTGACGGAATTGAATCTGCCACCGACAAAGTTGTTGTTTCCCACTGATCCTCTGATTGGCTCTTTAAGCCAACCTCCGGTGTGGTGTTGTCTAGGTCTTGTCTGATGCATGTGTTGTTGATGGCTATTTTCCTGCCTGTTAACAATAGGTGCAGCACTTCTGTGTACTCTGTTGGACCCAGCATGGCTGCTCGAGTGTGAAAATCTGCCTTGGCTATTACCATTTAGGGACTCAGTTCTGTCTTGTGGGTGATAAGATGGCGTTTTCTGCCCCCTGGCCTTCTCGGCAACCACTTCATCATAAAATGTTTCACATATTTGGCAATCTTTAAGTATGCCACCAGATTTCTTGCGTGTCATAAAATCAACAAGAGGTTCTCCCGGCTTTGGATAAATATCAAATGAATCTGACAAATCCATCTGGATATTTTGCCCAGCTCTGATATTGACCATGCCTATTCCCATAGGGACTTGGCGGTCTATCTTGTCAACTTCAAGACCAAACGGTTCTGTATCAACCTTCATGTCTGGTTTCTTGTCTGAAAATTTTAGTCTTCCTTCTGCAAACCTTTTTGAATAATGTCCCTAAAATGCATACAATCATTAGTTCCAGGACCCAAAGTGTTATGATACTTACAGTACTTCCGATCCCTAACCTCATGGGCTTTCAAAAGCCTATGATCATCTGACAATTTTAACTGCTTATCTTTGAGTAATATGTCAAATATTTGATCGGCCTTGGTCACATCAAATGTATACACTTTCTTATTAACGAAAGGAATCCTTTCTTTGGCCCTCGCCTGGTTCAAAGCTTGGCATATATAAGGTGGACCATTTTTTAATTCAACGTAATCTACCTTATATTCCTCAGAATCGTTGCCCTCCTCGTCGGATTCACCACATCCGACAAAGTTAATCTTTTCTCTTTTGAGGAATTTCTTCTGCTTGAAAACCTTTACGGCTTTCAATTGTTCAATTTGTCGGACTTCGTCTCCTAACTGGGCAAGACCAATTAGATGTTGGTTGACCAACTTCTTCCTAATATGATAATCTAGACCCCCAGCAGCAATCTTTACTATCTCTGCATCAGGGATAGGGGTGAAGCAACCACTCCTCATTTGATGGAATCGGGCAAGATAGTCATCGACAGACTCGTTATTCATCTTCTTAGTTCCAAATAAGTCTGTCAATCCTATCTTAAGGTCACCCCTAAAGAATTGATCATGAAAACTCGTCTCTAATTGCTAATTGATTCCATGAATGTATGGAATTAGGCCTTAGAGTTGAAAACCAAGAAAAAGTATTCTTAGTCAATGAACTAGGAAAGAACTTCATCTTTAATCCCTCCTCTAAAGCTAAATCTCCCAACTCGATTGTATATCGGGCAATGTGCTCGACTGTCGACTCTCCACTTTCCCCTGAGAATTTTGACAACTTGGGTATTTTGTATCCTCGAGGCATTTCTGCCTGTTGGACCCAGTCAGGAAATGCTGATGCAAAGAATGGTTGATTGGCATAACCTATGTTAAAACCAAACCTATTCAATTCTTGCTCGACGACTTGATTTATGTTTTGATTCAGAATGTTTTGACGAAACGCTCCGACAGCACCCTGGTTTAAAACAAAATCTTTGTCTTCCTCTGGTTGCAGAATATGTACATTTCCACATCTCAAAGGAATCCGAGGATGGGGCTGTGGCCATTCGTCATCTTGTTCAGATCCGTCAAGGTGTATAATTTGTGGTTGCTCAACCTGTGGTTGATTATTCCTATTGATATTTCTATTGAGATTTTTATTGGCATTTTGGTTGTCATCTGGGACTACTACTCCCAAAGCTCTATTCAACCTACGTATCTCATTTTCCAATGTCAAGCATGCATTATTCGTGTTTTCCATTAATGGCGTAATCACTGTACTCATCTGTTGAGTAAATGTATTCACCATGTCATGATTACTAGAGTCTATTTGTTATCGAACATTGGCTAATGTAGCCTCTGACAGACCAACAATATTTTGTGGGGGTTGTCTTAGTGGGGATATATGTGGCCTTACTACTGGTTGCTCTTGTCGAGAATGGGTTATTACCATTGACCCTGTTATCCCATTCGCATGACTGGGACTTTGCCCCCCAGTCAATGGTCCTGCCTGTCCAGAGGCATGGGCAGCCATCGTCATTCCATTTGGATATGGTATGTATGCAAACGGGGTATTTGGATTGACAGCAGTCGAACCATAAGGCATCCCATACATAGGTTGTGACAGAGGTTGCGTAGTCCCTCTTGGGTTTGAATTCACAACACTTCGTGGAGAAAATTCCGGTAGTTGGTGAATTTATTTGTTGTAGAACCGGGGAAGTCGGTGACGGGAGTGTTCCTTGGCCAACTTCGTCAAATCTATTGACAACTTGAGCGTAAGAAACGCCTCTCGTCGCACCTAAAGTATTAGTGCTATTATTCCCTGCATTAGTAGCATTAGCCCTGGTTGCAGGAATATTGTCAACTAGTGCAATTGCATCCACCGTTGACGCAGCGGTGTTAGTGCCTACTACGCCTGCATCACTTGCACTACTCATATTCAGAGTTTTGGGAAATAGATGATGTTTGAACCACCTTTCCACTTCGTAAACTCATATAAATAAATCCGTATGTCAAATTCGTGACACTGTACGAGTTACTCTAAACTCGTCCCACTGGGTGTGCCAATTTGTTAACGTTGGTTTTTGGTTTCTGACCAAAATTCCTTTGTTACAAATAATTAAAGATCAAACGAGTGTGGGAACTACGAGTTATGCGGTAATCTGGTCAAAATGTGTGTATATATCGTCTGCCAAGTATGAATTTGACAAGTTAGTCAAATGTAGTAATATACTGGCAAGGACTTGATGCTATGACAAGTATATAAAAAAATGGTGTACCAATTATTGTCAATAATGAAACGTGACAACGAAATTGTTTATATTTGAAAATAGGAATTTGAAATTTAAAAGAAGGAAGTAATTTATATGTAGAAAATAACTTCCAGATTGAACTACGTTTACAATAAAAAGAAGAAACATAAGTTTAAGAAGAAAATTAAGTAGAATAGGATCTAAGTGATACTACTTGTAAGAACTGAATGGATTTAAAAGAAGAACATCGAAGAACCATTAGAAATAAATAAGAATCAATGAAGAACTCGAATAAAAGAGATGAAAATGACATTGATTTTTTTGCCATAGTATTTAAAATGACAGACACATGTCCTTGGCAGTTCTCTTAGGTTTTACATTTAAACTGCTTGTCAACGCAATTCCAATAACCGCTCAATGTCTTGAACCGCTCCGTGTCAACTGGCTTGTCTTCGACGGGATTAACTACTTGACAACTTATCTTGACTATATTGTCGATTTGAGACTTAGTCATTTTTTCCTTTCCATATCTTTGACAATTCTCCCCTGAATGTCTTCAAAAAGGTTGCTTGTCAATTTTTCGTTGACATGTACACTTTCTTATTAGCTAAGTATTTTCGATATTTAGAAAATAACTTTCTTCACTTCAGTTCCTCCGTCAGCCTGTCGAAATTATTTGTCAAGAGTTTGAAATTATTCTACTAATAAAAGAATGTTAACAAGTGCTCTTTAGGGCATTGTTTAAGGAACGAAGAAAGGAAAATTTGTATGAAAAATTGTTTATTTAGAATTTTGAAAATTGTAACACTTAGTTTTTTAATACAAATTTTCCTTTTGTGAGTTTCTTAACCAATGCCCTTAGGACACTCGTTAACAATACCCAATAACTGATATCAAAAGGATTCTAATGACTAATCCGGTAGCTTTTCAGATACTCAAATACTCATGTATTTGCTTCCGCATTTGGGGAAATGGTAATTCTGTACTTCTAGGAGGTCTTATTAGCTGTTTGCAAATGCTCTCTCTAGATTTATATTTTCAGAAATTGCTACTATTAAGTATTCTTTTGAAAATGACATTTGGTTTTGTTGAATTTACTTCTGGGTTTCAATTGAGCATGTTATGTTTTATTATTATAAGAAATGAATATTGAGCAACACTTAATATTGGATATACCGGAATGTTGTGCGTGTGCGCACACACCACATATATGGTAGGAATAGGAGCCCCCAAGTCTCGAGGCCAGAATTTCGGTGAGAAGACTTGTACTTGCTTCTGTTTTTAATTACTCTTGAATTTTTGTCTTTAGTTTATGTATTCCCGAATGCGTGTTCTTTGTCCATACTCTGCCAAGTTGTGCATGGGTTTATGGTTTTTGCCGAGTTATACATACTATTTCGAAACGGGTTATGTTAAGCGTCAAGCCCGACTAAATATTCTAGAGTCTATTCCCCTTTTCTTTATAGATCTTTAATTCGGCTTGTGCTTGACACCCTTTCTCGGTTTTGTTACATTTTTCTTTTCCTGACCGAGTTCATTGTTGAACTGGCGATCTTTGTCGAGCGAGTGACCGACCGATCCTCGAGTTGGCATCCAATTTCTTCGTGGAGCTCCCGGATTTCACTACAAAAAATAACCAGTTTAGCGACCGACAAAATCGGTCGCTATTAAGTTTAGTGACCGAATTAGCTACCGATAAATGGGGATAGCTGAAACCCTGGTCACTACGGTTTTAACGACCAAAATTGTAAATCATTCACTATTTAGCGACCGACTAATCGGTCTCTAAATTATAAAACTCGGTCGCTACTCAGTTGGTCGCATTAATGGGTAACCATGTTTGGCAACCGATATTTCGGTCACTAAACTGAGATTTTTTTAAAATAACTATAGTGTAGCGACCGATTTGGCCGTTGCTAATTCGGTCGCTAAATTTGTTTTTTATAAATTTAATTTATTAAATAATTAAATTTGTTTATTGCTTAAAAAAATTACTAATGATCAACCACACTAAATTATTAATGAAACACATAAATATAAAACGTAATCAATATATAAATAAAGAGAGCCCTACAATAAGTGTCTGGAAATGTATAAAATACAGAAAAATAAATCATGGTGGGGAGAGGGTGGAGGAAACCAATCATCCTCAGCGTCCATGCCGCTGACGTCTGCCATATCATCATCCTGGGGAGCAGCATCATCAGCGGCAGGAGGTGGTGGAACTGGAGCAGCGGCAGGAGGCGACGGAACTGGAGCAGTGGCGGGAGGCTAGATCCTCATCTACTCCAACACCAGCCGCAGTGCCTGGCCCTGCTCGATGGATGCCTATAGCAGTTGCTGGTGTGCCTGAGTCAACTGTGCAATCTGGTCCGTCATCTGTTGCTCTCTCTCCCTCTTCTCCCGGAGCTCCGCATTCAACTGCATGATAGTGTCCTGCATCTGGTTGAACTGCTCTGGAGGGATGGTATCTGCATAGGAAGGAGCATGCGAGCCGGATGCTGAAGCCATAATCTCGCTGCCTAGGTGTCCGAGGCCATACACGTGCCCCTTCTTGTTCCTGCCCCCAACGACCTCCAAATAAATGGAATTATCGTCGACGGAGATAGGAGAGCGGGCCCCCTCACCAGTCAAGGCCTCATCCTGTGACTGTGAAGCACGTGATATGGCATCGTCCTTCTTCTCGTTGAAGCCCACCTGCAAAGTATAGATGAAGAGATTTAGTTAAAATTATAATCAATATTTACAAATCAATTTCAATAAATTACGAGTCTAAACTAAATTGTTTTTTGCCTACAGCATAGTTACGGGCCTTGTCATTGACCCATGCCCCCGACTTCAACTTCTTCGTCCTCTCCACCAACTCCATAGTAGTGGGGGCCCGTTCTTTATATGTTTTCTACACATAAAAATATAATCTTAATTAAATTCATAAGAATATTTAAAAATGAAAACTCATGAAATAGTATACTAAGTCAATAAAGTTTTAAGTATTACCAGTTCGTTGAAGTGGGCGACGGCTGATTTAGAGCCGCCAGTCCAAGCACATGTGCCACCATCAGAAGCTCGATTAAGTCGAGCTGTGGCCTGGATCTCCTGAAACTTCTCAGTAGCCCAGTACTGGTCCAGCTGCCTCTTGATCTCAGGATCCACCCACTCCCCCTTATTCTTACCCTTCCTCAGTTTGTTCGTCAGATTCTTCATGACCAGTGAGCCTTTATGCTCAAATATGTCCCTGACGATCTCCTTTAAAGCTGTGTCCCACCTATACTCTTTCTGCAACTTACAGTTGTTAGGAAATTTGTGTGTGTGTGTGTGTGTGTATATATAATGTAAATTTAATTTAAATAACTTAATAAATTGCTACGTTAAACTCTTTAAACAACTAATCCTTATGGCCCCCTGGGATGGCCTTCCATGTAGGCTATAGACCATCAAACTTGCATTGCAGGATCTTCGATATCGAATCAGAAGGGGCCTTCGCATGCAGAAAGCTGCAGCAAAATTAGAGCATTAATAAATGTTATAAATAAATAAAAAAACAAGTAAATAAAAATTAACGATACTTTATGTAACACCCCCCTTGGGCATTACTTTGTAAACACGTGCGGAAATAAATTAAAAAGAAATTTGCTGGTTGCTTTCGGAAATTTATTTACTTTAGGTCATAAAACTTGGGTATAAAATTTTGTAAATGCGGTTACGGTAAAATTTAAACCTATTTTAAGATAGTAACACCACATTTTCATCTATCATTGTATAGATTATGGTCATATATACCATTTGTCATATGACCCAAAACCTAAGCCGTGGCCGGTGCACATACTTACAAAGCTAGCCTGGCAACCTATTTATTTTAGAAATGTACTTGAATAAAAAGCTAGAATATTTTTACAAAAATTTCGACAGATTCTTCTTTGTAATTCCAACGTCCCCGAATAAAACACCTGCTGAAATATTTCTATTTTCATCCCAAAAGTTCCAGTCATACAAAAAAAAACATCTAGACGGTATTTTTCTGAAAATATTTACATAAACAAATACCTGACCAAAATGAAAGATTTTAAATTTTTCATCCAAAAGAAAGGCTCTCCGAGCCATAAACATAATACTAACATTCATCAACGCCATCTCACAACTTAAGCTGGTCGTTCTAAAATATATTCTTAGGTAAGACCCCTATAGTTATCACCATTATACCTGACATTATACTTCTTCCAGGTTTGGGAATAATATCCCCGAGTGAAACTGGAAACCTCTTCTGCATCTTCTGTACACGTGTACCAAGGTACAACAGCAAAACCAGTAAAACATATACATGCAAGGGTGAGATACCGATATATGGATTTAAACACGATAACCACATGCACGACTCTCAAATACCATTTAACATGAATATTCAAAGATAAACAATATATTTATCAAAGGGTTTCATACCCGACAGTCGTAACCGTTTTAAAAATCATGACACTTCAATATTCACCGTCTACAATTTTGTACTTAATCTCCGGAAATCTCAACACCGTATAAATGAGCAGATCAAACTCTCTACCAAATAAGGCACACTGGATTTAACCATAGCACTGTCCAAAACTAGGCACGGTGATCACCGTATATGGTTTTCATTGTCCATCAAGGCACAATGATATAACGTCTTGCATACCGTGCCATCAAGATATCTAGATTTCACCGTCTGGAATACCTTGTTCATCAAGATATCCAGATTACACCATCTTGAATAACTTGTTCATCAAGATATCCATATTACACCATTTTATTCCATGTCACTTTTCTTTTTGTTCATTCTTTCCTTGTCGAAGCTCAAAGGCTCACGACCATCTCAACTTTTAAACATTTATATTCGTCTTTCAATTTCAACAGTGGGACTCCAAGTCCGAATGTTAAATCACGAAATCTAGACCGACGCAACAGTCTTAGATGCGTAGATTTTAGTGCACAAAACCAAATATACGGTTTATAGGACATCTAGTTCATAACTTCACCTTTCGGACCCCGGGCCCATATCATAGAACACTAGAACCCCGACGTCTCGGCTTCTAGGTTCGTTTAAACCATTTTTGTTCTGTGAAATACAAAACAAAACCAAAGTTTCCTCAACTTATCCAAGTTGACGGAAATAACTCGTTGTTTACCGAAAATCCTTTTATGTTGGAAATTCGTTTTGTAAACTTGTCAAAAATCCCTGAAAACTCATTTTGTTCAAAACTCAGTAATTTGAACTTGGAAACCTCATTTGAGACAAATTTCAGTATTACTCAATATTACCCTTTTTAAGAAATACTTTCATAAATATTGACGGAATTGTCCATCGTTTGCTGTTTTAAAATGTTTTTAGAGTCAAACATGACTTTCATAACAAAGTAATTTCTCTAACACTGTAATAAAATTATTTTTGAATTTGTTTGGAAAAGACAACGTAACTGAAATATTTTTATGATGTCGTCCTCACTATTTACTCACAAATCACTCTTTTCTCCAAAACATCATCAAATATAAATACTTTCAATATTTTTCTTCCATAAATCAAATCCTTTAAATTTCTCCTCAAGCTTTTTCAACGCTTTTATCTTTAATTTAATTGAGCACTGACCACTGTCAGGCTTTCAATCAGTCAATCAAACAAAACAGATAATCCATATATCATACACATAATCAGCCTTTCACAGAAAACATTTAAAAACCACATAACAGTCATATAACAACTTAATTTGAAACCACACATCCCAATAGATAAACTCAGATACGACACACAAATATCATACAGTTACCGAAAATCCCTCAAGCAATCTCCCCTTACCTTTGTAGACCAGAAAAGACCATTTATCTCAGATTCCACAACTTACACCATGTCCAACAAAACTTCACAAGACTAGACGTCCACTAACAACTTGAAGATTTGTAACACACCAAGTAACTCAGAACAATTTCTTAACATGAAGTTCATGTTTCCTCTAAACCAGCTCAATCACGATCAACATCCAAGAGAGCGTCCAAGCACATTTACAACAACCAAGCAACATAAAATTAATAACTCGATATCAAACATACTATCTAATAATTTCAAACATTCAATTCAATAAAAAGAAAGAGTCAATTTTCCAATAAATCAATTTTGGCAAAAAGGGTCTATCAATAAAATTGGGGAAACTTTGCTTTGCTTAGAGAAAAATGAAATTGAACTTAGAAATCTCAAATTAAAAGTCCTAATTTGAATAAAACATAGTTAATTTTATAGAAACACAATCAATTTCAAATAAAATCAAATTGGGGTTTAGGGTTCCTAAACACAATTTGGGGAAAACTCATTTGATCAAAGGATAATAAAATTAGTTTAATAAAATACTAATTTAGAATCCCAATTGCATAAAAACATAGTTTAATTTCATATTACAACACGAAATCAAGGAGTTAGGGTTAGGGTTTGTAACTGAAATTTGGGGTTTCTTGAAAATAAGCAAGGTATAGTGAGGAAATCACTCACCCAACCAAGAGAAAGAAGGAGATGGTGGCTGTAGGGTGATCCGGCATGGCGGCTAAGGACGGTGGCGCGATTTCTGGATAGAACCAAAGATCCAAAGAAAACAATAGTCAAGCTTTAGGGAAGAAGGAAAAAAGGTTCAACAACACCTAGGGGTGGAAAACCACCATTAATGGCGGCAACCAGAGCTTACCGCAGTGGGGGTCACGTTTTCGCGCGTGACAGGGGCGGCACTTTGCGCTGGACGATGGTCAGATGCTAGCAGGAGTGTAAGACTAAGCCCTCATTCATGTTTTGATGTATGACAAACAAAGTGTATTTTGCATAAGATTTTTAATTTTGACTACGTACTCATTTCGTGTTAAGCTGCATGCAAGATCACTCGTCCAACAAAGCAAAACAAGATGAAGTCCAACAAAGCAAAACAAGATGAAGTTCAACAAAGCAGAACAAGCTGACGTCCAACAAAGTAAAAAGCTGACATCCAATGAACCACTAAAGAGCTCGTCCACTAAAGTAGCATTTGGAGCGCGTCCACTGAAGTACAACAAGAAGAGCACGTCCACTGAAGTTCAACAAAAAGGAGAGCTCGTCTAACAAGAAGAGTGCGTCCACTAAAAGAAACAGGAGAGCTCGTCTAACAAGAAGAGCGCGTCCACTGAAGTACAACAAGAAGAGCACGTCCACTGAAGTTCAACAAAAAGGAGAGCTCGTCTAACAAGAAGAGCGCGTCCAATAAAAGAAACATAAGAGCTCGTCTGCTGACATGGCACTTGGAGCTCGTCTACTGAAGAAAAATAAGAGCTCGTCTACTGACGTGGCACTTGGAGCTCATCTACTCAAAGTAACAGAACCGCACGCCTACTGATGTAAAAAGGAGAGCTCCTCTACTAATAGTGGCAAAAGGAACTCATCTACTAATGATATGCGCTTTGGACTTGCTAATATCTTAATGAGAAGCTCCGTCCACTAACATGGCATATAAAGCTCGTCTACCAGTTGGAGCACGTCAAATTACCTTGAGCTAGTACTCTCGTCTGCTGACGTGGCAAATGGACGCGGCTATTTTTCTCTTCAAATAAACACGGTTACTTGACTCTTCAAATTAGACTTGGCTACTCTGTCAGATGGAAACGGTTATTTTTCGAGAAGGACGCAAACTCTACAAGAATCAACAGAATCTTATTTCAAGAACAAGAATCAAGAAAACAGATTTTGTTAAATCAGATCCAAATCTGTTTTAAATGATCCCAATGACTATAATTTGTCTTCTATATAAAGAGGGATCAAAGGAACACTTTTCAAAAAAACCTAACTCATTCTGATTGTGAAACTACGAAAGATCCAAAAGTGCTTCATCTCTGAGAAAAGTGTGATATTAGTTACAACCTCAATTTGTATAATCAGACTTTTAGAGTCTTTCTTCTACTCAATTCTTTTTGTGAATTAGTGTGATTAAGAGAGGGTATCTCTTAGGCTTGAACAAGGATAGAAGGGATCCTTGGGTATAGAAGAGCAAGTGTGCTTTCTGGTGAATTATTGAGCAAGGAGGTTATCCTTGTGTTGCTGTAATTGGAATTTTGTAATTGCTGATTATAGTGTAGAAAACCACAGAGGTGTGGGATTGGATGTAGGCTTACCAGAGGAGGTAGCCGAACCAGGATAAATCGGTTTGCGTGTTCTTCTCATCTCTAAACTCCATATACTTGTTATATGCACTTGTGTGTTGTGAATGAATTTTTAAGAATACTTGTTAACTTGAATCTTTGATTTACAATATGTGTTAAACTTGTTATTACTTCTTATAATTATTCTTAACATCATCACTTGTTCCATAACCTGATTCTTGGGAATTAACATTGAGTGAAAACCAATTTTCTTTAAAGAAACACTGTTTTGCTTTAAATTGTTGAAAAAGTTTTCAATATCTCAATTCACCCCCCCCCCCCCCTCTTGAGATCGTAGCCACTACCAACAAGGCGGAGGCATGTGGCTTCTCTGTCGCATCGGCGAGCGGGACGGGGCTGGCCGGCGGTGGCTGGTGTAGGAGAGGGAAGGAGATGAAGTGTGAAGGGAAAAGGGAGAAGAAGAGAGGAAGGAAAAAGAAAGAAAGAAAGAAAGAAAGAAGTAGGGGAGGGGTATCGGGTCTGATGCGTGAAATAGGGGAAAATAATTTGATTTGTATAAGTGGGTACAAAAATAGTGGTAAATATTAAGCCTAAAATTAAACATGTTTTTGACTTTTGGATCTAAAAATAATGTGTGACAAATTATATGATTTCAAAATTAAATTAGAGTCAAGATTGATAGTTGAACTGATCAACTAAGAAAATCAATGGTCCAAAATTTAATCTCTGATTATTTTTAAACCAACATATTTTCAAATCTAAAATTAAATAGAGTCAAATAGGAAAATAATTTTCTTTCAATCATAACATTTAAAATATTTTGTTTCTAAACAAATACTACTAGTGACAATAACATAATATTATTATCTAGTAACCGTGCCTACACTGACATAAGACAGTATTAACGCACTCAAAAATAACTTTTAAATGAGTAATTAAAATTACTCAAACAAAATCACATAAAAATAAACAAAAAATAGACATATACACATATATACCAATAATGAAGAATAGTAAAAATCGGGGGTTACATTACTACCCCACTTAAAAAAAATCGTCCTTGAAATTTCGTGACTCAAAACTAGACTGGATTTCTTGATCCCTATGTCCTATATTGTATTTTTCGTCACTTCATTTCTTTTATTCCTAACTCCATAACATAATCCATCTCTATATCATTCTATTTATCCTCGAGACTTTTCACCACTACATTATCCCCACTATCTTCGACTTTTCACCTTAGTCTATTGCACTTTAAAGGACAAAATCAACACTTAATCTCTTCACTTCTCAATATTGATCCATTAGAAAACTTTTTCCAACATCTAACTTCCACAGCTAACACCAAAGTCAACACTAACTTTGTTATAGCATGCATCAACTTCCTACTTAAGGTATTCAATCATAGTCTTAGTCCATTTGGGCTTAGTCTGCTCTTCTAGGTCATATCAAATTCACACTTTTGAAGTCCCCTATTAAAACATCATAACATTCCTTAAGGTAAACTGAAATAAAAAAGGAATCACATCGGGTAGGATTATCTAACTTATCAACTTTGAACTTCTTCAGAAACTTAATTTTCACAAGAGCTTATCTCTTTCGCTTGAATCCACTTAAGTGAAATTGCTATAGGCACTCTTCCTGTTAATCTTTCAAAATTCATACCATCAATCCTAACTACAAGCACTTGATAGTTACTCTAGATTCCCTTGGCGATACTCTGCCTCGATCAACATTTGTTTTATAATATTGGTCTCACTTACGGATATTGATCTTAAAGGTTCACATCTTACCAGTCACAACTATACCTCAACAAAACTCTTATCACTTATTGTCAATCCTGCTAAAGGGATGATCGTAGTTAAATACTACACTTACTCCTAACTAACTTTCTAAAATCAAATCATTTTTCCCGTTTCACCAACTCTAGTTGAGGGTGATCCGTTGGACTCAATCTCAACTTAGTCCTCAACACTTGGAGCGGATGTTACCAACCTGTTAGTAAACTTCGGGTCTTCATCTGAAATGATGTTTAAAGATAATCCATGGAGTCAGATCAGTCCTCTGATACCTATTTCGATTAGCTTATCCACTGCATAGTGGATCTAAACAGATAAGAAAGGTGCCTTCCTCGTTAACCTGACAATCGGTCGTCCAAAACGAATGAAAACTCTTAACGATCCTTGGTAAACCCACACCAAATTCATTGTGATGCTATCGCCTTAACAAGTGAGGTCTTCTGCGCCAAATTATTTCTCAAATAACTCTGATATTGGAATATGAATAAAATAACCATTCTCATAACTTATGAGATAGTTTTACACATCAATGACGTTTTGAAAAATATATAGGGTAAAGTTGATCAAAGGTGACAAGTCCTTTTGAACTACTATAAGACATGGTCTTGAAGAATATGACAAGTATCGGAAAAGATACATGAATAGTCCTTATGTATTAAGATTCTTCAATAGGTTCATGGTGTAAAAATGCATGATCGGTACACGTTTACAAACATGAATCTAATAAAGTTCTTTCTTTCACAAGAACTTTACTGCACAACAATTTAAAAGAATAATAGTCCAAAAAAATTCAGATTATCAGAACCAATTGATAAGTCATGATAGACTTTAAAACAAGGTTAGAAAAGTGAGTTTGGCATGTACACAATGTACCGCTGTGATTGTTTGATACAACCACAATAATTTGAGGAACAATTGTCAACTGACAAGTTCATAAAGAATCAAATAATACAGTGAAGAGTTTTCCTTAAACATAAGACACTCGTTCTAAGAGTGAAGATTAGGATTGGCTTATCTCGACTTCGAGCAAGCACAGAGGTCTTTCTAAACACACTTAATACTATTTGTTGCTGTCTCCCGTATTCCTCTCTGAACTACGTACGATGACCGACAACTTAGTCAGTCACTCAGTCATGGAAAGAATTGGTCTTTCCTCGTAAAGTGAGTCAACGGCTCCAAAATCTTAGATAGTTCCTCGATGAACCTTTAATAAAATCGGTTAGCCTAACCATCTATCTATGGATTTCAATCACCATCTTTGATCACTTCCACAAAACTAATGTTTCATCCTTATGAACAACATCGATGCTCCTCGCAAGGAACACTTGGTCCCAAAATTATCCTGACAACAAATCTTCCCGTTAATACAAGTCATCTAACTCGACTAACTTTGTAGGCGATATCCTACACAAAGTTATAGAGATCAAACCGAATCTAGAAACTAGATCGATTGAAAACTCCATATCCTTTGCAACGGCAAACCTAGAACATTCTCAGGGAATACTCCCGGAAAATCTTCCATGATAGGTACCTCATTCAAATGTTTGACAAAATTCCTTTGGGATGAACGAACTTGTCAACATGAACATAAGTACCATTTACTAAACATGAGTTCTCACAAGGTCTCAACCCAATTAGAACCAATCAAAACATACATACTTGTGTGTCAACACACATTGTTTCGGCAAGGAAACAATTTCAAAGAAGATCCAACCAGAGTTCACACAACAAAAACCTAATGGACCTATTCCCCAAGGTTCCCGAAAGACTCGACCAGCTCTGATACCACTCTGTAACACCCCCCTGGGCATTACTTTGTAAACATGTGTGGAAATAAATTAAAAAGAAATTTGCTGGTTGCTTTCGGAAATTTATTTACTTTAGGTCATAAAACTTTGGTATAAAATTTGTTAAATGATGTTACGGTAAAATTTAAACCTATTTTAAGATAGTAACACCACATTTTCATCTATCATTGTATAGATTATGGTCATATATACCATTTGTCATATGACCCAAAACCTAAGCCGTGGCCGACGCACAGACTTACAAACCTAGCCTGACAACCTATTTATTTTAGAAATGTACTTGAATAAAAAGCTTGAATATTTTTTAAAAAATTTCGACAGAGACTCCTCTGTAATTCCAACTTCCCCGAATAAAACACCTACTGAAATATTTATATTTTCATCCCAGAAGTTCCAGTCATACCAAAAAAAAATCTAGACAGTATTTTTCTGAAAATATTTACATAAACAAATACCTGACCAAAATGAAAGATTTTAAATTTTCATCCAAAAGAAAGGCTCTCCGAGCCATTTACATTCCATCAAAATAAAGGTTCTCCGAGCATAAACATAATACAAACATTAATCAACGTCATCTCACAACCTAAGCTGGTCGTTCTAAAAGATATTCATGGGTAAGACCCCTATGGTTCTCACCATTATACCTGACATTATACTTCTTCCAGGTTTGGGAATAATATCCCCGAGCGAAACTGGAAACCTCTTCTGCATCTTCTGTACGCGTGTACCAAGGTACAACAACAAAACCAGAAAAACATATACATGTAAGGGTGAGATACCAATATATGGATTTAAACACGATAATCACATGCACGACTCTCAAATACAATTTAACATGAATATTCAAAGATAAACAATATATTTATCAAAGGGTTTCATACCCGACAGTGGTAACCGTTTTAAAAACCATGACACTTCAATATTCACTGTCTACAATTTTGTACTGAACCTCCGGAGATCCCAACACCATATAAATGAGCTGATCAAACTGTCTTTGCCAAATAAGGCACACTGGATTTTACCATAGCACTATCCAAAACTAGGCACAGTGATCACCGTATATTGTTTTCATTGTCCATCAAGGCACAATGATACAATGTCTTGCATACCTTGCCATCAAGATATCCAGATTACACCGTCTTGAATACCTTGTTCATCAAGATATCCAGATTTACACCGTAGGCACGTCTACCGAATAATGCATATAAAACATTTCAACAGTGGGACTCCAAGTCCGAATGTGCAAATCACGAAATCTAGACCGATGCACCAATCTTAGATGCGTAGATTTTAGTGCACAAAACCTAATATACAGTTTATAGGACATCTAGTCCATAACTTCACCTTTCGGACCTCGGGCCCATATCATAGATCACTAGAACCCTGACATCTCGGCTTCTAGGTTCGTTTAAACCATTTTCGTCCTATGAAATACAAAACAAAACGAAAGTTTCCTCAACTTATCCAAGTTGACGGAAATAACTCGTTGTTTACCGAAAATCCTTTTACGTTGGAAATTCGTTTTGTAAATTTGTCAAAAATCCTTTAAAACTCATTTTGTTCAAAACTCAGTAATTTGAACTTGGAAACCTCATTTGAGACAAATTTTTAGTATCACTCAATATTACCCTTTTTAAGAAATACTTTCGTAAATATTGACGGAGTTGTCCGTCGTTTGCCGCTTTAAAACATTTTTAGGTCCAAACATGACTTTCATAACAAAGTATTTTCTCCAACACTGTAATAAAATTATTTTTGAATTTGTTTGGAAAAGACAACGTAACTGAAATGTTTTCAAGATGTCGTCCTTACTATTTACTCATAAACCACTCTTTTCTCCAAAACATCATCAAATATAAATACTTTAAATATTTTTCTTCCATAAATCAAATCCTTTAAATTTCTCCTCAAGCTTTTTCAACTCTTTTATATTTAATTTAATTGAGCACCGACCCTTGTCAGCCTTTCAATCAGTCAATCAAACAAAACAGATAATACATATATCATACACATAATCAGGCTTTCACAGAGAACATTTAAAAACCGCATAACAATCATATAACAACTTAATTTGACACCACGCATCCCAATAGATAAACTCAAATACGACACACAAATAGCAAACAGTTACCGAAAATCCCTAAGGCAATCTCCCCTTACCTTTGTAGACCAGAAAAGACCCTTTATCTCAGATTCCACAACTTACTCCATGTCCAACGAAACTTCACAAGACTAGACGCCCACTAACAACTTGAAGCTTTGTAACACACCAAGTAACTCAGAACAATTTCTTAACATGAAGTTCATGTTCCTCTAAACCAGCGCAATCACGATCAACATCCAAGAGGGCGTCCAAGCACATTCACAACAACCAAGCAACATAAAATTAATAACTCGATATCAAACATACTATCTAATAATTTCAAACATTCAATTCAATAAAAAAACGGAGTCAATTTTCCAATAAATCAATTTGGGCAAAAAGGATCCATCATTAAAATTGGGGAAACTTTGCTTTGCTTAGAGAAAAATGAAATTGAACTTAGAAATCTCAAATTAAAAGTCCTAATTTGAATAAAGCATAGTTAATTTTATAGAAACACAATCAATTTCAAATAAAATCAAATTGCAGTTTAGGGTTCCTAAACAAAATTTGGGGAAAACTCATTTGATCAAAGGATAATAAAATTAGTTCATAGAACACTAATTTAGAATCTCAATTGCATAAAAACATAGTTTAATTTCAGAATAAAACACGAAATCAAGGAGTTAGGGTTAGGGTTTGTAACTGAAATTTGGGGTTTCTTGAAAATAAGCAAGGTATAGTGAGGAAATCACTCACCCAACCAAGAGAAAAAAGGAGATGGTGGCTGTCGGGTGATCCAGTGCGGCGGCGGAGGCTGAGGACGGTGGCGCGATTTCTGGACAACACCAAAGATCCAAAGAAAACAAGAGTCAAGCTTTAGGGAAGAAGGAAAGAAGGTTCAACAACACATAGAGGTGGAAAACCACCATTAATTTTGGCAACCGGAGCTTACTGCAGTGGGGGTCGCGTTTTCGCGCGAGATAAGGTCGGCGCTTCAAGTGGGACGACGGTCGGTTGCGAGCAGGCAGAGGCACGTGACTTCTCTGTCGCATTGGTGTGCGACTGCCGGGATGGGATGGGGCGGGCCGGCGGTGGCTGGTGTAGGAGAGGGAAGGAGATGAAGTGTGAAGGGAAGAGGAACAAAAAGAGAGGGAAGGAAAAAGAAAGAAAGAAAGAAGTAGGGGAGGGGCATCGGATCTGATGCATGAAATAGGGGGAAATTTTTTGATTTGTATAAGTGGGTACAAAAAGAGTGGTAAATATTAAGCCTAAAAATAAACATGTTTTTGGCTTTTGGATCTAAAAATAATGCGTGACAAAAATATGATTTCAAAATTTAAATTAGAGTCAAGATTGATAGTTGAACTGATCAACTAAGAAAATCTACGGTCCAAAATTTAATCTCGGATTATTTTTAAACCAATGTATTTTCAAATCTAAAATTAAATAGAGTCAAATAGGAAAATAATTTTCTTTCAATCATAACATTTAAAATATTTTTTTTCTAAACAAATACTACTAGTGACAATAACATAATATTATTGTCTAGTAATCGTGCCTACACTGACATAAGACAGTATTAGCGCACTCAAAAATAACTTTTAAATGAGTAATTAAAATTACTCAAACCAAATTACATAAAAATAAACAAAAAATAAACATATATACATATTTACTATTATTGAAGAATAGTAAAAACCGGGGGTTACATTACTACCCCACTTAAAAAAAAAAATTCGTCCTAAAAATTTCGTGACTCAATACTAGACAAGATTTCTGAATCCCTATGTCCTATAGTGAATTTTTCGTCGCTTCATTTCTTTTATTCCTAACTCCATAACATAATCCATCTCTATATCATTCTATTTTTCCTCGAGACTTTTCACCACCGCATTATCCCCACTACCTTCGACTTTTCACCTTAGTCTGTTGCACTTTAAAGGACAAAATCAACATTTAATCTCTTCACTTCTCAATATTGATCCATTAGAAGCACCACACAATCAGTACCTATTAGACAAAGTAAAACCTTAAAAGAGAGTATTGAGAGGACTTACCTATGCAACAAATGCAAAACCAAGTAAGGATAGGGGAGGAGTCGTGGACAACGAAGATCAGACAAGGACCTATGATGCATAAATAAAAATAATCGTGTCAGAGCTGAAATGCCAACATTTGATAATATTACTTTAACCTTATACTAATTTGATAAATATTTTTAAAAATCAAATTTCATATTGAGATTTTCACTTAAAAGATTAATAATTTACTTTTGTATCCACGTAGAGTTGGGAAGTTATCATGGTACTTGAACTGCTTATTAAAAAAATAGTGAAACACAGAAAAACGATTTGGTTGATCTCATTCGTTGATGACACAAATTCCCATATCCCTCTCTCTTCTTCTCAAGCGATCTCTCCCTCTCTGCCATGCCATCATTCCAACTCACCACCTTATCCCCTTCTCTCTCCTCCCAAGTGGATATATTATTCTATCCATTTATCAAATTTTATAGCTTAGACTTTTCTTTTTCTTTTTATTATTGCATTAAAATAACATATCATATCATCCTTTATCTTCTTTATGTATAAAGACAAAGCAACACCAACAAAATCTTTCCTATTCAGGAACTGAAACTCCTCCTCTCTTCCACAACTCATGGAACCCTCTGCCATTGAACGTCTTGATTTTGGAAAGATGGGATATGGGTACTTCTTCTTCTTCCATGCTTCTTCCTTTTCTATTTAAAAAAGTGTAATTTTTTTAATCAATTGATTTCAAATATCATTGTTTTTATGGTGTTGATGACCTTTTTGTGATAGGTGCAAGCATTACATTAGAAGATGAAGGATTAGAGCTCCATGCTGCAGTGAGATCTACTCATGTCGTCATTGTCAAGACGAGGCAACGGTATCTATTGTTATTTTCCATAGTTTTTTTTTTGTGTTTTCATCTCAAAAATCTTGTCTATTTTTCTTTTATCTGATCTGGGTGTGTGTTATTTCTCTAATTAGAGCATGCTGAGCAAACCTTTTGATTGGTACGAACTCGTTCGCCAGGATGTTAAACAAGTAAGTATAAATGGATAAAGAATGTTTTTTGCACATCATTGCTTACATCTTCTGGTTTAAGAAATCAAAGGTAGAGAGAGCCTGTGTTGAGATGTATGTTTTGTTACAATATTTTAGAGATAAGACAATTAGAACATGAACATACTTTTAACCTCAATTTATGGCATGTATATATAAAACAACAATTAGATTTAGCATATAGTAATGCTAAAAACCAAAGAAGAATCCAAATATACCAACATAGCATGAAAATTGTGATCAAGATTGTGTGAGACTGTGAGGTGAGCAGAGAATTATAATTTGATTTTGCCAAAGGGAAGAAGACTTACTGTGCTACGGTGGTGACGGTAGAGCTGCATTTGTGGTGCCGGTGGTGGCGCTGCTCTGGCCGTACGGAGGAAGATGGACCTGAGAAAGAGAGAAACGGTTAGAGACGGAGAAAGAGAGAGACAGAGACAGGGAGGGAGAGAAACGGAGACAGAGAGGGAGAGGGAGAGGGAGAGAGCTTACCTGAAGGTGGTGGCTGGAAGCTGGTGGCCGGAGCTCGCGAGGATCAGAGAATGAGTGTGAGAGAGAAGTTTCGTGAAATGGGGAAGAAAGGGAGGTTCTAGCTGATTTAGGGATTTTAATCTTAGTGACCGAAACATTCAGTCACTATTTCGGTCTCTAAATGAGTCTGTTGAAATTAAAATTCTTAAAGTTAGCGACCGGTGTAAATTTTAACCAGTGGTGACCGATTTAGAAGCCGAAAATTCTAATAAATTCTGACTTTTGATTTCTACCATTTAGCGGCCGAAAATAGCGGCCGAATTTTGTTGCCACCAGGCATTTCGGTTGCTATTTCGATCGCCAAATAAATTATATCAATTGTTCTCCTAGATCCTAAAATCGGTCGTTATTTCAGTCGTAAACTGCTACTAAAATTTTCGGTCGCTAAATGACCTTTTTTTTTTTGGTAGTGTTTGTGTCCCATTTGCTTGCCCGATTTCCCAGGTTGGTGGTAGGTCTGCTTGTCCGCGCCTCATGCCTGACGCCCCAGAGCACACACCCCAACTCCGATTTCTTCGTCTCGCTTTATATTTTCTGTTTGGGTCCTGACTTGCACAATAAAGGATTTTGGTCCGCCTCGCGTTATCTAGATAGAGTCAGGCAGAGTCTCGCTTCTCAGGCCCATTGCAAACTAAATGGGTCGAATTTATTATCCCGAGTTTGTATACCGGTTTTGTATGCCAGTTTTGAAATTCTTGGTCCTACTTCCTGCATGTGAAACATCACATCACCTCGGGACTACACGTTTTAAGCCAGGTTACCTCGTTGCTCGTGATTTTGGGAGCCGTTTTGGTGCATTTATTTACCCAGTCTTTTCACCTTCTTTTTTCTCTCAACCGATGTATTACTTCTGACAGAGGTAGAAAATTTGGGTTGTTGTTTAAATAAGGTAACTTTCCCTATTTAATTCATTTTGAATTTCTTTCTTCTTATTACCTGCATTTTCGTTTTTGCCGCACAACCTCCTTCTTCTTTTTGGTTTCCACCGCACAACTTTCTGCTAGCAACTTTTTGGTGGTTTCTTCCTCACCTTTTGAAAAGTTTTCCTCTTATCAAACGTTACTCTACAAGTATATTCTTTTTCCTCATTTCTTTCTTTTGCTTTCCCTTTTTCTTTTATCTTTTTTTTTTAGGGGAAATGATAGAATTTTTAGAGAGGAGGAGGTGCATATATATTAGGGGTGTTCGCGGATTGGATTGAACCGGTTTTGAGCAAAAAAGTCATCCGATCCAATGATAAAAACAACATGCGGTTCCGATCCGATCCAATCAAATGCGGTTTGGATTGGATTTGATAATTCGGTTTTTATCGATACATATTTACATAGTTATTTACATCAAAGAACATCCAATATTTCGATTCAATTTGGATTTGATCGAGTATTTAAATAGTCATATGAATCTGTTACTTATTTAAAATAAAAATTAATTTTAAAATATTATATTGACATTTGACAATTTCTAATAAGTGTTTTAGCGGGATATACATGAATTGATATACACTCTCATGCGTAAAGATATTTTACACTATCATCTAATTATAAATTGTTAAATCATTATAAATGTTTGATTATTGTCCTAAATATATTAAAAGTCACTCATAACATGATTTATAATTGGTTAACAGTGTAAAAGTTTTTACACTAACATTACATTTACATACCAATTAAACTCTATAATATGAGGACTAGATGATAACTTATAAAAATATAAAGACTAATAATTACTTTTATAATATAAAGATCAAATTATTTTCATTGAACTAAATAATTTCGGTTCGGTTTGGATTGGATCGGTTTTACATATAGGATCCGAAATCCGATCCAATCCAATGAAAATTTTCGATTTTTTCGGTTTGCGGTTATTTCGATTTTCAGTTATTTTGATTTATCGGTTTTTCGGTTAGGTTAGTGCGGTTGACATTGGATTGGATCGGTTGATGAACACCCCTAATATATATATATATATACCCTTTCCTCCACGCAATGGCCGATGGTCATCCTTTTGAAGCGGCGGCGGCTGCCAAGGGGGCTCCTGCCGCGTCCGTCCCGGCTTCCCCACGAGGGGATGTATTGGTTTCCCTTTTGACTAGGTCCATCCGGAAGCGTTTTCTCTTTCTTCTAAATTCCGGACTCCTTCTTCTCTGTCTAAAATTGGGAGGTTTCAGTCTGACCGGGAGGGTCTAGACATAGTTATCTTTCTCCCGAGTTCTCCAACAGACCAAGTTTGTTTCTCGAGAGAGTCCTCTGATCCTCCTTTCTTTTTTATGTATAAACATATCCTTTCTTTGACCCCTGTCTGACTTTCGTTTAAGGATTTCGAGAGCCCTGTTCTTCGAACTCTTAAAATAGCTCGTCCCCGGTTACATCCGAATAGTTGGGTCTTTGGCAAAGACTTTGACATAGTTTGCTCTTTCCTGGGAATATCGGCCTCGGTACCTGTTTGCTTTTTTTTTTCTTTCAGGCTAGGCTAAATGGTCCTGAGAGGTGGATCTCCCTTAGTTATATTACCGAGAGGAAAATTATTGATGCTTTCTCGAGTTCTTTCAAAGGATTCAAGCTCGAGTTTTCAAAGGTGGTTTCCCGAGACCCTCGCGCCCTTTTTTTCTTTTTTGCCTTGGGGGAACCCGATTTCCTCTTATATTGGACTTCAGATCCTAAAATCATCATGGGTTGCGAATATAATAAGTTGCCCGCTCGTTAGAAGTTAGATGGGATCCCGAGTTTCGATTTAATAGCCAAGGGGGATGACCCAGCTCATCTAGAAGAGTTTATGGGTGAGGTTCTTTTGCTTTCCCTTTTATTTATTCTTTTTTGTTTAAATTTTCTTGAGTTTATTACTGATTTACTGTCTTTGTTTTGGTCAGGTATAATGGCTCCAAAGGTGAATAATGGCTCCAAAGGTGAATAGCAAGGTTCTTCTTGCCCTTGCTACAGGAGAAACCAGGACCGACCCTTCGACTACAAAATTCAGGTGGTGGACGTCATCGAGGGAAGGAGATTGCCGTGGTTGAAGAAGAGTCTCTCGTACACGCCCCATGGAAACCCTGGTTTCCCGAAAGCGTGGTCCCAAGAATGAGGGTGATGAGATGACTCTGTCCAAGCAGGCTAGAGATGACCAAAGCTACAATTCACATTCCTTTCGGGGTTACAACGGATGACTTACTTTAGCAGCTTTTATCAGGTCCCATTATCGTGCCTGCGGGTTTGAGTACTTTGTGGGATGCCTTTTCTCATGAAAAGATAGTGGATGAGAATCTTTTCCGAGGTGTCGAATTTAAACTTTATTAGAAGTTCGGTCGTCCTCTTTCAAACTGAGTGGCCAGCATGCTCGGACTTAGGCTTACAAAGCAGAGAAGGATATGGTTGATATGATGACTGAGCGGGAGCAACTTAGGCAGAAGATTGCTCGGGACATGAATTTGGTGAACAGCGCGTCCGATCTTGCCAAAGAAGTTGAGGGGCGTAAGTCGTTTATGGCAAAGATGGAAGAAGACCTGAATCTATCTTGGGGTACTATTCTCAGTCTCGATGAGTCGAGTGCGCAGCTGACTGCCTCCTGGGATGAGAAGACCACTGAGCTAAACTTGGCGAAGGAAGAGATCGAGATGCTTAAAGCTGAACTGCATGATATGACCGTCTATGACGGCAAACAACTTTCTCTTGGATTTGACTTGGCTTGAGAACAGGCATGTTGCATTTCTTATGCGATCGATTTTTCCTCTACGCATCCTATGAAAGATGTTGTAAGTGGTCAACTGGTTGATCATGTCAATGAAGATGAAGAGGACGAGCATGTTGAAGAGGACTAGTACCCTCATGAAGATTTACCTAGTAGTAGAAATTATTTTGCAGGTTTGCTAATTTGACACAAAATGCCGGACAACAATACATACATCGTATGAACAGTCTGCATGCGATCGGATCAGATGTGAACTACTGTTATCAAGATCAGAATAAGATGCATGTTAGATCAGAAGATGCTATTTTTTTTTATTTTTAAATTTAAATTTTTTTTAAATAAATTTTTTGATTAAGTATGGGGCATTCACCACATATTTGAAGGCATTCACCAGATAATTGAACTACGTTCACTGGATAATCTAAGGCATCCACAAGCTAATTTAGTATAGGCATTCACCACATATTCAAGGCATTCACGGATAAGTGAACTACGTTCACCAGATAATCTAAGGCATCCAAAACTCGGTTTTAGTATTGGCATTCACCAGATATTCGAAGGCATTCACCATATAATTGAACTACGTTCACCAGATACTCTAAGGCATCCAAAACTTGGTTTTAGTATGAGCATTCACCACATATTTGAAGGCATTCACTGAGATAATTGAACTACGTTCACCAGATAATCTAAGGCATCCAAAACTTGGTTTTATTATGGGCATTCACCACATATTTGAAGGCATTCACCAGATATTTGTACCCCGTTCACCAGATATTGATACATACTTAATCAAAAAATTTATTTACAAAAAAAAATTAAATTTTTTTTTTTTAAAAAAAAAAGTCTTCTGATCTTCAAGACGGTCAGTCATTCTGATGCCGCACTGTGCGGCACTGTTCATACGATGTATGTATTGTGTCGCAAAATCTGTGTCAAAAAATCATTTCCGATTATTTTGTTTACTTTGATGTTTTTGACTTGGGCTTGTATTATGTATGTATCTTTTCATTTTGAAGTAGGACTTGGCTTGTGTTTTGTTAGAAGTAGAATTCGGGTTGTACTTTGTTGGAAGTTGAACTCGGGCTTGGTGATGCCCCTTTTGTATTTCGCATTTTCGGGCACCTTAGTGCTAGAGATGGATGTTAATGAATTATTTCTTTTTTGCAAGCTTCTTCTCATGCCTTCCCTTTTTTTTTACTTACTCGGGGTTCTTCCGGACTTCTCTCTCTCTGTACTTACTTAGTCGGGGTTCTACCTAGAGCTCTTAGTTTTGAAAGAGAGTTCGAAGCTCGAGTTTTCCTTTGGAAGGAGCCCAGAGCTCGACTTCATCTTTTAGCGTGGAGCTCGCATTTAAAAGGGAGCACGGAGCTCGACCTTTTCTTTGGAATGAGCCCAGAGCTCGACTTCATCTTAGAGCGTTGTTGACGAATCTGGGCAAGTATATCCAGTCGTGCAAGTAATACGGTGGTGAGACCGAAATCGTTCCCACGAGGACTGAGACAAGTACTAGCATGTACCAATTCAACTACTATCTAAGCGATTCTTTGGATGGAAGGGAGCTCAATATGACATATCAAGCCCACAAAAGTAAAAATAAACAGAATAAGAAAAACAAACTCTTTTTGTAATTTTCTCAAACACTTGGAAGGCAATAAAAGATGATTTTCAAATGTGATAAAAGATGTTGGGATTAGGTTCACTAAACTTCATCCCCATGCAATGAAATGACTAATAAACAGTTTCTACTTCAAATATGACAATCAATCCACTAGATTACTCAAGCCCTGATTCCTCAGATGACAAGAGCCTAAATCCACTAATAGACCCTAATTCCTTAGGTGGCCTAGATTAATGAATTTGCATGATGATTAGGGATTACGCGATTGCTAATAAACCTAGTTCCATTCCTAGATACAAGGTTTACTAGGTGATTAATTTCAGTTCCGGTTCTAATACGAATTTTCCAATTGCATATCAAAACACTAATCAAGTCATGGGGGTGCTAGCCACAACAAGCATTAAGCACAGAAAATCAATCACTCAATAAAGAAGTAAAAACCATATTACAAGATCAAGTCATATACATGAGAATTCAGAAATAGCTACCCTAACCCCAACAATGGGAGTTTAGTTACACATCATCAAAGTAAAAGGGAAAAGAAAAGATAATGAGATGAAGGAAGGGAAGAACTCCATGGAAGGATGCACCCAGCCACAGCAGCAGAAATTGTGTTTCTAGGGTTTCTTGGTCGCCTCCTTTTCTCCAAAATCAATCCCCCCAACAATTCTGCCCTAAAACAGCTTATAACAGGGGTTCTGGGTTTCGCGCGCTTGCGGGGCGAGACGTAGCTCGCGAGGCGAATGTTAAAAATCTGGTCTTCAGAGATTGGATCTCTCGCGAGGCGAGACAGTAAGGGTCTTCTCAAATACACCCGTGATGAGTATCAGGGCCTGGGCGTGATGGCTTCTGGTCCTCAGGCTCGCGAGGCGAGACATGGTTCGCAGGGCGAGACAGAAATGGTTGCATTCTTTGGCACAGTCAGCCTTCAGGCTCGCGAGACGAGGTGTGATTCGCGGGGCGAGACAGAAAGGATGACATTCTGCTGTTTCTGGCTGTCTTCAGTCTCGCGAGGCAAGTAACCTCTCGCGGGGTGAGCATTCCCAGAATTGCATTCTCCACTGTTTCTTCATTTCCTTGACTCTAAGTTAACCAGATTTTTCATTGATTCCTGCAAAACAACACCAAGAAACCGCTTCACCCGTTCCAAGGGGAAAACTAACTAAAATCAAATAAAGAATGCTTAATCAATATGAAAAATGCATGCAAAAGTGTACAGAAAACATGATGTAAAATCACACTATCAAATCACCCCAAGCTTATTCAATTGCTTGTCCTCAAGCAATCACTAAGGCCAGAAGATTAAACTAATCAAGGCATGGATAGTGAATCAAGAACCCGAGTAAATACTAATCCAAGTAATAGGCATTTCAAACAATCCAGTAAGAGACAATCAATTCAAGTCCAATTAGAGGCTTAGGTTCCTTAGACTCATATTCTCACTGATTTGGGCACTCTTTCTCACCTCATTCAAGTGTTTAGGGATATATGACAATTCACTCTATTTTCCTCAAGGAATGATTTCTACCATAGGCTTGACTATCAACCAAATCTCTACTTTATTAATGAAAACAATCAAGAATCAAGATGTCTTTTTCTTTGGTTGTAACGGGGTCATGGGATTTATTGTTAGGTGGGGAGATCAAGAAAAGGAAATTTCAAAAGGCTATACAACTATCAAGCGTTGCAAAGCATGACCTTCTAAAATACCTTTTTGGGTTTTGATTTATTTTTCCACCTTTCTTCCTTTCTTTTGTTTTATTTCTCATTTATTTTTGTCATCCCCTTCTCTATATTTTTGTTTTCTTTTTCTTTTGTTTTTCTTTTATTTGGAGAAGGGAAGATTTTCAGCTCAAGAGAAATATTTTTCTGATTTTCTCATCCCATATTTTTTTCAACTACCTTTTTACCCTTTTTGTGCAATACTTTAGAAGGTCTCTCATAAGCATCATTCATCAAAAAATTTCAAGGGACCAAGAAAATTATTTCATTCTTTCAAGCTCAAAATTGGGCAACTAAGGGGTAGCATTTCATCAATCAAAACTCAGAAGGCCGGAAAAATACCTATTGCCTCAATCATTTTCAAAAATTTTTAAGCTTCAAAATGGTTTCAAGTCAAGTTCTAGAGAAATCAATCAAAGAGGAATAACACTCTAACACAAGGAATGGGGTAGATTTGGTGAGTACCCCTTTGGCTCAAAATCTCACATTTTAGTAGTTCAAAAATCAATGAGAAACACAGATCTATAGAACCATATGCTAATTATCAACTATCACACATCATCTCAATCATTTTCATTTGCAGCCATATCACAAGAATGAAAAAATTGGGTTCAACAATTCACTATCTCAATTTATTTGGCACTTAGTTCTCACAATTGGATGCAAAATCTAAGCAAGGGCAATCTAATTGTGTGATCATGCAAAGCTATCATGCAAAACTATATGAATGCAACATGAAGGATGCAAAAATCACCCCAAGCTTAAGAATTTACATTGTCCCCAATGTAAAAAATCAAGTTCGAGAGAGGAAAGAAAAATTGGAACGACTTACCGAGGCGGCGGCGGGTGTTGGCTCACATGCCTAGTCGGAAGGAATTGCATGAAAATTGGGTCACGGCCGTGATGCTTATCACGGGCAGGCCGTGATGCTTTCTGACCTTGTTGTCTCTGCCCTTTTTGCTTCCTCCTTTCCCTGAAAACACTTAACAAACCTATTAAACTATGATATTTTCCTCTTGATCTTCTCAAATTATTCAAAAGGGCAAATTCAAAAACAAAAAGGAAAATGAAAAGAAACTTGGGTTGCCTCCCAATAAGCGCTTCTTTAAAGTCACTAGATTGACGTGCTTTTTTCAATTAACCGGGGTCAGCTGGTCGTAGAAGTGCAAGAACACTTCTCCTCTGTGGAACTCCTTCAAAGAGCTATTTTTGCTTATAAGGCCAAGAATTGCGCTTCCACTTTGCCCTTTTCGCTCTGAGCCTCGTGGCCTTTTTCTTACTCTTTCCCAGCGGAGGTTCTGTTTTCACATGATGAGCAGATCCAACTTCATCACCAACTGATACATCATTTGTCTTGCAGAGCTTCAGAGTTGCTTTCATGTTGAGCTTTTCCTTCTTCTCAGGAGTAAAGGGGTGGTGCTGATGTGCAACGACTTCTTTAGCTACTGTATCCACAATGTCCATGCGGAAACAATCCTCTTCATCACTCGGGCGATGCATAGCTTCAAACATATTGAAAGTGACTTCTTCATCTTGCACTCTGAATCGCAGCTGGCCTTTTTGTACGTCTATCAAAGCACGACCAGTCGCTAGAAAAGGTCTCCCCAGTATGAACGGAACTTCTGCATCCTCCTCCATGTCTAAAATCACAAAGTCCGCTGGGAAGATAAACTTATCCACCTTTACCAGAACATCTTCCAGAATACCATAAGGATGCTTGATTGATCTGTCAGCTAGTTGCAATGCCATCCTGGTTGGTTTCACCTCTCCTCCTCCAAGCTTATTCAAAATTGAAAGCGGCATCAAATTGATACTCGCTCCCAAGTCACATAAGGCCTTCCTGATAGCAACACTCCCAATAGTGCAAGGGATTGTAAAACTACCAGGATCTTTCAGCTTCAGAGGTAGCTTCCTTTGAAGTATCGCACCGCACTCTTCAGTTAAGGCAACAGTTTCGCCTTCTTTAAACTTTCTTTTCTTCGTGAGCAGTTCCTTCATGAATTTTGCATAATTGGGCATCTGCTCTAGTGCTTCAGCAAAGGGTATATTGATCTGTAGCCTCTTCAAAATGTCAAGGAACTTGGCAAACTGCTCTTCCTTCTCTTTTTTCTTGCTCAAATGAGGATAGGGCAACTTCACATAAGAGGGGATCACTTGAGGCTTGTCTCCATCTTTTAAAATTTGACTTTTAGTCCTCCTTAGAATTGAATTTTCATCCACTAGCTTCTCCCTCTTGTCTTTTTCATTGCACTTCCCTTCTTCCTCAACTACAACCTCTTTGCCTTTTTCCTCTTCATTCACTTCTGTTTTTTCATTACCTCTCTGATTCTTCACCAAAGGCTCACCGCCCATATTCTCAAGACTTTTACCACTCCGCTAGGTGCTTTGCAATTTTTCCAACTTGAACCTCCAAGTTTTTTATAGAAGCATCAGTGTTTTTCTGGTTTGACATGGTCAATTGCATGAACTGATTGAGAGTTTTCTCCAAGTTAGAAATCCGGTCTTGAGGCGGTTGTGTAGGAAGAGGCTTGCTTGTTTGTCCGGCATCTTGCTTCCAACCAAAATTTGGTTGATTCCTCCAACCTTGGTTGTAGTTGTTAGGGAATTGGTTGTTGCCTTGCCGCCCATAGTTCCCCATATAATTAGCTTCCTCATGGGAACTAGGTGGCGCCTCACATCTTCCATTATCATGATCTCCTCCACAAAAATCACATCTCATTACCTGTTGTGGTGGCATGGTTGTCCCATGAACAGTTTGGAGTTGTTGTGGGAGTTGAGCTAGTTGCTTGGTAAGAGACTCCAGTTGTTGTGTCATGAGCTTGTTCTGAGCCAACAGTGCAGTTTGTGAATCTAACTCCAACACTCCCCTTCTTGATGTAGGACCCCGATCATGATGCATCAAGTAGTCATTAGATGCCATAGCCTCTATTCAAACTAATGCTTCCTTTGCTGTCTTTGTGTTCATGGATCCTCCAGCTGAGGCATCCAACATATACCTAGTTGACGGCCTCAATCCATTACAGAAGGTTTGCATTTGGGTATGATCATCAAACCCATGATTTGGACATCTTCGGAGCAATTCCTTGAACCTTTCCCAGGCGTCATGCAGAGTCTCACCTTCTTATTGAGCAAAGCTTATGATGTCACCCCTTGTCTTTACAAATCTTGAGGTGGGGAAGAATCTTGCCAGAAATTTTGCCTCTAAGTCATCCCATGTAGTGAAGCTCCCCCTTGGTTGTGATTGGATCCAATACTTGGCTCTATCTCTAAGAGAGAAAGGAAACAACCTCAGGCGAATTGCATCATCAGAGGCACCATTTATCTTCACCGTATCGCACAACTCTAGGAAATTGGAGACATGACTGTTAGGATCTTCCTTCTCCAACCCAGCAAACTGATTTTGTGAAACCATATTGATGAGAGTTGGCTTGATTTCAACATTGTTGCAGTTCACTGGAGGCCTCACTATGCTAGTGACATGCCGGTTGACATTTGTATTGGCATAGTCCCCAAGTGTCCTCCAGGGTGGAGCATCTTCACCATTGCCTGCCATTCTGAGTTCTTCTTGACAAGCTTGAGAGGTGGAAGTCTCTTGTTCTTCTCCTTGTTGTTCTAACA
Organism: Sophora flavescens; assembly: GCA_030762895.1. Classification (NCBI taxonomy): domain Eukaryota; kingdom Viridiplantae; phylum Streptophyta; class Magnoliopsida; order Fabales; family Fabaceae; genus Sophora; species Sophora flavescens. The sequence continues at coordinate 4,764,932 of CM061070.1, forward strand.
AATTCTGCTGTCTTGCTTGCCTCCTATTCGCCCTAATTTGTTCTTTCAATTTCTGGGTCGTAGAGGAGTTGGTCAGCTGGGATAGTACCTCGCATACAAAAACAGTCTAGCAAACAAGAGTGTTAGCAGTAAAGGTTAGCACACAACAGCAAACACACCAGAAAAATGATAGCAAAAACAGAATAGAAAATTATAACAGAAAAAATTTTATAACAGATTTTTTTTTTGCCTAAATTAGTAACCGAAATGGATATGCTAATATTGAGACGCAGTCCCCGGCAACGGCGCCAAAAACTTGTTGACGAATCTGGGAAAGTATACCCAGTCGTGCAAGTAATACGGTGGTGAGACCGAAATCGTTCCCACGAGGACTGAGACAAGTACTAGCACGTACCAATTTAACTACTATCTAAGCGATTCTTTGGATGGAAGGGAGCTCAATATGACATATCAAGCCCACAAAAGTAAAAATAAACAGAATAAGAAAAACAAACTCTTTTTGTAATTTTCTCAAACACTTGGAAGGCAATAAAAGATGATTTTCAAATGTGATAAAAGATGTTGGGATTAGGTTCACTAAACTTCATCCCCATGCAATGAAATGACTAATAAACAGTTTCTACTTCAAATATGACAATCAATCCACTAGATTACTCAAGCCCCGATTCCTCAGATGACAAGAGCCTAAATCCACTAATAGACCCTAATTCCTTAGGTGGCCTAGATTAAAGAATTTGCATGATGATTAGGGATTACGCGATTGCTAATAAACCTAGTTCCATTCCTAGATACAAGGTTTACTAGGTGATTAATTTCAGTTCCGGTTCTAATACGAATTTTCCAATTGCATATCAAAACACTAATCAAGTCATGGGGGTGCTAGCCACAACAAGCATTAAGCACAGAAAATCAATCACTCAATAAAGAAGTAAAAACCATATTACAAGATCAAGTCATATACATGAGAATTCAGAAATAGCTACCCTAACCCCAACAATGGGAGTTTAGTTACACATCATCAAAGTATAAGGGAAAAGAAAAGATACTGAGATGAAGGAAGGGAAGAACTCCATGGAAGGATGCACCCAGCCACAGCAGCAGAAATTGCGTTTCTAGGGTTTCTTGGTCGCCTCCTTTTCTCCAAAATCAATCCCCCCAACAATTCTGCCCTAAAACAGCTTATAACAGGGGTTCTGGGTTTCGCGCGCTCGCGGGGCGAGACGTAGCTCGCGATGCGAATGTTAAAAATCTGGTCTTCAGAGATTGGATCTCTCACGAGGCGAGACAGTAAGGGTCTTCTCAAATACACTCGTGATGAGTATCAGGGTCTGGGCGTGATGGCTTCTGGTCCTCAGGCTCGCGAGGCGAGACATGGTTCGCGGGGCGAGACAGAAATGGTTGCATTCTTTGGCACAGTCAGCCTTCAGGCTCGCAAGGCGAGGTGTGATTCGCGGGGTGAGACAGAAAGGATGACATTCTGCTGTTTCTGGCTGTCTTCGGTCTCGCGAGGCGAGTAACCTCTCGCGGGGCGTGGTCGCGCTGTCACGCACGCGCCAAAAAGCGAGCGGTTTACAAAAATATGTAGTTTAGGGAGCGACAACTCGAGTATCGTCTCACAAGGACTCTTGGGTTGTTGTTAACAGAAAAGTCAGTTCTGGGGGTTTTTGGATATTTGAAACTAAATTAAAGAAACAAAACAGAAAACAATGCAAAATAGAGCAATGAAAACAGAGCAGTTTAAAAGAAAGCTAAACGATCAACCTACTGCTTTCGGTTTCCCAACTATCATTGGTTCATGTAAATTCCAATCCCTAAGCAGATTCTAATCCCCTTTCGGTTGTAGCAACAATTAACAAACGAAATCGCTACTACGAGATATATGTTCCTATTCCTGAATTAAACAAACGGGGTTAAGCCCTCAGGAACTAAACGAACATGAACGAACACACGCGAATTAAACAAACGCGATTCAATATAGGAACATAACATCACCGAAATAAATCAACACAACACTATACACTCCTGAATTAAATAAATAGAAATATATAGCATAGCATTGAAAAGAGAATAGCAAACAAAACAGGAATTACATAACCTCAAGTGCGATGGAAATCGATTACAGTAGACTAATCAAGGAGACTAGTTCTCCATTACAAACATAAACCTAAACCTACTTGTAGCCGCACTATGAAAAGAAAAGAAGAAGAGAAGAGAAGATAAACTACTACTACTAAAGCTAACTAACTCCTTCAATCTGTCATAGAACAGTCTTATATACAACTTCTGGATTCCGCGGGCTCGCGAGGCGAACACTGTCTCGCGACGCGAATATTATGAACAGTCTGCATCGTTTGGTCTTCTCGCGAGGCGAAGTACGGCTCGCGTGGCGAGGAATGGAAAAGTCATGGCTTCTGGTCTTCAGTCTCGCGAGGCGAGGAATATATTCGCGAGGCGACACAGAATGGGTTGCATTTTCTGGAACAGTCACCTGAAAACAAGAAAATAGCATAAGTGCTTTATTTGACTCTAAATCAACTAAATTAACCTAAAAATACTTTAACGACTCAAAATGCTGCTTAAGGACAATCTAGTCTAATTTGGGCGGAAATGATATAAAATTAGCACAAAACCACGGTCATACTAGTCATAAAACTAGATGAGCCAGCGGCTGATCAGGGCGAGCATTCCCAGAATTGCATTCTCCACTGTTTCTTCATTTCCTTGACTCTAAGTTAACCAGATTTTTCATTGATTCCTGCAAAACAACACCAAGAAACCGCTTCACCCGTTCCAAGGGAAAAACTAACTAAAATCAAATAAAGAATGCTTAATCTATATGAAAAATGCATGAAAAAGTGTACAGAAAACATGATGTAAAATCACACTATCAAGCGTAAAGCTTGTATTTAAAAGCGAGCATGGAGCTCAGACTTTTCTTTGGAAGGAGCTCAGAGCTCGACTTCATCTTAGACCATGGAGCTTGTATTTAAAAGGGAGCACGGAGCTCGGCCTTTTATTCAGAAGGATCCCGGAGCTTGACTTCATCTTAGAGCGTGGAGCTCATATTCAAAAGGGAGCGTGGAGCTCGGCCTTTCCTTTTGAAGAAGCTCAGAGTCGACTTCCTTTTTGAGGAAATGGGAGGTTTGGCTCCACCTTATTTGACCATTTTGCATTAAAGGAAATAAATAACACAAATAGGTATCATAAGATATTTCTTTTCTTTTCTTTTTATGGGGAGCCTTGTTAAAACCTCCATGCGAAAAACCATCCTTAGGGATAAAATCGTCGGGTAGGAAAAATAGTACCGTTTACATCATTTTAGCGTAATAAAACTTAAGATGGGTGGAAATCCATGTTCTTGTAATCACCTTCCCCGCTAAGGTCTTCAGCTTGTACACGCCCTTTCTGAATTTTCACTTACCTTGAAAGGCCTTTCCCAATTCGGTGTCAGCTTGCCTTCACTTCTTTCCTTTCTCGGTCTAGCTCAGAGTCTTAGGACCAAATCCCCTACTTGGAATGAATGAGCCTTCAATCGGTAATTGTACGTCTGTTCTACCCTTTGTTTGCACGTTCCTTACTTACATGATTTCCCAGATCTCTTCTACCGTGTCCTGCTCTGCTCTTAGGCCCTCCTCATTTTCCACAGGAGAAAAGTTGGTTCTTCTAGTTGACGGCTCCCCGACTTCTACAGGAATTATGGCGTCGGTTCCGTAAGTCAACTTGAATGGTGTTTCGTTGGTGGCTAACTAGGGAGTTACATGGTATGCCCATATTACATTGGGAAGTTCTTCTACCCATGCTCCTTTTGCTTCTTCGAGCCTCTATTTTAGTCCATTCATGATAACCTTATTCGCAGCCTCGGCTTGCCCATTCCTTTGAGGGTATTCCACCAAGCTGAAGGGTTGTTTGATACCTAGCCTTTTGCAAAAAAGCTTGAAAAGCTCGTTCTGAGAACTGTGTCCCATTATCAGTGACCATCGAGTGCGGGATTTCGTGTTTGCATATTACATTTTCCCATACTAACCTCTCGACTTGTCTAGCCGATATTTTAGGTAGGGGTTTAGCTTCAATTCATTTTGGTGAAGTAATCCACCGCCACAAGGAGGAACTTGACCTGGCCTTTATCCAAGGGAACGACCCTAAGATTTCCATTCCACATTTAGAAAAGGGCCATGGAGCTTGTACATTGTGTAGTACCTCGGGCGGGGTATGCGGGACTTTTGTGAGTCTCTGGCACTTCTCACATTTTCTTACCCAATTCAGGCAATCCTCTCGGATTGTTGGTCAATAATAGCCCGCCTTAAGGACTTTTGCGGCCAAGGGTCTCCCTCCATCATGCATACCGCAAATTCCTTCATGTATCTCTGTCATAACATACTCGGACTGATCCGATTTCAAACACTTGAGCAAAGGCTCCAGAAACCCCTTTTGTAAAGTTTGTCCTTGACCATGGTATATAGGCTACTCTGTCTTACGACTTTCCTTGCTTGATTTTTATTATGCGGGAGCTCATTATTAAGTAGGTAGTGGTGAATAGGTTCATTCCAGCTTTCAACATTGTTCTCTGTGTTCATCACTTCAACTTTTTCCCTGTTTTCGATGCTCGGAGTGAAATAACCAAAGTTAACACAAGAAGGGGGGTTGAATTGTGTTTACCAACTTTTAGGAAACTTTGAAAATTATTTTCGCAGGCACAACAAGCAAAAATAAGATAACAGAAAATTAGACGGGTGACTTGTCTAATTTTGAGATAGAACACACTCACATACAGAGAAGGTTAAAACAGATTGATATTCAAAGTATTAACTCCCCAAGTTAAAAGCTTAAACAAATAACACTTAAGAAAATTAAAGAGATAAGGGAAGAGGAATATCACTCAAGAGTTTTATACTGGTTTACCCCAAAATCCACAGGGCTACATCCAGTTTCTTGGCAGCACCAAGTTTCCACAATAACGGATCAGATTACAGTACAAGTATTCTTTTCACACCTAGCCTCTCTAGGCTCAACACTTAAACAAGTATTCTTTTCTCACCTAGCCTCTTCAGGCTCAGCACAGTAAGGAGTAAAGGTTTTGTGTAAATAATACAACTTGCAAATCTTTCAGATAACACTCAAAGAGTGAAATAAATATGAAGTATGAAAGACTACTAATAAATATCAAATGATTGAAGAAGTATTCAATGAAAGAATGAAGAAGTTAATGAAGTGAGTAAATGCTTCTTGCGCAGTGTTCTTAATGATATTCAACTTCTTGTCTTCATCTTCATGGTTTGATCTATATAAAGACTTCAATCAATTTATCCGTTAGGCACAGCTTCAGAAAGTGTGTTCTTTGATTTGAGCATTTGGAATGCCATTAATGCCAAAGAGTCGTTCTGAGTAGGCATTAAATGTTTAGGGACGTTAAGTTTTAACAAGGCATTCCAAGAGTACATTTTTGTTCTGAGCAGCTGTTGTATCAGAGTTGCAACAGAGGGCTTCTTGTACTTGCAGCAGAGAGCTTTCCTCTTCCAATGCAACACTCAGTTCACTTTCTGCAAAGCACTTTTATTTTGTACTAAAACAGCTAAAAGGTTACTGCTGTGGTACAGAGGTTGTGTGTTTATTCCTTAAATCCTTGAAACAAACGTTCTTTATTCTTTATCCTTGGAGCTATTGTCCAGAGGTCTTCGAGATCCTTAAGGAAGGCACCTTATTTGAATAAGGTTGACTTGGACTTCATTCTGACAAACTGACACTTTATCAAGCATAGCAGTGTTTGAAATTTAGTCTAGTGCTTGTGCATTCCAGATTTAGACTTGTGATAATGAGCCAAAACTTAGACAAGTGATCAAGTCATTTTAGACGAGTTATCCACTAAGGATTCTTCAGACATATGATTTCTTACCACATCATCAATAAGATCATAATCTTAATTGAGCTTTGACTTAGTCTATGTCTGAGTTGACTATATTTTAGACGAGTGAGTTTTTAGACAAGTCTAAAAACCTGTGTTTTGCCAAAATGTAGACGGGTCAGAATTTAGACGAGTGACCTTAAGTCTATTTTGCTGCACACTTATCAAACATATCAGTAATTTCATATGGGTCAATATTATCATACTTAATCTATTTGGAATCATCAAAACTTAGAGAATCTACACATTGAATGTGTCTTATACTTATGTGGTCTCAACACGGGGCATGCGAGGTTTCTTGAATTACAGTTTTGCACTTCCTTGAGTTGTTTTCCCGACGAACATGTTCCACTAGAAATTGTTTTAAATTTCCACCGAGCTCTTTCATATTAGCTAAGTATTTAGCTAACTGAGGATCTTTGGCCTGATATTCTCTGGAAATTTGTGTGGTTACCAGCTACGAGTCACTGTAAGCCTTTAGTTTTTTGACCCTGACTTATTTGGTTAGTCTTAAGCGAGCCAACATTGCTTAATACGCGGCATGATTATTTCTTGCCTGGAAATCGAGTCTAATGGATTGTTCTAGCACAATTCCATCCGGTCCTTCAAGTATAATCCCAACGCCGCTTCCTTTGAGATTGGATGAGCCATCAACGTACATGTCCCATGATTCTTTTGTTCCTTTATCGGATCGGGAGGGAGTTCAGCCCAAAAATCCAAAAGGCACTAGCATTTTATCGGACCACGAGTTTCACACTCAAGATCGAATTCGGATAGTTCTACAGACCAAGCTATCATTCGGTCGACCAACTCGGGTTTTCTAAGAATCTGCCGGATTGGATGATCTGTTCGAACGATGACTTGGTGGCTTCGAAAATATGGTCGCAAACGCCATGACACTGTTACCAAGGCTAATGCAAGCTTTTCGATCAGTTGGTTTCGGGTTTCTGGTCCTTACAATACTCGACTGATGTAGTAAATCAGATTGTGGTTTTTTTCCGCTTCTTGTATCAAAACTGCAATGATTGCTTGCTCACTAACAGATAAATAAAGGATTAGTTATTGTCCCGGGTTCGTCCGAGTTAATACGGGGTGAGTTGTCAAGAAAAGCTTAATATGACATTTGTTCTAAGGCTTTCGCAAAAGGAATGTTGATTTGAAGCTTGCGGAAGACATCAAGGAACTTTGAAAATTGTTTGTCTTGCAAAGGCTTCTTCAAGCGTTCTGGATATGGAATCTTCATGTAAGGAGGAAGGTCCTTGGGCTCTACATACATCTTATTCATGAAGTCATCATCAACCAACTTCAACTTCCCCTCTTACTCTGGCATCTTTTCAACTATCAGTTCTTCTTCCGCTATACGCTCCGCTTTCACTTGTGGCACTTTAGAAATTTCTTCCTCAATAGAAATAGAAGGACTTCCCTTTGAATCCAACACCTTACCGCTTCGAGTTGTTATCACATTGCATTGGTTCTTGGGGTTGACCTCTGTATTGCCTGGAAAAGAGCCTGGAAGACACCCGTTCAATTGCTTTGAAAGTTGAGCTACCTGGGTTTCTAGATTATGGATCGCTGCACTTGTATGAGTTACTAACTTGTCAATTGTTGTGTTCGTGAGCACTGTCAACTTTTCAATGGCGGCACTGGTCTTCTCAAGAGCCAGCTCCCAAGGTTGCTTGTTCCCATTTGTGATTTGCAGTTGATTCGATCTTGGGAGAGCTTGTTGGTTATTCTGGTTATTCCTATAATACGGCATTTGTTGTTGTTGTTGCTGTTGTCCTCTTCCTAAAACTCCACTTGTGCTGCTCCAAGAGAAACCTGGATGATCCCTGCCTCTTGAATTCTAATTCTGCCCCTGGTGGTAGTTGTTTTGTCTGTTCCACTGATAATCATTGCACCGTGGAATCGTATCATAGAATTTGTGACACGAGTCCACATGCTCTTGTGAGAAATTTCCTGGACAACTAGTACTATCATGATCACCACTACAAAACTACAACCTGGAGCCAACCCCTCACGCACTACATTCACTTTCATCTTGTTTGTAAGTGCTTCGTTCTGTTTCTTCAAAAGTGCATTTTTCTCGAGAATAGCTTTAATGGAACTAGCACTAAGCCTTGATGCAGAATTCAGAGGAGTTGAGAGTTGCATGTTACGTTCCTCCTTGGCTCGGTTGTACTCATTCTTGGACATCTTTTCTAATAAAGCCCATGCATCCTCCTCTGATTTACAAGAAAAAGAGTCCCCAACTGCGGCATCACAAATCATTGGATGACGACCTTTTAAACCATTGAAGAAGTTTTGCACCTTCGTCACCAAATCAAAGAAATAAGACGAACACCTCCTTAATAGCACATTGTACCATTCCCAAGCTTCATTATAAGTCTCATCATCATGTTGCTTAAAAGAAGTAATGGCCTTTTGCAACTGAATCGCTTTCTGAGGAGGGAAGAACCTTGTAAGAAATTTCTGAGCCATGTCCTCCCAAGTGGTGATGCTTCCGTGATCCATGTTCAAATCCAACCAATCGCCTGCTCTATCCCGAAGAGAGAAAGGGAATAGACGCAAGCGATATGCATCATCTGAAACTCCAGCATACTTTTAAATATCACATATCTCCAAGAAACGTGAGATATGCCTGTGAGGATTTTCATGCACCTTTCCATCAAATTGATGTTGTTGAATCAATTGAAGAACCGATGGCTTGATATCAAAAACATTAGCCGTGATGAAAGGTCTCACAATAGTAGAAGTACAATCCTCCAAGCTAGGGTGTACTCATAAAGGGCTTATAAGCGGGTGGTTCATCTTCAGTCATCTCTTCAAGATTGATAGAAATCAATGTCTCAAGCCTCCCCTATTCTCTAAGTTGTTTCCTCAACCTTTTCTCGGTCCTACGAATCTCTAGGTCTTATAGCAATTCTTCCAGTGGCACAGAACCTCGAATACAACAAAAATAAAACTCACAAGACCAAGTGAAATCAAAGAAATTCAAAGAGATAAAAAAATAATAAAAAGAAATTAAAAATGAAAAATTGGCTTGTTCAAATTAACTTTTTTCTTTAAATAAAGAAAATTGGCTATGTTAATCCCTTGCAACGATGCCAAAAACTTGATGGGCTCCAGAAAATGTACCGGATCGAAGCAAGTAATAAAATCAAGGTAAGTAGTTATTGAGTTCAAACACAGGGATTGAGTGGCCAATTGTTATCAATATTCAAAAGAAGCAGTTAGGATTGATCAAGTCAAGGGAAAGAAGTTTGTTTAGAATCAAGCAGTTATCTATTTCAATTATCAAGCAAGAGTAGAACAAAGCAACAATAATTATTAAGAGTTTGTGATTAAGAATGTGAAATTTCTAAGGTTATGAATCCACCTACCCAATAAAGTATTAGATCTAAGTGATTATTTTCTACCCCTAGGTTCAATTACATGTCAACCAAGAACCCAAAATTATCCTAATGTCTCGGTTGAGCACAAAATAAAACACCTAAGCATGCCAATCAATTATATCTATATTCGAAGATTAACAAGTTAGATTCATTAAGTTCTTGGTTCCCTATAACGATTGCACAAATCTCCTATTATATCTCTATCAATATTCAACTTGTGTTCTTAATTCAATTCCTAAAGCGTGAATCTCCGGTCGGACTCATCACCCTTGACTATTTAACCATGAGCTCATATGATTAACGCAAACGAAACAAATAAGAAGCAAGAATTAAGAGTTAGGGAGTAGAGAACATCACTGTTTCACTATGCCGTCATGAGCGACTTCATCGTTTCCTTAGAAAAGAGGATTAGTTCCTAATAGCGTGCTTCAACATAATAAATTCAAAAGAAAACATGAAATAAAACTAATCACAATATATGTAAACCTAAACGAGATGCAGCTCACAGAAAACTAGGATTCGATACCTAAATTCAGAGTTACAAGCTATTTATAGGAAAACTAGGCAGTGCACGCTCGCGAGGCGAGCACTTAAGTTTGGTTCCAATCTGATTTTGAATCCTCGCGGGGCGAGACAGGATGATTGTTTTTTTCCTGACTCTGGCTTACGGGGCGCACCAGAATTTCTCCCATTTCTTCTCAACATCAGCTCTGTCTCGCGGGGCGAGCAATGTCTCGTAGGGCGAGACCTTGAATTTCTTCTTTTTTCTTGTTTTCTTCAATTATCCAAATTTCCTTGAGCTTCATTTTTAACCTGAAAATAGATAGTAGCACTTAGTGCTTTATTTGACAAAAAAAAAATATTAAAAATACCTAAAAATTACTTCAAAGACTCAAAATGTTGCTTATAGACAAATAGAGCCAAATTTGGGCTAAAACGAGATTGAACTCGCACAATTGTCATTAAAATTATGGTCTTTCTAGTCATAAAACTAGATGAACCAAAGGTTTATCAGGGGTTTTACGACCTATGAATTTGGTGATCTGTTTTGGTTTGAGCTCCCGCTGTCATAGCATGCAACGCCACTCCCGGCATTAGATCGGGAATCTAGTTGATTTGCATTATGAACCTGCTCACGAAGTCCCAAAGAGATTCGTCGAGCCCTTGTCAAAAGTTGACAATACTCACCAAGGTTTTTTGGTGAGAACAACTTCCACTAAATTGAGCAATAAATTTGGTAGTTAATTCGTTAAAACTATTTATGGACCGAGGATGGAGACTGTAGATGATGATGAGATTCAAGTCTCAAGTATGCTTCCGTGAAGAACATCTCCACCCATGTTGTGTCTTAATTCTTATGGTTGAAGGATTAAGACACAATTTGCTTACCATAAATCAATTATGTGATAGTGGATTTGATGTCTCTTTTACCAAGGAATTATGCATAGTTAAAGATCAGAGTGACAGAACCTTCTTTTCAGCTAAAAGGCAACAAAATCTATATAAGATTGAACTGGCTGATCTCTCAGATCAAAGTGTAACCTGACTGATGTCTAAGGAGGATGAAAAATGGTTATGGCATAAGAAACTAGGACATGCTAGTATGAAACTAATTTCTAGTTTGAAAAAGGATATCCTTGTGAGAGGATTGCCTGATATTAGTTTTAAGAAAGATGTCTTGTATGATGCATGTCATAGAGGTAAATAGATATAATCAAGTTTCAAATCTAAAAACCAAGTATCTACCTCTAGACCTCTTCAGTTGTTACACATGGAACTGTTTGGACCAGTTAGTGTTACCAGCTTGGCTAGAAGAAAATATGGATTTGTCATAATTGATGACTATTCTAGATTCACATGGGTACTCTTCCTAACACACAAGGATGGGTCTTTTAAGGCTTTCTCAGTATTCTGCAAAAGAGTACAAAATGAGCAGGGTTTCTGTATTTCTACCCTTAGAAGTGATCATGGGGGATAATTTGAAAATGAGCAGTTTAGACATTTATGTGAGGAGAATGGGATCTCTCGCAATTTCTCAGCACCTATAACTCCTCAGCAAAATGGAGTAGCTGAGAGAAAGAACAGATCTCTGCAAGAGATGGCTAGATCTATGCTCAATGAGAATAATCTCCCTAAGTACTTCTGGGAAAAAGTAGTAAATACTGCATGTTATATTCAAAACAAAATACTTATTAGGCCTTTTCTAAAGAAGTCTCCTTATGAATTATGGAAAGGTAAAAGCCCCAACATATCTTATTTTCATGCATTTGGATGTGAATGCTTCATTCTGAATACTAAAGATCAACTTGGAAATTTTGATTCAAAAGTTGATAAAGGTATCTTTGTAGGATATTCTGAAATGTCTAAAGCCTTTAGAATTTATAATTCCAGAACTTTTGTTATTGAAGAATCTGTTCATGTTAAATTCAATGATGGATTAAAGACTGATAGGGAGCTATCAGATCTAGAAGATGAACCTGCAGGTCTTGATAAAAACAAGTCGGAAAGTCAACAACCATATCTGACCAAGACAGAACCTGTGTTTGAGCCTGACAGACAAGTGGAGCAGACAAGTCAGCAGACAGGTCAACAGACCAGTCAGCAGACAAGTCAAGATATTCATGATGATCTCAAAAGGGATTGGAAGTTCAACACTCATCATCCTAAGGATCTTATTATTGGAAATCCCTCTAAAGGAGTAAGAACCAAATCCACTTTAAGAGAATCAAGCAATGTGGCCTTTATGTCAGAAATAGAGCCAAAGCGCATTGAAGAAGCTCTTGAGGATGAAACCTGGATTCTTGCTAAGCAAGAAGAGCTCAACCAGTTTATCAGAAATGATGTTTGGACACTTGTCTCTAAGCCCAAAAACAAATTTGTCATTGGAACACAATGGGTCTTCAGAAACAAATTGGATGAAGATGGCAAAATTGTCAGGAATAAGGCAAGGTTGGTAGCTCAAGGCTATATCCAACAAGAAGGTGTTGATTATACTAAAACCTTTGAACCTGTAGCTAGAATAGAAGCTATACGTATATTAATGTCATATGCTGCACAACACCAAATCACTCTTTTTCAAATGGATGTGAAAAGTGCTTTCCTAAATGGTATATTTGATGAAGAAGTGTATGTTAAACAACCTCCTGGTTTTGAAGATTCAAATAAACCAGATCATGTTTTCAAACTTAAAAAGGCATTATATGGTTTGAAACAAGCACCTAGAGCATGGTATGATAGAGTTAGTTCTTTTCTCATGCAAAATGGTTTTACTAGAGGACAAGTAGATACCACCTTGTTTAAGAAAAGCTCTAAAAAGAATTTTATTATAGTTCAAATATATGTTGATGATATTATTTTTGGAGCAACTAATGAAAAGTTGTGCAATGAATTTTCCAAGTTAATGCAAGCTGAATTTGAGATGAGCATGATGGGAGAATTGAAGTTCTTCCTTGGATTACAAATTAAGCAGACAAGTGATGGAATTTACATCCATCAACAAAAGTATACCAAGGAGATACTCAAGAAGTACAAAATGGAAAATGCCAAGCTCATGAAAACTCCCATGCAACCCAATGCAAAACTAAGCAAAGATGATGAAAGTAAAAAGGTAGACCAAACTGTCTACTGAGGTATGATTGGTTCTCTATTGTACTTAACTTCAAGCAGACATGACATTCAGTTTAGTGTCTCTATGTGTGCTAGATTCCAATCTGACCCAAGAGAATCTCATCTTAAAGTTGTTAAAAGAATATTTAGATACTTGCTTGGGACTACTAATCTTTGTTTGTTGTATCTAAGATCAAAAGGATACATATTAGTTGGAGGATGTCACTTCATTGGAGCAAGCTTAGTCTCCTAGTCAAGCAAGAGGCAGACAACCATTGCTCTTTCTACTGCTGAAGCAGTATACATTTCAGCTGCTAGTTGCCGCTCTCAACTCTTATGGGTAAAACATTAACTTGAGGATTACTCTATTTATGAGCATAACATATTTGTATGGTGTGATAACTCTAGTGCTATATGCTTAACTAAAAATCCAATTCAGCATTCTAAGGCAAAGCATATTGAAATTAAACATCATTTTATAAGAGATTATGTTCAGAAAGGTATCTTTGATATTAAGTTTGTTAAAACTGAAAATCAATGGGCTTATATTTTCATTAAACCATTAGCAGATGAAAGGTTCTTGTTTGTTAGAGATAATATAAACATGCATTGCATTGTTGAATGACATGTCTGAATGTTAACCTGTCTATGCTATGTACACATGTCTGTGTTACCTGTCTGACTCTGCTGAGTCACTATGCTAGAACTCAACAGTTTTTGTTGAAATGGTTATTAATTATTTAATGTCATTTATTAATCTAAAGCTAATCATGTTCACAGCAATTTTTAATCTCGAAACCATGTTTTCATTATGTCTTAAGTAGGCACTACAGTTCCCAACATAAATCGTGTCGTTTTAGAATTAAAAATGTCTCATTTCTCTCTCTTGCCTTTATTGCTATAAAAGGCAAAGAATCAGAAAGGTTTAACCTTGACGATTTCAAACTCTTTAACTCTCTCCGTCTTCGTCTTCTCCTCTTTGAAACCCTTTTCTCTTCAAAAAAAAAAACCCTAGAAACCCTTTCTCTCAGAAATGGCACCATCAAAGCATCTCTCGTCGAAAGAAATTGCTGAGAAATACAACCTGAAGGTTGTTGATGTGGAAAAAATCCTACCTGGCAAGACTGTTGATCTTCAACAGATAAAGAAATGGGGTATGGATGTCACTGAGGAGTTGGAATACTCTAAGTGGACTTCTTTCTTTGACATCAAAGAGCTTGTTCATCCCAAGTTTGTAAAAGAATTCTGGACAAATGTTGTGGTCATCACTAGCAAGATTGATGGAACCAAAAGTTTTAGGGCTCAAGTGATGGATAAAACCCTTCTCTTCCCCATCAGTTCTCTGGAGTTGGTTACAAAATGCCCTAGGACTGGAGCTGCTTTCAAACCAGAGTGGGAAGAACAGGTGGGAACCGAGAATGTCAACATAGCTATCTATGGTGTTCCCAATCCTGAGAACCAGAAGCCTGTAAGCATGGTGACAAAGTGTAGATTCTTGCACAAGCTGCTGCTGGAGTGCGTGTTGCCTAGGAAAGGCTCACGAGATAATGTGACCAAGATTGACAAGGGTCTTCAGGAACAAGCTGTTTGTTCCCAGTGATGCCCATTTCGTAGACATGTAATTTCCTATTGACAGGAAGATCTTGTCTATGATGGACATTAAAGGTATCCCTCTGGAGGTTCCTATCTCAAAGGATCTAGAAGCCCTCTGGAAAGGTAGCCAGACAAGACAAGAGACCTGAGTTGGAGAAACCCTCAGTCTCTAAAGAAACTGCTGAAACTGTTGAGCCTCTAAGGTTCAAGTTGAGAAAACCCTCTCCCAAGAGGAAGACAAGTGAACCTGAGGCATCAGTTGATGCGTCTGCGCAACCCAGAAAAAGAAGAAGGTTAGTGAAGACCTTTGCCAAGGTCAGACAACTGGAGTCTAAACCTAGCAAAGATGAAGTATCTGCTAAGGGGGAGCAGACAACTCTCCCTTTGGAGGAACCCAAGGAGAAGAAGCCTCTTGATTTGGGAATTATTCCTAGAAAAAGAAGGTCAGGCTACCCAGTGCCAATGATGGCTTATGGTGAAAGGGAAGAAATTCCTGCAGAAGTTGAAGTTGCTGCTACAACTGCTGCTGACCTGTTTGGTGGGACTCAAACAGTTGTTCACCCTAAAGTTGACACTATGTCTCCTTCAAAGAAGAAGATGAAGATGTCTGAGGATCAGCTAATTCTCTCCTCTATTCCCTCTGCACCATCCTCACCCTCTCACCAAGATATCCATAACTCTTCTGTTTCTTCTCCACCTGCCTTGTTTGTCCAACCTTTATCTGTTGTGTCTCCCATCTCCTCACCTGTCTCCTCTTACCAAACCCAAACATCATCATATGATGTTGTGTCTGATATATGTCAGTACACAGTTGTTCACAGGGACTCAACTTTCAAAGAACAAACTGGCATATCATCGAGTCTGTTTGTGTGTGGTCTGCAATCTCTGACGATTGTAAGTTTTTCTCATCTAACTGTCATCACTTCTCCTCCACCTCATATCTTTAACCCTTGTAAGGAAATTTTATTTTATCCCCCTATTGTTTGGTTCATTAGAACATTGGCTGGAACTCACTATCCTACCTCTGTTGTAATGTTACCACGTAGGTCTAGATATTTCTTTCTTTTAGTAACAGGATCAAACTCCTTTTTCTGTCATATAGATTCCTTGTTACCTATACCTCCATCTGTCTTAGCCCAACAACCTCTTCCCCCTCTTTTACAAATAACTATCACTCGCCTGTCTCTGTCTGAGAGACTTTCCTGTATATTTTCTTCTCCTGATACTGACTTTGTCAGAATCAGTCCCCTGTTTAAGTTAGCTTTTCTTCCATTCTTTTATTATCAAACCCTTCATCAACTCATCTTCCCTCGCATTACCTCACCCTTCTCTGTACCCAAGGCACCCCCAATTTTAGCTCTGCCCTGGTACTCAAACCTGTATGTTTCCTCAACCAGTTTGCTTCAAGCTCAGCTGACAGCACTCAGAAGACAACTGGATGAAGAAAGGCATGCGAAACTACTGCTGCAACAAAGAGTTGACTCTCTGTTTTTATTGTTTAGTTAGCCTAGGTAGTCTATGTTGTAAAAATATGCCCTGTACCTTGAAAAGCTTATGATGAATAAAAATCAATGTTCTTTATCATGTATCTTCTCTGTTCTTTTTCTTTGTGTATTCCTTTTTGTTGTTGACAAAATGGGGAGAAAGTAATGAAGATGATTATGTTTTTATTTGATGAAACTTTGAGTAAGTAAGATAATACATAAATGACTAAGTTAAAATAAAACTTGTCTTTAAAATTAAATCTCTGATCATATATCTTATTTTATCTTTGTTAAGTGAACTTAAGTGCACCTGTCTGCACATCCCATCTAGTTAAGAAAATTTCAACTTGTCTAATCTGTGTTACTTCCTATGTTGATATTTTCTAAGGTTCATTAAATCATCTTAATATTTATCATCATCAAAAAGGGGGAGATTGTTAAGTCTCTAAAATGTCTTATGTGCATTTCCTTAAGTTTTGATGAAAACTAAACATTGGATAATGATTTAATTAACCTGCATATTTGTTGCTAACCTGTCTACTTAGTGTGCAGATCAAAATAGTAAGACTCATCTGTCTGCCCACATATATGACAACTCGTCTGGATAAGCAAAAAGTCAACCTGTCTGCTGACTAGGATTATTGACTTTCTTCAAGAGAAGTCTCAACCTATCTTCTGATAAGTCCCTACACTTATCTAAAGTTTCTCGATGAAGAACCAAAGACCAAACAAGCTTTTGGAAGCTGTCCCCTCATATGTAAGACTTTGAAGGTCTCTCTCACTTAGTCTCATGCTTATCAAGAAAAGTCAGAAGTCATTCTAACAAGCAACCTACGAAATCAGAAGTGAAGTCCAGTTAAAGAATGCTTCCAACATGCTTTATTCCCTAGTACCCCTGGTTATTCCACTAAAAGGGAAATGTACTCAGCAAAGTACAAAAAGCACTATGCACAACTCTGATATGGCTACTACACGATGCATAAAGACATGACTCTTCATGTTAGAGTACAACCAACGTTCTTATTGCATTAATGGCTGCCCAGAATGACTCTATTGCATTTAATGAAGTTCTGGTTGAAGCCCACAACTGATGGAATGTCCCTAACGAATCTTAAATGCTTGAAGACTATAAATACAGAAGTCATTGAAGATGAAGACATATAGAGAACTCGCAGCATTAAAAAAGCCATTACTTTGCGCATTTATTTCTTCATTATTTCAATCTGTATTCTTCAATCATTTGAAGTTATTATGCAGTCTTTCCTAAGCTTATATTTTAAACCACTCTCTGAGTGTTAGTGAAAGAACTGTCTGTCTGATTGTACTTGCAAACATATAATTAGCAAGCTTTTTCTCCAAACCTTTGCCTAGAGAAAACTTCTTTTATATAAGGAGAGAAATAGGGATCATATATGAAACATGTATTGATTGATCTTATATGGTATGATTGTTTGGATGCAAGTTTGTTTGATTCATATCATGTATATAATGATCTTTAATCTTATAAGTATGTGATTTGATCTCTGGATGAGCAATATGCATGAATATATGTGAAATCTATGTGAATTTTGCTCTCTGTCCAGAAAGTATTCGAATACCACCACAGTGTATTCGAATGCTCAACAAAAATTCTATGTTTTCTATGAAGTATTCGAATACCACATGTAGTATTCGAGTACCATAAAAAATCTGGTCCAAATGTTGAGATTTCAGTGTTCAGAGGTTACATTTCCAGTTTAATGATGAAGAGGATAGTGATAATGATGATATTTGATTTCTTTAGTTCCTCTTCTCAATGCTTTAATGATTTATTATGTTGGATGGTTGTATAACCTTCATATGTCTCTGATTTATCCTTGATCTATGAGTATTATATATGAATACAAAAATCCAAACAGTAGATCATGTATCTTTATATATGCATGAAACATTGGTATGCAATTAAAGATGATGATGAGAAATGAGTTTCTAGATTAAAAAGGTCATTGATCCAATTTACATGAAATGCAATTGGCATTTTTCTCTGATATATCCTGGACCTATGAGTGATGTTTTTATGACCCCTGTTTTATTTGTTGTATACCAATAGAGGATGAGTATATGTGTGTACATTATACTCTGATAGACTTATATCTGTATACAAACTTGACTCTGATACACTATGTTTTTATGGATGTTAGTATGCATGCTTTGAACTTACTTGATATATTTTGTTTATGCATGTATGACATCTATTACATATATATTTGTGAATATTGTGTCTTTTCTCTCCACATATTATATGCTTTTTGATAATACCAAAGGGGGAGAAAAGGTGTGCTTTTGTGTTTATTTTGAAGGACTCTCTAAATCTACTCAGAAGGAGTGTCATATATTCAGGGGGAGTTCAACAAAAATCATGATACACCTTATTCACAAGTTATCAAAACCTTATGATACAAAAGCAAAGCAAGAAGACTCCTTTTAGCAATCAAAGAGTTATCATAATCAAAAAAGGGGAGATTGTAGATGATGATGAGATTCAAGTCTCAAGTATGCTTCCGTGAAGAACATCCCCACCCATGTTGAAGACTGAAGATATGAAAAGTGTTTTGATGATGATCATGTTGATTGAAAATGTTGTGATCGTTTTGATAGTTTATGTTTACTTTTCTAGGGTTTTGATGTAAGTCACGAGTAACTTAGATTGTTTAGATGGCTTAACAAAATTAAGAAGATAATAATGCTACACCTAAAAACAGAAAACAATTAGAGCTATTATCAAATGCCAAATGTTGGAAAATGATTTTAAGGTATAAGTAATCACATACATAGTTGTATATTGGTCTACTTTGAGGAAAACATGAAATTCCTTCAAGAGTATTCAAATACCAATTCATGTATGCCATTACAAATGCAATTTGGCAATTTTTGAAGGGAGTATTCGAATACCCCTGTGAGTATTCGAATACTACCCATTCTGTTAAGTTTTTTGGGTTGTTACAGGTAATATTCTAATACCTTGTATGAGTATTTGAATACTCACCCAAAATTTCATCAAACTTCAGTTTTTCAGCTCCAATTGAAGTCTATATGAAGGGTATGTGTTTAAGAGTTTTAAAAAATGAAATCATATGCAAAAATATACTGTTATAATGCCAAAATAGCAAGCCATCTATTCATCCTTTGTTACAAGTGATCTAGAAGTCACAAGCTTTGATGCACAAGTGTTTGTGCTAGGGTTTTCTCTTCTACTCAATTTGTTTTCTGAGTTTTGTATTGGGAGTGTGGAACCCAAGGTTCTCAAGGGTGAGGCATCTCTTGAGGGGCATAAATCTTTGTTGGTGAAGTATCCATCAAAATGGCCATTGGAGAAAAATCTTTGTTGGTGAGGTATCCTTCAAAGTAAGGGTGAGGCATCCCTTTTTGGGAAGAGTGAGGTATCTCTTGTGGTGATTATTGGTGAGTACTCCAATAAGGTGTAAGGGTGAGGTATCCCTTAGTGAAGTTGTTGGTGAGGTATCCAACAAGGTTCAAGAGTGAGGTATATCTTGAGAGTGTGGTTCTAGTGGGTGAGGTATCCTACTAGAGGAGAGTGACTTTTGTAAGGAGTGTGGTATCTCTTGTACAAACTTTGTCATAGAGAATTTCTCCAAGAGGATTCTTGGGGACTGGACGTAGGCGACTCAGGTTGTGGGCCGAACCAGTAAAATACTTGTGTCACTTTCTCTATCCCTACTCTCTTTACTTTCTTGCAATCTTTATTATCGTATGCATGATTCTTTATGTTCTACGCTTATGAGACTATAGTGCATGATTGTTGTATGATACTATCTCTTAGCTTATACAATTGAATATCTTTCTTTAAGTTCATTCTTGAATTGGTATTGCAATTGTTTCTTGCTTAAGCTTCAAGGAAAGTTTACTATCTTGCTACTTCATTTAAAAAAGGGAAGTTAAACATTGTTTTTTCGAAAATTTTTTAAAAAAGGTCAATTCCCCCCCCCCCCCCCCCCCCAACCCCCCCGACGACTAATAACCATTTCCACATCTTATAAAGATGAGTAAACAATACCATAGCGACTCCTTTGAGTGTAGTCAGGAATATTCCACATTTGACCTCATCGGTGGTAGAGGTTACCCTCATGATGGTTTTGTATTCGACCAAATGTGCTACAGGATCGGTGTCTCTGTCATACTTTTCCATTTGAACTTGCTTGAAACTTCCTTGGAAGGGTACTCCAGATATTGCCTCTGAAAAAGGATGATCGTCCTCGGGCTCAGAAGGTGGAGGCGGCGGGGGAGGGGGAGGACCATCATGCAGATATCTGGGATCAATGTGGGGGGTTTGGTTGTTTTCCTCCGTGTTACGCTCTTCTCGACGGCATTGCAATCGCTCCACCTGCTCAATCATGGCTGTATTCTCTTGGCGGTTCTGCTCCATGGCCCCCATAAGTGCCTAGACCGACGATTGTTCCTTTTGCTTCGTGGGATTTGCCTGAGTAATGGGACGTCACTCGGGTTCCCATTCCGACCCTCCTCTCATGCTTCACATCTGAACCATCTACCGATCAGAAAAAACTTGTGGTCAAAAAAGCTTTTTTCCCTGCCCCACGGTGGGCACCATTAATTGTTCTTACAAGAACAATAGAATTACAGAGAAAAGGTATCTCAGCTCTCTTTCACTCTTGCTAGTCTTTTAGAATTGTAACATCCTTTCTTCTTGGTCTGACTTCCTTTATATAGAGCAGCTCCAGAGGTGGGAAGGATGATTCTGTTACGCTAGTGGGTCCCATTTCTTTGCGTTAGCGCATTTCGCGAATTCACACTTTGCATGCCTGTCCTACGTGGCTATTCTAGAGAATTCCTTGTTTTGTCGTATTCTACTTCCCGACGCTACCCGGGTTCTTATTCCTAGTCGAGCTTGTGCTTATGAACTTGGGCATACTCCTACTCGGGTGCTTATTCCTACCCGAATGCTTATTCTTAGTCGGGTTAGTTTGCTTGCGGGACTCGGTTCTGTGCAGTTCGAGTCTCGGGTTTGGCCTCTAAACGGATTGGGTCATTCTCATAATGGGCTAGACCCTTTGACTACGGCTTTTGACCACATCTGTGGTAGGAACAATTACAAAGTCTTCATGCTAATTATTTTATTACATTTATTATTTTTTTTGTTATATGGCAACCTTTTGCACAGGCAGAGTATACACGAGTGATCGAATTTGAAGTATGGTATCAACCACGACACTTATGCACAAGTCAACGATATTATGTAGTGAATGATTACTTGCATCTACTTTTACCGAAGGGATCCTTTTTGCTGCGCCAATAATTTCATGAATGAATAATTTTTTGAGAATAAATACTTTAACGGTTGAACATGTATGATAGAGGCCGTTGCTCGTGGATTGTCTATTTGAAAAATTACTCACCTAATGCTAATATGAATATTGGATTGCTTATGGAGAAATTTAGTAGCATACTAATTCTCTTGAAAGAGTTTAGATAACAACCAATCCTATTTTGCAGAAATGGTAAAATGATCCATTTATCCACCATCCATCAAGTCCATCCATGAGAAAATTCATCCAATCCATCCATTTATAAAATAATAATATAAATGGATTGGATGGATTTTTTTAGTGAATGGTTTATAATTCATCCAATATTTTTTAAAATCCATTGGATCAACAATAAAAAACGTAATGGATCAACTTTTATCCCTTCCAAAACCAATTTATTTTTTCCATATTATTTTTCACCAAATAAAAAAAATCTCCATTTGTAAAAAAAAAAAAAAAAAACTCCATCTAATTTTCTCTTCCGTTCCCTATTATTTTTTCTTCACTATTTTGTATTTTATTTATCTGCTTTTCTTTTCTTTTCTTTTTTTGTTATATTAAGTATTAACTAATTAATTGTTCTCAAGCACCAGTAGTAGTCCAGGTTTCTTTTTCATTGCCTTTTTTTTTGCTGAGAAACTTTAAAAAAAGTATTAACTAATTGAAAGCACAGAAAGTCGTAACAAGTTTCGTAAAACAATATCATGGAACGTTGTGGCAAAACAACCTCTGTAGATGCACATAATCAATAACTCCCATATAATAATAGAATAGAAAAATGACCGTGATACAAAATGATCGTGAGATAGAGTGGAGAGAGTAAAGATAGAGAGAGAGTATGAAAAAAGGGAGAGAGAAAAAAGGTAGAGAGAAGAAGAAAGATGAGAGAGAGGGTGAGATACAAATAATATTTTAATTTTTTTTTACAAATTATTTTATTTTTAAAAATATTTTAAGGATGGATAAAAGAGATATAAAATTATTTAATTTCTTAAAATAAATTTTAGTGGATGGATTGTATATCCATCCATGAAAAGTTGTTAATTGATGGATCGGATAGATTTTATTTAATAGATCATGGATAGATTTGATTTTTTTTAATGAATTTTTAATGGATTAATGGATTGTTTTTAATCCACCCGTTAAGATCCGAATAAAAATTTATCCGATCCATCTATTTGCCACCCTTACAATTTTGATTAAGGTATATTGAGGTGCTTAGCCAAAAGTGATTATGATTATGACTAATGTTCTAATGCTTTGTTTATGAGAAAATATTCTCTGTTCTGAACTTTTTTAATATTAATTTGAATGCGCATGATGATGTATATGGATTGGTTGAATGTGTGTGGGCAAAGACTCCTAAGAACATGATTGATTCATCATGTCAATTATCGCCCTTTATATGTGAACTTGACATAATTTAAATTTTGTTTTTGGCCTTGGATGAAGGGGTACTTAATTTAAGATTGAGTTGTTAGTTTATTTGATTCGGAGAATATGTGTATATAGCACCTTTTTGTTACGAGTGTACATGAGTTGGGTTAGGTCGGATTTATGTATTTTTTATTAATCCGAGCCGAACCAACCTTTTTTTTTTTTAGGTAAAAAAAATTTAGGTGAGTTACGTTTCGGAGGCTCAGGCCAGAAACCAACCCTGAATTTATTATTAATTCTTTTCACAAATTATTTGAAATATGTGTGGAAAATTTATTTCAAAATAATTTGATATTTTAAAGTTTTTAAATTCACCATTTATTACATATTTTTTTTGTGCAAACCATTTATTACAATTTATTTTTCTTTGAGTATTTTCCGTTAATATTTTGATTACCATTTATTGCTCCTTAATACCATTTATTGTTTTGTCCTTTTTAAAAAAAACTGTAATGAAATTTGCCTTTAAGAACTTTTATCACGGCAAGTTTTGGAATTCAATGGCTTTTATATCTTTGTTTCTCTTTATTTCCGTAAGACATATTATGTGTTCTTTCAGTTTATTCAGAAGGCTAAAGAGCATGTGGTTGGTCTAAGTGATAACGAGCTTGAGTCCCCTAAATAAATGATTAGGAATTTGATCCCTGGCTTTTGCTTAGAAAGTTTGATTAGAAGATGTCAGTTCTTCAATATCGTCTAGTACTTCGAGAGATTTAATTTCCGATATTGCGCGCTGAGGATACTGTGAGGAATATATATATATATATATAAAGGTTGGAAGTTTATATCGAAAAGGTTGAAAAAACAACCCTCGGGTATTGAATAAAAAAGTTGAAAACAAGTAGTTGTAAAGCTTTGTAAATGATCTCATGGAAAGAGAGAGGGCAGTGTGTACTGGCCGAGAATGTAAGATCGAGAACTCGTCTATACATCGGACCAACCGAGCTTACCCCCGCGAATGGGCCTTGACCCAAACTCCTCCGAAGCCGAGGACATGTCAGCACACCTGACACCCGAAAATAACTACTCGGCCCCAAGCTATCCATCCGCAGCTAACTGGGCCGAATATCTCGCTGGCCATAATGCCATCCCGGACAATCAGGCTCCGGATATCTCTCCCCATGATCGCGATCTGATCCAAATATTCCTCCGCTTATTTCAGAGCCTGATCCTGAGAGAATAACTATAAATAGGGGGCTTACCCCTCATTCTAGAACTACGTTTGCTTTGATTCCCTTTTGGATACGTAGGAGCAGAATCCACATTCTGTCAAGCACAATCCAAAAACACCCCACTAATCCTCGTTCGGCCGAGTATTTCATACCCGAGATATTTGGCAGGAACATTTGGCGCCGTCTGTGGGAATCGAAGCAAATATTTTCCCATACCACACAAAAATGGTGAGGACGAGAAGTGGAAACTGCAGGAGGGAGGAGCCGAGGAATGCCAACAACGGAGTTAACGGAGATAATGGAGAACAGTCCGTAGGCCCAGCAGGAATGACTGACAAACCCAGTGATTCAGAGCTTTCGCATGTGTCGCAGCCGCTAAGAAGGGAGAATGAAGAAATCCGCCGCAGAATGACCGTCGGGAGAGAGGGCCGAGTAGGGAGAGGTCGGTCTCCTCCTCCTCACATGAAAGAGAGCGCCGACCTCCCGAGGTTGAGGGGTCCAGAAACTTATATCGGGAAGGAGGTCCTCGCCTCCGGCTTCCCACCACAACAACCGAGCAGAGGAAGAGGGATTCCCTAAGCAGCCCCTGAATCTTCACTCCAAACGAACAGACTTAATGACGGGGCCAGCTGCGGAAGCCGAGGCATCCTTTCACGAATGATATCATGGGGGTCCCCTTGCCAGCCAGCTACAAGCCCATCAACATTGACAAATATGATGGCACCTCGGACCCCGAGCGCCACTTGGACGCCTTCACCACGCAGATGTACCTTTTTACGGATGACGATGCTGTCCTGTGCAAAGTTTTCCCAACCACACTGAAGGAGGCAGCGTTGACTTGGTACACCCAGCTACCCCCAGCCTCGGTGGACTCTTTTGACACATTCGCGGCTAGGTTCAGTGCTCAGTTTGCCACGAGCCGAGCCCACCAGAAAACCTCGGCCTCCCTGGTGAACTTCAGGCAGGAGAAGAATGAATCCCTGCGCAACTTCATGGCCAGATTCAGCAAGGAGGCGGTACTCATCCCCAATCTCAAGGTCCGATGTTGCACTACACACCATCCTCGACCGGGTTGAGACCCGGCCCTTTTGCTAGGTACTTAGCTCGCAAACCGCCGCACGATATGGACGAACCGAGAAGAAAAGCTGCAGGTTACATCAATATGGAGGAGGTAGAGGAGTCCAAGAAAAGGGATCGGACCGATGAGGCTGACCTGGAAGAGAAGAAGGAGACAAGAGGAGGGCAGGGGTGATAAGCCGAGATTGAGAGGCCCACCGAGCATTTCCAGCAGGGGACCGAAGTATGATCATTATACTCCCCTCAACACAAATCGGGCTCGGGTGTTCGAGGAAGCGTAACGGGAGCTTCGCAGCTCCCAAAGGGTGGCCGCACTCCGGAAATGCGGATCGCTGAAGATGCATTGTCGGTTTCACCGCAACTATGGCCATACCACCGAGGAATGCTGGGTCCTACGGGATAAAATTGAAGAACTGGTTCAAAGCGGGTCACCTCAAAGCAACTTTGTCCGAAGAAACAACAACAACAAAGTGAGAGGCGTGGGGGAACGGAAGAAGAGAGGGTACCCAAGGCCCGAGGAGGCGGCGATCGAAGAAATGAGGAGAGAGTAGAGACCA
Organism: Sophora flavescens; assembly: GCA_030762895.1. Taxonomy (NCBI): domain Eukaryota; kingdom Viridiplantae; phylum Streptophyta; class Magnoliopsida; order Fabales; family Fabaceae; genus Sophora; species Sophora flavescens. Next base: position 4,790,470 of record CM061070.1, read on the forward strand.
GAGAAAGGCAAAATGAAAGACTCGGGAAGAGGATAATGTCATTCGGGGGTGATAAACACCATCTCGGGAGGGTTCGCGGGGAGGCACCACAAGTTCAGCTCGGAGAAGACATCTGCGGGCCATCCCGGCAGTTAACTCGATATCCGGCAAGCCTCCCGGAGTTCCCCCTATTATCTTTTCTCGATGATGATTTCGTGGGGAGTAGTTCCCAACCAGGATGACCCCATGGTGATCACCGCACGGTTGGCCAACTTCTCGGTCAAAAAGAACCCTCGTCGATCGTGGAGCTCCGCGGATATATTGTACTACTCAACCTTTCGAAGCTAGGGATCCCGGAGAAATCAATTCAGCCGTATGACAAGAAACTCGTTGGTTTCGCAGGGGAGCAAGGTTGATACTCGGGGATATATTGACCTCTTGACCACTTTTGGCGATGGCAGAGCTTCTAAAACCATCATGGTCGGTATGTGTTGGTAAACGCAGTTACATCGTATAATATCCCGATCGGAAGGCCGTCCTTGAACGAGTTAGGGCCGTGGTCTCTACCCCCCACCTCACGATGAAGTTCCCCTCCAGCTCGGGAGATATAGTGGCTGTCCGAGCAGATCAGAGGATGGCGAGACAGTGCTACGCTGATAGTTTGCGGGTGAGCAAACTTAGACCCGCACCAGTAGAAACCCTAGACGGGGGAAGGACAAGGCGGTGAATTCGAGAAACTCCGTTGAGTTGGATCCCAGGATGGACGTGCAGAACAACGTCCGCAACCTATTGAGGAGCTAGAGAAGTTCCAACTCGGCGCGCAGCTGAGCAAAGTGTACTAAGCTCGGTGGCCACCTTGAGCCTATTCTGAAAGAAGAAATAAAACAAGTGCTGCGCAGAAATGCCGATCTATTCGCATGGACCACATCTGACATGCCGGGAATTGATCCCAACTTTTTATGCCATAAATTGGCCATCTGTCCCGAGGCGAAGCCAGTGGCCCAGAGAAAGAGGAGATTAGGTGAAGAGAGGAGAAAGGTAGTCGAAGAGGAGACGGCGAAGTTGGTCAAGGCCAACTTTATCCGAGAAGTAGAATACACCACATGGTTGGCCAACGTCGTTCTCGTCAAGAAAGCAAACGGCAAGTGGCGCATGTGCACTGATTATACGGATCTGAACAAAGCATGCCCAAAAGACTCTTATCCCTTGCCGAGTATTGACAGGCTGGTTGACGGGGCTTCCGGATACAGAATTTTAAGCTTCTTGGATGCGTACTCCGGGTACAACCAAATTAGAATGTACCCCCCGGATGAGGAGAAAACAGCCTTCATTACTGAGGGGTCAAATTACTGCTACAGAGTAATGCCGTTTGGGCTGAAGAATGCGGGAGCTACGTACCAGAGACTTATGGACCGAGTATTTGAGAAGCAAATTGGCAGGACCATGGAAGTATATGTGGATGACATGGTAGTGAAATCTGATGACCCCAGCCGCCACCCTTTAGATCTGGAAGAAATATTTCAGCAGTTGAGAAGGTTCAACATGAGGCTCAATCCGGAAAAGTGTGTTTTTTCGGTGTCCATGGGGTAAATTCCTCGGCTTTATGCTTACCCACCGGGAATTGAAGCCAATCCCGATAAGTCGGGCCGTAATTGAGATGAGAAGCCCGCAGAACGTTAAAGAAGTACAAAGATTGGCAGGGACGGCTGGCGTCATTATCTCGGTTCCTACCCAAATCCGCAGAGAAAGCTCGGCCTTTCTTCAAGTTGCTGAAGAAGCCCCAAACCTTCAAATGGACCGAGGACTGCGAAAAGGCTTTTGTCGACTTCAAGGACTTTTCTCGTCCTCCCCGCCGATATTAACAAGGCCCATCTCGGGAAAGAATTGTATCTCAGATCTGTCGACCCTCCGAGAATGCCATTAGCGCAGTCATCGTGCAGGAGGTAGAGAAAGCCCAAATGCCAGTATACTTCATCAGTAGGGTGCTCCATGATGCCGAAACTCGGTATCAAGTTATTGAGAAGCTGGTCTTAGCCTTGGTGACTGCAGCTCGGCGGTTGCGCCCGTACTTTCAGAGTCACCAAGTGGTTGTTAAGACGGATCACCCCATCAAACAGATACTCAAAAAACCCGAATTGGCGGGGCGTATGATTGCTTGGTCAGTAGAGTTGTCCGAGTTTGGCTTGAAATACGAGATGAGAGGACCCCTGAAATCACAAAGGCTGCTGTCTGACTTCATAGCCGAGCTCCATCCACAGCCAGAGGCTGAGGATACATGGTGGAATCTATACGTGGACGGATCCTCAAATATCAGGGGCAGTGGAGCGGGGGTGATTCTGGAAGGACCAGGAGATTTGATATTAGAACAATCGTTGAAATTCGAGTTCAAAACCTCGAACAATCAGGCCGAGTATGAAGCTCTGATAGCGGGACTAAGGCTGGCGAATGAAATGGGGGCAAAGGCTGTCAAGTGCCGAAGTGATTCACAACTAGTCACCGGACAAATATCCGGGGGCTATCAGACGAAGGAACCTCAGCTCACCAAATATTTGTGTAAGGTTAACCAGCTAATCTCCGGCTTTGAAAAGTTCACCATTGAGCATATCCCCCGAGAAGAAAACACTCGGGCTGATTTGCTGTCTAAGCTTGCCAGCACAAAGAAACCGGGACACCACAGAACGGTTATTCAAGAAAACCTCAACGAACCAAACATTGGGACAGAAGAGGTGATGGCCAACGAGTTGGTTGACCGAGAGTGGATGGCACCTGTCTGGGAGTACTTATCCTCAGAAGCTCTACCCTCGGATCAGACTGAAGCCAGGAAAGTCAGGCTAAGGGCGAGTCATTTCACCATAATCGCCGGGGAGTCAGATAAGCGAGGATTCTCGTCACCTTTGCTAAAATGTCTCGACCAAGGCTCAATCTAAGTATGTCATGGAAGAAGTTCACCGAGGATCTGTGGGTTTTCACAGCGGAGGCAGATCAATGGCCTCCAAGATAGTCCGAGCAGGTATTATTGGCCTACCCTTAGAGCTGATTGCATGGAGTGGACGGCGGTGTGATGAGTGCCGAGAGATGTTCCAATGTAAATCATACCCCCCGAAGAGCTTCACACATTAAACTCGCCTTGGCCGTTTGCAATGTGGGGAATGGACATACTTGGGGCCTTTCCCAAGAGCCAAAGGCCAAGTCAAATTCCTACTGGTAGCCGTGAGACTACTTCACCAAATGGATCAGGCAGAGCCTTTGGCTAAGATTACCGCCGAGAAGGTGCAGAAATTTGTGTGGAAAAGCCTTATTTGTAGGCACGGAATTCCCTTCGCAATCGCATCGACAACGGAAGACAATTTGTGGATAAGAAGCTCACGGGAATTCTATGACAACCTCAGTATCAAGCACCAGGTTACATCCGCTGAGCACCCCCAAACCAATGGGCAGGTAAGCAGCTAACAAGATCATCCTCGGGAGTGAAGAAAAGAATAGGAAGATCTAAAGGAGCCTGGGCAGAGGAGTTACCGAGTATTCTCTGGGCCTACCACTCGTACGCCTCAATCTACCACTCAAGAAACACCTTTCAGCCGACGTGACGGGAACCGACGCCATGATCCCAAAGTGGAGGTTGGGAACCGTCTTTCCGACGTGTGCAACACGAGCCGAACGACAATGAGAGCAATATGAGGATCGAACTTGACTTGGTAGAAGAGGTTAGGGAGGAAGCCGGAATCGGAGAAGAAGCCGCAAACAGAGAGCCACTCGAAGGTATAATTCAAGGGTAAGGCCGAGGAGTTTTCTCGCATGAGACTTAGTGCCGAGAATAAAAGGGGAAGCAAGGAAGGACCGCACGGAAGGCAAGTTAGCAGCGAATTGGGGAGGACCGTTCGAGTAGTTGAAAACCCGGGGAACGGGGCCTATAGGTTAGAAGAATTGTCGGAAATCCTATCCCGAGGACTTGGAATGCCTCTCATTTGAAGTTTTATTACAAGTGATGTATATAGCTCGGGTCTTGTACTCTTTTTCCTACCTCGGTATTTTTTCCCAAAATGGGTTTTGACCGGGGAGGTTTTAACGAGGCACACCGCGGACTCCATTCAATAAAAAGCAGAATTTATTATATGGTTCTATTTTTCCTTGCCTTGCCGAAGTCTTTATTTTGCAGACATCCTATTTTAATGGCCGAGTACGAGCCAGTCAGAGGGGCCAAGTATGAGCCCGGCGGCCGAGTACGAGCCGTTGTCAGAGGGGCCAAGTATGAGCCCGGCGGCCGAGTACGAGCCGTTGTCAGAGGGGCCAAGTATGAGCCCGGCGGCCGAGTACGAGCCGTTGTCAGAGGGGCCAAGTATGAGCCAAGTATTAGCCCGGCGGCCGAGTGCGAGCTGTTGTCAGAGGGGCCAAGTATGAGCCCGGCGGCCGAGTACGAGCCGTTGTCAGAGGGGCCAAGTATGAGCCCGGTGGCCGAGTACGAGCCGTTGTCAGAGGGGCCAAGTATGAGCCCGACGGCCGAGTACGAGCCGTTGTCAGAGGGGCCAAGTATGAGCCCGGCGGCCGAGTACGAGCCGTTGTCAGAGGGGCCAAGTATGAGCCCGGCGGCCGAGTACGAGCCGTTGTCAGAGGGGCCAAGTGTGAGCCCGGCGGCCGAGTACGAGCCGTTAGCCGAGTTCGAGCTAGTCAGAGGGGCAAATTTGAGCCCGGCGGCCGAGTCCGAGCCGTTCAATTCCAAAGGCCAAGTCAGAGCCTCATGGCCGAGTATGAGCCATAAAGTTAAGTATAAAGGTCAGGTACGATCTTACTAGCCGAATCCGAGCTACTTTATAGTTATTTACGCTGAGTTCAAGCTACGAAAATAGTAAAGCTGAATATGCGCAAAAAACAAAATTCGTAAAGGCCAAGTATGAGCCATTGTTTTATTAAGGAAACCGAGTACAATAAGGCAAAAATAAAGCCGAGTGATACATTCAAGGAAACCGAGTACAATGAGCAAAAATAAAGCTAAGTTTGACTCTTGAAAAGTACATTCACGGGATCGAGTGCAGTGGCTGAGGTTGAAAGCCAAAATTGAAAATAAGGGCCACTCGGCCCCCAGTCCCCCCGATTCAACGCCACCACGCTCTCTTAAGGGAGGATGTAGTTCACACTCCCCCCTGAGAAAGCTGGATGATGAGGTGCTCGGCTGACTCCGGGAGTAGACGACCTCTACCCCTTTCGCCACGCCCGAAGACTGCTATTCTCCCAGTTAACATCCTTTTGAAGGATTAAACCATAAAAGGAATTCTGATCCCATCTCCCACTTACATCCTTTTTGGCGGGTGTGAAACCCAAAAAGGATGTTAATCGGGAGAGAGGGAACGTAAACCCCTGGTGTTAGCATAGAACTACTCGGGTGGAAGAGAAGTAAGAAGCGAACTTGACTGATAGAAAAGGATGAGGAATGAGCAAGTGGGAAGGGCCCTATTTATAGGCACGAAAGGAAGTAGAATGTGTGAGAATTTGTTGGGAAAACAAACCTCGAAACCAAGCAAAAGGCAATGATTGCGTGAACCCATTGCGGTTTCCAAAAGCATTTAATGCATGACGATTGCGTGAACCCATTATGGTTTCCAAAAGCATTTAATGCATGACAACGCAAAATGAAAAACACGTGCTTTTCGTGTAATGATCACCGTCCATTTTGGACGGTAGAGTATTTCGGCCTTAGCCGAAGATTTGATGAACAAGCCAAACACAAGAATCAGCAAAATGATAATGATATTCATTCAAGTAATCAGGTTACAAGGGCATGAGCCCAGTACAAAGGATGAACAAAAAACAATCTACTCCCCCCTATGACTTTCCTCGGCCTCTACATGATCGTCTGAAGAGTCTCCCACTATGTCCACCTCTTCCTCCCCCCCCGGGAATGATGGGAACAAGTTCCCCATTTACCACCTCCATGTTCACATCGGCCCCCGAAAGGTCGATGCCGGGAACCAGAACCTCAGCTTGGGGATGCCTTTGTCAAAACCTTTCCGGTGCTCGATGACAATGCAGCGGGTGGCCTCCTGTACGTCCTCCTCAAGCTGTATCTTGGCCTGAATCTCAGCCTCCAAGGCAGCCTTGAGCAGATCAATCTCAGCCTGAGCCTCTTTGATTTTTTCTTCGGCACGAGCCTTGTCTTCTTCCACTCGAGCTCTGCTTTCCTCGGCTGATTTCGCCCGAGAATCCAGCTGGGAGTTCCGAGTGTTGATATCAGCGATGGTGGTAGTCAAGCGTTCATTCTCGGAGGCAATCCGGGAAAGATCCCCCTTCAACCTCTCTATAGCAGCGAACTCAGACTCCAATTGCTTAGATTTCCTCTCGGTCTCCGTCACCTCTCGGCTACAGAAACGAGCCAGAGCCGCAGCACAAAGGCAGTAGACCGAGAGGGCCTCCATGCTGGATCGGGCCCCCTGCTGCTTGATAAGCCGAAGATCAGCGGCTTTTAAGAGGGTCGAGTCGAAAGAAGAGGAGGGGTTGAAGTCTTCACCCCAGAGAGATGAAGTCCCCGCCTTCAGGGTGGTGTTGTACCATTTCGGCTCAAGTCCCCTGAGTAGTGGGGCGAGGGGAGCTTGGGCCAGGAAGGGGAGAATCTTCGGCCACCACTTCAACCTCTGCCCTCTTCCTTTTTTGAGGGGCAGATGACGAAGCCCCTTTTGCAGAAACCTTGGTGGGAGGAGGTCTTTTCTGCTTCTTTTCTCTAAGAAGAGGGACCCTGACCCTCTTTACCAACACCAGCCTTGACAAGCTTTGAAAAGTCGAACTTTCCCATGATGACTGTCAAAAAGAAAGAGTTGTTAGTATAACAACACAGGCAGAAAATACTTAAGAAACTAAAAAGCCGAGCACTTACTTTTAAGATCGGACCTTGGGGTGGAGGAGAAGGGGAGTTTCATAAGGCGTGCACAATGGAGGGGCCGAGGAAGACCCTCTAGTACATCTATATCCCGCCTATCCTCGGCCGGCAAGGAATGATACTCGAAGCCGAATTTAATTTTGTGGGAGAGGATTGCCAGTATAAAGGAAACTTGGCATGTTTATTCTCGTCAAAAAAGTGGGAGGTATGAGAACTTGAAGGGCGAACACGGAAGAAGCCAACCTTGAAGTCTTTATAAGACGAGGCGAATAAACTAAGAAGACCTCTTCGGTTCAACCCATTAAGGGATACCCATCCCTTTTTCTCGCCAAATCTGGTTTGATAAAAATACAAAAACTTCGGAGTGGTAGGCTCTATCTTTATGTATTTACATAGAATCTGAAAGGCTTTCATAAAAGCCCAGCTGTTAGGGTGAAGCTGAGTAGGTGCGACGTACATGGTTCTCAGAACATCGCACTCAAACTCAGTAAAGGGAAGAGACACATGCAGTTTGTCAAAAAGTGTTTTATACATGTATGTAAAGGGAGGCTCGGAAGGGCGAGCCCTTAGAAAGACACACTCGGTGCTCGTGCACGGAGAGCAAATAAACTCGGACTCGTCCCCTGAGGCCGAGATATTGATATGGGACCGAAGTTCAACAATAGAATCAGGAGTCTGGTAGTCAGAAAAAAAGGTTCCAACCTCCCCTTTAACCCAGGTATACCCGGGAAGGGTTATATCGGGAATAGGGTCTTTAGGAACCCTAAGGCGTTGTTTACGGGCGGCGGGTTTGGACACTCTAGGAGGGGGAGAACCAGACCTAGGCGAATCAGACTCGGAAGAATCTGAGTCAGTCGAAGATGACCCGGAGGAGGATGGTTCCGCCTCCCCAACGCTCAATTCCCGCGAAGGAACATTTTCAGAAGAAACAGAAAGGGATCCCCCAATTGGGGAAACTTCACCCTCAACCAGAGGCGAAGTATTTGACTCAGAAGACATAGATGAACTCATGTCCGAAGGTCAGAAACAGAGCTTAGAAGCACGAAGGAAGAGAAGAGACGGAGCGTACCTGGAGGATGACAAGCAGAGGAACAAGGGCAGAAGCTTGGAAGACGAGGGTGAATGGCAGAGAAGGGTAAGCGAAGTAGGAGGGAGTTGGCACCGGAGGAGGTATTTATAGCCTGCAATTGGTAGCCCATTGTCCATTGGGCCCAAAAAGGGGCGCGACTTATGATTTTCCCCCCATTAAATAGGCGCGGAACTCTAGGGTTTCTTGTCTGTGGCGTGCCGAAGAAGTAACGGGAATAATTACTTTCTCTGACAGAGAGAGAAGATTGATTGAAATGACAGCTGAGAATGTGGATAACTGCATAACCGAAGAATAAGCTCGGTTTTCATACGTATCAGCTCCTTCGCTTATTCAAGCTCGGAGCTCGGGGGGCTTGTGTACTGGCCGAGAATGTAAGACCGAGAACTCGTCTATACATCGGACCAACCGAGCTTACCCCCGCGAATGGGCCTTGACCCAAACTCCTCCGGGCCGAGGACATGTCAAGACACCGACACCCGAAAATAACTACTCGGCCCCCAAGCTATCCATCCGCAGACTAATCGGGCCGAATATCTCGCCTGGCCATAATGCCATCCCGGACAATCGAGCTCCGGATATCTCTCCCCATGATCGCGATCCGATCCAAATATTCCTCCGCTTATTTCTGAGCCTCGATCCCGAGAGAATAACTATAAATAGGGGGCTTACCCCTCATTCTAGAACTACGTTTGCTTTGATTCCCTTTTGGATACGTAGGAGCAGAATCCACATTCTGTCAAGCACAATCCAAAAACACCCCACTAATCCTCGTTCGGCCGAGTATTTCATACCCGAGATATTTGGCAGGAACACAGTGTTTTCGTCTTATTTTCTATTTATTTTAAGTGTTTGAGAATTAATAACATTTTTGTTGTTCCGAATAGAAAAAAATTAATATTTTTGAAGACCTGTTAAATCTCGAGGGATGTACACGTCTCAGATTATATACTTTTTATATGTAATTTACTTTTCCTTTATTTAATTTATTTATTTTTATATATTGTTTTTTTAATAATTGTCGAGTCTAAACCCATAGGGCCGGCCTATTTTATGAAGTGGAAATATCAAGAGCCTCCAACTCGACCCAACTCTACTTTTGTACAACCTAATTGTTTTTTAAGTTAAAATACATGGATGTTGCAACCTTTAAACTACTCTTAAACTATTGTAAATTTCTGGGATATGAGTACTTGTGTAGTTTCGGTTACAAATAAAATAAATGAAATAAAAGTATATGAAGCTGTAGTTTTTTTTTGGTAAACCTGGGTATCCTCCAATCGGGAGGAGAGATCCATTTAAGGGATTGACCTCTCCCAATAGATATTCTTCCCACTACAACAGATTAGACTTTAGATAGTGTTTCTGTATGCCTTTTAATAGCGTTTGTAACCGCTATCTATGCTACCGCTATTAAAACTCGTTAGCAAAGATAGCATTTAGGAAGCGCTATTAAAATGAGACTTTAGATAGCGTTTGTACACGGAAGCGCTATCTAAAGTCAGACTTTAGATAGCGTTTGTACACGGAAACGCTATCTGAAGTCTGACTTTAGATAGCGTTTCCTTGTACAAACGCTATCTAAAGTCTGACTTTAGATAGCGTTTGTACAAGGAAACGCTATCTAAAGCCCTTTTTTTTTTTCTTAACTTTTACATCCATTATTCCTGCATATTGAACTACACAAAAAAACCACAAATGTTGCAGTCAACACAATTGTTCAAAATGTGTTCAAAATATAAGTGTTCAAATATAAGTGTTCAATGCAGCACTGCATGTGTTTGTGCAGCAAACCAGTAACTATACAATCAAAGTGCAACACTCTATACAGCAACTATATATATAACCAGATATAAGTACACCACTCTGTTTCTAAAGTATTCAAATTCACACGAGTAAGACAAAATCAAAGTGCAGCAACTATACCAGATCTCAATCCTTAAGAAACCAAAATCAGAAAACCAACATACATCTACAATTAATCTACATTTACAGCTTCTGTTTGTTTTTCATGAGACCAAGACAACACCAAAGTAATGTGTCGAAATGTGATCCAAAGCCTCTGTAGCATACATATTGCATTTCCACCACAAAGACTAACCTGTTACATTGGGATACAGCAGACTAATTAGGTAAATACTACTGTAGCAAGAAACAAAATTCAAATCAAGCATTAACAAAGTCTAACAAAAATAATAGCAAGAAACAAATCATGTATGTATAAATAATTAAATATGATCATACCATCTCAAGAGAATCATGTACCAATGAAAAACAAATACATAGATAGTTTGGGGTTGATAAATATAAAGCATTATTCACATACCAATGAGTATTGCTGCAACTACTGTGATCAATTTGACATAATAACTTTTCAACAATATAGCGACACCACTCTTCCTTGACTTCAGATAGTTGAGCAGTGGAGTATGTGGAGCATTTGAAGTCAGGAAATCTGCGACATAAAAATTAAATAAATTAAGTTACAATTGCTAAAACATTTGAACAGTCACAGTTAAAAGCTAAGTAAACAACATACCGCCATTGGTATTTTAACTTGGTTCTGCAAGATAGTCTCCTTCATGAAACGCATGACATAGTACCCACAATCTGTACTGTTGGGTTGTCTTGGGCACTATAAAAAATAAAATAGTAAATCAATATAGTTTTTTTTTATCTAATTGCGCATTAAGTTTTTGCAAATATACCTGTATCTGAATCCATTTAATGTTGGTTGCCTTTAAACGCGGCACCTTAGCTCCGATATTTGCGCGATAAACTTGCAAAGCACTAATCACAAAATCAAACAGACTTCATTAAGAAACATATTTTCAATCATCACAAACACACGCATGCTTACTTATCGAACAGAATCATAGAAAATCAGAAATATAAAAAATGCTTACGTATCGAACAGATTCTTTAATTCTGGGCGATCCCTAGGATCAACATACAAGGGATCCAGATAGTAAATAATCTCTTCAACAATATTTATCACGCACAGCACCCAATGATTCCTACAAAAATGTTGAGATAACAAATCCTAAGCACCTCAACTTTTATGTAATTCATTATTGTGAATTAAGTCCTATAGGATAAGCGACTCACCCAACATTGCACGGCGCTAAAAACAAGGGCTGATATTCTCTTTCTTTAGTTGCAAACCGGTCAGCTAGATACGTTGTCTGTGAATCCCTCCCGAAGTAGCCGTATGTATTTGTTTGGTGTGGGGACAAGAACAGAAACCTCCTCGTTATTTCCTTTGGAAGCAACAATTCTTCATACAAATACCTTCAATTAAAATATAAAAATGGATTACACCAATGACATCAATATTTAAATGGAAAGACTAAAAAAATATTGTACACTTTAAGCCTGATTTATTACCTGATATATGCGGAAATAACGGAGGCAGATACCCATTCATGATTTACAACTTCTCTGATATTTTCAGTATTGAGCATCTCAATGAAATTGTGACCAAAAATATTTTGTTCCATCTTTACGTACAATTGGTCAGCATTTTTCATATTCTTTCGTTCATGTATTTTAAGAAAATTCAAATATTCCAGAGAAATTGTAGTTGAACCAACTGTAGGAGGGTTGGCCTCAGAGTTGACTCCTTTATTTTCTGGGGTTGTAATTGACTCATTTGTATATCCAGACACTCCGCCCTTGCCTTTAGCTTTTGCAGGTGCCTGGAAATTTTGCATTTCAATATGCCAGTTAGTGATCAACTAATGTAATGCATATATGCCGTATATGAAAAGGTGCAAAAATGCAATTACATACCATATTAATTACAACCACGAGATCAATTGGCCATGCCACATAAGTACCTATTGCATCTCTTACTGTCATCACATCTGCATGATCGATAGGTACCGGCAATGGCGCATCCCCCTCAGTTGCAACATCAACTCCAACTTTCACATGGTTAAGGGGTACTGGTCCAGTGTGCAGTGTAACACCCGGCTTATTGTATACTTTACCCATAGCAACCATACGATAGTTTGGGGTCGATAAATATAGCTGACATGAGTTGACGCCCTAATCCAATGATAGATGAATAAGCTGTGAATTAAGGCATCCAATTGAATGTATTTAACTGCGAATGCAATACTAGTAAAAAAAAAAAGCATGCATTACCTCTGGAAGCCTGCTGCAGATGGTAGAGTGCAACTATCTTTGACGCTTGCTTGGGCTGTGAAATTAGCCCGCCTCTCCTCATCATCCTTTTGTTTCAGCTTTTCTTCCAAAATGTTCAATCTTTCAGAGAGTTGAGACACCAATGTCTCCCACTTTTTCGTTTCCGAGTTATTTCTTGCACGACCTTCGGGTGGGAAGTAGTCTTTTTGTGAGACGCCGAAACCCACACCCCTAACACGACCAGGGGTTCTCCGGCACACCTAGGGCTTTGGCAAGAATATCCTGGCGACCAAAGTCTTGTATCTCTCCTCTACACGCAGATCGTGATGCTTCCTCCTGACACATAGTTATTGGTGAAACGCAAATGTTAAAATTATTATATATTATCATAAGAAAATAACAAATGATAATGTAAACGTTAGTCTACTGACACATTTATTCCACACGGTCTGCGTATTTTTGTTGTCAATTACACCCGCCTTGTTCTCGCGGGCTTTCCTCCACACAATATGGCGTTTAATTTTCTTAACTTCTGGCCCCGCCTCCTGCATCTGTATATTGAGATAATATATATTAACCAAACAGTTTAAAAGTCATATTTACCACACATGCAGTTAAATATATATATATACATACCAATTCATCCTCAATGTCAGCATACCCCTTACGTGATGCTTTGTAAGGGCATGCAGGATCTAACGCCCTGTTGCGATTTTCATTGCTTAATTTCTATTCAGACACATATAAGTAATATTAATACATGGTTAATGTCATATGTACGTATTGCTATAAAATTATAAGGACTAACATGATATTAAACATACCAGGAATTGAGCATCTCCTGTGTGTATTGCTATAAAATCTGTCCACTCATCCCTTGATATGTGTGGATATTTTGATGGAGGTTCCTCGTTGATATTCCCGTTGGCATCTCTTAGAAATTTTTTGGTCAATCTAGTTCTGAATGCCCTATGTAGGTTACCAGCTTCCTGAAGTACAAATTTTTTCCGAGATTCATCAACATTAAAAGACATCTGCAAAACAATATAAACAACGTGTCAAAGTAAGTATGTTTACATAGTTTACAATATAATTTATAAATTTTAACAATTACCTGTACATCATCCCATATGCTCTCTTTGAAACCATCCAAAGCTTCATCCTTCCAATTAGAACAAATAATTGGGACCGTTTGCCGAACAACGGCCCCAATGTAACTCTTCAATATTTTACCATTAGCACGAATAGGTTGGTCCAAAGAATTCCATTCAACCTAATAAAATTAATAAAGTAATTAAATCTAGATATCAAACAACATTATGAAATCCTTAGATTAGTAAGTAAATTACATCAAATTTTTGTCCTTTACTCCTAGCGCGGATGACCGCCTTCATAACTGTTGGCCCACGTCTCGCCGCTTTGGCATCACTAGAATTACTTGAAGATGCCATTTACCTACAAAAATATTAGATACAAGTAAAACATCAATGGACATTAATATAACATTAATTGATGCAAAATATAAAACAACTATGAATAACAAAATCAACACTAGCATTACCGGAAGATGCTAACTATAATATAAAAGGATCAGAAAGTTCATTTAAACACAAACACTACATACATGTTTAAATCAACCTTTTTCTTTTCTTCATTGGATTGAGATTTCTTTGTCCTTTATTAGTACGAAATGGTGGATTGACCAAAAGCCCCTCATCATGATCATCTCTCATATACATATTATCATCCCTAGTTGGATCAATCTCAAGTGATTGTAATGTCCCGACAAAAGGATCATCTTCAATATCAACATCTCGATGGTCTTGATCATCAACATTAGTAATTATTTTGTTAGTCAAAAGAACAATGGACCTTTTCATATCAGCTGGATCAGTGACATAGAACACTTGTTGAGCTTGAGATGCTAATATAAAAGGCTCATCTTTATACCCCACCCTATTAAGATCCACCTGCATGAACCCTGACTCATCAATATGAACACCGTTATTATTGTCAACCCACTTGCAACCAAACACACCAACCTTAAACTTTGTGTAATCCAACTCCCATATGCATTCAATGACGCCGAAGTATGACATATTTGCATATATCGGGTTTCTGTCTTTGGCACTTGAGATATGCATCGACTGAGCTACTAGAGTCACACCACTGTTTTGCATTGTACTCCGACCATCTTGTTCTTTTGTATAGAATGTGTACCCATTAATTTGATAACCGTGGTAAGAGAATACATGCAAACTTGGACCTTTGGCTAACCATCTCAATCTATTTGAAACTGAAGTAGCATTTTCAAATCAACTCGCATAAATGTGATCTCTTAGCCACGTTATAAAACAATGATTGTGTTCTCTAGTTAGCCAATTTTGATTCTTATTTGGATACAAACTCTTAAGCATGTCCTTGTGTTTTTCAACATATGGCTCAACCTCATCGGCATTGTGCAGAACATATAAGTGTGCTTGCTCCCATTCTGTCCTTGTTATAGTCACTATTTCATTTCCAGTAATTCCTTGCCCCATCATTCTCCATGTGTGACGAGACTTTGGCAGCCCTATAGAATCAGCATTGGATAGGTATTCGATGCACAGAATTCAACAGCTTCTTCGACAATATACCGTTCAACAATACAACCTTCTGGTGTCGTGATCGGTTTTTCACATACCCTTTTAATATCTTCATATAACGCTCAATCGGGTACATCCATCTCATATAAGCTGGCCCACACAGTTGTGTCTCTCTAACAAGGTGAATGGTTAGATGAACCATTATGTCAAAGAATGAAGGTGGAAAGTACATCTCAAGCTCGCATAAAGTCACAACAATTTCTCTTTGCAATGATGGCAACTTCCCAGGGTCAATCACTTTGCTGCAAATTGCCTTGAAGAAGAAACAGAGTTTAGTTAAGGCCCCCCGCACTTTGTTCGGTAAAATAGACCGTATACCAATGGGTATCAACTGCTCCATGAGAACATGACAATCGTGGGACTTTAGACCTTTTAACTTGAGATCTTTCATCGATACGAGGTTCATAATGTTTGAAGAGTACCCTTCCGGAACCTTAACTCCTTCAAGAAACTTACAAAAAACAGTTTTTTCTTTTCTAGATAGAGTGTAAGCAGCCGGAGGAAGATATGTACTTTTACCCTTCTTCGTCGGTCCCAATTCTCTTCTTATTCCCATATTAACCAAGTCCAATCTTGCATTGATGCCATCTTTAGTCTTCCCTGGTACATTGAGTAACGTACCAATGACACTATCACAGATATTTTTTTCAACGTGCATCACATCGAGGAAATGTCTTACATATAATGATTTCCAATATGGCAACTCAAAGAAAATCGACCTTTTCTTCCACCCTCTTGTGACAATATCTCTCGCAAAAGGTTTACCGAATTGGATATTCAAATCCTTTACCTTTTCAAAAAGTTGATCACCCGTCAAAGGTGAAGGAGCTCTACCTTCTTCCGAGTTCCCATTGAACGCCTTTCTCCACCACCGGTAATGATGACTTGGATGCAAAAATCTACGATGCCCAAGAAAGACATTCTTCTTACAATGTTCTAACCGCATCCAATCCGTACCCTCTTCACATATAGGGCATGCACACTGACCCTTGATGCTATATCCTCGACAGATTACCGTAGGCTGGAAAATCATTAATTGTCCCAAACAACATAGCTCTCAAATTGAAACTTTCTTCCTTATACCCATCATACACCTCCACACCTGTCTCCCACAGTTGTTTCAAGTCTTCAATCAAAGGAGTCAAATAGACGTCTATATCATTTCCTGGTTGTTTGGGCCCGGTAAATTAACATAGATAACATCATAAATTTGCGCGTCAGGCATAGCCATGGGGATAGGTTATAAATCACCAAAATGACAGGCCATGTACTGTGAGAGCTACTTTGAACACCTTGAAGGTTAAATCCGTAAGTAGCCAATGCAAGTTGTAGGTTTCTTGAATCTTGCCCAAAATCGGGATAATCATGATCAAATTTCTTCCATTGCGGAGAATCTGCTGGGTCGCAGACTTGCCATCTTTGATCCTTTCATCCTCATCTCATGTAAAGTGCTTTGAATCTTCAGAACTACGGTACATGCGCCTAAATCTGGGTATTATGGGAAAATACCTCACAACCTTCTCTGGATCTGATTCTTTCTTCTTATATCGTGAGGCATTACATTTAGGACACAGCTCTAAAGAAGCATATACAGTCCGAAATTAAATGCAATCGTTAGGACAAGCATGTATCCTCTCGTAGCTCATGCCAATAGAGCGTAACATTTGTTTAGCCTCGTATGTCCGACTAGGAAGCACATTATCATCTGGCAACATGTCTTTCAATAGTGTGAGTAAGTCCGTAAAGCTCTTATCAGTCCATCCGTTGCCCGATTTCAAGTTATACAACTTTAACATCGCCGACAATCTTGTGAATTTAGTACATCCATCATACAATGGTTGCTCTGCATCACTTACCAACCTCCCAAACATTTGAGGACAATCCCGAAGATCCTCTTCAACAGCATTTGCAATGTCTTCAAAACTATCGCCCTCATAAGTATTTGTGTCAGTATCGTATGATGAATATCTCACACGATTCCTCATTTCACTAGACTCGACTCTTGTCTCACCATGTTTTGTCCAACATGTATAACTTTGATCGATTCCATTACACACTAAATGTTCTTCCAAATCGGCTGCACTAACTCGCCTTGCATAACAACAATCTAAACAAGGACATATGATTGTATTAGGGTTTTCCGCATGCCGAACTGCAAAACTAATGAACTCTTTCACCCCATCCTCATACTCCTTCGTTAAACGATTGGCAGACATCCATTTCCGATCCATGCTTTTCCGATCTACAAAAATATGTATTAAACATATTTACTTTGAGTTTAGAGTGGTTGAGGTCTACATGCAATGTATACAGATTAAAGGAATGAAAGGCTGCAAACAAAACACATTGTCGCTGACTTAGTTTCTTTCCCTTTTAATGGGGCACATAATCTTGAGAGAGAATCCGATGATTAAATTCCTTCCTATCAGGATACTAGAGCAATAATAGTAATGACAAGAGCACCATGATTCAAGGAGGACAAACCAAAATTAAACTCCAATACTAGGTTAAGATTCCACGTTCATTATTAACCCGAGTTTGCTGAAGGAACCAACCGGTGCTTATAGTGCATCTATGCACTCGATTTCAATCTTGGCATCCAATGGCAATGCAACTACTAGATAGGTTGAACGAGCTGGGGCATATCAAACTGACATATCAAAACATCCCAAAATGGTTCTTTACCATGTTTAGATTTTTCTCCCCAATGTTCTCACTAAATAACAGAGATAAAAACTTCTCAGCTCCAAGTTAATCACTACTGCTCACATGTCTAACAAAAAGTGTGGCACAAGTATAAAATGAAACCCAGAAACCCTTAAGTTTCTATAACTAAGCAATTAACATAATTAAGACTCTTATCAGCTATTCATATCATCACCGTGTAACTAATTCAATGCACTCATGCAGACAAACTACATAGATCTCATAACAAATTAACACCAGATAGAATACCTATATGTAGCTTGAACTGTTAGAGGCCTTCTTGTTAAAGATGGTTGCACTCTCCCTTGACGATTTAGGTGCAGTGACAAGCTAGACGGTTTGATCTTCACCGGAGAGTGGTCTGACTTATTTATGGATGATGCTGGCAAGAGTTTTTGCAACAGTAGATCAGTTAGAAAATGAGATGTGAAGAGTAAAATGCGATGTAAGAACAGAGATGACAAGATATCAAAGGATTGTAAGAACAGTTTGGCAGCAATTAACATGTAAGTTCAATGGCAATAAACATCATTATGATTGCTTGGTGCAAATGTAAATATGAGAACTCTTGGTTAAACATTATTTGACATAGTTTAAAACCGTTTTCAAGTTGGCCCTTATATTTAAAAACTCTTTACATCAAGTCTTCCTAATTGTAAACTAAATCAAAAATCAAATTAGTCTCAGCTATTAGATCAAAATTTTAAAAACATTTTACCAAGCTCAACCAAGAGCAGCTTGGATCCCATGTCCGAGGGAGCCTCATTCCAGGTTCTCCAACCATTGCAATGACTTGCATCAATATTTGCTATTAGTTAAAGGTGTTAAAAACATTTATGTGGTACGTTATCGGTGGCACCCATGTCAAAGGACAGTCACTCTCAATGTCATCGGACCAAATTGCAACCATGTTACAGGGACCATTTTGTCCCTATGTTACATGGACCAAATTACAATTTTGTTCTTCCTCCTCTCACCACCCTTCACCGTCCCTCTCCGCCATTGATCCAAACAATGAAGGGGGATTGCAATTTGGTCCCTAAAACACATTACAAAAAAAGAGGTATTTAGCGACCATCAAATTTGGTCGCTAAATATGGAAATTCGGTCGCTTTATACAAGAATTGAATTTTTCTTATACCTTAATATCTCCTAACAGAATACGGGTGTTTTGAGCACTATCCGTCATTTAATTGACACACAATGGGAATGAACGTCGGTGGGCAATAAGATCTGTAATTTTATTCACTCATATCATCGTGAGCTTCATCGAACCTAAAACTGGAAATTCATTCTTTAAATCTTATTGATCAAATTGTCTTGAAATTTTATGGAATCGTCTCGACATCCTGGAACTGCTCATATCAACTCCTTGTAAATACTTTAAAAAGAATGAATACATACAAAATCAAAAATTTATTTTACGATACAAAGAGCGAAATAAAAAGAAAGAAAATCACAAACTTACCAAACACAAGCAGCCATCAAAACTCATCCATAAAAATAGTTACAAACTTAGGCGAGCATCTTCGTCTATGGTGACTTACAAATATGAACAAACCATATGTGAAAAATAGAGAGCAATTGAAACAAAAAGAATCCTAACTTTCAAATGACCGAGGCAAAGAGGCTTACCTTCCTCATTTGTGGTCATCGTGAGCGTGAGTGGAGCCTAAGAGAGTGTGGAGAGTGGGTTCCAGTGAAAGCCGCAAACTTGGAAGTGGGTTCAACCGGGAATGCGCCTGTGTGACGAAGTGGGTTCCAATAAAGCTGCAAACTTCGAGTGGGTTCTTTCTCTTTCGGAGTAGCGGCGGCAGAGCAATGGCGAAGGTGAGGGAAGAAAAAAGAGATGGCATGCAACAGAGGGAAGGAAACAGTAGAATGAAAATGAGGAAGAAACAGAGGGAAGGCCGCGGCGCGCGTTTAATTTTGCTCTGAAGACCTAAGATAGCGTTTCCGTGTGGAACCGCTATCTTTTCCTAAGTGGCACTTTTAATAGCGGTTCCACACGGAAACGCTATCTTAGGTGATACCTAAGATAGCGTTTCCTGAGGGAAACGCTATTAAAAGTCCCCCATCACTTTTAATAGCATTTCCACACGGAAATGCTATTAAAGGTGCGTTATTAAAAGTCTATTCTGTTGTAGTGTCCATACGTATGAGTCAGGAATCAAACCCTTAACCACATGCTTAAGGGGTTCAGTTATCTACTAATTGTGTCACACCATGTTGGTATATGAAGCTGTAGTTAACAATAAATAAAAAATTTAATTAAATAAATTTGTTATTTGGTTGATAAAAATAATTTAAGGTGATGTATATATGTGAAAATGTGTATGGTCTTATATAGAACCAAAGATAGGTAGCTTAATTCAGGAGATTCAATTGTGATAAAAATTGAATTCAAAATCATTCAGTGTGAGCATGTAACCCACATTTAAGAGAGTATTATGTCTCAAGAAAAAAAAAATTGACAAAAGAAATTATGTCTCAAGAATTTAATTAGTATACTTTTTAATATTATCACTCCATTATACATTTTCAAAAACCATTTGCTTAAAAATAAACTCATATACTTAGCATTATTATGAGTTTATTTTTATCATCAATGATCATATTAAAAAGATATAAACACAAATTTTATCATACACGATCCCACCATGGATGGTTATAAGACCTACTATTTATTTCTTTCTTTATCTAACAAGATGGTATCATGTTTTCAACGCAATTTAGTACGATACAACTATCAAATGAAACACGTGGCATGAGTAAATGCTGGGAATGATTCAAAACAACAGTAAAAATAGCTGAGGTTTTGAATATTGAAAAAAGTTAACCAATCAGCTTCACTTGTACGAATTCCTCTTCGTACAAATTAGCATATTGTTTCAACAAACTGGAGAGGATCTAAATCCCTATCATTATAATTAACCATGGAACCAACAAGTGATGAGCAACAGTTATTGCTATGCAGAATCACTAACCAGCTTCACTCCCCTGCCATTAAAATCCATGCATTCTGACATATGATCAGGGAAAGAAGAAGCAAGAGTTTTTAGGGGCTTTCCATTGCACTCATGCTTAGGAGGAAAGTGAAAACAAGGCTCCATTGAAAAGTCCCTTCCACATGATGGAGGATTGGTCTTTCTCTTCTTTGGTCGATGAAGAAGCCAAGGCTTCAAACCCCCCAAACCTTGAGCCACATACCCAAAAGTAGAAAAAGATGAAGTCACCAACTTGTCAGATAAACTTAATAGATAAATTTCTGTCCATGCCTTCATGTTATGCATGTTATCATCAAACTTTTGATGCTCTTCATGACTTGGCTGATAAACTCCTATTAATTCACCACTAACAGTTGGTTTATTCAGATACATACTCCTTAAATTCTCACCATATTCTGGATATAAACATGTCACAAGAACAGCTTTTAAAGTCTTGTTTTTCAAGCTATAATAAGACACTGAATTTTGCATATCTAGTTCTGGCAGTAGCTTATGCTTCATGGTGCAACTTAAAATTTGGTCCATAACTGCTTCTTTTGGTGTTTTCTCCGGATGAAATAGTCTTATCTGAAGGCCAATTCTCTCATCTGCTTTGGCCAAGTATGCCTTATAGAACCTGCTGATTTTTTATTTTTTTTTATAAACAAAGAATTATATATAAGGAGTACTCAAACCAGTACAACGATAAAAGAGAAAATAAAGTCAATACAACGAAAAAAGAGAAAATAAACTCCACCTGCTGATTAGTCCCCATGCTTCATTTGAAGGGTGAAAAAGGTAATTCCCCAAATGATGAAACACTGTGTCTCTTTCTGGGAACATTTTGGTAATTTCCAAGTTGAAAGATGGGGTCACAAATAGAGTAGGGACAAAATATTGATCTGACTGAAGAATCAACAAAGGAACATTCTTGAGAAGATCTTGACTATGATCACAGTGAAAAAATCTCTCAGATTCCTCAAGGGTGTACATTAGATTAATAAACAGAACTGATGGTAAATTGTTGGTCTTTTTCTTCACTAAAATGTTCTCATATGTTTCAACATGATCTTCATTCCAAAATGGTGAATTCATAGGCAATTCCCAAGTTGAATTGGGAAATGGTTCACAAAATAGGCCATGCATGTCTGTACCAAATCTTACAAGTAGGACTCGGTTTGTAAGGATAGCATAAAGAAATGTTGCAGCCATGCTAATTATTCTGTTCCCTAAGCCATTGGCAGGTGAAAAGACAATGTATTTACACATTGAAGCTGCACTAGTGTTGTTAGAATGTATAATATTTGTCATGCTTATGTTATAAGCTCTAGTATTAGGACCACACCTTCTGTGAAGTTGTTCATAGTTACGCAGTTTAGATATTAGATATGGAGAAGGTTTGTGAGGAGAAGCTTTGCGGTATAAGTGAGAGCGCAGCCTGCTTATGCATGATGCTTCATCAAACCCAGAAGCCAATAGTCCATCAAGCAGTTTGTCTCTGTCATCACGATTTCCAGTATCTGGGGTTGAATCATTTGTTGAACTTGTCAATGAGGCATTTTTGTAGTCTGCAAATTAATTTAGAAGTCAATGTCATAGATTACCAAGTAGACATGAAATTTCCAACAGTATAATAGAGATTATGTTAACTTTATCTACGTTGTACTTTGTTACAAATCTATACATAACTGATCTCAAGCCTGGATAAAAGACGAGAGTTATGTATTAGGTTGTCGATAGTCAACATAAAATTTTGTCTAAAGGGATAAATGATGAAAAGTATTAATTGTTAGGTCGTTGCAAGAGAATAACTCAATGTAAGAAATATGAGAATATTGCATTGGAGGGACGAACAATCGATGACATATGATTAAGAGATAATAACTTTTGTAGAAAAGATGGTAGTTCCAGCATGTGTGAAAAAGACCTTAAAGAAATTTTAGTTTGAAAAGTAGATCAAATGCAGGGTAGCCTATCACACTATAGTCAAAACCACTACGAAGGATCTAGAGGTAAAAGATTTGTTTATAATCAAGCATAGTTTAATATGATAGAATATCTAGTCAGAAAAACTTGGTTGTTGTTAATTGTAATATTGTACGGGTGTGACAATTCAATTTGTCACAAAATTATAGTTATCAAACGACTTGGTGTAGTTGTGGCTGGGAACAAATAACCACCTTGAATAAAAATGTTACAAGAACAAAAAATATTGAATGAATAAAAACTTAAGTTGCAAAAAATGAAAGATGTTCTGATAATATTTGTTGACAATAACAACTAAGGTACGTTTGTTATTTCTGAAATGTGTGTATAAAAAGATATAAAAAATAATAATAAAAAATAAGATAAATATACATGATATTAAATATATGTTCGAAATCTCAATATTGGAATAACACAACTCTGCAAAGGAAGCATTACGCACCTAGATGTGCTGCAATATTATTCTTATCTCTTCCTTCATTAGTGGTACCATTTTGAGTTTTCCCTTGCAGCACCTTCATTAGTGAGTTTTGGTGAAAACAGAGCAAAAAGTTGAATGAAATGAAAATAACAGGAAAAGCTCATATACAAACAAGGATGTTACACCTTCACTTACCTCTGATGTGATATTATTCATATTTATTCCTCCTGAGTTGTCATGTGTTATATTTTCCAATCCTAAGCCCTTAGTTGTAAAGTTCTGAAGTGTTTCTCCTCCTAGTACCTTTACTTTCAAAAACCCCTCAAAAATACCGAAACTAGAGTTTTGGTTCATTGAAGTAGCTAGGAGAACTACAGGGAAAGCTACGAAAGCCACAACAAAAAATGCTGCAACTCTCTTGGAACGCAACCCCATCTTGTCCATTGCTTTAATAGGAGGTAGTAATCTAATTACCCTTTAAAATTGCGAGGAACATGACCTGAAAGCAAGAATATGAGACAAGATAGTTTATTAACAAGAGTTGGTGAAGTCAAGAAACATAATTCATGTATGCATTCTGAATAAAACTTTTTTCTAATTAAATAATCCTAATCCCATTTTTCTGTTACATTTCATGTCCCCCGTCAATGATAATTTGTCACCTAATAAAATAAAATCATAACTTATTAATACTTATATACATCTCTAGCATTTGATTGATATGAGATATGGAGACATCATTTTTTGGGATTGCGGATTCTTGTTCCAGATCAACTTACTGCCATCGCTCTAATTAGTCGTATATTTTCTCGACTGCGTGCGAGGACATAATTAAATAATGAATTAATACGGTGGTCCTGTGCTTAAGACATTTTTATTTTGGGATGCTTCACGTAGTGTAGACCTTGTGTGCTAAATGTGAGAAACTAGAGGTTGTGACTCATGTGAGGGATACAAATCATAGGCATAGGTCAAATAGAGAGAATAATTTTCAAAAGATAACATATTGATCGATAAAAACGATGAAAGGAATTGGATGGAAGCTAGTTAACTAAGCCAACAATTCATTAACAAACTGTACAAAATCATTTATTCTCCTAACACTAATTAAACCAACTATATTATTGATTAATATATAATTATTATAATCTAACATAAATAATAGTTTTATAAAAAAAACATAAATAATAGTCTGGTTAGTATAAACTCCCTCGTTCGGCTCTTATTTGTTTATTTGAAAATATTCTTTTGTATAATAGAAAATTAATAAGTTATTAATTAGTTTTTTAATTCTATTATTGATATTAATAAGGAAGAGAAAATTCGTAAAATGACAAATAATCTGTGATTTCATTTTAAAAATAAGGAAGAGCCGAAGAGTATATCCATAATTAATTTAAGGCTTAATTGTACTATTAATACTCCTACTATTGGTTATGTGTGATTTTGTTCCCTAAAATTTTTCCATGCGCATTTGATCCATCTATTTTTTTTAATGTTACAATTCAATCCTTTCATCTAATGTTGGTCAAATTTTCAATGATTAGCAGAGATGAACCACTGCTCTAAGAACGTGGAGCCTCTAATTGAACTTTTTAGTTAAAGGATCCGGTGATGGAATTAAAAAGGTCACAGAAATGAGGGACAAAACCAATCAATAGTAAAGAGAAATCATTAAATCATGTTGAATCGGAGAGGTAGATAAGGAAGAACTTTAACCAGAGATTGTGCCCTTAGAGGAGTGATTCCTCTATTTTAATTATTGAAAAAATTGAGGGACATTGGACGGAATGATCGAATTTGCAATATTGAAAAATAGGGGGGACCAAATGCGTGCAGAAAAAAAATAATAGGGACCAAAATCACACATGATCAATAATAAAGGGTCCAAAAATATAATTAAGCATTTAATTTAATTTAAACTGTATTATGATTTTAATACTTCAATTTAATTTGAATACATTATTACTTACTCGATCATTTTAAAATAGTCATATCCAATTAAATGATAATAATAATTTTTTTACAAAAATTGATAATAATATTTTGAATTTCAATAATAGGTAATTTAATAAAATTTAACTATAGTCAAGGTTATTAAATAAATTTCTTAATTTTTAAGTATTTCTCTTTTCAAACCAATATTTTAAGTATTTTAATAATAAAAATAAGTTAATGAAATAATAATTTTTTTATTAATAATCAAAGCTATTTAATGACTTTCCTAATTATTTTATAACAACCTTAAAAAACAAATAAAAATAAAGACATAAATATTATAAAATAAGTTATAATTAAGCACCAGAAATGCGAAATTTGCAACTCTAGCAATAATGGACAAGTTTCCAGTAAAAACAAAACACTAAGACAGGTTTTTATTAACTAGAACAAAGTGAGGAAGCAACGCATTGTCACTTCAATCACTTCAGTAAAACAAAGAGCCGGCCCATAAATTTAAGGTTGTAAATGAATGGATTCGATAAATTTTTATTTGGATTATGATGGACGTATTAATAAAAATCCATTAATCTAATATGGTCTATTAAAAATTTATTAAAAACAATCAAATTCATTTGTGATCTATTAAAAAAATCCATTTAATTTATTCATTATTATTATTTTTATGAACAGATATCCAATCCATTCATAAAAGTCATCTTGAAAAAATAATTCTCTATTCAGCTCCCTCACTCTCGCTCTCACTGTCACCCACGCACCCTGCGTCTCGCTCTCACTCTCACTGTCACCGACGCACCCAACGTTACTCCAAATTGGAAATTCAACGACCTGGAACATTGTATCAAGACGTTAACACGACACAAGCGGCGTCCAGATTGTTTTCCAATCCAGTGGATTATTTTTTGTTTTATGGAATGGATTTAGAAGAACGGTGGATGAATCACTGATCATCCTCAAAATAAAATGGTCTAATTGGATTCAATCCATTAATTATTTTTTTTTGTAATAGATGAATTGAATAGATTTATGTTTGGATGGATAATAAATAAATGGATCATTTTATCATCCTATATAAATTAAACACCAAAGCACGTGTAAAGCTCCCAAAAAAATGTGGCAAGAGCGTTACATTTTTTTTTTTTGGTTCAATTTCTGATTTATCAAAATTTTGACTTAATCAAAATTGGATATAATATATGACCCGAAGTGGGAATATCATGTTCAGCCTGTGATACTAATGACCCTATCGTGTAATTTGGATTGTATCGATCCATGCTGCCTCTCAGGCACCAAATACAAAGAGGAGAGAGAATAAAGATGGGAGGAGTAACGATAGAAAAAAATAGAGAAAGGAGGAGGGAGATAGAGAGGATGGAGAGGATTCAAATTCCCTGTGGTGACAATACCTAATATTGCAATATGAAATTCATATACCACATATATATATATAATTAACAAGACCTCATGGATTCAAAGCAAACATAAAATAAAAAAGCCAACATGAGATTCACATTCATTGAGAGGAGGGATATTTTTTATAGACAAAATGTTAGCAGGTAACTTGTTATATTAATAGAGATGAGATTCGAATCTTATACTTTATATATTTCAATATCATTGTCCTTCATCCCAAATCATGTAACTTATGACTCCCACAGAAACAGAAGACTGAGAGAGGAGGGATCATATTACCACCAAGACATAGCAAGAACATGATTATTCGAGATTGATTATTGAAACAGGAACTAAAACTTATTTATCTACAGCTTAGTTAAAACGCATCTATAACTCATGTTCAATAAGTGTGGTTCAAGCTAACAAAACTGACAAAGAAATAAACAACATAAATCAAATCGAGGGTAAAAGAAGAGGAATACGTACCTAGGGGACTCTTGCTTGTTTTTGCAAAGGACTCCACAAAACAACCTTCTGTGTAACAATCCTGAATTCAACTTTTTTGTTGATATATATACATGATATTGATGGGCTACCTCACAATTAGTATTTCAAATTGTATATTATATAAGGTGGCATTAATTACTTTCCCTAAATGTTCATCTGGAATCAAATTTCCATTTCACAATGAGGGCAGTGACAGTGAATACAAAATTCCGATACTGTAATTTTCTACTAATCTCTATTGGGTCTGATATCTACATACACATGCAACATACGGTGCCGCTTACTTTAGTGTCGGAAAATTGTGTCTAAAAAACATTTCTGTTGCTCAAAATGCTTGTAATCCTAGTCCCACCCAAAAACGCCAAAACTTGCTGCGAACAAAAGCAGGACAAGAACCAAAGTCTTTTCTATTAAAAAAATAAAAAGAGGAAGATACAGCTTTTAATCTTCCAACTTCTTTTTTTCAACTTAGTCCACTAATTTATTTATTTTTTTCGATGTTCATATTCATCCTCTAAGTTTTCCTCGTCAAATAGTTTCATCCTTTCATGATAACACCATCAAATACTTTCCTAATTTCACCTGTTATAATTTTTTTTATCACCATCTTCCCTAAAACACAACCATATCATATTCACTATTAGAATACCATCTCCACCACCGTTAAAACATATCTGCCACCATTAATGTACCGCACACTGGCCAAAAGCCCAAAATATGAAGTAACTAGAATAATAAATAAAAATGTAAGGTAATTCTTACAATTATAATGTGAAGCAATGTGATTATTAAATTAAAAAAAAAGGAATTTCCCTGACAGATTAGGTGCCCTTTTAATTCCACCTGACTTTCCACCCAACAGATAAATTATGGTGCTATATATGTGCCTCATTCTTTTCTTTTTTTTTTTTTTTTTTTGAGGGATATACGTGCCTCATTCTAAAAATTTATGTAAAAAGTAAGTATCAACATCCCAGCACCTCACTTTGTAATTTTTAAATGGGTCCTATTATTATATATCACCCATTTTTATTTTTATGATTTAAACACATCATCTCTTCAACTCAACAACTTCTAAAAAATTTCTTAAATGAATCCTTCCAATCATCTAACATCCTTACATTTCATCGTAAAAAAAATGTCAAAGTCAAAGAAAATCCACGAGCACTCGATCGGTGCTTGTGGAAGCACCTCTCAATCTTGAGGTGCTAGTTAAGCACCCACTCATCTGTTGAAAAAAACAAGCACCGGTTTAAACACCTCCCCCAAAACACTCCTCTAATAACAACAATAAATTACGGGTAAAATATTTAACCTTTTCTTTTCCATAAAATATAAATACAAAAGAGAAGTGCAGATTGTATAAAACAAGTGATAGAGTAATTTTTTTTAAAAATTAAATATGGTCTTTTGATGGCAAACAATATAACATAAAATATGTGCATTTGGAAAACTCAATTCTATAGCCAAATAGCCATGAAGCTTATAAAAAAAAATCTATAGCCATAAAACAACAACATAACCAACAATGATTAATAGCTATGTAGAACCAGTAACCAGCTTCACTCCATAAGAAAAATCTTTGCATTCCCCCAAATAAGGGAAAGAAGAAGCAAAACCTTTTATGGGCTTTCCATTGCAGAAATGCTTGGGAGGAATATGATAACATGGTTCCAATGAGAAGTCCCTTTCACATGCTGGCAAATGTGTCTCATTTGAAGTCAGCTTGTAAAGAAGCCAAGGCTTCAAACCACCCAAACCTTGAGCCAAATCAACAACTTCTAAAAAAATTCTTAAATGAATCCTTCTAATCATCTAACATCCTTACATTTCATCGTTAAAAAAATGTCAAAGTCAAAGAAAATCCACAAGCACTCGATCGGTGCTTGTGGAAGCACCTCTCAATCTTGAGGTGCTAGTTAAGCACCCACTCATCTGTTGAAAAAAACAAGCACGGGTTTAAACACCTCCCCTACAACACCGATGCAGGTCCTCTAATAACAGCAATAAATTAGGGGTAAAATATTTAACCTTTTCTTTTCCATAAAATATAAATATAAAAGAGAAGTGCAGATTGTATAAAACAAGTGATAGAGTAATTTTTTTAAAAAATTAAATATGGTCTTTTGATGGCAAACAATATAACATAAAATATGTGCATTTGGAAAACTCAATTCTATAGCCAAATAGCCATGAAGCTTATAAAAAAAAATCTATAGCCATAAAACAACAATATGACCAACAATGATTAATAGCTATGTAGAACCAGTAACCAGCTTCACTCCATAAGAAAAATCTTTGCATTCCCTCAGATAAGGGAAAGAAGAAGCAAAACCTTTTATGGGCTTTCCATTGCAGAAATGCTTGGGAGGAATATGATAACATGGTTCCAATGAGAAGTCCCTTTCACATGCTGGCAAATGTGTCTCATTTGAAGTCAGCTTGTAAAGAAGCCAAAGGCTTCAAACCACCCAAACCTGGAGCCACATCAACAACTTCTAAAAAAATTCTTAAATGAATCCTTCCAATCATCTAACATCCTTACATTTCATCGTTAAAAAAATGTCAAAGTCAAAGAAAATCCACAAGCACTCGATCGGTGCTTGTGGAAGCACCTCTCAATCTTGAGGTGCTAGTTAAGCACCCACTCATCTGTTGAAAAAAACAAGCACCGGATTAAACACCTCCCCTAAAACACCGATGCAGGTCCTCTAATAACAGCAATAAATTAGGGGTAAAATATTTAACCTTTTGTTTTACATTAAATATAAATATAAAAGAGAAGTGCAGATTGTATAAAACAAGTGATAGAGTAATTATTTTTAAAAATTAAATTTGGTCTTTTGATGGCAAACAATATAACATAAAATATGTGAATTTGGAAAACTCAATTCTATAGCCAAATAGCCATGAAGCTTATAAAAAAAAATCTATAGCCTTAAAACAACAACATAACCAACAATGATTAATAGCTGTGTAGAACCAGTAACCAGCTTCACTCCATAAGAAAAATCTTTGCATTCCCTCAAATAAGGGAAAGAAGAAGCAAAACCTTTTATGGGCTTTCCATTGCAGAAATGCTTGGGAGGAATATGATAACATGGTTCCAATGAGAAGTCCCTTTCACATGCTGGCAAATGTGTCTCATTTGAAGTCAGCTTGTAAAGAAGCCAAGGCTTCAAACCACCCAAACCTTGAGCCACATCAACAACTTCTAAAAAAATTCTTAAATGAATCCTTCCAATCATCTAACATCCTTACATTTCATCGTTGAAAAAATGTCAAAGTCAAAGAAAATCCACAAGCACTCGATCGGTGCTTGTGGAAGCACCTCTCAATTTTGAGGTGCTAGTTAAGCACCCACTCATCTGTTGAAAAAAACAAGCACCGGTTTAAACACGTCCCCTACAACACCGATGCAGGTCCTCTAATAACAGCAATAAATTAGGGGTAAAATATTTAACCTTTTCTTTTCCATAAAATATAAATATAAAAGAGAAATGCAGATTGTATAAAACAAGTGATAGAGTAATTTTTTTAAAAAATTAAATATGGTCTTTTGAGGGCAAACAATATAACATAAAATATGTGCATTTGGAAAACTCAATTCTATAGCCAAATAGCCATGAAGCTTATAAAAAAAAAATCTATAGCCATAAAACAACAACATAACCAACAATGATTAATAGCTATGTAGATCCAGTAACCAGCTTCACTCCATAAGAAAAATCTTTGCATTCCCTCAAATAAGGGAAAGGAGAAGCAAAACCTTTTATGGGCTTTCCATTGCAGAAATGCTTGGGAGGAATATGATAACATGGTTCCAATGAGAAGTCCCTTTCACATGCTGGCAAATGTGTCTCATTTGAAGTCAGCTTGTAAAGAAGCCAAGGCTTCAAACCACCCAAACCTTGAGCCACATCAACAACTTCTAAAAAAATTCTTAAATGAATCCTTCTAATCATCTAACATCCTTACATTTCATCGTTAAAAAAATGTCAAAGTCAAAAAAAATCCACAAGCACTCGATCGGTGCTTGTGGAAGCACCTCTCAATCTTGAGGTGCTAGTTAAGCACCCACTCATCTGTTGAAAAAAACAAGCACCTGTTTAAACACCTCCCCAACAACACCGATGCAGGTCCTCTAATAACAGCAATAAATTAGGGGTAAAATATTTAACCTTTTCTTTTCCATAAAATATAAATATAAAAGAGAAGTGCAGATTGTATAAAACAAGTGATAGAGTAATTTTTTTTTAAAATTAAATATGGTCTTTTGATGGCAAACAATATAACATAAAATATGTGCATTTGGAAAACTCAATTCTATAGCCAAATAGCCATGAAGCTTATAAAAAAAAATCTATAGCCATAAAACAACAATATGACCAACAATGATTAATAGCTATGTAGAACCAGTAACCAGCTTCACTCCATAAGAAAAATCTTTGCATTCCCTCAGATAAGGGAAAGAAGAAGCAAAACCTTTTATGGGCTTTCCATTGCAGAAATGCTTGGGAGGAATATGATAACATGGTTCCAATGAGAAGTCCCTTTCACATGCTGGCAAATGTGTCTCATTTGAAGTCAGCTTGTAAAGAAGCCAAGGCTTCAAACCACCCAAACCTTGAGCCACATCAACAACTTCTAAAAAAATTCTTAAATGAATCCTTCTAATCATCTAACATCCTGACATTTCATCGTTAAAAAAATGTCAAAGTCAAAGAAAATCCACAAGCACTCGATCGGTGCTTGTGGAAGCACCTCTCGATCTTGAGGTGCTAGTTAAGCACCCACTCATCTGTTGAAAAAAACAAGCACCGGTTTAAACACCTCCCCTAAAACACCGATGCAGGTCCTCTAATAACAGCAATAAATTAGGGGTAAAATATTTAACCTTTTCTTTTCCATAAAATATAAATATAAAAGAGAAGTGCAGATTGTATAAAACAAGTGATAGAATAATTTTTTTTAAAAATTAAATATGGTCTTTTGATGGCAAACAATATAACATAAAATATGTGCATTTGGAAAACTCAATTCTATAGCCAAATAGCCATGAAGCTTATAAAAAAAAAATCAACAGCCATAAAACAACAACATAACCAAAAATGATTAATAGCTATGTAGAACCAGTAACTAGCTTCACTCCATAAGAAAAATCTTTGCATTCCCTCAAATAAGGGAAAGAAGAAGCAAAACCTTTTATGGGCTTTCCATTGCAGAAATGCTTGGGAGGAATATGATAACATGGTTCCAATGAGAAGTCCCTTTCACATGCTGGCAAATGTGTCTCATTTGAAGTCAGCTTGTAAAGAAGCCAAAGGCTTCAAACCACCCAAACCTGGAGCCACATCAACAACTTCTAAAAAAATTCTTAAATGAATCCTTCCAATCATCTAACATCCTTACATTTCATCGTTAAAAAAATGTCAAAGTCAAAGAAAATCCACAAGCACTCGATCGGTGCTTGTGGAAGCACCTCTCAATCTTGAGGTGCTAGTTAAGCACCCACTCATCTGTTGAAAAAAACAAGCACCGGATTAAACACCTCCCCTAAAACACCGATGCAGGTCCTCTAATAACAGCAATAAATTAGGGGTAAAATATTTAACCTTTTCTTTTACATTAAATATAAATATAAAAGAGAAGTGCAGATTGTATAAAACAAGTGATAGAGTAATTTTTTTAAAAAATTAAATTTGGTCTTTTGATGGCAAACAATATAACATAAAATATGTGCATTTGGAAAACTCAATTCTATAGCCAAATTGCCATGAAGCTTATAAAAAAAAAAATCTATAGCCTTAAAACAACAACATAACCAACAATGATTAATAGCTGTGTAGAACCAGTAACCAGCTTCACTCCATAAGAAAAATCTTTGCATTCCCTCAAATAAGGGAAAGAAGAAGCAAAACCTTTTATGGGCTTTTCATTGCAGAAATGCTTGGGAGGAATATGATAACATGGTTCCAATGAGAAGTCCCTTTCACATGCTGGCAAATGTGTCTCATTTGAAGTCAGCTTGTAAAGAAGCCAAGGCTTCAAACCACCCAAACCTTGAGCCACATCAACAACTTCTAAAAAAATTCTTAAATGAATCCTTCCAATCATCTAACATCCTTACATTTCATCGTTAAAAAAATGTCAAAGTCAAAGAAAATCCACAAGCACTCGATCGGTGCTTGTGGAAGCACCTCTCAATATTGAGGTGCTAGTTAAGCACCCACTCATCTGTTGAAAAAAACAAGCACCGGTTTAAACACCTCCCCTACAACACCGATGCAGGTCCTCTAATAACAGCAATAAATTAGGGGTAAAATATTTAACCTTTTCTTTTCCATAAAATATAAATATAAAAGAGAAGTGCAGATTGTATAAAACAAGTGATAGAGTAATTTTTTTTAAAAATTAAATATGGTCTTTTGATGGCAAACAATATAACATAAAATATGTGCATTTGGAAAACTCAATTCTATAGCCAAATAGCCATGAAGATTACAAAAAAAAAAAAAATCTATAGCCATAAAACAACAACATAACCAACAATGATTAATAGCTATGTAGAACCAGTAACCAGCTTCACTCCATAAGAAAAATCTTTGCATTCCCTCAAATAAGGGAAAGAAGAAGCAAAACCTTTTGTGGGCTTTCCATTGCAGAAATGCTTGGGAGGAATATGATAACATGGTTCCAATGAGAAGTCCCTTTCACATGCTGGCAAATGTGTCTCATTTGAAGTCAGCTTGTAAAGAAGCCAAGGCTTCAAACCACCCAAACCTTGAGCCACATCAACAACTTCTAAAAAAATTCTTAAATGAATCCTTCCAATCATCTAACATCCTTACATTTCATCGTTAAAAAAATGTCAAAGTCAAAGAAAATCCACAAGCACTCGATCGGTGCTTGTGGAAGCACCTCTCAATCTTGAGGTGCTAGTTAAGCACCCACTCATCTGTTGAAAAAAACAAGCACCGGTTTAAACACCTCCCCTACAACACCGATACAGGTCCTCTAATAACAGCAATAAATTAGGGGTAAAATATTTAACCTTTTCTTTTCCATAAAATATAAATATAAAAGAGAAGTGCAGATTGTATAAAACAAGTGATAGAGTAATTTTTTTAAAAAATTAAATATGGTCTTTTGATGGCAAACAATATAACATAAAATATGTGCATTTGGAAAACTCAATTCTATAGCCAAATAGCCATGAAGCTTATAAAAAAAAATCTATAGCCATAAAACAACAACATAACCAACAATGATTAATAGCTATGTAGAACTAGTAACCAGCTTCACTCCATAAGAAAAATCTTTGCATTCCCTCAAATAAGGGAAAGAAGAAGCAAAACCTTTTATGGGCTTTCCATTGCAGAAATGCTTGGGAGGAATATGATAACATGGTTCCAATGAGAAGTCCCTTTCACATGCTGGCAAATGTGTCTCATTTGAAGTCAGCTTGTAAAGAAGCCAAGGCTTCAAACCACCCAAACCTTGAGCCACATACCCAAAAGTAGATAGAGAAGTTGTCACCAACACATCAGATAAACTTAGTAGATACATTTCAGTCCATGCCTTCATATTATGCTTCTCATCATGAAACTTTTGCTGCTCTTCATGACTTGGCTGATAAACCCCTACCAATTCCCCAGTAACAGTTGGTTTATTCAGATACATAGTCTTTAAATTCTCACCATATTCTGGATATAAAGATGTCACAAGAACAGCTTTTACACTAGTCTTATTTTCCAAGGTAAAAGACACTGAATTTTTCATATCTAGTACTTCTGGGAGTAGCTTATTCTTTATGGTGCAGCTTAAAAGTAGATTCATAACAGCTTCCTGTGGAGTAGTTTCTGGACGAAATAGTCTTATCTGTAGGCCAATCCTCTCATCTGCTTTGGCTAAGTATATCTGATAGAACCTGCATTTTTTTTTTGATAAGCAAAGAATTATCATTAGAGGGAGTATAAGGTGTACTCGAACCAGTACAATGATAAAAGCAAAAATAAACTCAATACAATGAAAAAGAGAAAATAAACTCCACCTGCTGATTAGTCCCCATGCTTCATTTGAAGGGTGAAAAAGGTACCTTCCCAAATGATGAAACACTGTGTCTTTTTCTGGGAACATTTTGGTTACCTCCAAGTTGAAAAATGGGTTCATGAACATAGAAGGGACAAAATATTGATCTGATTGCAAAATAACCAAAGGGACATTCCTGAGAAGTTCTTGACTATGATCACAATGAAAAAATTTCTCAGGGTCATTGTGGGTGTGTTGTAGATTTAGAAACACAGCAGATGGCAAATAATGCTGATGACCCTTTGAATTTTTATTAGCCTTATCCTTCTCTAGCATGGTTTGATATGTTTCCACATGATCTTCATTCCAAAAAGGAGAATGCTTAGGCAATATCCAAGTTGAATTGAGAAATGGCTCACAAAATAGGCCATGCATTTCTGTACCAAATCTTACAAGTAGGACTCTATCTGTAAGGACAGCATAAAGAAATGTTGCAACTATGCTAATCATTTGGTTCCCCAAACCATTGGCTGGTGTCCACACAATGTATTTACACATTGTTGCAGCAGCACCATTGTTCTTAGAACGTATAATCTTTATCATGTTTTTGTTAAAAGCTCTACTATTAGGACCACACCTTCTATGAAGCTCTTCATAGTTGCGCAGTTTAGATATCAGATGTGGAGAAGGTTTGTGAGGAGAAGCTTTGCGGTATAAGTGAGAGTGCAGCCTGCTTATGCATGATGCTTCATCATATCCAGAAGCCAAAAGTCCATCAAACAGTTTGTTTTTGTCATCAGGATCAGGATTTCCAGCATGTGGGGTTGAATCATTTGTTGAACTTGTCAATGAGGCATTTTGGTAGTCTGCAAATTTAGAAGACAATGTCATAGATAAGTTACTAATTAAGTAAAGGATGAAATTTCCAATAGTACAAATTATCATTTGTCTATATTAATTTTGGTGTAATTTTCAATATTAATTCCATTTTGATACTTGAATCATTTGTTGAACCTGTTAATGATGAAGCATTTTTCAAGTCTGTAGATTTGGAACAGAGAGAAGATCATTATAGAAAGAAGGAATGTTGGAATGTATGAATATTATTCATTGAATCAGTTGCGTATAGAGAAGGTTACAATATATAGGCTAATGCTCTTGATTGCTATCCTAAAAATAAGGGAGAAAAATCAGCCCTAACAAAAACAAGAATAAAATCATATCTGTACATATCAACTATAAATACCGATATATTACAACACTCCCCCTCAAGCTAGTGAGTGAATATCTATCATTTTCAACTTATAAGTCAGACCTTGAAATCGCTCTTTGGGAAGCCCCTCGATGAAAACATCTGTTAATTGGTGCCCTGAAGGGACGTACTTTGTAGTTATAAGGCCATCATCTCATTTTTCCTTGATAAAATGGCGATCAATCTCTATATGCTTTGTCCGATCATGTTGAACCGGGTTGCGAGCAATGTTGATTTCAGACTTATTATCACACAGTAATCTTATAGGAGCTTCATACTTTATTCTGAGATCATCAAGTATGATTCTCATCCATAACAGTTCATAAATTCCCTGTGCCATAGCTCGAAATTCTGCCTTTACACTTGACCTTGCAACAACATTTTGTTTCTTACTTCTCAAAGTCACCAAGTTTCCTCCTAAAAAGATGCTACCTGAGGTAAACCGCCTGTCTACAATTGATCCGACAAAATCTGCATATGTATAGTATTCAATGGACAATTTTTGCTCTCTCTGAAATAGAAGTCCTCTTCCCAAGCTTGTCTTCAAATACTGGAGGATTCTATTCACAGCTAGCATATGTCTCTCATGAGGATCATGCATGAAATGACTAACCACACTGACAGCATAGGCTATGTCTGGTTTGGTGTGACACAAATATATCAGTTTTCCCACAAGTCTCTGATATTGTGCCATATCCACCATTGGGCTCCCCTCATTGTTTCCAATCCTGTGATTTTGTTCAATAGGTACCCCTGTGGTTTTGCAACCAAGCTTACCTATTTCCTTAAGAAGATTCAGGACACATTTCCTTTGGGAAATAAAGATGCCTTGCTTGGAATTGGCAACCTCTATCCCAAGGAAGTACTTCAACTTCCCTAAGTCCTTCATTTCAAACTGTGCAACTAGTTTTTCTTTTAGGACCTATTTCTCAACCTCATCATCGCCGGCAATGATCATGTCATCAACATAAACCAGAAGAAGTGTAAGCTTGCCTTCTTTGG
This sequence comes from Sophora flavescens, assembly GCA_030762895.1. Classification (NCBI taxonomy): domain Eukaryota; kingdom Viridiplantae; phylum Streptophyta; class Magnoliopsida; order Fabales; family Fabaceae; genus Sophora; species Sophora flavescens. The sequence goes on from CM061070.1 coordinate 4,827,441, forward strand.
AATGTTTTATAAAGAGGGTATGATCTCTCTGGATCTGCCTATAACCAAAGGACACCATAGCATCGGCGAACCTCCCAAACAAAGCATGAGGAGACTGCTTGAGTCCATATAAGGCCTTCCTTAACTTGCACACCATATTCCCTCAACTAGTAGTTTCCTATCATGGTGAGATGTCCATATATACTTCCTCTTTCAAATTCCCATGAAGAAAAGCATTTTTAACTTCAAATAGGTGGAAGTCCCTTCCAAAGTGTGCTGTCATGGAGAGGATGATCCTGACTGTGTTCATCTTTGCTACGAGGGCAAATGTTTCCTCATAATCAATCTCATATGTCTGAGTGTACCCTTTTGCAACCAACCTTTATACCGATCTAGAGTACAATCAGATCGATATTTCACTGTGTAAATCCATCTGCACCCAACTATCCTTTTGTCCTTCAGCTTCTCAACAATTTCCCAGGTCTCATTCTTGTTCAAAGCACTCATCTCTTTATGCATGGCTTGAACCAAATTCTTATCCATTAAAGCTTCTTATACTGAAGTGGGGACTCTCATAGAATAAATTGTTGAAATAAAACTCGGATGCTGTACCGATAGGTTTTTAGTGGACACAAACTGAGATATAGGGTATTTTGCACAAGTTCTTCTGGCTTTTCTCAAGGCTATCAGCAAGTCATCAGGTTTAGGTTCATAAATATCATGTAAAGGACTATCCAAAGGCTCATAATCAGGAATGCGCTTACCTCTGGTTCGGGTGACTGAAGTTGTTGTTGGACCAGGTTGGGTTTTTTCTGATAATACACCTGCTTGTATCGATCTATAGGAACAGATACTGATTCTTTAGCCGTCTCTGAAGTACCAGAAGATGATGCCACATCCTTCATAAGAGAAGGGACATATGACTCAATAGATTCAGCTTCTTGACGAATAAACGATGACTCAAGAGACTCGGCTTCTTGACCACTCTCCCCCCTGAAGCTGGGGACAAAGGTGAAAAGACTCAGATTCATGAAAAGTGACATCTATGGAGACATAGACATGCGACTTTGAGGATGATAACATTTGTACCCCTTTTTGTCTGGTGCATACCCTGTGAAGATACATTTGACAGCCCTAGGATCCAACTTACCACGATGTTGACTATGGACATGAACAAAGGCAACACAGCCAAAGACACGACATGGGAGACTCTTCATGGTAGGAACGGAAGGAAAGAAAGAAGTCATGAGTTGCACATGACTAAGACCATCCAAGATACGGGAGGGAAACTTGTTCATCAAATATGTGGCAATTAACAAAGCTTCCCACCAATATGACTTAGGGACAGACATTTGGAATAGAAGTGCTCTTGTAATTTCTAGGAGATGACGATTCTTTCTTTCTGCAACCCCATTTTGTTGGGGGGTACCAACACAAGTTAACTCATGTAAAACACCATGATCTTTATGAAATTTGGTGAAATGTTGATTCACATATTCCTTGCCATTATCAGATTGTAATCTTTTAATGGATTTTCCAAACTCGGTCTGAACCATTCGATAGAAATTCAAGAATAATTGAAACACTTCAGGTTTATCTTTCATAAGAAATATCCATGTGTCCCTAGTTCAGTCATCAATAAAAGAAACAAATCATTTTGCACCAGATATATTCGAATTGCAGGAAGGTCCCCACAGATAAGAATGAATAAGATCAAAAGGTTCAATAATTTTATTGTTACTTGGAGAAAAAGTTGTGCGATGGTGTTTCGCAAACTAACAAACATCACAATGGAAAGACTCAACTGACTCTTTTTTAAACAACTGTGGAAATAACAACCTAAGAGGACTGAAAGGAGGATGACCAAAGCGTTTGTGGTGTAGCCATATCTGAGATGCAGCGAAATCCGAACTTGTCTGATGACTGGATATGGACACCGTCTGGCTAGTACTACCATGAGTCCGATGTAGAACATATAACCCTCCTTGTTCCTTAGCAACCTCAATTGTCCTCCGCGTGGTAAGATCCTGAAACACACAATGAGAGGGAAAGAAGGTCACTGTACAGTTTAAATCTCTGGTAAACTTATGAATAGAAATAAGGTTATTTGACAAATGAGGGACATGAAGCACATTATGCAAAGGAAGGGAAGGTTGAAGTGAAATAGTACCACATCCTGAAACAGGGACATGGGATCCACTAGGAACCATGATGTGATGCTTACCAGATAATTTTGAGTAAGTGGAAAAATATGAGGGATGAGGGGTCATATGATCGGTAGCACCAGAGTCAATAATCCCGAGATCCTCATATACAGTACTAGAAACATTAAAGGATAATGAACTTAAATTCTTACCAGTCATGGTTAGAGAACAAGTGCCAGAAGGCTTACTCATAGAATGCAAGAGAGTGCGCAAACGATCCATCTCGTCTTTACTAAGCGCCAGAATTGCCTCCCCATATAGGGGTGCAGATACCTCTTCACCCTCAATAACCAAGTCGGACAGTGTTTAATTAACTTGCCTTTGTTGACTGCCTTTAAAACCCCCAGAGCATCTAAGAACCTTGTCTCTGCCATGGAGTTTAAAACAAGTGTCCTTAGTGTGACCAGACTTCTTGCAATAAGTGCAATAGCGCTCGTCACGTTTGACGGATGACTTCCAAGAGGTTGATCCAAGCTTTTCAAATGATAACCCACCAATAGGACCTTTGTCGGTGGCCAAAGCAGAACCTTCACTGGAATTACCGTTATTCAACATGACAGCCCGACGACTCTCTTCCCACCTAACTGTGTAGAACACCTCGGAGAGAGAATGAAGCTTGTCCTTATCTAAAATCTAAAGCCGAATAGGATCATACTCAGAATTCAACCCAGAGAGAAACTTAAAGACCCGTCCACGCTCAATAAACTTGGTTAAAGTAGCAGAATCCTCAGTACATTTCATCTTTAAATCCTGGTTTTGATCCAACTCAATCCATAAACCATTTAGACTACCATAATAATCCGTGACAGAAAGAAATCCTTGCTTGGTATTAAAAATTGTGTTTTCTAATTCATAACACGCAACATCTTGTTTCGTAGAATAGGTTTGACTCAAACTATCCCAAATTTCATCGAAAGCAGTCAGAAAAGAACAGGGAGGAGCCGATGATCAAAACGGAGGTGGTCGTACGGTGAACGGCGGTCTGGAGGGTGGCGCGTGGATCTCACGTGCGGACAGTGCAGCGGCGCGTGGATCTCACGCGCGGGCAGTGCAACGACGCGTGGGGGCGCGTGGAAGATCGGTTTCGGGTGGGCTTTTCAGAGGTGGCTGGAAAAACGTCAACAAGTAGTCCAGCGAGGGTAGTGAGACAAAAATCGGTGGCGGCGGGTGGTGGTTTTAGGTCTCAAGCACCAATAAGGTTGCAATAGGAGACAGCAATAAGGCTGCTCAACGAAAGGAAAAACAAAGGCAAGCCCTAGGAACGACCTAGGTTGCTGATACCACACAGAAAGAATGAATGTTGGAATGGATGAATATTATTCCTTGAATCAATTGTGTACAGAGAAGGTTACAATTTATAGGCTAATGCTATTGATTGCTATCCTAAAAACAAGGGAGAAAAATCAACCCTAATAAAAACAAGAATAAAATCATATATGTATATATAATACTGATATATTACAACAGTCATATATAGACAAGACAACAAAGTCCACAAGCAGAAGAGAAAGAAAGGATGATCCACACCTTTTTCTCTCTTTGACATGTCTAGAAAGTATATATTATATTGTTGAAACCATGGCTCCCCCCCAACAAATCTTTTTCCTTGATTTTCTTTTATATAAAAAAACATGTAATATTCACAACATCTATTACATACGAAACTCACAGTCTGTCATCTAATTTATTTTGTGGAACGTTAATTAGATTGATTTAAAAATATTCAAAATGACCGAACAACTCAATCAAACTGGCATTATTTCAAACAACACCATTTAGGGGCCAGTACAATTGTGTTTCGTATCCGTGCAGCTGTTTCAAGTTTCTTAACCTCACTTGCGTGCATCGCACAATTGTAAGATAAGCAAATACTAGCTAGCTAGAATTTCATATATTGGATCTTTACATATTTTACATGTTTAAGTGATAAAATTATCTATGATTAATTATCAATTTTAAATGCTTAATTTTTGCTAGTGTTTTAAAGTGGGATAAGAAATGGAAATAGAAATTGGAAGGACAAGATAAGCACAACCCCGAGTTACTAGAAAATGTAGTATTATATTTCACTCCAGTTGACATTACCCATCTTCTGTTTTTGTTTTTTTTTTCAGAATACACCCATCTGCTAGTTAGTACATGCTTCTTCCCTCAAGTATTCACTACTATTAATTACAATTTCAAATATCTAAAATATATCTTCTCTTCTTTTTTAAAAAAATTAATGACACATTCCAAACATTGGAAATTAAAATTTTCATATTTTAAAGACTTGTTCAAAGTCTCGTAATCATAGAATTCATGCAATTTATTATTTCTTGAATTTCTCCATCATATTTAATTGTTCCCAAATTTTTTTACTCAATATCAGCCATTGATACTAGAGATTCTAGTATTCTACGTGTGGTATGTCAGCATTAAACTACGTACCTACTTCTGATATTGTGATATTCTTAGCTGCAGTTCCTCCTTCTACAGGGTCAGTACCATTTTGAATTTCCCCGTGCAACACCTGGTCAAGTACATTAAGGAAGTGAATTTTTGGCTCCATAAGATCCAAACTTTTAAATAAAGGTGGGTGACCTTAGTTGGCGTTGCAACATTATGATTTTGGAGGTCTACGGAATTGAAATACGATTGTAATTACGATCACATCTATCCTATTTTCTGACAATTTTCCACAATTATGATAAACGCAATCGCCGACGGTAATTGCGATCAATCAGAATTTAAAATCTTGATGAGATCAAAAGGAAGTTGAATAATATAATTAAAAAAAAAATAAAAACTAAAATTCAAACAAAACAAGCTGGGTGTTACTTTACCTCTGACACGGTTTTATTCTTATCTGTTCCTCCTGAGTTATCATGTGTTAAATTTTGGACACTTCCTCCCAATCCTGACCCATTGGTTGTATTGTTCTGATCACCTGTTTCTCCTCCTGGTACCTTGCCTTCAGAAAACCCCTCAAAAGGTGCAAAACTTGAGTTTCGATACATTAAGGTAACAGTGAAAAGAACAGGAACAACTATGAAAAATACAACAGAGAATGTCGTGAGTCTCTTGGAACTCAACCCCATCTTGTCCTTTATGGCTTGAAGGATGTCCCTGATTGTTAGAAGTCTGAGAGAAACGCAAAGCTTTGATGGGAGTAATCTAATTACCCTTTGAAATTGCGAATGAAGAACATGAACTGAAAACAAAGCAAAGAGTAAGAGACAAGATAGTTTATAGTAACCAGAGTTGGCGAAGTCAAGAAAAATAATTCATGTAAGCATTCTGAATAAAACAAAATGCCGGTTGTTTGTTCCATTTCTTATTCTTATAATATTTTTGGATAATCAGAAATGGATGACCCTATGGCCTACCATGATGTCACTAAATACTAATTAAAAAACTCACATACCCCAGATTCGTAATTAACCAGAAATTCTGGGTTAAAAGCAAATATGAAGCTCACAATCACAATCATGAAACTTGATTATAGGAGATCAATTAAAACCTGGAATAATAGTTACTTATCAGCAGTTTAGTGAAAACATATGTACAATAACTCAGAACCCCACTAGGTTGGTTTAGTGGAGCAAGACATATCTCTTATATGATAGATCACATGTTCGAGCCCCCACTAGTTTCTTTAGAGCCCAAGGATTTTCCCTACCTTGAATTGGGGCACCGTCCCCTATCTTAAATTTTCATTACCAAAAAAAAAAAATTATGTAAAATAACTCTTGTTCAATAATTGAGGACGATACACGAAGCAGAGATAACATATTCAAATAATAATAACAATAAATCGAAATGGTAAACAAAACAAGTACCTAGGGTGATTGGGGAAGACTCAATATTTTGTTGCCAAGGGCTTTATGAAAGAGATTCTCTCCTCTGTAGGAATAGGAACCATCAACCATAATAAATTCAATGTTATTTTTATAGAATTCACATGTAGTGTTTTGTAAAGGTGACTGGGGATGGATATCTTTCCATATACGTTCATCTAGAACATGGAACATGGTTTCGTTTCTGTTACCTAGTGAGGCCTGTGACTGTTAAAGTAAAAATATATATTTCCAAATTAAATAATCTAATCACACTCAACTTGCCGTCATCATCCTCTAATCAATCGTATATATTTTCTCAACTGCGTGCGCGGACATCATTAAATAATCAATAATGAATTAATACGGTGGTCCTGTGCTTAAGGGATTTTTTATCAAGATATATCCTCCATGTGCAACAATTGCATATACTAATCCTTGAGCCACCGGATTATAATGAAGAATTGACATCTCTTAATCAGATTTTTTTTGCATACATGAAAGTCAATGATCAAACTTCTAACCACTTGCTCAAGAAGTTTGAGCTTATTATCATTCAGAGTTGGTATAATTGCTTGATTAAGCTCTATTACGCTTGACTTTGATTTTTTTATTTTTTATAAACGAACAATTTTCATTAAAAGGAGAAATAGGGTCCTCCAACCCAACTACAAAAAAGTTTAGGCCAACACCACCTGACTTTGATTATTCTCTTGTTAGTACTCCCTCTCTCTGCACTTATTTGTCAATTCAAAAATATTCTTGTGTATCATCGAAAATTAATAAGTTATTAATTATTTTTTAATTATATTAATGATATTAACAAGTAAAATGAAAAAACAACGTGAAATCATTTTTAAAATAAGATTATATCATATAAAAAAATTAAAATTATATCCACCGTTAATTTATAATTTAAAGTGCATCATGGTTTCAAGATACTTAAATTTAATTCTTGTACATCATTATTTATTTACCGCGGAGATGAATGTCTAATATAAATATAAAATTCCCGTCAAAAAAAATATAAATATACAATTATACTAATATTTAGAATATTTCAATAATTGGTAATTTAATAAAATGTAATTATCTTTCCTTATAGTCAAAGTTATCAAATAACTTTGTACCAAAAGACAAAAGTTATTAAAGTGCTGCCTTAAAAATATTTAAATAAATCCACTTAATTAAATGAAAGTTTTCAAAGAATAAAATATTAAACAAAATTATTAAATGCAGTATTGTTACATATTAAATGAAAAATTATTAAATACAAGGTCTTGGGTAGACACTTTGACAACTTTTCCCTCTAAATGGGTCTTCTCGACTCGACTCCACTCAGATTAGTTTGAGTCTAATATGATCTTCAGATACAGAGGGTCTCAGACAAAAAATATGCAATATTGTTTTACTTTCTTAAAATTACATTTTAACAATTATTTTAATTCGTAATCTAAAGAAATAGAAAATGAAAAAATAAATGAATTGAATTTTTGAAATTGTAGAAAATTTTTAATACTTCCTTTATTGGTTAAAATACATTTTTAGTCTCTCAATTTTTTAATTTTGGCGAAATTCATTCCTCTATTATTTTTGACGAATTTAGCCCTCCCATTTTCAAATTATTGCAACTTTCGTCTCTCCGTCAAATTGTCGTTAAAGAATTAACGGAACGTGCCTGTGTTGCAAACGTTCTGCCACATGTCATGCTAGCTAGTCTATAAAATATTTAAATAATAAAAATAATAGGTATTTAAAACTATAATAATAAAATGGACAAACTATCCGGAACAAACTTTCTGGACTGGTACAGAAACTTGAGGATTGTCCTCAAGCAAGAGAAAAAGATGTATGTTCTTGAAGAGACTGTGCTAGAGGTGCCACCAGCTGCAAGTGCACCCAAGGATGACAATGATGCTTACAAGAAGCATTAGGATGATTCCTTGGATGTCGGCTATCTTATGGTTGCTACCATGAACTCTGAGCTTCATAAGCAACATGAGAACATGGAGGCATTTGATATGATCGAACACCTCAAGATGCTCTACCAAGAGCAAGCAAGCAGCATGAGCGGTACAAAGTTTCCAGAGCCCTAATTTTCCAAAGCAAGCTGGTAGAAGGAAGCCCCGTGGGTCCTCATGTGCTTCAGATGATTGGGTACATTGAGAATCTCGAGAGGTTGGGTTTTGCTTTGGGGCAAGAGTTGGCCAGTGACTTGATCCTGCAATCATTGCCGGAGAGTTACAATCAATTTGTCATGAACTTCAATATGAATGATCTTGACAAATCACTGCCAGAGTTGTTGGGCATGTTGAGAACTTATGAAACCAACATCAATAAAGGAAAATTGAAGGCCATTTTGATGGTCCATCCTGGAAAGGGCAAGAAGCAGCCCAAGCAGCCTATGAACAAGCAGAAGGGCAAGGGCAAGGACAACAACAAGTTCAAACATAGCACTTCTGGCTTGAAGCCTGTTGGCTGAGTGGCTAAGGAGGGTACGTGCTTCCACTGTGGTAAGACCGGACACTGGTAGAGGAACTGCCCAAAATACCTGAAAGAGTGTAAGGAGAATGGAAGTGGTACTTCCAACTAAGGTATTTTTGTTATAGAAGTCAATTTATCTACTTTTGCATCATGGGTATTAGATATTGGATGTGGTTCTCACATTTGTACAAATGTACAGGATCTAAAAAGGAGTAGACCATTGACGAAAGGCGAGGTCGATCTACGAGTTGGCAATGGAGCAAAAGTTGCTGCTTTAGCTTTAGGAACTTATGTATTGACTTTGCCTACTGGCCTTATTATTCAGTTAGAGAACTGTTATTTTGTGCCTGCAATTAGTAGGAATATCATTTCCGTTTCTTGTTTGGACAAGAGTGGTTTTAATTTTATAATAAATAACAAATATTGTTCTATTTATTTTGGATGATGCAATTAGTAGGAATATCATTTCCGTTTCTTGTTTGGACAAGAGTGGTTTTAATTTTATAATAAATAACAAATGTTGTTCTATTTATTTGGATGATATTTTTTATGCTAGTGTACATTTGAGTAATGAGCTTTATGTCCTTGATCTTGAGATGCCCATCTACAACATTGATACTAAGAGGTTCAGCCCAAATGAGGTGAACCCAACTTATCTTTGGCATTGTCGATTGGGTCATATAAATGAGAAATGCATTTCTAAACTCCATAAAGATGGATTATTGGACTCATTTGATTATGAATCATATGAGACATGTGAGTCTTGTTTGTTGGGAAAGATGACCAAATCCCTATTCACAAGAAAAGGTGAAAGGGCTAATGATCTTTTGGGCCTCATACATAGTGATGTACATGGACCACTTAGCACAATTGCTAGAGGAGGTTTTCGGTACTTCATTACATTTACTGATGATTTCAGTAGATACGGATTTGTGTATCTTATGAAACACAAATCAGAATCTTTTGAAAAGTTCAAGAAATTCAAAAGTGAAGTAGAAAACCAACTAGGTAAGAGTATTAAAATCATTCAATCAGATCGAGGCGGTGAATATTTGAGCCTAGAGTTTGATGATCATATGAGAGGGTGTGAGATTTTATCTCAACTCACTCCACCGGGAACACCACAATGGAATGGTGTTTCTGAGAGGAGAAACCGAACCTTGTTGGACACGGTTCGGTCTATGACAAGTCATGCAGATCTTCCAAATTCCTTCTGGGGACATGCTCTATTAACAGCAGCTTTCACACTTAATCGTGTTCCATCCAAGATGGTAGAAAAGACACCATATGAGATATGGACTGGTAAAAGACCCAGTATGTCTTTTATGAAGATTTGGGGTTGTGAAGCATATGTAAAACGTCAGGTTTCTACCAAGCTTGATCCCAAATCTGATAAGTGCTTCTTTGTGGGGTATCCTAAGGAAACCAAGGGATACTATTTTTACAATCCTTCCGAAGGCAAAGTGTTTGTCGCGCGAACTGGTGTATTCCTCGAAAATGAGTTTATCTCCAAAGGAACCAGTGGGAGGAATATAGACCTTCGAGAAATTCAAGTATCACAAAGTAGCGACATACCTATGGAGGAACAAGAGCAGCCTTCGCAAGATGTTGTGGAAGAACAGCCTGCTCCACTGAACTAAATATTATTCAGATGTTAAGTACTCTTGTGTGAAAGGACCACGGAGATGGCTGTTAGCGTACTCCAATCGGGACTTATGCACCGATTTGTTTACGCATATTACCTGAATGATATCCTGACAGAGCATTATGACAACAATAGTCTCCTAGAGCAAAGTTAGGTCGAATTCTTAGGCACGCATTCGAGTATCAGCCCTTTCTAAAAATATATATATACTTTATGAACATATCCTTAAGTATATGTATCCACTGGATTATTTTTTGTCGCCGCATACCCATATCTATGTTATAAGCCCGTCATAGAATCTTACCTCCCTATGTTGTTTCTCCTTTCTTCTTGTGTATGTGAGTAGCTGCTTATGATGACTACCCTCACGTGGGGTCGAGAATCTGTCGTGATCTGATGGACATCAGGGATGCGACTCCCAAACCTGGAGGGTCTCTGTAATATCCTTCCCCAATGATATTTTAGTCTTTTCATTATAATTTTAAATGGGTGTGTTTGGATCCGTTTATATTTCATAAATGTACAATTTTATGACTGATTGATTTATGAAGTAATTAATTGTGGTTTAAAGAGGGAATACAATTTTTATGCAGATTGTGTTGGGTTAACTATTACTAAACTAGAAAAAAATAATATTTAGAGTCACATACACACACCCACTTATTTTAAACCATTTTATCCACCTTTATCCTAAAATCCCCTAAGTGACCAATACTTTTCAAGGAAATCCAACCCCCATTGTCCAACCAATCCTCTCCCTTTTCTCCCTTTTATTTTCAACCAGAACAAGGCAAGGCACTCTCACTTTCCTCCTTCACTCACCAAGACTCAAAACAGCCATCCTCCTTCCTATTTTCCTCTCCATTTACGGCCAGCACACACCACTTCAGCACCACTTCCCTTCTTCATTCTTTTTAATAACTCTTAAACACCTACACTAAGCAATAGGGCAGCATGCAAGACCTCTAGTTTCTCTCAAAAATTTCAAAATAGGAGCACAAAATCATATTAGGGAGGAACCCTAGGGAGATCGACAATTGCAACTTTGCTTCCACTACCAAGCCAAGTGAGTTCTTGTTGTTTGTAATATTGGGTAACCATAAATCTCAATTACTTGTTAGATGTTTAAATTGCTTCGGTAGAATGCTTGTTTGAAACTGATATATGCTTTTTAACAACCGGGTTTTGCTTGCATGTTGATTAGGGGTGGTTTTGGATGAAAAATTGACAAGGGGCTGTCAAAATCCTTCAAGCCCGTATGCACTCCTGTTAGTGTTTCATCCATAACTTCCTTTACAGGGTTTGTTTCGAAGTGATTTTTATACCATTATAAAATAGACTTGTTTTCCTTCGAAATGGTCTTTGGAACGGATCAATTTCATTGAGTATCGAAGGAGAAAAATGACATGCAAGTTGTTGTTCATACTGAAAACTCTGAACTGATACTGTTGTAGTATTTAAATTGTAGTAAATTGTAAAAATATTGGATTGAGTTAACTCATGTTTTAATAGAAAATAGACTTATTTTGTTACAATTTAGGCTCTGGAAGTTCTGATTTTGATGAAGTTTTTATGGAGAAAACCCAGTTCCAATTTACTGCACAATTCTGTTTACATAACTTTGAGCATATGGTACTTGAATTGTGTGGAATAGATTTCTATGTGTTTTTATTCTGTCCAACCATGAATGAAATGTATATGTGCAATTGGTATGGTGTTCTTCGTGGCTGTATGATCTAACTTAGTGGTTGTTGCATGGTGATTTGGTTGGTATGAATTGCAATATGAAGGTGTGACATTTCCATTTGTGCTATGTCTTCACTCTTTGCCTTTTTTGTGCATGTTTAATGAAGTTATCATCTTGGTATGGTTGATGAATATTTAATGCATTTGACTTCCATTTGAGAAGAGTGCAAGAAAATGAATCATAGGATGACATTAAAAACTTAAAATGATATATGTTTAGTGAAACCTAAGGTTTCAAAACTATTCTAGCCATTATTTAAGGCCACAATATTTTTTTGTGGGTGAGATATTTTGTAAGTCCTTCATTTTTGGAGGCTAGGATATGGTAATAGAAATTAAGGGATGCCTAATTGTTGTCATAGATCTCTGACTGCCATATCAACCAGTTTAAACTAAGCGTGCCTTATTTTCGCTCACATTTGAGGTACCTAGTAAAGGTTTTTCTCCTTAAAATGCCTATGCTTAGATTCACATTCAGTAAACAACTCAATCCAAGTAAGGACCCAATAGAAAGAGCTGGTGATGAAAGGGTGAGTTATAAGAGAATAATTCCGTAGTGGTATAAAGTTTGAGTAGTCCCACTTTAGCCTGCTTTAGTCCACGGAGTGCACACCTGGCAAAATAGAGAGGTAAGTAGGCTATGAGAAACTTTACCACTATGTAAGGTTAATTATGATATGTGTGCATATAAGTAAGTATGTGTAATTCAACGAGGACAATTAAACATGATATATTGTTTACTAATATGCTTTGCTTGAAGCAGGAACTCATTGAGATTCATTTCTCACTAGGCTCCTCTTTGTTTCAGATAACAGGTACATATTAAAAACTGATAAGCAAGTTCGGGAGATTGCTTGACAGTCACCCAATAGTGTGTCAAGATACGTTAGTTTTCACAGCCGGATCAAAGTTGGAGTCTTACTAGGAGTCAATGTTTACATGAAATTGAATTGTTGATTAGGGGCTAAATGGTTATTTGTATTAAATTAATTCCAATTATATGTTCAACTCTACAAAAATATCTTGTACAAATTTGTTTCACTTATTTTCAAAATTTCCTATGTTCAACTATTATTCATGATGCTATAACCAGGTTTATATATTATTAGTTAGTAGTATCCTTGTGGAAGTCAGGATATTACAGTCTCACCTTTGACGATGCGCTGTATAGATCTTTGTACTTTTGGAGGATCCTGTGTCTCGGGATATTTACGCACTTCGTTTTATTTTGGTTATGTACAATGCTCGGGGAACTTTGATGTTTTTCCTTTGTGTAAGCCTGTATGATGGCAGTTCCCTGTGTTTATGACTTTATGTATATTTTGTTACTAATGAAAACTTTTGCGTTTGTATGAAAATTAATTTGGGATTACTGTATCTATTTATTTTTAAGTCTTTATTATAGTTGTAGTTTTTATTTTATTTTTCTGTCCTGGATGTGGACGTATGACCATTGAATAAGTTTGAATTGGAAAAAGATTTGATGTTATAAACTGTTTTATCAGGTTCTTCCGACTTCATCCAAATCTTCGTTTTATAAAGGAGACATTTCAAATTTTAATTTGAGAATTTTACCTTAATCAATTTTATTAGTCTTAATTAAAAACTAGGTGTTACATTATGTATTACTCAGGGATCAAGATGAGCCTTTTACTTACTAGGAGGCCATTACTGACCTGGGATCTGAGAAATGGCTTGAGGCCATGAGATCTGAGATGGAGTCCATGTACACTAACCAGGTATCGACCTTGGTAGAGTCACCTGAAGGGGTAAAACCCATAGGGTTCAAGTGGGTTGTCGAAAAGAAAACTGACATGGATGGTAAAGTGCATACCTATAAGGCGCGATTGGTCGCTAAGGGTTTCAAGCAGATTCATGATATAGACTATGATGAGACCTTTTCGCCTGTTGCAATGCTTAAATCCGTCCAGATCTTGCTTGCTATTGCTGCATACCATGATCATGAGATATGGCAAATGAATGTTAAGACTGCTTTCCTTAATGGAAATCTCCTTGAGGATGTGTAACTAGAGGGCTTTGACACTTCAAAGGATGTCGGGAAGGTGTGCAAGTTGCAGCTTTCAATCCATGGATTGAAGCAAGCTTTCAGAAGTTGGAATCTTCGTTTTGATGATGTTGTGAGATAGTTTGGGTTCATAAAAAATGAAGATGAACCTTGTGTCTACAAGAAGGTTAGTGGGAGCATAGTTGTCTTTCCGGTGTTATATGTCGATGACATACTACTCATCGGAAATGACATTCTTACCTTGCAACAAGTAAAGACTTGGTTAGGGAATCGCTTTTCTATGAAAGATTTGGGTCAAGCTACCTATGTATTGGGAATCATGATCTATAGAGATAGGCCACTGAGATTGCTTGGCCCGATTCAGAGTATATACATAGACAAAGTGTTGAGACGTTTTAATTTGCATAAATCCAAGGAGGGACTCTTGCCTATGTCACATGGTATATGCCTATCAAAGGCACAATCCCCTTCCACTCAAGAAGAAAGGGATCTAAGATTCCATATGCATCCGTAATTGGGTCTATCATGTATGTCATGTTATGTACTCGACCAGATGTTTCGTATGCTTTGAGCATAACTAGCAGGTACCAGTATGATCCTGGTGAAAGTCACTTGGCTACTGTCAAGAACATCCTCAAGTACTTAAGAAGAACTAAGGATCCGTTCTTGGTATATGGAGGCGAGGAAGAGCTTGTTGTAATGGGTTACACTGATGCTAGCTTCTAGAATGATAAGGATGATTCTAGATCGCAATATGGTTATGTGTTTTACCTAAATAGTGGCGATGTGAGCTGGAAGAGTTCAAAGCAGGAGACAGTCACTGATTCTACTACAGAGGCCGGGTATGTTGTTGCCTCCAATACAGCAAAGGAGGCTATTTGGATCAGGAAGTTCATTACTGAGCTTGGTGCAGTTCCTAGCATTGTGGACCCCATTGATCTCTATTGTGACAACAATGGGGCCATTGCACAGGCTAAGGAACCTAGATCTCACCAGCGATCCAAACATATACTTAGGTGTTCCCATCTCATTCGAGAGATCATCCGTAGAGGATATATGAAGATATGCAACGTACCAACACTTGATAACGTAGCTGACCCGCTTTCGAAACCACTTTCTCAGCAAAAGCATGATGGTCACACTAGATCATTGGGTATTAGGTTTATGCCTGATTGGCTCTAATGCTAGTGGTAGATTGTTGGTGTAAGCCCTAGAGGTCAATGTTTTTCCTTTGGACTTGCGATTGTATCTTGCTATTATTTATGATACGAGGCCTTTCAGTTTATTATGTTGTTTGTTTAAACGTAATAAAGTCCTTAGAATAGAAAGTTCTATTTAATAGAATATCAAGTATACGACTTGACAGTGAGACACTATTAATTAAGGGAACTCTATTCTTAAATATCTGTAGTCAAGTATTATTATTAATAAGGACAATAATAATACATTGAGACTATTATGTGTGTGGACTGATGACCACTTCTCACGGGTCATGGATATGAGATATCAAGTCACACACATAGGTATACATTAGAGTAATGATGTACTGGATTGACCCACCATGAGAACACTACATGGAACGTTATGTGAGTATCATAAGTAGTTCTCATAGTGACAATGGTGTATGCAATCCTTTGACCTGAAATCACTACGACCCCTACATGAGGAGTTGTGTGATTTAATACTGTCAAACGTTATTTGTAATAGGATGACTATAAATTCGTTCATTGGGTACACCGCGAGTCATGCAAAGGGATGTGAGTGATCTAGATGGGATTTGTCCCTCCTACATATTAGGAGTAATATCTGTGGGCCCCTTGATAGAGTGAGACTATAAAATGCATGGTCGTGCTGAAATGGGTCAATATGAGATATTAACCTCATTTATAATTAAGTCTACTTGGGTATCAAGGAACATGATATTGGACTATACGTGGGTGACACGTTCTATGCCTTGTGTTCAATATAGATATAAGGACAAAGGGATAATAATACACATGAACATTGGTCATGAAAATGTTACGTCAAATCACCGACTTTCTCATTACTTGGGTAGCAATGATGTGTTGCTAGACACTGCTCATTGTTTATAATATTAAATATGATTAATATTATTGTCGACATCATGGGAATCTATAGGACACACTTAGAGCAGATTAATCAGAACTAAAAGAAATTGGGTTAGACCCAAATTTCTATTGGGCCATGCTCATGATAGATCAGCCCAAGAGGGCCAGGTTAAACCCTTTTCACATAAGTGGGGCGCCTAACTATATATGGTAGTGATAGAGTGTTGAGTCGGACTACTCCATCTTTGGCCGCATTCTGTATTCAGTTTGTGTGAAAAAGGAAAACAACGCCGCTTCTCTTCTCGCACCTAGCAGTGCTTAGAGGCGCACTCCGAGGACGAACACGTGAGACATCTTTATCTGCTCGTGTGGACTATGTAGAGGCATTGTTGTTCGTGTAGTGCTCGTGATAAGTGGGGCGACTAACTATATATGGTAGTGATAGAGTGTTGAGTCGCACTACTCCATCTTTGGCAGCATTCTGTATTTAGTTTGGGTGAAAAAGGAAAACAACACCGCTTCTCTTCTCGCACCTAGCAGTGCTTAGAGGCGCACTCCGAGGACGAACATGAGACGTCTTTATCTGCTCGTGTGGACTATATATAGGCATTGTTGTTCGTGCAATGCTCGTGATTTACAGCGACTCAAATCAAAGGTCTGCGCTATAAGAGGTAAAATTTCGAACATGAACCATGACCATTTGCAAGGATTCTTGGTGGAAATTATTCCGATGCGTTTATTTGATGCTCAAATTCCCAACAAATCTCTACTGTCCTGATTGAAAAATATCAGGAATTAGCAAATGCAATTTCTCAGGTTCCTATACCTTCTTTCCCAGATGTTGATCATCTGGTTTGGACAGGAACTGACTCATGCTTACTGTCTTTAAAGCAGGCTTATCTTCATCCCTATCTCCCAAATGATGATGTCCCTTGGAGTAAATTAATTTGGAATTCCTCTCTTCCTCCTTCAAGGTCTTTTCTGGTTTGGAGGTTAATGTACAACAAGCTTCCTACAGATGAAAATTTAGTAAGGAGAGGCTGCATTACTGTGTCTATATGCAGCATTTGTAATTAGGCAGCTGAAACTTCAAGCCACCTCTTTTTGGAATGTCAGTTTGCTCGAGCTTTGTGGCTTTGGTTCAATCAGACTTTTGACTGCTCTATTAATCTTTCATCAACATTGTCTGTGCTTGGTATTTGTAATTTGCAGCATAGTTCACAGTTCAAAGATGTTATGCTAGCTGATGTGGTGAACATTCATTGGATCATATGGACCAATAGGAACAAATTAAGGTTTGAAAACAGCAACATCTCTCTTAATTCTGCTATCCACATGGTAGTAGCATCAACCTCTATATCTGGAAAATTTTCAAAAGGGCATATGACATCCTCTATGAAAGAATTTGCAATCTTTAAAGCCTTGAAAGTTGTTGGTCGGCCTCCTAAAGCTCCAATAATTAAAGAAGTTCTTTGGATTCCACCAAATTGTGGTTGGATTAAATGTAATACAGATGGATCAGCTAGAGATTCTGGTTTTACAGGTGGTGGTGGTATTGCTTCAATTAAATTCCTTTCAATTTCATAATACTTTGTTTGGATGAACCAATTCAAGTCTTAGTATGATTTATTCGGATCACAATTAAGATTTCAAATACATTTTGGAATCAAATTGAAGAAATATACAAGATCAATCTCATAATCATATATAATTAGACATCACCTCGTTGCTTTTTTATTTTCGCATGACAGTGTAAGTAGTTCAAATGGACATCACCCTGGCCAAAAAAATACCGTGAATCACTATTTATTTGAACTAAGTACTAAATTTGAGATATGGAAATATAAAAGTAATTGAGTGATGCCTAATTACATATGACTATGAGATCAGTCTTCTATTTTGTCAGTTTGATTCCCAAATGTATTCGAAATCTTAGTTGAAATCCGAAGAAATCGTATTGTTATTTGAATTTCTTTACTCAAACAAAGTATTTTGAAAATGAAAGGAATTAAATTGCCTTGTATTTCAAATTCTTTAGAATTTTGAAATACTACATCCAAATACATGTATAAGCTGGATTTACATATTATAAAAGAAATTTCATTAGTATCACGATTTGTAAACTAAAAAAGAAAGAATTCATACTTATCTTCTTCAAAGGAGGAATAAGAATAGAATTTTTTTTTTCCAATATTCCCTCTTAGAAACCCCAAATCTTGTGTATCATCTGGACTTACATATTAAAAAGAAAATTTGATTAGTATCGTGATTTTGAAACCAATAGGAAAGAACCCATACTTACCTTCAAATAGAGACATGAGAATGGAAATGAATCGCGACATTAATACTCTTAGAAACCCCATACTTTGCATCTCTAAGTCTGAAAACTAAAAAAATAAAATAAAATAGTATCATGATTTGAAAATTTAAATTAAAAACTCATACTTGTGTTCTTCAAATGAAGAAATATAAATGAAAATAAATCGCGATATTAGAAATGAATACAGATCCATGTGGAGCACATTCTTGTTAAAGAAAAGGAAAAGATAGCACTTCCCCGAGGAAACACTATTAAAGGTGAATTTTATAGCTCATCCCCGAGGAAACTCTATTAAAGGTATCCTTTTTATAACGCTTCCTTGAAGAAGCGCAATTAAAGATAGAGCATTTTTTTGTTGAAAAAAATTGGCGAAAGATATCACTTCCTTGAGAAAACACTGTTAAAGGTATACAATAAGATAGTGCTTCTTCGGCGAATTGCTATTAATGTTTGAATGAGTTTTTTTAAAATAAATTATGATGTAAAGATAGTGTTTTTTAGGGGAAACATAATTGAAGGTATATCTTTTAATAATGTTTCCTTGGAGAAGCGCTATTAAAATCCTCAACGCATTTTTTTAAAAATGGTGTCTCCCAAAACCTCAATTAAGTGGGTGCTATTAAAGACCGAATCTGACATAGTGACACCTCTGCTTTGGTCAAACTAGCTTATTTCCACTTAACCCTCCTACGACACCCTACTCTAGGGTCATCACATTATTACCCAAAAGCGGAAATTAAATTATTAATTGCTGGTTACTTTCGGAAAATATATTTTAGAGGGACTGTTTCTTTACGAAAATAGTGCTGAATTTTTTTTTTCTTTTAAACATAGAATCATTGTGAACATACACAATATATATATATATATATATACACATCACCTTTTTAAAATACACATTACCTATAATAGGAGATAACAAAAGAGCCCTCATAAGCATAGGGTATTCTCCATCAAACTAAGCAAAGAAAATAAAGACATATACATTTCAGCAACGAGAAGTTCAGAACCATATTAAAAAAAACTCATGGCTCTCTGAAGCCAGATCAAAAACTAACAAGACTCGCTACCCCAGAACTATACCTATAGCTGGTGAAGCTACTAAAACCCATTAGGAAGATCCTGATGATCAACCCCACCTACAACCGAAGTATCTGACGAAGATGCCTCCGCTGCCGCTGCATCATCAGAAGAATCCTCATCATCAACCGCGGGAGGGTGAAACTCAAGATCGTCCTCAGTTTACTCCTCCGGATCTTCCTCCCCCTCATCTAACTCCACTTCAGCAGGAGGTTCCTCAGGTCCTAATATCTGAAGAGGATGTGGTTGAGGTGGCGGATTCATCAATCCGTGCTCTTCCAAGTACTGCAGGTATAGCCAAACTGGAGGTAGAGATACCTCGACCGTCTCCATGACATGAATTCTCTGTTGTGGTCCTTCCTCTATCGTGCTGATAACTTCTCTGCTAGGGCCATGGTAGGTGGCGCTAAGTGCCCCAGGGTTAATCTCACAGGCACCACCGTACTGCGCACGATCAAATATGATCGTTCGAACCCTCGATTGTATCAAAGGTATATCCGGGTTCATCTGAACATGTAAGAGTGAGAAACCAATACATGGATCTTACTCAATAACTACATACTAGCCACCACATAAACACATCAACATTTACCAAATATCAACATTTATAAACAAATAGTTATCAGTGGGTTCAACACCCCAAACATCATCGATTTGAAAATTATGCATGACACTTCATATTCATCATCTAATTTTCGTCCTAATCTCATGAGATATCCCAACATATAATGAGTTGATCAGGCTCCATAGCCACACTGGCTAACTTAGCACACTGCCACTAGGCACGCAGCCTCTTCCCATCCACACAGGCACACAAGGCCAGACACGCAGCCAAACACATTGCTAATGTCCACACTCAGGGCACCAATAGCAAGTAAGATGGGGTCTCAAATGTCCTCACTAGGCACATGAGAAAAACATAGTAAAAATTACCTTTCGCCCTTGTAATTAATACATCGAACCGCAGGCACGTCTGCCGATGCATGCAAAACACTTTGTTTTGTTCTTTTCTTTGTGTTCAATCTTTCTTTGCTGAAGCTCAAAATGGCTTACGACTCACATAGTTTTAAAACACTTTTAAAACTTTTATTACAACACAGGACCTCACAGTCCGAGTGCTCAATCACGACACCTCTCGACCGATGCACCAGTCTTAGGTTCGTGGTACTAGAAAATATCTTCAATGTTTCAATACGGTATACACCACGTATACGGTATAGGACCTCAAAGTCCAAATGACCCCGAGTCCATCACAACACAGAACCTCAGTATCCCGACGTCTCGGTTACTAAGTCCAACTGCACTTTCAACACGGTTGAATTTATTTTTGATTTTCAGAAATTCTTTCCAAATTGGAAATTCATTAATAAAATCCTTAAATAATAAAACTTAGTTTTTCACAACCCAATGAGTCACTTGAGGTTTACTTTCTTCAAAATATGCACTGCCATTTCAAAATACTTGCCGTCTACACTTTTCCAAATTTGCCGTCAAATATATATTTTAAGGCTTTTTAAGCCTAAACTTAACTTCTTCCACTTAATTAATTTTCTAAAATCATGATTAACTTATTTTCACCAATTAATTTCATAAAAGAATATTTTGTAATATTCCGGAATTTCTTACGTAAAAATTAGCAGTGCTAAAATATTTCCACGGTTTCGCGCTCATTGTGACTCATAATTCACTTTTTCAGAAATAAATTATTAAAATAATAATATTTTTCAAAACTCCTTATTTTTCTCAAAATAAATTCCCTTTAATATTATATATCAATATTTTGCCGTTAAAACATTGAATATAATTTGCGAAGCTTCTTAAAGCTTTTATCCGATTAACTTAATTGGGCACTGACCACTGTCAGGCTTCTCACACATCAACCAACAGTTATATCACATATATTTCCCAGGCAGATCATGCATCACAGTAGCATAATATAATTACTGATAAACAATTAAACACAATTAAAAACACACAGATACAAATAACACAACATTAAACAACTTAAATAAATACTAACAAACAAATAATTACAAACAAACACGGGATAGCATATAGCCATCGAATAAATCCTCAGGTGTTCCCCTCTTACCTCTTGAAGACTTTCTTGTGAACTTACTGATTCCTTCGGAAGTTCGGTTACCACTTAAATGTCGTACTCACTTAACATTCAACCATTACAATCAAATAGTTACAATTCAAGAAACTAAAACATTCTAAACCCTAATACATAGTCACGGCCTCTAGGGTTTTTGAATGACTAAAACTTCTAATCATGATTAAGTCATGGATTAATGATCCTTGATTAACCTAAATCATAGACTAGTGACTAAACAACTAACTTTGAAACTCCAAACTTCCTAACTCTTTTATACAAGGATTCGGCCTCAATATGTTTATAGAGCTAGGGTTCTTAGTTTAATAAACCAACTTGGATTTATTAAGCATACCTATTAATAGTTTGATTAACAAGATCATTTATGAAAACTATGAACAAAAACTCATCAAATCTCACCCACTTAGGGTTTGGCCAACTTAGAGATTTTTGAGTAAAGATTTTCATTTTAAGAAACTAACATGGATTTGAGTGTGTAGACATACATGCCATATAGAATACATGATCATACATGACAACACATGAACAAAACTCTACCAAACCTACTTTGATAGATTCGGCCAAGGCTAGGTTTTTAGGAAAGAAATTTTTGATTACATCATGCTCTTGGATTTAGATAATATGCATGATATCAAGAATATAGAAAGTAGTTTTATCATCATGTGATTTTTCTAGAATTTATTATGACTTTTCAAAGTTCAAGGCTTAGAAACTTGAAAATGATGAACAACTATGAAACAAACTTTGGATCAAGAAACTTGCTAAAGAACATAGGCATGATTAAGGAAGAAGATTAGGATTTACCTCTTGAAGATCAATGACAAAGGAAATCCAAGAAACTTGCTTCACAAATCTATCACTAAAAGACTTATATCTTTAGGGTTTTTGAACAAATGACAATAGAAACTAAGTGAAAAGTGAGAGAAAGTATTTATAGAGATGGGTGGCGCCACTTTTAGAAGGATCTAGTAGGATGAGTTGTCTTGCTAAAAGGATTGAAATGCAAATACTTCCTAGGGACCATTTTGCAAAGATCCCAAAAGTTTAAGGACTAGTTTGCAATTTGCCAATAAATTGTCATGATGACTATTTGCCACATTTAATGTGAGCTTATCTTGACTAACTTTGGGCTGATTTTTGTCATAGATCTTTTAAGAAGAATCATGAATGTTGAAGAAGATTAAAGAATGATGTAGGATAATGTGTAAGATTGTTGAACATTCTAGAAAATCTGGGTTCATCCAAAAATTCATGAGGGAAGCCTTCAATCCCTCATGGGCTTGTGCATGGGCTTGGTAAATTTGGGCTTGGATTCATTTTTGTGGGGCCCACTTAAAGATTTAAGCATTAAGCATAGCATAGGAAACTTGTATAGTTTCAAATAGGCTTTATGGAATCAATTCATGAACTAGGAAATTTTGGGCTTCATAGCCACGTCCATTAGAGATTGGGAACAAGGATTCTAACCCAATTCACTTGGAAAAAACTTAGAAACTAACTTATGGACAAAAGGGTAATTAACAGAAAGTTCAGGGACTTAAGCGTAAAATTCCTAAATTTTCACTTTAACCCTGAAGAACCTTCTAGGCTTAGAAATGTGATTCATCCCCTTGAATCATCTCAAAATCCTAAGATAAACCCTCGATCGGATCTTAGAAACTCCGAAATCCCCTCCGTCGTCTACCCGATTACGTGTTTTGCCTGAAAAACGTAAATTATTTTATTTTTTCTGAAATAATTCTAAAAATACAGAATTGTAGAAAATAAAATAATAATCTTAAGTCTTTCATTCACGAATTAAAATTAGGTCTTTTGAGCAGTATTATTATACTGTCAATGGAATTCACGGGCCGGGTTTCGCCTGACTTTCCAACCTAAATTTTAATCGTAGCTTCCTACATTCAAGTAGGATTGATCGGTAAACTCCGTTTATTTAAAATAATTTTCTAAAACTCAAATAAATTTATAAACATATTTTTATGTATTACTGTTATTTAAAACAGTAAAATACAGGATGTTACACCTCCCCTAACCATAAGCCTCTAACTCCTACTTCATGGGACGACGACAGTGTTGTGGCTCTAGGCAGGTGGTGGCATGACTTCAACAGCGGAGCACCGACGAGGTGGTGATGCGGTTCTCGGATTTTCATGTGAAATCAAGGCGTAAATACAATATATGGGTTACATCATGAAAAACATCACATTTCCCACTTTTACTAGTCGAGTACAACTCGGTCCGTCATTGACGACAGCTCTTCAACCTTCACGCATTAAAATGGCAGAATGCAACGAGTATAGATCATAGATAAAAAATTAAATTTGTTTTAGTCACGATTAATCGTGGTAATCTTTGCTATGAAAATATAGTTATTAAATTATGTTTTCTAGCTTAATTAATTAATTGACTTCATTACTAGTTACCAGCGTGGTTTACTAGACAATTTGTATAAAAAAAATATTATAATGAATTAAAAATGGATCAATTAATGTATAAAAAGCTACAAAAATATATTACCACTTAATTTTTTATATAGTTTTTAATAATTTATATATAAAAATTGTCAAAAATATTAAAGTTGATTTTTAAAAAATATATGTAAGCGAATATAAGTATAATTTCACTTAAAATTTATATCATATCACCTTTTGCAAGTATATATGTATATATATTTGATTATGTTTTGATGATTGACAAACACTAACCATTAACATGTAGAACAAAAAGAAAAATAATTTACAAGCATGCAGGTACTCCAAGGCTAGCAATGCAAGACACAAATATTCTAGGAGTTTAAAAATTCAAGCATCAAGACCTCAATCAAGATTGGATAAATATACTAGCTAGGTCTTAGATGTCCTGTAAGGATATTGTTCCGTCCAAAATATCTCAGATGAGAGATACTCGGATGGAAAGAGTTCAGAGGGGATGTTTTGGAATGTGCTTGACAGAAGTGAGATTCTGCTCCTACGTATCCAAATGGGAATCAAAGCAAACGTAGTTCTCAAGGAAGGGGTTGGACCCCTATTTATAGAGATGTTTAAAATCAGGCTCCAAGTTATACGGAGAGATATTAGGATCAGGCTCTGATTATGCAGAGAGGTATCAGGCTCCTGATTACGCGGAGAGATATCAGGCTCAACGAGATATTCGGACCAGTTAGTTGTGACTGGATATCTCGGGGCCGAGGTATCTTCGTTCGCAGTCTGGTGTGGAATAGGGCCGAGTAGTTGTCCTCGGGTGTTGAGTGTATTAACGGGTCTTCGGCTTTATGGGAGTTCGGGTAAATGCCCACCTACGAGAGTGAGCTTGGTCGTATTGACAGTCCTCGGCCTTATATCTTCAACCGGTACACAAGCCCCCCGAGCTCCGAGCTTAAATAAGCGAAAGAGCTGATAAGTATGAAACCGAGCTTATTCTTCGGCCACACAAACTTCCGCATTCCCAGCTGTCATTTCAATCAAATCTTTCCTCTTTGTCAGAGGAAGCAATCATTCCCCCTAATACTTCTGCAGTACGCTTTGGGTAAGAGACCCTAGGGTTCCGCGCCCATTTAATGCGGGAAAAATCAAAAGTCGCGCCCTTTTGGGCTTGATAGAACGTGGGCCGTCAACCGCGGCTACAAATATCCCTTCCGACTCCGATTCCCTTCTACCTTGCTTATCCTCCTTCGCCCTTCACCTTCGTCTTCCAAGTTTCTGCCATCACTCTTCTGCTTGTCATTTTTCAGGTACGTCCAGTCTCCTTCTTCCCCTCGTGCTTCTAAGTTTAATTTCTGCTTACCAGATGAGTTCATCCATGTCCTCTGAGTCAAATACCTCGCCTCTAATTGAGCGCGAGGTTTCCCCCATTGGGGGTTCTCCCTCCGCCTCTTCGATTCCTTCACGGGAGTTGAACATCGGAGAAGGGGAAGCGTCCTCCTCCGGGTCGTCTTCCCCTGGGTCGGATTCCTCTGGGTCTGGCTCTAAGTTCGGCTCCCCCTCTCCCCCGGTGTCTAAACCCGCCGCTCGTAAACAACGCCTGAGGGTTCCAAAAGACCCTATTCCTGATATTACCCTTCCTGGGTATACTTGGGTTAAAGGCGAGGTTGGCACCTTTTTCTCTGACTTCCAAACCCTAGAATCAATTGATCAACTCCGTTCCCAAATCAATATCTCGGCATCTGGAGATGAGTCCGAGTTCATTTGTTCTCCATGCTCGGGCACCGAGTGCGTCTTCCTCCGGGCTCGCCCTTCCGAGCCCCCTTTACATACATGTACAAAACACTCTTTGATAAGCTGCATGTGTCTCTTCCTTTTACCGAGTTTGAGTGTGACGTTTTAAGAACCATGAACGTCGCACCTACTCAGCTCCACCCTAACAGCTGGGCTTTTATGAAAGCCTTTCAAATCTTATGCAAATACCTCGGGATGGAGCCCGCCACTCCAAAATTTTTGTATTTTTACCAAACAAGGTTTGGTGAGAAAATGGGATGGATTTCCCTTAACGGGTTGAACCGGAGAGGACTGCTTAGTCTGTACACATCATCGTACAAAGATTTCAAAGTCGGCTTCTTCCGAGTTCGTCCCTCGGGCTCTCATTCCTCCCACTTTTTTGACGATGATAACAGTGCCAAGTTTCCTTTATACTGGCAATCCTCCCCCACAAAATTCGTTGGCTTTGAGTACTAATCCCTCCCGGCCGAGGATAGACGGGATATAGACATATTAGAAAAACTTCCTCGGCCCCTCCATTGTGGACGCCTCCTGAAACTACCCTTCTCATCTACCCCGAGAACCGACCTGAAAAGTAAGTACTCGGCCTTTTAGTTTTGGAATCTTTTCTGTGTGTGTTGCTGTACTAACAACTCTTTCTTTTTGGCAGTCATTATGGGGAAATTCGACTTCTCCAAGCTGGTAAAGGCTGCTGTAAAAGAGGGTCAGGGTCCCTCCTCAACTGAGCAGAAGAAAAGACCTCATCTCGCCAAGGCCTCTGCGAAGAGGGCTTCATCATCCGCCCCTCAAAAAAGAAAGAGGGTAGAGGTTGTAGTTGACACCGAAGATTCTCCCCTTCCTCGCCCAAGTCCTCCACACCCTACTACCCAGGAGACAGGAACCGCAGGGCAAGGACAGCAACCCCCTCCCTCCACCGAGCTGAAATGGTACAATACTTCTCTCAAAGCAGGGACTTCATCCCTCTGGGGTGAAGACTTCAACCCCTTCCCTTCTTTCGACTCAAACTTCTTAAAGCCCGCCGATCTCCGGCTAATTAAGCAGCAAGGGGCTCGATCTAGCATGGAGGCCCTCTTGGTCTACTGCCTTCGGGCTGCCGCTCTGGCCCGTTTCTGTAGCCGAGAGTTAACAGAGACCGAGAGGAAGTCCCAGCAGTTGGAATCTGAGTTTCTTTGCGATTGATTGAGAGGCTGAAGGGGGACTTCACCCGGATTTCCTCTGAGCGCGAGGAGCTGGCTCGAGGTAACGAACGCCTGACTGCTACCCTGGCTGAGATTAATACTCGGAACTCCGAGCTAGATTCCCGAGTAAAATCAGCTGAGGAGGACAAAGCTCGGGTTGAAGAGGACAAGGCTCGCGCTGAGGGAAAGCTCAAAGAGGCTCAGGCCGAAATTGAGAAACTTAAGGCTGCCCTGGAGGCCAAGACCAAGGCCAGGATGGAGCTCCAGGAGGATGTAAAAGAGGCCACCAGCTGCATTATTATTGAGCATCGAAAAGGTTTTGACAAGGCCATTGCCCAAGTTGAGGTTCTTGCCCCTAGCGTTGATCTTTCGGGAGTCGATGTGAACAAGGAGGTGGTGAATGGGGAACTTGTTCCCATCATTCCCGAGGAGGAGAAAGAGGTGGATGTGGTGGGAGATTCTCCCGAGGGTCATATTGAGGCCGAGGAGTGCCATAGGGGCGAGTAACTTAGTTTTTGGTTTTTCTTTTATCCCTTGTACTGGGCTGGCGCCCTTGTAACTTGGTTTTGCTTAATGAAAACTGTTACCATTTTGATGACTTTCCTTTTTCCTCGTAGCCTCTTGTTTGGCCGAGATACACTTGAAGTGTTTTTTATCTTCCGTCGTTGTATTTGGACTGTTTAAACAAATCTTCGGCTAAGACCGAGGTATTCTACCGTCCATATCAAAGATGGACGGTGGTTGTTACACATGAAACACATGTTTCACACCTTACGCATGCAGTCACGCATTATATGCTTTGGAAACCGCAATGCAATTATTGCATTTTGCTTAGTTTCGAGATTTGTTTTTCCAACAAACCTTTTCCCATGCATATTTCTTCCTTTCCAACGCCTCTTGTACCCTATAAATAGGGCTACTTCGCTACTTTACTTATTCATTCTTCATTCTTTTCCACCAGCCTAACTCGTCCTCCTTCGAAAAGGATGTTAACTAGGAGAATTGCATTCTTCGGGAGTGGAGAAAGGGGTAGAGGCCGTCTACTCCCTGAGCGGGTCGAGCACCTCATCATACAGCTTGGCCGTCTACTCCCGGAGTGGGCCGAGCACCTCATCTTGCCGCTACCCTAATTGGGGGGACGACTGGCAACCCGAGCGGCCCTTATTTTCAATTTCAGCACTGTGCTCGGTTCCCTTAATATCTTCACCTGTTTGTACTTTTCAAGAGTCGAACTCGGCCTTATTTTTGCTTTACGCATTGTACTCAGTTTCCTTAATAAAATCATGGCTCATATTCGGCCTTTAAATTCAAACTTTGTTCTTTTTTAATTGCTACTCGTATTCGATTTCAACAATTTTGCGGCTCGAACTCGGCCTTAATAACTCGATAGATCGAACTTAGCTAATAGGCTCAAACTTGGCCTTAATAACTCAATAGCTCGGACTCGGCTAGGAGGCTCATACTTGGCCTTTAGAATTTAACGGCTCGTACTCGGCCTTCAGGCTCAAACTTGGCCTTTAAAAACTTAATGGCTCGTACTCGGCCTTCAGGCTCAAACTTGGCCTTAAGCATTTAATCGGCTCGAACTCGGCCTTCAGGCTCAGACTTGGCCTTAAACGTTTAATCGGCTCGAACTCGGCCTTCAGGCTCAAACTTGGCTTTTAATAATTTAATCGGCTCGAACTCGGCCTTCAAGCTCAAACTTGGCCTTTAATAATTTAATTGGCTCTAACTCGGTCTTCAGGCTCAAACTTGGCCTTAAGCATTTGATCGGCTCGAACTCGGCCTTCAGGCTCAAACTTGGCCACATACATCGGCAAATCAAGAAAACAACGTTCATAATAAATTCTTTTATTGGATAAAAAGGAAGTCTACGGTGTGCCTCGTTAAAACCTTCTCGGTCAAAACCCTTTTTGGGACAAAATACCGAGGTAGGAAAAAGAGTACATCACCTGACTATTTACATAAGCTATAATAAAATTTTAAATGCGAAGCATTCCAAGTCCTCGGGATAGGTTTCCTGGACAATTCTTCTAACCTATATGCTCCGTTTCCCAAGTTTTCTACTATCCGGAATGGCCCTCGCCAGTTTGCTGCCAACTTGCCTTCCGTGTGATCTTTCATTGCTTCTCCTTTTATTCTCAGCACCAAGTCTCCGCGCAGGAAACTCCTCGGCTTCACTCTTGAATTATACCTCCTAGTTGCTCTCTGTTTGCAGGCTTCTTCTCTGATTTTGGCCTCCTCCCTGATTTCCTCTACCAAGTCAAGTTCGACCCTTAAATTGCTTTCATTATCGTTCGGCGCATGTTGCATACGTCGGAAAGACGGTTCACCAACCTCCATTGGGATCATGGCGTCTGTTCCATATGTCAGCCTGAAGGGTGTTTCTTGAGTGGTAGATTGAGGCGTGCAGTGGTAGGCCCAGAGGATACTTGGTAACTCTTCTGCCCAAGCTCCTTTGGATCTTCCCACCCTCTTCTTCAGTTCTCCGAGAATGACCTTATTGACCGCTTCGGCTTGCCCATTGGTCTGGGGATGTTCTACCGATGTGACATGGTGTTTGATACCGAGGTTGTCATAGAATCCCCGTAACGTCTTATCTACAAACTGTCTTCCGTTGTCTGTGACGATTGCAAAAGGAATTCCGTGCCTACAGATGAGGCTTTTCCATACAAATTTTTGCACTTTCTCGGCGGTAATCTTCGCCAAAGGCTCTGCTTCAATCCATTTTGTGAAGTAGTCCACTGCTACCAGGAGAAATTTGATTTGACCTTTGGCCACAGGGAATGGCCCCAGTATGTCCATTCCCCACATAGCAAAAGGCCAAGGCGAGTTTAAGGTGTGAAGTCCTTCGGGAGGGGTACGACTTATATTGGAGAATCTTTGGCACTCATCACATTGCTTCGTCCACTCAATGCAATCTGCTCGGATGGTAGGCCAATAGTACCCTGCTCGGACTACCTTGGAGGCCATTGATCTGCCCCCGCAGTGAAAACCACAGATTCCTCGGTGAACCTATTCCATGACGTACTTTGATTGTGCCTTCGTCAGACATTTTAGCAATGGTACCGAGAATCCCCGTTTAAACAATTCCCCGAAGATAATAGCAAAGTGACTTGCTCTGAGCTTGATTTTCCTGGCCTCAGCATGATCTGGGGGTAGAGTTTCTAAGGATAAATACTCCCAAATGGGTGTCATCCATTCCCGGTCAACCAGCTCGTTGGCCATCACCTCCCCAGTCGTGACACTCGGTTCATTTATGGTTTCTTGAATAACTGTTCTATGGTGGCCCGGCTTCTTTGTACTGGCTAATTTGGACAGCAGATCGGCTCGAGTGTTTTCTTCTCGGGGAATGTGCTCAATAGCAAATTTCTCGAAGTTGGAGATTAATTGGTTGACTTTGCATAAATACTTGGTGAGCTGATGCTCTTTCATTTGGTACCCTCCGGAGATTTGTCCTGTGACTAACTGTGAATCGCTCCGGCATCTGATAGCCTTCGCCCCCATTTCCTTTGCCAGCATTAATCCTGCAATCAAAGCTTCATATTCGGCTTGATTGTTTGAGGTCTTGAACTCAAACTTTAGTGACTGCTCCAGGATCAGATCTCCCAGGCCTTCCAGAATCACCCCAGCTCCACTGCCCCTAACATTCGAGGATCCATCCACATACAAATTCCACCATACATCCTTGGATATCGGCTGCGGGTGGAGCTCGGCTATAAAGTCAGAGAGACATTGAGCTTTCAGAGGGCCTCTCAACTCATATCTTAGGCCGAACTCGGATAACTCTACCGACCACGCAATCATAAATCCTGCCAATTCGGGCTTTTTGAGGATTGACCGCGCCGTCGCCACGCGCCAAAAAGAACGAGCGTTTACAAAATAATGTAGATAGGGAAGCGACAACTCGGATGTCGTCTCTCAAAGACTCTTAGGCGTTGTTATTATTAACAGAAAATTAAAAGTTAGTTTTGGGGTTTTGGATTGAGATAAAATAAAGAAAACAAAATAAAAACAGAGTAAGAAAACAAGCAGTTAAAATATTGTCAAATAAACTAAAGAACGATTAACCTACTGTTTTCGGTTTCCCACTATCATTGGTTCATATAAATCCAAGCCCTAAGCAGATTCTAATCCCCTCCCGGTTGTAGCAACAATTAACAAACGAAATCACTACTACAGATATATGTTCCTATTCCCGAATTAAACAAACGGGGTTAAGCCCTCATGAACTAAACGGACATGAATGAACACACACGAATTAAACAAACGCGATTAATTATAGGAGCATAACATCACCGAAATAAATCAATACAACACTATACACTCCTGAATTAAACAAACAGAAATGTATAATATTGCATTGAAAAGAGAAAAGCAATAGAAGCAGGAAATACAGAACCTCAAATGTAAATGGAAACCAATCCCAGTAAATTAATCAAGGAGTCTAGTTCTCCATTACAAAAAAAAGAAAACAAAAGGAAAGACAAGAAAATAAACTACTGACTAAAAACTAGCTAAGAAACTAGCCAAAACTGACTAGCCTCACTTGCCCACACTATGACTAACTCCTCTCTCAATATCTGAATGCTCCTTTTATTAACTTCAACCTCTGCCTCTTAGCTTTCCAAATCCACTTAATTTGCTTAATTATGAATTAAGATGAGGGAGTTATGTCCACATTCAACTCATAGGGCAGCTGAAACGCCTCTGACTTCACATGGATTAAAGCCCTTCAAAACGGCTCTGTTTGGAATAATGGTCTTCATGAGAGTTAAAGCTCTTTGTTTGATCTTTCATTTGCCACCGGTTTCAGTTCCAACCGACATCTACAGCCCAAGTTATGGCCCAATCTTCATGACCAGTTCAGGTTCCAGTGACAGCAATTATGTTCTGACTTCAAGGCCCAATGTGACCCACTATACATCCAATTCAGCATCTGAGTTCTTCAAGAAAGTTGTTGGGCTTCCTTTTAGCTTTCCTGTTCTGACTCCTGCGTTTCTGTTTTTATAAGAGGGCCGCACGTCACGGCCTAGGCGTGATGGCCTCTGCTTCAGGTGTACTTCCCTTCTTGCTCTTCTTATTGCCCTGAAAAACAGAAAATAACATAAGTACTTTATTTAACTCTAAATCAACTAAATTAACCTAAAAACACTTTACAGACTCAAAATACTACTTAAGGACAATCAATTCTAATTTGGGCGCAAATGATATAAAATTAGCACAAAGCCAAGGTTTTTATTAATT
Source organism: Sophora flavescens (assembly GCA_030762895.1). Lineage (NCBI taxonomy): Eukaryota > Viridiplantae > Streptophyta > Magnoliopsida > Fabales > Fabaceae > Sophora > Sophora flavescens. The sequence continues at coordinate 4,859,567 of CM061070.1, forward strand.
ATAAAACCAGTCAACCAGAGGCTCATCAAAATACCCCAAACTTAAACTTTGCTTGTCCCCAAGCAAACTAAAACTTAAAAAGACTCAAGACATGGTAAAACATGGCAAGCTTAAGGATTCAATCAGTTTCGCACAGATTTCAAGCAATTCTCTTCAAAACAGTTTTCTTTCAATGTTCCCCCCTTACAAGCAAAGTAATCCCCACAGTCATTTATTCTAAACAATTGAGAATTTCATCATTCAAACAATCATCAATCTAAGCAGGGGATCCAAGTCACACACAAGAAGGAGATCACCAAATTCAAACAACTGCCTTCCTCACAAGGGAAATTTATGTTTCACTCAATCGCTCAGTTTGTGTCAGGCTATCAACATTTCACTCAGTTTCACTTTTAAGAGCACTTCCCATAAATTTGGTTTTCATCTCAAAATAGTTCCCACAGAAAACATGCAAGCAACATCAGAAGGTCTTTTATGGGTTGTAATGGGGCCTGGCTAAGGGTAGGATATACAAAGGAACTAGGCTGAAGACCCTAGGAACTAAGAGAGCATGAAACATTTTTACACTTTGAATTTAACTCAAGTTCCTTTTTCATTTTTCATTTTGCTTTGGGTGACTACAACCTTTTTATTTCTTGTTGGCATTTTTCCACTTTTAATTTTTTTTGTTTTTTCATTTTTTTTTTCATTTTTTTCTTTTTTTTTCATTTTTTTTAAATTTTTTTTTCATTTTTTTTTTCAATCCCAAACAACACATTACTGTAGCCACCCCAAACTTAATTTCTTACAACCAATCTCTTGCTAAGCTTCCATGCTCTCCTAATCCTAAGATCGGGTTCACATGGTTTTTCAGATTTTTAGGCTTGTAACATGAGGTTATCAAGAATTAACAGGCTAATAGGCTCAATGGGGCTAACTAAGGAACATGCATTAGGAATTGGTTATTTTAGGCTAAGTAGCTATTTACAAAGAAAAATGCCTAAATTATTTGAAGCAAACACATAATCATGCACACCATAAAGATATTCAAGCAAATTCAGGAAAGTGCAACTTAAAAAGTGATTTTCACACAATTTAAAACATGTTGGAGGCTCAACACCTCACCTGGACATTTTTTTTTTGCAAATTGATTGACAGAGATTCTATCCCTAGTGCGTGCTTCCTATCACCCCAAACTTATCATAAATCATGTTATCATAATAAAATCTCAAAGTTCAGTTTTCAATCATATGGGGATCATTTTTCAAAATTTTTTTTTTCAAATCCTAGGGGGAAAACAGTCAACACTATCATGCAATCCATCTATGCAAATTCAACCAAATCCATCAAACTTGTCAATACCGGACTCAACACAACTCCTGAGCTTCTCAAATTATTCAGGAGCTTTATTCAAAGAAAAGGAAAAACTACTAGTTCCCTCCCCCACACTTAAAACATGCATTGTCCCCAATGAAACAACATAACAATAAAATCAGAGTGAGGGAAAGTAAAACTCATTGGAGGGCGGTTCCGCCAGGATCCCACTGTCTGTAGCATAAGTCCCACGTGGTAGCCAAAGGATGGAAGCTCATTCCATGCTTCCCTAACTTGCAGCCTTGATGTGGGAGTGAGCACTTGACAATTACGGTGACCTCGCCTAGTGCGGCGGACTTCTCACTCCCTTTCAGGTCACAGCTGACCTCTTTATCTACAAAGTCTCCCCAATAGAAGTGGGGCTCAACCTCTTGGACCGGCCATGGTGCAAAATCCAAGGGTGCCAAATCCAGAGCTTTTGGTTCCACAGGGGGAGGTGGCAAACAGTTAGCTGGGGTTACTGGTGCTGCTTCAACTTCTGCAAGGTCTTCATCCACTGCACTACCGGATTCATCACTTGTTAAGCCTGTAGAAATCTCATCACACACCACAGAAAGGTTAGAGTTAGTACAATCAGTAAATATGTTACAATAAACTGAATCAGAAAGTGGCTGAATGTCTGGAAGTTGCTTGAGCTCTATGGAGGGTGGTTGTTCAATGGATGGTATATTTGGAACTTCGGCTGAACAGGCATCTTCACTCTCACTATCACCCTGCAAAATAGAGTCAAGAAACCCAGCACAAACAACACACGGGTTAGTGTCAGTACAGTTAGTACATGTAGTAAAAGAAACTGAGTTAGTAAAGGTATGATTGTCTGGACTTTTTGCACACGGTTCATCCACCCCATCACTTCCAACACCTGCATCTAAGACCGAAGATTCTTCTTTATCCCCAAGCACGGTGGAGCAAATGTTTTCCTGATCCTCCTGATGCTCATTTCCTATATGAACATGGCCCTCAACCTCATCTGTCTCCTGTTCCATATGGATGCTTTGCTTAACATACCTTTCAAAATAACATTCTACACACAAAGCAGTGCCAGAACAATAACAATCATCACATGCATTAGAATCAGGGGATTCAACACACAGTTCATCATCAACAGAAACATTATCAACATCATCATCAGAAGTGTCTTCAAGAATAACTTGCGACTCTGTATGTTCTTCAAGGGGCTGTGGAGTTAGCATTGCAGCCGAGTTGGCTGCAATTTGATCAATTAGAGCGGACAACTTCTGAGATTCAGCTTGGCTCCTCTGGTATTCAGCCTCCATCCTCTGTTGATTTTCCTCTATCGTCCGTTGATTTTGCTCGGCCATTTGTTGTATCATTTCTTCCATTTGTGCATTTATCTGTGCAGTCATCTGTTTGCACAGGTCCTCTAGGAAAGGTTCGGAAGGTGCAGCTCTGAAGGCAGGATAGTATCTAAACAGGAAGGCTTCCTTCAAATCAAACCAGCTTGAGATGGAATTCTCATCAAGACAATACAGCCAATCCCTTGCAGCGCCTTCAAGTGAGAACTGGAAAGCTTCCATCTTGATGTGGTCTTCTGTTATTCCTGCAGGTCTCAGCATTATAGAACAAGCAATCTGGAATTCCCTCAGATGCTCCTGCGGATTCTCACCTGCAAAACCACTAAACCTTGGCAACCAGTGTGATAAACCAAGAAAATCAGGAAAATATATACATGGTGGTGGTTCATAGTAAACATTAGGCATGTAACCTTGCATATAATTATCCATGGGGGGTGCTAAAATTCACAACCAGACAAACAACCAAAACCAATTCAGCAAAGAGAATTTTTTTTTTTTCAAATTTTATTTTCTGCTAATAACAACAAACCAGAGTCCCCGGCAACGGCGCCAATTTTTGACCGCGCTGTCGCCACGCGCCAAAAAGAACGAGCGTTTACAAAATAATGTAGATAGGGAAGCGACAACTCGGATGTCGTCACTCAAGGACTCTTAGGCGTTGTTATTATTAACAGAAAATTAAAAGTTAGTTTTGGGGTTTTGGATTGAGATAAAATAAAGAAACAAAATAAAAACAGAGTAAGAAAACAAGCAGTTAAAATATTATCAAATAAACTAAAGAACGATTAACCTACTGTTCTCGGTTTCCCACTATCATTGGTTCATATAAATCCAAGCCCTAAGCAGATTCTAATCCCCTCCCGGTTGTAGCAACAATTAACAAACGAAATCACTACTACAGATATATGTTCTTATTCCCGAATTAAACAAACGGGGTTAAGCCCTCATGAACTAAACGGACATGAATGAACACACGCGAATTAAACAAACGCGATTAAGTATAGGAGCATAACATCACCGAAATAAATCAATACAACACTATACACTCCTGAATTAAACAAACAGAAATGTATAATATTGCATTGAAAAGAGAAAAGCAATAGAAGCAGGAAATACAGAACCTCAAATGTAAATGGAAACCAATCCCAGTAAATTAATCAAGGAGACTAGTTCTCCATTACAAAAAAAAAAAAAAGAAAACAAAAGGAAAGACAAGAAAATAAACTACTGACTAAAAACTAGCTATGAAACTAGCCAAAACTGACTAGCCTCACTTGCCCACACTATGACTAACTCCTCTCTCAATATCTGAATGCTCCTTTTATTAACTTCAACCTCTGCCTCTTAGCTTTCCAAAGCCACTTAATTTGCTTAATTATGAATTAAGATGAGGGAGTTATGTCCACATTCAACTCATAGGGCAGCTGAAACGCCTCTGACTTCACATGGATTAAAGCCCTTCAAAACGGCTCTGTTTGGAATAATGGTCTTCATGAGAGTTAAAGCTCTTTGTTTGATCTTTCATTTGCCACCGGTTTCAGTTCCAACCGACATCTACAGCCCAAGTTATGGCCCAATCTTCATGACCAGTTCAGGTTCCAGTGACAGCAATTATGTTCTGACTTCAAGGCCCAATGTGACCCACTATACATCCAATTCAGCATCTGAGTTCTTCAAGAAAGTTGTTGGGCTTCCTTTTAGCTTTCCTGTTCTGACTCCTGCGTTTCTGTTTTTATAAGAGGGCCGCACGTCACGGCCTAGGCGTGATGGCCTCTCGCCTGTGTGTACTTCCCTTCTTGCTCTTCTTATTGCCCTGAAAAACAGAAAATAACATAAGTACTTTATTTAACTCTAAATCAACTAAATTAACCTAAAAACACTTTACAGACTCAAAATACTACTTAAGGACAATCAAGTCTAATTTGGGCGCAAATGATATAAAATTAGCACAAAGCCAAGGTTTTTATTAGTTATAAAACCAGTCAACCAGAGGCTCATCAAGGATCTGCTTAATCGGGTGATCAGTCTTGACAATCACCTGGTGACTTTGGAAGTACGGACGCAATCGCCGAGCTGCGGTTACCAGGGCCAAAACCAGCTTTTCAATGACTTGATACCGAGTTTCGGCATCATGAAGGACCCTGCTGATGAAGTACACCGGCATTTGAACTTTCTCTATTTCCTGCACAATGACTGCGCTGATGGCGTGCTCGGTGGCTAACAGATATAAGTATAACTCTTTCCTTGGGATGGGTCGAGTTAATATCGGTGCTGAAGACAAAAAGGTCTTGAAATCGACGAAGGCCTTCTCACATTCCTCGGTCCACGTAAAGGTTTGTGGCCCCCTCAGTAGTCTGAAGAAAGGCCGAGCTTTCTCTGCAGATTTGGGTAGGAACCGAGATAATGATGCCAACCGTCCTGCAAGTCTTTGTACTTCTTTAATATTTTGTGGGCTTCGCATCTCAATCAGATCCCGACATTTATCAGGATTGGCCTCGATTCCTCGGTGTGTCAACATGAAACCGAGGAATTCTCCGCCGTGGACACCGAAAACGCACTTCTCCGGATTCAACCTCATATTATACTTTCTCAGCTATTGAAAGATTTCCTCCAGATCTTTTGGGTGGTTGCTGGGGTCATCGGATTTTACGACCATGTCATCCACATAAACCTCCATATTCTTTCTGATTTGTTTTTCGAATACCCGGTCCATGAGCCTTTGGTATGTAGCTCCAGCATTTTTCAGTCCAAACGGCATCACCCGGTAACAGTAATTGGAGCCTTCAGTTATGAAAGCTGTTTTCTCCTCATCAGGGGGATACATTCTGATCTGATTGTACCCCGAGTATGCATCCAAGAAGCTCAGAATTCTGTATCCGGAAGCTCCATCCACCAGTCTGTCAATACTCGGCAAAGGATAGGAATCCTTTGGGCAAGCTTTATTCAAATCTGTGTAATCGGTGCACATGCGCCACTTGCCATTTGCTTTTTTGACCAGAACAACGTTGGCCAGCCAGGTAGTGTATTCTACTTCTCGGATAAAATTGGCCTTGACCAACTTCGCTGTTTCGTCTTCCACAACCTTTCTCCTTTCTTCCCCAAGTCTCTTTTTCCTCTGGGCCACCGGTTTCGCCTCGGGACAAATTGCCAGTTTGTGGTATAAGAAGTCGGGATCAATTCCCGGCATATCGGATGTGGTCCAGGCGAACAAATCGGCGTTGCTATGAAGCACTTGCTTTATTTCCTCTTTCAAATTCGGCTCAAGGTGACCGCCGAGTTTGGTGCACTGATCAGGCTGTGAACCGAGCTGGAACTTTTCTAACTCCTCAATAGGTTGTGGACTTTGTTCTTGCATGTCCATTCTCGGATCCAGTTCAACAGAGTTAACGGAATTCACCGACTTGTCTTGCCCCCTGTCTAGGGTTTCTGCGGGTGTAGGTTTAAGTTTGCTCACACGCAAACTATCAGCATAGCACTGTCTGGCCATCTTCTGATCAGCCCGGACGGCAACTATGTCCCCCGAGTTGGAAGGGAATTTCATCGTGAGGTCGGGAGTAGAGACCACAGCCCCTAGCTCGTTCAAAGATGGTCTTCCGATCAAGATATTATATGATGTTACTGCATTGACTAACACATACCTGACCATGATAGTCTTGGATGCTTTGCCATCCCCAAAAGTAGTCAGAAGGTCAATGTATCCTCGCATATCCACTTGTTCCCCTGCAAAGCCGACGAGCTTCATTGTCAAATGCGGTTGGATAGATTTCTCTGGGATACCGAGCTTCTGAAATGTTGAGTAATATAATATATCTGCCGAGCTCCCCTGGTCGACAAGGGTTCTTTTGACCGAGAAATTGGCCAACTGCACAGTGATCACCATAGGGTCATCTTGGTTAGGATCTACCCCCACAAAGTCTTCATCAGAAAAGATAATAGGTGGGGAAATTCTCGGGGGTTTGCCGTATACCGAGTTGACAGCCCGAATAGCCCGGAGGTGCTTTCTCCGAGCTGAACTTGTTGTGCCTCCCCCTGCGAATCCACCTGAAATGGTGTTTATCACGCCTCGGATCACATTATCCTCCTCTCGTCTTTCACTCTGGCCCTCTCTGGTTTCTGTTCTTTCATTATTTCGTTGACCGCCACCCCTCCTCGGGCTTTGGTCACCTTCTCTCCTTCTGCTTCTGCCGTGCCTCTCACCGTTGTTGTGGTTTCTTCGAACAAAATTATTGAGATGGCCAGCTTGCACCAGCTCTTCAATCTTATCTCGCAGGACCCAGCACTCCTCGGTGGTATGGCCATAATTACGATGATATCGACAATGTTTCTGTCGATCAGCATTCTGGGGGGTGTGGCCACGATTAGGGAGCTGCAAAAGTTCCGCATTGTATGCTTCCTCAAACACCCGAGCTCGGTTTGTGTTGAGGGGAGTATAATGCTCATACTTCGGTCCCCTATGGAAATGCTCGGACGGGCCTTTGAATTTTGGTCTATCACCTCCGGTCCTCCTCTTCTCTCTTCCTTCTCGTCTGTCAGCATCATCAGTTCTCTCCCTTTTCTTCGACTCCTCAACCTCCTCCATATTGATGAATCTCGCAGCTTTTCTCCTCAACTCATCCATACTGGTTGGTGGCTTCCGAGCCAAGTGTCTGGCGAAAGGGCCAGGCCTTAACCCGGTCAAGATGGTGTGTAGTGCAACATCGGCACTGAGATTCAGGATGAGGACTGTCTCCTTGCTGAATCTGGCCATGAAATCACGCAGGGACTCATTCTTTTCTTGCCTAAAGTTTACCAACGAGGCCGAGGTTTTTTGGTGAGCCCGGCTGGTGGCAAACTGAGCGTTGAACTCAGCCATGAATGTGTTGAAGGAATCAACTGACGCTGGCGGTAATTGGATGTACCAGGTCAACGCAGCATCCTTCAGAGTAGTCGGAAAGACTTTACACATGATAGCATTGTCGTCGGTAAAGAGGTACATCTGCGTAGTAAAAGCGTCCAAATGACGCTCGGGGTCCGAGGTGCCATCATATCTGTCAATGCTTATTGGTTTGTAGTTGACTGGTAGGGGAACCTCCATGATAGTGTTTGTGAAGGGATGTCTCGGCCTCCGCACGCCGGTCCTTTCATTAAATTTATTCATCTGGAGTGACAGTTCAGGGGCCTGCCTAGGAAATTCCTCCTCGTCCACTCGGTCCATACGATGAGAAGCCCGGAGTTGTGGGCCTCCTTCTCTGCGCGAGTTTCTGGATCCTTCATTCTCAGCTGTCCGGCGCTCTCTCTCTGGAGGAGAATAGACGGACCTTTCTCTGCTCTGTCCTGGTTCGTGACGACTGTTCTGTCTCCTAATCTCCTCATTCTCCTTTCTCAGCATGGCAATCTGTGCAAGAAGTTCCTGGATAAGGGGGTTGTCGGTCGTCATGGCCGGGTTTATGGACTGTTCCCCATTATCTCCGTTGTTAGCATTTTCTGGCTCCTCTCTCCTGCAGTTTCCGCTCCTTATTCTCACCATGATTTGTGGTATGGGAAAGTTTTGCTTCGATCCCCACAGACGGCGCCAAATGTTCCGTCCAAAATATCTCAGATGAGAGATACTCGGCTGGAAAGAGTTCAGAGGGGATGTTTTGGAATGTGCTTGACAGAAGTGAGATTCTGCTCCTACGTATCCAAATGGGAATCAAAGCAAACGTAGTTCTCAAGGAAGGGGTTGGACCCCTATTTATAGAGATGTTTAAAATCAGGCTCCGAGTTATACGGAGAGATATTAGGATCAGGCTCTGATTATGCAGAGAGGTATCAGGCTCCTGATTACACGGAGAGATATCAGGCTCCTGATTACGTGGAGAGATATCAGGCTCAGCGAGATATTCGGACCAGTTAGTTGTGACTGGATATCTCGGGGCCGAGGTATCTTCGTTCGCGGTCTGGTGTGGAATAGGGCCGAGTAGTTGTCCTCGGGTGTTGAGTGTATTAACAGGTCTTTGGCTTTATGGGAGTTCGGGTAAATGCCCACCTACGAGAGTGAACTTGGTCGTATTGACAGTCCTCGGCCTTATATCTTCGGCCGGTACAGATATTATGACTAAAACTCACTTTAGCTCATTTAATTAATTGAGATTAGTAAAGTGTTTTTCAAATTGTTTTTAAATTAAAAAGAAAACTTTTTTGGTCCAGGATGGAACTCGGGGTATCTCACAGCCGATAGCCGTCAGACTAATCCCCTAAGGATGTAGAGTACCAGTTAAGGAGCAACTTCTCTACCCACAGATGCAACTCTATTTCCATCACTAGGATTCGATGTTAGAATTATTTCTAATAATTATTGTGGGCTACAATCAATTGTGGGTTTTAGTTTGCGAAAAACAGGTTAATGTTATGATCCATTTGATGATGCTTAAGCCCGCTAATATGGTGATCTATTTGTAATGGGCTATTGGCACCTAATTCTGATCTGTGTGGGTTATAGTGTAGGTCTTAACCTATAGGCCCCTAATGGGAGGTGCCTAGGGTTATTGTTACTATATATATATATATATATATAGTTGGCTAAGTCCCCTCTGCCGTTACGGATATTATAATAATCAATTGCTCCACAGCTTGCCCCATTGACGGCTGTGACTTGGGAGTACGTGCAAGCAGGGGAAGACTTGGTCTTTTGTTTCAGGAACTTGACAATTCAACGGGTGATTCATATTTATAATGTGGTGATTATGACTTCAACAAGTAAGTACATCGATGTTCTAATTTCATATAATGTTACTCATGAGGTTCAAGTTTTATCTTACATTTGATATCAGAGCCTTCGTTATATGAGTTATGATCTGATTATAAAACATGATCATTATCGTTTTATTACTGTCAATTTTCTGGTTCCACTTTTTTTTTTTTTAATGATTTTCGGATTTTTATTATGTATTTTTCCGGAATTTGATTTTCGAAAAAATTGGAATCATAGACCATAGGGCTTTTGTAGAGCATGATTGTATGAATTGATACACATGAATCAAGTTTTTTCGTTCGCTCTAGAAGGAGAATTTTGAAAAATAATGCACGTTAGGTTCAAATAACTTACGTTTTTTGAAGCTTTGAAATCGCATGTTTTAGTTGTTTAAAATTAGGGCTTTTGCTCTAAATTGATTAGAAACTTGTTTGAGTAAAATCCATGTAAAATCGCGACTAAAAGAGGCCTAAAACGGAGCGATGCGATGCTGTTGCATCGCATGAACAGTACCAGTGTTTTACTGTAGCAGATTGGAGGTTGAAGATGATGTCCAGCACCTGGCAAAGCCCACTTGCGGGTTGCGGAGAGTGAGAGAGAGTGTAGGCTCTACAAGAGGAGTTTTTTGACGCCGTTTTTTGTGTTATGCTCTACTCTTCGTGCTTGATTTTATTATATTTTTTCATAATTTTTCCGCTGTTCTAAATATTTTTTATGAAAAATAATGCATTATATTGCTTATTTAATTATTTTTCTGGGTGAAATTTAAATGAAAAATATGTTGGAAAAATAATTGACCATATTTTGGATTTTATGGTGATGGTCACTTTCCCTATATGATATTGTGAAATTACATGCTCTTAACTTTTGATATATATTTTAATATGTTTGCTTATTGAGCTGTATCTTGTCATTAAGACTGTTTAAGTACAAAACATGTGAGGAATGCTGTTAATATTGATATTTGACCAGTATGGGTGCTATTTTGATAAAGTAACTTCTTGTGTACTGTGTCATGGTTTGGGCAAGAGAAAAGTGATTCATGTGCAAGAGTTTTCATTAGTTGTTATGGGTCGTCATCGACAAAGTGGGACCACCTATTTCAATTGATGGAAATTTCTTGGTAATTTGAGGAATGCTTTGAATCATTACATGCAGTTACCTGCCCAAAGGGGGTTATTGCGTGTTATGATTAGAAGTTCATTGTGGATGGAGTTAATGGGGAATCCATTGGGCTAAGGAATTTGTCTGCACAAAGGGGACAACTTTCTGAACTCAGTCTGTGCTCATTGATTAAATCATCTGAGGTTTTGACCTTGGTTGTTACCTTGGTTTATGCATTCTTCCCAAAGGGGAATGTACTATTTTATTGACCTCGTTGTGATAACGTCTTTTATTTGGGCTATATCTTGCCATAGTATTTGTTCTAATGCATTCATGTTTTGTCTTAGTATAGACTTTTTCCGTGAACAATTGTTTTGCTTCAATTTAATTTTTAATTGGTTCAAACTATAACAAGCGGAAGCAAGACCTGATTTTCTCTTTAGGAATTGTTGATATTTTATATGAGTATTATTATTGTTCTCTAATGTTTATTCTATGAGCCATTTGAAAAGCTAAATAAAATTGGTGGTATACCATAAATATGGCTTCGGCTATTGTTGGCTCTACACACAAGGATGAGCGATATTCTCAAAAGGTTAGTGATAAATATTTTGGGTATTGATCACCAGTGGAAATAATGTAATATACGGGAACGTTTTACGTCGGTTGACCATATGTTTGACATTAAAAATGAGGCGGTGGCAGTTTTGTAAATATTAAATCACTATTTGCGTCAGTTGTTTAATAAACTGACGTTAAAAGTGATTATTAACACTTTTAACGTCAGTTGTTTATACAACTGACATTAAAAGTGTGATTTTTACTTCAGATAAATAAATAACTGACGTAAATAATCAACTCATTCCTATCTTTCTTTCGTTGTCATCTCCCTATTGTCACTCTTAACGCAGATCATCACTCCATATATAGTGCAGTTTATTTCTAATCTTTTTTTAAAAAAAGTTTATTTTTAATCTTAATTAATTAGCTTGAATTAGTAAACAAATTCTTGTGCAAATTAAAATAAATAAACACTTAACATAAAACAAGTTATATGTATAATCAAATCGTATCTCATTGAAGCGATTCATAGTTACAATTACATGATTAAAAGATAAAAAATTTCCGCAAGATAGCACTAAAATATAAAAAAGTTTCTGCTTCAACATCATTTTCTTCTCAGTCCTGTCCTCAGAAACTCCAATGGATGCATCTCCTCCCTTACTTGAAGTCCTTGATGCTCCATCTGAATCCACAGTCAATTTGGAGCCAAAGCAGAGTGAAGGGTGCACTCAATATGTTTCAGCAATATTCTTGGAACAGTCACTTGGTTCCAAAGCTGAGGTTTTGGAACTGTAGCTGCTGATTCTCCAGAAGGATGATAATGTGTGCAATTCACATAATGCGATTTACACACCCTTATCACCCATGTAATGCGATTTACACAACCTCAGAAGTTGTTTGACCATTAAGACAGACCTTTAAGACTAGGTATAGGAAGAAAGAGTGATGAAGTTAATCTCCATGGCAGAGCCATATTGTGAAGCAGAAAAATTAAAGGAAGGAAGGAAGCTATTTACAGGAGTAGGGGATGAAGTTACTAGGCGTCGTAAGTTGCTAAAAAATTAAATTGATCATTAAGAGCATTAGGTTCCAAGGCGCATTGGGAGTTGGCAGTCATATATTATAAACGTGCAGAAAAGAAAACACTCGAAGGAATAGGAAGAAATAGACCTTTAAGTCTAGGTATAAACTTAGTGCTCATAAAGAGGATTATAGGTTACAATGTGCATGGGTAAGTAGCACAGCAGTAATGGGTAATTGAGTAGCAGAGTAGTCAAAGGAATGAATGCTTTTGCAGAAACTTATACACTTTTAACGTCAGTTGTTGAATAAAACGGCGTTAAAAGTGTTTTTAAAATAAAAATATTTATTTTTAACGTCGATTGTTTATACAATCGACATTAAAAGTGTGATTTTTACTTCAGTTAAATAAACAGCTGACGTAAATAATCCTATATCCCTATCTGAAATGCCCTATTGTCACTCTTAACACAGGTCAATGGGTAAGTAGCAGAGTAGTCAAAGGAATGAATGTTTTTGCAAAAACTTATACACTTTTAACGTCAGTTGTTGAATAAAACTGAAGTTAAAAGTGTTTTTAAAATAAAAAATATTTATTTTTAACGTCTGTTGTTTATACAATTGACGTTAAAAGTGTGATTTTTACTTCAGTTAAATAAATAGCTGACGTAAATAATCCTATACCCCTATCTGAAATGCCCTGTTGTCACTCTTAACACAGGTCAATCCACATCTATAGTGCAGTTTATTTCTAAACTTTTTTGTTCAAACAAGTTTATTTTTAATCTTAATTAATTAGCTTGAATTAGTAAACAAATTCTTGTGCAAATTAAGATAAATAAACACTTAACATAAAACAAGTTATATATGTATCTCATTGAAGCGTTCATAAGTTACAATTAATTACATGATTAAAAGATAAAAAAATTCTGCAACATAGCCCTAAAATATAAAAAAGTTTCTGCTTCAACATCATTTTCTTCTCAGTCCTGTCCTCAGAAATTCAAATGGATGCATCTCCTCCCTCACTTGAATTCCATGATGCATCGTGATTAATCAAAGTGAAAGGGATCTTTGCGTCACCTCCTTCACTGGAATTCCTTGATGCATCATCTCGAATCCACAGTCACTTGCAGCCAAAGCAGAGTGAAAGGGATGACTGGGATGAAATAAAGTGAGGGAATCACATTACGTGGTTTACTCAACTTTACCATCCATGTAATGTGATTTACACAACCTCAGAAGATTTTTGACCATTAAGACAGAGACCTTTAAGTCTAGGTATAGGAAGAAATAACAAAGGTCTCAGAGTCATTTTGTGAAGGAATAGAAATATAGAGGAAAAGAAGAGGCAGTATTACAGACTGATACAGAAGAATAGTACTTTATATAAAGATTGATTTTTACACAACACTTTTAACGTCAGTTGTATTCAACAACTGACGTTAAAAGTGTTTTTTTAAAAAAATATTAATATTTAACGTCAGTTTTTTAATACAACTGACGTTAAACTATTACTTTTAACGTCAGTTTTTTAATACAACTGACGTTAAATGTTGCTTTATTTTTTGTTATAACATTTACACCCGCGCGCCTTCTGCACTTCGCTCTGTACGTACGTCTCTTTTCTCTTTTCATCACTCAACCCTAGATCACTCTCAACCCTCACTCTCACTCTCACCCAGCACAGAACCCTAATCGCGAGCTCATCTCCACCGCAACCACCGCGAGGGCTTCTTCGCCACCACCGTGAGGTACACTATTAACCCTAACTCTGTCTTTCCATTCATTCTTTGCAATAACTTGACATCTCTCTTTCCCCTTCCCGCGCACTAACTCTCCTTGTCCCTCTGCTCTCAGTAACCACATCGAACATTGGCCACCACTCGAGCTCCCCTCCCCACCACCACACGAGCACCTATTTCTGGTGAGTATTTAGGGCACATTTTTGTATTTTTGGTTTTGACTGTATGTTGAAACTGTAGTCTCAGTAGTTGAAACTTGAAACCGTGAGTTTGAGTTGTTTGGAATGTACGTCTCTATTTTTGGTTTTGAGTGCATGTTACTCTGCTGGTTGATATGTCAAGGTATGTCAAGGTCGTGATGCTCATCACGGCTAGGCCGTGATCAGTTCTGCCTGTGATGGCATGGTCTGGTTCAGTTGGCACGTTACGGCCATGATGGACATCACTGCCAGGCCGTGACCAGTGCTTGGCAATCTTCAAAAACTATAGTTTTCAATCTCCCGTATTGTCCTTATATTGGATATATGTTTTGTATATCTACAGGACCTATCTAGTTATGGATCGTAGTTGAATGGTTTGTAAGCGTACTAGTGCTGAGTATTTGAAGGGGGTGGGAGAATTTATAGAATTTTCTCAAAGGAATGTTCCTAATAGTAATGGAATGTTCTGTTGTCCTTGTGTTGAGTGTTTGAATACGAGGAAATGTACGGTGAAGGATATACGTACTCATTTGATTTGTGAAGGGATTTACTTGAGTTATACAAGATGGATATGGCATGGTGATGTGTTGTTGAGTAGTACGGCGAGTGTCTCTCAATGTGAGGACGTTGACGTAGATATGGAGGATGATCGAGTAGAGGACATGATCCGTGATATTGGACAAGAATCTTTTCATCGAGCTCATGTGTATGATAGGTTGTGCGGTGATGCGGATAAGCCTTTATATCCAGTGTGTACTACTCATACACGGTTGTCGGCGGTGCTAAAATTGGTTTGTGTGAAGGCGAGAAATGGTTGGACCGATAAAAGCTTCACGGAATTGCTTGAAGTGTTGAAAGACTTGCTTCCGAAGGACAACACATTGCCTGACCGTAACTATGAGGCCAAGAAGGTATTGTGTCCTATGGGTATGGAGTATAAGAAGATACACGCATGCCCCAATGATTGCATATTGTACACCGGTGTTCATGAAGACAATCACAATTGCCCCAAATGTGGGTTATCACGATACAAAGTGAAGGGTGGTGATGATGATGATGATCTTGATGATGTGAGAAAAAAGGGTCCTCCTGCGAAGGTGTTGTGGTATCTTCCAATAATTCCAAGGTTCAAGCGATTGTTTGCCAATGCGAAAGATGCGAAGAATCTTAGATGGCATAATGATGAGAGGAAACGTGATGGAAAGGTTCGTCATCCTGCTGATTCTATTCAATGGAAGAATATCGATACTATGTTTCCGGATTTCGCCGATGAGCCAAGAAACCTAAGGCTTGGACTTGCTACGGATGGAATGAATCCTTATGGTAACATGAGTAGTATTCATAGTTCATGGCCTGTTCTGTTGGTAATTTACAACATGCCCCCTTGGTTGTGCATGAAGCGCAAATACATGATGTTGTCTATGATGATTTCGGGCCCAAAGCAACCGGGAAATGACTTAGATGTTTATCTAGGTCCCTTGATTGAAGACTTGAAAACGCTGTGGGTGGAAGGTGTTGATGTAGTTGATGGGTATTCTCATGAGACTTTCATGCTTTGTGCCATGTTATTTTGCACCATCAACGACTTTCCAAAGATACTGGTAACTTGTCAATAAGTGCAGTGTCAAGGGGCATAAAGCATGCCCTATATGTGAAGAAGGCACATGCTACACTCGGTTGCATCATGGAAAGAAGAAGGTTTACCTTGGGCATCGGAGATTTCTTAGACGTGATCACCCATATCGTAAGATGAAAAAAAGCTTTTAATGGATGCCAAGAGATAGAAGAAGCGGCGGCCTTAATTGGAGAGCGGGTTTATCGGGAGGGTAAAGGACATCGATGTTATATTCGGCAAGTCCAAAAAGAAAGGTAAAGTTCTTTGAGAAAAACATATGGAAGAAGAGGTCGATATTCTTTGATCTTCCATCTGGGCGCAAGCTTGATGTCGATAATTGCATTGATGTGATGCATGTGGAGAAAAATGTGTGTGATAGTGTGATCGGGACGCTTCTCAACATTCAGGGCAAGACAAAGGATGGTGTGAATGATCGTCTCGACCTCGTTGCTATGGGTATACGAGAGCAGTTAGCTCCAGTTGTTGAGGATGGTAAGCGGACTTATTTGCCGCCAGCATGTCATACTTTGTCAAAAAAAGAGAGACAAAGTTTCTGCGGGTGTCTTCAGGGCATCAAAGTTCCACTTGGTTACTCTTCAAATATGAAGAGGCTTGTCTCTAGCGATCTTAAATTGGTTGGCTTGAAGTCTCATGATTGTCACATCTTGATGCAACAACTTCTGCGCGTTGCTATTCATGGTATTGCTCCAAAAAATGTGAGACATGCCATTACTCGGTTGTGCTCATTCTTCAATTCTATATGTAGCAAAGTCGTTGACCCCCGTATGTTGGATGACTTGGAAGTTGAGGCTGCTACAATCTTGTGCCAATTGGAGATGTATTTTCCTCCTTCCTTTTTCGACATAATGGTTCACTTAATTGTTCATTTGGTGAGGGAGATTAGATTATGTGGGCCGGTTTTTCTGAGATGGATGTACCCAGTTGAGCGCTACATGAAGATCTTGAAAGGGTACGTGAAGAATCCTCATCGTCCGGAAGCATCTATTGTTCAAAGGTATGTTGCAGAAGAAGCTATTGAGTTTTGTTCGGACTACCTTCATAACACGGATCCTATAGGGGTTCCTAAGCCTCGGCATGATGAGATTAGATGTCAAGGTAAGGGTACACATGGCTTAAGAATTAATAGGAAGGATCGGGAGGAAGTGCTTCAATCACATTTGTATGTATTGAACAACATCGAATGTGTTCAGCCTTTCTTATTTGAACATAAAAGAAAAGTCAATCAAGAAAACCCTCGAATGAGCGAAAGGTGGTTGTTGAACAAGCATAACAAGACTTTCTTACCATGGTTCAAGGAAGAAATGCTTACGGATGGTAGTATCGCTTTCGATGACGTAAGATGGCTAGCACGTGGGCCTAGCTTCAACGTCATATGTTGGAGCGGATACGACATAAATAACTTTTCCTTTTATACAAAGGAACAAGATAACAAGAGTACCATGCAAAATAGTGGGGTTATGATCGTGGGTCAAGCAATGCACTTCTCTAGTGCAAAGGACACAAAACCCGTTAAAGACCGAGACCTTACTTTGGATATATTGAAGATATTTGGGTGCTCGATTACACTAAGCTTACGGTCTTGGTATTTAAATGTAAGTGGGTTGATAGTAACGGTGGTGTACAAACCGACGAATTGGGGTTCACATTGGTAGACCTCAACAAGTTAGGTCATATAAATGAGCCTTTCATAATGGCTTCCCAAGCAAAACAAGTGTTCTACATCACTGATCCTTCTTACAAAAGGTTGTCCGTGGTTCTCCAAGGAAAAAGCATGTATAATGGTAGTGATGAAAATGAAGATTCAAATCTTGATATTCCTGAGACTCCTTCTTTTTCAACAAACATGCCTACTATAATCGAGGAGACACAGGTGGACGATGTACATGCCACTCGTGATGATCATCACGAAGGGATATTGATATAGGTAGTTTAAACTTAGTATACATTTATTTTTATTTTTATTTCTGTATTTGTTTTGAGCTATAACCTATGTTAATAAATATATATTGTTTCTGAACAGGCATACATATGGATCATTGTTCCATTTTTCCTTTGCAATTCTGTAATATGTGTGATATTCTGTGTTACTGGGATATTTACTGAATGCAGGGATAACTGAGGGGAGTGATATTTTAAAACTGAATTTAAAAAAAAAAATACTATTAACGTCAGTTGTATCATACAACTGACGTTAATAGTATTTTATAAAATATACAGTACACTATTAACGTCAGTTGTTTATTACAACTGACGTTAAAATTAAGACCTTTAACATCAATTCTTTATAACAATTGACGTTAGTTTTAACAAAATTAACGTCAATTTTTTTAAAGAACTGACGTTAATTTTAACAAAATTAACGTCAGTTGTGTTAAAGAACCGACGTTAATAGTGTTATATTTAACGTCAGTTCTCAACTGACGTTAAAAGTTTAACTTTTAACGTCAGCTGTATTTACGTCAGTCAATATTCTGACGTAAAAAATCAATTTTAACTTACGTAAAAAACACTTATTGCACTAGTGGATGTATTGCATAAATGCATGAGTAGAGAAATTTATTCTCAAAGGTGTTAATTTTTAAAATGTATGTTTTGGAATATGAATTTATATGCAAGAGTGTGCCATTCTTTTAGAATGTTGTAACATGGAAATTATTGATCTCTTTTATTGGCATGATTTTTTGAAAAATATTTCCAGTACACAATCATATTATTTTTCCATTAATAGTGATTATTGTCACTCAATTATTTGAAAGATTTGGAAAAATAATATTTGATATATATAGATTTGTGTTCTCTATAAGTGATATAAATTATATAAATTTGGAAATATATTTTGCAAGATAAATATAACAAGTGTGTTTATGTGATATCACAAGTGAGATAATATCCATTTTGGAAAGCCTTGAATAATTATGCCTTAAATATCCATTGGATGGTTAAATTGGTACTTATGCACATATTTTGTTTCCTTTTAAGAATTTGATTATTTATATTATGTTATAACCTTTCATGGTTATTACTATAATTAAATTGGAGATTGTGGGGAGAATGTGTGAGCTATTTTAAGTGCTTCCTCTTGAAATGAGATCCATTGTTTAAATGTGATTTTGGTATATTGTTTATATTTTCCGCTGCGTAAATATCTATATTGAAAAATGGATCTAGTTTATTTATTCTTCCAGCTCATAGTAAGAAAATAATATACTGGAAAGAGAATATACTATAACCTATATGTGTGCATGATATGTATATGTTTGGCTGATGCTATGAAAGTTAATACTTTTAGCATATATCATATGTTTTAAAGTGTCAATTTATTTAATTATGAGCTCCTGTTTGGATTGTGTACGTGCAAAACTTACGGAATGCTATTGGATTTAAATTCATGATCAGTAGAGGTGTTTATTGTTGATGCACCTTCTTATGGACTGTATCATGGTTGAGGGCAAGATAAATTGATTCCTGGGTAAAATAATTTTATTGATTATTGTGGGTGATTACCGCCAAAGTGAGATTACTCATAATTAATTGATGAGATTTCTTTTTTATCAATAGAGGAATGCTTGTAGTGGTTACATGCAATTACCTGCCCAAAGGGGGTTATTGTATGTCATTGTTAGAAGCTGATTGGCAATAAAGTTATTGGAGGTGCACTGGTCTAGGAGATCCGTCTGCCCAAAGGTGATAGATTTCTAAACTTGGTGTATGCTCATTGAGTAACTTATTATAGATGATTGCGGATAAAGTTATTGGAGGTGCAGTGGTCTAGGAGATCTGTATGCCCAAAGGGGATAGATTTCTAAATTTGGTGTATGCTCATTGAGTAGCTCATCATCAAAGATTGTGGATGAAGTTAATGGAGGTACATTGGTCTAGGGGATTTGTCAGCCCAAAAGAGACAATTTTCCGAACCTAGTGTATGCTCATTGATTATGATTAACTCATATGAGGTTCTGGGCTTCTGGCTGTGGTTGCGACCTTGGTTGCACGTTCTGCCCAAAGGGGAATGTGTTGTTATGTTGGCCTCAAAATAGCTTGATTTAAGCTGAAGTTATGTCTTGCCTTGTTGTTTAGCTTAATGCATTTTAAGTTTTGCTTGACAATCATTTTTTAAATAACAACTGTGTTGCTTAGTTTGTTATAAAGCGTGATCCTTTTTTTCTAGGAGGCATATCAATTGAAAAAATGGAATTGGCTACCATTTTTTTTAAAGGAAGAAATAACGGTTTCAAGTGTTTACTCTTTTTTTTGGGCCATGAAAGAATCTTGTGTTTTTTAAACCTTACACTTTTGGTTAGGTTAATACCTAATGGATTTTATTAATGATGTACATCGTAATGTATCAAGCTTATCATTACTATGCATCTATATCAATTTTGATCAAGGATATCTGGATGATACATGTAATTATGATTTAATTATTAAGACACATTGTATAGTTGTATTATTATTATTATTATTATTATTATTATTATTATTATTATTATTTATTTTTATTTTTTGATTAGTGGCATATGTTTGCTATCATTATGTTGGGTTCTTTATGTTTTTGGCATGATATATCTTGGTATGAATTAGTTTTGGAAGTCTATGTGAATATTTGGTCATGAAAGTGATTTGTTTACATAGTTTGGAAGGACCTTTAGTCATTGTTTTACAGGATATATTTTCTGATTTATTATATATGATCGAACACCCAAAAGAGGGCCTTGATATGTTATAATTCTGGTGAATTTCATGAAGTACGCTTGTAAAGACACAATGATCTTAGACTTATTGTGTTCTATGGTGTTAGCCACAACGACTTGGATATACGTTTGCCTAAAGGACACATTATTTGAGTTGGGTTGTAGTCTAATGCGTTAGCTTCATGGTTAAGAGACTTTTTGATATTTGTCTGTGTTGCCCAAATGAGAGTGCTTAATGGATGATAATATCCTCAAATGGCTTGTGTTGTTAATGGTTGGATTTTATATTACTTTTGAGGATCTTATCAACTGATATATTTGTTTGAAAATATATGAATTGAAGGATTTTATTATATATGTTGTCTCATTTGATTTCCTATTTGAAATCATGATTTTACTATCAAATTTATTTATTGAAGATCTACTATAAGTTTTATAAATCTAACATGGCTGGATCTTGACATCAATGGGAGGATTTTGACTTTTGTCATTATTTGATGTCAAGAATGATAGTAAAAATATTTGATGAAACATATAATTTTGGGATATTTTGATATTTTGGATATTGAAATAGTTTTGAATATCATTGATCCCTTATTATGCCTATTGATCTTGAAATTTTATATGATATCATAATCATGATATGGAATGTATCTATAGTATTTGATACTTTGACAAAATAGCTTCAAGTTTCTTTGACAAAAATAATTTTGTGATTTTGTTACATACCACATAAAGTGTTTGGTTAAGAAACTTGTGACATGGCTTCATTTTGAAAATTATTGTGATAATAATTATACCTTAAAATGACTTTAAACATTTGGAAGTGAAGCAATTGATGTCAAGTATGTTTTGAAAAATAAAAATATGATGATTAAATACATTTGTGTTGATTTTGTGTTAGTTATTCCATTAGCCAAGGGGCTCAGGCCTTGGAGTTTAAAAATCATGTTGAGACATGGGCATTGTGAGTTCGTATAATGGGCTTGGTTAGTGGGAGCTTGAGTTTTATGTAACTTTTCTATATGATGTCATACTTTTATTTTGAACACTTTGGTGTTTCTTGTGATATTTTCCATTTGATTTGAGAAATTAATGACAAGTTGAATATTGTTTTTATATACTTTTTTATATGTATATCAAATGTGAAAATTTGAAGCTCGGTGTCATTAGGACCACTATGCCCATGGTTAACACCATGTTGGAGCTGAGGTATTATTATTTTATAAGCTCGGCGTCATTGGGACCACTATGCCTGCGGTCGATGCCATGTTGGAGCTAGGGCATTATAAAAATTTAAAGCTCAGTGTCATTAGGACCACTATGCCCGTGGTTGACACCATGTTGGAGCTGAGGTATTCTTATTTTGAAAGCTCGGTATCATTGGGATCACTGTGCCCGTGGTCGATGCCATGTTGGAGTTGAGGCATTATGAATTTTTAAGCTCTGTATCTTTGGGACCATTGTGCCCGTGGTCGATGCTATGCTAGAGTTGAGGCATTATGAATTTTTAAGCTCGGTGTCGTTGGGACCATTATGTCTGTGATAGATGCCATGTTGGAGCTGAGGCATTATGAATTTGAAAGACTCGGTATCGGTTGGACCATTATGCCCGTGGTCGATGCCATGTTTTAGCCGAGACATTATGTATTTGAAGCTTGGTGTTGCTGGGACCACTGTGCACAAGGTCGACACCTTGTTGGAGTCGAGGCCTGATGGTTATTTTTATTAACCATGTAGTTTCTTTGGCCTTCTGGCCTTTGAGAGAAACTGAGGACTGACAAAAAAATGACACTATGGTTGTTGGATCACATTGGCATGTCATTTTCTTGCTACACTCCATATCGACGACTAGTCGACAGAGTCGATAATATTTGTAACTATGGAAGGTCCCATATCAATAAAGGGTATGGCTACTGCCATGATTCGATGTTACTTGGCTTTTGTTGGATGGAGTCTTAATTAGGTGTTGCATCATGGGATCATTTGTTTTGTGGCCACATTAAATATATGTTATTAGCCCGAGAGTCATTTTCGGAAATGTTTTGTACAAATTAAAATTACACAATTGATTTTGCCCAAGTGAGAGAATGTTAGAATTATTTCTAATAATTCTTGTGGGCTACAATCAATTGTGGCTTTTGGTATGCGAAAAACGGGTTAATGTTATGATCCATTTGATGATGCTTAAGCCCGCTAATATGGTGATCTATTTGTAATGGGCTATTGGCACCTAATTCTGATCTGCGTGGGTTATAGTGTAGGCCTTAACCTATAGGCCCGTAATGGGAGGTGCCCAGGGTTATTGTTACTATATATATATATATAGTTGGCTAGGTCCCCTCTGTCGTCACGGATATTATAATAATCAGTTGCTCCACGGCTTGCCCCATTGATAGTTGTGACTTGGGAGTACGTGAACAAGCAGGGGAAGACTTGGTCTTTTGATTCAGGAGCTTGACAATTCAATGGGCGATTCATATTTATAATGTGGTGATTATGACTTCAACTAGTAAGTATATCGATGTTCTAATTTCATATAATGTTACCTATGAGGTTCAAATTTTATCTTACATACCCTGGACATATCATACTAATATAAACACTGAGATGCATCTTTTAGTGTACATACACGTGTTAGCTGCATAATTATTTGACTTTTTTTTAATAAATTTTTTTTTATTTTTTTTACATTATTTTAAAAATTTTAAGTTTTTTTTACATTTTTTTTAACTTTTTTTTTACGTTTTCCTTAATTTTTTAAATTTTTTCTCTAATAACTTTTTTCCCTAATACTTTTTTTAAAATTTATTTGATTACACAGACAGTGTAAAGTTTTTTTGCACTGTCGGCCAATCATAAATTGGTAAACAGTAAAAGTAGAGTTATCATGTTCTTGATGTTTTAATTTTTATATACTTATATTTTAATGTATATATAATTTAATAGTTTAAAATTTGATATTTTATATAATATATATATATATATATATATATATATATATATATTTTAATATTTTCTGGTTCAAACCGAATCAAACCAAACCAATAATAAATCTATATCTATACTAATTGATAAGGGGAAATTTTGATTTTAGTGTAGCACAATGGTGCAAGTCACATGTCAAGTTATGCAATATTTTTATTATTATTTTATTTATTTTCTAAAATTTATATATTTTTTGTTTTAAAATATTTACAAACCGTTAAAGATACATTGTTTTGGGAGTCAGACACGCCAATCTCTGTATTGACATAAATAGAGGCAGTGCTATTCATATTTTGTATTTTTTTTTTGGCTACACCCTTGTCTTTGTTTTTTCTATTTTAAATGATAAATCTATATCTATACTAATTAATAAGGGAAATGCTGATTTTAGTGTAACACAATGGTGCAAGCCACATGTCAAGTGATGAAATTTTTTTATTTTTTTTTCTAAAATTTATATATTTTTTGTTTTAAAATATTTATAAACCGGTAAAGGTACAATGTTTTGGGAGTCAAACACGACAATCTCTGGATTGACATAAATAGGCGGAGCTATTCATATTTTCTAACCTATTTTTTCTACATCCTTGCCTTTGTTTTTTTTTTCTATTTTAAATAATAAATCTATATCTATACTAATTAATAAGGGTAATTGCTGATTTTCTAATAAAGGGACATGTGTCAGCACCTCATGATTTAAGAGGATTAATTGATCATTAGTAATAATCAAAGAGAAACACTTAACACATAGTGTTACATTACATATTGTAATATTGTAACACCCCGATTTTCACTGTTTCAAAATAATCGAAATGCGGAAGATTATTTGTATATATTTATATGAGTATTAGAAAATTATTTTAAATAAATGGAGTTCATCACTCAATCCTACTTGAATGTAGGAAGCTACGATTAAAATTTAGGTTGAAACGACGGGCAAATCCCGGCCCGCGAATTTCATTGACAGTATAATTATACTGCTCAAAAGACCTAATTTTAATTCGTAAACAAAAGACTTAAGATTTTTATTTTATTTCCTACAATTGTGTATTTTTAGAATTATTTCATAAAAAATGAAATAATATATGTTTTACGGGTGAAATACGTAATTGGGTGAACGACAGAGTGGATTTCGGAGTTTCCAAGAGCAGATAAAGAGGTTATCTTAGAATTTGGAGATGATTCATGGGGATGAGTCACACTTTTGTTCATGGGGATGAGTCACACTTTTGAGTCTAGAAGATTCTACATGGTTAAAGTGGCAATTTATAGATTTTGCGCTTAAGTCCTTGAACTTTCTCTTAATTGCACTTTGGTCCCTAAGTTAGTTTCTATGCTTTTCCAAGTGAATTGGGCCAGAATATTTGCTCCAAATCCATTAGAGGACCGTGGCTTTGAGCCCCAAATTCCTTGTCCATGAATTAAATTTCATGAAGCCCATTAGAAAGCATGTAAGTTTCCTAGCTTATGATTATGCCTTAAGCATTTTGGTGGGCCCAAAATAATTAAATCCAAGCCCAAATTTTCAAGGCCCATGCGCAAGCCCAAGGAGGAGTGGGGGCTTCCCTTAACTTGGATGAGCCAAGTTTATTCTTGAATCTTCTACAATGTTCTCCAATATTCTCCAATGTTCCAAACTATTCTCCAAAGTTCTCAAGTGTTCTCAATTATTCCAAAGCATTCTAGATTCTTCCCAAAAAGCTTCAAGAAAATTCAACAAGATGAGTCACAATGTGAACACATTAAGTGTTGCACATGGTCATCATTTCAAACTATTGGCAATTTTCAAAATAGTCCTTATACTTTTGGAATTTTGCAAAATGGTCCCTAGGAATTATTTGCACCTAAATCCTTGGAGAAGACACCTCCTTTCCACTTAATCCCTCAAAAGTGGTGCAGCCACATCCCTATAAATACCCTCCCTCACATTTCATTTTCTTCCTATTGCCTTTTTGTTTCAAAAACTCATAAGTTCATAAGCTTTTCTACCATCATTTTGTGAAGCAAGTCCTTGGATCTTCACTTGTTTTTGATCTTCAAGAGGTGAATCCTATTCTCCTTCCCTAATCATGTCTATGTTCTTCAATAAGTTTCATGATTCAAAGTCTATTTCATCTATGTTCATCACTTTTAAGTTTCTAGATCTAGAACCTTGAAAATTCATAACAAATTCTAGAAAAATCCTTTTGACATGAAACCAATTGCTATGATCTTATAATCATCTCTATTTTCATCATCTAGAAGCATATGATCATGAGAAATTTCTTTCCATAATTTATGGACTGGGCCGAATCTATGACAAAATGACGTTCATGGGTTTTGTTTCATTTTCATGTCTTCATTCATGATTCAATCTTCAAGTACCTTGATAGTTCTTGTATGTAAGTACATAGAAGATCAAAAATCAAACTCTAACCTATTTGTTTCATAATGGCCGAAACCCTAACTATGAACACTTGATGGTTTTGTGATTCAAAAGTTGTTTTGTAACACTTGAATCCAACTCTAAGTTTTTTATGTTGATTAAATCTAAGAGTTGAAGAAATTTTAAAAACTTCTAGCCTATGATCTTGAGAAAACCTAACCCTAGTTCTTGGAACTAGATGAGTTTTAGTTCATGTTCTTGGTTTATAATCTTGGTTTAAGTGCTTAATCATGTTTAAGTTACTTATGGATCATAAATCCCTAAGTTAACAAAATTTTAACTTTCCTAACCTAGAAAAGTTGTTGAAACCGAACCCTAACCTCCATGAGTCAAGTGTATTGTTGTTTGATTTGATTTATTTTGGTTGCAATTCGTTTGAAGGAAATATCTGAGTTAATTGGTCTAAGCTGACGGAGGAAGTTGGATCAAATCGGGAGATTATTTGAAACCGCTAGTTCAAGTCTCCAAGAGGTAAGGGGAGCTTACCTGAGGGATTTTATCAATAACTATTTGCTTTTAGTGTGGTTTATATGATTTATATGTGGTTGTGGTCATTTGTTTATGTTGTTTACGTTGTGTTGTTTATCTGTGTATCGGTGATTGATCTGTTTTTAATTTATTTAATTATCTGCAGTGATATATTATATTGCTATGATGCATGATCTGCCTGGTGATATAATTCTGATGATGTTGTTGAATGTTGAATGTTGATGATGTTGTTGAATGTAGTTTGAGAGGCCTGATAGTGGTCAGTGCACACTACAAGAAAGTCACGATTTAGCGTCGAACTATTAGCGTAGGCCACGACTCCGACGCTATAGCGTCGGCCAAGCTGACGCAAAATGGACGCAATACTGTTACCCGGTTTTTTTTTTTTTTTTACTTTGGATTCAATTTTGCGTGGGCCAAGCCGACGCTATTTTAAGACATTTTACGTCGGTTTTGGCCGACACTACGTTGATCAGTGTATTAGCATCGGACCTGTCGACGCTATAGTGGGCTGGAGCAAATATTTTCCCTCTTTTGTATCATTCTTCTACACTGTTCCTTACCGCGCACTGATCGAGAGCTCGAAGACTTCGCGGGATCGGACAAACTTGCGCAACCGTCGCCACCGCTGCAGTACCATCGGTCCTCGGTCTCCTTCGCCGCCGCCGGTATGTTTCTTTATCACTATCTTTCCTTCTCCATCTCAATGGACCATGTTCCTTCTCCATTTCTCCTTCTCTCCTCCTTCACTCTCACTGCCTCGCCGCCGATGGCCGTCTCACTTGGCGTCGTTCAGAACTTCGCCTCCTTCACCGCACTACTATGCCGCTAATCCTTCAGAGTTCAGTCTCGCTCTGACGCTCTCACTTCTCCCACTCTTACTCCGCCGTTCTTTCACAGTCGCCGACCAGCAACTCCACGAAACTCAGATCCGTTTTGCCCACGTTCCGATTCGCCGCCCAGTTCCGATTTGCAACTCTGTTTTGCGATTTGCTTGTCTCTTGCACATTTCAAGTTTTGGACCACTGTAGATCGACATCCTTGTAGGCTGGAGCTTACGCTTTGTAACATACCCTCTTCGTCAATGGCACCTCCCAACAGTACTTTGGCGGTTTCAGGGCTTATGATGCTCTTGTTTTCCACTCTAAATTAGCTAAACAAGCTTATGTTTTCACTAAAGTTTTGATCTGCATTTTATTTACCTAGTTATGTTTATGTGGGTTTTTACTCTGAATTCTGCATATTTTAATCTGGTTTCTCTGAGATGCATGAGATGATATTGGTGAATGTGAGAGATTAGAACAGAACCCTTTATCTTGCTGGAGATTGCACAATTATATGAATTTTTTCAATTAAATTGATTTTATCTTTAGGCACCCATCATGTGTTTGCTAAATTGTTTGAACCATAGATGAGAATGGGGTATTATGTTAAATTGATCAGAATGGTGTTAGCTGGTCAGAGTGGGGTAATGTTTTGGAGGTAATTAAAAGTGCTGTTCTTCACTAAAAATCTAATCATAAAACCAGCTTCTTTCTTTATATATGGCTCAACTGGTAGATTTATTTTGGAAGGATCAGGTTGGTTTGGTCAAATTTTTTATCTTTATTTGTCTCCTTTTCTTTTCTTTTCTTTTCCTTTTCACCTTTCACTTGTGTTTTTTAAGCATTGCTTGCTTTACAAACAAATCTAGTGCAGCTGCAGATGATATATGTAAGTCGTGGCATCCCCGTCTATCACTCTATCTCTTCCAACCCTATTTTCACCAATTTGTCTTGAACCTCCTCATCAATATCATTTAGTAATTTGCTAATGGGGGTCCTTGCTTAGGAGAATAGTGTAACAAGGAAAATAAGAGCTCATTGCTGCCTTCTAGACTTGCTTTGAGATCACCAACTAAATTCTTTCAAGGTTGTCAGTCTTGACTCTCGGCAGCCCCTAACTATGTTGAGTTTGTTGCAGCATCTAATCTTTAGTTGCCTAAGTGCAGGCATTGGTCCTACTGCCACAAACCATTTGTCCAAATTCTCCAGCTTCTATAACTTCAACTCATAAAGAGAAGGAACCCATCTCTAAAACATCTCAAATGTTTCCCATGATAAGATTGACCATATAGGAACTTTAAGACATTGGCCATAGAGCTTCTGGTTTCTATAACTAGCCTCCAAAAAGTAGGCTTTTCCACTTTTGGTCTTCGGACTCAAAAGATTTGAAGGCTTCTAAGGAGCTCCCTCACATTCCCTTCATTAGTATTATGTTTTTCTAGGAGATTTGAGGTCATTCACTATAATAGTCAGCCAATTAATCATTCTCTTATTGTCTCATGCTCCAACATTCTCAATAGTTCATACTTGTGAGTGAGTGAGTGATGTATCATCTAAAGACCTTGTAGTAAGAAAATTTGGTAGCTAATGAATTGGACTCAGTTTCACATGTTTGTAACAACCTTCCATTGGAATTCTCAAATATTTATGTTTGTGGATTTGGGTTGGACCTGGGCTCTAAATCTCAATCCATTTGAAATGACGATTAGCAGTTTAAACTTCTCAATTGCTACATTTTTTCAGTTTCATTTTTTATACACTAACACCCAGAATGCATTATTGGTTAGGAAACATGAATAAGGATGTAATTGGATTTATATATTGTGGCTCTCTCTTCACTACTCATTCTCATAGTTATTGTGTATTGATGGTTGGGTACAAGTACATCTTTACTGCAATGCAATCTTTGTGAAGTTAAAAAAATGCAATCCATGTTTAATGGATCACTAACTTGGAGCTGAAAAAGAATGACTGTCACATGCTGTTGTTTCTTTATATGCGTGTAAATAAACCATTTTATGAGGAAGTTTTGCACATCAACCAGCTTTGTGTAGAGGAAACTGTTGACCCCATTTTGCTTTCTTCTGTTTGTGAAGCCAATCTATCATATTTGTTTGGTTTTGGTACTCACTACTCACTTTACTCTGCTCTTTATTTCTAGCTAGTGGATTTCCATTAACCTGTTGCTTACCGAAGAATACAAGCAAAGATCAAACCTGTTACTCCTTTAGATCCCACGAAATCCTGCTCTTGAAGGTCAGTGTTTTATTTGTTTCTAACTGGAACTTGATGTTTCCCTATGATGATTTTTTTTTACCATGCCATATAGTTTTGATTGGTTTTGTGAAACAGTTGCTAATTGCTATTGCATATCCCTTCCCCTAAATTAATCCATTATCATGCATCTGTATAGCATTTGACACACTTCTTACCTTACTGGTTTGAGGTTAAATTTGATTATCACGTATTTAGATCTTTATTGTGTATCTAAATACTAAAGATAATTGTATGTTTACCACGTAGAAAATGGATCGTAGTTGGATGTATGATAGGGTCAATCCTGATAGGCGAGGCTTGAAAGATGAGTTTGTTAGTGGAGTTGAGGAGTTTGTCAACCATGCTAAGGAACAACCCTACTTTTTGTCCGAAGGAGGGATCAGATGTCCTTGTGCAAAGTGTAAGTGCATGAAGCTATTGGCTGCAAGCGAGGTAAAGGTTCACTTGTACAAGTTCGGGTTTAAGACAAACTATTTGATCCGGGTGAACATGGAGAAGTGGAGCAGGATATGGACCTAGGGGGTCATTCAAACAGTACTTGTCATGTGGATAATGATGATGAATTTATGTCAATGAATCATATGGTGTATGATGCTTTAAGGCCATTTGCCGATGCCTCCCATGTCAATGCTAACATGGGGAACGAGGCACTTAATGAAGACGAGATGCCCAATCCCGAAGCTCAACGATTTTACGATACATTAATCTCTGCAAACCAGCCCATTTGATCGTGATTTCCCAAAAGTGACAGAGGTTGGTTGGGGCAGATTGCAAGGGTATGGCGGGTATCATAATTGGACCAAACAAAGTATATTTTGGGATCTTCCATACTGGAAGGACAACTTGTTAAGGCACAATCTTGATATGATGCACATAGAGAAGAATTTCTTTGATAATGTGCTAAACACTGTCATGAATGTCAAGGGTAAAACAAAGGACAATGAAAAGGCAAGAATGGATATATCTGTGTTCTGTGCACGCAGGGACTTGGAGATGCAACCCTTACCTAATGGAAAGATGGGAAAGCCAAAGGCAAGCTACACTTTGTCACCAGAAGATGCAAAGTTAGTGTGTAAATGGATTAGCGAACTGAAAATGCCAGATGGCTACGCTTCAAACCTTGCTAGGTGTGCCGATGTCTCCAAGGGTAAGATTCATGGGATGAAAAGCCATGATTGTCATATATTCATGGAGTGCTTACTCCCAATTGCCTTTCGTTCGTTGCCAGAATGTGTATGGAAAACACTAACTGAATTAAGTTGATTCTTCAAAGATCTATGTTGTAATACATTGAGGATGGACGACTTGGTTAGATTGGAGCAAAATATTCCCATCATCATATGCAAGTTGGAAAGGATTTTTCCACCGGGATTTTTTGATTCAATGGAGCATCTTCCAATTCACCTACCCAATGAAGCAATCCTTGGTGGTCCGGTTCAATATCGGTGGATGTATCCATTTGAAAGGTAATTAAATTAATTTTTTAAGTATTTACATCTTGATTTCTTTCGAATTCAAAGATGTATGGTCATTTTACATGTAGATTCATGGGCGACGCAAAGCGGGCGGTGAAAAATAAGGCTAGAGTGGAAGGTTCCATATGTGCTTTCTACTTACAACGTGAGACAACCTATTTCTCGCTCTCACTATTTCAAGACCTTTAGCTTGTTGCCTACCACAAGTTTTAGGAACGATCCTCGATCGGGACATGAAGGCGTCCACCCAACGCTATCACTCTTGAACAAATCTGGTCGTCCTAGCGGGAAGTGTCAAACCCATTGGCTTACGAGATGATGAATGGAAATCTGCTCATGTGCATGTCTTTGATCAATTTCCATGAGGTTAAATCATATCTTGAGTAAGTAAAATTTGTATCCCTTCAAGTGTGTGCTTGACGCATTGAGTATTGTAGAGTTACTTATCAAAATTGTGCTTGATGTCAGTGCATTCTTGCAAAATCACTCCATCAATGATCAAGATGCTTTTGGTCGTATACATGCAGAATTTCCCACGTGGTTGAAGGAATATGTAAGTGTAATGTACAGAAATGATGAAATTATTAGCAATCACACCCTCTAAGAATATGTGTCTCTTCTATGTAGGTTTATGATGAGAGGAATAGGGTGATCAACACAAACATAAAGGCATTAGCTTGGGGTCCTATAACAAAAGCAACATCATGGCACATGTACTTTGTAAATGGGTACAGGTTTCACACTAAGGATTGGAGTGATGGTAAAAAAACCATAAATTGTGGGGTGCATGTAAAAGGTGTTCTTGAAGGAGGAGAAGATGATTTTTACGGCATTATCCAACGTATCTTTGAATTGGAATATCATGGTTTGAGTAATAAGATTGCTATATTTTTTCTTGTGAATGGTTTGATCCAACAAGGAATACAGGCACAAGGGTCCATCCACATTATAATATTGTCGATATTAAGATGAATAGACGGTATGGTCGATATGATCCGTTCATTCTTGCAGAAAAAGCAAGACAAGTATATTATGTCCCTTATCCGAAACGTGTAAAGACCTACGTGGTTGGTCTGCGGTAATCACCACAAAACCAAGGGGTCATGTGGAAGTCGAGGACATAGAGGATGAAGAGCCTTATCAGGCTGATGAGATGTCACCCGTTGTACCAATTACAGAAGTTGAACCATTACAAGGCTTACTTGATGAAACCATAAATGGGTTCGAACAAATAGTTGACCGTAATAACGATTCAATGGATCACGATGGTCAATCAGAAGATGAAGGTGTTTCAATAGAATGTAGTGATAAAGATGAGGAGAAGGGGGAGGACGAGGATGAGGATGAAGACGATTATGAGGATAGTGACGAGGATTAGATTAGATTATATGTTAAGAATATGCATTGTACTATTTTAATATGTATCCTAATGTGTCTTAACATGCACAAGTCAACTTTACATATATGTTTAGAATATGTATCTAACTATTTTAATGTGTATCTTATTATTTACAAGTTCAACTTTATATGCATGATTAGATCATATGTATATCTATATGTTATATTTTGCACTACAGTAGATGTCGGGGACGAGGTCGAGGGAAGATGCCTACCAATAGAGGTCGAGGGAGGCTTCTACGACCTGGCGATCTTGCTTTGCAGAGACACACCGCAAAATCCGTCGAGAGACAGGACTACGAGAACCACTGTTGAGCCTATAGCACCGCCGGTCCTTCCCTTCCCGGCCCGGTCGTCACACCACCACCTTCCGAGCCTACCCCAGGCACGTAGTCACTATGATCCCTACTCCGGGATACATGCCCCTAGGCAATTTGAGTGTGGTTCATCTTCATACCGCATGCCACAGGGCACGTGTTGCGGCGAGCCTCCCCACGAGGAGGTAAACCAACATTAGGAGGTGCGGGAGGGGGGATGAGGAGCAGGAAGGGGGGGAGGAGGAAGAGGAGGGGCATGACGAGCACGCCCCTCGTCAGCGTCGACCGAGGCGTGCAGGAAGGATGCCGTGGGAAGATCATTATATGTCCTATTGGGAAAGGGTAAGTTGGAACTTTCTTTGTTTCTTTATATATTTATTAAGCACTTGGTTTTATATATGCATTTGATTTGACATTTGACATTGAGTTTGGATTTTTGGTAGGTGGACTCCAGCAGGTTCTTTCTTGATGCGATTAAGTTTGCCATCACCTCACAATTTCGGGGTGTTCACCATTCTTTTTGTGGCCCTGATGAAGTGAGGGACTTTTGGTGGGCCAAATTTAGGGTAAGTTCTATATTGCTTTTTATTATTAGTCAGTGTAAGGGAGTATTTTAGTAGATTGCTTTTCATTCAAGTTGTTTATCTTTAAGCCTACGTTTGTTTAATTAACACAAGTTCACAGTTTTATTCAAGTTAACACATGTGAAGAGCTTATATATATACTTATTTATCTGATTAACTATTTTGATTAATTCTTCTTGCAGGATAGAGTTTCTTGGGATCCTCGTCATTACGATACCATCTTTAAGGTCTTTCAGCAAAAATGTGCAAAGCGTCTTTCTGACATCCTCGGCAAGAAGAGGAAGAAGGGGACGCAACCTAAATGGATGGGGGACGAGGCATGGATTGGTCTTCTTGAATATTGGCAAAGTGATGCCTTCCTAAAGATATCAACACAAAATAAGACCAATCGGGCTTCAGAATAGGGTGGTGCAGTTCACACGACAGGTCGCAGATCTCACCTTGAGGTGGCACTAGACATGGTATGCATTTACTTAATATTCATCGTTTAGTCCATTATCATATACTGATTTTCTTTGTAAATGAACATGTGTTGGCTTTTTGGGTAGGTCCAAACAAGTCAGGGGCCTGTGGATCCTGCTGAGTTTTTAGAGCCACCCACCAGAAGAGTTCTGGCGAATGGGTTGATAGCCGCTCAAAAAGAACATATGTAAGTTGGTCTTATACATCATTTTTATATAACTTTGTTATCAATGTATGTACCTTAATAAGATTTGTTTGTGTTCTTTACTAGGAAGAGTATCGCGGCGTTTGATTCAGATCTGAGACACAGGTTAATGACGCCTCCACAAATGGGATGCAGGAAGTGGATGGGGCGAGGAAGCTTCAATTGTGGCAGGATGTTGTTGGGGGTAGGACCCGGGGACGATGTTACGGAACTGCAGACATGTCTTTGAACGTCCGTTGTGGTATGTCTTCATTAACTCAGGAGTCTCATGTCTCTTCTAGCCATGGTAATGGGTTTGAGACTGAGGAGGTCGTTGCACTTCGTGAGGAGGCTACGAGCTAGGGAGGAGGCAGCCAAAGCTAGGGAGGAGGCTGCATTAGCTAGGGAACAGTTGTCAATTTGGAGGCCCGGTTTCACGCTATGATGGAGCGAATGGCAGCTTTAGAGCGTAATAGTAGTCGGGGTCGTCCGCATCCTGATTATGATGACGATCTTGACGACCATTCGTTAGATTAGGCATCATGTCATGGTCCCTCGCAGATGTTGATTTCCTTTACTTTAGACATTTCGCATTTCCTTTTCAAGTACTTTGAAGTTTGTGTTCATTTACTTTGTTATGTACTGTGTGGATTATCATGGGCAGTTTTGGTTCATCAACAATTATACAAGCTGTTCTTGAGACAAAAGTATTATAATGGTTTGAGTTGTAAGTGGAGAAAGAGTTGGTTCTATTATGTTTTTTATTTTGTTGGGTGATATTTCAAGTTTTATGCTTTATTTGACTCTGTTAGACTTGTTAAAAGGTTGGAGTACCGCAAGTGCTAAAGCAGGGCTATTATTGTTTATTAAGGATATCGGTGCTAAAGCAGGGCTATTATTGTTTATTAAGGATATTTTTTATTTTATATTTCCAGGTTTGTAATAATATAGCTACTTAATAAAAAAAATTAAAAAAAAACATTATTTGCGTAGGCTTGGCCGACGCTAAAGCCTACGCTATAACAAGGTAAATTAGTGAAGGCTGGGCCGACGCTAACTTTAGCGAAGGCCAAGCCGACGCTAAAATGATCTGAAATAGCATGGGCTTAGGCCGACGCTAATTTTAGCGAAGGCCAGGGCCGACGCTAAACTGCTCTAACAAAGCGTCGGCTAAAGCCGACGCTAAGTTTAGCGTCGGTCATTCCCTATTGTCTTTGCTGCCACTAAAAGCCGACGCTAAT
Source organism: Sophora flavescens (assembly GCA_030762895.1). NCBI lineage: Eukaryota > Viridiplantae > Streptophyta > Magnoliopsida > Fabales > Fabaceae > Sophora > Sophora flavescens. Next base: position 4,894,572 of record CM061070.1, read on the forward strand.
TTTAGCGTCGGCCATCATTTGCGAGGCTAAACGTTGCGTCGAGGCTTTTAGCGTCGACCACGACACCGACGCAAAGCCGACGCTAAAGTGGCCGTTAGCGTCGGCTTTTGCCTTGTAGCGTGGGCTTTTGGCCTACGCTAAAAGCTGATTTTCTTGTAGTGGCACAACCAATTAATCAGATAAAAGATTTAATAAGCTGTGAAAATTATATTCAATGTTTTATGGGAAATGTTGGAATATAATAGTGGTGAAAAATATTATTTTGGAAAAATAATGAGTTTTGAGAAATATTATTAGTTTAATGATTTATTAGTGTAAAAGTAATTTATGAGTCACGGTGAGAGCGTAACCGTGAATTTTTTTTTGTACTGCTAATTTTTACGCAAGAAATTCCGTAATATTGTAAAAAGTTATTTAGTGGAATTAATATTGGAAAATACTTTATTAAAATAATAATAATATAAAAAAATTAAATAAAAAAGTCAAAGTTTGACTTAAAAACATTTTCTTGGAAAATGATATACGATGGCATGTTTCGAAATTAATTACGAGGAAAGTTTAAAAGCAGCAGTACTTAATTTAAAAAGAGATTTAATCTGAATCGACTTATTAGAGTTGAAGTTTCATTAAAAAAGAAGTTGTTGATGATTTGACGTTATTTTGGAAAAAATGTGTTTCCAAAGGAAAAGTGGATTTTCTATTATTTGACGTTTTATAAACGAATTTCAAGTAGAAAGGATTTTCGGTAAATGAGTTTTGCTAAATGACGTAAAGGACGATATAGAACTTAGTAACTGAGATGTCGGGGTACTAGTGTTCTTATGACGTTGTCTTATTTTGGATTTGTTTTTCACAGACAAAAACGATGATATGGAACTTAATAACCGAGACATCGGGGTATTAAGGTTCGTTGTGTTGTAGACTGGGTATCTACTTAAAGAAGTTAAAACGTTTTGAGATGTTTTCTATTACCACGAACCTAAGATTGATTGCAACGGTCTAGGGGCTTCGTGATTGAGCACTTGAACTTTGAGGTCCTGTGTTGTTAATAAAAGTTGTAAAGATGTTAAAACGATGAAGCTTTTGAGAGCTTTGATGTTTAAAAATGATGATAAGTCGAAAGCTTTTGAGAGCTTCGATGTTTAAAACGATGTTGGGTTGTAAGCTTTTGAGAACTTTGATAAATAAAGATATAACACAAAGAAAAGTGTTGAGAAAAAAGTGTTTTCTTGCATGCATTTGGCAGACGTGCCATGATTAAACGAGTGATTACCTTGCGGCGTCATGGTAGATCATAAAGATGTTCTTATTGTGCCTGGTGGACAATGAGGTCCCCATCTACGTTGTGACACCTGTGCCACGATGTTGGACAGTTTGTGATGGGTTTTCTACGAGTGATTACCTTGCGGCGTCATGGTAGATCATAAAGATGTTCTTATTGTGCCTGGTGGACAATGAGACCTCATCTACGTTGTGACACCTGTGCCACGATGTTGGACAGTGTGTGATGGGTTTTGGCTGTGTGCCTGTAACAATCGAGTTTGATCAACTCATCACGAGGTTGGAGATATCTCATGAGATTAGGTGTGAATGTTTAGATGATGTATTGAAGTGTTTATGCATAGTTTTCCAACGTTGATGTTTGGGGTGTGAAACCCATTGATAAACGATGTGATATAATATGAATGAGTACGTTGTTATAGACATGTATATGTGTATGTGCCTTCTTTTGTGTTGCGCATTTAGCTATATGGTGATAAATCCATATATTGGCGTCTCACCCTTACAAACATATCAGAGTCTTACAAGGGGTATGATCCCTACAAGAAGAAGAAGGTTGGCTAGTTCGAGGCATGTTGTGCTGCTCCTATTGGATGTAGTGTCTGTTAGTTACAACCAGCTTAGGTCCTATTATGTTATATTATGTTTTGAGGATAAAACTGATTATGATTTAGGTGTGAAAACATACGAGGCAGTATAGTTGTATGACTTATATACATTATGTATTTAAGTGTGATTTGATTACGTTGTTGTTGTTCTGAGGTTAAAATAAAAAAAAAATTATCACCATATTTTGAAAAGATAAATGTTGAAAAAACATTATTTTCCGAAAGCAACCAGCAAATTAAGTTTTATTTCCGCAAACGGGTAACCATGTGATGACCCGAGTTAGGGTGTCACAAATATCATTTTAAAATAAAAATAATATTCAATTCTTTGCATTCAAATTATAAATAAAATTATTTCAAGGTTTTTACTGATCACTTCTGTCTTTAAATTAAAAAAACCTTGGAATGAATGAGTATCACCATTATGGATGGGAATGAAATATTGAAAGCAAAGTGTGAATTGCTGATTTTCTAATAAAGGGACACGTGTCAGCACCACATGATTTAAGAGGATTAGTTGATCATTAGTAATAATCAAAGAGGAATACTTAACACATAATGTTACATTACGTATTGTAATATCATTTTAAAATAAAAATAATATTCAATTCTTTGCCCTCAAATTATAGATAAAATTGTTTCAAGATTTTTGGTGATCACTTCTGTCTATAAATAAAAAAAAACCTTGAAGATGAATGAGTACCACCGTTATGGGTGGGAAGGAAATATTGAAGGCAAAGTGTGAAATAGTTAAAGAAAATGTTTGACATATTGGATTTAATTTAGGATAAAGCAAAAAAAAAGTTTGGTAGATATAGAGGCACAATTCAAGTTATTAATGATATCGCACGGGTGCAAAAATATTCGTGGTTAAAGGGCCCAAGCTACTAGCTACTTGGACCACACCTTATGTTTTTTAAAAAAAAAAAACTGGTTTAACATAATATATAAATTTCTCAAAGTGTATTGAATTGAATTTCAATATATTAAAATCAGTTTTCAAACAGTCTACATTTTTTTTTCCCAAATGAATTGGATTTCAATCTATTGAATTTTTCAGTGCACATTAAATTCAAGATTTTTTAATTGGTGCATAGTAAAATTGTTTCATTAAATAATGCATTTAAATATTTGCCAATTGTATTTGAACGAAGTCCAATATGCTTACCAAAAAACGGCTCCAGATTTTGGTTTTCAAATTGATGCATAACTGGCCAGCAACGCACGTGAACATGCATTTTTTTTAAATAAATAGATTATATAAATATGTTTTTGACATTTTATATTATATTTTGGTTATCATTTGAGAAAAAAACTTAATATTGATTTATTAAAACTACATAGATCTTCAACCTTGTTTTAATTAAACTTATTTGAACTTTTTAAAATAAATATTTAATTAAAATATTCAAAACAACCTTTTTTTTAGCACATGTAAGAATAAAAAGAATAAAAATATATATAACTCTAGGATATTGGAACGTTATATTGTCCTTAATACAAAGTATATGCATTGATTATTATTTTTTTCCATCTACTTCGATGACTATCCCGTCGCCAACCTGAGATGGGGACTAATCTCCTACGGGAGTTTGTTCGGCACATTTATGGGTGGCATCCCTCCCGGCTGAGATTTTCTCCATATCCAAGGCTCGAACCCAATACCTTTGTTAAGGGACGAGAGGTCTTTAACCACTCATGCCAACCTCAGTTGGTTATGCATTGATTATTTGCCACTGAAATACAACATCAGTTGTTCATTTTTGGCAACAACTTATAAAAGGGACCTTGGTAATCTGAGAGAATTTAAATATCAAGGTTGTAATATCCCGACTTCCACAAGGATACTACTAACTAATAATATATAAACCTGGTTATAGCATCAGGAATAATAGTTGAACATGGGAAATTTTGAAAATAAGTGAAACAAATTTGTACAAGATATTTTTGTAGAGTTGAACATATAATTGGAATTAATTTAATACAAATAACCATTTAGCCCCTAATCAACAATTCAATTTCATGTAAACATTGACTCCTAATAAGACTCCAACTTTGATCCGGCTGTGAAAACTAACGTATCTTGGGACACTATTGGGTGACTGTCAAGAAATCACCCGAACTTGCTTATCAGTTTCCAATATGTACCTGTTATCTGAAACAAAGAGGAGCCTAGTGAGAAATGAATCTCAATGAGTTCCTGCTTCAAGCAAAGCATATTAGTAAACAATATATTATGTTTAATTTTCCTCGTTGAATTACACATACTTATATGCACACATATCATAATTAACCTCAGGTAGTGGTAAAGTTTCTCATAGCCTACTTACCTCTCTATTTTGCCAGGTGTGCACTCCGTGGACTAAAGCAGGCTAAAGTAGGACTACTCAAACTTTATACCACCACGGAAGTTTTTCTCTTATAACTCATCCTTTCATCACCAGCTCTTTCTACTGGGTCCTTACTTGTATTAAGTTATTTACTGAATATGAATTTAAGCATAGGCATTTTAAGTAGAAAAACCTTTACTAGGTACCTCAAGTGTGAGCGGAAATAAGGCACGCATAGTTTAACCTGGTTGATATCGCAGTCAGAGCTCTATGACAACAATTAGGCGTCCCTTAATTGCTATTACCATATCCTGGCCTCCAAAAAAAATGAAGGACTTACAAAATATCTCACCCACAAAAATATTGTGGCCATAAAGAATGGCTAGAATAGTTTTGAAACCTTAGGTTTCACTAAACATAAACCATTTTAAGTTTTTAATGCCATGTTATGATTCATTTTCTTGTACTCTTCTCAAATGGAAGTCAAATGCATTAAATATTCATCAACCATACCAAGATGATAACTTCATTAAACATGCACAAAAAGCAAATAGTGAAGACATAGCACAAATGGAAATGTCACACATTCATATTACAATTCATACCAACCAAATCACCATGCAACAACCACTAAGTTAGATCATACAACCACGAAGAACACCATACCAATTGCACATATACATTTTATTCATGGTTGGACAAAATTAAAACACATAGAAATCTATTCCACACAATTCAAGTACCATATGCTCAAAGTTATGTAAACAGAATTTGCAGCAAATTGGAACTGAGTTTTCTCCATAAAAACTTCATCAAAATCAGAACTTCCCGAGCCTAAATTGTAACACCATAAGTCTATTTTCTATTAAAACCGGAATTAACACAATCCAATATTTTTACAATTTACTACAATTTAGTTACTAAAACAATGTCAGTTCAGAGTTCCCAGTACCAACAACAACTTAAATATCATTTTTCTTCTTCAATACCTAACGAAATTGAACCTTTCCAAAGCCCATTTCGAAGGAAAATGAGTCTACTTTCTAATGGTACAAAAATTACTTTGAAATAAGCCCTGTAGAGGAAGTTATGGATGAAACACTAACAGGGGTAAATTACGGGTTTGAAGGATTTGACAGCCCCTTGAGAATTTTTCATCCAAAACCATCCCTAATCAACATGAAATCAAAACCCCAATGTTACAAAGCATATATCAGTTCAGAACAAACATTCTACCAAAGCAATTTAAACAATCTAACAAGTAATTGGGATTTATGGTTACCCAATGTTACAAACAACATAAGCAGAATTTCAGCAGTTTTAAGTTAACTTCTATGATTTCATTAAAATACCAAATGAAGTCAGATTTGGACAAACGACCCCTATATGGAAAGCTAAACAAGTATAGTTTATGAATAAAATTTTATTCTTGGAGAATAGCCTTCCAAAAATTACAGTTTTGATAGGAAATCATCTGCACTCAGAAAACAGGACAGCTGCGATACCCTAACTTGTAACAGGTTTTTCTCCATCAATACTCAATGAAAAACAGAAACATCAGTGTCTAAAGTGTATTATTTCGAGTCTACTTTCTAAAAAAATAAGAATCATACCAAACAGAGCACTATAGAAATAGTTACAAATAAGATATTACACATGTGTCTATACGGGTTTCTGACCAGTAACTTCATTTGGGACTTTTCACAAACAAATTACATGCATGCAATTGAAATAATTTATATCATCAATATGTACTCAATTGACTTCATAGAATCAACATGCAGATACCAAATCAAGCAAGAAAAGCAAGCAAAACAAAATTCCTAAGCTTGGATTTATGGTTACCGAGCACTAAACTAAGGAAACTCACATAAGCAAAGAATGGAGATAGTGTGGTGGAGGTTTATTTCCTTAGAATTCCCTCGCTGATCTGACTTTGCTCCTCCTTGCTCTCAAGTGTGGCTGCTTCAAACTCACTTCACAAGGAAAATTGATGTTTGTTTCATGTTGATTTTTCAAGAAAACGGAAGAAGAAGAAGAAGAGGTTATAGAGGAGGCCGAATTATGAAGGAAGAGGGGAAAGGAATGTGTTGTTTCTGCAAGTATAGATGATGATAGTTGTGTTGTCCTGCCCTAAACTCCCTCTCTTGGTCGAATTTGTGAGCTTGAAGGGTAGAGAATGGAGGCTTGGTTTAGGTTTAGGGTTTGAAGAGGTAAAACATGGAGGTTTTGATGAAGAAGAATGAAGCAAAAGTCTCATTTTCCTTCTTTTTCTTGGTCTGGCCGAATTGTATAAGGGAGGGGAGTTTGAGTGAATAAAAAAATATATTCCTTATTCATTTAACCAATAGGGCTAAACTTCCTTGATAAAACCCAACTTACTCTATACACCTCTTCAACTACTAAATACACCCCTACCTTAATTCTAAACATCTCTTTCTTAACAAATCTATAACATTTATTATTTACTATCCTTAAAACACTTATCCCTTAAAAATAGGCTCCTTCTATTTATTGGGTAATACTATTTAGCTGGCTAGAAAATTTGGGATGTTACAAAGGTGGTGGGAGAAATGAATTAAAGAAATTTTCAAGAGAAGATAATAAAAATTAATTTAATATAAAGAGCGAACTTACATAGGAAATGGGAGAAAATTAAATCAAACATGGATTCAATTAAGTAAATTATATTTAGAAATGAATACTCATCTTGAAAAGTTTTAGTTGCTCTTAAAATATATATATATATATATATATATATATATATATATATATATATATATATATATAGTATTAAATATTGTGAGAAATACAATATCAAGGGAAGTGGAAGAAAAAATGTTTGATAACTCATAAATTTGCTTTGAAAAAGAAAAACCAAATTCACTATAAAAACACATGGCAACTATGAAATGACAAATTTTTATTTCTTTAAAGAACATAAAAGTATTAATATTTTAAGTAATTAAGCTTACTTTACAAAATTCTATAATACTTCTTAAGCTATGTATTAATAAAACTATTAATAAAAGATTTTTTTTATTTGTTGCGACAAAATATTGGACTATTTAACTATTAGCAACCTTTTTTATATATTTTGGATGTCAATAAATTAAAGAAAGACATCTTATGCATACATTTTACATATTCAAATAATTTTGATTAGAAAAATTATATTAATTAAAACTCTTAAAATTAATGATAAAATATTCTTCCATAAAACTTGGCATTGCTAAAAGGATGAAATCTGTTTCTCAATAATAGTTATTTAATATATTCTGCATTAAAATATAAAATGGGAAATGGGTATCACTACTATTTAAAAAAGATATTGGCCTTTTTTTATGTGTATGAATTAAAGTTATGATAACATAACAGATTTGATCGATAATATTTTAGTACTCACTTTATTATATTTAAAGATATTGTTATTCTTCGATAAAAAAAAAGATATTGTTATTCAAAACTCCAAAGCAAAAAGGAATGAAGTATCAATTTAAAAAATAAACACCGAACAAAATAGAGGGAAAAAAGGTTTGCAACTCAACTAAACTTACAAAATATAACATGTTTTCCTTGCATGTTTAAGAGCCCTTAAAGGTTGTTCACATTCACTTCAAGATTATAATATCCCATTAGACTAAACTTTCTCAACTTTTATCTTCAACAATTTGGGGCTTTGGCCTTAGTACGTAGAGGACAACTCGTCTTCATTATCAGCAACATTCGTTCTCTTCAATTTCAACATGACTCTTCTTTGAAAGTATTGCAAAATCAATGCACTTTCACATATTTGTGAATTGGATTCCTGCGTAAAAAAAATATAACAAACAATGGTTATATATGATACAATATCATTCAAAAGCACAATCTCTACATTATTTCCTAATTGAGGTTGCAAAATATTTAGTTGTTCACTCTAGAAGAACAAATTTCTCAAGAGAGACTTGTTCCTGCCGAGATCCGGTTTACAGGAGCCTCGCCGTGAACGTCAAACCAATGATGAATATTAGGGTTGTTTTATGATTTGGCTTGACAGAATTCAGTGATTCCGGTCCTATGTATCCCGAAGGGAATCAAAGCCGGACGTAGTTCTTGATTCAACCCTTGGCCGTTGTGATCTCGATCTCTTAATTTTGTATCGGACGAATACTAGGGAGCAAGGACTCTCTGATAGTCTCTTGGTCGACGTTAGTTTCTCTAATACGCTTAAGAGAGAGTCACCAGTGTTGAGTGAAAAGTGAGTCTCTTATGAGGGGTACTCCTCCTTTTATAATAGGATTCCCCTACCTCTTAGAGATCTGATTTATCTCTTAATATCTTTTGGAGATATGATTTATCTCTTAATATCTCTTTTGAGATATGATTTCTTAATTTAAGGGATATTATCCCTTTTAACCAGATAAGGTTATTTTAGATAATATCAGGATTTAATATCAATATCTTATTTCTTTAATTAAGCGATCTTCAATTTATTGTCTTTAATTTCCGGACTGGGCCGGGTACTTGAGCTCGGTGGCCGGGTTAGTAACCTCGGCCAGTACACAAGCCCCCCAAGCTTTGAGCTGATGAAGCGTAAAAGCTTTTACGATGTTAGCCGATCTCAGGAACTCGGTTTCATTTTTTGTTTTTTAGGCGAGGTGAGGCCCTTGACCGAGTTTCACATTCTGCCTATATATATACGTCCTCCAACTCGGTGAGCAGCACGGGTGGCCGAACTTATGTCACTTTGTATCTCGGCTCATACACAAGTCCCCCCAAGCTTCGAGCCAACGGCGTGGGAGCTTTTCTGTTGGAGCCGAGGTTAGCCGCGGTGGAGGTGAGTGCTTTGTGCTGACGCCATGCCTTCTCGAGCCTCGAGATGGAAAAGAAACGTTACCTGGTGTGACACGTGGCCCACTCGGTACTGTTCCCAAGATTTATGGATTGTGGCGTGCTCCTAGTTTCCCGTGAGAGCGGTTTAATACCCTGACATTACTGCCACGTGTGGCCTTCCCATTTGCTTGGCGAACTCGGTCAGAGATACGAGGGGACATTTCCCTGCTTTCACCCAACAACCCTCATTAATGCAAGGGGGAGGTGTTGTTCTCGTCTTTCATAAGTTGGGCCGAGGTCATAGGTCTTTGTGCTTCCGTGAACCCTAGACCACTTTATCGTGTCATTTCTAACCCGAGCGTTTACACTTTCCTTCTGCTTCAGGTACGCCCCATTCCTCTCCTTCAAGTTCCCTGACTTTTATTTTTCGTGATTACTCCTCCATGGAATCTTCATTTGAGGTATCTCAGGATGTCTCTTATGGGGTTCAAGTCGTAGGACCTGAAATCCGTCTAATTGGGGGTTCTCCCCATTCTTCCCCATCCTCTTCTCATGGTGGTGGCGGTGCCGTTGGTGGCTCTTCCTCCTCCGATGGGAACAGCTCAGTCACTGCTGATGCGGTTCCCATCCCCACACGTCGCAGGCGTACTACCAGAGCGCCCAGGGTGCCATACCCAGATATCGTTATTCCTGGGTATTTCTGGGTGAGACCCGATGTAGGGGCTTTTCACTCCAACTTTAGGAACTTTGAATCCCTCTTCCCATTACAAAACAAAATTTCTTCCCTAGAAGGTGGTGTGGAGTGTCTTCCATGTTCTGGGGACGAACATGTCTTCCTTCATCCTTCTCCAGGGCAGCCCTCTTTTACCTATGTATATAAAACCTTATTTGCACAAATTGGGGTCCGTCTTCCTTTTTCCCAGTTTGAGTGTGATGTGCTAAAAATTATGAATGTTGCTCCCACCCAGCTTCACCCGAATAGCTGGGCCTTTTTAAAGGCCTTCCAGATCCTGTGTGAGCAGATAAGCATAGTGGCCACTGCTCCAATCTTCCTTTATTTTTACAAGGTCAGGTTTGGGGACCGGGTCGGTTGGATTTCCCTTAGTGGGGCCGAGTCGGGGGGTATTATCGGACTCTACAAGAGTTCGTATAAGTTCTTCAAGTCGGACTTTTTCAAAGTCCGGCCCACTGCCGGGCACGAGTCTTTATTTTACGACTCGGATGGAGTCTCCAGATTTCCCCTTTACTGGCAACCCCACCCTACCAAATTCAATAGTTATGACGTCGGCTGCATGACAACGCAAGAGAGATCCGACGTTGAGTTCTTAAAACTCTATCCTCGGCCGTTGCCTTGTGGTAGACTTTTGTTGCTTCCTAAGTCACCAACTCGGCAAGCCGATTTTGAGTGTAAGTAGTAGTTGTTGGGTACTTTACTTGTTCAACCGTGTGTTTGTATCTAACCTATTCTTCTTTCTGCAGTGATAATGGGAAAATTCAACTACAAGGCCTTGATAAAGAAGTCGGCTGCTGGCGGATCAGCTGTCGCGGCCAATATTAAGGGGAAAAAGAAGAAGTCTGTTGAAGCTTCTGAGTTGAACGTTCGTCCTTCGAAGAGGACGAGGGCTGATCCGGAGCCCGAGGTGCCAACCGGAAACTCTCCTCCGCAACTGATGATCGGAGAGACTCCTCCTTCCGGTAGCCGGCCGAGCAACGCTCCTTTGGTGACCGATCTCACTTCGGACACCAAATGGTACAACGGTAATTGTAATCCGGGGATCAGCTCGCTCTGGGGCGAGGAGTTCGATCCTGCTGGCCTAATTGATGGCCAGGTGCTGAAGCCATCCGATGCCCGGTTGCTGTTAGAACAGGGCCCTGAGGAAAGTATGGAGGCGGCTGGCGCCTATGCTCTCCGCATTGCCTCCATCACACGCTTCTGGAGCCAGCACCTTATTGACAATGCGAAGAAGATAGAGGTGATGAGGGCGGATGCGGCCCGAGCTTTGACGGTGAGGGATGAGCTTACTGTGAGGAACAAGGCCGGGTCATCAGTCAGCTGAAGGCCCAGAAGACGCAGCTGGAAGAAGGCCGAGCTACTCTTACTGCCGAGCTTGAAGCGGAGTGAACTGACCGACTTAATCTTCAGAATGTAGTAAAAGGGCTGGAAGCCGAGAAAGAAGCCAGCCAGGAGTTGCGAAAGTTGCTGGAGGCCGAGAAGGAGGAGAATCGGAGGCTCCGTGCTGATCTAGCTGAAGCTGAGGCTTCAATCATGAGGGAGCATGTTAACGATTTCTCCCAAGCCGTGAAGCAACTCCAGCATTTCAACCCTACTACCGACTGCTCCAGTGCCGATGTGGACAAGGATTTTAACCGAGACGGGATCCTTGTGCCATTGGCCGAGATGGAGGATGAGGATGAGGATGAGGCCGTAACTCCTGGAGAAGAGGGCGAGGATCAATTGGACGAGGAGGAACCCGAAGGTGAAGTGGACCACACTGGCCAGATTAACATCGTCCCTTCCAATGCCGAGGAGAACCTCGATTCCTGAATTTGTATAAGTGGTTTAGAAATATCTTTGTTTTTTTGTGAGACTTTATGTATTTGGGGACTTGCCCCTTTATCTTAATGAAATTTCTTATTTAACTTGTGGATCTATTTACATCTTGGCAAATTTTCTGATGTTATATGGGTTTGGTTCGTTGACCCCGATTGATCAATGTTAACCTGATACATCTTTAAAGGCTCGGTACTTCGACCCTTAATCGGTCGAATGTGGCTCGACCAACCCCTTTAGGATTTAGCACCTCTTTAGGTTTTAGCTCCTTTTTATGATTCAAACACCTTTAGAGGCTTCGGCTGGCCTCTTCAGGGTTTAGCACCTTCTTAGGTTTTAGCTCCTGCTTAGGAGTTACGTACCCTTAGAGGCTTCGGTTGGCCTCTTCAGGGTTTAGCACCTTTTTAGGTTTTAGCTCCTGCTTAGGAGTCAAGTACCTTTAGAGGCTTCAGTTGGCCTCTTCAGGGTTTAGCACCTTCTTAGGTTTTAGCTCCTGCTTAGGAGTCAAGTACCTTTAGAGGCTTCGGTTGGCCTCTTCAGGGTTTAGCACCTTCTTAGGTTTTAGCTCCTGCTTAGGAGTCAAGTACCTTTAGAGGCTTCAGTTGGCCTTTTCACGGCTTAGCACCTTCTTAGGTTTTAGCTCCTGCTTAGGAGTCAAGTACCTTTAGAGGCTTCGGTTGGCCTCTTCAGGGCTTAGCACCTTCTTAGGTTTTATCTCCTGCTTAGGAGTCAAGTAATATAACAGCTCAATTGAAGGAAAATAGAATTTTTATTCATTAATTTTTCCTAGTGTGCCTCGTTAAAACCTTCTCGGTCAAAACCTCGTGGGAAAAAGACCGAGATAGGAAAAAGAGTGCATCACTTCTAACTTCAGCTACAATAAAATTTGAGATGGGAAGTGTTCCATGTCCTGGGGACCAACTTTCCTGACAATTCCTCAAGCCTGTAGGCACCATTTCCTAGATTTTCTGCTATCCTGAATGGGCCCGACCAATTTGCCACGAGCTTACCCTCCCTGGAGTCTTTTCTCGCGTCGCTTTGCAATCTTAGCACCAAGTCACCCTGCACAAATTCCCTTGGGCGGAGTCTTGAGTTGTACTTCCGAGTTGCCCTTTGCTTGCACAGCTCGTCTCTGATCCTGGCGGCATCTCGGACTTCTTCGACCATGTCGAGCTCAACTCGGAGTTCTTCATTATTTTGGCTTTCATTGTGATGCTGCCTTCGAAATGAGAGCATACCGAGTTCAACTGGAATAATTGCATCGGTTCCATAGGTTAGTTTGAACGGTGTCTCTCCCGTTGAGGATTGCGGCGAGCAATGGTAGGCCCACAGAATGCTCGGAAACTGCTCAACCCAAGCTCCTTTTGATTGTCCCAGCCTTCTTTTGAGCTCGTGTAGAATAACCTTATTGGCTGCCTCTGCCTGGCCATTCGTTTGTGGATGCTCTACCGAGGTTACTTTGTGTTTAATTTCGAGGTTGGAATAGAACTCTCCGAGCTCCTTATCGGTGAATTGCTTCCCGTTGTCTGTAACAACTGCATAGGGAAGGCCATGCCTGCATATAATGTTTTTCCATACAAAATTCTGGATCTTCTTGGCAGTTATCGTAGCCAATGGCTCTGCTTCAATCCACTTGGTGAAGTAATCTACTCCAACCAGAAGGAACTTGACTTGACCCTTGGCCACTGGGAAAGGACCGACTATGTCCATCCCCCACATGGTAAAGGGTCATGGCGAGAACATGGAGTGGAGCTCCTCTCCTGGTGCACGGGCTATGTTGGTGAACTTCTGACAAGGGTCACACTTATTGGTCCAGGTTGAACAATCGAGTCTCATGGTTGGCCAATAGAACCCTGCTCGCAAGATCCGAGCTTCCAGAGATCGGCCGCCTGAATGCATTCCGCAGATTCCTCGGTGCATCTCATCCATTACATACTCAGATTGCTCCTTTGTGAGGCTTTTTAACAATGGCCTGGAGAATCCCCTTTTGTACAGTTCTCCGTCGAGGATGGTGTAGTGACAAGATTTCAGACGGATTCTTCTCGCCTCCCTTTGGTCATCCGGTAGCTTGTCCGAGGTTAGGTACTCCCAGATCGGAGTCATCCAGCCCCTGTCATAGTGCTCGGTTACTGATACTTCGACACTCTTGATGCTCGGCTCGAGGAGGTTTTCTTGAATAAAAGTTTTGAGTTGGCCAGCCCTCTTTGTGCTTGCTAATTTGGAAAGCAAATCTGCTCTGGAGTTTTCTTCTCGAGGTATGTGCTCAATGGAGAAATGCTCAAACTCGGAGATGAGACTATTAACCTTGCAGAGATATCTGGTTAATTGGGGGTCTTTTGTCTGATAATTGCCCGCGACTTGTCCCGTTACGAGCTGTGAGTCACTTCTGCATTTTAGCTCCCGAACCACGATTTCTTTGGCTAGCAATAGCCCAGCAATAAGGGCTTCATATTCTGCTTGATTATTTGAAGCAGTGAATCCAAACTTCAACGATTGCTCGAGGATCAGATCATCGGGTCCTTCCAGAATTATTCCCGCCCCGCTTCCTTTCCGGTTGGATGATCCATCAACGTATAGGAGCCAGAGGAAGGACTCCGACCTTGGTTTGGAAGAAAGCTCGGTAATAAAATCAGAGAGGCACTGGGCTTTCACTGGCCCCCTCGGTTCATACTGTAGACCGAACTCTGACAACTCCACTGACCAAGTTATCATACGTCCAGCTAGATCAGGTTTCCTGAGTACCTGCTTGATCGGATGATCCGTCTTGACGATGACTTGATGAGATTGGAAATAGGGTCGTAACCTCCGAGCTGCCATCACTAAGGCGAGAGCCAGTTTTTCAATTACTTGGTATCGCGTTTCCGCGTCTTTCAGGATTCTACTGACGTAGTATACCGGCATCTGTTGCTCCTCCTCCTCCTGGATAATTACTGCACTGATTGCATAATCATTGACGGAGAGGTATAGGTACAGATCTTTGCCGAGCTGAGGCCGAGTGAGGATTGGGGGAGATGCCAAGAAGAGTTTCAGATCTTCGAATGCCTTCTCACATTCTTCAGTCCAAATGAAATCCTTCGGCTTTTTCAGGAGCTGGAAAAAAGGTCTTGCCTTTTCTGCAGACTTCGGTAGAAAGCGGGATAGGGAGGCCAATCGGCCGGCCAGCCTCTGAATTTCCCTTACATTCTGAGGACTCCGCTTTTCCATGACGGCTCTGCATTTATCTGGATTGGCTTCGATGCCCCGGTGGGTTAGCATATACCCCGAGAATTTTCCTCCCTGTACACCAAAAGAGCACTTCTCTGGATTCAACCTCATGTTGTACTTTCTGAGTTGGCCGAAGATTTCCTTGAGATCGGCAGGGTGCTGAGTCGGATCGTCGGATTTTAATACCATGTCATCAACATACACTTCTAAGTTCTTTCCAATTTGACCTGCGAAAACCTTGTCCATAAGCCTCTGATATGTCGCCCCGGCATTCTTCAAGCCGAAAGGCATTACTCGGTAACAGTAATTAGCCCCATCAGTCATGAATGCTGTTTTTTCCTCGTTGGGGGGGTACATCCTGATCTGGTTGTAACCGGAATATGCATCCAAGAAGGACAAAACCTTGTAACCCGAGGCCCCATCCACCAGCCTGTCAATGTTGGGTAAGGGATAGGAATCCTTTGGGCATGCTTTGTTGAGGTCGGTATAGTCGGTGAACATGCGCCACTTACCATTGGCCTTTTTGACTAATACCACGTTGGCTAGCCAAGTGGTGTATTTCACCTCTTGGATGAAATTTTCTTTGAGTAGTTTAGAAGTCTCCTCGGCCACAGCTCGGCGCCTTTCTTCACCCAGCTTCCTTTTTCTGAGTTACAGGTTTAGCTTCAGGACATATAGACAGCTTATGGCACATAAAGTTAGGGTCTATGCCCGACATATCCGATGTCTTCCAGGCGAACAGGTCAGCATTCTTTATTAGTACCATGTGAATCTTCTCTGAGTGAGGGGTCCAGCTGACTACCGACGTGGGTGCACTGTTCAGGATGGGCTCCCAACTGGAACCTCTCTAAAGACTCCGTTGACTCGGCTCTGGTCTCATACATCTCCGCCCTTGGGTCCAGCTCAAACATGCTGACTGTACTAGCTGAATCTACTGAGCTGACCGAGCTTACCGCCTCTGCTTTACCATCCTCTGCTTTCTTTGGGTCGTCCTGGTGACGGGTAACCTTCAGGCTGTCCACATAGCACTGCCTTGCCAGCCTTTGGTCAGCTCGGACTGAAACTATCTCCCCTGAGCCGGCCGGGAATTTCATTGTCAGGTGTGGGGTAGAGACAATCGCCCCGAGCTCATTCAACGTCGGTCTTCCGATAAGGATATTGTACGACGTGGTGGCATCTACAATGACATACCTGACTGATACAGACTTGGAGAGTCTGCCTTCTCCGAACGTTGTTAAGAGATCTATATACCCTCGGGTCTTGACTTGTTCTCCGGCAAACCCTACCAGCTTATCCTCCTGCTCTTTTATCAGCTTTTCAGGGATTCCGAGCTTCTTGAAGGTTGCCAGGTAGAGAATATCGGTCGAGCTCCCCTGGTCAATAAGCGTTCGTCTGACCGAGAAGTTGGCTAGCTCGGCCGTTATCACCATCGGGTCATCCTGGTTGGGATCTACCCCTTGGAAATCATCATCTGTGAATGTTATGGGGGGCATGGCTCTTGGAGGTCTTCCAGACACTGCGCTAACAGATCGGAGGGCTTTGACATGCCGCCTCCGAGCTGAGCTCGTTGCTCCTCCTCCTGCAAATCCCCCCGAGATTGTATTGATGACCCCCCTGATTGCTCCCTCTGATTCTTCGACAGGGGGCCTTTGGTTGTTCTGGCGATCTCCGCCCTGATGATTTCTTCGACTGTTTGCATCTCGGTCTCAGTCATCATGACCGTGTCTACGTGGTCTTTGACCGAATCGCCTGCCTATATTGTCATCTCGGCGGACGAATCGGTCGAGACGGCCTGCTTGCACCAACTCCTCAATCTTTTTTCTGGAGTGTTATGCATTCTTCAGTGGAGTGTCCATAGTTCTGATGCCACATGCATTCTTTGCTTCTGTCAGCATTGTCCAATGTTTTGGACGGTTCAGGTAAGGTAAGCAATTCTGCTCTGCACACCTCCTGCAGGATAGCTGCCCGAGATCGGTTCAGCGGAGTGTATGATGGATACCTGGAACGCCTCTGCGGAAACTCTCTTTCATTGGTTTTTTGGGTCCTTTGTGAGTCAGACCCTCTGTTTCTGTCTTTGTTCGAGGCTGAGTTCTTGTCCTCGTAACCTCTTTCTCGCCTTTTAAACTCTAGCATCTCTTCTGAGTTCATGAACCCTGTAGCCTTTTCCTGTAGCTCCTCAAAATCTTTCGGTGGTTTCCGGGATAGGTACTCGAAGAATGGTCTTGGATTAAGACCGGCCATTACGGTGTGGAGGCAGAGTTCCGAGCTCATATTGGGAATCAGGATCTGCTTCGCGTTGAAGCGGGCCATGTAATCTCTGAGTGACTCATTCCTTTCCTGTTTGAAATTTACCAGTGAGACTGAGTGCCTCCTATGCCTTCGGCTTGCCACAAATTGTGCAGTGAACTTGGTTATGAGCGCATCAAAAGAATCAATTGACCGAGGTGGCAGATTTGTTAACCAGGTCAGAGCTGGGCCTTGCAGGTTAGTTGGAAAAACTTTGCACATGACGGCCTCCGAATCAGTCACCAAGTAAATAGAGGAAATAAAGGACTCCACATGCTCGGTTGGGTCAGTGGTGCCATTGAATTTGTCGATGTTAAGGGGCTTAAAATGGGTTGGCACATTTACCTCGTTAATGTCCTCGGTGAAGGGGAGCCTCGGTCGTCGGTCTGATGTCCTTCCTTTCTGACTAGTCCTTTCTGTATGGGACTTGACTTCTAAAGCCCCGGGAGGGGGCTTGGTTTTGGATGCTCGGTTAGTGCCCCGAGGAGAGTGCGTCAGAGGATCCTTCTGGCCGATCTCGAGTGAGGATTGCTCTCCGTCTGAAGGTGTCAGGGACCTTTCCCTTTTTCGGGCTTTCAAAAGCTTCTGATTCTGCGCCCGTATCTCCTCGTTCTCCTTCAGAAGCTGCTGGAGTTGCTTCATAATTTCCTCCAACCGAGGGTTATCCTCACTATGGGGGGAGAGGAGATGATTGTTGTGGTTCTGGGCGTCCGAAGCCTCATGACCCTAATGATTCATGCTGCTCCCCCTCCTCGCAGTCCATTCCGTGTGGTCACCATCGAGCTTGTCTTGTGGAACCGGGGAAAGTTTTGCCTCGGCCCCACGGTGGGCGCCAAATGTTCCTGCCGAGATCCGGTTTACCGGAGCCTCGCCGTGAACGTCAAACTAAGGATGAATATTAGGGTTGTTTTATGATTTGGCTTGACAGAATTCAGTGATTCCGGTCCTACGTATCCCAAAGGGAATCAAAGCCGGACGTAGTTCTTGATTCAACCCTTGGCCGTGGTGATCTCGATCTCTTAATTTTGTATCGGATGAATACTAGGGAGCAAGGACTCTCTGATAGTCTCTTGGTCGACGCTAGTTTCT
Source organism: Sophora flavescens (assembly GCA_030762895.1). Taxonomy (NCBI): domain Eukaryota; kingdom Viridiplantae; phylum Streptophyta; class Magnoliopsida; order Fabales; family Fabaceae; genus Sophora; species Sophora flavescens. Next base: position 4,912,736 of record CM061070.1, read on the forward strand.
CTAATACGCTTAAGAGATAGTCACCAGTGTTGAGTGAAAAGTGAGTCTCTTATGAGGGGTACTCCTCCTTTTATAATAGGATTCCCCTATCTCTTAGAGATCTGATTTATCTCTTAATATCTTTTGGAGATATGATTTATCTCTTAATATCTCTTTTGAGATATGATTTCTTAATTTAAGAGATATTATCCCTTTTAACCAGATAAGGTTATTTTAGATATTATCAGGATTTAATATCAATATCTTATTTCTTTAATTAAGTGATCTTCGATTTATTGTCTTTAATTTCCGGACTGGGCCGGGTACTTGAGCTCGGTGGCCGGGTTAGTAACCTCGGCCAGTACACAAGCCCCCCAATTTTTGAGCTGATGAAGCGTAAAAGCTTTCACGATGTTAGCCGAGCTCAGGAACTCGGTTTCATTTTTTGTTTTTTAGGCGAGGTGAGGCCCTTGGCCGAGCTTCACATTCTGCCTATATATATACGTCCTCCAACTCGGTGAGCGGCACGGGTGGCCGAACTTATGTCACTCTGTATCTCGGCTCATACAAGACTCAAAGGGAAATGTTCCATTTGATTGCCTATATTTTTATAGTGCCCATATGAGGTTAGATAAAGATTAAATTTGCATCGGGAAGATAAAAGAAACAACTCAAACATGAATTTAAGTAAATTACATTGGAAAATGATTCATCATCTTTAAATTATCTATTTTCTTTAAAAACATCTATAAATCTATAAATATTCTAATAACATAAATTTAGTAGCTCATATAAAGACAATCCATAGAAATTATAAATCTATAAAGATCCTATCTTGAGAAATAATAAATATAAAAAATTATTTTATTGCATGTAGTATTGGAAATGACTAAAATTATGATAACAATTTTCATTGATAATAATTTAGGACTATTTTGTTAACCATGTACAGCAATTAATTTTAAGTTTCTTTAAAATATAACATTGGAAATGGTACCACAATTATTAATAAAATTATAATTCCTATGAGGTAAAGTTATGATAAAAAATTTGATTGATAATAATTTAGGACTATTTGGTTATCACAATCTATGCACTGTAATTATTTATTAGTTGTTTTAAATAAACTATATTGAAAATGGTCGAAATTCTTGAAATGATTTAATGTTTTTGAAAATATATATGATTAAATGTTGAGAGAAATTCAATAACAATGCAAGTGGGAAAATAAATGCTTGATAATTTATAATTTGTTTATGCGACACCCCTTCTTGGGTCATCACATAGTAACACGATGCGAAAAAATAAACTTTAATTATGCTGGTTACTTTCTGAAAATAATATTTTATAACACTTTTCTTAATACAAAAATGATGATAAATTTTTTTCTTTTTCTTTTTAACTTAACAACATACAACTACATACCCAAACATAACATAACATATATATATATATATATATATATATATATATATATATATATATATCATATGTATCAACAGTTTTGTACAAACTATATTACTATACGAGCATTTATCATAACAGGTCATTCTCAACATAACAAAGTAAAGAAAATAAAACATAACTCACACGTAGCGAACCGTCTATGACCATATACAAAATCATGGCTCTCAGTAGTCAGAAATAGACTGACGAAGTCACTACCCCAAAAATGGAATCCACCTACAGCTGGTCATATCTAACGATACCCATTAGGAAGACCATGGTGATCAATCCCACTCCCCGCAGAAGTGTCCAATGAAGACACGACTGCACCCTCATCCGGTGAATTGTCATCGTCATCAAGAGGGATGTACTCGGGCTTATCCTCAATGAACTCCTCCGGATCCTCCTCAGGATCTATAACCATCTACTCTGGAGGTGATGTCAGTGCTGCCTCAGCTGAGGTTGTGCAATAGGAGGGATAACGTCAAGCTCTCCCTGATCAACCAAATGTTGTAGTAGGAACCACATCGGAGGTAGGGGTATCTATGGTCTCTACCGTACGATGCTCTCGTTGTGGTCCGGTCGCTATGGTGCCCTCTAAAGTACGTATAGCTCCGGTATATGTTGCACTGTGAGCTCCCGGGTTAATAACCCACGCACCTATGTTCTCTGCATCCTCAAAACGGAGGGAACGAACCCCCATGTGTGCCAACGGTATCTCCGGATCCATCTATACTCAAATAGAAATATACGCCACGAAGAAGAGGAACCAACAATAAAACGCGCAAGGGTGAGAACCAATATATGGATTTTAAAACAATAACCATATGCACGACACCCAAACATCATATAGCATGTATATTAAAAAATAAACAATTTATTTATCAAAGGGTTTCATACCCGATAGTCGTCGTCGTTTTAAAAACAATGACACTTCAATATTCATCATCTCAATTTTGTACTTAATCTCCCGGAGATTCAATCACCAAATAAATGAGTTGATCAAGCTCTCGTTGCCAAATCAGGCATGTTTTAATCGTTGCCAAATAAGGCAAGTTTTAAATTAACCATAGCACTGTCCAAATCGAGGCACAATGGTTACTATTTATAGTATATGGTTTCATTGTCCATCAAGGCACAATGATGCAACTTCATGAATACTTGCCGTCAAGAATTCAAGTCCAATGCATAGGCACGTCTGCCCCAAAAATGCATGTAAAACGTTTTGTTCACATCATTTTCTTTGTGTTCATTCTTTCCTTATTGAAGCTCAAAGGCCACGACCAACCCAACATTTAAACATTTAAGTTTATCAACCATTCCAATAAGACATACTCCAAGTCAAAATGTGTAAATCACAAAATCTAGACCGATGCACCAGTCTTAAATACGTAGATTTTAGCACACAAAATCAATACAACGTTTTATAGGACATATAGTCCATAACTTCACCTTTAGGACACCCGTCTACACTATAGAACACTAGAACCCCGAAATCTCGGCCTCTAGATTCGTTTTTCATTTTTAAAATCATTTTGGTTCTGTGAAACACAAATCAAAAACAAAATTTCCTAAACTTATCCAAGTTGTTGGAAATAACCTGTTGTATAAAACTACTTTACAGAAAATCCTTTTACGTTGGAAATTCATTTTATAAAATCATCAAAATCACTTAAAACTCATTTTCTTTCAAAAATCTATATTTTGGACCTGAAAATATCGTTTTGAGACTAATTCTCTACTTTAACTAATATTACTGTTTTTAAGAATACTTCTGTAATTATTGTCGGAATTGTCCGTCGCTTGACGTTTTAAAAACGTTTTAAGTCCAAAATATGACTTTTCTAGTAAAATAATTTTCCCAACACCGAAATAAAATTATTTTTAAAAACTTATTTTTTTATAATAACATTGTCTAATATTTAGATATTTCTTACGTATAAATTAGCAGTACTAAAATATTTTCACTGTTACGTCCTCACTGTGACTCATAAAACACTTTTACGTCGTTAAATCATTAAAATAATCACATTATCATTTATTCCCCATTTCTAACCAATCAAATACTTAAGTAATATTATATTATTATTTCCCATCAATTAAAACTTATTATTCCATAAAAAGCTTTTTAACGCTTTTAACCTCGTAATTAATTGAGCACTGACTACTGTCAGGCTCTTCAACCCATAATAAACATCAATAACAATTTCATGTCAATAATATAGCAAATAGCACAATTATGACATGAATTAAAATATAATAACAATTAAATGCAGATAAATAATTAAAAGCAAATAATTTAAAGGCAGATATTTATAACTACGTAAAACAATAAATACACCCAAATAAATTATACAGACCACAAACAAATTACATACAGCTATCGAAAAAACCCTTCAGGTACTCCCCTTACCTCTTAGAAACGTTTAATTCCGATTTTGATTTTCTTCGCAAATCCGAGCGTCGGTATCACACGTACCCGATATAATAGTTATCCTTCAACAAATCATAACAACAAATTAACAATCAAACAACTTAAAAACACCTATTTTCCTACATGATGGGTTTGGCCCTAAGGTGTTTGGATGACTAAAAATTTCTAAAATTCCTAAACTTTTGGATTAGTGATCTTTAATTAATCACTTGAAACCCTAAATCAATGATTAACATACAAAGATTGAAATAAAATACTCCAATCCTTCAAGAACCTAATTTCGGCCATGAGTAAAAATTTGGGTTAGAGGTTTTATTTTGATTCAACATCATTGATTTAAGACATACATATACTAAAAGGAAGGAATCAAACATGATTTACCAAAAAAATTTAACAAAGTTCCTCCCCCCACACTTGTTAGGGTTCGACCTTGATGAGTTAAATGGGAAATAAATTTTTGTTGGATGCATACTCTTGGCTCTTGAATATAGATAGGATAATAAGATCATAGAAATTGGTTTCATGATCATAGGATTTTTCTATGAATTTCTATGAATTTTTGAATATGGAAACCCTAAGATGCAACATAATAATCATGGCCTCAAATCACAAAAATGAATGAAGAACATAGTGATGATTAAGTGAGAAGAGTATGCTATACCTCTTGAAGATTGAAAATGAGCAAGAAATCAAGTGGTTCCTTCACAAAATTGGCTATGGAAACTTAAAGCTTTTTAGAGAAAATGATGAACAACTTCATGAAGAAGATGACGTTAGGCTTAAATAGCAATGAAATGGGATCACAAGGGGGGTTGCGTAGTGGGATAATGAGGGCAAAAGGGTCCAAGCCATAAAATTTTAGGGACAAGGTTGTAATCTTACAAAATGGCAATTTTGTGGTAAAATGACAACTTAAGGACAAAATGGTAATTTCCTCCAAAAGACATCATTACAATTGTGAGTCATCTATATGACCCACCCTTATGAGTCATCTTTGAATGACTTGCCATTTATCCCTTAGCGGGTCCCGGAAATCCCGTATTCAGCTCCATCGTTCACCCGATTTCGTATAGCGCCCTCATAATAATATTATTTCACTTTTTAAGTGAAAAAATTTAAAATAGCCAAAGTCATTAGAAACTCCATAAAAACCCTAAGTATTTAGTTCACGAGTCAAAATTAGGTCTTTTGAGCAGTAAAATTTTTACTATCAGTAAAACGCAGATCCAGTTTCGTCTGAATTTTCGACCCAAAATTTAATCGTAATTCTCTACGGTAAGGTAGAGTATGGATATGATCTTGGTGTATCCAAAATCATTTTCTAAGTTTTAAAATAAAATATAAACATTTCTGTTTATTTTATCGATATTTGAACAGTGAAAAATCGGGTGTTACATTTTAAAAAAATAAATTCACTATAAATATATTTTCCAAAAATGGAATGTTTGCCAATTGTAAAAGAAATTTAAATTTTATAATGACTATGAAGATGACATGTGGCAGAAGTTTCCACCCATAGTTTTTGGTTTATAAAATTTATAGATTTATATGAGGTAAAGTTATGATAAAAAAATTGATTTATAATAATTTAGGACTATTTGTTTATCACAATCCGTGCACTGCAATTATTTATTAGTTGTTTTAAATAAACTATATTGAAAATGGTCAAAATTCTTGAAATGATTTTTTTTTTTTTGAAAATATATATGATTAAATGTTGAGAGAAATTCAATAACAATGCAAGTGGGAAAATAAATACTTGATAATTTATAATTTGTTTAAAAAAATAAATTCACTATAAATATATTTTCCAAAAATGGAATGTTTGCCAATTGTCGAAGAAATTTAAATTTTATAATGACTATGAAGATGACATGTGGCAGAAGTTTCCACCCATGGTTTTTGGTTTATAATATTTATAGATTTCTATGAGGTAAAGTTAGGATTAAAAAATTTGATTTATAATAATTTAGGACTATTTGTTTATCACAATCTATGCACTGCAATTATTTATTAGTTGTTTTAAATAAACTATATTTATAATGGTCAAAATTCTTGAAATGATTTAAATTTTTTTTGAAAATATATATGATTAAATGTTGAGAGAAATTCAATATAACAATGCAAGGGGGAAAATAAATACTTGATAATTTATAATTTGTTTAAAAAAATAAATTCACTATAAATATATTTTCCAAAAATAGAATGTTTGCCAATTGTCAAGGAAATTTAAATTTTATAATGACTACGAAGATGACATGTGGCAGAAGTTTCCACCCATTGTTTTTAGTATATAATATTTATAGATAGAATTATTTCATTGAATAATATATTCACATATTTCAAATTCTCAAATGATATATTATGTGTACAATATGTATTTACTGGTTGGCATAAATTCATAAATACTGATTTCAATATCTTGCCATTGAGTTCAATTGATTGTAATATTCTTTTAATCAATTCACACATTGAAATTAATGCGCAACAAACACTTTCATAAAATTAGTTATTTCGTTAAGGTGCAATGGTCATATTTTTACAAGTCTATAAAGGTGAGTTTCTTGATTGCAAATAAAAGTGAAGAGAATACATAAAAAAAAATATTTTGATCTGATAATTATTTTGTGAGCAAAACGTGTACAATCATTATACTCGTAGGACTTCAATTTGTATTGTATGTACTATCTAGAGTGCTTCAAGTTCTTTTACTGTGCTGCATGTCAACTCAGAAATAGGACGTGGTATCCTAGGTTGAGGGTAATGTATCCGTCTGGTTAGAATGTGAGATATATCCTTCTGTTGTAAAGGGTAGCTTGTTTATTAGTGGAAAGAAAATCCATAGTGGGGACTGAACTAGGCCACTGGTGATGGGTAGCTGGCTGAACCACGATAAAATCAGCGTGTGGGTATCTTCTTCCCTATCTCCTTACAATGAAATTCATATTATATTAATTTTTTTTTTTACGAGAAAAATGGAAGAATTTTCGTTAATAAGGAAATAAGTCCGATAGAAAACAGTTTACAAGCAAAGGAGGGGGCTCCTCAATCCAAACTGGGAGGATGGGTTAGTGCAAATTTTGCTAACAAATAGGCTGCATTATTCCCAATCCTATTTTCTCATTTCGAAAATGGGCTACTAGGCGCAAAACATCGGACACCACCAAACCCAAGAAAGAAGCATCCACCCGTTTCAACTGAAGAGCTTAGATAGGGACAATTGCATCCGACTCAACCTCCAGGTTCAGAAACAGGAGATTCTTTGCGTCCTCCACCCCTAATCTTATGCCCATTGCCTTTAATTCATATTATTGCTCCTCTATTAATACTTTATTTATTCCTTATTGTGTGATTTAATATTTTATATTGAAAAAATCGTTTATAATAAATTAAATTAAAAAAAATTATAAACTCAATTCATCTTGAGGACAAGGTTGGTGTTGATGGGATATGGAATGATAGGATATCTAGCCCAATAAATGACCCAATAAAAGCAAATAAGTGCACAACAAATGATAGGCCCAATCAAAGGCAAAACAAAGATCAAAGCATTTAAGGGTTTCATCTTAATAAGGCAGCTAGGAATATTCTAGATCTTGCCACCTACTATCTTTTATTTGTTATTTACATTTTTCTTTAATATTCTGAATGTAAGAAATTACTATATAAAGAGTACTAAATGAATGAATGGAAACAAGCAGAAAATTAGGTAAAAACTCTCTTCTCTCTCTAATTTTTTTTCTTTTTTTTTATGCTCAAAAGTTTAGGTGAGTTGAGTCTCGGGGGCTCACCAGGGTCAGGGCATGCCTTACGGCTCAAAGAGCGCTTACAAAGGTACTTATAGATTACCCACCAACGAGGTCCTCACATTGGCAGTGGGATTCGAACTCACGACCTTGTGGGTTATGAGCCGTATCCTTACCAACTAGACCAACCTTCGTTGGCCTTGGGTTACTAGATTCATAATCCAGTAACCCGAGGCCAACTCTGAATCCAGTAACCCAACTCGTCTCTCTCTAATTTCTAAGGAGGTTATCCTTGTCCTCCATAACAAGGAATCCCTATCCCCATCCATACCCTATCAAGACCGGACCAGGCCACTGGTTATGGGTGGCTGAACTAGGATAAAATCAACGTACAAGTATCTACTTGCCTAACTCCTTACAATTTAATTCATATTGTTGCTCATGTGAGAGATTTTCAAAATTCATAAAATATTAAATGTTATCAACGGTCAAATAAATACATATGATATTGTTAATTTAGTACAAGTTTGCTGTATAGCATAGCAGTTGCCACACTTGTATTATTCCTCAAGGATGTGAGTTCGAACCTTTTATGCGGCAATTTTTGAGTTTTAAATGTAACCGGTTTATTTTAAACCTTAACAGTGCAAAAACAATAGGAGCACGGATTCGAACTCGGGTCTGTGAGGGAAGGGACGCATCCGCTGGCCGCTAGGCCAACTGATGTCTTGTGTCAATTAATGAACGTTAATACTACTTATGTATCGAATTTGACCGTTTGTGGAACTTTTGAAGAGTTGTTTTCTTTCACCAAGTGACATGAGTTGGTCTATAAAAAGAACCATCTGCATGCAGTAATGGACACGAAAAACTCAGAATCTCTCAACCATTCTTCACTCCAAATCACCTTCTTTTCTCCCTTATGCGCAAAGAGAGTTAAGGAGACTATTGTTCTATAAACTACCATTGTCGATACGCTTGGTTTAGGGTGTGCAAACCAAACCAAGGTTCTCCATTGTATCCTGAAGGGGATTCGCCAGTTACACCTGTTGCATCCAATCTACGAGGAGAGATTGGTGGGGGCGAATCGAACATAAGGTCTAGTGTCCTCACACGCCTCGGAGATTGCGCATTACCATTATTTTCTTCTTCTTTGTTGCAGATCCATACCCCATTTTCTAACATTCTTTAGGTTCGATTTCTGTAATAATGGCTGCAACGTTGAAGGAGATGACTTCTGAGTTTATGAAACTTGAGAGGTTCGAAGGTGGAAACTTTCATCGTTGGCAAAAGAAGATGCACTTCCTTCTTACAACATTGAAGGTGGCCTATGTGTTGAACACACCAAGACCAGAGGAAAGAGAAGATGAGACCATCAATGAGACTCGTGAGAGGAACAAGTGGGTTAATGATGACTACATTTGCATGGGGCATATTTTGAATGGCATGACCGACTCATTGTTCGATGTGTATCAAAATGCGGGATGGTATGCCTATCATGGAACAAATGGTTGATGGTATGCCTATTGTTGAAAGACTTTGACATAATTTAGATAACAATATTTGTGAAATGCTTGAATGAATCTTCTATTCATCATACTTGATATATATATATACACTAAACAGTAAATACACTTTACAATTTACAAGGAAATTTAATTCCTAGGAACATAGTTAAGCTCACACCGTCCACACCGTCCGCACCGTCCTCACCGTCCACACCGTCCAACTAATATCAACAGTCCCCCTCAAGCTGGAGCATATAAATCAAATGCTCCAAGCTTGGAGAAAATATTTTGAATTCTTGGTCCTCTTAGAGATTTTGTAAAAACGTCTGCCAGTTGATCATTAGAGCTAACAAATTCGGTGACGACTTCTTTAGAAAGGACTTTCTCTCGGACAAAATGACAATCGATCTCGATATGTTTAGTTCTCTCATGAAATACTGGATTGGAAGCTATATGGAGGGCTGCTTGGTAATCACAATATAGCTTCATTTGTTGAGTATCTCCAAACTTCAATTCCTGAAGAAGTTGTTTAATCCAAATGAGCTCACACGTGGCTATCGTCATGGCTCTATATTCAGCCTCTGCACTAGACCTTGCAACAACATTTTGTTTCTTACTCTTCCACGAGACAAGGTTTCCTCCAATAGACACACAATACCCTGAAGTGGAACGCCTATCAATAGGTGATCCTGCCCAATCTGCATCGCAAAATCCAACTACTTAAGTGTTTCCTTTGTCTTCATAAAGTAGTCCTTGTCCTGGTGTCTTTTTAATGTATCTCAAGATTCGTATTACTGCATCCCAATGATCATTATGAGGAGACTGCATGAATTGACTCACAACTCCAACAGCAAAGGAAATATCTGGCCTTGTAATAGTGAGATAGATGAGCTTCCCAACCAATCTCCGATATCTTTCTGGATCGGAATAAGGCTCCCCCTGGTTGGGTAGCAGTTTTTGATTTGGATCCATAGGACTATCAACTGGTCGACAATCCAACATACCAGTTTCTTTAAGTATATCTAACACATACTTCCTTTGTGAGATGATAATCCCGTCTTCTGACTGAGCAACTTCAATTCCAAGAAAGTATTTTAGATTTCCCAAATCTTTTGTCTGAAAGTGACTAAATAGGTGTTGCTTTAGCTCAGCAATTTTTTTCTGGTCATTTCCCGTGATGACTATATCATCTACATAGACCACCAAGTAAACACATTTATCTGGAGAGGTATGGCAGTAAAAAACTGAATGGTCAGCTTCACTACGTTTCATCCCAAAAGCTTGAACAACTGAGCTAAATTTTCCAAACCAAGCTCGTGGGGATTGTTTGAGTCCATAAAGAGACCGTCGCAGTTTGCAAACCAAGCTAGACTCCCCCTGAGCAACAAATCCAGGTGGTTGCTCCATATAAATCTCCTCTTCTAATTCTCCATGCAGGAATGCATTTTTAATATCCAACTGGTACAGTGGCCAATGACGGATGGCGGCTATGGCAAGAAATAGTCGAACAGAAGTAATTTTAGACACAGGAGAGAAAGTATCTCCATAATCAAGGCCATAAATCTGGGTATAACCTTTGGCTACCAATCGAGCTTTTAGACGATCAATCTGTCCATTAGCCCCAACTTTTATAGCATAAACCCACCGACAACCAATAGGTTTCTTTCCCGGAGGAAGAGGAACTAACTCCCATGTACCATTATGCTCCAAAGCCTGCATTTCATCAATCATGGCTTGTCGCCATCCTGGATGATCAAGTGCTTCACAAAAATTTTTAGGAAGAGTAACAGAAGATAAAGAAGACACAAAAGAATGATAACAAGGAGAGAGACGATGATAACTTAAGAAGTTATAAATAGGATGGGGATTACGTGTGGACCGAGTACCTTTCCTAAGAGCAATGGGCAAGTCATGATTATCCTCAGGTAGGTCCGTAGTCGGGTTGTCTGCTGAGGTAGGACATGATTCAACTGGTCTTTCAGTACCTTCAAGTTCTGTATTGGGAATTCGTGGACGACGCCGATATAGGATGGGTGATCTGTGAGTCTGTTCAGGTGGAGGATTGACAGGAATATCTACAGAAGAATCGACAGTTGACTCTGATTCCTGCAAAGGTGATGGACCAAGATAGGGAATAGGAAAAACTTCATGAAGAGTATTAGACTCAACGATGGAGGGCGAGAAATATGACTTTTCTTCAAAAAAAGTTACATCTGTCGTGATATAATAACGATTGTGAACTGGAGAGAAACAGCGGTAGCCTTTCTGTAATCTGGAATATCCAAGGAAAACACATTTGATGGCTCTAGCAGCAAGCTTATCAAGACCTGGAGACAAATCATGAACAAAACAAGTGCATCCAAAAATACGTGGCGCAACATGAAATAGTGGTTCTTTAGGAAACAAAATGGAATGTGGAATTTTATTTTCAATAGAGGAAGAAGGCATCCGATTTATCAGAAAACTGGCTGTCAAAACAGCATCACCCCAATGTCGGACAGGTGTATTTGCATGAAGTAATAATGTCCGAGCAGTCTCAACAATATGTCTGTTCTTCCTTTCGGCAATGCCATTCTGTTGAGGGGTATCAGGACAAGAGGATTGATGGAGGATGCCCTGGGATGACAAAAAAGAAGAAATAGCAGAAGAAAAATATTCTTTTGCATTATCACTTCTAAAGATCTTAATTGTCTTATCAAATTGAGTTTTTATTTCATTAACAAAAGAAGTGAGAATGAACAAAATTTCAGAACGTTCTTTCATTAAGAACACCCAAGTACATCGAGAAAACTCATCAATGAAGGTAACAAAATATCTATACCCCATAGAAGAGACACGACTAGGGCCCCATATATCAGAATGAATAATTGAAAAAGGAGAATCAACACGACTTTCAAGATGTCTAACAAAAGAAGAACGAACATGTTTTCCTAGTGTTGATATTAGTTGGACGGTGTGGACGGTGAGGACGGTGCGGACGGTGTGGACGGTGTGAGCTTAACTATGTTCCTAGGAATTAAATTTCCTTGTAAATTGTAAAGTGTATTTACTGTTTAGTGTATATATATATATCAAGTATGATGAATAGAAGATTCATTCAAGCATTTCACAAATATTGTTATCTAAATTATGTCAAAGTCTTTCAACATGGTATCAAGAGCCAGGTTGGTTGTCCTTTAAAGTTTCTGCTTCTGGTCAGCAGAACCCAGTTTTTTAACGAACACATCTCTTTCCATATACCCAAACAGCAAGCTCAAGGTTCCAAAGTCCCCGTCACTGGCCAGCCTAGTATCCACCTCCGCCAGAAAACCACTCATCAGCCACCGATCGGCCGTCCACCGGAGACTCGTCGCCAGAAACGACCCCACGCGCCTCCACACGCACTCCTCCCTGTCGGCGCGTGCAAACCACGCGCCACCTTCCCAACGTCGGAGCCACCGCACGCTCGCCCAGATCTGCTCGCCGGCGTCTCCTCTTCCTGTCTAGGGGGTCGGTTCTTCGATTCTCCGACTCTTTGACAAGTGGGTCTCCTCCACTTTGGTTCTCAGTTCTCTTCATCTGGTCTTTCTTTTCGTTTCTGGTTCCTTGCTGCTGCTGGTCTCTTCTCATTCTCAGGTGTTAAGATGGCTTCTACCTCACAGAAAAATGATGGTCCTGCCTTCTCCATCTCTGGAACGCCTACAATTACTTCAGAGAAATTGAATGGTAAAAATTATTTTGCATGGTCAGACTCTGTAGAACTTTGGTTTATTGGTCAAGGATATTATGAACATCTGGAAAAGTCCTCAGAAAATTTCAGAAGAAAATTGTGAGCAATGGAAGAAACTTGACTATCAACTTTGTGCTCTCTTGTGGCAATCTGTGGAGCCAGCCATCCTCACAAATTTCAGAGCCTTCAAAACTTGTCACTCTTTCTGGAAAAATTCTCAAAGTGTCTTTGCTAACGACATTCAACGATTGTATGATGCTGCCCAAAAATTGGCCACTCTTAAACAAACTGATCATGACATGGTTGCCTATGTTTCGAAAGCCCAATCAGCAGTTGAGGAGTTGAAATTATCCTTGGAAGCTGATAAACTCGAAGACATGAAGAAGAAACTTGATAACCTGTATCTGGTGTTGATTCTACGAGGAATGCATCCGGATTTTGATCATGTTCGCAATCAAATCTTAACTGGCCAAGAAGTTCCTTCATTAGAAAATCTGATTACCCGACTCCTTCGGGTTCCCTCGTCAAGAACAGAAGGAAATTCAGTTGACAGTTTCGAAACTTCTGCCATGGTTTCCAATCGAGGGGGAGAGGAGGTCATGCAAACAGAGGAGGACGAGGTGGAAGAGGAGGTCGCCCTCAGTGTTCCTATTGCAAACGAATGGGCCATTCTCAAGACACTTGCTACTCCCTTCATGGATTCCCCGGAAAATCCGTGAATATTTCTAAGTCTGAAACACCAGAGAGAAAATTTTCAGAAGCTGATTACCAAGAGTACCTCCAGTTAAAGGCTGCCAAGGAATCTCAAACATCGTCTGCTATAGGAGCTCATAACTCTATTGCTTGTGTTTCTAGATCTAGTAATGATCAAAGTCCATGGATAATTGATTCAGGTGCCTCTGATCACATTGCTGGTAATGGTTCTTTATTTTCATCCATTTCTCCTCCTGAAATTCCTCATTTCATTACTCTAGCTGATGGTTTTAGAGTTGCAGCAAAAGGAATTGGTCTTGTATCACCCTCTTCTTCTCTGTCTTTAAAATCGGTTTTGTTCATACCTGGTTGTCCTTTCAATTTAATATCTCTCAGCCAACTTACTCGTTCTCATAATTGTTCAGTAACATTTGATGCTAACTCCTTTGTCATACAGGAACGTGGTACGGGTCGAACGATTGGCGTAGGACATGAATCTCATGGTCTTTACTACCTTAAGCCTAATCCTGCTTGGGTTTGCAGTGCTGCCACATCACCAAAACTCCTTCATGAACGCTTGGGACACCCACATTTAGCTAAATTAAAAATAATGGTTCCAAGCCTTGAAAAAATAAAGACTTTCACCTGTGAGTCATGTCAGCTAGGTCTTAAATTCGGGCTTTGGGCCTAACTCAACCCCACAAAACTGGCTTGTAAGGTGAGGACTGCCCAAGCCTTATAAACACTACTTAGGCCATATCTCTAGTCGATGTGGGACTCTCAACACACCCCCTCATGCTCAGGACTGGACATCTGAAGCGTGGACTAATGCGGGTGGAATAACATAGATCTCAACACACCCCCTCACGGCACTCCCAGGCCTGGACATCTGGAGCATGGACAAATGTGGGTGGAATAATAGAGATCTTGGGCCCAATAACAGATCTAGGATAGGCTCTGATACCATCTTAAATTCGGGCTTTAGGCCTAACTCAACCCCACAAAACCGGCTTGTAAGGTGAGGACTGCCCAAGCCTTATAAACACTACTTAGGCCATATCTCTAGTCGATGTGGGACTCTCAACACTTATCATGGAACAAATGCATGAAATTGAACGTATTCTCAATAACTACAAACAACATAATATTCACATGGATGAAACCATCATTGTCTCCTCAATCATTGACAAACTTCATCCTTCGTGGAAAGACTTTAAAAGAAGTCTTAAACATCGGAAAGATGACATTTCTCTTCAACAATTGGGTAATCACCTTCGTTTAGAAGAAGAGTATCATAAACAAGATGATACTAGAGAACATTCTGTTCATGAGAAGTTGCATGTAGTAGAGGAAGGGAAATCTGGTAAGTCCTCTAAAAAGAGGAATCGAGATTTTGGAAAATCTCATGAAAACAACAATGAGAATGACTGCAAGAAAAAGAAAAAGAAAAATGGTTGTTTCTATTGTGGAAAACCGGGACATTTCAAGAGGAATTGTCGTCTCCTGAAAAAGGAAAAAGAGAAGGAATCTAGTGCAACAAAGGACAATCTTGTTGCGGTCATTTCCGAAATCAACATGATAGAAGATGTTGGATCATGATGGATTGACTCCGGTGCAACTCACCATGTGTGTAAGATCAAGGATCTCTTCAAGACAATTAATGAAGAAGATGGAACCGTTCTATATATGGGAAATGCATCAACTGTCCAAGTTAAAGGCAAAGGGACGGTGGAACTAGAATTCACTTCGGGAAAAGTAGTCACTCTTACAGATGTTTATTATGTACCAGATGTTAGGAAGAATTTAATTTATGTACCGTTACTTAATAAGTACGGGTTCAAATGTGTATTTGAGGGAGACAAGTTTATCCTCTCTAAGGGAGGAATGTTTGTAGGAAAGGGATACCTTTCTGAGAATATGTTCAAACTCAATATTATTAATGATAATGGATTTATTTATGCTTATATTGTTGAGTCTTGTAATTTATGGCATTCTCGTTTAGGACATGTTAATTTTAGGAAAATGGATGAAATGATGAATTCATGTTTAATTCTTAAAACAAGTAGGATTTCAGATGCATGTACAACTTGTATGCTAACTAAGATAACTAGATTTCCTTTTCCTAGAGTTGAAAGAAGTTCTAAAGTGTTATATTTAATTCATTCTGATATATGTGATTTACATGGTTGGCCCACTATAGGTGGTAAAAAAAATTTTGTGACATTCATAGATGATTGTACTAGATATTGCTATGTATATTTAATGCATTCAAAGGATGAAGTGTTAGATAAATTTAAGATATTTAAAACAGAAGTAGAACTTCAACATGAAACATTTATTAAATGTTTTAGGAGTGATAGAGGAGGAGAGTTCTATAACCCTAGTTACTTTGATTCTACTGGAATAATTCACCAAACAACCACACCTTATTCCCCACAACAAAACGGCATAGCTGAAAGGAAAAATAAGGTATTAGAAGAAATGGTAAATGCAATGTTATCATATTCTGGTCTAACAAAGGGTTATTGGGGAGAAGCCTTGTTGACGGCTTGTTATATCTTGAATAGAGTTCCAAACAAAAGGAACAAAATAACCCCATATGAACTTTGGAAAAATAGAAAGCCCAACCTTGACTATTTCAAAGTTTGGGGTTGTAGGGCAATAGTAAAAGTTCCTGAACCAAAAAGAAAGAAATTAGGTGAAAGGGGAATTGAATGTGTGTTCCTGGGCTATGCTAAAAATAGCAAAGCATATAGATTCATGGTTATAGAATCTAATGACTCATATCCTGTAAATACAGTAATTGAGTCCATGGATGCTATCTTTCAAGAAGATAGGTTTAACTCAATTCCAAGTCACAAAATGATGTTCATAGTAATGCACATAATCTAGAAACCAATGTATTTAATAATGATACTTTAGAGAGTTCAGAACTTAGAAGAAGTCAGAGAGCTAGGAGAGAGAAAACGTATGGACCAGACTTTTTTATGTTCCTTGTTGAAGGAACAAGAGAGTCCATAGACAGTTGTGGACCAATATGTTATAATACAGAAAGTGATCCATAAACATTCGAAGAGGCAATAAAGTCTCAAGATGCCGCTTTCTGGAAGGAAGCTATACAAGAGGAAATAGACTCAATAATGGGGAATAAAACATGGAAATTAGTAGACCTCCCACCTGGTTCCAAACCTATAGGTTGTAAATGGATTTTCAAAAGGAAAATGAAGGTAGATGGAACCATAGATAGGTTTAAGGCAATACTGGTTGCTAAGGGATTTACACAAAAAGAGGGCATTGACTATTTTGATACATATATGCACATGTGGCAAGAATTGCCTCAATTAGAGTGCTATTGGCACTTGCATCCATCTATAAGTTTGTCATTCATCAAATGGATGTGAAAACAGTATTTCTTAATGGGGAGTTAGATGAATAGGTGTATATGTCACAACCTGAAGGGTTTGTGGTTAATGGTCAAGAAAAGCAGGTGTGTAAATTGAATAAGGCATTGTATGGACTAAAACAAGCTCCTAAACAATGGCATCAAAAGTTTGATCAAGTTATGCTAGCTAATGGATATAAAATAAATGAATCTGACAAGTGTATTTATAGTAAATTCCATAATGGAAAAGGTGTTATGATTTGTTTATATGTTGATTATATGTTAATATTTGGTACTGATCTAGATGAGGTGGAAAAAACTAAGAGTTTCCTCTCTAGTAATTTTGATATGAAAGACTTAGGGGAAGCCGATGTGATACTAGGGATTAGAATAATAAGAGATGGTGAGAACATAGGTTTGTCCCAATCTCACTATATAGAAAAGGTGTTAAAGAAATTTAATGAATTTGATTGTCAATCTGTTGTTACTCCCTTTGATCACAACACTAATTTAGTACCAAATAAAGGTTGTCCAGTAGCACAACTTGAATACTCAAAAGTAATTGGATGCTTAATGTATGCCATGACATGTACTAGACCAGACATTGCATATGCTGTAGGGAGACTAAGTAGGTATACAAGTAATCCAAGCAAAGACCATTGACATGCTGTCCGAAGAGTATTGAAATACTTGAAGGGGACAATGAATTATAGTTTGAACTATAACGGATATCCTTCAGTATTAGAAAGTTATACGGATGCCAGTTGGGTGACTTATACAGAAGATCATGCTTCAACAAGTGGTTGGGTCTTCACACTTGGTGGGGGTGCTATTTCTTGGGGATCCAAGAAACAAACTTGCATTGCTGACTCCACCATGGCTGCAGAATTCATAGCATTGGCAGCAGGAAGCAAAGAAGCTGAATGGCTTAGAAATTTGATGTATGAGATACCAATTTGGTCAAAGCCAATAGCACCAATATCCATACATTGTGATAGTCAATCAACACTATCAAAGGCATATAGCCAGGTTTATAATGGAAAGTCCAGGCACATTGGGCTAAGACATAGCTATGTAAAAGATTTGATTACAAATGGAGTAATATCCATAGTCTTTGTGAAAACAGAGAGGAATCTTGCAGATCCTTTGACGAAAGGACTGACAAGGGATATGGTGTTGAAAACATTATTAGGGATGGGACTCAAGCCCATATCTACATGATCATCAATGGTGGAAACCCGACTCACACTTTAGCATCAAGTCTTGAGTTTAATAGGCCAAAGTACACTATGAGAGTGATTGCAAGTACTTGACAAATAGATGCATCCCAAGGTTTAAAAGTACTTGGAAACCATAAGGACATAAAGGAAAAGGGTGAGCTTTTGCTCTTAATGGACCTATAGCATATGTGTGCTGAGGTGCCCAACTTATGGGGGTGCTTTTGGTAAAGTCCACCTATATGAGAGTGAAGTGGGGCCGCTTCTTAGAGTTGGGCTTGACTCTGTAAGCTCTCATGAAAAGGATACACGACACAAGGCCTTACCAAATGTGTCACACTACCACGTCGTTCAATGGTACTGAGATTTCATGTGTAAGTCATGCACGCTTGTTCTAATGAATATTTGGTTCAAAGCTTGTTTACCATTTTATTCGGGGATGAGTGAAACCCATGGCTTACTAAGCAAAGGTTCAAATCTCCAAGATACCTTTGTCTGAAAGCATGTGATTTCCAGAATAATGGGATTTGGATTTATTTTGAAAATGGTGGGGGATTGTGAGAGATTTTCAAAATTCATAAAATATTAAATGTTATCAACGGTCAAATAAATACATATGATGTTGTTAATTTAATACAAGTTTGCTGTATAGCATAGCGGTTGCCACACTTGTATTATTCCTCAAGGGTGCGAGTTCGAACCTTTTATGTTGTTTTGTGGAACTTTTGAAGAGTTGTTTTCTTTCACCAAGTGACATGAGTTGGTCTATAAATAGAACCAACTGCATGCAGTAATGGACACGAAAAACTCAGAATCTCTCGACCATTCTTCACTCTAAATCACCTTCTTTTCTCCCTTATGCATAAAGAGAGTTAAGGAGACTATTGTTCTGTAAACTGTCATTGTCGATACGCTTGGTTTAGGGTGTGCAAACCAAACCAAGGTTCTCCATTGTATCCTGAAGAGGATTCGTCAGTTACACCTGTTGCATCCAATCTACGAGGAGAGATTGGTGGGGGCGAATCGAACCTAAAGCCTAGTGTCCTCACACGCCTTGGAGATTGCGCATTACCATTATTTTCTTCTTATTTGTTGCAGATCCATATCCCATTTTCTAACAGCTCATCCATTAATACTTTATTTATTTCTTATTGTGTGATTTATTATTTTATATTGAAAATCTTTTTTTTAGTAAATTAAATTAAAAAAATTTATAAACCCAATTCACCCCTATTGGATAATGGTTGCCACTGCCAACACCTTTAATACTATCTAGAGATTATCAACTTCATACCAAACATTAAATAACATATCAATTTATCATGTTTATATCACATCTTACCCTTATTAAGCTATTTTATCGTAACCTACCACAACCTATCGTGACCATTAAACTATCCTTAGAGTATTGCTAAGAGAGTTGGTCTCAGTACTCCAAACACAATTAGTTTCACAGCACAAGGGTGTGAAGATAGCTGTCAAAATTTGAAAGACAACAATAAAAATAAAATATAATTCAACGTAAAACAGCTATGTTAGCTCCAAACTATAGCAAAAACAAACGTTATGTGTTGTGTTGTACACTTGTACAGTTGTACCACCAAGTCTTGGAACTGACCCACAAGACACGCCTCTCACACCGCTTGAATAGCCCTTTTTTATGCGACAACAAACTTTGCTTCTTTCTCTCTCTCTTCCTTTTTTGTGCCTTATGTTTTATAAATTACCCACCAAAGTTCTTTCAAGGCCTTAAAATTAACACTTTATATTATATATACAAAAAGGGGTGGGTGCACATTGTGATATTAACCTATTGCTAGGAACGTAACAATTCTTGGCGATTGGCATGGCCACCGGCGCCGCCGCAGATGGGCTTTTCCGGCCAATCTATGAGGGTTGCATATCCGGGCACGACCACGGCGTCGAGCGGCGGCCTTACCACCGCAACTGTAGCTGTGCCCTCCACGGCAAGTCACGTAATAATTCTCCATGCACACGCAAGTTGTGTAACAATGTGTCATATCCTATGAGGAGGGCTTGGAGTGAAGGGAGCTTGGTCATGGTTGCTTCTAATCATTCATCACCTTCTTCTTCTCCAGCTCCAGCTCCTAATGGGGTCAGGCCTCAACTTGCTTTGAGGGAGGAGGAGGAGGAAGAGGAGGAGCATAATTAATTCAACTATAGTAGTGGTTTATAATTATTTGAGAGAGTTTTTTATTTTATTTTTTTTGTTTCCAATTTTGAATAATTTATGTCAGGTTGAGGTCATGATTAACATTTTTTTTTTAAGTAATACTAAATTGATTTATTGAGGATTATCATTATTCATTATCATGGGTTTGTATCGAATTTGGCTGATTATGTATTAGACAACCCAAATTCTCTTAATGGTTGACAATTGAGTTTCTTTAGTAAATTATTAATCTTTTAGTCTATATATCTCAACATCTCAATTCTAAAATTCTCTTCTCTGTGGATCGCTTGGGGTTCAGAATAGCTAATTATTCCTTTTCTTGTGCCAATCTTCTTCAATTGAATTTGATGCTGCAATTAAGAACTTTGGTTTGGATTTCATCATAATCAATCTAAAGCTACATATGAAATCGTGATTCTAGATCGATCGGATCCTGAAAGATGATGGGTCTTGGAGATCCTACGTTGTATTGAAGAGATATCTATATGATCCAATCGGAATCATTTTCTGCGTTTCTAAGATATTGTGATTATTTAAATACATAATCATTATTGGGGATTTGTGACACAGGTGTCATTCCTGAATCCTGATATAGTTACTATGTGTCTGTGTTTTCTGGGGTCTTTTCAGTTTACTATGTATTTTGGTCTCGCATAGATTTCCTTTGGGTAGGGCCAATTTTGTGGAAGTGCTTGATGTGCGTTCCATGATTTCTTCAGTCATTCCATTGTGTCTCGTGTTATTGGCAATGGTTTGCCATTAGGAACTGTAGTTACTACTCCAGAAATAGCAAGTGTGATGACCAAGAAGATTATTCAATTTAATACTTTTGGTGGGAAGTGGGAACCCTGTATGTTCTGCTGGGGGACTTGCAGTGTTCAGGGTTCTTGACAAGGAGAAGCCTCAATCTCATTGTGCCTAACTCTAACCATCACGTTTTTTATCCTACTTTTTTTTTTAATTGGAATGTTGTTCCTTCATTTTATTTTTTAGAATCAAAAGATAAAAGCAGGGATAGAGGAGAATATGTTCTGTCATTTGAGCACTAGATACACAAAGTGTGCAGCTGCAAAAATCACACGTCTCAAAGGGAAAGAAAATCCTTAATTAAATGAGTTGTGCAAATCCAACTAAAATGACTCAAGTATCATTTGTTCCACATCTTCCAATATGCTCTTACAGTTGTCTTTCTTGAACCCAGATTCGCTCCTGTCGCAGGAGGGTCCAATGTTTTTGTTTTTTCCCACTACCAGGCCCAATAACCATTCATTTGTACAAATCATAGCCGTCGATCTTGGCTGGAGTGGCACTGGACGGGGGACTGGCAGGAGCGAATCCGCTTTCGTCTTTCTTCTGCAGAATAGTGGGCTTGTGTAGCTGTTAGGGAAAGAAAAATGATAATTATGAGTTGTGCAAATCCATTAAAAATGGTTAAAGCTGGTATCATTTGTTCCGATTAATGGAAACTTGATGACAAAACTTCAGAGCTAGCTGGCCATATTGTTAATTAGTTTGATTATTTATTAGCAGGTGCCATTGGCCACTTACTTTGACAAACAACAATATTGAACCACCATTTCCAAGTTTGCTGACTAACAATATACTCAATGGAAATGGAAGTTGAAGTAATTATACTGGAATCGAACATCTTTTGACCAATTCGGTTGCCTAGTTTCAATATTTACAAGTTTTCTAACTAATAATATACTCGTATATTGAGATTCATTGAACACTTTGCTCTAATTTCAGGATGCCTAGCTATATATATCCATGCTTTTTACTATTTATATTAATCATATAAATTAGAAATGCCATTAAATCTCTCAAACATCCACTAATTTAGTTATAATATACAATTAGACTTTTTTTTTTCATATCAGAGTACAGGTAAAAATTTCAACAAATTCCTGCACTTGTTGATTTAAGTCTAGTGGTAATAATATGCATATAAACACATTGTTTGACATCAATTTATATCAATAATCAATAATTTATATATTAAAAAAATGGTGATCAGATTTCGAAAAATACATGAACCCGATTGGTAAAGAAAGTGGAGCCAACCAGCACAAAAACTAGTCAAAAAGTTTCCAGAGTGTTGCTTTAGATTTATGATTTTGAATGCCCTGGATGCATCATTATGTTATGTTTTCCCCACTTACATTACAACCAGATCATTACAATTAATCCAGTCCAACAAGGGAAAAAAAACATCTTCTTAATGGTTGGATTTTGTATTAGGTTGGGATGGTGGCTGCAACAAGCTGGCCTGCCCGATCCAAGTCCAGAGTTGAGGCACAAGTTGATAACAGGTTGCTGCACTTCCATTCCACAATACTATAGTTATTTCCTTACATTATTAATTTGAACTATCATTATTTGGGTAGGATCTTCCGGCATCTATGAAGCAATAACACATACACGAATATCGGACACGACACGGACATGCGAACACTGACAATGTCCAAAACATAGAACAATAGCGTATGAAAAGAGAAAGTGTTAATGGAAATACAATTAAAAAAAGACCAAAATTACAAATTATAATAGGAATTAGACAATAGCAAATACATGATATCGATAACGATAACGATAATCGTGATATAATAATGATGATTCAAAAAACATTATACATTATACATATGAACATTAATATAAAAGTTTTAAATTGAAAATCAAGATTTATATATTCATCATCTAAAATAACTTGTTAAGCATTACATTTTTCCTATGGTAATGAGTCTCACAAAAATATAATAAGAGACATTGTTCTTACAAATTTTCGGCAATGAACAATCCGAGAAACCGAAGAACAATATCGCTACGTTTCACACAAACTCTCTATTGAGAATAATCTTGTATATTGAAGAATGCTCTTAACAGAGACTCAGTGTTACAAAATAGCTTGTCTTTCTTTCATATGCCTAGTTCTATATAATATATGCCGAGTTCTCAACTATCTCAGCCACCCCCCACTCTCGTTTAACTGCCTCACCCCACTTCCCCTCTAAGTACAATAGTTAACTGTCTCCCTTTTTCTGTGCCAGAGGGAAGTCTTCTTCTCATATGCGTTGACCCAGTCAATCTCGGATGCCTCTCGGACCTTATCTCGGTAATCTCTCGGCCCATCTATTCCCTACAGTACATAAGTCCCCCAAGCTATGAGCTACTCTGGAGCGATATAGCTTTAGCTTGCTCAGGTCTTAGCAATCTTGGTAACTCAGCCAATCTCGGTTTCATTGTCTTCAATACTACATAAGCCCCCCAAGCTCTGAGATTCAAAGAGGCGAAAGAGCTTTAAGATATGTCTTCAAGTGTGCCTCGTTAAAACCTTCCCGAACAAAAACCCTTTGGGAAAAAAAACAGGGGTAGCGAAAAAAGTACACATTCGAAAGGACTTTGATAAACATCTTCAAGTAAGCCAAGTCGAGCTTTCTCTGAGATGATCATACATGTTTTAACTCCTTCTCCTAGTAAATCGAGCTTTCTTCTTTTTGCTTCTACTTATTGTTTCTTCTTCTGTTTTGTCTTCCTCTTAATAAGCCGAGCTCTCTTCTTCTTGCTTCTGCTTCTTTCTTCATTTCTTCTTTTTATTTATATATACACCTGTTCAAATACAACGTCAACTAGGACAACAACAAAACGTCATCACAGGTATAAACAAGGATATCAACCATGCTAACATATGATATAAACTCCAAGGCATATTGATGTGCTGCCATAAAAAATATAAAATAAACTTTAACTTCACCCTTAACCGATATTCACATATTTGTGCCAAAACACAATGCTCTGATCACGTCTAAATATAATAACCTCCATAATATTCCATAAACTGGGATATTCACTTTCGAATATAGTACACCTACTTCGTTCAACTGAGAACTTTGCAGTTCATTTTTGTGCTAACTTAAACAATAAGTCAACAATATTTTTTAGTCATTCATCCTCCACTGGACAGTACCACACTCTCACCACCTGCAACACTATATAGTAACTTGGACTTAAAGTCCAAATAAAAACATAACATTCTCTTTCGAGAATTATGGTTTTCACATCCCACATTTGATATCAAACATCATCGAATAAAATCAGATACAACATGATAATGTCTTACCCGAGAATTAACTCGTCTTTAAGGACTTATGTTACCTTTTATCCGAGAATCTTGCTCGTCTTTAAGGACTTTGAGTGCCTTTTACCTGAGATCTTGCTCGTTTTTAAGGACTTTGAATTGCCTTTTACTCGAAGTCATGCTCGTTTTTAAGGACATGAGTTGCCTTTTACCCAAAGTCATGCTTGTTTTTAAGGACTTGAATTGCCTTTTACCCGAAGTCATGCTCGTTTTTAAGGCTTGAGTTGCCTTTTACCCGAAGTCATACTCGTTTTTAAGGACTTTCATTTTTGCAGAGGTTTTTCCTTCCTTATTATTTTTTTTCTTTTTCAACTCCTTATCTCCGCATATGTTGATTTTGTGCATGTGATCCAAGAGGTGTGAACCTTGATCCCTTCTCCAACTTAATGTCTTTTTTCCAGCTGCTAGCACACTTATTTCTCCAAACTTCCGTGGATATTGAATTGTGGGCATTAAGCAACACTTTTTCAGCTCGGACCATTTTCCTGTAGCATAATAATGAATTGTTCTACTTGTATTGTCTCCCCCGCATTGATATCTCATAAAATAGTACATTAACATCTATCATCAAAATCAGTATAATACTTTTACAATATGTTAAAGCAATACACTTGTATTATTTATTGTCAAGTCAAATACAGACATGTTCTCATCACAAGCTGCAAGTGAATAAGGTACTAAGATGGCATCCCTAGATCATTAGCAACATATTAACATATAGTCAATTGATTAGGATCAGGAATTTCATTCCAATAAGTAAAGGGAAGCCAAACCAATGTGAATGGTCAAAGCTAGCCAAGATCTCTATTCCAAGTGGGGAACGAGATAGTTCTAGGAATAGGAACCAATACTGGTTTTGTTACATGTCAAGTTGGCAAAATGTACCAGCTTAAACTTTATTGAAAATAAGTATCTACTACCCACGGCCATATGTGATATTATGATACTCAATGAGTACTGGTTATACAAAGTTACACAACCATTTGGCTTATGCTCTTACTCCAAATGAAACTTCATAATATTCAAATATAGAAAACTATTTCAGATTTTAGTTAAAATAGAATGCTAAAATTTAAATGGAATAATATCACTTGGGTCATATCCACATTGTATACAAAAGTGCTTCTTCCAGTTGAGTAAAGGATCTGCCACACTCTCCTTACTCCATAGACGTTGAGACCAATGAAGCCATGTAGAACTCGTTTACTCGCAGGGGACCGAGTTGACTCAACCGAGTTACCTATGCTATCAACATATACAGGAGTGATCTTCAATAACGTTTTCAATCGAGGTTCATCTTCTTGTATAACCATTTCGTTTTTATGACAACATTATCCCCGCCATTTCAAGCTATATAGCTGAACTTGATAACTACATTATGGCGAAGTTCCGGCTTGAATTGGGTATCCGAGTAACGAAGGACAAGCTTCTGGTGGAGTCCAAGAAGCAGATGAAGAGCTGGCATTGGGACCTTCCCGCAACAAACGGAATCCACATACCATCCTTCTGAAATGGAGTGTAACCATTTTTCTTTTACAAATACCTTGACAGAGCGTCATGGCCATAGGCGGGAAACTCTTATAGACACCAACAAGCCTAAACCATATGATTTTCTCACTCCTAACCTTCCCGAAAGAGATATTGCAATATAACTGTATGCTCAGTTTCTTGATGCCAATCTGTGTCCCATGATTAGTTACTCTTCCATCATCCATGCTCGGTTTCTTACACCGCGGGCAAGTTCAGTGGACCTCCTTTGGCCACTTCTCTGATGGAGCGGTTATGTCATCATCGCCCTAATGGGATATATAGTCCATTATTACTCATGCCTTTCACCAAACTCGTCGGCAAGTCTTCGACACTCCCCGGAGCTCGACCATGGAGATTCGAAC
The DNA here is from genome assembly GCA_030762895.1 of Sophora flavescens. Lineage (NCBI taxonomy): Eukaryota > Viridiplantae > Streptophyta > Magnoliopsida > Fabales > Fabaceae > Sophora > Sophora flavescens. The sequence goes on from CM061070.1 coordinate 4,939,071, forward strand.
TCGGAAACTCTGCATAAAACTCGTCGGTCAATCTTCCACACTTCCCGGAGACTATTATAGCCCCAAGGAACTCAGCCTCGACTTCTCCATGTCCACCCCGAAGAAGAGACTCAGGTTTTATAGGTTGCCGACATTTCTCAGTTCACGCTTCAGTTTTCAAATAAAGAATATCCAGCGGAAATCATGAAACATCGAAAAAGGCTTCTTTACGTCAATGTTGTGATAAAGATTCTGGTGATTTATTTCCAAAATTTTCTCATGGTTTTCCAACAATGAGTTTCTTTGAACGGATCAACTGCCTGAGTTTTTCGGTCATCAAAAATTGATTATTGGTCAGTACATAACATCCCTCATCCCATAAAAAGTGTACTACATTTACATGGTAGCAGTTATTTTCATAATAGACAAAATAAAACAAAAATAATATTTCTTTTTAAATGGCATCCAACCCATTTTCCTGTAGTGTAAAAAACTGTAAACCAGAGTCAGTTGTAGGCTCCGTGATTGTGGGCTAGTCAAGAGAGGAAGTTGCGAAATTCATGACATGAATCATGCGAGCATTATTTGCTTCTCTCTATACGGTTGCAACCTCTTCCCCATCCGGGACCTATGTGATGGTATCTGAATCAACAGGAAGATACGAGTACAATTGATGCCTTCTCATGGCCAGAAATAGGTTAATGAGCAAGTGCATAATAGGGAGGTATTTGTACGTTTGTATAAGAAAGCAGGCTCGACTAAGGAAAAGTCGAGAATATATGGCTTTATCGGGACATCACGTCCATATCATGCATGTAGCAGTTTACAAGCTTAGCCTAAAATGTTGGACCTATTGCTATTTAAAGTCAAATGTTATGACCTCAACCCTCTGATTTGCAATATGCTACTTGTTAAAAAGCACTTTGATAATGGATAATAAAATTAGATGGATCAATTTATACTCCCCTCAATTTATGATGAGTCAGTCAATTTGCATGTCGGATTCTGGGTTGCAAGCTGGAAGACAAGAAGTGCTCCTTTTATTATGTTCTCTTATTTTCTCCAATTCCAATCACTCACACCCTTCTCGTCAGTGTCCGTATGCTTCACGTCTCTCCACCATCATCATGCTACTACGAATTAATAACCATGAATAGTTCGTTTTCAATTAGTGGCTGGCACTACAAATCAAACAAGGAATCTATTACATGCTAACAATTACTTTCAGAACTCAAAAAATAAGAGAGATTCTTCCCTAATGGTTGCATGGCTCGATCACGAAATGGAAAGTCGTCATTTCCATAAATTTGTTGATCTAATCGCCAGTTTGGTATATGACAATGAATGTGCAGCCGGGGAAAATTTAACTCGACCCCACGGTGGGCGCCAAATGTTCTTACAAATTTTCGGCAATGAACAATCCAAGAAATTGAAGAACAGTATCGTTACGTTTCACACAAACTCTCTATTAAGAATAATCTTGTATATTGAAGAATGCTCTAAACGAGACTCAATGTTACAAAATAGTTTGCCTTTCTGTCATATGCCTAGTTCTATATAATACATGCCGAGTTCTCAACTGTCTCGGTCCACCCCCCACTCTCGGTTAACTGCCTCACCCCACTTCCCCTCTAAGTACAATAGTTAACTGTCTCCCTTTTTCTATGCCAGAGGGAAGTCTTCTTCTCATATGCGTTGACCCGGTCAATCTCAGATGCCTCTCGGACCTTATCTCGGTAATCTCGCGGCCCATCTATCCCCTATAGTACATAAGTCCCCCCAAGTTATGAGCTACTCAGGAGCGATATAGCTTTAGCTTGCTCAGGTCTTAGCAATCTTGGTAACTCAGCCAATCTCTGTTTCATTGTCTTCAATACTACACACATCATTATAAAATTTGAACACTTTGTTTCTTTAAAAAGTGGAGGTGTGGTTCTTATTGTAAAAAAAAAGTGGACGTGTGGCGAAAAATAGGGACTATTGAAAAGAAGGAAGGAACGTATATGTAGGAGTAAAAAAGTAGTTTAATGAAATAGAAGAAACAACAATAAAAAGAATCTAGTTCTTTATATTTTTTTATACTTTAAAGTTTTAATTTATTTCTATTTTTTTAAAAAAAAATTGAGTTGTGTCCTTGTGGTGTTCGGGCTACATAGAAGTGTCGGCAAAATGTCCAGGAAGCGTCAAAACCATGTTCGAGCCCAAAAAAAATTTAAATCGGACACCTCTTAAGAAGTATTGATCGGACACGTGTCACACAAGCGTGAGTGTGTCGAACACTCTAAAAGCTAGAAGTGCCCGTGCTTCATAGCCCAGCATTAATTTTTAGTTTTTACTATAAAGTCGAAGAACTTTTCTTTGTCCCGTTGAGTCAGCTCAGTTGAGTAAAATGCGAGACATGAACGTGAGTGCATAGATTTAAACCTCTGCAATGCGCTTCACCCCTTTCCCATTATCCCCTCCCCCTACCCTATATTAGGCGTACTATAAACCCCCTTGGACAAAAAAAAAACTTTAAAAGTTTTTTCTATAAAATAAAAAGGAACTGGATTCGCTCCTGCCACTGGACCGTCCAGCGGTAGGCTTCTATGAGGATTTCCAAAATATTGGAATGATTGTGTTTTGTTAAACGTTAAATACATATAATGGTTGATGCATTACATCAATTGATGTGTTAGTCTGGTGGCAAACGGTTCCTGAGTTGGTGCAATGATACGGGTTCGAATCTTATCTTTTACATTTTAAATGTTTTAAATTAGTTATATTAAACGATCAAAAAATGAATGGTTGCATCTAATGGGAATCAAACCATGCACACCATGTTATAAGACAGGAGGGATGACCACCAGGCTACCGCATGGAATATGTGAAATGTTACTGGTTGATAATATTTAAATATTACGTTCGGTTGCATTGCCTCATCACCCTTAGAGGGTTGTTTTCTTTCACCAAGGGATATGAGTTGGTCTATAAATAGAATCACTCTGCATGCAGGAAAGGCATCCGAATTTGGATTAGCCTTCTCCATTCCAAATAACTTCCTTTCTCCCCTTAATGCGCAGAGAGATTTAAGGAAACTATTATTCTGTAAAATGCCATTGACGATACGCTTGGTTTAGGGTGTGCAAACCAAACCAAGGTTCTCCATTGTATCCTGAAGGGGATTCTCCGGTTACACCTGTTGCACCCAATCTACGAGGAGAGATTGGTGGGGGCGAATCAAACTTAAAGCCCAGTGTTCTTACACGCCTTGGAGGGTGCGCATGTCACTTGTTCTTCTCTTCTTTGTTGTAGACCAGACCCCATTTTCTAACAATTTTTAAGTTCGATTTTCGTTTTATAAAAATGGTTGCAACATTGAGGGAGATGACATTTTGACATTGTCAAAGTGGAGAGATTCGAGGGTGAAAACTCCGTTGATTGGGAGAAAGAGATGAATGATCTTTTTACAAGCAAGGAGAGATGACTACTCACATGCTTCATCAAAATATGTTTTATATGTGACCATGGTGAAAGTTACACAATTACTTTTCATGGCTATGTTATACTTGGTATTCTAAATACATGTGTGTACAATGCTAAAGGCATTCTTTGTTTATGTTAAAATTAACATGTGGTAATAAAGCATTAGATGCATGATTTAGAATAAAATCAAGTATGTGAATTTTGATTAACATGAATATGTTTGGTTTATGATGCATGTATGTATGTTACTCTATTTTAATATAAATGTCTTAGATATAAAGTATTATATCAAGTACATGTATTAATGGATTTGATCCATGTAAGAAGTAAATGAGTGCATGATTTTGTGAATATGAGATGATTATTTCTTGATTTTGTAGAGGATAGAAATGTTTTGAATTGTTCTAAGTTGACAAAAATGAACATGGATGTTCATGGAGAAATCTTATAGAAAAATGAAAAATGATTGGATCATTGATTTGTTTGATTTTATAATAAAATCATTTAGATTTATCCTAGAACATGTTTAGACATGAATCCAAGACATAGAGACAATGAAATATGTTAAACCCAGTTTTCTGCAAAGTGGGTCTGGTTGACCAGGTTGGGTGCAGTTGTGATACCCAAAAAATTGCTTTTCTTTAAATAGAATTGACCGTTAGTAGATGTCAACAATCGATGTGTCGGTCTGGTGGTAAACATGTTTGTCCACAAGTGTACAGGTTGCGAGTTCGAATCTTTCATTTTGCACAGTCAATGTCATTTAGTTTTATTTATTTATGTGTTGAATGCTGCACTCATAAATTTTGATGTTTACATAAGTTATTATATAGTGAGGGTAAATTGATGTTGTTTGTTACAAGACATTTATTAAATGCTTTAGGAGTTCTATAACCCTAGTTACTTTAAGTCTACTAGAATAGTTGTCAAAACAACTGTACCTTATTCCCCACAATAAAATGGTATAGTTGAAAAGAAAATTAGGATATGAGAAGAAATGGTAAAAACCATGGTATCCTATGTTGGTCTAGCAAAATAATATTGGGGAGAAGCGATGTTGAAGGCTTGTTAGATGGTAAATAGGGTTCCAAACAAAGGAACAAGATAACCCCATATGAGCTCTTGAAAAGAGAAAATCCATTCTCAAATTTTTCAAAGTTTGTGGTTGTAGGGCAATAGTAAAAGTTCTTGAACCAAAATAAATAAATTAAGTGAAAGGAGAATTGAATGTGTCTTCTTGGTCTATGCTAAAAATAGCAAAGCATATAGATTCATGGTGGAATCTAATGACTTATATCCTGTAAATATAGTGATTGAGTCTAGAGATGTAATCCTTCAAGAAGATAGGTTTAACTCAATTCCAAGTCACAAGGATAATGTTCTGAGTAATGCACATGATCCAGGAAAGCAATGTATCTAATAAAGATACTTTGGCGGGTTTAGAACTTAGGGAAATTCGGAGATCTAGAAATGAGAAAACTTAGAAGCCAAGGTTTTTAATGTTCCATGTTGATGGAACAAGAGACTCCATAAACGGTTATGGACAAATATATTATCATACAGAAAGTGATCCATAGACATTTGAAGAGGCAATAAAGTCTCAAGTTGTCGCTTTCTAGAAGGAGGCTATACAAGAATAAATGGACTCAATAAATGGGGAATAAAATTTGGAAACTAGTAGACCTCCCACCTGGTTCCACACCAATAGGTTGTAAATGGATTTTCAAAAGGAAAATGAAGGTAGATGGAACCATTGATAAGTTTAAGGCAAGACTAGTTACTAAGGGATTTACACAAAAGAGGGCATGGACTATATACATATGCACCGGTGGCAAGAATTGCCTCAATTAGAGTGCTATTGGCACTTAAATCCATCTATAAGTTTGTCGTCCATCAAATGGATGTGGTATTCCTAAATGGAGAATTAGATGAAGAGGCGTATATGACACAACCTGAAGGGTTTGTGTTTAATAGTCGAGAAAAGAAAGTGTGTAAATTAAAAAAGTCAATGTATGAACTAGAACAGGCTCCTAAGAAATGATATGAAAAGTTTAATCAAGCTGTGTTAGCTAATGGATATAAAATAAATGAATCTGACAAGTGTATTTATAGTAAATTCCATAGTAAAAAGGGGGTCATGATTTGTTTATATGTTAATGATATGTTGTTATTTGGCACTGGTCTAGATGAGGTAGAAGAAACTAAGAGTTTCTTATCTAGAGGTTTTTCATACGAAAGACTTGGGGGTAACTGATGTGATTCTAGGAATTAGAATAATAAGAGATGGTGAGAATGTAGGTTTACCCCAATCTCACTATGTAGAAAAATTATTAAAGAAATTTAATCACTTTGATTGTCAACCTATCACTACTCCCTATGAACATAGCATTAATTTAGTACCAAACAAAGGTAGTCTAGTAGCACAACTTGAATACTCAAAAGTAATTAGATGTATAATGTATGCCATGACATGTAGAATAATTAGATGTATAATGTATGCCATGACATGTATAATAAGAGATGGTGAGAATGTAGGTTTACCCCAATCTCACTATGTAGAAAAATTATTAAAGAAATTTAATCACTTTGATTGTCAACCTATCACTACTCCCTATGAACATAGCATTAATTTAGTACCAAACAAAGGTAGTCTAGTAGCACAACTTGAATACTCAAAAGTAATTAGATGTATAATGTATGCCATGACATGTACCCGATCAAACATTGCATTTGTAGGGAGACTAAGTAGGTATACAAGTAATCCAAGAAAAGACCATTGGCATGTTGTCCAAGAGTATTAAAATACTTGTGTGTGTGTGTGTGTGTGGGGGGGGGGGGGGGGGACAAAAACAATAGTTTAAATTATAATGGGTATCCTTCGGTATTAGAAGGTTACACGGATTCCAGTTGAGTGACTTATACAAGAAGACCATGCTTCAACAAGCGATTGGGTCTTCACATTTGGTAGGGGTGTTATTTCTTGAGGTTTCAAGAAATAAGACGACATTGCCGGTTCCACCATTGCTGCAGAATTCATAGCATTGGCAACATTTAACAAAGAGATTAAATGGCTTAGAAGTTTGTTGTATGAGATACCAATTTTAATGGCGCCGGTATCCATACAATGGGATAGTCAGTAAACACTATCAAGAGCATATAGCCAGGTTTATAATGGAAAGTCCAGGAACATTGGACTAAGACATAGTTATGTCAAGGAACTAATTGAAAATGCAGTAATATCCAGGGTCTTTATAAGACGGAAAGAAATCTCGCATCATTTGACGAAAGGACTGACAAGTGATATGATGTGGAAAAACATCATTAGGGATGAGAATCAAGCCTATATCTACATGATCGATCACCAATGGTGGAAACCCAACCCACACTTGAGTAGCATCAAGTCTTGAGTTCAATGTGGCCAAAATACACTATGATAGTGATTGCAAGTACTTGACAAATAGATACATCCCAAGGTTTAAAAGTACTTGGATACCGTAAGGACAAAAGGAAAAGGGTGAGCTTTTGCTCTTAATGGACCTATAGCATATATGTGCTGAGGTGCCCAACTTATGGGGGTGCTTTTGATAAAGTCCACCTATATGAGAGTGAAGTGGGGCCGCTTCTTAGAGTTGGGCTTGACTCTGTAAGCTCTCATGAAAAGGATACACGACATAAGGCCTTACCAAATGTGTCACACAATCACGTCGTTCAATGGTACCAAGATTTCATGTGTAAGTCATGGACACTTGTTCTAATGAATATTTGGTTCAAAGCTTGTCTACCACTTTATTTGGGGATGAGTGAAACCATGGCTTACTAAGCAAAGGTTCAAATCCCCAAGATACATTTGTTTGAAAGCATGTGATTTCCGGAATAATGGGATTTGGGTATATTTTGAAAATGGTGGGGGATTGTGAGGGATTTCCAAAATATTGGAATGATTGCTTTCTGTTAAACGTTAAATACATATAATGGTTGATGCATTACATCAATTGATGTGTTAGTCTGGTGGCAAACGGTTCTTGAGTTGGTGCTCAAATCTTATGTTTTACATTTTAAATGTTTTAAATTAGTTATATTAAACGGTCAAAAAATGAATGGTTGCACCCAATGGGAATCGAACCATGCACACCATGTTATGAGACAGGAGGGCTGACCACCAGGCTACCGCATGGAATATGTGAAATGTTACTGGTTGATAATATTTAAATATTACGTTCGGTTGCATTGCCTCATCACCCTTAGAGGGTTGTTTTCTTTCACCAAGGGACATGGGTTGGTCTATAAATAGAATCACTCTGCATGCAGGAAAGGCATCTGAATTTGGATTAGCCTTCTCCATTCCAAATCACTTCCTTTCTTTCCTTAATGCACAGAGAGATTTTAGGAAACTATTATTCTGTAAAATGTCATTGACGATACGCTTGGTTTAGGGTATGCAAATCAAACCAAGGTTCTTCATTGTATCCTGAAGGGGATTCGTCGGTTACACCTGTTGCATCCAATCTACAAGGAGAGATTGGTGGGAGTGAATCGAACCTAAAGCCTAGTGTTCTTACACGCCTTGGAGAAGTGCACATGTCACTTGTTCTTCTATTCTTTGTTGCATCTCGGACCCCATTTTCTAATGACTTCCACCATTGGATCTGGGTGGATGGAGGGGGACTGGATGGATTCTCCTGATCTCCATCATAGCGGCCGTTGGATGGAGGCTGGAGGGACACTGGATGGACTCCCACCAGGAGCAAATCCGAGTTCAAAAAAAAAAAAGGCTGCCTTGTGTTTGCAAAACAAAATGCAAAGGTAGCAAAAGAGTGCACGTGTTGTACCGTCTGATGCGTCATTTTGGTGAGGACACACCTAACTGCCATAACGGTCTAAAGTTCCTAAATTCTTCTAACAAGTCTAGACCGTTAGGAGGTTTCTCTCTCTCTCCCAATCGCTCTCTCTCTAAGTTCATCTTCTCGTCATTCCTCTCCAGACCCACCAATATACCAATTACCACCATTTTGTACAATCAAGGCCTTAAATCTTCTTTTTTTTGTGAAATAAGGCCTTGAAATTTATCACAGTAAGTTCATACGCACATTTTCTTGATCATTTTATTTAGATTTTTTTCTTCTAATTTCTCATCTGTCAGCAATTAGGATTTTTTTCAATCATAGAAATGAGAAGAGGAGGAATTGCTAATTTCTATGATGGAAATGGACAACCCTGCAGATGATTATGTCTCTATTAGTGTACACTTGGGAATAGGATTGTTGAGATAAACAATATGAATTGTGCGTTCAACTCATCATCATTTTCAATTTATGCACTAAAATGGTTATAAGAACACAAAGATAATTAAATCTGTTACGTTTTTATTCAATTTAAACCTTGAAATGGGCATAATTTGGTCTTCGTAACCCACCAAAAATGCCATATCAAATTGTTATTGGAAAATTTCTTCAAATGTGATTGTTTTTAGGTTACAATATTTTTGTCTGTATTGCAGGAAATGTAATACTAGACTTTCTCATATGACAGGAAACCGCTAGACTGATCTGGTATCCCTGGCGTGTCTCTATGTTATTTCTTCAAAATGTTTGATTCTAGTTACAAGTCACAGTATATTGGTGGCCAAAAGGAGAAGTTTGTAAGGTATATTTACAGCTCCTCTTGTGCTTAAATCCAACATGTTTCAATATGGTTTCAGAGTTCATATCTTGAGTCATTCATTGGAATGTGATTGATTTGATGCAAAGGGTTTATACATTTCAATTTCGAAGCTGTCTTTCTTTCTTACATTGAAACTATTTACATACTAAACTTTATATTTAATTACAATGCACTTTCGATGCAAAGAATATCGATCAATCATATGTTGTCATATTATTAAAAATAATTAAATCTTATAGTAATTATCTTAAAATATACACATGACGTGATGTGTGAATCATTGATAGTATAAAAAACTTTATATTGACATATATCAAACTTAAACTCTTGACTTTTACCAAGTTCAAAAATCAAACAAGACTAGTGAATGTGTAATTAAATGCTTCATATCATATCAGATATGATACAATGCTTACTGACAACTAAGTGCCACTTATGTGTACAACCATATTGTTGAATGAACTCTCAAATGTTGCAAGCATTACATAATTTTTTTGGTTGTTGCCAACTTTAATGACATGGAATTAGGATTGGTTACTTTAAGATCTCAGTCTAACCATTGATTTATCTTCCATTTTCTTGGTACATTGCTGTCAAGTTATTATTTAAGGTGTGCATGCAGAGGCTAAGTTGTTAACATAAGCATCTCTGAAGCTGACATACAGTGGATGATGTAGGTTGGATGAACTGGATTCTAATTTGTCCCTACCATCTAGCTCAGGTGGGATGAAGAAATTAAGATTTAACTTAGAGGGTCTTCCTTTTCATCGTCGCGGAAAAAAGAATGCGTCGAAATCCTTAAAGCTAGGAGTGATGAAAGGATCAGATGGACTAAAGACATTTGGAAGATCATTAAAGAGTGGAGTTACCTGGTCAGTGTTCCCAGAAGATCTTAGAGTGTCTGAGAAAAAAGTATTTGACCCTCAAGATAAGAACCTTCTGTATTGGAACAAGTTCTTTGAGATTCTATGCATTGTTTCAGTAGCTTGTGATCCTTTCTTCTTTTATCTTCCTTATTTCAACCATAAATCATACTGCCTCGCCATAGATAACAAGCTAGCGAGTTTCGCTGTTACGCTGAGAACAATATGCGATTTTATTTATCTCATCCGGATAAGTTTTCAATTCCGCACTGCTTACATAGCGCCTTCATCGCGGGTATTCGGTCGAGGTGAACTTGTCATTGATCCTGCACAGATTGCCAAGAGATATTTACAACGCTACTTCATTGTCGACTTCATTTCTGTGCTGCCTATGCCACAGGTTTGAGAAACTATCCATGATCACCTTTTAGTCACTACTTTGCATCTACATATGTTTGATTAGAGTGTCCTGAATACATATAATATATATTAGGTGAAAAATAAATGAGATAAGTAAGAAGCTTTGAATAAGGTCGAATATCCTCTGTTACAGCTATTCATGAAACATTATGTAGACATGATTAATATAAGAATATCCCACATTCACATGAAAAACTTCAAAGAAAATGATTGTAAGTTTACAATTTTTGGCTAATTTTGGTTGTCACTCATCCAATATTGTTCAGGGCTACTAAATTCAACTTCTAACTACAATGATAAGTTAGTGATTCAAGTAAGATTTGGAAATTTCTTTGCCAATGTAGTTCAACTATCTACATGTCTACTGCAGATTATAGTATGGAAATATCTTTACAGAACAAGACGTGCAGAGGTCTTGGCCACAAAAACAGCACTGTTGAGAATTGTCATCCTGCAATATTTTCCAAGATTTGTACGCTTTATACCTTTAGCATCTGAAGTTAAAAAGACAGCTGGTGTATTTTCTGAAAATGCACTGCTTGGTGCCATGTACTATTTGATCTGGTATATGCTTGCTAGTCATGTAAGTGCATGAAATGATCCTTTTCTTGTGCCATACATGGTAACCTATTGAAGTATGAACAGAATACACTAATATGAGTTTAATTGATATACACTAAAAGTGTAAAGTTTTTTACATTGTCAATGTAATCATCAATCATGTTATGAATGACTTTTTAAGTAGTTAGGATAAGAGTCCAAAAATTTAATGATGTGGCAATTTATGATTTGATATCTGTGTAAAAAAGCTTTACACTGTCAGTGTATATCAATTAAACTCTACCAGTATAGGGAGTAATAAGTTCATTTTTCGGTTTTTTTTTTTGTAATGTCACAGATAACTGGCTCTGTGTGGTACTTACTAGCCATAGAACGTAATGATACATGCTGGAAGGAAGCTTGTAAAGAAGTTGGAGGATGTAACATACATTTCTTGTACTGTGGGAGTTCGAATAGGCATATGTCAGGGTATGAAACTTGGAGAAATGTCAGTGAAACTGTTCTTAAAAGTCGTTGCTTTGTTGAGGATGATGCCTCAGAATTTAATTACGGAATCTTCACTCAAGCTATACAATCTGATATCGTTGCATCCATTGAAGTCTTTCCTAAATTCTGTTACTGTTTATGGTGGGGGCTTCAAAACTTGAGGTATATTCCCTGTCCGTTTCTCTAAAAATATATCTGTATATGTTTGACACAACTAGTATGTGCCAGCAATGAATTAGGAATAATGTCTCTAGTATTCTTATTTTATTTTCTCATGATTTCCTGAGAAAACATATTTTGTTCCTATTGATTCAAAATATGGACTTTATTCTGTGAGATTAACACTATAGCACGACATGTTGACACTTAATGCACCTGAAATTGTTATATTTTCTCAAGTTTTACAAGCACCTTCTGCTTTGTGTTTAACAGTACACTTGGTCAGGGGCTTCTAACCAGTACTTACCCTGGAGAGGTTTTGTTTTCCATAGTAATAGCTATTATGGGGCTTGTCCTTTTCGCTCTTCTGATAGGAAACATGCAGGTAAACAAAAAGTTTGCAGTCTAGACATTCACTTATTGATGATGGTAATTGATATCTTGATTAACATAATATACTAAGAATCATTACCATTAATAAATGATAAATCCAATTCTCAAGCTGAAAGATAACAATATGGTAATATATGAGACTTGAAAAATGGTTTTCCCAAAGATACACAGCTTAGTGTGATCTACTTGTATTTCAACTCAAATCAATCAACTAATTTGGGGCTTGGGAAAGTCATTATATCAATTTTTCTGTCCACACATTTGTTTGACAAGAATAAGTTAAAGACAATTGCATATATTTCTAATAAAAAAATGCTTTAGAAAAAGAGAATATTATATTACTGAATCAGATTCCAATGTCCTGATGGCTAAAACAAAATACAGTGTTTTCAGTTTTACCTCACCTGCTTTATGTCACATTTGCCCATAAACAATTACCACCAACTTCTTTCTTTGCTACTCTTCTATTTGAAATGACCTGAGATGCAGTTTATGGGTTGATTCACTTAAACCATTAACATGTTTATGGGATAGGTCAAAGTATCCTTATGCAGTTATGCTTTAAATGATACAACATTGCTTTACATGACCACTTTTGTATGAGGAAAGTAACCTTAACAAATGTTCACAATAGTTCATCTTGAAATGGACAGACATACCTTCAATCAATGTCAGTTCGTCTTGAGGAAATGAGGATCAAAAGACGTGACTCTGAGCAGTGGATGCATCATCGCTTGCTTCCTTCAGAGCTAAGAGAAAGAGTCAGACGCTACGACCAATACAAGTGGCTGAACACCCGAGGAGTAGATGAAGAGAACTTGGTTCAGAGTCTTCCAAAAGATCTCAGGAGAGATATCAAACGGCATCTTTGTTTGAATTTGGTCAGAAGGGTGAGTACTGAGTACACTAGCTTGCTCTTTTGCATGTCTGTTGATACATTTTCATTAATATTTAAAAAAAGTCAAATTTTTTCCTTGTTTTCCAAGTTCCTTGAAACAATCACAAAAGTTTGAAAAGAAGAAACCAAGTGAAAATATAAAACAAACCAAACACCAGTTGTGTCTTCATCTTCTCACTAGTCATCTGTATATATATGACACATGGTAGGTTCCTCTCTTTGCTAACATGGACGAACGCTTGCTTGATGCTATATGTGAGAGATTGAAGCCTAGTTTGTATACAGAGAGCACTTACATAGTTAGAGAAGGAGATCCAGTGAATGAGATGCTCTTCATCATTCGCGGTCGTCTAGAGAGTGTTACTACAGATGGTGGAAGAAGTGGATTTTTCAACAGTGGTTTTCTGAAAGAAGGTGACTTCTGTGGAGAAGAGTTGCTAACATGGGCACTGGACCCCAAATCTGCTGCTAACTTGCCATCATCTACAAGGACAGTGAAGGCTATAAATGAGGTGGAGGCATTTGCTTTGGAAGCAGAAGAGTTGAAGTTTGTTGCTTCCCAGTTTAGGAACATTCACAGTAGACAGGTTCAGCACACCTTCCGTTTCTACTCACAGCAGTGGAGAACATGGGCTGCAATCTTCATTCAAGCAGCATGGAGGAGACATTCCAGGAGGAAAATCGCCGAGCAGCGCAGGAAGGAGGAAGAAGAGTTATATGAATCTGATGATGATTCTTCAAGGGCCTTGGTTCCACATACTGGAAGTCCATCCATGCATGGACTTGGTGCAACTATCTATGCTTCCCGCTTTGCTGCTAATACTCTTCGTGCCCATAAGCTTCGTGATTCAAGTTCCAGGGACCTGATGAAAATCCAAAAGCCCCAAGAACCTGACTTCAGTGCTTATGATGCAGAGTGATTGATTTGTTTTTCTGTTATATGACAACTAATTGTAATACCTTGATGTACACAGTGGGTGTCCTTCAGTATGACAATGTTCACAGTTGTAAAATATGTATTCATCAGCTGATATAACATGATAGCTTATATTCATTTCCGTATGTTTGCTAGTAACAGCTGTCATACCTACTTGTTAACAGAGATTACAACAAGTGTAAAAGATTGAAGCCAGCATAGAGCATTAATGCTGGAGTTTTAACCTGTACCATGTTTAATTATTTATGCCTTGGCCTCATTTTAACTCGACTATATTAATCATATTCGGTGCAAACCCCATTGATATATGCGATTCAAGACAGCTTTAGGCTTCATATAAAATATATATATTATCCATCTTTTAGGGATATGCTGTATCAAAAACTGTTATACAGACATGTTACAATTGAGTTTGCAAATTCCTTCTAACATTTCTTTGCCACAGATGAAGAAAACGTGACACAAATGGGTCACATCCGTTTCAAACTGACAATATTACACATTAAAGAATGATAAAAAAAAAAAAAAGGAGTCAAGGGATGTAGAAAATCCCTTCCTTGATTATATAGCATTCAATGACTCCAATAAAACACAGAATCTCTTCTAGTAGTGGATCACTCAACTCCGCCAAGCAGAAGATACTTCCAAATCAAAATCTTCTTCCCACCATGTGCTTGACTGCAATATCACACAATGCAGGCAACAGATTTATAACTGAACTAGAAACTTGGTCAAAAATAAGACATAAGATCTCATAATAAACACACTAGAGAGAAATTGAGTCACCTGCATATCAAGCAAAACATTCGGTTATGTACGAGAATTTTCTCAATCCACTTGAATAAATATTTAAATAAGGTGAACAGTTATGCAGGTTAGAACAACAGAATTAAGAATGTGAATAACAGTACATTAAACCCAAGAGGAGATGCACAAGAAGTTGTTGGCTATCTGCACTTAAATCTTAATATTGAATAAAGAACATGATACTACAATCACTGGTACGTTCATATAAACAAGATAAATAGACAGAATCGGGAGGCACCCTACTTTGTGAAAACATTGTAAAGAATTGAAGCTGTATTTTGGTACACATGTAGCATTACAAGAACATTATAAAGGATGCAGTGTAGAACCACAGGAATATGCAAGTTTTAACAAGAGAAAGAACATCCAAATAAATAAATACACAACCAAAGCAAACATGGCACAAGCATGCATAAAATTACAGAAACAGACTAAATAACAAGAAAACACCTTGTAGCCTCTTCGAAGAAATTCTAGAGAGCTTCCCTCTTCTTCTTGAAGTCCCAGGACCCTCAACAGTTCTTCTTTGGCCTAAATCAGTCAATAGATTAATATGAAAGTATTTATAGTTAAAAAGCAGGTGAAGTTCATGAACTAACTTCCCCAAGGGTGAAGCGGGTTGCACTTTCTGCTATGCAAGCATAAGAACCATCTGCTTGTTTAAGCATTACCTGCCAAGGACCTAAACAGATTATGAAGAAATAATTTAGTGCAGCATCCATATCATTGGTAAATAAAAGTATATTAGTCATACAATAAGAATCAAATAAAATTACAGTGTTTACATAGAAAATTGTAAATCAGCCGAATAGAAACTCAGCCAAGAAACACGTATGGATTTTCAAAGAATCAGACGATTTGAACCAAGGGCAAAATCCAACCCTTGGCAAAGGATCCCCAAACTACTAAAGGAAGCGTTTGGTATAAAGGTGAACTAACGAAAGTTAAGAATTTAAAGGGCTAAAATAGTAATCAGCAAAATGAAGTAAGCTGAAAGCAAAGTAAAATGGACAAAGTAAAGGCAATAAGCAAATAAATGCGAAGCACCGAGTAAGCAAGCAGAAAAAAGCTTAAAGTAGTTGTATTGATGTGGTTGTGTGTTTTAACATTCTGTACAATGGGTATTTATAGGTAAAATCTAACCTCCAACATAGCCTTTCTCATTGGCTAAAATCCCTAAATACATACAAATATTCACGTCCCACTATTGTCACAACGGATACCTTCACAGAATCCACCTCCTATTTTCTCGGCACCTCTCGTGGCATCCGTTAGCAACTATCTTCCAAGCCAAGCCTTCTCGAGCGTGCGCAAGTGACTGCTTCCTAATCTACGATCCTTGGCAACAACACTTGATCCTTACAAGCTGATTCTCGGCAAATCTAATCTTAAATTAGCCCATTAACATGAAGCCCAGCCCAAACTTAGCTTAATAGTCTCCTCACTCAGAAGCTTCTACATCGGCTATGTCTTCCTTGGCTAGTCATCTCAGTTATTTAAATAGTTAGCCGTTTTACCAGCTTGAATTATCTCAATTATTTTTTAGGAGATAACACAGTGAATCTGGTATTAACTGCTGCCGAAATACACTATGCCACTCCATTACATGAATGGATATCCTGCCTTTAATTACCATGCAATATGCATCAGAAAAGTGAATGGACAGCAGAGCTAATTTTTATCATTCATTAGGCGTTCTAAGTGATTTTATCCAAGTCAATTGAATTAGCAACAACGATCAAATTTTGACTCTTTAAACTTTAAAGAGTAATGGGAAATAAAAGGAACAATGTGGCCGGCCATACTCCTATTCCCCTCACTAATTAGGCCTTGAGCAGAAACATTGTCCCAGGCTACAAAGAAAAGTAAGTAGTCCCATTCTTTCATAAAAGAAACCATGTTACATAAACTGGAAAAATGGTATTTCTTGTCAGGTGAGATGCTAATATCAAATAACTGGCATAAAGCATTTGTTTGTCATATTTTTTTACAATTTTCTTAGCACTGCATTCCATTTTTGTTTTATTTTTATTGAGTTCTCTCTCTCTCTCTCTGTGTGTACTGTATATGCCATACCATAAACATATATAGCCATACCTGGGTACTGACGGAACACAGCTCCACTGTAATTGACAATATAAGGTGCAATTGCAACCGTCTTAAGAACAAGAAAAGGAAAAAAAGTCAATGCCCATTAACTGAGAAAATGATCAATATCTAGAGATAATTCAAAAAAGAAAAGGCACCTTTGAATACTCTCTAATTCGAATATAGAACACTGGAGTGAATTGAGAGAGAAAGCGGTAGTGCAAATCTTTGGTTGGGAAGCCAAGAAGGCCTAAATCAGCACTGCAAATTCAAGAAATATTCTCTATAAAAAATAAATATATTAAAAAGTTAAGGATTTAGGCATAAATGACAAAAAAAAGGTAGAGCATAAAGCATATACCGCAGTGTGTCTAGTTCAAGATTAAATAAAAGTGTTGGTGTTGACAAAGCAAATTTTTCCTGCAAAATCCAAGTAGTAAAAATAGAAGATATGTGTTAAGCTAAATCATACATATTATTTTCAATTGCCGATAGTTCCCTTACATATTAAGAATTTATCATACATTTTGCCAACAAAGGTCATCAAAACCAGAGATTAGATCAAGTTTTACAATCTAGGACCTTGGTACTGTGAAGGATAGACTTATAAAGTAAAACTCTGTACATTGCAGAATATTACATGCTGACCCAAAATCAAATGAAAGGATTGAAGTCACTGTATATTATTGCAAATTATCATCGATTAATAAGAACTAAACAATTTCTGAATAAGAGGCCAAGACCAAGCCAATGCAGATGAAGAGATGGTTAAATTTCATAAGCAAATCAAAGATTTGAACTGGAAAACAAAAAGGTCAGGAAACCTTTTAATGGCAGAGACACCATACCACATACTTCTCTATATAAGCAAGTTCACGTGTACTGCAGTTAATGAATATGTAGAGTGATGGAGGGTCACTAGACTGCCAACGACCTGCATTTGCAAGAAATCAAAATGCCAAATTATTTTTTTTATTATGCACATGATTTACAATGCAACACAACATCACCAATATCTGTCTCGAGAATATTTTGATAGTCACACAGAAGTTTCAGCTTTGGTAACTAGAAAAAAGTTATACACTTGGAAAGGTATGAACTAACCTTCATTCTCATCTTCAAAGTCAAAATCAAGGGTGTTCCTAACAGATCTGAAAAATGAAGTCAAAGGTCCACCAGGGACATCATCTAACGAACCTATGCTAATGCCATCAATCTGGAAGCAAAACAAAAATGACACTTCAAAATATGGCTTTAATATGAACATGGTATCTTTTGTCACAATCAATGGCGATCAATTAAATGTTATTCTTGGCTTTAAAGGATATTTGTGAAAGTAATTAGTTTGAATACATAGAATTTTTCAATGGTGTGATCTTTTTATTGCCACGATTTCAACAAAAAAATTTGTCAGTAATTAAATAGGAATGAGTTCATTAGAAAGATGGGGAATAAATTCAAAATGAGTTATTTTTCATTACTGAATCCAGAGCTGCTTTGAACAACTGACAGGCTCGGCGCTTTTCTGGTTTATCAGGGAATACCTACAGTTAGGCACAAATATAGTAACTTACATCTTCTCCAATAAAGGGGGCAAAAATTATAGATGAAAGGAAGCACTTCTTGCTTAGGAAGGGAAGAAAAGAATGTGTCTTCTTACTATGCAAGCTCTGGTTTCCTTTTTCTCCTGGAGCTTTCTTACAACAGCCAAGGCAAGTTGAATGTTGGCATCAATGAAATCATCTGAAGATCCCTTGAAAGATTTAGGAATTTGAGAAAATTATGTGCTATGTAATCAGACAAGCATGCCTCACAAAATTCAACTAACTGTCAATATCAAAATGGTCTTGAAGTATGAAATCATTGTTAGCCTAGCATACAGTAATGATTTAAAAATCAAGTAAATGGATTGATATGTTGAAAATAGGCATAATAAAAATTTAGATGCCCCCATCAAGGCAAGGCACTGTCAGTCAATAATAACATTGCATGGCACTGTCAATAATAACATTGCATCTGACTGTTGGCCTTAGAGGAGCCCAAAAGCCAGAGAAATCTCCATAATAGGCTTACTGAGAAGCCACAACAGTGGGCCCGACACCATATCTTGACATAAAATCTTAGTCTACGGGTTATGAGTCTCCGCACTTATATGTTCTTCCAACACTCGCACTTGAATTGAATTTCCAATGCTGACAAGATCATCAATACTTTAAATTTGATAATGTACAAAAAAAGCTTTTAGATCTTATGATACATTTGGGTAAACAACTTAATTAATCACTTAGGATGCATTTGAAAGAGCTTCTTTGAGCTTATCGGAATAACTTACGAAAATAAAATTGTGCAAATAGTTTATAAAAATGGTTTATAATCTTCACATAAGCTCTTTTTAACTTATTTCAATAAGCTTATCAGATAAGCTTATGAAAATAGAGAAGCTTATGAAAATAAATTGTTTGTAGATTATTTGAAAAAAACTTATTGAATAAGCGTTTAATCAAGATGTTTGCCAAAACGCTTGTTCAATAAGTTGTTTTGAAATAAGCTGAAAAGAGCTTATTTTCATAAGCTTTTTGTCAAGCTTACTGAAATAAGCTAAAAAGAGCTTTTAGGAAGTTCATAAGCTATTTTCGTAAGCTTATTCCCATATGCCCAAATAAACTCTACAAGTTCTTCCAAACAACTTAATAGCAATGGTGTATCAAAAGGCATGCACCTAGATACTATGAAGGAGCAAAAGTGAGTTGATAAGGTTTGTTTCATGATCCTAATAGAGCAAAGAAGAGTACTCTCTCCGGTCTCTATTATAAGCAAAAAAATCCCAAACGTTTTGGTCCAATATATAAGCAAATTTTGTTTTCGAATGACTCATTTAATGAAGATTGAAGTTTTAGACCAGGGATAATTTAGGTATCAAACCTAACCACCTTAATATATGTTTTATTTAATTTTTGCTTACAATAGAGACAGGAGGGAGTACCTTATAAGAAGATATGTTGCTGGGCAAGGGCCTGCATGAAGAAACAAGTAACCCCATCAGGAAAGCACACAAAAAACCAAAAGTTCAAAACCCCAAAAGAGTGTATTATACTCTCGAGTTATTCAAAGTTAATATTTTTAGAAAATGGGGTCACTAGTTTATGATGATGGAAAGTGAAAATGCAAAGAAAACATGAAAAATATAATTATATATACGGGAAATCGATCTCGAGGCGAAGTTTTCCATCTTGAAGAGCAAAAGCGAGGGAATTGGCAGCATCAGTGACGAGAACTTCGTAGGATTTGGGTTTGTAAACAGCGACCCCTGCTTTGGGATCAAAACCTGGTTGTGGCTGTGATGCTTCTTCTTTTCCAATTCCAATGCTTTGGATTTTGGTAGTGAGCCTGAAAGGGAGGTTTGGGAGAGAAGAAGAAGATGGTTGAGTGAAAGGAAGAAGGGAGGTGCGATTGTAAGGTGGAGATGAAAGGGATAATGACATAGACATAGAGATGGAGATGGAGATGGAGATGGAGGACACAACCATTGTGTTCAGTGTTCTGTGTTCTGTGTTCGTGTGGCAACACAAACGATAAGGAAGAGATATCTGGCTTTTCATACCACTCACAAGTTACGTTAACTACGTTTTAAAATTGTGACTAATCATTATACCAAAAAATAAATGTGACTAATGATGTGATTAATGGATACATTAATATATGTAACTTATTAATCATTCATTGAATTTTATTAATCAATATTTGGTATATAATTAATGGAACTATTAGATAACAAGTTACTCATATAATAAAGTATATCCAATAATCAATTCCAACATATTATTATTTACAATTTTCAATGTCGTTAATTAAGTGTCACATGTTGTCAAATTTTGATACCCAAATAACATTTTTGATATGCTAAACTAATTTTTTTTGTCCTTTCTTATCTTTATTTTAAGTTTTGATTTGGTCCCTTTTTTAATTTTTATTTCTATTTGATCCTTTAAATTTTAAAATTGTTCTAAGTTGGTTCTTTTTATCAACACCGTTAAAATAGTGTTAAACCTAACTCATCGGAATCTGGATTTACGCACAATAAATTATGTATATTCAGTGATGGATCCAAAAATTCTAGTTAGTGGAGGGGGGATAAGCAGATAAATAGTTTTACTAAATGAAAATATTATAAATATACATGAGCGATAAAAAATTATATAAAATGAATAAGCTATAATATCGTTTATTTTCAAAGCGAAACCTACATCCACCAATGAGGAATGAGAAATAACTTACTAAGCAAAAGATGAGAGGTTACAAAAGTAATTTTTGCTCTCACTAAAAGATCAATGGTGATTTAGCATGTGGAGACAATATCTAAATTTTTTCATGAACAAAATAAAAATTACCAAAAGAAAGATGCTTTGTGGAAGCCCGTATTAATGAATTGATGTGCATCTATCTTTGGGTATACCCATCGGAAAACATTTTCTCACTATTTATCCTTCTATTCCTCCTTCCTTCAACACGAGGCCCTATAATTTATTGGGTATATTGAAGCAAACCCATTTTGCCACCTCTACTTAATTTATAACAATCTAAAAATAGTTTTGCTATTTGGTACAAAAGTGGAGGGAGGGTATGAATTCCATAAATGAGACGACCTTTATATAATGTGTTGGGCACGCTCAATTAAAATTTATCGATATACTAAAATTTGATAGTACAATACAAAAGGCCGCATCAACATTATTACTTAGACGCCATGTGGATGATAATCACACAAAAGACCACATCAGCAATGTCACTTGGACAATACCTTGGTAAGTGACAATCGCATGGCATTGTGTGACCATCTCCTATCGTCTTATACGGTAGGGTAGTCTTTTGATATATGGAATCTTTTATCGTCTAATGACCCTTTTATCGTCTGATTTGGCAGGTTAGTCGCCCGATTTTATATCGTCTCATAATTCAATCGCTTGATCTTGTAGTTTAGTTATTGTCCGGTCTTGTAGTAGTTGTTTATTTGATCTTGTAGTAGTCTTCTGATCAAATCTTTCCTCTTTTATCGTTTGGAAGAGTTGATGAGGGTAGGTAACATGATTGTCACTTATCTATATTTCATCCAAGTGACAATGCTGATGTGATATTTCATATTGTACTGACAAATTTTTGTACGTTGATAAGTTTTAATTAGATGCATCCAACACATAATATTTGGAATAAAATTTAATTATTATAATTGATAGTGTAGAGTTTTTTATATTATCAATCAATTACCAATCTATGAATAACTTTTAAAGGAGTTAGGATAAGAGATAAATTTTTTAATTGACATGACAATTGATTATTAAATGTCACTATAAAAAACTTTTTATCTTGTCAATATATATCAATTAAACATTTTGGAATAATATGCAAGCAATTATTTCTCTCAACACAATCCAAATAACATAAAAAATCTATCCATTTTTGACTTATTCTCTCTTTTCTCCAGCTTCTTTCTACCGTTACTTCTCTTCTCATCCAAACAACATAAATTCCATTCATATCATTTAGCATTTTGTATCTAACAAGAAGTAACAATAGCCCTGAAACTGAAAGTAGTTGCATAGCCAATTGTTATAAATTCATAATATAATGGAAAATGCCTCAATTTGGTAGATCTTCTGCTGCACACGCAATCATTACACCATTAGGCAAACCAACAGGCACACATACATGCATATATCCACCGCCCACCACTTCCTCTTCTTCAATTCCTGTCTTGTCATTCCCAAAAACTGGATGGAGGACCACATTCATGTTCTTCATTTTCCTTAGTTTAAGTTTCATCTCAACTTTCTTAGTTTTTTCCGCCAACACTAACACCATTCCACACCCAAAAGTAGAGAAAATAATCAAGATATTGTTATATCAGAATGGCCAATGCTTCTGCATTCTTCACTCCTCTCATCTCCACCAAACTTGTTTGCTTCAGTGCTCTTCAAGGACCTCACATCCATCCTCCCACTACTGTTTCCCCTACACCCAGGTGATCAGATCAAATACCATTTTTAATCCTTTTTCCATGAATTGTACTTTTTATTAATTAAAGTAAGTTTATTTGATTTTGGAGTCCTCACTTCTCACCAACAATTTGGTTTCCTTTATAATATTTTACCCTTTTTTCTAATCTAAGCAACCTGCACATGCCAAAGATTAAAAAAAATATAAATATTGTATTGATAAAAATAACTTTTAAACTTTCAAGAAACTAGAAATTGAATACACGACTTTCAATATAATATTTCTATTTTTGATTTTTAACCATTGTAAGGTTGTATTATGTATAAGATAGAAAAATCGATATCTTATTATACAGTGGTTATTGGTAATATGTATATATATATATTGGATGAATGGGTACCGGTGTTGTAACTCTGCAAATTGCAATCATATTTTAGAGT
Organism: Sophora flavescens; assembly: GCA_030762895.1. Lineage (NCBI taxonomy): Eukaryota > Viridiplantae > Streptophyta > Magnoliopsida > Fabales > Fabaceae > Sophora > Sophora flavescens. Next base: position 4,962,219 of record CM061070.1, read on the forward strand.
TTGTTGTATCTTAATCATAATTCAAGTCTATGCAGGTTTGTCAGTAAAGGCTGCAAGTTAGTTGGATGCGGTTCTGCTGTGCCAACACTTCAAATTTCTAATGATGACCTTGCAAAAGTAGTTGATACTTCTGATGAATGGATATCAGTTCGCACTGGGATTCATAACCGACGAGTTCTTTCAGGTTAGTCAGTTATTGCTATGTGCAGCATAAATAGGATAGCTACAATCGTTAAGAGTGGTACACAAATTATTTAATTATATGCCTAACCCACCCCCATTATACAAGAGGCCAATATTTATCTAGAGAAAATTTAGTTGCAGTTGTGTGGGAGCTTTTGATGTTATTTTTCAATAAAAATAATATATATGTAACAACTCATCGATAAAAATAATTTAATATAACAAGTATAACAATTGTTACACATATATTCTTCTTATTGAAAAATAATGGGTTACAGGGATAAATTAGCTTCTATACTTAATACTAATTCTTCATTTAGTCCATAGCTTCTATACTTAATACTAATTCTTCATTTAGTCCATATACTTGATCAACTATTAAAATGGTCCCAGCACTTACCACCGTTACCAGGTTAGTCCTCCTTTACCCAACCTTACTGTGCCATCACCTGGTTTAACTTGCACCCAACTCATCCTCTTCATCACTGAGATCACTAGCCCCATAATCCAATTCATCATCATCAACTTCATCATCACTGTCACGGCAATTCTGGTACCTGTGGTTTGAAGGGTAAGACCCAATTGAAGTCACAGAACTATCTTCACAGGAAGAGGACTTTGATTGGGTTGGTTTTGTTGCCAAAGCTTCAACCTTTCCTCCATCAACTGCTTCATTCTGTAAGACAGGCTCGTAGGTATTTTTCACATTGGAATCAAAATTTACTTTCCTTCTGGTACTCACGCTTAGTTGGTCTTCACTTTTATCCTTGAGTTGTGATGAAGGGGTAAGGGTGGATTTGGAGTGATCCTGAAGCGAAGAGACACAAGGTTGCTGTGGCTTGCTACTATCATTTCTCTTTCGGCTTTGTTTTCTGCGTTTGGAGGAGCCAAAACAACCAAAAAGCAAACTTGTTTATTCATTTCCCCAATCTTTTGCTGCTGTCATTAAATCACCTCTATTCCAGTTACATTGACTCGTTCATCTATCCACTGGAAGTAACACACCTCCACTCTTCCTGCCACAATCAAAACAAATAATCAACAACCCAATGAAACTTGTTCCCCTGTCATGGAAAACAACATGAAGGTGAAGACATCAATAGCGTGACTTGAACACTCTTGCTTCAGACTCCATCTTGGTTGAACCTCTGTAGTTTCGGCTGCTGCAAAATTGAAGGTTGGAATGGTGCATTTAGGGTTGCTGAAGGAGACGTCAGGGGGGAGTCCAGGTGGGATATAAGGGACACGTAACATCCGTTAGTGACGGCACAGTAACATTGGATAACAGGAGGATTAAATGGGTAATGGTTGTCAAGTGTAGGGACCATTTTAATAGTTTTTTAAGTATAGGAACTAAATGAAGAACTAGTGTCAAGTATAAAGACTAATTTATTACTTTAACCAAAATAATATAAGTAACTATGGAACAACACCTAAGTTTTGTCTTATTTACTATGGGTGGGAATTCAACTTTTATTCAAAATAATGAGAGCGACAAGGATCAAACACTAAACCATTTGGTGATAAGGTTAATGATATTATTATCCCATCCCATAAATATATAAATCAGAACTTGTTTGAAGTATGGATGAGATTGAGTCAACAGGGCATTTTTTCTTCTATGTGATAGAGCCTATAAAGTATGGATGAAGGTATATGATTGGCTAGGCTTTGAGGTGGTCTTACCTAGCAGGATTTCAGATTTATATATGCATCATATAGAAAGTAGAAAAAGAGGGATGGTGGTGTGGAGAAATGCGGTTATTTTCAACAATGGTCAGTTTGATTCTGGAAAAATCATTGAGTTGATTAAGCGTTGATCGTGGTCTTGGCTGGCAGTAGAAAAAGGGTGGCAAGTTCAATAGGGATCATGGTGCTGGATGTGTATGCTTTAAATAATATGGCTAAATGTGCAGGATGTTTACAGTGGTTTTGCAGGTTAAAAATAGTAGATGCAGCAGAAGGAAACCAATGATTATTTCACTCAAGGGGCCAACAAAAAGACAATACGGTTATTTCACTCAATGCGGTTATTTTCAACAATGGTCAGTTTGATTCTGGAAAAATCATTGAGTTGAGTAAGCGTTGATCGTGGTCTTGGCTGGCAGTAGAAAAAGGGTGGCAGGTTCAATAGGGATCATGGTGCTGGATGTGTATGCTTTAAATAATATGGCTAAATGTGCAGGATGTAGACAGTGGTTTTGCAGGTTAAAAATAGTGGATGCAGCAGAAGGAAACCAATGATTATTTCACTCAAGGGGCCAACAAAAAGACAATACTTTGAAGGAGGAAAGTGAGTGAAACACTGGTGAGGATTGGAGAGAGAGAGACACACTATTGAGGAAAGGATCTGGGTGGGGGGGCTTTAAAACTCTGGCAGAATTAGGGAAAGCTCTTTGGTTTTATTCTAATCATGGTGCTAATATACATTTCTGGTGTAAAAACTGGTTTTTGGCAAGAATGTTTTTTAATGTTTGCAGGTTGGTTTGTGCCTTCATTGGCATCCTGAAGGAAAGGTCTAAACTAAACATGTGCAAGGAGTGGTGAGTTGAGTGGGAGTGAAACAATTGAGTGCTCATGAGTGAAACACTTGTCAATGAGTGAAACTCTTGTCCTTTTTTGTGCTAAACAGTGAGTGAAACACTTGGTGTTAGTGAGTGATGCTTTGTCTGTGAAGTGATTATGTGAGTGAAACACTAGTGAGGCTGGTTTTTGTGAGATCAGTTTTTTCTGAGAGGTTTGGTGAGGTGATCTTTAATATATATATATATATATATATATATATATATATATAATAAAAAAGGAAAAAAAGAATAAACAGGATTAAAATGGGGATTGATGGTGGAATAATTATGGTGATATGGTGTGGTCTTATTAAATGAAGAGATACACAGACTTCTGCTCTTCATTGCTGCAAATAGTATATGGGTTACTTATGGATTTTGGATTCAGGCCTTTATGTTTTAAGGTTTTTTAGAGCTGTTAAAAAAGGGTGTTGGTGTTTCACTTCTAGAGGTGGGGCTAATAGAGGGCCTGCATGGAAGGCTCTTGGATCGTTGCTCTGGTAAATAGAAGATCTAGGTGTATCCATTGGTGACAATTGGTGGAGGACTGATGAAACAGGGATATTAAGAAGCTGTCTTTCCTCTGTGCAGAAGCTGTCTTCCTTTGTGCAGATGTGGTTTTTTCTCTGTGATGCTGTTCGGTGTTGGTTTAAAGTGCTGGATCCATGTGTGACATTGGGTAGAGGTTTGATGAAGCGGGGATTTGGGATGTTGTCTTTCCTTTGTGCAGATACAGTCTTTCTTTTGTGCTGTGTTTTAAGTGCTGGTTTAAAGTTTTGGTTCCATAATTGAGTCTGTCATTGGATCTTTAACTACTTTGGGTGGTGTAGAACTAAAGAGGGATAACACTGGTGCTGGTTTTGGGGGATGAAGCCTAGTTATTATTCAACCCTCTAGCGCCTCTGCTTTGGCTTGAATTAATACCTATTGTTCTCCTTTTTGATTTGTTCTCCTGTGGCGCTGCATTCAGAGAAGTTTAGATGGTTTTTGGTGCAGGGTGTTTGGAAGATGTCCTAAATGGCTAAAGTGGTTGTGTCAGTACAGGTTATAGAAGTGGCTACCTAAATATATCATGAGCAAATTGGAATGGATTAGGCTCGTGGCTTTTGTGCTGGTTGGCTTATGTTTCTTCATTTCTTTCCTTTATTCAATTGATAAAAAATGTACAGGTTGAATTTTTGTGGGGTAGTAATGTTGGATTGGAATATGGTAAGCTTTGGCTAAGTGGTTCAACCTTGCTGGTTTGATTTTAGATCAGGGTGGAATAACTATCTTGCTTTTCTTTGTTTTATCCTGTTAGGTTTCTTGTACACGGGTTGTGAGCACCCCTAGTGCTCTTACTAATACACTTTGCTTATCAACAACAACCAAGCCTTATCCCACTAGGTGGGGTCGGCTACATGGATCATACGGTGCCATAATGTTCTATCATGAATCATGTTAATAGTTAAATCATTGGCCTCCAAATCCTTCTTAATAGTTTCTCCTATAGTTTTTCTTGGCCTACCTCTGCCTCTAGCTATTGGATTGCCCTCCACCTGGTCCACTCTCCTTACTACAGATTCTAAAGGTCTCCTCCATACATACCCAAACCACCTAAGTAGAGATTCAACCATCTTTTCTACAATAGGTGCTACCCCAACTCTCTCTCTAATGCTATCATTCCTAATCCTATCACGTCTAGTTTTTTCGCTCATCCAGTGCAACATTCTCATCTCTACTACATTGATTTTACTCTCGTGTTGATTTTTTACCGCCCAACACTCCGTCCCATACAACATCGTCGGTCTAATAGTTGTCCAGTAAAATTTTCCCTTTATCTTAAGAGATACCTTTTTATCACACAAAAAACCCGAAGTCTTCCTCCATTTCGACCACCCTGATTGAATCCGATGGTTTACATCCCACTCAATTTCTCCCTCACTCTGTATATAGACCCAAGCACCTAATACACTTTGCTTATCAAAAAAAAAAAAGAACTTGTTTGAAGTCATGTTGGAACTTGGAAGTTATATTGTATGGTGATGGGCCTGGCTTGCTTTTGCTTGATTTTGTGCTTAGGCAGAGAAAACTTGACGGCTTTAGCTTTAGAGGCAGCTCGGAAAGCTCTTCAGATGGCAAAGGTTGATCCTGATGATGTTGACCTAATATTGATGTGTACATCTACTCCAGACGATCTTTTTGGCACTGCCCCTCAGGTATGGATTAAGGATGTATCAATATTGAGAAGATGCATGCTTGTTATTTAGGTTATGCGTTGCGAATAATGTAGCAAACCTGAATATGCATAGACACCTTGTGGTTCTTATTGGACTAATCTTTTGTTATGGGCATGAGGGCACACAAAGGACAAATCCTCTTTGGCAGATGTATAGAAGGAGCTTTAATTGTGATGTCCGGAATATAATTTTTTTTAATGGGTCCTCATGCTCATTTAGATGCATAAATCCTTAAATACTGTACCTGTTATTTGTTTTTCTTCAGTTTACATGCCTATTTAAATTTGGAATAATTCTTGCATACATATTGTTTTGACACCATTGTTTGCTAAATGCGCTTTCTTTAGTTTCAAACTCCCTCTTTCAAATGCTTGCATCTTCAGCTTCATAAAACTTTTCAATGTTCTGTTGTCTGAATACTATGTTTGTTCTAATTTAGTTTTGTACCTCTCCAGGATTGGTTAGGCATCTTCTTGTTTGTTTCTTTATCCTCTGTTATGATTTTAATTGTACTTATGAATTTCAGATTTATAGACAACTTGGCTGCAAAACATTTCCATTGGCTTATGACATCACAGCTGCTTGTAGTGGATTTATGTTGGGTTTAATATCAGCTGCTTGTCATATTAGGGGTATGAAGTTAAGTGGTTATTCTGTTTACATGAGATTGCATATTTGCAATACCTCCTAAATATGATGACAATTGTTTCCCCTTATCTATGTAAATGCAGGTGGCGGATTTCATAATGTTCTAGTAATTGGGGCTGATGCCGTTTCACGATATGTCGATTGGACAGATAGAGGGACATGTATTCTTTTTGGGGATGCTGCTGGTGCTGTACTAGTACAGGTAACTGTATATCTTCCTCAATCCTTACAGTCACTAGCATATATCAAATCGTATCTTGGATATTGCAATCTATTTATTGGTTGTATTGTTTTCTCTGTATTGTCCCTTCTTTTTCTGTGAACTGATTTATTGTTTCTTAAGAATAACAGTGAACCCGTGCTCTTTTTCTTAAACAAGTAGAAGACATTTATAACAAAGGGATTTAAATTGATGGCATTGCTCTGGTTTATGATTACACTGCAGTCCTGCAACAGTGAGGAAGATGGTTTGTTTAGTTTCGATTTGCATAGTGATGGCGATGGTCAAAGGTATGTACCCTTTTTTATTATTATAATTATTTACAAGTTGTTCTCTTCTTCCTTTTTGCAATGTAACTAAGCATCTAATTTCATTTCATGTAGGCATTTGAATGCTGCATTTAAAGAAGAAGAAGCTAATGGTGCATTTGATTCAAATGGTTCTGTGTTAGACTTTCCTCCCAGACGATCCTCATATTCATGCATTCAAATGAATGGGAAAGAAGTCTTTCGCTTTGCCGTACGAAATGTGCCACAATCAATTGAATCCGCCCTTGAAAAGGCTGGTCTATCTGCATCTAGCATTGATTGGTTACTTCTCCATCAGGTACAGCAAAATGGTCTACAAAACAAAAGTTAAACATGGCATCTGATATCTAATATATATACCTTGGGAATGAATGCTCAGAGTAGGACTGTTTAATGTAACAAATCTTCCATCTGTTGCCTGTGATAATGATGGAGACCTCACTCCTCTTTGCAGCATTTCCTATTGTAAATGTGTGATGAAATGATGATAATTTAGAAGAAAGGAAATATCTATTGGTTTTGTCATTAGTGTAAGGAATTAACTTGCAATGATTTCTTCTTGGTCAGACAAAATGGATATGTACTTCTGCTTCTATTTGCTATGCACTTGTGATTTGGACCATCCTTGGTGGCTGCAAATAGACTATTGCTCGAATTATTGTTGTCCTTTTGGTTGGATTTTTTCCTTCGATCTTCTCTTGTACATTTTCCACTTTCTCTGTATACAGGTTTGAGTACCCCAAGTACTCTAATTAATATATTTTTGCTTATAAAAAAACATAGACTATTGCTTTTTTTCTTGTTTCTTGTTTCTTGATAAACTAGCTGGTATCAAGTTCATGCATGCTTTTGGTTTTTAGTAAAACAAATGTCAAAAATTAATTAATAGGAAATCTAGGCTTGACAGCTTCCTTTGTGACAAGCAATTCACTAGCTGCATATCTTTGTTACATGTATCAATTTGCTGAGGTATAAGATTAATTTATGGTCAAAACATAACACCATTTGAGTTAACATGAGAATTGCATAGCAAACATGATAATATCTTGCTTAGAGAAACGGAAGGTAACATACACTTCTTATTAAGTGTAGGCAAACCAGAGGATTATTGATGCTGTTGCCACTCGATTAGAAGTCCCCTCAGAACGTGTGATATCAAATTTGGCTAATTATGGTAACACAAGTGCGGCTTCCATTCCATTGGCTTTGGATGAATCAGTTAGAAGTGGGAAGATTAAGGCAGGCCAAACTATTGCAGCTGCTGGCTTTGGTGCAGGTCTTACTTGGGGATCAGCAATTTTTAGATGGTGCTGAGAGCTTGTGTTTCATGGCATGACAGAATTGCAAATAGAAAAGAAATTTGTACTGTCCAAACATTCTTAGAAATGAGTTTCAGGGAGGTTGCAATGGGATAGAAGTATCATCCATCACTCTCAAAAAGTCTCAATTCAACTTATTCTTTTAGTCTTCAATTCATAGTCTTCTTGATCTTCCTTTCTGATGTACTTTTAGTATGTATTTGTGATTCAGATTGATTTTAAACAAGGCATTTTAGTCGGATAGACTATTCTATGATTTGTCCACCCATATGATCTTGGTGTTTACTACTGTCTTAGATCTTAGCTGATACATCTCATGTCTATATATTTGCTACTTGTTAGACGTCTCCACTTTCCAAGGCATAGGAGTGGGAGTTTTTGTTACTGTTTTATATTTATTTAATGGGTTAAGGAATACCAGAAAAAACCAAGTTTTTATAGAAAAATCAAGTGTATCACTTCAAAATATTAAGCACTTTGCTTTCCAATAAAATATCATCGCTGGACAACATCATACAAGAAACTAAAATAAAAAAACAATGAACCAATATATGCCAAACAATTTACATGCCTATGTACATAGATTAATATCATCGTTAAATGCTTCATCTAAACCAATAAATGCATATCGTGAAAGAGTTGGATTTTGAGGAACCCAACAGCTGTCTTAAAAATTGGACACTGCAACATATATAAACACCCATTGACCGTGTAGAGAAATGGTTAACTAATTAAATAAATGTTCAACTTCATGTTAACTCATAAGTTATACAAATTCTACAACACACGACACAAATCCAACAAATTATACAAATTTAACCCATAACACACAAAAACAACAAATTTTACACATTTAGCACAATCTTATAATTCACACAAACCACGACACTTGCATCCAACAATTCTCCACTAGTCACAACTTCACCAGATTATTCTACATGTAAGTTGCTTTCGTTCTGATTACCCATCGTTTCAATATTGCATTCCTACACAATTGGATGAAAACAAATAAGATGACAACATTAACCACAAAGATCTGTACTATGTGATAAAGTTCGTAACATAATTACATTACATGTCAGTTATGGTTAATACATAAATCCTGAAAACAAACCCATACCTTAGTGGTTTGCTTGTCACCATTTTGCTTGGTTTGCTTCCTGTACCTCTGCACAACTTTTTCAACTATAGATATTTTTCTCTTTGATGGAGTACGGCCTTTACATGCGACTCGCAATGGACTGCGAATTTCAGTAATCTGCAAGTCATTCTTTATGGTAATATTGTTTGATATTGAGCCATCGTTGGAACTTTTGTTAACATTATGCCTTGTAGCATCCATGGAGAGTAAAATAGATTTAAATTCATGCAGTCTTTCATGGAGCACCTTAGTTGAATCTTCTGACTCTGCAGCTACTTCAGCAACCTCATAGAAATGCTTGCACAATTTGTCAAATCTGTCCATTTGTGGCTTCAATTCCATCACACCATAGCTGCTCTTAATATATGAATGCTTCCTTTTTATATTTTTGCTCCATCTTGATAATACATACCTCACTGGCACATTTTTAACCCTTTCTTGAGAACACACACATAGCACATGACAGCACAAAATACCTCTAAACTCAAACGATGAGCATTCACAATTCACATCATGATTGTCACGATTAAAGACAACTTTAAAGATATGATCTTTTGTTGTATCTCCAACTAACAGCTCCTCCAACACATGGTAAGCAGCAAGGTTACCCTCCACAGTCTTCAAGGATGCAGCACAATTCATTTTCGCTATAAATTCAGCTTGGACTTCCTTAAACTTGGCATGCGTGTATTCGCCTTGGAATTGCTTTTCGATTGACGAGTTTGACTCGCAAGGAATTGTTGTGTTCATTGATTGAAAATCAGCTTCAAATTCCTTTTCTACTATACTTCTGAGAGCATTAACATATTGTTTTACAAATTGATGCAGACTGGTGGTTGAATTGCCATCAAAGAAAGCATGTATGCTCTCACTACGCTGCGTTGTTGACATACTAGCCCAAAAATATTTCTTCAACATGATTGGTGCCCATCTATGACGCTCCTTGTACAACCCACTCAACCAATCATTCTGTCCAAGATCAAATTTGTTGATGAAAGAACACCATATCTCTTCAAATTCAGCAGGTGTGATTGTATCATAAACCGCTTCTTTCAATGCACACTTTATCTTTTTATATTCACCATACCTACTTAGCTTTTCAGGGATTTTTTTCATTATATGCCATAAACACCACCTATGTCGAGTTGTCGGGAACACTAACTCAATGGCATTTTGCATAGCCATACATTGGTCAGTCACAATACCCGCAGGGGCCTTTCCTAACATACAACGAAGCCAAGATTGGAAAAGCCACACGAATGACTCTGTGTCTTCAGATGAAACCAAACCACATCCAAGTAATGCTGATTGACCATGGTGATTCACACCAACAAATGCAGCAAAAGACATGTCATATCTATTGGTCAAATATGTTGTGTCAAAAGTCACAACATCTCCAAAAGATTCATATGTAGCCCTACTTCTTGCGTCAGCCCAGAATACATTCCTTACATGAAAATCATCATCCAAATCTATGTCATAGAAGAAATTAATATTTTGTTCCCTCATTTGACAAAAATAGCTTATCAACGCTTTGCCATCACATTCTTTTCCAATGGCACACCTTTCCATGTTAACATAATTCCTCAAATCTCTTTCACAGAATGCTATATTTTCATGGCCTCCAACATCTGAAACATGAGATTGGAAAGTCTTGTTTTCATTGATTTGGATTGTTCTCTTTACATGCATGTTCCTATTCTTGTTAGCCTTGAACAATCTTGACTTCGTAGGGCAGAACTCATGAGAGTGGTTAGGTTCAAACTTTTTAATGTACCACATTCCATCGACTGCCAACTTGATAGTAATCTTTGCAGGACAATTTTTCACTTTAGTCGGAAGTGTCTTCAACATACATGGTATTCTTGACACACGAGAGCCTTCTCTTGAGCATGCCAGAATTAAGTAATTTATCTCCCCATCCTCTCCTTTTTTTGATGTTCTGATCTTCCAGCCAAAACCCTTTATATAAGCATACTTTCCATAAAATGATTTCACCTCGTCTACAGAAGAAAAAGACATCCCTGTTGCAGGCTCCCAACTTGCATGTTCACCATTAAAGTTACCAACTCCATTATATTCAACATCAACACCATCACGAGTATCCAAATTGTTTGAACTATCCATCAACTTTCAATTGTGGGTGCCACACCAAATCTGCAAAAAAGTTGTTGGAGTATCAGGATTTTTAGTGGTTTATGAAAAATGATTCAAGTATCATGATAACTCATTAACCACGCAATACACTGAATTAAACAACCATTTGCAAGTCATTAACCTAAAAGTTCCTTCTTAACAGAACAACAAAGTTCCTTTTCATGCCTGTCATGATCATTGGTTAACCACCTACTGAACTGAATTAACCAAGCATTTACAAGTGATTAACCACGTTTGAGATAGTTGGTCAAAACACTTGTAAAAGTTCCTTTCAATCTCAGTAGGAGAGACAACCACAAAAATGTGTCCCAAAAAAATTATTTTCCATGTCTGACTCTTTTCAAAGATAATTTCAATTTAATTCCTTGAAGTATTTCAAAAATTGATCCCTTCAAATGGTAAAAAAAAAAAGGCATCAAAAGCAAGTCATAATTACTTCTTTACAAAGCCTGCAACTTTACACTTATGAAACATTAACCTAGTAATAAAAACCAGTATAAGCAGCAACATTGAAGGTAAAATATTGTATTAAATTTTCAAACAGTAGCACAATTAACCAATTATTCATTATCCCTTCTCTACCATGCCTTTTTTTTTTCTCGTTTTCAAATTCAGATTAACAATAAAAATAAGAAAAAGTTGAAGACAGACCCCAAAATTCATTTATTCCCTTGAAACATTAATCACGCCTTTCCTGCATTTCTGGTTTTCAAAGTATTATGTGCTTTCAAAACCCCATCTCTAAAGATTTGGACAAAGATTATTAACGAAGAATTATTGGAGCTAATTAACAAAAGGAACCAATCAATACTAACCTCTACGAAAACTAGGCTTGAGCTTCTTCAGCTTGACATCAACAAAGAGAGCTTCTTCACTTGTTGCAGGGAAACAGGGGAACCTTGTGATTTGGAGGTGGTGGGACCTGAAGATTTTAGAGTGGGGAATGGGCGAGAGAAACCTAACCTGCAAACCCGTGTGTAGTGAAGTGATACATTTAAATTTACAAAATTGCCATTATTTTATACAAATATCATTTCCGTAAATGCATCCCTTTTCGATACTAATTTATTTATTTTTTCCTTGATAAAAATATCCTAGAGTGAAGATCCAGATGGTGGCTTCTATAACGTGGGAGCTATTAAATTCAAATCCCTCGTCAGTGAGGATATAAAAATAACCATTAGATTTAATATTTTAAAATTGAATGGTTGCGGTGACCTGTACATCCGGTTGCATAACCTTTTAACAATTTGACCCCAATTTTTTTCCAGTCTTGGTGCTCATTTCGTTTCCTATGATGGCGGTTGTTCAAGACTCCCGACCAGCCACCCCTATCCCCAACGCCAAAAAAAGAAAAAAGACACAAGCAGGGGCTTTCGCAATGGACCTTAATTTTTTGTTTTTACTTTTTCCTTTTGCATATGGACATTAGATGAAATTATCAACTTTAACGATTTAATGCATCCCATGAGCTTATTATTCAGTCCTGTTGAATTTGAATGACTTGACTTTCCAGAGATTTGTTACCACCAAAGCTTTCATTTTTGCTACAATAATGTCAGAACTGAAGAACCAACCAGGCAATGAGCCACCTCCGCCTATCACCGCCGTCTCCGACGGAAGAGGCGAGCGTCGTCGTGTCGAGTGGAACATGGCGATCCCCTTGCTTTCGCCGCCGTCGTTGCCACCTTCGCTGCTAGACGAGCCGAAGGCACAAGAGCCGCCGAAGTGCCACCGCGGCGGCACCGCCGAGGCGGAGAAGGTGGTGGTGGCTTTCAAGAAGTGGCAGCACCCGACATCTCCGTTCTGCTACGAATCGGCTCCAATAGTTCCATCGATTGTCCTTGTGTAGATAGAAATTATTAAGGAGAAGTTATATTCTTTACGATGGCGGCAGTGAGAAGAACCAATGGAGTAAGGAAGAAAAGAACGTGTAGAGAAGAAAAGCAAGGAGTTTGTTACAAATAATAAATAAATTTAAAAATGCCAATCCATATAAAATTTAAATTTATAAATATACCCCAAAATAACTTGCTTCAACAGGGCAATTTTTTATCCCTCACCGTGAGGGAATTGCTTGGTCCCTCGTGGTAGCATCGATTCAAATTAATTCCTTGAAAATTTAGACGATTCATTTTTAGTCCTTGAAAAAAATTAATTAATTATTTAGTTCCCAAAATTTCAAACGTGAGATACATTAGTTCCTAGATTTAATTCTAACGTCTATTTACTTGTATATACGTCTCATTAACCATCCCATTTGACTCGTTAATAGTCCAGTGTGATTTATGATGAATTGTTGTCTGTGTGGAAAACAAAAAAAATGTGAAAACATGCACAATTTTAAAACTCAAATACCTGAAAATTTATACACTTTTTTTCACTTTTCATTAATTTTTGAGGATTGAAATTTGTCATAACTCACGTATGACCACTAACAGGCCAAATAGGAGATTAATGAGACACGTAAGTAAGTAAATAGACGTCACACATAAATCTAAATCTAGAAACTATGTGCTTGGTTGTATAGCGCTCCATAGTTGTTGAAACTCCGTTTGAGCACCCCAACCCCCGGTTGCTACAGTCGGGTGCAAAATTCAATTGGAAATAATTGATTCCTGGTGGACAAAACTGAGTTTTGTGGAAGCAAATTTTTTTTTAGCTTTTTCGTTGAAAATAATTGATTCTAGATGTAGGACCCACAAAATTCTACATATGTACACATCAAAAGTGATTTTACTTTATCATCCAAATAAAATCAATTCTTCTAAACCTACTTTTAAAATATTGTTACCAAACACAAATCAATTTTTTTAACCTTAATTTTTTCAAAATCAATTCTTTCAAAATCAATTCTATCAAAATCAATTCTATCAAAATCTAAAACAAACACACCTATCTGAGTGTCTCACGTTTGAAGATTTGTGAGACTAAATAACAATTTTTTAAAAACCAATTTAGGGAACGATTTGCGCTATCACTCTAAGGGTATGTTTGGATTAATGGAGGAGGATGGAATGGAGGGGAATATAATAGAATGGTATGATGTTCCATTGTTTTGATTTCATAAAAGATTATGGAAAGGGATGGAACCCAATGGAACTCATTCCATCATATTTCACTACTTACCTTCATTTTTCTTCCCTCACAATTTGGGAGGAATGAGATGGAACAAAAGATCAGACTTTTATAATATTATAAAATGACTATTATATCCTACATAATCATAATCTTCTTCCTTACCTAAACCCATCTTCTTCAACATGCTATTCTTATGCTGCTCACAACATTCTTGCCGCTTTGTTATTGCCAAAGCTTCAATTGCAGAAACTGATAATGTATGACACACGTGGATGTTCTGACCAATTGCAATTCTTAAAAGCATTTTTTTCTTATAAAAAAATTTCAATGACTGTAGTGCTGGACGTCATTTTCATTTAGCAAGATCATAAAATATTTTTTTACAAAATCTAATAGGTATATAATAAAGGCAAAATATTACCTAGAAAAAGAGAATGAAAAATAAATATTCCATCAATTTCCTCCTACTTTATATTGTTTGATAGTTCTGAGCACTACTCCCCTCTAAGTCGGTTATGAAGGAAATACTAAAGCTTTATTGAGGCAAGATATGGTGGCGAAGTTGATGACATATGATTATTGGTATTTTTATAATAATGGTAATATAGTAATGAAAAATTATAACCCACTCAATTCATTCACTTTTCAAATAATAGATCCAAACAATGGAGTGAAGTTTTTATTCCATTCCTGTCGCGACCGTCCCGTCCGGGCGCCGTGAAAAAAGGGATAAAAAAAGAGGAGTCGCCACTAAAATCTTATTGGGAAAATCTTAGAAAACCCAATTATTTAAAGGTAAAGTGGTCTAAAAAAAAGAGAGAGATGAGTCCGGGAGTCGGTTACGAGTAGGGAAGGTGTTAGCACCCCACATCGCCCGTTTAAAAAACGGTACCTCAAGTTAATAGTGCAAAAACATTTTAATAACCTTTTAAATATTTATTTTACCCCCAAAAAAATATTTACAAGAAAGGATTATTTTTAACTTTTAATATTTTAAATTTTTATTAATTTTTATATTTTTAAATTTATTGTTTATAAAAACTAAATGAGGTTGAACATGGCGCATGAGTCCACTGGGTAACCTCATATCTAAGGGACTGAACATGGCACCGTGTCCATAGAGCATCCCTAAAAATAGAACAGTTTAATTATTTTGATTAATTATTTTAACATAAAAAAGAGACACAAAAAAAGGGAAAATTTAGTTTTGGCTTGATAAGATGATTTATCTTGCTCCTACGTATTCCCGGGTGCGATAGGAAACTCAAAGCCACGTAGTTCTTTGGAAAAAGTTTGATTGGTTGGTTGATTTTAATTTTGATAAATATTTGATTTTTTTTGATTTTTTTTTTGTTTTAGAAAATAATTTTATTTTAAAATAAATTCACATTTGCACGGAGTCTAAGATAGCGATGCTATACGATAAACCCTTACAATTCATACGCCACTTGAAGATGAAAAATCATACATCAGCGTCGTAGATTGTTGCGTGAATTAAAAAAGAGATTTTTTTCATCTGATAAATTTTGATAAAATCTTGTAAAAAATAGTAAATTGAAAACATTTTATTATTTTTTAACACAATGAAATTCACTTTTGCACAGGGTTAAAGATAGTCAAACTATACGTTGAACCCTTACAATTCATACGACACTTGAGGATGAAAAATTATACATCAACGTCATAGATTGTTGCGTGAATTCAGGAAAATCCCTTTTTTATTTTGTTAGAACTTTATTTTAAAATAAATTCTCCTTAAAAAAAAAATTTTTAAACAACAAAAAAGTAAAAAAGAACGATTTCCCTTTTAAATTTTGAAAAAGGGATTTTGTTTTAAAAATAAATCCACTCCTGCATAGGGCCCAAGATAGCAATGCTATACGATAAACCCTTACAATTCATACGACACTTGAGGATGAAAAATCATACATCAACGTCATAGATTGTTGCGTGAATTCAAGAAAATCCTTTTATTTTAAAAGAAAGTAATTTTTATTTATTTATTTTATTTCAAAAGAAATTAATTTTTTATATTAAAAGGACTAAGGAACACCAAGTTGTCATAACTCAGGTGTCCTAAAAAAAATACAAGGATTAACAAAACGTCATATCTCAGATAATCCTTTTTAGCTTAAAAGAAAATATTTTCGATCTAAAGTCAGAAAGACTCAATCATAAGTCCAACACATAGCAGCAATTAGAAGAGAAGAAAACAAGTATCCATCAAAAGCCAAACCAATCATATCAGAAGCCCATACTAAGAGCCAAACATATAATAATAAAAATCAAAGCAAACTAAATAAAAAAAACAAACACAGACTCCCACCATTACCCACAGAAAATGAGAAGAGAAGCAAGTGTGGTGGTTGAACAAGGCAGGCTAGACGATGACGAGCATGAGCAGAGGCACGCAGTGGAGGAGCGGAGGATGGAAGCGGGAGCAGAGGCGCGCAGTGGACGGCGCTGGTCCGGGTCGAACACAGTGGAGGCGCGGAGGATGGAAGCGGATCTGGTGGTACCGCGTCTGGTTCACGTTGACGGTAAGGGTAGCGCGGCGGAGCTCTGGTGAAGGACTGGACGGCGTCGGCTGTGCGCCGAGACGGAGCGGAGGATGAAGCCCGGTTCTGGTTGGGCGGCCTACGACAGATCTGGGGCGAAGAGGGGCGCGATTGGACGGCGGTTCATGGCTCTTACACGGTCTGGAGTGGATGGGTGGTGGCGATGGCGGAGGTGATTGACACCAAAACCTGCTCTGTGTTTTTTCCTTTATGTCTGGATTTCTCCATTTGTTTTTTTTGTTCCTGGTTGAAGAGAGAATGTGGTGGTGGTGTTTTTTTGGTTATGGAAGTAGAGGGTGTTTATGGTGAATTGAAGAGTTTGGGGATGACAAGAATGGGAAGGAAGATGATGGGTTATTATTGTTTTTGCTTGCTGGGTTGTTGAAGGTGAAGTCTTGGTTTGGCCAAAAAATAAAAAGGGTTCTGAAGCTTAAGGAAGAAGATGGTTTGGAGGTATTTTGTTGAGGCTTCAATATTGAAGTTGCAAATGGAGGGGCTGCTAGTACTGGTTCTTGATGAAGGCTAGGAGAGGAATTTTCTGATGAATGGATAATCTTTTCACCTCCCCCTGCTTCTTCTGATGGGTGCCAATTTATAGCAAGAATTCTTGAAGAAGATGACAAAAGTTCTTGTTAGGCCACCAGCTGGTGTAGGTACAAGTAGTGGGGAGCAAATCAGCCTTTGCTCCACCACCTTGCTTGGTTGCAATGGTGCAGGGGTAGTACTGGTGCAAGGAGGCCTGGAGGATTGTACCATTATCCCTCTTTTTTCTGAAAAAAGAAGAAGATGACAAAGAGGGGTACAAGTGTGGGAGCAGGACATAATTTTTATTTTTATTTTAAGCATTCTTCTTCTTCTTTTTTTATATTTGAGTTTGGGCTATAGGCTCAACACTTGCAAAAAGAAAATTGGGCCAAGAACATAACAAAGATATATATATATATATTTACAATTTTATATTTCTCTTTTGTTTTCAAAAATATTAATTAAAAAGAGAAAATACCCGAACAAAATTAGGTGTTCACAGCTGCCCCTCTTTACTTGTTTCTTATTAGGTAGTAGGTATAACCGTAGTTAACCTATTATCATTATAAGAAACGAGTAAAGACATGAACTCCAATTTTGGCCGAAGTTCACTGACAAGTAAAAGGATGCCTAATTAAAAAAGCTTACGGGATGGACTGCCCGTAGAAGCTTGAATAGAAAGATAAAAGAGCTTACGAGGTATGGTACCCGTTGAAGCTTGACAAAAGATAGAAAGCTTGCGGAGTCGATTATCGGCTGAAGCTTGGAATTAAAAGGTTAAAAGCTTGCGGAGTCGGTTATCCACTGAAGCTTGAAAGGAAAGGTCAAAAAACTTGTGGAGTCGGTTATCCACTAAAGCTTGACAAAAAATAAAAAGCACGCGGAGTCAGTTATCCGCTAAAGCTTGAAAAGAAATGTTAAAAGCTTACGGAGTTGGTTGTCCACTGAAGCTTGAAAGCAAAATGATTAAAAGCTTGCGGAGTCGGTTATCCACTGAAGCTTGACAGAAAATAAAAAGCACGCGGAGTCGGTTATCCGCTGAAGCTTGAAAAGAAATGTTAAAAGCTTACGGAGTCGGTTGTCCGCTGAAGCTTGAAAAGAAAATAAAAAGCACGCGGAGTTGGTTGTCCGCTGAAGCTTGAAAGCAAAAGGATTAAAAGCATGCGGAGTCGGTTATCCGCTGAAGCTTGACAGAAAAGGTAAAAAGCTTGTGGAGTCGGTTATCCACTGAAGCTTGACAGAAGGATAAAAATAAAAAGCATACGGAGTCGGGTATCCGCTGAAGCTTGACAGCAAAATAAAAATAAAAAGCATGCGGAGTCAGGTATCCGCTGAAGCTTGACAGAAAAGGTAAAAAGCTTGTGGAGTCGATCATCCACTGAAGCTGACAAAAGGATAAAAATAAAAATCATGCGGAGCCGGGTATCCGCTGAAGCTTGACAGAAAAGGTAAAAATCTTGTGGAGTCGGTTATCCACTGAATCTTGACAGAAGGTAAAAAGCTTGTGGAGTCGGTTATCCACTGAAGCTTGACAGAAACTAAAAAAAGCATGCGGAGTCGGGTATCCCCTGAAGCTTGACAGAAAATAAAAACATATGATGTCTGTGCAATCTACGGGGTTATGTGTTTACAAAAGATAACAAATGCAATGCATGTTGCCAGAAATGCCCTATATGCTTGATGAAAACCTCAAATGATTTCAATGCAGCACAAGGAAAGCTCGTAACACATTACTATTTTTTTCATCGCTTAGGTGGTTTTTATTATCACCCTTGACCCCTTAAAGTGTTGATCACAGACAAGCTTTGAGATGAACTAAAACAAGTCCTGTCTTCGGAGAACAAAGGCTAAGCACTTTTGAAAGGGCACGCTTCCTTTGCAATGATTGTCCCTATGCTTCTTGTCAGTAAACCACGGTGCCCTTTGTCGGGAGATCATCTTATTCTTTACGAACTTTTGAGATTTTCATGGGAATTCTAAATGCATCTTGAAGACAACAATACATGTTTCACATTTCAGTATATACTTGTCATGATGAATGCACACACACAATTGACAAAAGTTAAGACAAAGGGATAAGGGTAAAAAGAATTGGGAGTCAATGTCATTATATTTGGACCGGAAGGGAATACAAAGCAGATATTACAATGGAGTATGG
This sequence comes from Sophora flavescens, assembly GCA_030762895.1. Lineage (NCBI taxonomy): Eukaryota > Viridiplantae > Streptophyta > Magnoliopsida > Fabales > Fabaceae > Sophora > Sophora flavescens. Next base: position 4,981,300 of record CM061070.1, read on the forward strand.
AATTGCAAAAAGGGTTGTGGAGTGGAATCACATCTCCTCAAGTGACACCTCTTTCCATGACGAGTGTTAGTATCCCTCATACTATATTGACTGCTTACTAATCAACATCTGAGAATGCTATCTACCCCAGTCTTCATGCATCTAGCCGACTGACTGCCCCAGTTCATCGGCTTGACGACACTTCCATTGTTTATTTTATTTTTTGAACCCTAACTTTTGCCTAGACCGCCTTTTCAGGTTTTCAGCCTAGCGGATTGCTCTAACTTTTGCCTAGACTGTCTTTTCAGATTTTCACCCTAACGAGCTTTTCTTTTTTTCATTTTTCACTTTTTTTTTTCTTTTCTTCTTCTTCTTCTTGGGAAGTGCGTTCAAGCATTATACTTTTTGACTGCATCTGAGTTTACAGGGAGTTGAAGATCCTCCCCATCCATCCTGGTGAGGATTAAAGCTCCTCCCGAGAAGGCTTTTTTCACAACGTAAGGTCCCTCGTAGTTCGGGATCCACTTCCCATGATGATCCTTTTGGATTGGTAGGATCTTTTTGAGCACTAGATCACCCTCCCGAAACTGCCGGGGGCGTACTTTCTTCTCGTAAGCTCTCATCAATCTTTTCTGGTACAATTGGCCGTGACACAGTACTGCTAATCTTTTCTCTTCAATAAGGTTCAATTGGTCGAGTCGATCTTGGACCCACTCGGCTTCTTCCAATTCTGCCTCTCTCAATACCCTTAATGAGGGGATCTCTACTTCAATCGGGAGTACTGCTTCCATCCCATAAACTAAAGAATACGGAGTTGCCCCTGTCGAGGTGCGAATATAGGTACGGTAGCCGTGCAAAGTAAAAGGTAACATCTCATGCTAATCCTTATATGTCACCGCCATCTTTTGGACAATCTTCTTGATATTTTTATTAGCGGCCTCAACTGCTCCATTCATCTTTGGGCGATATGGGGAGGAATTGTGATGCTTTATCTTGAAGTTTTCGCACATCTCTTTCATCATCTTGTTGTTCAAGTTAGTCGCATTATCAGTGATAATCTCACTTGGCAACCCATAACGACAAATTAATTCTCTTTTTACAAATTTGATCACGACATTCCTGGTCACATTGGCATATGATGCAGCCTCAACCTACTTTGTGAAATAATCAATGGCAACAAGAATGAAGCGATGCCCATTTGAGGCTTTTGGTTCGATTGGCCCGATCACATCCATTCCCTACATTGAGAACGGCCAGGGTGCCGACATGACATTCAAGGGAGCTGGCGGCGCATGAACCTTATCAGCATATATTTGACACTTATGGCACTTCTTCGCATAATTAAAGCAATCGGCCTCCATTGTCAACCAGTGTTGGCCATCCCTCAAGATTTTCCTGGCCATTGCATGACCGCTCGCGTGTGTTCCAAAAGATCCTTCATGTACCTCCTCAATTATCCGTTTAGCTTCTTTTGCGTCAACGCACCTCAACAACACCATGTCATGATTTCTTTTGTAGAGAATACCTCTATCTAAATAGAAACCCATTGCAAGTCTTCTTAGGGTTCTTTTGTCATTTTCTGAAGTGCCCGGAGGGAATTCCCTTCTTTGGATGAAGCATTTGATGTCATGGTACCACGGTTATTGATCAGACTCTTCCTCTAGCACTTGAAAATATGTAGGATGATCACGACTTTCCATTTTGATGAGTGTCAGGTTCCTCTCGTCACTTACCTTGAACATCGAGGACATGGTAGACAGTGCGTCAGCTAATTGGTTATCTTCTCGGGGAATATGGTGAAATGTGACTTCATCAAACTGCTCAATCAAACCTTTGATGTAATCATGGTACGGGATTAACTTGGCATCTCGGGTTTCCCATTCCTCTCTTAGCTAGTAGATGACTAATACAGAGTCCCCATATACCTCCAGTATCCTTGCCTTTGATTCTATCGCTGCCAGGATGCCGAGCGCACAAGCTTCATATTCAGCTATATTGTTTGTACAATCAAAACAAAGCCTTGCAGTGACAGGGAAATAATCATTTTCCGGTGATATTAGTATTGCCCCAATTCCATGCCCAAAGGCATTAGAAGCTCCATCAAATAACAAAGTCCACTTTTCTTTTTCTGGTGATTGTACGCGATCAAACAAGGCCATTATGTCTTCATCTGGGAAATTGCATTGCATCGATCCATAATCTGCTATTGGCTGATTGGCTAGATATTCTGCGAGAGCACTATGATAGTGTGATTTTACATCATGTTTTCTATACACTTTTGCATGCATTTTTCATATAGATTAGACATTCTTTATTTGATTTTAGTTAGATTTTCCCTTGGAACGGGTGAAGTGGTTTCTTGGTGTTATTTTGCAGGAACTTAAGGAAAACTGTTCAGATTTGGCCATAATGAAGCTTGGATGATTTTAGAGCTTGAAAAGAGAAGAAATTGAGCCAACCAGAATTCTGAAGCTTCGCCCCGCGAGAGGTGATTCGCCCCGCGACCCTGAAAGCTGACTGTGCCAGAAAATGCAACCTTTCGGTCTCGCCTCGCGACCAACTCTCGCGAGGCGAGAGTTCCAATCCTGAAGACGAGATTTTTAATATTCGCCTCGCGAGAAGACATTCACCTCGCGAGAGCGCGCAGAACTGATTGGTATAGGTTGCTGTTTTAGGGCAGAACTGAGGAGTTTTTTAAGTTTTTAGTTTAGTTTGAGGGTTTTGAGTAGAGAGCCACTTGGAGGCTGCGGCTGAGGGAGGATTGCAACCCTAGAAGGGAGTTGCTGAGAGGGGCTGCTGTGACGACGGTGGAAAGCTCCCATGGAGCTTGTTCTCTCCTCTTCTCCTATTTCTCTGGTTTGGCTTTATCTTTAATTATGAGTAGCTAATCTCTGTTTGTTGGGATTAGATGTAACCAAACTGATTATTATGTATTTGTCTTGACTGATTATTCTGTGTTCATGCCTTCGTATTAGTGATTAATTTTCCATGCTTAATGCTTGTTGTGGCTAGCACCCCCATGACTTGATGTGTGTTTTGGTATGCAATTGGGAAATTCGTATCAGAACCGGAACTGAATTTAATCACCTAGTAACCCTTTCATATAGGAATGGAGTTAGGTTTACTAGTAATCGCGTAATATCTAATCTTAATGCAAATTCATTAATCTAGGTCACCTAAGGAATTAGGGTCTATTAGTGGATTTAGGCTCTTGCCATCCGAGGAATCGGGGTTTGAGTAATTTAGTGGATTGATTTTAATATCTGAAGCATGAATGGGAGGTATCTAGTCCTGATAGTACATGAGTTAGAGGTTTGGTGAAGTCTAGTCCCAACATATCCTTTATGCACTCCAAGTGTTTGTTAAAAGTCCCCAAAAAGACAAAAAGATTTTATTTCTTTTCTTTTGTTTATTTTGATTTCTCTTCATAGTCTAGATAGTTGCTGAGTTTGCGAATTGGTAATTGACATCCAATCCCCGTGGATACGATAACCGGTCTCACCATCGTATTACTTGCACGACTGGGTATACTTGCCCAGATTCGTCAACAAGTTTTTGGCGCCATTGCCGGGGAAAAATAAAATAGATAAGGGGATGACAAAAATAAGTGAGAAATAAAAGAAAAGAAAGAAAGAAAGGTGGAAAAAGGAATCAAAACCCAAGAAGGTGTTTTAGAAGGTGTCATGTGTTGAAATGTTTGATATTTTGTGTAGCCTTTTGAAATTTCCTTTTCTTGATTTCACCACCTAACGATTAATCCCATGGCCCCGTTACATCCAAAGTAAAAGACCTCTTGATTCTTAATTGTTTTCATTAATAAAGTAGAGAATTGGTTGATAGTCAAGCCTATGGTAGAATTCATTCCTTGAGGAAAATGGAGCGAATTGTCTTATTCCCCTAAACACTTGAGTGAGGTGAAAAAGAGAGCCAAGCAAATGAATAAGCTTGGGGTGAGCTTCAGGTGAGAAAGAGTGCCCAAATCAGTGAGAACATGAGTCTAAAGAACCTAAGCCTCTAATTGGATTTGAATTGATTGTCTCTTGCTGAATTGTTTGAAATGCCTATTACTTGGATTAGTATTTACTCGGGTTCTTGGTTCACTATCCATGCTTTGATTAGTTTGATCTTCTAGCCTTAGTGATTGCTTGAGGACAAGCAATTGAATAAGCTTGGGGTGATTTGATAGTGTGATTTTACATCATGTTTTCTGTACATTTTTGCATGCATTTTTCATATAGATTAGGCATTCTTTATTTGATTTTAGTTAGGTTTTCCCTTGGAACGGGTGAAGTAGTTTCTTGGTGTTATTTTGCAGGAACTTAAGGAAAACTGTGCAGATTTGGCCATAATGAAGCTTGGATGATTTTAGAGCTTGAAAAGAGAAGAAATTGAGCCAAGCAGAATTCTGAAGCTTCGCCGCGCGAGAGGTGATTCGCCACGTGACCCTGAAAGCTGACTGTGCCAGAAAATGCAACCTTTCGGTCTCGCCTCGCGACCAACTTTCGCCTCGCGAGAGTTCCAATCCTGAAGACGAGATTTTTAATATTCGCCTCGCGAGAAGACATTCGCCTCGCGAGAGCGCGCAGAACTGATTGGTATAAGTTGCTGTTTTAGGGCAGAACTGAGGAGGTTTTTTTTTAGTTTAGTTTGAGGGTTTTGAGTAGAGAGGCACTTGGAGGCTGCGACTGAGGGAGGATTGCAACCCTAGAAGGGAGTTGCTGAGAGGGGCTGCTGTGACGACGGTGGAAAGCTCCCATGGAGCTTGTTCTTTCCTCTTCTCCTATTTCTCTGGTTTGGCTTTATCTTTAATTATGAGTAGCTAATCCCTGTTTGTTGGGATTAGATGTAACCAAACTGATTATTATGTATTTGCCTTGACTGATTATTCTGTGTTCATGCCTTCGTATTAGTGATTAATTTTCCATGCTTAATGCTTGTTGTGGCTAGCACCCCCATGACTTGATTTGTGTTTTGGTATGCAATTGGGAAATTCGTATCAGAACCGGAACTGAATTTAATCACCTAGTAACCCTTTCATCTAGGAATGGAGTTAGGTTTACTGTAACACCCTACTTTTTATTTTCCGATTTTTATTTTTTTCAGTAAAAATATTTTCGCTGTGTTAACCGATATAAACGTATTTATTTATATTTTTATCCGAGTTCATGGAGATTGATTTTTATGAAATAAAAATCATATTCATACTCTATCTTAGGGTAGAAGCTTACGGTAAAAATTTGGGTTGAAAATTCAGACGGAACCCGGTCTGCGTTTTCACCTGAAAGATAATTTTCTTTGGGCAGAAAACCAAATTTTGACTCGTGAACGAAATGGTTTATATTTAAATCATATTTCTAACGAGTTTGGTTGTTTTGAAAATTTTCAACCGAAAATAAAATATTACGCTTTTTACGGGCGTAAAACCCTAATGGGGAAAACTGAGAGCGAGTCGGAAGGGAAGTGCAGAGACCCGTCAAGAGATCAGGACAACGAGTCATACATGATGACTCATGGAGGATGAGTCACTAAGCATTTATGAGCATTAAATGCAAGTAATCATGACATTTAGGTAAAAAGACCAAAATACCCCCAAGCTTTCGCGGGTATTAACAAGACGCATCTACGCACTCTTAACCACTCATTTTACGTGGTTGAAAACCTCCCACATCTCTCCAATTTCGTGCATCCACCTCCAATAATTCTTACATATTTCATTTTGCTTTCGTTTCATTATTTTCCTCTCAAAAACCGAAATCGGGTAAACGACGGAGCTGCGTACGGAATTTCCTGGAACCGCTAATGGATAAGATCGATGACTCATTGGTGAGTCATTTTGTGTGGCCCAAAATCAGCCACACCTCCATCAAATGTGAGCCACATTTTATTAACCATGGTTAGCCAAAATAACCTTAGTTAAGTTAATTATAACCTTAGTTAAGTTAATTATAACCTTAGTTAAGCTTATATTAATTTAATAATCACAAAACCCATTAAACCAATTCCTTTTAACCAAACAAGGCATAAGATTACTCCTATAAATACCCCAAAACCGTGGCCTCCCTCACCATTTCACTCATCTTCTTCATTCTCTTCATCTTCCCCACCAACTAAGTTACAAAACCCTAAGAACACCGAATTCCCACCAAACATATGACCCTCTTACTTTCTGAAACTCGGAAAACACTAAACATAAAAGTTGTTCCTCTTTCTCTCTTCTTTCCAACAAGCTAAAGATCATCAAAAACGGATAAGTGGATTGGGAGAAAGGCTCAAAATACAGAAACTGCCCAGAATTCCCAGCAACCCACGAAACAGCATAAAGAAGGCCCTTTTCACACCTGTTATGATCCGAACCAAATGAAACCTTAAACACCAAAGTTGTTCCTTTTCTTCTTATATTTCTATCAAGCCAAAGTTCGTAATTTTTGGATGAGTATATTGTGAGATACACTCACAATACCATCACACCCTCAAGCTGTCCAGTTTTCAACATAGTGAAGGTTGATCATTTTCTTCATTTCTTCAATCTTCAAGAGGTAAAAGCTCATCTCCTTGATCATATAAGCTTTCATATTCATGTATTTATCATGTTTATGCCATGAATCATATTTTTCCATTCCTAGATCTAGAACTTCAAATAATTCTAGAAAATTGTAGAAAAATCCTTTTAATGTGAAACCAATTTCTATGATCTTGTGATGTCTTCCACTTTCATTATCCAAGAGCTTGAATCCAACTAAATTTCCTAGCCTATTTTCCTAATATGGGCCGAAACCCTAACCCTAAAGGTTAGAGGATTTTGTTTCAAATTTTAGTCTTGTAATAAGTAATCTATGTTAGTTAAGACTCTAGTAACTAGGATCCAAAAGATAGCATTAAGAAGATAATCCTAAACCTATTTTCTAAGTCTTGACCGAACCTAGCCCTAAAGTGTCATAGATGGTTGTTAGTTGATTAATTATAGTTATGTTGTTTGGTTGAAGGTGTTTGTGTTAACTCGTGGCGGGATAACGAGGATCGTCGTGTACGTGTTTCCGGTGAAAACTCAGGTGGGGAAAAGAATCAACCTATCGTCGGAATCAATAAGTAGTAGATTATATGATAATTGTGTAGGGCGACCTAAACCCTACTAGTAGTTGAGTAATCGACAAGACCAAAATCATATTGGAAACCTTTTCTGTAAAACCAATGGTGATTTGGGAATTGTAGGTTTATCGACATTAGGATGATTTTATCTTATCTGAGGTTGATTGAATTTATTATTATTATTTCATTGCTTATGTGATATTTTGTGGTATTTGAATTATTTTCTGATATTGTGTTATGCATGATCTGCCTGGTTTTTAATATTGTGCTTAGCTGATTTTTAAGTAAGGATATGTGTTGTTCGGGAGATAATTGTTTGGGTGAGAGAATAAAGGTGATTTAGAGGTGCCTAGCCTAATTAAGTGGTTTTATCTAAGAGGAAAAAGGTGTTGAGACTTTGATGGAAGGTTGAGGCACTAGGTTGTTATTGATTTAAATTAGGGAGATTCATTTATCGAGGTATTGTTAGTCACAGCCGTGTGAGTGGAACACACGAGGTCAGGATATCCTATTTTGGGGATATCGGATATTGCGGGTGAGTGCCCTATGGATGTGGATGCCGAGGTAGACTACCGTAATACTCTTTAGTCCTTGACGAGTTCGTATGTTCTTGGCACTGGACCGTTTTGGATTGATACTCCTTGACGAGTTCGTATGTTCTTGGCACTGGACCGTTATGGAATGATATTCCTTGACGAGTTCGTATGTTATTGGTACTGGACCGTTCTGGACTACTGACTAATGTGACAGGAGTGAAGATGGCCACATCAGTATTAAGTTTTAGTTGCATGGGTTGAGGGTAGAGGATGATATAGTGAATTGAGGATGATTGTTGATTTTGAATGATGTGTGTCTGTGACAATTACTGTATAATTTACTATTACTCTTTTCCGCTTTTTGATGATAGAACTGTTTCTTATTCCCTATATCTTTCTGTGTGTTGTGTTTTATTTCTGATATGATCGTACGAGAAGACTCGATGGAGGAACCAATTGCTGAGGAGTTAGATGGAACTCCTTACGAACCAGATCTTTGGAGGTCGAGTTGTGATTCAAGGCGATTAGAGTATAGACAGTATGGCCAAGTGTGTCTAAAGAGTATTTATATTTCCATTGAGTATGTCGTAGTGAAGTTTATGCCTGTGAGGGATCCTACTGAGAGGGTACCCTTAACAGTGCTTTTGGAATGTAATAAATAACAAGTGTGTATTTATGTAATATAGTTTTGGTATGTTTTATATATGCATAAGTTATATAATTATTAATTAAGTTTTAAATTTTTACGTATTTTCAACGATAAGCGAGTGATTAAGTAAATAAATATTAAGGTTTTAATGTAATAATACGATGGGGCACAGCGGGGTGTCTCATTTGGTGGTATCAGAGCAGTTCGATTCTAATCGGACTGTGAGGTCTAGGATGTTGTTACTGGCCGTGTCTAGTTGAGTCCACATCGGATTTTAACTATGCTTAGAAGTTGGGTAGTGAGTCCCGACGTGATAGTTAACAGTTATATGGCATATATATACCAGTTTTATGTAGCATTATATGTTGTATACTAGTGTTCAGAGAGGTGGAGCTGGAAAAGGAGTTCCAGCAGCAGGACAACAGATGGTCAGACCTCAGGCCACTGAAAGAGTGTTTACCGTGAGGGGAGCAGAATGCTCAATCCGGGATCTTATACAAGGTATGTATTTGATATCTGGTAGACTTTGTTTGTTTTTCTAAGTAGCATGATGGACAAGAAAGTGATGAGAGTTTTGTTGAGGTATAGTTGTGACTGGTAGGATGTGAACCCTTAAGATCAATATCAGTGAGTAAGACAATTACTATAAGTCAAATGTTGATGGAGGCATAGTATCATTATGGAATCTAGGGCAATGATTAAGGATCGTAGTTAAGATGGATTGTATGAGTTTGGGAAGAGTAAATGAAAGTGTATATAGTAATTTCACCTAAGTTGAAAATGAGCTTTCACCTAAGTTGAATATGAGCAGAAAAGATAATTTCTGATGTAAATTGAGGTTGCTAGAGAAATTCAAATTTGTTAAGTTAGATATCCTAATAGGTGTTGATCTTTTCATTGCAATTTATCTTACGAAGTGTTGAGATGTTTATTTGGAGACTTGAAAGGTGTGATTTTGATATAATCTAGAATAGTGAAATACATTCTAAGGAACTAAGACTGTGATTGGATACATGAAGTAGGAAGTTAGGGTAGTTCGATTGTGGTGTTAATTACGACTGTTAGATGTTGAAATAAGATTCTTTAGTGGATCAGTAGTAAGAAGAGGAAGGAATTAAGTTTTGATCATGTCCTTTAAGGATGATAGATCAAGTTGGAAAGGTTAAGAACAATGAATGGAATATAGTGATGGATAAGTTCGAGGATAAATAGAATGATATAAGAATGAATTCTGTTATGAAATTACCGCTGTCACCTAGGGGAAAAACAGCGATGAGAAATATAGTGTTGGAGCTTTAGATTAAGATAAGATTACAAGATGATGTCTAGTGTTGAGTTAAGAAATTCCGAGGACGGAATTTTTTCTAAGAGGGTAGTAATGTAACACCCTACTTTTTATTTTCCGATTTTTATTTTTTTCAGTAAAAATATTTTCGCTGTATTAACCGATATAAACGTATTTATTTATATTTTTATCCGAGTTCATGGAGATTGATTTTTATGAAATAAAAATCATATTCATACTCTATCTTAGGGTAGAAGCTTACGGTAAAAATTTGGGTTGAAAATTCAGACGGAACCCGGTCTGCGTTTTCACTGACAGTATAATTTTACTGGGCAGAAAACCAAATTTTGACTCGTGAACGAAATGGTTTATATTTAAATCATATTTCTAACGAGTTTGGTTGTTTTGAAAATTTTCAACCGAAAATAAAATATTACGCTTTTTACGGGCGTAAAACCCTAATGGGGAAACCGACGGAGTCGAGAAGGGAAGTGCAGAGACCCGTCAAGAGATCGGGACAACGAGTCATACATGATGACTCATGGAGGATGAGTCACTAAGCATTTATGAGCATTAAATGCAAGTAATCATGACATTTAGGTAAAAAGACCAAAATACCCCCAAGCTTTCGCGGGTATTAACAAGACGCATCTACGCACTCTTAACCACTCATTTTACGTGGTTGAAAACCTCCCACATCTCTCCAATTTCGTGCATCCACCTCCAATAAATCTTACCTATTTCATTTTGCTTTCGTTTCATTATTTTCCTCTCAAAAACCGAAATCGGGTAAAACGACTGAGTCACGGAATTTCCGGGAACCGCTAATGGATAAGATCGATGACTCATTGGTGAGTCATTTTGTGTGGCCCAAAATCAGCCACACCTCCATCAAATGTGAGCCACATATTATTAACCATGGTTAGCCAAAATAACCATAGTTAAGTTAATTATAACCTTAGTTAAGTTAATTATAACCTTAGTTAAGCTTATATTAATTTAATAATCACAAAACCCATTAAACCAATTCCTTTTAACCAAACAAGGCATAAGATTACTCCTATAAATACCCCAAAACCGTGGCCTCCCTCACCATTTCACTCATCTTCTTCATTCTCTTCATCTTCCCCACCAACTAAGTTACAAAACCCTAAGAACACCGAATTCCCACCAAACATATGACCCTCTTCCTTTCTGAAACTCGGAAAACACTAAACATAAAAGTTGTTACTCTTTCTCTCTTCTTTCCAACAAGCTAAAGATCATCAAAAACGGATAAGTGGATTGGGAGAAAGGCTCAAAATACAAAAACTGCCCAGAATTCCCAGCAACCCACGAAACAGCATAAAGAAGGCCCTTTTCACACCTGTTATGATCCGAACCAAATGAAACCTTAAACACAAAAGTTGTTTCTTTTCTTCTTATCTTTCTATCAAGCCAAAGTTCGTAATTTTTGGATGAGTATATTGTGAGATACACTCACAATACCATCACACCCTCAAGCTGTCCAGTTTTCAACATAGTGAAGGTTGATCATTTTCTTCATTTCTTCAATCTTCAAGAGGTAAAAGCTCATCTCCTTGATCATATAAGCTTTCATATTCATGTATTTATCATGTTTATGCCATGAATCATATTTTTCCATTCCTAGATCTAGAACTTCAAATAATTCTAGAAAATTGTAGAAAAATCCTTTTAATGTGAAACCAATTTCTATGATCTTGTGATGTCTTCCACTTTCATTATCCAAGAGCTTGAATCCAACTAAATTTCCTAGCCTATTTTCCTAATATGGGCCGAAACCCTAACCCTAAAGGTTAGAGGATTTTGTTTCAAATTTTAGTCTTGTAATAAGTAATCTATGTTAGTTAAGACTCTAGTAACTAGGATCCAAAAGATAGCATTAAGAAGATAATCCTAAACCTATTTTCTAAGTCTTGACCGAACCTAGCCCTAAAGTGTCATAGATGGTTGTTAGTTGATTAATTATAGTTATGTTGTTTGGTTGAAGGTGTTTGTGTTAACTCGTGGCGGGATAACGAGGATCGTGGGTATACGTGTTTCCGGTGAAAACTCAGGTGGGGAAAAGAATCAACCTATCGTCGGAATCAATAAGTAGTAGATTATATGATAATTGTGTAGGGCGACCTAAACCCTACTAGTAGTTGAGTAATCGACAAGACCAAAATCATATTGGAAACCTTTTTCAGTAAAACTAATGGTGATTTGGGAATTGTAGGTTTATCGACATTAGGATGATTTTATCTTATCTCGAGGTTGATTGAATTTATTATTATTATTTCATTGCTTATGTGATATTTTGTGGTATTTGAATTATTTTTCGATATTGTGTTATGCATGATCTGCCTGGTTTTTAATATTGTGCTTAGCTGATTTTTAAGTAAGGATATGTGTTGTTCGGGAGATAATTGTTTGGGTGAGAGAATAAAGGTGATTTAGAGGTGCCTAGCCTAATTAAGTGGTTTTATCTAAGAGGAAAAAGGTGTTGAGACTTTGATGGAAGGTTGAGGCACTAGGTTGTTATTGATTTAAATTAGGGAGATTCATTTATCGAGGTATTGTTAGTCACGTAGTGTGAGTGGAACACACGAGGTCGGGATATCCTATTTTGGGGATATCGGATATTGCGGGTGAGTGCCCTATGGATGTGGATGCCGAGGTAGACTACCGTAATACTCTTTAGTCCTTGACGAGTTCGTATGTTCTTGGCACTGGACCGTTTTGGATTGATACTCCTTGACGAGTTCGTATGTTCTTGGCACTGGACCGTTTTGGATTGATACTCCTTGACGAGTTCGTATGTTCTTGGCACTGGACCGTTATGGAATGATATTCCTTGACGAGTTCGTATGTTATTGGTACTGGACCGTTCTGGACTACTGACTAATGTGACAGGAGTGAAGATGGCCACATCAGTATTAAGTTTTAGTTGCATGGGTTGAGGGTAGAGGATGATATAGTGAATTGAGGATGATTGTTGATTTTGAATGATGTGTGTCTGTGACAATTACTGTATAATTTACTATTACTCTTTTCCACTTTTTGATGATAGAACTGTTTCTTATTCCCTATATCTTTATGTGTGTTGTGTTTTATTTCTGATATGACCGTACGAGAAGACCCGATGGAGGAACCAATTGCTGAGGAGTTAGATGGAACTCCTTACGAACCAGATGCTGGAGGTCGAGCTGTGATTCAAGGCGATTAGAGTATAGACAGTATGGCCAGTGTGTCTAAAGAGTATTTATATTTCTGCTGAGTATGTCTGTAGTGAAGTTTATGCCTGTGAGGGATCCTACTGAGAGGGTACCCTTAACAGTGCTTTTGGAATGTAATAAATAACAAGTGTGTATTTATGTAATATAGTTTTGGTATGTTTTATATATGCATAAGTTATATAATTATTAATTAAGTTTTAAATTTTTACGTATTTTCAACGATAAGCGAGTGATTAAGTAAATAAATATTAAGGTTTTAATGTAATAATACGATGGGGCACAGCGGGGTGTCTCATTTACTAGTAATCGCGTAATATCTAATCTTAATGCAAATTCATTAATCTAGGCCACCTAAGGAATTAGGGTCTATTAGAGGATTTAGGCTCTTGCCATCCGAGGAATCGGGGTTTGAGTAATTTAGTGGATTGATTTTAATATCTAAAGCATGAATGGGAGGTATCTAGTACTGATAGTACATGAGTTAGAGGTTTGGTGAAGTCTAGTCCCAACATATCCTTTCTGCACTCCAAGTGTTTGTTAAAAGTCCCCAAAAAGACAAAAAGATTTTATTTCTTTTCTTTTGTTTGTTTTGATTTCTCTTCATAGTTTAGATAGTTGCTGAGTTTGCGAATTGGTAATTGACATCCAATCCCCGTGGATACGATAACCGGTCTCACCACCGTATTACTTGCACGACTGGGTATACTTGCCCAGATTCGTCAACACACTACCTTTTACTGCTTTTTGGGTGACATAGACAATGTCGTATTCTGATAGCAGGACTTACCAGCGACCAATTCTTCCAGTCAGAGCAGGCTTATCAAAGATATACTTGATTTGATCCATTTTGGACGCCAACCAGGTAGTGTAACACAACATGTAATGCCTCAAACGGCGAGCCGCCCAAGCCAAAGCACAGCAAGTGCGTTCCAACAGTGAGTAGTTGACTTCACAGCTGGTGCACTTCTTACTTAGATAATAGATGGCATGTTCTTTTCTTCCTGACTCATCGTGCTGCCCCAGCACGCAACCCATAGATTCATCTAGCACAGTCAAATACATGATGAGAGGCCTTCCTGGAACTGGGGTAACCAAGACTGGAGACTCCTGTAGGTATTGTTTGATCTTCTCAAAGGCTTTTTGACAATCTTCATTCCATGTTACTGCCTGATTTTTGCGTGGCAATTTAAAGATTGGTTCACATGTCGCAGTCAGTTAGGAGATGAATCGGGAAATGTAGTTCAATCTTCCTAAAAACCCACCAACTTCTTTCTCCTTTCGAGGTGCTAGCATATCGATAATTGCTCGAACTTTTTCAGGATCAACCTCTATTCCTCTTTGAATAACAATGAACCCCAGGAGCTTGCCTGATTTCACTCCAAAAGTGCATTTGGTGGGATTCAGTCAGAGCTTAAACTTTCTTAACCACTCAAAAAGTTTATGCAGATTATCAACATGGTCATCTTCGGATCTGGACTTGGCGATCATGTCATCTACATAAACTTCTATCCCCTTATGCATCATGTCATGGAATAAAGCCACCATAGCCCGCTGATATGTTGCCCCGACATTTTTCAAGCCAAAGGGCATAACCTTGTAGCAAAAGGTTCCCCATAAAGTGACAAATGTAGTTTTCTCCATATCTTTAGGTGCCATCTTGATCTGATTATATCCCGAGAATCCATCCATGAAAGAGAATAATGCATGTTGAGCAGTATTATCTACAAGAACATCAATGTGAGGCAGAGGAAAGTCATCTTTTGGGCAAGCTCTGTTCAGATCTCTATAGTCAACACACATTCGAACCTTTCCATCTTTCTTGGGAACAGGAACGATGTTAGCAACCCATTGAGGGTACTTTACAACTTCTAGGAAACCTGCATCCAGTTGTTTCTTGACCTCTTCCTTGATCTTTAGAGACATTTCTGCTTTCATCCTTCGTAGCTTCTGCTTTACTGGAGGACACTCCGGCTTTAATGGCAATTTGTGTTCTGCTACACTGGGGTCTAACCCTGGCATGTCTTGGTACGACCATGCGAAAACATCTTTATAATCCATCAACAACCTGATCAACCTACTTCGCTCATTTTCTTTCAGGGAAAGGCCAATCTTGACCTCTTTTTTATCATCTTCAGTTCCCAAATTGATTAGTTTAGTTGGCTCTTCATGGGGCTGAATTTCCCTGGTTTCTTGCTCTACCAACCTCAATAGTTCAGGAGGGACTTCCTGATGTCGTGCGATGCACGTCGTGCGATCCGGCAAGTGTACCGGATTGTCACCAAGTAATAAAAAGATATCGATCCCACAGAGACCGTGATCTCAAATCGCAACTAATTGTTAAATGATAAAACTGGACTGTATGAAAAAGATTTGGATTTTTGAAATAAGAGATAACTTAAAATCAGAATCAAGTAAAACAGAAAGTAAATCAGTTTATGGTTTTTCAGATCTAAATGGATTCCTAGGAATTGGGTTACCAACAAGATCGTTTATGTTACTAAATCGATTAACCCTTTGTTAATTATCGAAATTGCCTTGAAGTCGAATTTATCCTCAAATAGTTTAAGTTCCCTCTCGGGTTACAAAAACGTGCCCAATTAAACCAACCCCTACTCTCGTGGTAGTCGAATTTAGATTGGACCCTTTACGCTTTGTGACAATTCGTCGATCCTCGAAGGACGGCTTCTAACTCTCGTGATTTCAGTCCTAAGTCTGATCCTATAGATCCGACACCTAAGTTCACCGCTAGGTTCCTCCTTAGAATATCTATGACACGCAAACAAGTGGCCACCGAATTTACGAGTAATTAAAACACTAGAAATCAGATCTAAAGCAAAATCGAATTAACAAGAAATTGAAATCAATTCATTAAATAAAAACAGATCTTAGGCATAGCCCCAATCCCTAGAAATTAAACTACTACTCAAGCCTTGTCATGGTGATGACAAGCTTGGTTAACAACAACATGAAAATAAAAATAAGAGAAGAGAGGAGGAGAAGAAGAGAGATCCTAAATTATAGCCTAAGAGTAGCAGCCCCAAAAATCCTTTTTTTGCCTCTGCTCAGATGCCTTATTTATAGATTTGGGAGGTTTGAATCCCAATCAAACACAAATCAGATCCAAATCTGTTGCTTCAGATCCAAGGAATGTGCGTCACGACCGTGATGGCCATCACGGCCAAGCCGTGACGGATTCTGCCTTGCGCGTGTCTTCAGTAATTGGTCTGTCACGGCCGTGATGCTCATCACGGCTAGGCCGTGACAGATTCTGACTTGTGAGGGTCTGGTTCAGCTGACAGGTCACGGCCGTGACCAGTTCTGACTTTTGCCTTCTTTTTTTTAGTTATTGCTTGATCATGGCCGTGATGGGCTCTGTTTGGCTCATTTTATTCACTTTTCACGCCCCATCTTCATCCAAGCTCCATCATGGCTAATCCTGAGCATTTTATCCTTAATTCCTGCAAAACAACATCACAAAATCGCCTTACCCGTTCCAAGGTAAAAACTAACAAAAATCAAATTAAATATGCCTAAACTATATGAAAATGCATGCAAAATGATAAGCAAATATGAGGTGTAATCACACTCATCAAATCACCCCAAGCTTAAAACTTTGCTTGTCCTCAAGCAATTACCAAGGCCAGACAAGATAATCAGAGCATGGATAGTGAACTAAGAACCCGAGTAACTAATCCAAGTAACAGGCATTTTCAATAAGCACCCAAGAGATAATCGATTTCAAGTCCAATTAGAAGCTTAGGTTCCCTAAATTCATATTCTCACTGATTAGGGCACTCTTCTCACCTTACTCAAGTGTTTAAGGATATATGGCAATTCGCTCAATTTCCTCAAGGAAGGAATTCTACCATAAGCTTGACTATTAACCAAATCTCTACTTTATTAATGAAAACACATAAGAATCAAGAGGTCTTTTACTTTGGTTGTAGCGAGGCCATGGGATTAATCGTTAGGTGGGGAAATCAAGAAAAATGAAATTTCAAGAGGGCTAAGCAAAATATCAAACATTGCAAAGCATGACACCTTCTAAAATACCTTTTTGGGCTTTGGTTCACTTTTCCACATTTCTTTCCTTTTTATTTTATTTCATTTCTCACTTTCTTTTTGTTATCCCCTTCTCCATTTTTTTTTGTTTATTTTATTTTATTTATTTGGAGAAGGGGAGATTTTCAGCTCAAGAGAAATATTTTTCTTTCTTTCTCATCCCACAATTTTTCAACTACCTTTTTACCCTTTTTACAATACTTTAAAAGGTGCCATATCGAACATTATTCATCAAAATATTTCAAGGTACCAAGAAAAGTATTTTATTCTTTTAGGCTCAAAATTGGGCAACCAAGGGGTAGCATTTAATCAATCAAAGCTCAGAAGTCCGAAAAAATACCTAGTGCCTCAATCATTTTCAAAAATGTTTTCAAAAATTTTTAAGTTTCAAAACGGTTTAAAGTCAAGTTCTAGAGAGTACAATTCAAGAGGAATAAAACACTCTATCACAAAGAATAGGGTAGATTTATTGAGTACCCCTTTTAGGCTCAAAAATCTCACATTTAGTAATTTAAAATCAATGAGAAACACAAATCTAAGGAACCACATGCTAATTATCAACTATCAAAAAATTATCTCAAGAATTTTTATTTTTAGCCTTATCACAAGAATAAAAAAAAAATTGGGTTCAAAAATTCACTATCTCAATTTATTTGGCACCAAGTTCTCACAATTGGATGCATAATCTAAGCAAGGGGGCAATCTAAATATGTGATCATGCAAAACTATGTCTATATGAATGCAACATGAAAAATACAAAAATGCAAAAATTTGCAAAAATACCCCTACCCCAAGCTTAAAAACTTACATTGTCCCCAATGTAAATAATCAAGTTGGAGAGAGGAGAAAAATGGAACAACTCACCGAGGTGGTAGCGGGTGCTGGCTCACATGCCTAGTCAAAAACTTGTTGGAAACTGTATCACGGCCGTGAGGCTCATCACGGGCAGGCCGTGATCAATTCTGGTCTTCAGGAGCCGGCCTATCACGGCCGTGACCTGTGTCACGGCTAGGCCGTGATACTCTCTGATCTTAGGGTCCTTCTCATCACGCCTGTGATGGATGTCACGGCTGGGCCGTGATCCTTTCTGGTCTTCATGGTTAGCTCATCACGGCCGTGACCGGGCGTGATGACTTCTGAATTTATTTGTCCCTGCCCTTTTTGCTCTTCCTTCATTCTTAACCTGAAAACACTTGACAAATCTATTAATTTATGATTTTTTTCCTCTTGATCTTCTCAAATTATTCAAGAGTTAAATTCAAAAACAAATGGAAAAGGGAAAGAAAACTTGGGTTGCCTCCCAAGAGGCGCTTATTTACGGTCTTAAGCTTGACCATACTTCCTTCAATCAATCGGGGTCGGCTGGGCGTAGAAGTGCATGAACACTTCTCTTCCATGGGAGTCCTTCAAAGAGCCGATTCTGCTCATATGGCCAATTGCGCTTCCGCTTCGCTCTTTTCACTCGGAGCTTCGTGGCCTTATCTCCTCCCGACGGAAGTTTTGTTTCCACATGATGAGCAACTCCAACTTCATCACTATTGGGTGCATCATTTGCCATGCAAATCTTCGGAGTTGCTTCCATGTTGAGCTCTTTCTTTACCACTGGAGATGTTATATCGATCTTGCACACATGACTCACAAAAGGAGGGTTGTTATATGAGTTAGTCAATTCAAAATCGACCATACCTTTCTCTACATTCAGAGAGAGTTTGCATCTATTTTTGCTCCAGCGGTGGCCAAGAATGGCCTTCCTAAAATGATGGGGAATTCAAAATTCCCTTCCATATCCAATACCAGGAAATCGGTAGGGATGAAAAATTTCCCTACCTTTATGGAAACATTCTCTAGTATGCTTAGAGGAGTTTTAGTTGAGCCATCCACAAATTGTAATGAGAATTTGAATGGACTCAACTCCTTGGTTCCCAACCTCTCCAGAATAGTAAACGGTATCAAGCTCGCACTAGCCCTTAAGTCACATAAGGCTTGGTCGATTTGCACTTGTTCAATTGAGCAAGCGATAGAGAAACTACCTGGATCTTTCAGTTTAGGAGGCATATTGGCTTCTATATCTACTTGCTTTCTCTTGACCAACCTTTATGGGAAAGGTATTGGGGGTTGATACGGTGGTGGAGGGACATACTTTGGTTCTGGCTCTTCATCTTCGCTCATGTCCTCCTCTGGTTCCACGTCTTTTTCAACCACCCCAAGCTTATCATCCCTCAAGTGTATGGCATTACAATGTTCATTGGGATTTGCTTCGGGTTGCCCCAGGAACGTACCGTTAGGTCTAGAGTATGTACTGGCTTGTTGGGCAATCTGAGTTTCTAGCATCTTGTTATGGATGGCTATGTTATCTACCTTAGATGCTAGCTCTTTTATTGCCTCATTTACTGCCCTACCCTGTTGTCTAAACTCTTCATTTTGTTTTGTTTGAGTTTCAACAAAACTTTCCAATAAAGACTCGAGTTTAGACTTCTGTACCTGAGGATACCCCGCTGCGGGTTTCCTGTTACCTTGGCCCTCTTGGAACTCATGGTTCAGCGTGTTGGTGTAGTTCCCGTAAGAGAGGTAAGGGTTGTTCTTCCTTCCTTGGTTGTAAGGATTTGGGAGAGCATAATTGGGCAACTTCGGGTTCGTGTCGTAGAAGTTGTGACAAGAGTTCACTTGTTCCCCCGAAGCGCCGGATCCATGAGCAATACCACGTGGGCACTCCATTATGTCATGTCCCTTAATTCAACAAATCTCACAAACAAAGTTAGTAGCACCTATTGAACTCACGTTAGCTCTTTCAAGCTGATCAAAGCGTTTATTCAGTGAGTCTATTTTAGACATTATAAGATCAGTGCTATTCATTTCAAACTTACCCCCCAAAATCTTTTTCGGGTTATTACCTCTTTCTGAACCCCATTGGTGGTAGTTGGTGGCCACGTTTTCAATGATGCTGAATGCCTCAGTCAGAGGCCTATTCATGAAGGGTCCATCAGCTGCGGAATCAAGTGACACCTTCGAAGAGTAATCCAATCCGTTGTAGAAGGTGTGCACTAATAACCACCTCTCGAGTCCATGATGTGGGCAAGACTCTAGCAATCCCTTGTAGCGATCCCAAGCTTCTAACAAGCATTCTCCGTCTTTTTGGAAGAAGCCGGTGATCTGGGCTCGTAGGTAAGCCGATTTGGATGGAGGGAAGAGTTTCTCCAAGAATGCCTGCTCCAGTTGGTCCCAAGTCGACAAGGTATTAGCGGGCACTTGTTTGAGCCAAGCTTTTACTTTTCCAGTAAGAGAAGAGGGGAACAATCTCAAGCGAATAGCATCAACCAGGGCGCCTTGAATTCTAGCTGCATTGGTGAACTCCAGGAATGTCTCCACGTGATCAGTCGGGTCCTCCGAGGGCATTCCTCCGAATTGATATTGCCTAATCATGTTAATGAGCATAGGAGGTGTAGTGTAGATATCTGCCTCCATCTCTGGCCTAGCAATCCCAGTTCGCAAACACCTAGCATTTGGGGCTGCGTAGTCCTTCAACAGTTTCATATACGGGAGATTCGCCATGTGTGGAATTGGAATCAACCTCTCTCTCCTTGTAATCTCCTACGTCTGTGAAAGGTCCTCTCGATTTCGGGGTCAACCTTAGTAAGGTCTCCAAGACTTAGGGATCTTTGCATAGAAGAGAAACAAACACAGAGATAGATACAAAGAAAGAAAAAGAGAAAATACTTTTTTTCTTTTTTTTTCAAATATAAAAATAAAAAGGAAAGAAAAGGTCTAGAAAAATCAATTTAAAAATTAAATTGAGATTCAAGAAAGCACAGTCCCCGGCAACGGCGCCAAAAACTTGATGTCGTGCGATGCACGTCGTGCGATCCGGCAAGTATACCGGATTGTCGCCAAGTAATAAAAAGATATCGATCCCACAGAGACCGTGATCTCAAATCGCAACTAATTGTTAAATGATAAAACTGGACTGTATGAAAAAGATTTGGATTTTTGAAATAAGAGATAACTTAAAATCAGAATCAAGTAAAACAGAAAGTAAATCAGTTTATGGTTTTTCAGATCTAAATGGATTCCTAGGAATTGGGTTACCAACAAGATCGTTTATGTTACTAAATCGATTAACCCTTTGTTAATTATCGAAATTGCCTTGAAGTCGAATTTATCCTCAAATAGTTTAAGATCCCTCTCGGGTTATAAAAACCGTGCCCAATGAAACCAACCCCTACTCTCGTGGTAGTCGAATTTAGATTGGACCATTTACGCTTTGTGACAATTCATCGATCCTCGAAGGACGGCTTCTAACTCTCGTGATTTCAGTCCTAAGTCTGATCCTATAGATCCGACACCTAAGTTCACCGCTAGGTTCCTCCTTAGAATATCTATGACACCCAAACAAGTGGCCACCGAATTTACGAGTAATTAAAACACTAGAAATCAGATCTAAAGCAAATTCGAATTAACAAGAAATTGAAATCAATTCATTACATAAAAACAGATCTCGGGCATAGCCCCAATCCCTAGAAATTAAACTACTACTCAAGCCTTGTCATGGTGATGACAAGCTTGGTTAACAACAACATGAAAATAAAAATAAGAGAAGAGAGGAGGAGAAGAAGAGAGATCCTAAATTATAGCCTAAGAGTAGCAGCCACAAAAATCCTTTTTTTACCTCTGCTAAGATGCCTTATTTATATATTTGGGAAGTTGGAATCCCAATCAAACACAAATCAGATCCAAATCAGTTGCTTCAGATCCAAGTAATGCGCGTCACGACAGTGATGGCCATCACGGCCAGGCCGTGACGGATTCTGCCTTGCGCGTGTCTTCAGTGATTGGTCTGTCACGGCCGTGATGCTCATCACGGCTAGGCCGTGACAGATTCTGACTTGTGAGGGTCTGGTTCGGCTGACAGGTCACGGCCATGATGGGCATCACGGCTAGGCCGTGACCAGTTCTGACTTTTGCCTTCTTTCTTTTCAGTTATTGCTCGATCATGGCCGTGATGGTCATCACGGCTAGGCCGTGATGGGCTCTGTTTGACTCATTTTCTTCACTTTTCACGCCCCATCTTCATCCAAGCTCCATCATGGCTAATCCTGAGCATTTTATCCTTAATTCCTGCAAAACAACACCACAAAACCGCCTTATCCGTTCCAAGGTAAAAACTAACAAAAATCAAATTAAACATGCCTAAACTATATGAAAATGCATGCAAAATGATAAGCAAATATGAGGTGTAATCACACTCATCACTTCCCCATTATCATCAACAACCTCATCAGCATGATTAATAGGATAGTCAAAATTGTATGCTGAGTTATTAACACTGTCATTTTCAAGAGAGTCACTTTTAGATCTGCATTTTGGTAGTTATCAGGGAAAGATGAATGAATAACGGTTAAAGATGGGAAACTGCATTTATTGGTGAGGAACGATGAATAAAAGTGAAAGTAAAAAACAAAAGGGATAAGAACATAAAGATATTGAATGCATGCATTTATTGATAAGTCATACTGTAACGGAAACAAGTAAGCCCATTACAACAAAAATCCTAAAGCCTTGGGCAGAGCTAAAGGATAAGCATTACAGAATTACTTTGAAAAAAACTCTATGGTCTTGGGAAACTCAATGACCTCCCAATTGTTGAGCTCTGTATCCAGAGGGCATGGATACACCAAATTGACACCATGATCGGCGAGATAATCATCTTCAACAGCTGCTGCTTGGTCCAGGAATACGAACCCTACACTTCGGAAGCTTTGTCGAATGTCACAGATGGGAACCCTTTCAGCCTCGAATTCACGATTTTCCAGTCGAGCCAACCTTTTTCTTTTCTTCTCTTCTATAACCCTCATCTTGTCGGCCTTGGTGGGTTTATATCCCAACCCAAACCTGTCCTTGTTCTCGGTGAGCATGAGGATCTCAGTGACATCTTGGCTATTCTTCCCCAAACCACTCCCGGGTCGGTATCCTCCTCCGAGCATAACCCTAGCCATCATAATGGACGCTTTAGATGACTGAGGTTTCAAGAGTAGAACATTATCCCCAACATAACTGGCATTGGCAATTTCAAGCGATTAGAAAGCGGTCTCGAGAGTTTCTTCGGCAGCTTCAATGTAAGGGGTTGTTGATGACTTACTCACTAACATATCCTCCTCTCCAGAAACAATTATCAACTTACTATCAACAATGAACTTCACTTTCTGGTGCAATGTGGAAGGTACAGCTCCAGACGAATGGATCCATGGTCGTCCTAGGAGACAATTGTAAGTTGGTGTGACGTCGATTACTTGGAAGAGTATTTCAAAGGTGCAAGGGCCAAACTGAATGGGCAATTCAATTTCTCCCATGACTTCCCTTCGGGTGCCGTCGAAAGCTCTTACAATCATTGTACTTGGCTTCATATGAGTTCCATCGAAAGGCAACTTTGCCAGTGTTGACTTTGGCATTACATTCAAAGAAGAACCATTATCGATGAGAACCCTAGCCATGACATGATCTCGACACTTCACAGAGATGTGTAACGCCTTGTTGTGCCCTATTACTTCAACTGGAATTTCATCATCAGTGAAAGTGATATAATTATCAGCAACGATGTTACCCACAATGTTATCAAGCTTATCAATTGTGATGTCATGAGAGACATGAGCTTGATTCAACACCTTCATCAGTACTCTCCTATGTGGCTCAGAATTCATCAACAAAGACAAAAGAGATATCCGAGCTGGAGTTTGATTCAATTGATCCACAACCCTGTATTCGCTTTGCTTGATGAACTTCAAGAATTCGCCGACTTCTTCATCATATACCTCCTTTTTATTATCACCCCCTTTGGTATCCTTTTCAGCCGGTGTTCCTTCCACCTTTTCTTTCCCCTTGCGATCTTTTTCTTCCTTTTCTGTTCCCTCCCTTCACAATACTTCTGGAGTATAAATGCGACCACTCCTAGTCATTCCACCGATTCCCGAAATGTTGGTAACCACAGTGGTCCCGTTGGGAGGACTTTGTTGAACCTGCCTATCATATTTCCATGGTACCGCTTTGGTGTCCTTGTAAGGGAAAGGACCTAGGACTCGGATGACAACTGGTGTTGGCCCACTAGAAACCGGCATAGGTTCCTTCTCAATATAGTGTATCACCATTGGCTTCGGAGCGACTTGCTCAGGAAACGGTTGAGGATTAATCACAACAGTAAAAGGAGTTATCTTAACTGGAGTTGGGGGAAATTGTAGATTCATCGACCATGTTAATGGCACACTCATTCGGTTCACAACCAATTAGGATAATCTTCATATCTATTAACTGTTGCACAACCTGTCGAAATTCTGCACAGTCTTCAATTGAATGCCCCATATTCCTGTCGAAGTCACACCTTATCTCTTCATCAAGAGTCTTCTCTTCAACAAATGAGGTTTGCACCAATCCATGTTTTTGCATCTCCCTTAAAATAACTCTCATGGGAGTTCTGACATCAGCCACTCGGCTCTTAAGAGTAGGTTCCATAAAGATATCAATGGCATTGACTCCCGAACCCCCATGATTTGGCATAGGACCTTGTGACCCATTCAGAGCATCTTTCCGAAAGCTCAACCACTTAGCATCAATAAGATCCTGTACCTTAAATTTGAAAGCCCTGCAGTTCTCAGTGGAATGACCTATTGCCCCCGCATGATACTCACATTTAGCATTTGGGTCAAACCACTTCGGATAAGGAGGCCCCAATGGTTTCATTGTGATAGGGGTCAACACAGACTTGCTTATAAGCTGATGCAGTAGCTCAGTGTAGGTCATGGGTATCGGGTCGAAGTGTACTGGCTTTCTTTCCGAGTTATACGGTGGTCTCGTTTGGCTGATGTTTGGGTTCGGACTTAGGGGTTGAACAATTGGAGGTGGCATGGTAAGGTGTGTTTGAGGTTGAGAGGGGTATGATGGCCGGTAAAGAGCCATCTGTTGAGGATTTGGAAATTGTGAGGTGGCAGCGATGTATGGCTGGTTGGCTTGGTGATATGGGGCGTATTGGGCTCGGAAGGCGGATGTTTGGTTTGGTCTATATTGGTTTGGCTTCTTTTGTTCAAAGGTTACTGCGTGTGCTTCTCTTTCTTTCTTTTTCACAAACGGGGCTCTCTTCTGGCCGTTCACTACAGAAGTCTCAGTGATCTTGCCATTCCTCATTCCACTTTCAATTCTCTCACCGATGATGACCATGTCAGAAAAGTTCGATGACACACTCCCAATTATCCTATCATAGAAGGGAGACTGGAGTGTATCAATGAACATTGCCACAATTTCTTTCTCGACCAATGGAGGCTCTACCTGAGCAGCCAGTTCCCTCCATCGTTGTGCATACTCCTTGAAAGTCTCCGTGTCTCTCTTTGCCATATTTTGGAGTTGCATCCTATCGGGAGCCATGTCGATATTGTACTTGTATTGCTTCATGAATGCATCTGCTAGATCTTTGAAGGATCGGACGTGGTCCCGTTCGAGATGCGTGTACCAATTTGAAGCTGCCCCAGTTAAACTGTCTTGGAAGAAATGAATCAAGATCTTATCATCTTGAGCGTATGATGCCATCTTCCTTATATACATGGTGAAATGGTTTTTGGGACAAGTGGTTCCCCGATATTTGTCAAAATCGGGTACCTTAAATTTTGGTGGAATTACAACATTTGGCACCAGACAAAGTTCCGAAGCATCCCACAGACCATAACTATTTACTCCTTCAATGGCCCGTAGTCTTTCCTCTAGCACTTCCAACTTTTCTTTAGATTGGGAATTCCCTCCTGACTGATTCACTGGAGTTTCATCGTACATATTCTGGGGAAAGGCGTATGGCATGTAGGAGGACCCGAAGTTGGGCATCATTTGAGTCCCCTGGGGCCCATATTGTAGGATGTATTGTGGATTTTTTGGATTGGCAGAAAGTGTCACCGTCAGGGTGTTACCATCTGTAGGGTTGACAGTTTGTGACTGTGGCATTTCGACAGCATCGGCGGGGGTTTGTGTCTGGGTGATATGTTCAGAGTTTTGAATGCCATCTTGTGGGCTAGGGGCCGTTGGTGGCACAAATCCACGAGGCAAACCGTATGGGGGATTGTTCGGGTCAAATGAAAGATGAGTTTGGTTGCTTGGATAAATAGTGAGAGGCATCATGGCCCCGGGTTGGTTGAAGCCTTGAATAGGAATCTGAACAAAACCGGGCAGAATGAGAGGTGTGGTCGGATGTCCTTCATTCGAGGCTGGAGGGTTCTCCTCTATGTTCTTTTCCTTCTGCATTGCTTGTAGGATCTCCATCATCTTAGTCATTTGATCCTTGATTTGACTGACTTCATCCCCGATCTCTTGGACTTCTTCTAGTTCATCCGCCATGGCTCTTGTCTGTGACCGGGTGCGATAAGGGTGTCTTCGAGCAATTATTCAGAAAAGCCACACACTGTTTTAATCGAAACAAAAGTGAGAACAAAATGTTGGGAAAATGCAAAAAGCTTTTATGAAAATCACCTTTGGAGTTTTTTTTTTTTTTTGAGTTAACACCTTTGATAACAAGAGATGAAAAAAGTTAGACACACTAGCAATGCTCCCGCCACCAAGAGCTCCAGGGTGATTTTGAACTCATTAGAGAATTTGAAAGAGTTGAGCCAATCTTTGCCTCAAGAACATCGAAAAACCTTCGTCAAGAAGTATAGAGGGATCTTGGACCTGATTTTCATACCGGTTCAAGCTACTGCTTTGAGTGCTCTAAGTCGGTATTGGAGCCCACATCTCAGATGCTTCGAGTTGCCAAACATGGACATTACACCCACCATTGAAGAATATGCTTG
This sequence comes from Sophora flavescens, assembly GCA_030762895.1. Classification (NCBI taxonomy): domain Eukaryota; kingdom Viridiplantae; phylum Streptophyta; class Magnoliopsida; order Fabales; family Fabaceae; genus Sophora; species Sophora flavescens. Next base: position 5,007,948 of record CM061070.1, read on the forward strand.
CCTGTTAAGGTTGCCAATGCAGAAAAATCCCACCGTGTACTTTTACATGGGGCAATACTTGACCAATGCAGGCATAGCAGGGTTACTAGGGCTTCCCCAGTGGAGTCGCCAGCTGTCGAGACCGTCCCGCCCGGGCGCCGTGAAAATTTAGATAAAAAAAAGAGGAGTCGCCACTAAAATTTTATTGGGAAAATCTTAGAAAACCCAATTATTTAAAGGTAAACTGGTCTAAAAAAAAGATAGAGATAAGTCCGGGAGTCGGTTACGAGTATGGATGTGTTATCTCTTACCAAATTATCTGTGCAAGGGAAGTTTTATTTTAATAATAACATTTGGAAAGCAAAAATACTTATGCATGGGAGTGTACCAAGATGCATGAATGAATGACATATTGACGATGCATGGCCTAAAATACTACTTGCACGAGTATACAATGAATAAGAATGAGTGTAACATGATGCATGAATGAATGGCATGTTAAGGTGCATGTGGGATGCGTGCAGAAAATCGTTATGATGCATGAGATATAAATGTGATTATTCATGTTGCAGAAAAAGATGGAATGCGCTCCCTTTTGTCCTACATAGGTCATATCCTAAAGTTGGAACTTCTGAAGTCAAGACCCTATTTTGGTAGGTTGCTAATGGCATTTTATGTGCATGACTTTCGGGACAGATCTAAACCCCTAAACAGATGGTCTCCGGATTACCCTCATCTAAAAGATAAGGTTCTGAATCCACAAACCTCACCACAGGGACAAATAAGTCACAATATGGTGGTCCGTATACCGGTAGCAATCCGAGCGGGAGAATCAGTGACTGTCAGGGACGCAAAAGCATCACAATAACATCACCGAAGCCCCTTCTAATCTTATGGCATTCCAAGACTCGGGTATAGAGCCCAAAAGTGTGTGCAACATGTGATAGTGATGTGTGTGATGGGAGCATACAAACCTTCACAAAAACCCACTAAAACAAAACTACCCCAAACCTGCAAAAAAGGGAACAAACAACACCAATACAAAAGTTTTCTACCCTAAGGTTGCAAGAACATATAAAAGCAGTTATGAAAGCATTAAAAAAAGAAATAAAACAAAAAGGGTAAAACAAATATTTTCAAAACTGTTTTTAAAAAAAATGCACAACCAATTATGACAGGCCTGACTCTCAAAAGTCCCCAGTGGAGTCGCCAGCTGTCGCGACCGTCCCGTCCGGGCGCCGTGAAAAAAGAGATAAAAAAAGAGGAGTCGCCACTAAAATTTTATTAGGAAAATCTTAGAAAACCCAATTATTTAAAGGTAAACTGGTCTAAAAAAAAGAGATAGATGAGTCTCGGAGTCGGTTACGAGTAGGGAAGGTGTTAGCACCCCACATTGCCCGTTTAAAAAACGGTACCTCAAGTTAGTTGTGCAAAAACATTTTAATAACCTTTTAAATATTTATTTTACCCAAAAAAAAAATTATACAAGAAAGGATTATTTTTAACTTTTAATATTTTAATTTTTTATTAATTTTTATATTTTTAAATTTATTGTTTATAAAAACTAAATGAGGTTGAACATGACACATGAATCCACTGGGTAACCTCATATCTAAGGGACTGAAAATGGTACCGTGTCCATAGAGCATCCATAAAAATAGAACAGTTTAATTATTTTGATTAATTATTTTAACATAAAAAAGAGACACAAAAAAAGGGAAAATTTAGTTTTGGCTTGACAAGATGATTTATCTTGCTCCTACGTATTCCCGGATGCGATGGGAAACTCAAAGCCACGTAGTTCTTTAGAAAAAGTTTGATTGGTTGGTTGATTTTAATTTTGATAAAGATTTGATTTTTTTGATTTTTTTTTGTTTTAGAAAAGAATTTTATTTTAAAATAAATTCACCTTTGCACAGAGTCTAAGATAGCGATGCAATACGATAAACCATTACAATTCATACGCCACTTGAGGATGAAAAATCATACATCAACGTCGTAGATTGTTGCATGAATTAAAAAAGAGATTTTTTTCATCTTATAAATTTTGATAAAATCTTGTAAAAAAGAGTAAATTGAAAACATTTTATTATTTTTTAACACAATGGAATTCACTTTTGCATAGGGTTAAAGATAGCCAAACTATACGTTGAACCCTTACAATTCATACGACACTTGAGGATGAAAAATCATACATAAACGTCATAGATTGTTGCGTGAATTCAGGAAAATCCCTTTTTTATTTTTTTAGAACTTTATTTTAAAATAAATTCTCCTTAAAAAAAATTTATTTAAACAACAAAAAAACTAAAAAAGAATGATTTCCCTTTTAAATTTTGAAAAAGGGATTTTGTTTTAAAAATAAATCCACTCCTGCATAGGGTCCAAGATAGCAATGCTACATGATAAACCCTTACAATTCATACGACACTTGAGGATGAAAAATCATACATCAACGTCATAGATTGTTGCGTGAATTCAAGAAAATCCTTTTATTTTAAAAGAAAGTATTTTTTATTTATTTATTTTATTTCAAAAGAAATTAATTTTTTATATTAAAAGGACTAAGGAACACCAAGTTGTCATAACTCAGGTGTCCTAAAAAAAATACAAGGATTAACAAAACGTCATATCTCAGATAATCCTTTTTAGCTTAAAAGAAAATATTTTCGATCTAAAGTCAGAAAGACTCAATCATAAGCCCAACACATAGCAGCAATTAGAAGAGAAGAAAACAAGTATCCATCAAAAGCCAAACCAATCATATCAGAAGCCCATACTAATAGCCAAACATATAATAATAAAAAGCAAAACAAACTAATTAAAAAAAACAAACACAGACTCCCACCATTACCCACAGAAAATGAGAAGAGAAGCAAGTGTGGTGGTTGAACAAGCCAGGCTAGACAATGGCGAGCGTGAGCAGAGGCACGCAGTGGAGGCGAGGAGGATGGAAGTAGGAGCAGAGGCGTGCAGTGGACGGCGCTGGTCCGGGTCGAACACAGTGGAGGTGCGGAGGATGGAAGCGGATCTGGTGGTACCGCGTCTGGTTCACGTTGACGGTAAGGGTAGCGCAGCGGAGCTCCGGTGAAGGACTGGACGGCATCGGCGGTGCGCCGAGACGGAGCAGAGGATGAAGCCCGGTTCTGGTTGGGCGGCCTACGGCAGATCTGGGGCGGAGAGGGGCGCGACTGGATGACGATTCGTGGCTCTTACACGGTATGGAGTGGATGAGTGGTGGCGATGGCGGAGGTGATTGAAACTAAAACCTGCTCTGTGTTTTTTCCTTTATGTCTGGATTTCTCCATTTGTTTTTTCTGTTCCTGGTTAAAGAGAGAATGTGGTGGTGGTGTTTTTTTGGTTATGGAAGTAGAGGGTGTTTATGGTGAATTGAAGAGTTTGGGGATGACAAGAATGGGAAGGAAGATGATGGGTTATTATTGTTTTTGCTTGCTGGGTTGTTGAAGGTGAAGTCTTGGTTTGGCCAAAAAATAAAAAGGGTTCTGAAGCTTGAGGAAGAAGATGGTTTGGAGGTATTTTGATGAGGCTTCAATATTGAAGTTGCAAATGGAGGGGCTGCTAGTACTGGTTCTTGATGAAGGCTGGGAGAGGAATTTTCTGATGAAGGGATAATCTTTTCGCCTCCCCCTGCTTCTTCTGATGGGTGCCAATTTATAGCAAGAATTCTTGAAGAAGATAACAAAAATTCTTGTTAGGCCACCAGCTGGTGTAGGTACAAGTAGCGGGGAGCAAATCAGCATTTGCTCAACCACCTTGCTTGGTTGCAATGGTGCAGGGATAGTACTGGTGCAAGGAGGCCTGGAGGATTGTACCATTATCCCTCTTTTTTTTTCTTTCTGAAAAAGAAGAAGATGACAAAGAGGGGTACAAGTGTAGGAGCATGACATAATTTTATTTTAAGCATTCTTCTTTTTTTTTTTTATATATATTTGAGTTTGGGCTATGGGTTCAACACTTGCAAAAAGAAAATTGGGCCAAGAACATAACAAAGATATATATATATATATATATATACACACACACACACACAATTTTATATTTCTCTTTTGTTTTCAAAAATATTAATTAAAAAGAGAAAATACCCGGACAAAATTAGGTGTTCACAATTTCCTTCCATTCCACTCCATTCCATTATAATGGAGTGAAGTTTTTATTTCGTTCCCTTCCATTCTACTCATTCTATTATGTTCCGTTCAATTCCATCTGTTCAATCAATCCAAACAGTAGCCTAAATAAAAAGTTCGAAGCTGGCTGACAGAAGTGAAATCTATAACACAAATGCTAATTTGACACAGTTTTTTGACATCAATACGGTGACATCGTATGTGTCGTACTGTGTGGCACTGTAGCTGCACTATGCGGCACTCTAGCGGGTCCTTTTTAAAAAAAAAATTATTTTTTTAAATTTTTTTGGTTAAGTATGTGTAAATATCTGGTGAATCGGGTACAAATATCTGGTGAATTCAGTTCATTATCTGGTGAATGGGTTTTTTGAGAAATAATTTTTTTGGTTAAGTATGTGCAAATATATGGTGAATCGGGTATAAATATCTGGTGAATTCGGTTCATTATCCGGTGAATAGGTTTTTTTTAGAAATACATTTTTTGGTTAAGTATGTGTAAATATATGGTGAATCAGGTATAAATATCTGGTGAATTCAGTTCATTATCTGGTGAATGTTTTTTTTTTATAAATAAATTTTTTGGTTAAGTATGTGTAAATATCTGGTGAATGGGTTTTTTTTTAGAAATAAATTTTTTGGTTAAGTATGTGCAAATATCTGATGAATCATATACAAATATCTGGTGAATCATGTATAAATATATGATGAATTTAATTCATTATCTGACGAACGTTTTTTTTTTTAAAATAAAATTTTTATTTTTTAAAAAAAGTCAAAATTAGGAAAAAAGAAAAGTGGCGCTAAAAGCGCGTAGCATGATGTGGTATTGACGTCGGAATATTGTGTTCAATTAACACGGCTCAATCCATAATCTGCACCGAACGCGTCGCAGAGTTTAGGTGAAAAAAAAAAATTGAATGAACGAATGCACTCTTTGCCTCACTTGATTCATCAATCTTCTTCTCCTCTTTCACTACCCACATTCCCATTTCATGCAATTTGAGTTCTTTTCTCTAACCCCATCTTCAAGATTTCGACTTTTTTCTCTTTCATTGTCTCTATCTCTGATCAAGTTTTCACTTTCAAGAGAAATGGCTGTGGCTATGGCTGCTTGGAATCTTGGACTTCACTTCAGTGCTTCTGATAGTAGCTTTAGAGCTTTGGAAAAAACCATTTGCAATGCCTCTCTCTTGAAGTTGAAGACCTCTTATGGGTTTTCTGCTACTGACCCATGTTGTGTTCTTCACAAAACAAGGTATGCTAGCTAGGACTATTGGTTTGTTCTCATTGAATCATAAGAATTTGGAGCTTCTGTTGACGATTTTTATGTCATGTTTCTCATTCGGTTGATGTTGTAAGTACCACAATTAACTTAATTCAATTAAGTATGTGTTTTGATGAGAGTTGAATATACATAATTTCGAATGAAATTGATTTTGTAAAATTGATTTGGTTACAATTCAGTTGAAGTGAAATGATTTATGTTTGAATGTTTTTATTTTGAAAGTAAATTTGATGTAAATTTTAGTGTAAATTTTCCAATCCAATGCAAAAGCTACTTTGTGTAACTTCTACTAGAATCACCTTTGAAGGAAAAAAATCAATCAATTTTGTTTGATAATAACATAACATCTTTATTTTCACCAAAATCATGTTTGACTGGGCAACTGTCAAACACACCATTCTGGTATTCTCCACCGTGAAACCAAACATGCACTGATACTCCCATGAACTTTTGATTAAAAAGAAAATGATATAGTGGAACTCATGGCATTTATATGGTTCCTCTGTCTGGTAATGTTAAATTGTTGCAAGTAATTCATTTTATTTATCCAGCTTTGGTGCTGTTAGCTTATATCTTGCTAGAGTTGTATGTATAACACTTGGAGGATTTATGTGTGGCCTGACTCGTTAAGCTTGTAGGCTGGATGAGTTCTGAAAACATTCAATGCTATAGTATTTCCAAATATATTCACGGCCTTTTTTTTTTCTGGAAGACTCGTATACATTAATTGATACTTGCAAAGTGTGTTGTAGTGTTGTACCAACCCAAAAAACAGAAAAAGAAAAAAGACCTTGCAAATTGAGGGTAACCTTCAGCTAGGACTGCACCACAATGATGTATCCATTCTGTGTTAATTATATGTACCCTTTTGTCAGATTCTTATCTTCGGGAACTACAATTATCCCTCAAGCAGTGCCCGTTACTGATGTGGAGGTATCTAGTGTAATCAAAATATATGATTGTCGCATATTGCATGTGAACAACAAATACTACATTTTTCTAATGTTTTTTGACTGTGATCAGTAAAAGATTTGCTTTCAATTTGTCTTTGTGGAGAACAGGATGGAAATCAAGGCGAGACTGATACCGTTCCAACTCCCAAAGTTATAATTGACCAAGACCCTGATCCAGATGCAACCGTGGTGGAGATAACTTTTGGTGATCGGCTTGGGGCTCTACTTGACACAGTAATCCATTCTCTGATTAAATTTATGCTCATGCATGTTTACGTTTTTGAAAGTGTGTTAATAAATATATTTACAAATTTAACTATCTACATGGGTTGCAGATGAATGCATTGAAAAACTTAGGTCTCAATGTTGTCAAGGCAAATGTCTCTCTGGATACCTCTGGCAAGCACAACAAATTTTTCATCACCAAAGCGTAAGTTGTACATATGTAATGCATTATGTTTGTGATTGTTATAATGCATTTGTTACTGACCAACCCTGTCATTGGTTCTGTATTATTACCAATGGATGCTGAATGGTTGTTAAGAATGGTTATCTTATTTTGTCACGTAGAGTCATTTCTTCTAGTCTAAGCTGAGTTGGCTCCTCTATCTTTAAATTTTTGTATAGAGGCAAAAGAAAATAAGATAATGTCGCCAAAACAAGGATACAAAGAAAATGAGTGATCAAATGATTTTTAATTGCCATTATGATTCTTAGAATCATATTTTGAAAAATCCATATAATAGGCACTATCCTTTTAGTAAAATCCTCTGGATGGCTTCTAACGTGAGATTGACTCCACTTGGGCTTGGGGTGTCTATTCACCAGTGACTTCAGTTCAGTGTATGTTGCCAAACAGAGTTAAGAATTGGCCTGGTTAATATATATTACAGTCTAGCACAGTGGAACTAGTTGGGCAACTTGGGTCCGATTTCACCCTTTAAGTGACTAATATCTTGGATCATGATTTTAACTTGCTTATCTAGCAATTCACTGGATATGCTGATGGATCTTTGTCTGCACTGCAGTGATACAGGCAGAAAAGTGGAAGAGCCAGAGTTGTTAGAGGCAATTCGTTTGACGATTATAAATAATCTCATTCAGTATCACCCGGTATGCTTCCAAACTATCCTCGTTTTTATTGGATCATGATTTGGCTAGATACCAAAAGGATGTTCTCTGCTTAACTAGGGTTACATGTTTCAAACTTGTGGTCCAGGAATCAAGTTCTTGCTTAGCATTGGGATCTGTTTTTGGACTTCTACCTCCAAAAGAGCAGGTGATGAATGTTCTTACTTTTCAGTTTCAGTTGTAAAATATGAATTTCACTCTTTTTGGTAACATGCAGATAAATTTTCTGAATTTCTTCGAAGTTAGAAGTTATACTAGCTGGAACCTGGAATTTATTTTTTATTTTTTAATAAAATATTTAATACAGATTTATTCTATCACAATGAATGCAATAAAAACCCATGATGTTAGTTAGGTCTCTACTGCTTTGTGTTGCCTAACATGCACTGACTCAAGTGGTTTCTTCGTGTGGTAATATATATTATATTGTTAATCAATGGTCAGTCCCTATCATAAGTATAACCATAGAAAAGAGAATGTTGTGTGCAGTGAAAATGGGAAGGGGACAGTAAAATGAAGTGGAATTTCGCCCTCTTTGATATGACAAGTTTAAAACAATACTGTTTAAAAGAGAGCTTGGTACCACTTACAGAAGACAGACTTGGTTGCAAAAGTGTGAGTTTTTCAAGGAGATGAAGTTTACAAGGCAGAAGGGTAACAGGAGGCCAGTGGTAAACAGTGGAAAAGCTTGTTAGAGTTGGAGATGGGTTCTGTTAGTCCTTTAAGTTGTATTTAAATTCATATCTATCTTGTTGAGTATAGACCATTGTATTTCCCCTATTTGTTTTACTAATATTAGTTGATTTTAAAATGCCACTTCAAGGCTTTAGAAACCAAAAATTTAAAGGATCTTCACTAAAATTGCGACTAACCGGCTTCATTATAATTAGGATGCTCAGGCCATCTCCAACGGCCATCTAAATAGGCATTTTTCTTAATAAGCACCGATGCTTATTAAGTTTCAGCCGTCGGAGAGAATTTCCACGAAGATGCTTGCCAAGCAGAGGTGCTTAACTAAGCACCGGTTCTTGTCATTTTATGTGGGCCAGCCTTGTGTTTTTTAAATAAAAAAAAGGTGAGTGTTGATGAAATGTAAAGATGTGGGGTCCCTGGTGGGGTCCATTTAGGAACTTTATTGAAGTTGCTGAGTTGGAGAGATGGGGTGCTTAAATTGTAAAAAGTAAAAAATGAGTGATGTGTTAAGGTGGGACCCATTTAAGAACCCAAAATGTAAAAATATGGGGTGCTGGAATAGAGATGTCCCAAGAAAAGGGTGAGAACTGAGAAGTAGCTAGAGGTTTCTCTTCTAACAAAAAAGGTTTCATATATATTGGACATAGATTACTAATTGGCATCCAACTCCTTTCTTCTATTAAGCCATACACAAGGTAGAAAATGTATCGAGGAAGCTTTGATATTACCACACGATGCATCTCAATATTAAAATACATCACCTATTTGTCTGATAACTTATTGTCTCGAACTTCATTGGTCCTCTACAACCTAGCTTATATTTTGTTAATATCTTTCAGGTTGATGTGGACATAGCAACCCAGATAAACATCTCTGATGATGGCCCTAATCAAAGGTAATGCAAACATCTGCTTCTACCTTAACATAATTCATGTATACTGTTGTTTACTTGATTTTTCCATTTGTAGTTTGTTATATGTGGAGACAGCTGATTGGCCTGGATTACTGGTCGATCTTGTAAAGATTATTACTGACATTAATATTTCTGTTGAATCTGGAGAGTTTGACACTGAGGTATGTATATTATATATCAAATCCTAAATGTCAAATTTATTTTTGGGTTAAATATGTTTTTGTTCCCTGTAAAATGAGCGAATTTTGGTTTTGGTCCCTATAATATTTTTTTCTTTGGTTTTAGTCCCTACAAAATCTGAAATCATTATTTTTTGTCCCTACTATCATACGACATCCATTAACTACTTATGTGTCTAATAGAAGGTCACTCAATCATCCTAGGTGGCACCCAATAACATATGTGGTGCCATATTAGCATATGATTCCCAAAAAAATTTCCTTGAACCCTAAAATGATTTTTATTTATCTGCACTAAAATGAATGTTAGGGACTAAAAACAGTTATATTAAGAACCAAAAACAAGAGTTTTATAAGGACCAAAACCAAAATATGCTCATTTTATAGGGACCAAAATTAATAATTTCATATTTTAGAAGGATGAAAACCGAAGAAAATTTTTTATAGGGACTAAAACCAAAATCCACTCATTTTCTAGGGACTAAAAACATATTTAACCCTTTATTTTTTCTAATCTAGTCATTCAAAATGAATGTGTCAATTTAAGTATTCAGCAAAAAAAAAAAAAAAGGAAACAGAAGGGAATGTGTCAAACTCCTCACAAAGCTTTGTTGTCAAACCTAGGGGCTCTTGGCTAAGGCAAAGTTTCATGTTAGCTACAAGGGTAAAGCAATCATCAAGCCTCTCCAGCAGGTAACTTCAATCTTCTATTAAATGATATGAAATAAAGTAAAGGTTGCCTCATACATTGGAGTACACAAGTAGGTTCTAATGCATCTAGTGATGGACATGTTGTAAGCATCACCCTTCAGTTTCTGAACTGATCTAAATCCATGTCTACCATCTGGCGGGTTCTTGCTAACAGTTTGAGATATTTCTTGAGGCGTCCAACAACTGAGGAATCCAGTTTTTGAGTCACATCTCTTACAACAAAGTACAAGACATTGTATTTTATTCTGAAACATAACCACCATGGAATTGTAGAATGTTTGCATTCAGCAAGGTGATTAGTCACCATAAATTTATTAATAAAATAAAACAAGAATATGGGGGACTAAAATCAAAATCCATGCAAAATAAACGAGAATCAAACATACCTAGAATTAGGTTTTTTATTCAGTATTGGGTTATATTCTTCTGAGATTTGGACGTAACCACTGTGAAATCATCTTCAACAACATTATCATTGTTATGCTCTCCTTCCTTAGAATTGTATCTTTTTACTTTTCCAATCAAACCGATAAAACATTAAAATCATTCTGAACAACAGTTGGAAAAGTGCTAAGATTTTGAACATAAACTGAACTTGAATTAATCTTAGGAGTCTCAAGATTCTTACCAATAATTGTTAAATCACAGGTATCCTTGGAATGCACGGACACTGGAGTTGGAGTACCCTTTGAACTAATTGTTAAATCACCGATAGCTATGGAATGCTCGGGCACTGGAGTATCATTGACTGTAGAGTCAATATTAGTTGCAGCAGAAGTTGAGATCTTCTCTGTAGAGTCATTGACAGCATTTTTAGCAACCGAAGATGAGTTCGCATTTGGAGGACAAGTGAAGAATATGGTGATAGAAACTGATATTTATTATAGAAAAAATAGGGATAATTCCCTTTATTACAATACAATGTTGCAACACTTCGAGGGTCTGCACCTCCCCAAATACCCTAAGGTCTCAATTCATATTCAATTCACAAGATACTCTTTCTATCAATCTCTCCTCTTATTTATAGGTAAACTAAGTAACTAACTCTAACTGCTACTAATTGCTGTAGTTTTTAACTGTTACTAACTGCTATTTACTAACAAGGCCTAATAAAGACCCATTAATCTAACAATACTCCCTCCATAAACATTCACCTTGTCCTCAAGGTGAAGGGCAAGTCTCTAAGGAATACTTTTTCGGGGTCCCACTGCTTGAAGCACGACGATCCTGTTGCTGTTGTCGTATGAAGCTGTCCACCAGGGTCCCATTGTTGCCCTTCTTCAATACCCACGAAAAAAACCAGCATCTCCTGCATCTCTTCTTTGTAGACTAATTCATTCCTCACAATGTTGAGTTGGGGGTCTTTATAAAAAGAACTCTGATAACTGGGTCCACAACACTTCTGTCGCCCCCACTTTAACACTTCTTCCTTTCCTTTCACACCTGTTACTATCTCCAGGTTGTCCTTGACAATCTCAGTAGTGCAGCAAAATTGTTTAACATATATCAGGTCATGAAATTCAACAGCCATATGCCCAAAGCTTGCTAATTCAATGTAGCATAATGCACGCTGGAGGAACTCTTTGCATGGTCTCACCACAGGTAATATAGTAGGTGCTAAATGAATACGGAACCACCTTCCAATCATTGATTCGTCCTCTCCCAAGTCATTATCAACTTTTCTAATTTTTCTTTGAATCATAATCTCTAAAATAGGAGGGATTGGTGCAAGCAAATAACCAAAATCATTAAAGTAATTTGTACAAACCAATTCATTCCTCTTCACGACTGTGGGTTCTGACCCAGTCTTGAAAAGACTGATAAATTGACCCAATAGTGAATGAATACTTATCAATCAATGCACCCACACCCTTTCTTAAGTTAACACCCAGCCTCCTTTCAATGAATTGGGCCTAGCCCATTAGATCCAAAGGTGGTCTATCGTGGCAATTCTCCACTTTTGCCCTGGTCTTTCCCCCCTCCTCCTTCACGACCATGGCACACAAAAAAGGTGTGTTTCCTTCGACAGTTTGCATGTCTCCGTCGTTCGGCAAGGGCTGTTCCGACGATGGCATTGGCCCTACCGAAGGTGTCCCACCATCATTCATTCCTCTGCGGGCTTGGGGTTGCTGTGACAACGCCAACTCTGCCCTAAGCATCGTTGCCTTGATCTCCTCATCCACCATCGAACGAACTCGGTCGGGTGGTTTCGGCAGTGGCGGCGTGACAGGAAGTGTACCATTCGCGGCCGCTCCCTTCTTGTTCACGACCTCCATCTTCTCTTCATCATCAAAATTTCGGTGGGACGGCGGTGGTTTCCCTTACCTTCTCTCTGTATCGAACTCTTCCCGGAGATCCTCCTCCTTCCTAGTTATTGCAACCAGATCTGAGTTCTGGAATTTATGGATGTTGAATGCATCACCATCTTCCTTCTCTTCATTATTTGGCCCCAATGCTTGTGTCGTTTCTTCTTGGCTCTGTTGTGAAGGAAGAAACCTGGCGGATCGGAAATCCTCCCATGTTGGATTCAGAGCACACATCTCCCACCATTTGAACCACCATAACGCCTCTCCTTCCATGGCAGTCTTGGCGTTTCAAGTTTCCTCCATTTGTCTCCTCTGCGACTCGTCTCCTCTCCAACCACCGTGTCGCCGTCGTCACTGGCATTGCTTCCACCATTATGATGATTCTGATGACCACTATTTTTGTGGATTCCGATTCATAATTTCCAGTATCTCTGTGAACTGTCTTCGATTTTCTGCCCGATATTCCTCTGGAAGAGTTCTCTGATTCTCGAACCAACGCTCAAGAGACTCGATTCTTGCTTCCATTCTTCGCCTATGAACCCTGAAACACTTTGATTCCAATTGATAGAAACTGGTATTTATTATAGAGAAAATAGGGATAATTCCCTCTATTACAATACAACAATACAATGTTGCAGAATTTCGAGGGTCTGCACCTCCCCAAATATCCCAAGGTTCCAATTCCTATTCAATTTACAAGATACTTTCTTTGTCAATCTCTCCTCTTATTTATAGATAAACTAAGCAACTAACTCAGAATCGCTACTAATCGCTCTGTTATTTAACTGCTACTAACTGCCATATTATTATCAAGGCCTAATAAAGACCCATTAATCTAACATATGGTTAACCAAGAGCTGGAATGCATTAAACCATAAAATTGAATTAAAATGGATAGGATTGTAAAGTTACTATTGTCAACTTATTATATTGACATTATTTTCAAGTTCAAATGCTTCTGATATTTAGCCATAATATTCATTCTCTTATGTAATACAATGTTTATGAATTATGACAAGCATCATGAACAAAAATTTTGGTTACTGCTTTTGAGCTAGTGAAGTTTAAATTATGCTTGAACAATTGCTTCTCCTCAAGCAATAAAATAAATTAAGCACTAATAAGGAGATAAACATAATTACAAAGGGTATTCTCTAAAATTTTCAAGGAGCTCAATATGAAACTCCAAATAATATACAATGTATAGTAAGCATTATGATCACTATATATAGTTGACTCGAGAAATAGTAACTTCAAATTAACCATAATAATTCAAACATCCAACATAAGAAGATGGAAGAGTTCCCTCCTATTTCTATAAAAGTAAATTTATCTTTCCATAGACATTAACGTACAAATACAATTCCAAAATACAAAGCCAACTGTGAATAATTCCAAGCAAATACAAGAAGGAATAAGATGAAGATTGTTATCAAATTTCTTCAAGATACTGCTTCTCCCTGGATTCTGCTCTTAATCTTTGTCAAAAATCTCTCCTTTGAGCTCCATGGCTATCTTCTTATTCTAAGCACAAACTCCCTACGACTACCTTCCACTGCTGAAAGCTCAAAAACTGACTAGTTAAATAAAAGTTAGGAGTTAAAAGCTTAAACTACCTGATTGAATTGAAACACTTGGATCAATAAAAATTATATTGTATAAAAAGTTATTAGATAATATAAGAGTGTGAAGTCTTACGCAGGTATAAATTAATGCTTTCTCTTATTATTTACTTAGGTAGCATTTGGTACAAGTTTTAAAAAAATATTCTCGGGAATATTGGCATTGGAATAAAAGTTACGTTTCCCATATTTGATACAAGTTTTAAAAAATTATTTTCAGGCATAAAAGATACCGAGAATAAAATTAGTAAATGATAGTTAAAAACTTGAGAAAACTTTATTCTCACATATGAAGATGGGAAAGAAATATTCATGAAAATGTGATTCTCAGGAATGTAATTTGTCTGGGAATAAAATATCCTAGTAACCAAATGCCACCTCAGGATCTGTTTGGGAGTTAGGAGGGGAAGAGAAGGAAAGGATTTGATGAGGAAGGGAGAGGGAAAGAGATTGGGAAGGGAAAATAATCTCCAAAACACTATCCTAGTTCATTTTTTTAGTTCTTCCAAATTGGAGGGTTCTTGTTCTTTTATTTAAAAAATGAATTATGGGAGGGCTTTGAAGGGTTGTCTTCCTTTCCTCCTCAAATCATTTCCCTCCATTTTCTTCCTAACTCTGATAGAGACCCTTAGGCTATGTTTGTGAGTTGTTTTATAAAGGGGAAGAGAAGGAAAGAAGAGGTTAATTTTCTTCCCCTCTTGTTTGTGGGTCCTGTTAACTAGAGGAAAAGATTTTGGGATATTTTAAATTTAGTTAATCTCTCATTCTCCTCCTCAACCCACTATTTTCATTTCACTCCCAAACAACGAGAGAGATATACTCTTGTTCTCCTCCCTTCCTTCCCCTTTGATCTCCTGTCTTTCCTTCCTCTTCGATTCATTTCTTTGTAAGGTGGTACTTCTTCACTCACGACCCTTCCCAGCTGATACTTGGATTCTCTTACATTTTCAGCCATGCACGTTTAAGAGAACTTTTTACACTTGTGTGATAAAAAACTAAAGATAGATAGACGACAAACAAGATATGGCTATAATGCTATATTCATCTTTTTCTTTTTTGTTACAAATGGCTAGATCCTGCAACGTACTTGAAGTGGACAACCTACAACCACTAAAGCTCAGCTTTATCTGAAACTTCCATTCAATTTTTTTTATTTTTATTTTAGGATTAAAAACCAATTTCTTAGAAAGAAAGTAGGTTGGATCTATGGTAGAATTAAGGAGGATAGAATCTTAATTAGTTTGAGCATCTATGGAAAAGATTTATAGAAACCTCCATGAGGTAGCATATCAAATGGAGTTGGCACAATAATTAGAGTAAGAATGAGACAAAAATAAAATATAGGCAAAACGATTGAGAAAAATATGCAAATGATTTTTTTTTTATAAACATAATTTATCTTAGAATATTATAGCATCGTTTAATTCATGTAACAACACCATCCAACCAGATAAGTCTTGATTGTTGTTGTTAGTTCTATTGGTAAAAGTATATTTCTTATGTAACAAAAGACGTATAATAGATTGTTGGATTTTAATCAAATTTTGATGTATGATGATTAAAGATATATATCTTAATTAGTCATTGACATTTCATTAGATAGTTGCATACTTTACAGCTTACACTGGAAGAAAGAAGAAGATTTTACCAACATTTTCATTTTGTCCCTTCAAAGAATTACCATTACCATTACCAATTACCAAGACTCTCTCTCACTCCCTTTATAAAAGTGTCAAAAATCACGAGGATCAACAAAAATTACTGGTGAAGAGGATCTAGAAGTGAACCAATCAGATGGCCCACATTTTTCAGGGATATCCATATCTTGCTTTGCACCTTCAAGATTCTTAATGCACCACATGTCCTCAGCCCATGAAAACTTTCTCCAATGTGGGACTGCTTCTCTAACTGGGTCCCTTTGGCCCAATTCAGCCACAATGGCCCCACAACCACCCTCATCTCTAGCCATGTTATGCACAAATCCACATAGACACTTCATAAGGTTCCTACCATACTTACCCTCCATGTGTAGTCCATATAGAAAATACACCCCAAATGGCCTAAAAACATCAGGAAATGAAGGTACCCTTAGCCATGGCATCCATTCATCCAATAGCCTTGTACCTACACAGCAGGCATGTGCCAGTGGTGACACACCCTTAACTTGCAATTTGAACACTTCTTTAGTGTTCCACACACTTAATATTGCAAAATTTGGAGGGAAAATACCCTTTCTTGGATCATATTTGGGGAGGTACTTTTTTGGTATGGCCATGAAAGTGCCCAGATTCAGCTTGTTTGATAAAATTAACTCTATGTCTCTAGGGAAAAATTCTGAATTGGCAAATATATGGTTATACATGGACCCTGCTAGGTATGGTGGAAGGTGAAGCACAGCAACACTTGAGTTCATTGGCTTGTAATGAGCATGAACAGGTTGCACTAGCATGGTTAGAGTCCTGAATTTTGAGTAACCACATTTTTTTGTGAACAAATTGATGGATGGCTCATTAGTACAATCAGTTGCCATGTAGGCATACTTGGCCCCCTTTTGCTTGCACCACTCTTCTAAATGTTCAACTAGTTTTGTGCCAATGCCAAATCTCCTGCATATGCCAAGTGAAAAGCTTTTAACTTATTATTTCCTTTTAAAGTATTAAAGCATTTATAGCTAATGCTTTTGGCCCTTTGGGTTTTATTTGATTCTTTATATATATTTTTGAAGTGGATATATAATTAAATTAAAAGTTAAAAGACAGAATTAGAATGAAGAGCAGGATCATGAGGATGATTTGAAATTGAACTGAATGGAAAAGTAAATTTTGTGGACCTTGTTGTCTAGATGAAGAACTTTAGTACCAAATTCAGTGAAATAATTGAAAATAAGAATAAGACATCCTATCCAATAGCCAGTTTCTTATTAAAGTAACCTTAGTGGATACATGTGTCATTGACAGGCTAGCTTACCTATGCTTTTTTACCTTTCCATGATACGAGGAACATTACCTTCTCTTTTTCTTAGAATCTAATCCCCCACCAATTCTTTTCCTGATTTTTTTCCGTTTTCCCTTGTTTTATGATGTCAGAATGAGATGAGAGGCAAGAAAACACACAACATAAGCAATAGCAAAACTGACTACTGTGTGGAATAAGAAATATCAAAACTGTTATAACTTGTGACTCTTGCTTTTGCTATTTATCTGAAAAGCATGCAAGTCATGCACATTAACATCCAATCAAGATTACTGACCCTCATGTTTCCCTTAATTCCTTTTGATGCTTTTAGGCAATGTGCAGTTAAGAAACAGATGGAAGCAAACCAAAAACATACATTATGTGTGTGCGTTTAGTTTCATATGTGAAACATGATTTCAGTAAAAATGAGATGAGTCGAATAGAACCTGTGTTGTGGGGAGACCCTGAGCCCCAAAAGATAAGCCAGCTTTACATAAACTGAATTCCCTCTTGTAACTGTTTTTACACATCCCCTTATTACCCCAACAACTTCTACTCCTTCTCCATATTCTGCAACCTGCAGTTTGAAGCACCAATATAACATTTATTAGCCCAAAACAAAGAACTTATTTAATATGTTGATATAATATTTGTTTCTTGTTATGCAATTCAAGTTTAAGATAATCTAAAACTGGAAAATAATGGAAAAGTCTATAATTTAATTATAGATTATGTATCTAGCTAGCTAAGTTTACCAGCATGACATGTAATGGAAAGTGGCGGATTCGGCATATGGGGTCTCCCATGAGGTCAGTGACAAGAGATGGTTTTCCTCTCTGCCCAATTTCACAAAGCTTCTCCATTTTCTCTAATGCCACTTTGTGTCTCTCTTCATCATACTCTCTTACCACCACCAATGGCTCCTCCACCCTCAAACATTCAGCTGCTATCTTCAAAGACATGATAAATATATAGATAGATGAATATATAATATAATCGTATGAAACAGAGAAACAAGATATTGATATAATATATCACTTAATGCATCTATAAGCTTTCAATGTTCATTACTCCTATCTGTATGGAGGTATATATACATCTTAGAAACCCCCTTCAGAATATGCAGACGTGGCACCTCCCCCAAGGCTTAGTGCACCTTTTTCTTTTGGGAGAAAAAAGAAAAAAGAAAAATCTATATTTGCATTCTATGTTGTTTTCCATTCCACAGCATTACATCATGCTCATATCTTGTTTTGTTTGTAGTGCGTGATCCAATACATCATGCACATCATCCAAATTAAATATGCACTGTTGTGCCTGTGTCCTTTCTTTGTTAAGAGATAATAATAATAATAATAATTGACACAAATTATTATTTTCAATTATTGTTGTCATTTCAAATTGATTTAGCCTTCACATTAAATGTGCATAAGGTAATGGAATGACAATAAGAGGTACACACTACACGGTTTTCATTTTCACAATGTGCAATGTCCATAAGGGGATAATGATGTCTTTTATAATAATAACAACAATGACAGCAGTAGCAGTTTAAGGTAAAGTTTTTCTGCAGTCAAAGTAGTGGCCAAATGTGCAATAATTGTCCTTTCTTCCTAATAGAAGTGTAGTTATCCTTATCTAATTGTTCGTGGCTTGAAATTTATCAACGTTTGAAATGATAGGTTTTCTTTATTCATGTTTGGATCCGCATCTTATTTTCCAAAAGTACAGCTTCAATAGCATAATTGTAATTTTTTGTTATGTAATGTAGAAGGGGTTAAATATGTTTTTAATCCCTGAAATTCGGGTGATGTTCGGTTTTAGTCCCTCGTTTGGAAAACGAACTTTTTTGGTCTTCAATTTCGAAAACATTGTCAATTTTGGTCCTGAAGCGAAACTAAAACGTATGTTTGGATAATTCTGAAACGTACTTTGGGGTTCAAAAACATATGTTTGGGGACTAAAACTGACACATTTAAAGTTTGAGAGACTAGAAAATACATTTTTCAAATGGGGACTAATATCAAACATCACCCAGATTTCATATGAGAATGTTAATTCAACTGTGTAACAAGTTAACTTATGTGTCTTCTTTGGTTAAATGTTGAGATTCAGTTATTGAAAGAGCAGGTGCCAGGTGGTGGGTCATTAGTATTCTTTAGAATCATGATGGCATAAGTATTTTAAGATGCAACCAGGTGTTAGAAAACCAGAAGCCTCAAAGCTTTGAGAAACAAATCCCTTATCATATTACTTTCCTTTCACCAATTATTGAGGGAGGTGGTATGAAAGAGCATGCCTCTTACCACATTTTCAGTGAACATGTGGGATGCTATTGTGTTAGGATCAAGAGTGGGGTGTTGATCACCACCATCATCATATGCACATATTCACCTCTTTTTTCAATTGTTATAGTACTATTACTTTGTTTGTTAATGTTTTAAAAGAATGGTGCCAAGTGTTATAAAAGAATGAGGATTGTTATTTTGACAACAAACTCAAACACCAACACCTACTTTTATACTTTTCTCATATATTTATTCATTATTTATCTCTCATCTTTCATCCTTTTCTTTTCTAAACTCACCATGATTGGTGGTGTTAAAAGTTGGTGTTCAAAGTTGGTGTCAAAATATCATTTCTCTAAGAGAATAACTCTTCAATGGCTATGTCCTTTCCCTAGAAGCTTCACTCTTAGCCCATATCCTATAAGCTGATGTGTCTTGTTTCTAAATTGGGGTGACGTTTTCTCTTTTATATCTGCTACATTGTGGTCCAAATGTACTAGAACTTACTTGTTTGGGAATAGAAAATTTAATCTAAAATTTTAGACACTTTGAGTCCTATCAATAGAGCTACTTGCTTCAAATGATACATACAAATGGTACAAAAGCAAAAAAGAACTCAATTGACATCAGAAGCAGAGTAGTGTGGATACAGAAGAAAGATATATATGCATAACCAAAGTTTTTGATTATGCTTGTCTAGTGAACTATCACCAAAATGTGAAGCTGGTCAAGATGGAGTTGCAAAATCTGATTTGCCATATTAATAATCTATCCAAAGTTTATTTGGTTTTAATACTTTGAACCTTTGATAAGAGGAAATTATGTTAGTTGTCCTTATATCATGTGAATCGTCAAAGTTTGTAATTTTGGTAAATCATAACCGTGTGGTTAATAGCCTCTTTTCTAACGTCCAATTTCACAAACTAATGTTTTATTATTACTGTTTGGCTTGTTTGAATTTTCTCTTAAAAACAATAAAGTCAAATATTGAACATAAAAGTCGTAATAAGTAAGACTAAAACATCTAATTATCACAGCCACACGTATCCAGAAGTTTTAATGCCAAATCTTTGAGTAAATAGCCAATTTGGTCCCTGAAACTGTGAGATCGTGTCAATTTGGTCCCTCAAATTAACGAAATTGCAAAAAGGTCCCTGAAACTGTCAAACGTTGATCAAGTTGGTCCCTCCGTTAGACAGGGTTACTTGACGCCGTTAATGGCGCGCGTGGCACGTTAAGTGCCCATGTGGCATGACAGCTGTACCACGATTTGGGGACCAATCTGACACTAAATTTCAGGGACTAAAATGATCCAGGGACTAAATTGACACTCAAATTTTTTTTTTCTAAAAACCTATTCATCTTCTTCTTCCTTCGTCCCTCTCTGGTTTTTCTCTCTACTCTCTCTCCTTCGTAAATGCATTTCTGTTTCTTCTTCCTGCAGGATACCTTCTAACACTCCCCGTAATTCGCAACATAGGTGAAGATCCGCCCGGGAACTTAGAGAAACCACATATCCAATTTCCATTATGGTCTCGCAATAAGCCACCACATCCAGCCATGCACGATTCCGGTCTTGCCGCACCATCGGTGTTTAGCGCCACCCATCCAAACCTAGGAGGAAGCCATCTAATCGGCTTAGAACTGGATTTCTCTTAGTGTTGATCGAGATAGACCTTGGATGCTTCTTTGTAATTCCTAACTCTGTTATTCCACAAGAGACCAAACGCAGGGGGTCTTGAAAATCCTCTATCATGAACCCGCTTGTTTCTCCATGACCAAAGCTTAGATCACATAAGGCTCCAAACCGCAGCCCACTCAAGATCCCTTTCTCTCCCTACCTAAGAGCCCAAATTCAACTCGATCCATTGGGGAGATTTCCAAGAAAGAAAATGCTTCTAAGATCCGAAGCAATTAGGTGATACCAAGCTTGAGATGCAAGGTGGCAATCTCGAAGAACATGAAGGATCGATTCAACCTTAACAGAGCAGTGTGATGACAATAAGGTTCACCCAGGCCTCTTATGTGTTTCCATTCGTTAGTCATTAGGCGACCATGAGTGATTTGCCGGACAAAAAATCGACTCTTTCTAGAACTTGGAGCTTCCAGATTTGTATCGGTTCATGGGTCGGTGTTTAGGTGTGGGGTGGAAGGGGATGTGTTTGTGGGGACAAGTTTGATCGACACGTATGGGAAATGTGGCGAGATTGGTGATCTTTGCCAAGGTGTTTGATGGAATGTCCGAGAGAAATGTGGTTTCTTGGACAGCTATGATTGTTGGGTATGTGCCTGTTGGAGATGTCGTGGAGGCGAAGAAAGCTGTTTGATGAGATGCCGCAGAGGAATGTGGTTGCGTGGGGACGCGATGATGCGGGGTATTGTGAAGGTGGGAGACTTGAGATGTGCTAGGGGTGTGTTTGATGATATGCACGAGAAGAATGTGGTTTCTTTCACCACCATGAAGAGAGACAAACGAAGGAAGAAGAAGATGAACGTATGGGAAACCAGAGACAGACGACGAAGGAGAGAGAGAGTAGAGAGAAAAACCAGAGAGGGACGAAGGAAGAAGAAGATGAATAGGTTTTTAGAAAAAAAAAATTTGAGTGTCAATTTAGTCCCTGGATCATTTTAGTCCCTGAAATTTAGTGTCAGATTGGTCCCTGAAACTGTGGTACAGCTGTCATTGCCACATGGGCACTTAACGTGCCACGTCAGCGCCATTAACGGCGTCAAGTAACCCTGTCTAACGGAGGGACCAACTTGATCAACGTTTGACAGTTTCAGGGACCTTTTTGCAATTTCGTTAATTTGAGGGACCAAATTGACACGATCTCACAGTTTCAGGGACCAAATTGGCTATTTACTCCCAAATCTTTTATAGAAATTTGATGCCTAGAAAACAAAGGAAAACTGACGTGACTGCATTTATGGGGGGGGAAATGTTGCAATATGACCTACCTACAAGCATTTGGTCCTAAGTTCCCATTCTGCTAAATAAGGCAGAAATAAAAGTAAGTTGAGATTTAAGAGTTTAATTATTGTTTATTGATCAGACATTTAATCATATATAAAGTGTCTCGTTAGCAAAATTTTTTTACTTTTATTGTAATTGTCGGTGTATAATAATTAAAATCAAGATTTAATTACCAACACAAAGATAAATTTCAGAAAGAACAATGCTTTTCATGCATCCTTTTGCTTTAAAGGAGGGGATGGAAGAAAGATATTTTAATTAGATATTTGTTTAATTAATAGTAGAGGATGGCCAAGATTGTAATCTAGGGAATGGAAAATAACTCTCACGGTTTACTTTACATTTTACAAGAGGAGGGTGGTTTCAAAATTAATTTACTTACTCATATTTTTACATTTCAAAATTAGTAGTAAGGATATTTTAATTTATTTATTTAAAATACTTTAAATTCATTTGCCTTCCTTCCAAATTCCTTGATATGGAAGGGGAGCCAACATCGAGGAGAAATTTTGCTCATCTCAAAAACATTGAATCAAACAACAAAAGTTTATAACAATCTCTCCCCTCCCCTCTATTTTCTTCAAGTCTTGCTGCTCCTCTACTAAAGAAATAAGAATTTTTCCATACTCCTAACTAGGATACTTGAAAGAATAACAAGGAAAAATGTTCTATTTGTTGAAATAAAATAAAAAATCAAAGGATTTAATATGACCCTATAATATCTTCTTTAAGTTTGCACTTTCTTTTAGAACTTATTTTATCCTTTTTAACGCCGAAGGAAACACCGAAACATTATAAACTATGAACTTTGTGGTACCACTTTTTTTTCTTTTAATTCCCTTCGTCCACTAAAATAGATTACTATGTAATTTGTTGAGCCTCTATTAACAGTTTCGTTCAGTAACCGTTGAGTTCCTAAACTAATTAAATTTTTTTAAGAAGGTCCCTAAATTAAAAATAATTTAATTGGGTCATCAAACTTATATAACATTTTCAATTAGGTCCCTGAACTAAAAAAAATTTAATTGGGTCCTTGAATTTATATAAAATTTTCAGTTGGGTCCCTCTGAGGATTCCGTGGATAGGTCATTAAGTTTGCTAACGTGGATCGTAACCTGGAATTTTTTTCCCAAATTTGTATTTTGGGTTGCAAGAGATCAAAATGTAAAATTAGAATATCAAAACGTGACATGCGGCTGCTTCTTCCCCATCTAAACAAAAACTCCTCCATTCCCCAATCTCCATTTCATGGTTGCATATCCTTCCCTCGAAATAACTTAGTCCAAAATAGTATCCCTCTTGTAGCTTACTACATCTCACTTCATGTTATCGTAATGTTGCATCTTGTTGCATCTTGATGTGACAATAATGTTCATCCTCCATCCAAACCACCCATACATGGCTAATATATATTGGTGTCCAGCTTGGATGAAATCAGTAATATTTTGTCCATTTCAACGGATCACTAACGAATTTTCTACTTTACGGACCCAATTGAAAATTTTATATTAGTTCAGGAACCCAATTAAAATCTTTCTTAATTTAGAGACCTAATTGAAAATTTTATATAAGTTCAGAGTCTCAAATAGTTCAGGAACGAAATCAATAGTTAAGCTAAATTTTTATTTTTGTCACTAACAATAAGAAGTTGATCACTTCAGAAAATAAACATTCGATTCTGATTGTTGAGATCAATGACACAGTTATATTGACTATATTCTTGTGATCTTTTTTTTTTTTTTGACAGATATTCTTGTGACCTTAGAGTAAACTAATTAGAAGCAAAGACTAGAGATCGTAATCATTCCCGCATATTATGTATTCTTTGCTAAATATAATAATGAAGATATAAATTAACATGGCTAATGTGGTAGTGGGGAGAACGGCTAGGAATTTATGCAAATTCCCTTCAGAAACTAACTTTACATTATAAAATTCCATGGGTTATGTGTTAGTTTCAGATAGGTAGGGTTTTTTTTTTAATATACTGAGCAGATAAGGTGTGTTCTCCCCTCTCAACCATATTTTCTCTATACACAAGAGTTACGAGACGAACGCTGACCACTTGCTTAAGGAGCCTAACTCCCTTACCACTTGGACCAACAACATGTTGGTGTTTCTTAGGTAGCTTTTGATATTATATATATTTTAATATTTTCAAAAAAAGAAAGAAAGATGAGAATAAAAATTTATCATATTTTATGAGTTTAATTCCTATATACTGTCAGTGTAAAGAATTTTTACACAGATATCCAATAAGATATTGACAAATCAACATCATTGTTATTTCTCTCTCTTAATTATTAAAATAATAGCACACATGTCAAAATGTTAGTGAATGTCAGTATAAAACTTTTTACACTGATAGTACATACTAGGTATACTTTAATCCATTTTATATAAGGGATAAAATAATTATTCATGAACATAAGAGATGTTCGAAAATAAAATTAGAAAATGAAATTTAAAAATTCTATTCTCAAGCCATGTGTGAGGGTGAAAAATAATATTCCTGTAATGAAATTTCTAAAAATATAGTTTACTTAAAAGTAAAATTTCCATAAATCAAACGTCATTTAAAAAATTACCAACTGACTTTAGAAAATATTTATGAGGTGATGGTACATATAAGAAAAGCAAAATATCAAATATATTTATTTTGCTACTGACATTACTGCCCATGGATTTTCTTTGTCTTATGTAATCTCCTTTTATTTTTATTTTTCTTTGTTATTCCAAGTCGGATCAAATTGAATGTTTCTAAGGTTGAATCTACTATCATGCTATGCATCCGAGATTTTAAATGCACAATACTTTTTTTATGATGTGTATTATCATATTATGTATAGTTAGTTGTTTATTTATTTATTATTAAATATGTGGTGACCCATGATTATTGGAGTGTCTTTGTAGAATAAGTTATAGTTGAGACTTGAGAGAACATCATACCTGATTTTGATTTGTTTTTGAAAAGTTTGCTACATAATGTATCAAAAACTTATTGCATGAAGTGATGAATACATTTTCACGTTTCCAAATTATATTGTGACCCTATAATTGGTATCAGAATTTTTTATTCTGGAGGAACATATGGTGGAAATATAAATCTTTGCAAGCAAATCGTTGTTGCTCATATGAGATATCAAATTGAGCTAAGTTGCCAAAAAGGCTAAAGCTCTATTTATAAGTAAATGCAGCAAAATATGAATGATGATTGTTCCGTCCAAATACCTCGGATGTGAGATACTCGGCCGAACGATGATTAGTGGGGTGTTTTTGGATTGTGCTTGACAGAATGTGGATTCTGCTCCTACGTATCCAAATGAGAATCAAAGCAAACGTAGTTCTGAATGAGGGGGTAAGCCCCCTATTTATAGAGACCTTTCAGGATCGAGCTCCGAGATAGGCGGAGAAATATTAGGATCAGGTCCTGATTATGCGGAGGGATATCAGGATCCTGATTATGCGCAGAATCATTATGACTAGCGAGATATTCGGTCCAGTTAGCTGCGGCTGGATAGCTTGGGGCCGAGGTATCTTCGCGAGTGGTCTGATATGGATAAGGGCCGAGTAGTTATCCTCGGGTGTCAGGTGTGCTGACATCTCCTCGGCTTTGGAGGAGTTTGGGCTAAGCCCCATTCGTGGGGGTAAGCTCGGTTGGTCCGGTGTATAGACGAGTTCTCGGTCTTACATTCTCGGCCAGCACACAAGCCCCCCGAGCTCCGAGCTTAAATAAGCGAAAGAGCTGATGAGTATGAAACCGAGCTTATTCTTCGGCTATGCAAGTATCCACATTCCGTTCGGCCGAGTATCTCACATCCGAGGTATTTGGACGGAACATTTGGCGCCGTCTGTGGGAATCGAAGCAAATATTTTCCCATACCACACAAAATGGTGAATACGAGGAGCGGAAACTGCAGGAGGGAGGAGCTAGGGAATGCCAACAACGGGGATAATGGAGAGCGATCCGTAGGCCCAGCAGCAATGACAGACAATCCCATGGTTCAGGAGCTTCTCGCGCAAATTGCAGCGCTGAGAAGGGAAAACGAAGAGATCCGCCGGCAGAACAGCCGTCGCGAAAGAGAGCAGAGCAGGGAAAGGTTGGTCTCTTCTCCACAAGAAAGAGAGCGCCGCCCACCGGAGATTGAGGGGTCCAGAAACTTGTACAGGGAAGGGGGTCCACAACTCCGGGCTTCCCATCACACCAACCGAGCAGAGGAGGAGGGATTCCCTAGGCAGGCCCCAGAATTTTCACTCCAGACAAACAAACTTAATGACAGGGCCACCATGCGGAGGCCGAGGCATCCCTTCACGAACGATATCATGGGGGTCCCCTTGCCGGCCAACTACAAGCCAATCAACATTGACAAATATGATGGCACCTCAGACCCCGAACGCCATCTGGACGCCTTCACCACGCAGATGTACCTCTTTACGGATGACGACGCTGTCATGTGTAAAGTCTTCCCAACCACTCTGAAGGAGGCAGCACTGACCTGGTACACCCAGCTACCCCCAGCATCGGTAGACTCTTTTGATACATTCGTGGCTAAGTTCAGCGCTCAGTTTGCCACGAGCCTGGCCCACCAAAAATCCTCGGCTTCACTGGTAAACTTCAGGCAAGAAAAGACCGAGTCCCTGCGCGACTTCATGGCCAGATTCAGCAAGGAAGCGGTACTCATCCCCAATCTCAGTGCCGATGTTGCACAACACACCATCCTGACCGAGTTAAAGCCTGGTCCTTTTGCTAGGCACTTGGCTCGGAAACCACCAGCCAATATGGACGAATTGAGGAGAAAAGCTGCGGGGTTTATCAATATGGAGGAGGTTGAGGAGTCGAAGAAAAGGGAGAGAACCGATGATGCTGACAGACGAGAAGGAAGAGAAAAGAGGAGGGCCAGAGGTGATAAACCGAAATTTAAAGGCCCGTCCGAGCACTTCCAGAGGGGACCGAAGTATGAGCATGATACTCCCCTCAACTCAAACCGGGCTCGGGTCTTCGAGGAAGCCTACAATGCGGAACTCTTGCAGCTCCCAAATCGTGACCACACCCCCCAAAACGCAAATCGACAGAAGCATTGTCGGTATCACCGCAATTATGGCCATACCACCGAGGAGTGCTGGGTCCTACGGGATAAAATTGAAGAGCTGGTTCAGGCGGGCCATCTCAACAACTTTGTTCGAAGAAACCACAACAACGGTGAGAGGCGTGGCAGAAACAGAAGAAGAGAGGGTGACCAAAGCCCGAGGAGAGGCGGCGGTCAACGAAATAATGAAAGAGGAGAAACCAGAGAGGGCCAGAGTGAAAGATGAGAAGAGGATAATGTGATTCGGGGCGTGATAAACACCATTTCAGGAGGATTTGCAGGGGGAGGCACAACAAGTTCAGCTCGGAGAAGACACCTGCGGGCCATCCGAACCGTCAACTCGGTATCCGGCAAACCTCCCAGAAGTTCCCCACCTATTATCTTTTCCGATGAAGATTTTGTGGGAGTAGATCCTAACCAAGACGACCCCATGGTGATCACTGTACAGTTGGCCAACTTCTCGGTCAAAAGAACCTTTGTCGACCAGGGGAGCTCGGCAGACATATTGTATTACTCAACGTTTCAGAAGCTTGGGATCCCAGAGAAATCAATTCAACCGTACGACAGTAAGCTCGTCGGCTTTGCAGGAGAACAAGTTGACACTCGGGGATACATTGACCTCCTGACTACTTTCGGTGATGGCAGAGCATCTAAAACTATCATGGTCAGGTATGTGTTAGTCAATGCTGTTACATCATATAATATCCTGATTGGAAGACCGTCCTTGAATGAGCTAGGGGCTGTGGTCTCTACTCCCCACCTCACGATGAAATTCCCTTCCAACTCGGGGGACATAGTTGCTGTCCGAGCAGATCAGAAGATGGCCAGACAGTGCTATGCTGATAGTTTGCGTGTGAGCAAACTTAAACCCACACCAGCAGAAACCCTAGACAGGGGGAAAGACAAGGCGGTGAATTCCGTAAACTCCGTCGAGCTGGATCCCAGGATGGACATGCAGGAACAACGTCCACAACCTATTGAGGAGTTAGAGAAGTTCCAGCTCGGTGCGCAGCCTGAACAGTGCACTAAACTCGGCGGTCACCTTGAACCGACTTTGAAAGAGGAAATAAATCAAGTGCTACGCAGAAATGCCGATTTATTCGCCTGGACCACATCTGACATGCCGGGAATTGATCCCGACTTCTTATGCCATAAATTGGCAATTTGTCCCGAGGCGAAGCCAGTGGCCCAGAGGAAAAGGAGACTAGGTGAAGAAAGGAGAAAAGATGTGGAAGAGGAAACAGCGAAGTTGGTCAAGGCCAATTTTATCCGAGAAGTAGAGTACACCACATGGCTGGCCAACGTTGTTCTCGTCAAAAAAGCAAACGGCAAGTGGCGCATGTGCACCGATTACACAGATCTGAATAGAGCTTGCCCGAAAGACTCTTATCCTTTGCCGAGTATTGACAGACTGGTTGACGGGGCTTCCGGGTACAGAATTCTAAGCTTCTTGGATGCATATTCCAGGTACAATCAAATCCGAATGTACCCCCCAGATGAGGAGAAAACAGCCTTCATTACTGAGGGGTCGAATTACTGTTACCGAGTGATGCCGTTTGGGCTGAAGAATGCGGGAGCTACATACCAAAGGCTCATGGACCGGGTATTTGAAAAACAAATCGGCAGAACTATGGAAGTATATGTGGATGACATGGTGGTGAAATCCGATGACCCCCACAACCACCCTAAAGATCTGGAGGAAATCTTTCAGCAGCTGAGGAAGTACAACATGAGACTGAACTTGGAGAAGTGTGTTTTCGGTGTCCAGGGGGGAAAATTTCTCGGCTTTATACTGACACACCGGGGAATCGAGGCCAATCCTGATAAGTGTCGTGCCGTGATTGAGATGAGAAGCCCACAGAATGTTAAAGAAGTGCAAAGACTTGCAGGACGGCTCGCATCATTATCTCGGTTCCTGCCCAAATCGGCGGAGAAAGCTCGACCTTTCTTCAGACTACAAAAGAAACCCCAAACTTTCACATGGACCGAGGACTGCGAGAAGGCCTTCGCTGACTTCAAGGCCTTTTTGTCGTCACCGCCGATATTGACTCGACCCATCCCTGGGAAAGAGTTATACTTATATCTGTCAGCCTCCGAGAATGCCATCAGCGCAGTCATTGTACAGGAGGTAGAGAAAGCTCAAATGCCAGTGTACTTCATCAGTAGGGTACTTCATGATGCCGAAACTCGGTATCAAGTCATTGAGAAGCTGGTTTTGGCCTTGGTAACCGCAGCTCGGCGATTGCGCCCGTACTTCCAGAGTCACCAAGTGATTGTTAAGACGGATCACCCGATTAAACAGATACTCAAAAAGCCCGAGTTGGCGGGGCGTATGATTGCTTGGTCAGTAGAATTGTCCGAGTTTGGCCTGAAATACGAGATGATAGGACCTCTGAAAGCTCAATGTCTCTCCGACTTCATAGCCGAGCTCCATCCACAGCCAGTAGTCGAGGATATATGGTGGAATTTGTACGTGGATGGATCCTCGAATGTCAGGGGCAGTGGAGCGGGGGTGATTCTGGAAGGGCCGGGAGATCTGATTTTGGAACAGTCATTAAAGTTTGAATTCAAAACCTCGAACAATCAAGCCGAGTATGAAGCTTTGATAGCGAGGATTAAGGCTGGCGAATGAAATGGGGGCAAAGTCCGTTAGGTGCGGGAGTGATTCACAACTAGTCACCCAGGACAAATATCCAGGAGGCTACCAAACGAAGGAACCTCAGCTCACCAGGTACTTTTGTAAGGTCAACCAATTAGTCTCCGGCTTTGAAAAGTTCACTATTGAGCACATTCCCCGGGAAGAAAACACTCGGGCTGATTTGCTGTCCAAACTAGCCAGTACAAAGAAGCCGGGTCACCATAGAACGGTTATTCAAGAAACCCTCAATGAACCGAGCATTGGGACAGAAGAGGTGATGGCCAACGAGTTGGTTGACCGAGAGTGGATGACGCCCATATGGGAGTATTTATCCTCAGAAACTCTGCCCTCGGATCAGGCCGAAGCCAGGAAAGTCAGGCTCAGGGCAAGTCACTTTGTTATAATCTCCGGGGAGTTGTATAAGCGAGGATTCTCGGCACCATTGCTAAAATGTCTGACGAGGGCACAATCCAAGTATGTCATGGAAGAAGTTCACCGAGGAATCTGTGGTCTTCACTGCGGGGGCAGATCAATGGCCTCCAAGGTAGTCCGAGCAAGGTACTATTGGCCTACCATCCGAGCTGATTGCATGGAGTGGACGAAGCAGTGTGATGAGTGCCAAAGATTTTCCAATATAAATCATACCCCCCCTGAAGGACTTCACACATTAAACTCGCCTTGGCCATTTGCTATATGGGGAATGGATATACTGGGACCTTTCCCTGTAGGCAAAGGTCAAGTCAAATTCCTACTGGTAGCGGTGGATTACTTCACCAAATGGATTGAAGCAGAGCCCTTGGCAAAGATTACCGCCGAGAAAGTGCAGAAATTTGTATGGAAAAGCCTTATCTGTAGGCACGGAATTCCCTTTGCGATCGTCACCGACAACGGAAGACAATTTGTGGATAAGACATTACGGGAATTCTATGACAACCTCGGTATTAAACACCAAGTTACATCGGTCGAACACCCCCAAACCAATGGGCAGGCCGAAGCAGCTAACAAGGTCATCCTCGGAGAACTGAAGAAAAGGGTAGGAAGATCCAAAGGAGCTTGGGCAGAAGAGTTACCGAGTATCCTCTGGGCCTACCACTGTACGCCTCAATCTACCACTCAAGAAACACCCTTCAGGCTGACGTATGGAACAGATGCCATGATCCCAGTAGAGGTTGGTGAACCGTCTTTCCGACGTATACAACACGAGCCGAATGATAACGAGAGCAATCTGAGGGTCGAACTTGACTTGGTAGAAGAAGTCAGGGAGGCGGCCAAAATCAGAGAAGAAGCCTGCAAACAGAGAGCCACCAGAAGGTATAATTCAAGAGTAAGGCCGAGGAGTTTTCTACGTGGAGATTTAGTACTGAGAATAATAGGAGAGGCGGAAGGGGAGCCTCCAATGGGGGAAACCTCCCGTTCCACCAGAGGAGAGGTGTTTGATTCGGTGGAATCAGACGAACTCATGACCAGAATTCAAAGATAAACTGTAAAAGAAGGAAGGAGGCTGGGCGTACCTGAAAAACGATGAGCAGAAGAGGGAAGGCAGAAACTTGGAAGACGAAGGCGAAAGGTGAAGGAGGATAGGCAGGGTAGAAGGGAGTTGAAGCCGCAAAAGGTATTTATAGCCTGCGACTGGCGACCCATGACCCATCAAGCCCAAAAGGGCGCGACTTTTGATTTTCCCCCCATTAAATGGGCGCGGAACTCTAGGGTTTCTTGCCCGTAGCGTGCCGCAGAAGTATCAGGGGAATGATTGCTTCCTCTGACAGAGAGAGAAGACTTGATTGAAATGACATATGGGAATGTGGATACTTGCATAGCCGAAGAATAAGCTCGGTTTCATACTCATCAGCTATTTCGCTTATTTAAGCTCGGAGCTCGGGGGGCTTGTGTGCTGGCCGAGAATGTAAGACCGAGAACTCGTCTATACACCGGACCAACCGAGCTTACCCCCGCGAATGAGGCTTAGCCCAAACTCCTCCAAAGCCGAGGAGATGTCAGCACACCTGACACCCGAGGATAACTACTCGACCCTGATCCATATCAAACCACTCGCGAAGATACCTCGGCCCCAAGCTATCCAGCCGCAGCTAACTGGGCTGAATATCTCGCTAGTCATAATGATTCTGCGCATAATCAGGATCCTGATATCCCTCCGCATAATTAGGACCTGATCCTAATATTTCTCCGCCTATCTCGGAGTTCGATCCTGAAAGGTCTCTATAAATAGGGGGCTTACCCCCTCATTCAGAACTACGTTTGCTTTGATTCCCATTTGGATACGTAGGAGCAGAATCCACATTCTGTCAAGCACAATCCAAAAACACCCCACTAATCCTCGTTCGGCCGAGTATCTCACATCCGAGGTATTTGGACGGAACAATGATGATGTCTTGATGATAGCATCAAATTTGGAGCCAACAAAGTAAGTTTCGGAGAACCTTGAGGACAATCTTCTATTTATAATATATTAAATCTCATCCTCAAAATTAGGTTAAGACACCTCGGCCTAAGTTTTTCGACCTAATACAATTTCTTCCACATATGCAAACCATCCTATGTGGCTGCTCTCTATATTTACAGTAGAAACACAAATCCATGCGTGTAGAATTAAACTCAAAGCATGGCACCTCATTTATAAGTAAATGCAGCAAAATATGCGCTTCTGATTTTGCTTGTAAGGTGTATGATAAAAAGGCTGAATACTGAATCCACTCATTAAATTTTGGAGAGTCTGCAAATTTTTTAGAATCCTAGGGAAAAGGATATCATGTTGTTATGTGACGTGGATTATATGGAACAACAGTTACATTTTGTTTTTAGTAATCTATTAACCTGTGTTCTCTATTGTCAACATGTTCTTAAAGGGATTTTGAAAACCTTGAGTGCCACTTTTCAATTATTTTTCTCTAGTTATTATTGTGAAACTGTGATGAAAAACAACCACTAGTGCAAAAACACTTTTAACATCGATTAAATTTGACTTTTAACATCAGTTTTTGAAACGATGTCTAGGTAGGCGATGTTGTATGTGGACATTTTAAACATCGATTTTCAACCTATGTCTAAAGTGCACTTTAGACAATGGTTATAAGCAAGAACAGATATCTCAAGTTCTCTTTCAACATTTTATAAATCTGTTGAACATGACTTTAGACATCGGTTCTCAATTTAGACATCGGTTATTAATAAGAACTGATATCTAACGTCATGTTTAACAGATTTATAAAAAACACATCGCATTAGACATCAGTTCTAAACTATAACTGATGTCTAAAGGTTCTTAAAAATAACCGATGTCTAAAGTGATTTTAAGCACTTTCAACATCTGTTATGGTCATAACCGATGTTGAAAGTTCTTTTTTTTTAAAATCTGTTTTACACCATAGTTACAATCATTTCCTTGTTTCATTTGTACAGCCAAAATCCCAACAGAATCTAAATATTCTCAACAGAATCACTTACAATCAGACACTAGTACAGAAAATGGATTTAACATCGGTTAAAATTGACCTTTAAAGTCGGTTTTTAAACTGATGTTGAAACGGACGATGTTGACTGTAAACTGATGTCTAAAGTGTACTTTAGGCATCGGTTCTCGCTAATAACCGACGTCTAAAGTGCTCTTTCAACAATTTTTTAAAAAATAATGGCACTTTAGACATCGGTTATTTGTGGGAACCAATGTCTAAAGTATTTTTCAACATTTTATAATTCTGTTGATCAGTACTTTAGACATCGGTTAGAAAAGGAACCGATGTCTAAAGTGCCTTTTTTTTAAATAAAAAAAAATCTGGTTTACACCATTTACAATCCTTTCCCTGATTCATTTGTACAGCCAAAATCCCAACAAATAGAATCTAAATATTCTCAATCAAAAGGTATATATTTAACAATCTTAACTAAATATATAGAATGTCATGAATTTAAACTAAACAATATGACAATAAAGAAACTACACATAAATGAGTAATGACAAGCTACTTGTACTACTTGTACAATCGTAGTTACAGATGAATAATGAGAAAGAGCACATATTGTGCTACTTGTACCATGGCAATTACTATAAGAAACAAGATAATGACATGCACTTTTCTACCAATACAGAGAATCATATTCAAACCAAGTCATAAGCAACATAAATAACTACTTGATGAGACATCTTGTGGGTTTCTAAGCTAGGCAATGGATAAACATATCAAATCCTGCATCCTAATAAGA
Source organism: Sophora flavescens (assembly GCA_030762895.1). NCBI lineage: Eukaryota > Viridiplantae > Streptophyta > Magnoliopsida > Fabales > Fabaceae > Sophora > Sophora flavescens. The sequence goes on from CM061070.1 coordinate 5,042,025, forward strand.
AATGCCTTATTTTCCTAGGTCATATTAAGTGTTCCAAGTTAGAGACTGCAAATAAAATTGGAATTTAAAGGAAGTGAGAGATATTACCTTATGAAATTCAGTTTTGCTACACCAAAAACACATCACAGAGTGAAGCATCACCGCACAAAAATGAGTATGGGATACCATCAAGGTCAAGAAGAAAGCAAGTCATATAAATCACAGCATCCTCCATTTTCAATGAAATGGAGCACAACAGGACTTAACTTTGTTGTGAATTCAACACTAATATGACATGCAACTATGGAATTAAGAGGGGTTTATCTAAAAAGTTACTTCTACTCATCATCGTTGGAGTTGGTGGCATCAGACCTAGCATTAGTGTCTTACCAGTAATAAGAAAACTTGAGTTGGTGGCATCAGACCTCATAAATTAAATATTGAATTGCCACTTCCAAATATAGCATTCTGCTACCTAAATTTTTTTTTTAATGAATATGAATTCATGTAGCTGGTAAGCAAAAGAGCTTTCTTTTCAGAAGACAAAAGTTCTAGTCTCCACAATTTCCCAAATACAGTGGTTACATGTTGCACAAAATTAAAATTGAATAATTTTAAAATTTATAATTTAAAGTTAAACCAAAAAGTCAAAAACAAAAAGCATTTGCCAATGTTGACAAACTGAACGATAGCTACATAATTGACCAAACACAGTAGTAGGTACATATTGCATAAAATTCAAATTGAATAATCTATACAATTTTAAATTTAAATATAAAACATAAAAAATACATAAATTTAAAGCATTAGCCAATGAAGACAAGCTAAAAGCTTCTCAATTTCAAAAAAAAAAAAAGAACTTGTTTGAGTGTGCACAAGAGAGAAAGCATACCACACAGATCAGTAAAAATATTTGAGATGGCCAAAGCAGAGGAAACCCCTTTTCTAGAACCTGATATATCTTCACCAAGCAATGACTTAAAGAAACATAGAAAATCAACAAATATAGCAATATGATAAATCTTTCAGATTTCAATCCCATTATATATCTATTCAAGAGATTCTCATGAAGAGACCATGACCAAACATCAAAGAGAGACCATAAATATGATCTTGTCCTATGTCACATAAGGATGTGGATAAACCAAGTTATAAGCATTTCACTTCAGCCAAATATACCATAGAGCAGAATAATAGCAAATTCCCATTAGTCTTACCCTCTTTAGTTTTACCAAAAGCCTCTGAATCTAATAAAATAGAAAGTTCCAAGTTGAGAAGACATGCAATAAAGCCATGAAGACATTCACATATACCTGTCCACCAGTAGTTCGTGGGATAACAGATATGGACGCAATGTCTACATAAGTCTTGGTAGTCACAAATGCATCAACACAAACCTGCAGCATTAAAAAAATTATACATAACCCATCCACATCAAGCTGGTCATTAAATAAACTCACAATAAAATCAACCAGTAAGCCAGATATATAATATAAATAATGCCTGAATCCCAAGAAAAAGTACCCAAGATTTACCCGATACTCAACAAATTCAACTGCCAGTTCCTTGAATGCTTTATTTGCTGGTTGAAGTAATTTATTGGCTTCTTGGAATTCAACAACATTGGAATTTCATACAAGAATTTGCTAATAATTTTGAGTATAAAAATGGGAGAGCTCTCTTTACATTTCTGAATCTGATAGCAGAGAAAAAATGGAGACTTCCCATTTTCCCTTCTATCTTTCCATAACCTCCATGACTATACAAAAATCAAACCACAAAAAAACACAAACTCCTTGCCCCTTTTAAATTCCAGAATCCAACCTATCTTCACCATCCTAAACACCAATAAAAACAAACAGAACCCAACACTTCTCTGAAACGAAGCAAGGAAAGGCGAGATCACCTTAGGGTCGAAACACATTTTCCAGACTTCAGAAGGAGGAGCCTCAAGTGTTGCGACGGTGGCATTGGAATGGAAGACCCGAACGAGGTTGTCGAGGGAAGAGGAAGCGGCCATTGTTGGTGCACTCCAGGACTAGGTTGTCGGACCTCCACAGCCTGAAGTAGCAGCAGGCACAGGGGTTAGGGTTCAAATGGTGTGAGCTATGATAGTGAGATTTGGGTTCGACGATAATGTAGGGCTTTAGGTTGAGGTTTGAGTGTAGGTAGGGCGCAAAAGAAAGGAGGGAAGGGAATGAAAAATTGAAGATTTTAACATCGATTCTTCGTTTAACCGGTTTCGTTTTGAAACATTAGACATCAGTTGGGCAAATGCCCGATGTCTAAAGTTATGCCTGATTTTAAATTTTGTTTTTTTGTTTCTATTTTCAGCATCGGTTTTCAAAAACAACCAATGTTAAAGGTTTATAACATCAGTTAATTTTGAGAACCGATGTTAAATGTTATCCATTTAATTTCAAAAATGTCACTGTCTCGTTTTAGACATCGGTTATAAAGGAACCGATGTTAAATCTCCGACGTTAAAAACATATTTTGCACTACTGAGAATTTCATTCAAAGTACTATATTGAATATGCAAAAGTATATTGATTATGCAAAGAAAGCCAACAGAAAAGTATATATTTAAGAAACTTAACTAAATACATAGAATGTCATAAATTTAAACTAAATACATAGAATGTCAAAAATTTAAACTACATATAAATGAGTACATGATCACCCATTAATCCTCATTCAACTCTAGAAAGAAGGTTGCCTAGCGCTCCTTTATGTCCATGATGTCCACATTAGATAGTGGAGCCCGAGTGTCGAATATCTACACATAACATAAGATAAACTAAACATTATAGATAATCAGACTAAAATAAAACATAATTAATCTATAACTTATTACAAATTCTATTACTTACCTTTATCCATCCTTCAGTAATACCAGCAGATACAATATCGAGCATTCACTTCATAACATAGCATCCGCACTCCCATGAGCCATGTTGCCTATGATACTACAAATGAACCTAATTTGAATATAATGAGTAAACACTTAACAATAACTATATATTGTAAACTGCAATTGAAACTTGGGTACTAATAAACTACTTACGTTGGGGAAAATCCACTTAATAGGCCTAGGCTAGTATCATCCAACATGCGTCATGCGTCTATATATGGATCTATCATGAGAAAATAAACATTTAAAGTATGTTATAGATTTCAGAGTAATTATAAAGCAAATGCAGTACTAATTAAGAAAATTAAAAGCTTACATTTCAATAATGGTCTTGAGGTCCTTTGTTGCTCTGTTTCCCAAGGAACAGAAGAGCACCACAACATTCGAACTAGGACATAAGATCAATAATTATCAATGTTCACTGCATTTGCGAACAGTTAGTAATTCTTGATATAAAAAATATATTTTGCACTAATGAACTTATCTTAAGTCATAACAATAATATATCAAAAAAGTTATGGATTTGGGTTCATTGCATTTAAAAATCGTTATATTTACTGTATTCACTGAAATATACGGATGTATTTGAGTGTGTATTAAAAAATTGAAATAATATTGATTCAACTATGCATATCACTAAATCCAATGAATGCAATGTTTTTTTTTACTGTAGTGAATCTAAATTCAAAATTTACAGCATGATATATATGAGGAATATATTTTCACGTTTCTGAATTATATGGTGAATGGTGATGCTATAAAAAAGATAGCGAATGACTACAATTATATAGGATCAAATCTATGGTATTTCAAAAAAAAAAAAAAAAAGGGATCAAATCTATGGCATTGTCTGCTTCCGACTAACCTATTCATAGCCGTAGGTCAGTTATATAGACTATCATGACTTAAATCAATTCATTAAAAAAGGACATGCAAGAGGGATGCATGTTCAAAGAATGTGCCACAATCAAAAGTAACATTCCAAACTAGAGATAGGTATGCATCTAGTCTCTTTGTTCACATCCGTTAATCACATTAAATTATTTGCATTAATGTGATTAAATAAAGTTTAGTTTTCCTTTAATTTGGGGCGCTTGGCATCACATGGACAAGGTGGTCCATCACCTAAAAGAAAAAAAAAATGAATATCTATATCTAAATCATCATACTAATATAAAGGATGAACCCTTTATTTTACTGAATATGCCACGTGTCAGCGACATGTTTTTTGTCCTTTTCTTTAAATTAATTTTTTTACTTGTTTTTTAAAAAAATTATTTATTTTTACTTTTTAAAATTTTATTTTACATTTTTTTTTAAAGTTTTTTATTTTTATAAAATTTGTATTTTTTTATAATTTTTTACTTTTTTTAAAAAAAAATTAAATTTTTTTTTACGTTTTCCTTAATTTTTTTCTAATAATTTTTTTCCTAATACTTTTTTTGAATTTATTTGTATATACTGACAGCGTAAAGTTCTTTTTACACTGTCAACCAATCATAAATTGGCAGACAGTAAAAGTAGAGTTGTCGTGTTCTTGATATTTTAATTTTTATCTACTTATGTTTTAATGTATAAATAATTTAACAGTTTAAAATTTTATGTTTTTTATAATTTATATATATATATATATCTTAATATTTTCTTGTTCGAACCGAATTAAACCAAACCAATAATAAATCTATATCTATACTAATCGATAAGGGGAAATTCTGTTTTTAGTGTAGCACAATGATGCAAGTCACGTGTCAAGTTATGAAATATTTTTATTATTATTTTATTTATTTTCTAAAATTTATATCTTTTTTATTTTAAAATATTTACAAACCGATAAAGGTACATTGTTTTGGGAGTCAAACACGACAATCTCCCTGTATTAACAAAAATAGAGGCAGAATTGTTCATATTTTGTATTTTTTTTGGCTACATCCTTACCTTTATTTTTCTATTTTAAATAATAAATCTATATCTATACTATTTGGTAAGGGGAAATGTTGATTTTAGTGTAGCATAATGGTGCAAGCCACATATCAAGTGATGAAAGCTGAGCCTTTGTTTTTACTGTACATGGCACGTGTCAGCGGCAGGATTTTTTGACCCATTTTTTTAATAAATTTTTTACATTTTTTAAAAAAATATTCATTTTTTATATTACTTTTTTTAAATTTTACGTTTATTTTTTAATTAATTTTATTTTTAACATTTTTGTTTTCAGTTTTTTTAAAATTTTTTTATTTTTTAAAATTTTGTATTTTTTTTACGTTTTCCTTAATTTTTTTAATTTTTTTTCTAATACTCTTTTTTTGAATTTATTTGTGTATACTGATAGTGCAAAGTCTTTTTTACACTGTCAACCAATCAAAAATTGACAGACAGTAAAAGTAGAGTTTTTATTAAGTTTTTTTTAAAATTTTTTTATTAAAAAAGCTTTTAAATTTAAAAATATTTAAATATTAGATATCTTGTTTAAAACAAATGGTAGCTTGATTTTTCGTGGACGAATAAATGGGCAACACGTGTCACCGACGGGATCCACATATATTTTAGTCACGTGACATTTTCTTAAAATATAATTATTTGTTATTCATATTAGGACGTTTTCTTAAATTTATATTGTAGCATAATTTAATTGGGGACGAATAAACGGGCAACACGTGTCACTTACTTATAAAAAATAAAATCATTCTTTCTCGCCTCATGATTTTTTTTTTTCATTTTCTTTACCTTTGGTTCGTAATATTTATTGCTTTTTACAATAGTTTTATGATACTTAAATTGAACATAACAATCCAAGATTATAACTTATCCTAAATAACAGGATCATACAGATTTAAAATACTGTTGAATATCAAACTATGATTGCTTTTTTTTTTCATCAAAGTTTCTTCTATTGTTGTTGTTATAGAAATGTTCAATACAATAGCATATAATATCATGGAAGTGTGTATTCTTTTCAAAAACATAAAAAATTAATATATTACATATCATGAACTCATATCCATAATGAAAAGTCAAGCTTAATTTTATAAAACCTTCTAAAATTTTTATCATACAAATTTATCATATAACCTGTTATTGATTAACTATTAAATATACGAATACACACAATAATATTATTTTATATTTAAAATAATAATATATTTAATATTATTCATATTAAATTTATTTATAATTAACTATTACGAAAATAATCATCCACACATGCGCGACTCGGGTTAACAACGCAAGTACTGATCAACCCTAATCATTATGGTACTAACCTTTAGATATAGAAGTACAAGTCCAAAACGCAAGTCTAATATAAAAAGAGGTACGCTTGAGTAAATTTATGTGGGGCATGCACACCAACAGTGCCAAATAAACAAACAATACTAGTAAAGCATACACCTCAAACCATTAACAAATAAGAAATATAAAGAGTCTCTATGATCAAGGGAAATTTATATATGTTATGTAGTTTCAAATCATTGGCTTTCTAGATGCACAAAAAAATCACTGGCTTCTGTTCCAAATGCACACAAACAAATTCAGATATATGAATGTAATTGTGCTACCTGGGTCAACTATTGCGTACAATACAATAATATAATCAACGAGTACATTTAAATGATGGATTACACTATATTTTTTATTTATTTATGAATCAATATATATATATATATAAATAATTAAATAAATGGATGAAATCCAAAGTACAAAAATAGGAGTACAAGTAGTGCCCCCACTATTTACAAAGAACCCAACAACCCAAAGAAATAAACCATATAACTAAAAGCTTCCCGGCAAGGACTACCCTATATATGCTCTATAAACCAAGTTAATTAAATCCCCTAAAATAAGAATAGTGATGATACCAAAATTACTCTCAACACCCAAAGAACATGAACCAAACTAATGGAGGAAACCTGAACCACTCCCAGAGCAAGAGCACACCCCAAACCTGATATAAAATTTGCTTACTGATAGATTATCCTATACATCTTGCAGTATGCATGTGTCTTATTTATTTCTTTATAATCTTAAAATTGATTTATAATAACATGGAAATAATTAACCAAATTGTTCAATTACTTATTATTCACCCAAGTATCTCTATTAGTTATTATCATGAGTTGATCACAAAAGGTCTTTATGCTTCACGTTGAAGAGAACACAAGTAACTAAAGAGCAGGCCCGGCCCAAGAGTGAGGTCACTAAAACTCTTGCTTTAGGCCTTCCCCAGAAACTTTATATATATTTGTATGCTCCAAATAACAAATAGGCCATATGGATCGTATGTCTAAGTTCCTGATGTGGCAATACCTAACCCTGTGTTCGAAATCCCACAATAGTCCGTTCCTTTTGTTTTTTTAAACTTATTGTCATGGTGAGCGTTGCGTACATGCAGACTACAGCATTTCTTTATTTTTTATTTATTTTTTTCTTAGGACATTTCTTTATATCTTTCATTTAATTTAAATAATATCAAACTATTAAACAAAACAAAGTTAAAAATAATTGAAAGAAATATATGTTTGTTTAAGATTTAAAGTGATATTTACATTGTATAAAAATATTATTTTTAAAAAAAATTATTTAAATCAGAAGTTAATTTGTGATTATTTATAATTTTAAAACTCACTTTTTAATTTTTATAAACCTCATAGTCCGCTTTAAACCTAAATTGTTGTTGGGTTGGCCCTGGACGGCCTCTCTATGTCATGTACCGATGTCATTTTGCATGAGTTGATTTCTTAGTAGAAAACACATCAATTTTGCTTTATTAGTTTTGAAAAGGCCTCGTCCGTGAGTTTGCTTTAGGCCTCAATGTGTTGGGCCGGCCCAGCTAAAGGGTTTACCTTTATCTTCTCATCTCTAACCACTCACCATCTCCCTTGATCACAAACATAAATATAGTAAACATCAAACAAAATAAATGTCCTATCGAAGGATACATCTCGAAAGCAGCATTTTCGGTATATATCGTTGATATTAAGATTTTTTTACATTGTCAATAATAATAAATTGACACATCATTATTGTTGGTGCAAGAACACTTTAATCTTACACACACTCACAAGGAAGAATTAGAGAGAAAAAGGAATATCACAAACTGAAATTTTATTCACTCTTCACACACTATTACACATTTCACACTTCACACACTATTACACTTCTCGACACAATTGTACACCATAGCACTTGCACTTTATTTATAATAGCTATTAGCCTCTAACCAACTAACTAATAGCTCACTCTAATCACAACTAATTAACTACCTTTAACAAACTCCTAACAACTAACACTTATTTGAATTACATTCCAACACTCCCCTGTAATTCAAATATTCCACTTACACTTTTTCATTACAGTAAATTTGCATTTTCATAATGCACACTTTTTATATATCACTAATACACATGTATCCTCCTCCTGGATCCCATTGCAATCTTTTGAATAATTGGGCTTCACTCGTTAGGTCAACAAAAGCAAATAAAATTGACCCAACATGCCTTTCATCACTTATTTGTGAAATTAGCCCTTTTCTATGCTTTCTTAGCTGAAGCAATTTCCTTCCTTCACTGTAATGGGCTTGTTGCACATTAGGCCATTCAGAATGAAACAAACTAACATCAGCCCAAACTCTACGACTATCATACTTCTGAACAACTTGGGCCTGACCCATTTTCGAAAATAATTCTGCCCTCACACTCTGCTGTGGCTTTTCCAAAACTGCCCCTACAAGCATCATCTTCTCCTTCGCGACAGTCAGCACCACCACAACCTTCAAGCTCGTCGACACCACCTGCATTTCTCTTGTCACCACCGCGTGAGGATCCCGGTCCTTCGGTTCAGGCGATGGCGGCCTGAACGGATCCAACTTCTGATTTTTCACCCTTGGCCTACTTCGATTTGCACTCCATCTCCATCTATACGTAGCAGCTTTGTAGATGGCGGCGGTGGTTTCCTGATCGGACATGGCTCCTCAGCCCCCTTCGAACTTCTTGTTTCCTTCTTCGCAGCGGCGACCCTCATTGGGTTCAAGTTAGGTAGCTCCATTCGAAATGCCTTGTCTTCTACGCCACCACTGCTCTTGTGGCCGCCGCTTGACTGTCTCGCTCAGGTGGTTCCGTCTCTGCATAAGCATTTTGATCCGGCGGTGGATCACCTAGCTTGTTCGAGACCCACAACTCCGTCTTCACTGGCAGCGGCGGCGCGTTCGCTTCGCACCTAGGAACCACCCATGGCCGCTTCTTCTCCGATGCGGCGTTCCAGTGAAGGATCCCTTCACCCACTGTCCGAATGTCACTCTTCTTACGTGCACCACTGCTTCCTTCAGCCGCAAGAGGCCCTTCGACCACCATAATACATATATCACGTTTCGGCGGCGGTGTCGTCACTTCCAGCGACTTCGACGCTGGAAGTTCGGCTGGGTCAGTCACCATTAATGACCCATTTGCCTCCCATCTCTGTTCTGTTGTTGCACAACCTGTAGGGAGGATTTCCTTCTCCGGTTCCATCTGACACATTTCCGACGGAGGTGGCGACTCGATCGGTGCATCCTCAGCACCCACTTCCCACTTCTGGTGAACCTCACTACTGGTTGGGGGTTGTCGTGCGGCCACTACGTCTTCTCCTCGTGATGCAGCTCTAGCACCACTAACCACCATAGGGAAATCCCGATCTGGTGGTTCTTGCTCTGGTTCTAGCGGTGGCGTCGACGGCCTTACTGGACATGTCACCTTCGTTGATGGTCCATCACTCTTTGCTAAAGAACTCTCGTCTTTATTCTGACATCTATCTGCACAAGATTCTTTATCTTGATCATAAACTCGATTTCTACCGAAACTTGATCCACCAACACGAGTCATCACCCCTTTCACTTTAGCCACACGCCCGTTAACGTTTCTGCCATTGATGAAAATCTCTCTCCCAGTTTCCTCTTCTTCTCTACTTTTATTCTTCATCATGTGACTGATCACTGCTCTTCTCATCTTGTTCTTGCCACTCCTTCTTGCAGCACCATGGACTCTATTCAAGATGTCCCATGCTTCTTTAGCATTCTTGACAGCAACAATCTCCGTAAGATTTTCAGAGTCCACACATTGATGGATGATGGAGAGAGCCACTACTACAGAAAAGGGCTTCAGTAGCGATTTTTTTTGACCTTTAGTAGCGCTTCAAAGCGCTATCTATTCACCCGCTACTGAAGGTGGGAGAGATTCAATAACGCTTAAAAAAGCGCTACTGAAAGTAGGAACAAGTAGCGCTTCCTTGAGAAAGCGCTGTCTAAAGTTTGTATTAAGACAATCTATTACATACTTTAGGTAGCGCTTTCTCAAGGAAGCGCTGTCTATTTGTCACTTTTGGCAGCTTTTTTCAAGAAAGCGCTACTGAAAGTAGGAATAGGTAGCGCTTCCTTGAGAAAGCGCTGCCTAAAGACAATCTATTAGATACTTTAGACAGCGCTTTCTCAAGGAAGCGCTGTCTATTTGTCACTTTAGGCAACGTTTTTTCAAGAAAGCGCTACTGAAAGTAAGAATAGGTAGCGCTTCCTTGAGAAAGCGCTGTCTAAAGACAATCTATTACATACTTTAGACAGCGCTTTCTCAAGGAAGCGCTGTCTATTTGTCACTTTAGACAACGTTTCCCCCCCCCCCCCCCCTTTTTTTTCATTATTCACTGTTTTTCTACATTTCCCACCTGCACAACCATCCCTGATCAATTCACAGTAACACTGCATTTAGGTACATCACACACATATAATTAAAGTACAAAGCTTACATATTGGTAAGCATATATATATATATATATATATAATATATATATATATATATATATAACCAAACCAAATATCAAAATCATGCATATATAACCAATTAAGTAATATACTTTAACACAATTCACAATAACGTTTACACATAACCAATTCTACTATTTAAGTCCATAAACCAAAAGGTCTCTAACCTACACTAGATAATAACCATGCATACTAACAATAGTAATTATAAACAATTTGTGCATGCTGCTTCCATCTTCTGCTTAATCGCACAAAGTCTTTGTTGTCGACCTGCATAAGATACACATACAGATCACTTGCACATACACACAAGTCTAATAATATAGGAGAGACACTAGCTAGCATAATATCAGAGTATGTCGTACCTTTTAATTGTTGATAAATTTCATAACCACATAACGACACCACTCGTCTTTAAGTTGAGTAAGTTGATCATCGGAGTATGTGATGCATTTACATTCAGGAAAATACTTCAAAATGAAAACTAAATCAAATTAGAATGACTAAATTTGAGTTATTAAATTATATAATCTGGAACTGAAATTAAATACCGTGATTGGGATTTGCATTTGGTTTTGAATGATGATATCCTTGATAAATTTCATAACGTAGTAGCCACAGTCGTTGTCATTCGGTTGACGGGGGCACTATAAAACCAAAAATAATAAATTAATTCTTTTAATTTTTTAAGTTAAATTAAAAAATTGCATAAAGGTTTTCGTAAATACCATTATAGATATCCATTAAGTCGGCCTGGATGATTTAGAAATTCGAGACCTGCCTCCATGTAATCCTCGATGAGTTAGCAAAGCCCTGAGTGCAAAATCAAACAATTTCATTGAAGTAAAGGTTTCGAACCATCATATATATATATGAAGATAACACTTAATGCATATATATACTTACTGATTGTACGTATCCCTCATTTTTTTGTGATTGTTAAAATGCATATGCAAGGGATCTAAATAGTACACCGTGTCCTCTTTGGGATTGATCACTAACAACACCCAATGGCCCCTACAAAAATGTGGTCAGTTAGGAAATCTTAATCCTTTCATCCTCATGCCATGTCAAGTGTCTTGCATCTTCTGAACTACGGTACATGCGCCTAAATCTGGGAATTATGGGGAAATACCATAGAACCTTCTCTGGAGCCGATTCTTTCTTCTTATACCGTGAGGCATTACATTTAGGACACGTATTTAACGATGCATATTCATTTCGAAATAAAATGCAATCGTTAGGACAAGCGTGTATCCTCTCATAGCTCATGCCAATAGAGCATAACATTTGTTTAGCCTCATATGTCCTACTAGGAAGCACATTATCCTCCGGCAACATATCTTTCAGTAGTGTGAGTAAGTCCGTAAAGCTCTTATCAGTCCATCCATTCCCCGATTTCAAGTTATACAACTTTAGCATCGCCGACAATCTTGTGAATTTAGTACAACCCTCATACAACGGTTTCTCAGTATCACTTACCAACTTCTCAAACATTCGAGGACAATCACGAAGATCTTCTTCAACCGTGTTTACCATCTCTTCAAAACGGTCGGCATCATATGTATTTATATCGGTGTCATCTAACGCACATCTCCCACTATTCCCCATATCACTAGATTCACCTATAGTCTCACCATGCTTTGTCCAATAGGTATAACTTTGATCAATTCCATTGCACACTAAATGTCCTTCCAACTCAGCTACACTAACTCGTCTTGTATAACAACAACTTAAACAAGGACATATGATTCTACTAGGGTTTTATGCATGCTCAACTGCAAACCTAATAAAATCTTGCACTCCGTCCTTATATTCCTTTGACAAACGATTGGCAGACATCCACTTCCGATCCATATTTTTACGATCTACCATAATTATTTTGAGTTTGAACATGAAACGAAGGTTAATGCATGTTTATACCGATAAAAATAAACATGTCTAATTATACAACTAAAGGTTTAAATAAAACAAAGGGGAATAACAAGTGGTAAAATGTACCAGAGTGAAGTCGAGTAGCTTGACCAACAGAGAGAGTTGATTGACAGACGTACCTGAGAGAATCCAAAATTGTTAGTTTAATTTCTTTGTTTCTTCCTAAATGAAATACCAGTATGAATACACTACTATAGACTAAAATCCATCAGCTAGTTAAGTTGCACAATTAATATCTCATTAGATTGTGCTAATGAATATCGATAATTAGGATTTTGTAATGTAGAAATGTAGAAATAGATATAGGATCAAGTGGCTTCACCTCTTCTCTATTGGATAAAAAAGGTGGATGCCAATTCCTCTCACCTTCTATTTCCTCATTCAATATTTTATTGTTGCTATGTCTCACTAAAATATTAACATGTGATGTGCCTTTTCGGCCTACTCAATTTTGTACTAACTATAAACCTTTTCTTTTTGCTTCAATTTTGTCCTTGTCTTTTTATTTATTTATTATTATTACTATAGGAATTGATGCAAAATTATATGTGAGCAAGGAGTTCCAAAGCAAAATTCCCGGAGAATGTGAACCTTATGTTACCCAATACACGGTGAATTGTTCATTGTGAAAATGTAACACCTAGGACTGGAATTTGAAGTCAAAAACAGACAATACATGGAATTTAATGAGAAAGAGTAACTAATCAGTCTCCATATATAGCTGAAGTCTCTTCTCTTCACATTGTTGCAAAATGAAATGAAAATACCAGGGAGACGGTTAACCAGAACTAAAAATAGTGAAACTGCATGTATTCCAATATGTCAAGGGAAAACCACAAAACCAAGTGAACAAACAGTTGGGTAGAATCTATACCCAAAAGATTCATTGGACAGAATAAACTACAAAAGCAACAAATAAGGTGTAAATCCCAAAGGTGAGTATCATCAGCATTATAAATAGCACAAATGTTTTCTGAATACCCAGAATACAACACCCACATGAGACAGTGTGCCGCATGTGAGCGTAGCTCGCTATTCTTGTATACCATATGCCAAGCTAGAACGAATGTATCATATACAGATATGACAAGGGTCCCAGAAATAGAGCCCTTCTTTCTTTCCCTAATATTGACATTCAACCATAAATACTTCACAAAAGATCTAAAATTTGATGGCAAGTAAAAGGCTGGCAAGTACTATCTCATATTAATAAATTGAATGTTGAATACATCATATGGTTCTTTAGAACATAGCAAGTTTTGAGGTATATATCATATAGTCATAACTCAAATTATAAACAAAGCCTATGTCTTCAATCATGGGTCAGTTGTGCATGCTTAAACAGGTTGCACACATCATGAATCATCACCGATCATCTTATGATAAACCAAAACCACTAGCTGGTTAGGAACTAACTAACTACAAATTTTGATGAATGCATATCTCTTGAAGTAATGACAATCTAGCCTTGTTAACAGTATTAAAGAAGAGGAATATATGTTCCTCAAGATCCTCAAGCAGGTTTTCAAAACTCTGGAATAGATTTTCCACCTTCTTGCATAGATTTTCTCTGGAATCATATGCTACAGTTAATAGTTTACATGTGTGAGTAAGAATATAACAATATATATGATTATCATAATGTTCTTCTAACACCACACTGTTTTCTTTTTCCATTTTTGTAACTAAACATAAGAATGTTTTTATGTTATTGTATCAACATGATCACAAAGTCTTGCTTACAAATATTATTGAGTTATCATAGTTTAACTTTGCTCATGTGTATTTGAATAGGTAATGTTGAAGCCTCCAAGTCCTGATACATTAATGGGAAGTGCAGACAATAAGATTATAGACTTCACAGAGTAGATACACGATTACCAAATGGCCATACCTTCATGGAACGAAACGAAGTCATAGAAGCTCCCAACCTACGTAACCCTGAACTCAAGTGGTGTGATCAAGTGATAAAGAACAACTTTCTTGCCCCATTAATGAACAAGAATGCAGAAAGAAGAAGCTGTGTTGTAGAAAGAAGTCCTAGCAACCTATCTATAAGCATTGGAGTTGAAGGAGAAACCGAGAATGGCAAGAAAGATGTATCCCGAGAAAATATTAATGGGGAATCATTCGGATGGTGAATACAAACAACGAAACTCCATTAGAACAGAATCAGTAAAACCGGTGGATCGAGAAAGTTTCTGAAGATTATAGATCGCCTTCTTACTTTGCAACAACAGGATTGGACCTAAACAGACGTGGAGATAATGAGGCTGCAACCAGTTGTAAACAACTGGACTTGAATGGATTCAGTTGGAACTGAAAGAATGGACATGAGGAAGGCGTTATTGATAAGATCAAGAAGATTGAGGCCGAATTGGATGATTTGCTAGAAAGTGAGGAGCTGTGGTAGGCACAAAGATCTATAGCTCAATGGTTAAAAAGTGGTGATAAAAATACAAAAAAATTTCATCAAAAAGCCTGTCAAAGGAAAAGCAGGAACTTGGTTGATTGTATTATTGATGATCATGGAGAAAAATTTTCAGAGGAAGAGGATATTGTAAATGTCTTTATCAATGTTTTAAGGACTTG
Source organism: Sophora flavescens (assembly GCA_030762895.1). Lineage (NCBI taxonomy): Eukaryota > Viridiplantae > Streptophyta > Magnoliopsida > Fabales > Fabaceae > Sophora > Sophora flavescens. The sequence continues at coordinate 5,057,225 of CM061070.1, forward strand.
TTTAGCACTTCAGACCCAAGCCAAATAGAAGAAGCTGTGGAGGTAGTCCACAACAGAGTCACTGATAGGATGAAGGGTATTTTGAATCAGGCCTTCACATTGTTTGACAATGATGCACAAAAACTACTCAACACAAAAGCATCTCAACTCTGTCAACATATTGCTTTTAATACGAGAGAGGAAATGAAGATGATGAAGCACAGGAAATGAAGATGATGAAGCATATATTGTTAGTAACTTTTATAACATAAAAGTTACTAACAATATATATGATTATCATAATGTTCTTCTAACACCACACTATTTTCTTTTTCCATTTTTGTAACACCACACCAATGGCTGAGAAAGTTTCTCAACTATTGCAACAGTCACCAAAATATACACACATCAGAGTGCAGGTTGTGATTTCTTATCAAGTATATTTAAGCATAAGCCTAAGCACGTGCTTTAGATTTGGATTTCATATGCTCTTCACATATGAAACAGAACATTCATCATTCAGAAATACCTAACATGTGTTCCTTTTGATTATTATAGTAATCAGAATCTCTTATAACAGAATCATATAGCAGAAAGATTTCCTGTACAACCAAAGTAACAGATACTACTTGAGGTCAATTATAAATTATCAGGTAAGAGTTTACAAGAATCGCTTTCCGTGATTAGTGAAATTAAAAAAAAATTAAGCAAGATGCTGACATCCTTAAAGACCTAAAAATAAAACATGGAAAGGCCAATTACAGAGCCAAATGGTATCTAACAAAGTTCTCCTTCAAAATTATGATAAATGCAGTTTATTTATTAATCCCCGAGACATCAAAACATATTAGCAAAATTTCCCACAATGTAACCAAGCCTTCTTCTAGAAGGTGGGTTCACTGAATCAAACGATGATATAATGACCTATCTATTTTACATCAATTAAATAAATAAATAGAGGGATCTGAATGTAAGGGGCCAAAAGAGAAAGCTGCAAGGCCCATCCAAATTGAACAACTGAGAACCAAAGTGGTTGTCAAAATAACAATCCGTATCCTATTCTTCCAAAAGCTATAACTAAAATGCAGAAGCAGACTGCAAATACTAGGAGTTGTATGCTATTATAGTAAGCCACAGCTAAGTTGAGACATTATTTATCGCGGCATCCTTTTCTCAGTCCTCTCAAGTTCTTTGCAACTCAACAAAAAGAGATACTACAAACATATTGGTTGCTCTTATAGTTATCAGTATAAAAATTGGGAGTTGATGTTACAGCAAGGAAAGTAAGCATTGGAGGAGAATTTTGCAATAACATACAAAACAGAGAGTATTCATTCTTAAATCTTTTTCACTCAGTAATCATATAATGACAAGAGGCATATTTTCTGCTACAAAGAGGGGGTAGACACTGTCTGTGTGGGTCGATTTTTTCTGCTACAAAGAAGGGCTCAGATCAAGTTTCCAGTGATAAGAAGTAGGAATTAAAGATTCAAACTCACCTCAAATAAAATTGTTAGATCTGCCAAAAACTGGATAAAACGCGCTCAGATTCGAAGGAGGAATTGGACCAATTCACGATTGGAGTTCAAATCAAAGTTTGTTGCCCTAACCTGAATCTAAGACAAATGGAAAGGAAAATGTAAGACGAAATTGAAAGATGAAATTGAAGAAATAGATTGATGAAATTACCCTAAACTGGTTCAACGTGAGAATCGAGCGAGTGTGAGCAGAGCAGAGTCGAGCGCGAGCGAGAGAACGCGAAAGCAGAGAGCCACATCGTGAGAGAGCAGAGAACACGAAAGCAGAGAGGAGAGAACGCGAACGCAGAGAGGAGAGAGCAGCTCCCTCTGGTTGTTGTTGTTATGGTTGTTGCTGTTGGGGGTGATTGTGAAGCAATGGCTGCGGCGGAAGTTGCGGGGGCGGAGGTTGGTGGTGTTGTTGAGATCTGAAAGAATCGAAACCGGTGCGTGGGGAGGGAGACGGCGCGACGGTGGGACGCGGCTGGAGGACGAGGGAAAAGAGTCGCGAACAGGGTTTGAGAATGAGGGAAAAGAGCCGCGCGAGAGAAAGAGTTAAAGGGAAATATTTAGTAAAAAGGGAATAGATAGCGCTTCTTTGAAAAAGTGCTATCTATTTACTTACCTATGATAGCGTTTTTTTAGGAAACGCTATCTATTCTCTTACTTATAATAGCGCTTCTTCAAGAAAACGCTATCTATTCCTATCAATCTATATTCAGTAGCGTTTCCTTAAAGAAGCGCTGTCTTAGAATAAGGAATAGATAGCACTCTCTTAAGGAAGCGCTATTAAAAACCTTCCGCCTATTTTTAAGTAGCGTTTTTCATTTAAGTGCCACTGAAAGTACGCTACTAAAACCCTTTCCTGTAGTAGTGAGCCAAGCAATCTCTCTTCTTGGATTCCTTGTAGGAGGCACTATCCTCCTCTTCTTGGATCCGATCCTTCACTGTTTCCAACACTTCATGGAAACCAAATATTGTTTCCATTTTCACAATTCAATGCTCAAAGTTCTTGCTATCAAGAACAGGTAGAGGAATTGAAAAATCCTCACTCAACTCTATCTCCATGGACACACTCTCCCAAGATTGTTATAGCTCTAGATACCACTATTGGTGCAAGAACACTTTAATCTTACACACACTCATAAGGAATAATTAGAGAGAAAAAGGAATATCACAAACTGAAATTTTATTCACTCTTCACACACTATTACACATTTCACACTTCACACACTATTACACTTCTCTACACAATTGTACACCATAGCACTTGCACTTTATTTATAATAGCTATTAGCCTCTAACCAACTAACCAATAGCTCACTCTAATCACAACTAATTAACTACCTTAAACAAACTCCTAATAACTAACACTTATTTGAATTACATTCCAACAATTATAAATATTTGACCGATATCATATTTACCTTAAAAGTCATACATAAGATAATTTTTGATTGATTGATAATCTAAAAACAAAATTTATATTGACCGTATATCAAAATTAAATTCAAATAAATTTATCTCCAAAGTAACGTAGATATATTTTTTGGTAGATTATTTAGTGGGTTAAAATTTTATTTCTTTTATTAAATTAAATATGTCATTATTTATTTATTTTAAAGTTAATTTCATTTTTAAAAAACTCTTAGTCTTGCTAATAAATACTCCTACATACTGATTAAGAAATCCAAAATGGACAAAAAAATGTTTTTTTATAAGCAATGTATTATATATTGATAGGAGTACAAGGGGTACTCAGACCCAAATACAAAAGTAGCAAATCAACATAATGTACCCTGTAGAGAAACTAGTATTTGTTTTACAAAGTCCAAACCCCTACAACTACAAGTCACCTAGACAGAAAAATGAAACCTTGACCCCAACACAGATACCAGTAGCTTACATACTAGCAGAGAAGGCCAGCAAAACACACCAAAACATGACAAACTAAGAATATCATTTTCTCCAAAGTACTAAATACACCATTTGTCAAAAACTTTATCCTTTAATAATATTTGTAAAACGCATCAAAATGCTCAAATATTGTCATCGAAGAAAGGTTAGGCTTCCCTTTTCTTGCAGAGCATGGTATCACAACAAGGTATCGTAGTCCATTTCCTTAAAAGGAAAAAACAGATAGAAAACATTGCGACATCATTACTACTCTAAACCATAGATTAGATCCATGAGAATAACACAAATTCAATATAAAATGTTTTCTTTAAAATAAAATAAGAAACAGAAAGAGGCAGGTTTGAGTAAATTTTTGAAGGCTTTCGCTTTCGTAGCTACCAAAAAGGCCATTCGCATCGCTTGGAAATTGTGGGGTGCTTAACTTTAAGCATCGGTGCTTACGTTTCTCTAGCGATGCAACAAGTGCTTCAAGGAGTGCTTAATAAGCACAGATCTTCCACAAGCATCGAGTGCTCCGAGTCTGGCATCATGGGAGATGTATATTTGATTTATGCTCAAGATGTACGTGAGAGCATACTCGTTCACCTAATATGGCTCGTCCGATGGGGACAAAAGCAGCAAAAGCAGCAAAAAAGGGGAAAATCAAGAGCAAATGAAACATCTTCTGCTCATGTTGATCTAACTGCAATGAATGACAGACAAAAGTCGAAAATTGTAGATATAGAAGAATGGACACGTGCCAACGTAGAACACAACAAGTTGAAGGAGAAAGAATTATGCATGAAGGAGAAAGAGTTGTAGTTGTAGATTAAGATGAAGGAGAAATAGATCGAGATGCGGATGAAGATGAAGGAGAAAGAGTTTGACTATCAAATCCTCTTTAGGGATACACATGGGATGACAGAGATTCAACTACAAGATCATGAGAGGTTGTGTCACATAATTAGAGGAAAATATATGTAGTGTAACGATGTTGGTTTAGTTTTAAATTTAGTAATGATGTTGGTTTAGTTTTAAATTAGTGTAATGATGTTGGTTTAATTTTAAATTATGTAACGATGTTGGTTTAGTTTATAATTATCAAATATTTATATGTTAATTAATTTCCTAATTAATAGTCAAACTAGTCGTTGTAGTCAAACTAGCCGTTGTTCTAGTTTTTATTACAAATTTTTTAATTTTAATTTACTATTTTTTATTTAATAAAAAAATAATTTTTATATTATGAGTTACTGGTAGGGTCCATTTAAAAAAATAATATAATTTTGTAATTCTAAGGATGTGGGGTCACTGGTGGAGTCCATTTAAGAACTTTTTAAGAGTTGGTGGGATCGAGAGATGAGGTGCTTAAGTTACTAAAAATAAAAATGAATGATGTGTAATGGTGAGACCCATTTAAGAACCCAAAATGGGGTGCTGGGATGTTGATGCTCTCATCCCATCACCCCATTTTGAAGTTCTTAAATGGGTCCCACCATTAATATACATTACCTATTTTTATTTTTTTATAACTTAAGCACCTCATTTCTCCAGTCCAGTAACTTCTAAAAAGTTCTTAAATAGATCCCACCAATAACCCCACATCCTTACATTATCAATAATTTATTTTATTTTACAATTGATTTATTATTAAAAAAATTAAAAGGACCCAGTTTTGAATAAACACTTTCTCCCTCTAAGTTCTTATACAAATCACTCACTCCATCCCAACAACCCAAACAAGCATCCGGTTCTTTTCTTAAGTTAAGAATCGGTTAAGATAACGTTTGGTATCTGAAATATTTTATTCACATACAAACTATATTCCTGGGAATGTGATTCCTGGAAATAAAGTTTTTTCACCTTCACACATGAGAATAAAGTTTTCTCAAGTTTATAACTATTATTCACTAATTTTATTTTCAGGAATACTCTATGTCCGAAAATAAATTTTAAAAACTTATAACAAATATGAGAAAACTTTATTCCCATACTAACATTTCGAGGAATACTTTTTTAAAACTTATATCAAACGCTACCTAATTACCTTGCGATGCAGGTGCTCTTAATGCTAATGAAGAAAACAACCCCATAAAAGTTATATAACTATAGATAAACGGGTGAAGGTTCTAGTTTCAGCTTGCAAATGAATGCAAGGACTTGAGATTAAATTTCTTTTGCAAATGTGTAAATGCGATTAACCTTTATCTTCTCTTTTCGGAGGCCCATCTCTAACCACTCACTATCTCCTTTCATGTTTCTTTTTAAGACAACTTAGACATTTTGTACTTTTGTCATTTGAACTCTTCACCATGATTTAACATTTGATTTTGTTGTAACGATTTTTCTAACCCAAGAAATCTTGTACATATTAATAAATTAAAAATAAAAATATTGTATTAAAAGTTATATATTCAATATTTTGAAAGTTTAGAAGTTACTATTTTTAATATAACATTTCTATTTTTTAATTTTTTTAACATCGGCAAGATTGTACAATTTAGACAAATGGTTGTTTTAATTCTGTAGTTTAATTAATTTGACTGGTTTAATTAACGAAGAAAGATAGTAAAAGCTTTTGATTTTAGTGAAGAAAGATATTATTTGAATTGAGTTTTAATGAAGAAATAATATCATATTAATTACAAAATCTACAGATGATACTATTTAATTTTTTCGAACTACTTTTCTCTACAATTTAATTTCTATGATTTTATTCATTAAATAAAAAATAGAGTAAAAACTTACAATATAAAAATATAAAAAAAGTTTTTAAATGAATAGAGCTAATAAACTTTTTTTTCAATGTTTGTAATTAAGTTGTTGAATATATAGAAAACTTGTATTAAGTGTTGTTAATTGATACATTCATTCGTTATTTGTGATTTGTGGATCCTTGAACTTATTTTAAAAAAAAATTCAAATAAATACTTATTCTTTTTAGTATTTTTTGAAACTTCAAGATCCTGTGATTATAAATTTTCTATATATTTAGGGGCCCAATTACAAACTTTAAAATTTCGGGTCATATTTAAAATTCCTTAAATAGTTATGGATCAATATATTAAGAGTAATGCTAATATTACACTCATAAACACGGATCCCAATTCTCTAACTTTTTTGCATCAAAAGTCACCCGACTTTCTATCTATCTCTCTCCTATATTATATTCTCTCATCTTATTTCCCATTTTTCTCTCACATCTTCCTCTCCCAAAATACACTAAAATCACCTTCATTTTCCCTCCATAAAGTTAGAGGATCCGAATCCCTTAAACACACTCTTCTTAACACACCCTCTATTGTTGTTGTTGGATGGATTTCACATGGGGCCGCCATCTTATGTTTTGGTGGGTCTCACATAAAATTCACTTCACCCAATAATGGAGAGAGTGTATCAGAAAGAGTGAGATAAAGAGTGTGATGCTAATATTTTTCATAGATTAATTAAAAAAAAATCAAAATAAATGGTAGAAGGTGTGAGCTCACCGGTCCCAACTCCCAACCCAACAACAACTGTGGACTTGGAATTGGGCCAGAAATAAAGGGATTATTTTCCCAGGAAAGTGGATCTGTTATTTTCCGGGAAAGTAGAATGAGAAAGGAAAGGAAAATAAACGAGAAAGTTCAGAGAGAGTGAGTGAGTGAGAGAGTGAGTGATGGGTATTGTGGCGGCATTGGGAGTGTTGTCACCGTTCCCGTTCTACTACTGGCTGTGGAATTGGCCACAGTCATGGGTTGAACTTTGCGGCAAAGGGAGAGACCCATCAAAGGTTATGGCTTACGTTGCTCATTTCTTGAAGTTGCTTCAGTTCGTCTCTCTCTTCTCTGTCTCTTCATTCCATTGGCCTCCTCCATTTTACTTCTGGCCCCTTTTTGCCTTTGGCCAATTCCTTAACTTCAGGTTCTCTTCTTTCTTCTATGAACATATATATGTGTATGTATGTATCTAATATCTATGCCTATGTAATTCATTGCTTGTTTGTTTTCTGGGTATGCTGGAACTTTCTGGATCTAATAATGGGGTTTTTAAAGTTGGTTCCTTTACTTTGGGTGAATTGCTAGAATGGAAGTATTTAATTGTGTTACTTACAGAACAAAGGGCAGTCCAGTACAGAAGGCTCCCACCTAGTGGGCTGCAACTATGTTGTCAATAGTAGCAAATAGTACTGCTATAGGGCTGTCACCAATCAGACCGGCCACCAATCGCGCCGCTTCCATGACCACGAATCGCGGCTAAAATAGCCCCTCCCTTTTTTTTTGGGATTTTTTTAGACAGGGTAGATATATGCATCCTTATCCTACAAGTGGAGAGGCTTACTTGATTTGAATTTGTGACCTACGGTTTACAAGACAATAACCTTAGCGAACCTTACTGTTACGTCAAAGCTCACCTTCTGTGTTCTTTATAGAATATATAAGGAACAATTTATGAACCTTATGTAAGAGATATATGTATAAGAAAAGGAGTTGGTGATGGAATGGTAGTATTGGAATTTTGCCACTCTCCCACTTTGCAAGGGTTAGATTACTTTGTTTGATTAGATGAAGATATGAGCTCAATCGCTGGAACCTGGAAGGCCAGCATTTGCAAATTGCAATTGGTTAGCGTAAGCCCAAGATGGATGTTGTATAGCTGTATAGATATTCAATGATTTTTCGGTTAGTTACCTATACTTTAACAATATGAGACATCATTACTGGTGCTATGTCTAAGATCCTCCACATTCTAAAATTACATTGAATTCCATCTGGTCCGAGTCGAGTCAGGAATTACTGGTGCCATGTCTAACAAGAGTGAAATATGTATAGCTGATCTTAAAGCTACTAACATTATGAATCTATGATTGCTTGTGAAATATCTGTGAAGTTTGATATGCAAATTGATATAATGATGTAAGTGCGTAATACACGATCTTGGATAGAAATCTTTTCAAGACTACAGATTCTAGGTGATTGAGTAGTGAATACTTTGGCTGAGCATGTCATTATTGTAGAAGTGATGATTTTAATGCCAAGCTCCACCAAACACACTAGGAAGCCCAGAATTCTTGTATGTGATTATGTTAAAAATAAAATACTACATTTTACTTTGGGAGGCAGTCCCTGAAAGAGACTGTTATCTGCTGTTCAGCTAATTATGTATCCCAATAGATGATTATTTTTCCCAGAATGAATTTATAAATGAAGAAATACTGAAAAGAATGCCATCATTTTGATGAAACAGCATGGTTTAGCAATTTCTAGCCCCTTTCTTTCATAATACTCCCTCTGGTCCACAATATAAGAAACAAATGAGTCCTTTTTTTTGTCCAAAATATAAAAAACGTGCATCAATTTTCACGCATATTAAATGTTAATTTTCAATCTTGCCCTTATTAATTACTGTCATTAATAATAGACCATCAGAATATTAATTAAAATTAGAAAGGGTGTTTTTGGAAATTTATGTGAGTATTAATTACAATTAACTCATTCCAAATTCCAATACATTTCCTTGATCTGTGTGTTTTAGGATTTTGTTTCTTATATTGTGGAGCGGAGGGAGTATTTTATAAGGTTTTGACATGCCCAAAAATATAGGGACAATAATTTGGTTGTTTTGCTTTCAAGTTTGTTTATGCATAATGATCAAATTGCCAAATAACAGGGTTTATCAGTTACTCGGTGAGGCTGGCACATACTATGGTGTACGCTTTGGAAAAAACATTCCTTGGGTAACCGAATTCCCATTTGGGGTCATCCAAGATCCTCAGTACGTTGGCAGCATTATGAGTCTTCTTGCATGCATCTCTTGGGTACCTTTTCAATACATTCTCTTGTGGGTTTTAGGATATGTGTTTATGATGCATGCGGAATCAAAAGAAGATCCATCTACTCGTGCCAAGCCACTCCATTGATTCGAAGTAACTTGGAGGACATAGCGGCATATGGAGTGCCAAATTTTGTTGTTTGCTGCTGTTTCTTTCCTCTGCTTTGAATAACATTTCCATTTTGATAGCATAACCTTCAGTGAGGGATATGTTCTAATTCCATTGAACTATTTCTAATGAACTGCAAATTACGTGTTAACTGTTTTATGTGGTAACTTTAATGAATGCAATGTTCAAATGAAGAAAACCACCATTTCTAGCTCATTTTAGGAACAAATGTCCATATAGAATGCCAATCATACATACAGTGAAGTACATATATATTCCACCATTGATAAGGATTCACCCTTTTTTAACTGGATTTGTTCCTGTGCCTTTCAAGGTTTCTTCTCTACCTTTATTTTTACATTGTTTTGACTTTCATGTTCCTGCTTTCTCAAGTGAACCATAAATTTGTAGGGATACAGACGTTTTTCCTCTTAATTTTAACAAAACAGTTAAAACAATCACTTGAAGTTAAAAAATCCAGAACCCTTCTCCCTCTTTTTCCTCTCCTGCTATACCAAAGCTAGAGACACATTGAAAGTTTGAATTGCATTTTTTACAGCCTCGACATCAATATCAATCAACTTCCCTGACTTGGATGATATTATAATGCAATTCTTCTCTTCAGCCTGTGGAACAAACCTGTGTCCCTTCTCTTCAGAGCCAAATAGCGCGATACTTCACAATAAGAGGAACAGTTTTGTTAGTGAGATGTGACTGTATGCTGTATGATTCTTTATAGAAACATTTCATGCTCAACTAGGAACATTTTTGCCTCCAAAGGTAAACAAAGCTGACCTTAGGGAACCGATATAATTTATTTGATCGATAAAATTACCTTGGTTTCTCGCGTGCATTTGCAAGCTGAATGGCAGCTGTGTTTGTAGCTATCACTCCAGCTGAGTCATTAATAAGAGCAGCCATCTGAAGCATACAATAAGAGAATGAAGTCCTCAAAAGCCTTCTGTTCCGTTCCTTATTTCTTTGTCTTTCCTCTTTTCATTACCCTTTATTTACAGCATCTTATTTAATTTAATGATTTATTCACTCATTATTTCACAGTTTAAGGTTGTCATTTTCATTTTTTTATTATTTAGTTATCTTTGTATGTTTGTTACATGCAAAAGTAATATTTGAGTACCTGTCCAGGGGTAGTGATGAAGACTATGGAGGCATCTTCTCCATAGATTTCCTCCACGTTTTCCCTTTCTTTCTCATGTGGAATAACAAAAACTGGCTTAAATTCCCTGTTACTCGAGTATTAATAATATGTGAAAATATTGTTAGTAACGTTCATACCAGACAATAAAGACAATGAATGAAGAGTACATATTTGATGAACATCATTAAACATGATACTTTTTTACCTGCTGTCACAACTCACAAGTCTTATAGGTTAACAAACAATGATTAACAGTTAGTAACATAAAAGGCCAAAAGCTTAAATCATTGCATAAGATAGACTCTTTTGGTGTGTTTGAAAGAGCTTATAGAAAATTTATTTGGACTTGTGAAAATAACTTATGAAAAGAAACTACTGTAAACGGTTTATGAAAATAGTTTATTATTTTCCTATAAGCTCTTTTTAGCTTATTTCAATTAGCTTCTAAGAGAAACTTCTTTTTCATAAGTTGTTTATTGCGTTAAGAATACTTTTAGTTTGACATAAATTTCAGTGGGCAACATTCCATACCTTATAGCATCAGCAATTTCAGCCCACACTTCAATGGGTAGCAAGCTATCAGGATCACCCCTAGACTGCATGGAGGCCTTTGAATCTGATTCTATGCCATGAAGTACAATATACTTTCCTTTTTCTGCACCTGCTTTTGTATATTTTTCCTTCACAACCTCCTTCAGTTTCCTTGATATTGATACCCTAAGTGGTGACACAGTATGCCTTGGAACACTGCGAAATGGTCTTCCAAGCCAGTCAGCCATCTGATGATACCTAGTCAAGCAAACTCATTGGAAAATTTTTCTGAGTTATATGTTGCCTGAAAAAGTTCATTAGGTGAAAGAAAAATTCTTCATTTTATGTCTGAGGACATGAAGATCTACCTAATATTTGAGGATCCGGATCTCGTGTATTCAAAAAATTACGCATTCACACATTCACATATTAATGTGTTGTTGGATTAATCGCTGAAAATGTTTGAGGAAGTCTAGGATTGATCCAACGGTACGTTGATACGTGATTCGCGGATGTATTTTTTTTTTAATGCAGGAAATTCATTTTCCTAATATGGGTTCAAATTATTTGTTCTGTACTATAAACTCACATGTTATATCCTCCCTCCGAGAGATTTAGACTATCTGGTGTGAATGTTTCAGATAAAAGTAATCCTGCTCCTGCAGCATTCACATTTGGGTAGACATAGCTAACTCTATCTCGGGCTGTTGTCATAAACAAAAATGCTGCATGGCCTAGGCCTGCCAATTTGGTGCTTAAGACCATGTCATAGTACCTATTCTGAAAGCATAATGCAGCAGTGCATAAATATTCAAATGTAAGCTAGGAAGTAAGCAAGCAAAATCCAGCAGGACTGTGAGATTTGATTGCAACACTGTAATGCTTAACACAGTACACCTAAACCCCACCAGGTGCAAAATTCATTGGGATTGAACAAAGAAAAAGTATGTTCTTAAGTTTCTCTATACGTCAACAAGGTAAAATGTCCATACAAATTTCACAGTTGCATGAGGGAAATCTCATCTTCTACTGTGACTACAGTAATGTTCTGTAGAAAGTATAAATAGCGTTTCACCGTGAATCTATTTTTCAGATTATAGAACTTTATTTTCTTTCCCTATATCTGTATATAGAACAGTGTCCACTTTTATGTAATGGATCAGATCCTCTTCACTATTTCTGTATATAAGTAATATCAAAATTGGATATCAGTCAGATTTGGTTGCTAACACAACATATATTTATAAAGAAAAATGCTAATTACATGTTACTTTTCATTCACATATCTCATATCTGCTTATGTGATATAATTAAACAAGATAGACTCATTTGTAACCAAACTGTAAAAATGGTATAAATGTGAAGCCATTTGCATTTATAAGCATTGTTGATTGTTGATATAGAAAATATGCTGGCCAACCTTTAAAACTCCAACCATATCAGTATACTCTGCTGGTTCTGGAAATTCATCATCAAGATCATAAGCAGTTGCCCACCTCACATTCTTATTCATCTCATAAGTCTGCTTCCCTCTGTCGGACGCCACCACATCGATCCGAACACCGGGGTACCTATCCTTAATCAGCTGGATAACTGGGAAGAACAAGAGGTTCTCATAAACACCACCAGAGATCACACAGCAGCAATTCCTCACATCTCCTCTCACCTTCAGTCCCAAGGAGGCTACCTCCACTGCATATCCAGCTGGGAATTTCAAGAATCCATATGGGCTGTTAGGGTCATCCGGTAGCCGAGGATCCTCCTCCTGCTTACCATCTGCATACAAAGAACCATACTCCATGTTGGGGTCCTCCCCATCATCAAAAGGGTCAAGCCATGGGTTCTTCTTTTTGAGATTGGTGTGAATATTTGGTCTTCTAGTTGAATGATGGAATGGATGGTTTAATAATGAAGTGAACAATGAAACATGAGTGAAGTGATTGGAAGGAATGGAAGGTGGGTTTGTGAGGAAAGGTGAGATAGCTTTTGGATTTGTCAGCAATTGATAAGTTGCAGCCATTGAGATTTCCAAAGTTGATTCTTTTTTGCCTTGGTTGTAATCATATATAGTTAGTGTGAGCTATTTCAAGCTAGAACCAAAGTAGTTCAGCGTTTGAATGTGTGGAAAAGCGTTGGATAAGTGGGTCCCTTGAACTTCCTTCTGTGTGCAGCTCATTGTTATTGTTATTGTTATTTATTATCATCATCAATCTTCTACTGCTCTCAAACGACCACAACTATAGTTGCCGTTTTGGGACCAACAAAATTACGAAAGGAACAAAAACGTTTTGGTCCCACCAGAAGGGGAAGCAACCTATTACAGTCGACAAAAGGGTCCTATTGTCCGAAAATTCTCTTTCCTATGTGGCACTCCAGGATTGGTTAACCATAACTTTTTCTCTATCTATCTCCTCATTTTTTGTTCACAATGTGAATATACTGAACTGCTGCGCCTCTCCTGCCGCGTGAATCAGGACCGTCCATCCTGTCAGGAAATTAAATTTCGGAACTATAAAATAAAAATTAGTATGTTTTTACACTTTTGAAAATTAAATTCTGGACGTGTATATTTTTAGACATCTGAAATTTAATTTCAGAAAATATAAAAATGAAGGGGATGTGAATCTGTACAAGTGAAAAAATTGTATATCCAAAAATTAAATTCCAGAAGATTTAAGCATACATGACATATCATTTTATACATCCGGAAATTAAATTTCGGACATGTAAAATTTTGCATGTCCGGAATTTAATTTCCGATCGTGGATTTGCCTGCAGGAGCGGCACAAGAGGGACTCTTCGCAGGAGCGAATCCAAGTCCAAACTTCTATAGAGATTAAACTCCCGGATACAATTAAATGCTAGTAAAACTTTAAAACGAGAAAGTAATTAATTATCTGCTATTGATTTAATTAAATATATAGAGATCTTAATCAACTAAATAATTAAAGAGCGAGTAGCTGATACTTTTTCGTTTTAAAGTAGTCAAAATCCTAAAACTAATACCCCTCTTCTAAGTGTGAGCGGGATGGAAATATATTATTTTAAGATAGAATATATGTATAGTATGTAATGGGTTCTTTACAAGAAAGAATTATTTCGACCAAAGAAGGATCTATAACTTCTATTCAAGCAATTTATGTAGCTGTAGACGATTTGACTGATCCTGCTCCTGCCACATTGTGAGGGTGGTATCACTTAGGTGTTCAAATTCAGATGTACAAATAAGATAACTCCTTAATATTAATCCTAAAACTAATACCCCTCTTAATATTAATAATAATGTTTTTTCATATTTCATATACATATACACAGTCCTTCTAATCTTTGCTCTGACGCCCCATTGATTCGTTGCTTTCTCAACCAAACTTACGATTACCACCACAATTTTTAATTTTTAAGCCCTTCACATTGTCAAAAAGATAAAAAATTTTCTCTTGCTCTTTCCGGGCAACTTTCTCAGCACTCTACACTCTCCATTTTCCTCCACTTTCACTCAAACACACAAACATAGCAATCCAAAGCTTCTACCTTTTTCACCCCACAAGAACAAAAACACAAAAAAAAACGAGCTTATTTTTAAAGTAATGCAGCTGAGAAAAAAAGTCTGATTCTTTCTAGGGTTTTGCGTAGCTTAATCCCAAACCCAGAATTGAAATCCATCCCAGTAATCGATTTCATCAAACGGGAAATTCAAATTTTCAAAACCAAGTTGAGTTTCTCTCTCTTGAAGAAAAAAATTACTATTTTTTGTCTATTGTGAGTGTGAAAACCTTAAAATTTTGAAATTTCATATTCAGCATTGACCCGTGAGAATCTCAGAAGAAGGTTCTAGAGTGTAAGCAACAATGTCGGGTCCACCCAGAGTTCGATCCATGAATGTGGCCGTCGCCGCCGACCCTGACCACCGGCCGGTGCTCGTCCCCGCCGGCAACAACGCTCGTCTCGTCGATGGACGGAAACCGGCGAAGAAACCGTCGCCGGAAACGGAGAAGAAGACGGTGCCGCATCCGAATCTGCAACCGGTTTTGAAGCGGCGGGATCATCACCAAGCTGTGCTGAAAAGCCTGTCCATGAATGCTTCTTGCTCCTCTGATGCATCGTCCACTGATTCCTCCACTCATAGCGGCACGTCGGCGATTGGGAAGGTGGCGCCACCGCCGCGGGTTAGCACCGTGGCCTTGAGGAAGAAGAAGGGTGGTCCCAAGAGTGAGAAGGTGAGCACTGACAATGTGGCTGCTGTTGATAATGTTGTTGAGGCTGATTCAAGTGATAGCTTGGAGGACAAGAAAAGGTGTGCTTGGGTTACACCCAATACAGGTATCTTAATTCCTTCCTGTTCCTGATTTGGTTATTGTATTGTGAGTTATGACACTGATATTATTGTATTGATTTTGGTAACAATTAAGATTTGTGAATTAAGACTGATAGTGATAGGTGTTAGTGTTAATAAGTCATGCTGGTGCTGCCTTTTTCTCTTTATATGATATGATGGGTAGGGACTAGGGAGTGAAGAGAATGACAGTACATAAAGCTGCACATATGTGTAAAGTTATGATTGACTGCAATGTGGAAAATTTAGAAATTTCAGGAAGGCAATCACTATGTGGTACTCAAGTTTAGTAAGCCAATAGATAACTGTGTTCCTTAAGCATGCTGTCAGGGGTTCGATTCTTACCATGTGTATGGAAAAGACTTTTTTGGGAGAGACAAAACGTACTTCGATGATCTCTACACCTCGAAAGGGGTTAGTCTCATGCTATCGGTTAGGGAATACCCTTAGTGTACCAAAAAAAAAAAAAAAAAGTTTAGTAAGCCGACTTGTGATCTAGCAGTTTAGTAAGTTAACTAGTCATTTGACATGGAAATCATGTGGGTCTGTCCATGGTAAACCATATTTTGACACCGGACAGCATTACATGTTCAAACTGAGTATGGCAGCTTGCCCATTGAGATATGTTCTTAACTTCGATTGGTTCGAAAACTCACATAATATGAAATCTTGTTCTATGTATAGTAAAGTGCATCTGTAGCTACTATAGAAACAGTATATAATTACTAATTAATGTTTGGTTATCACCCACTGACTGTGATCTCTTGATTGATATGGTGCATTTTCTGATACATCTCAATTAAACATTATGAACAGATGCGCAAAAGCCCTTTTTATTATGTATCTATTATTTTCTCTTATGAAGTAATGATAATCTTAGCTTAATATGCACTGACTGAAATTCTCAACATATCAAGTTTTGGCTCTTGCATAGGGAGAAGTCTTTTTTATTATAGAGGAAACATGTGTGACTCATACTTTGTTGCCCATCAAATTTTCATACAATCGGAACTTTCTATAGCAGTTCCATGTTCATGCACAGTTGGCCATGTGCATGACACATCTGTGTGACATGGCTGGCATAGTGTTGAAGAGTTAAAGGTTGCAACTTAAGAAACAGTTTGAGGTTGCTGTTGACATGCTGAACAAGGGTTTTGGTGGTTTGCCTCCTTATGAAAAATGGTTAAGGATGCTTGACTTTTTTGCAGTTAATTTGGCAAATTCACATCTCTCATACCTTTAGGAAAGACAACCGTTTGGCAGCTAGTCTAGATAACTTGGCTCATAATGGTATAGAACTATAGATAGATGGTCTCACAGAATTCTTGTCATCTCCCCGAACGTATGCTATTAATGCTTCATAGATGGCATGCAAAGATTCTCCTTGCTTCGCTTGCCCCCCCAATAGCATTACGTATTTTTATTTCATTTTTCAACCTCCTAGGGGCCATCTGAGGTTAATTCCTGTGTATAACATGCATTCTTTCTAAATTAAATGGCTAAACATAATAGTCAAGTGCTCCAAAATTTTGGATAGCAGACATGTCTTGGTTTTCATGATCAAAATTCCAATACCTGTTAGCCTAGAGTGTGAGAATAAATAGAATGTTATGCCCTATGCATGTTTCACTATGTTTTTCGTTTAGTTTATCTGTTGCATTATATTGTAATTGCAATTTTCTTGTTCTTTGATTTCTAATTTGTTCTCATTTGTTTCAGAACCATGTTATGTTGCTTTTCATGATGAAGAGTGGGGAGTTCCCGTTCATGATGACAGGTATGTGGCTTTGTTCTGGTGGTTGCATAATCTTCTCTTTTGTTTTGAGCTTCCAGGTTGAAACTGTGTCTCTGCTGGAATTTTGTTTTTCTTGCAGGAAAATATTCGAGTTGCTCTGCTTCTCTGGAGCCTTGGCTGAACTTACATGGCCCACCATTCTTAGTAAAAGGCAGTTATTTCGGTACTGATAATCTTCTGTGAGATACATATGCTGGATTTAATTTAATGGTTGGCATATGATGCATACACATCAGAAGAGATTGCTCATTAAATAATCGGCTCATTATATTTCCTGTGCTTCTATTTGGCTTTCAATTGATTCGGAAGACTTTTTATGTAGAAAATGCACTAACAACTTTTGGGATTCAGCTCCGGATTAATTGTTGTGACATATCCCTGAACACAGGGAAGTCTTTTTGGATTTTGATCCGAGTGCTGTTGCGAGAATGAATGAGAGAAAGCTAATTGCACCAGGAAGCCCTGCCAGCTCATTGCTATCAGAGCTCAGGTTGCGATCCATAATTGAAAACGCACGTCAGATGTGTAAGGTAAATACTTCTGTATCTCAATTTTCTAATGTATTGCATGTGCAAATTGTTCCTTTGCCATTTTTTCCTGAATCAAAAGGCTCTTGCTTAAGTGAATCAGCCTTAACACTTCATTTTCAAACTTTTCTGCTACCTACCATGGAAAATATAGACAAAAATGAAAGAAACCTGCTTCCTGACCCACAGATTAATTATAAAAAGAAGACTTGGTTGAGAAAAATCACATTCTCAATCTAACTTGTTTCAAGGGAAAGGTATTATAAATTTTTCTAACAAACAAACAGTGAGGCTATGCATCTTGTCTTTAACTACATATTTTCCCCATTGCAATGCAGGTAATTGAAGAGTTTGGGTCCTTTGACACATACATTTGGAACTTTGTGAACCATAAGCCTATAGTCAACCAGTTCCGGTACCCACGGCAGCTACCCGTCAAATCTCCAAAAGCAGAAGTCATTAGTAAAGACCTTGTAAGGAGAGGATTCAGGAGTGTGGGTCCAACAGTCATCTATACATTCATGCAAGTGGCTGGTCTAACAAATGACCACCTTATCAGTTGCTTCAGATTCAAGGCATGCACCGCCAATGCAGAAGCAGCGGGCAAAGAGAGCTCCCTCAACTCTAAGGTCAAAGATAAAGCACGCGAGGAGCCAACCGAGGTGGGTCTGTTGCTAACTGTGAACAAATTGAGTTTCACCTCAAAGTAGTATGAGGACTTTGGTCAATGGTCATATTGTTAATGAGGTAGTTATGAGGGAGATAGGTTGTTTGTGGAGTGTACAAAATCCATACAGATATGAAATAGCCAGAAGGCATTTGTATTTGGATAGCAAAATGACCTTTGGCAATTTGTCAAGTTGTCATCATGTATTAAAGATATACTGAAATTGTCATAGTTGCACTTGCCTACCCTTTATTTTATGTGGTCATGAACACCCTTTTACCCTATCATAGGGACCATACCATACCAGGTCTCCCTTGAGGTATATTATGGGCTATGTCTCTTTGTTTTCTTTCTATCTTTAATCAAGTCTTTGGTGTCTTAAAGTCAACTATGTCCAGCATTACCTAATTTTATTAAATCAGTGTTAAAATATTATGGTCAGTGGTCGTCAAGGTGCAATGCTGGACTCATTTGAAGTATTGGTTGAACGCCTCAGGATGGCCGGTGCCTTTTACTTTCTATTGGCTACCTAATTTTAGGAAAACCCGTGTTAAAACAACAGTTTGTTATTTGTACAACTAATTGAGACAACTTTTCATCAATGGTTAATGCAATTCAAAATTGTGGTCGAGTTTGGTTAATGGGTAAACATGTGGTAGA
Source organism: Sophora flavescens (assembly GCA_030762895.1). NCBI lineage: Eukaryota > Viridiplantae > Streptophyta > Magnoliopsida > Fabales > Fabaceae > Sophora > Sophora flavescens. Next base: position 5,076,209 of record CM061070.1, read on the forward strand.
TGGGTAACTCATTAATAATCCACTGAATTGTATGACAGTCATGTTCTTGCATGAATGGGACTTAATTTCATGGAGTATTGAGTGAGCTGAATTTATAGACATATCTTGTAGTTTTATCCAAATAAAATAAAATCTTTGAGGATGCAAAGATAAAGATACTCATATCTTAGAAAGAAATATTCTGTTGGATATTTTGTTCAACTCTTGATCAAGGATGCAAGAGAGCTGAGTAGACTGAATCTTAAAAGATTAAACTGAATCTTTCGCTAGGAAGCCTCAACCAATAATTGAGTACTGCATACTATTTTCTATCCTGAACTTGGATTAAAATTAGTGTTTCAATTTGCCTTCTGTAAAAATTAAATATAATGTTTGATAGAGTTATATGATCAATTGATACAAGTATAAACTAAATCAATTTTATGACTTCAAATTCACTTATTAAGATTTACTGCTCAAAATATCAATATGTGAATTGAAAACTCCGATCAATTTTTTCCCATTCGTTATTTTGTGTGTTATATTCCAGCACTTACAATACTTGATTGATGTATAATATTATATCTAAAATTGATGAAAGATCTCAAGCTAGGAGGCAGCTTGCAATATGTCCGATTTTTTTTTTTAATGTGAACCCGGATATCCTCCTGTCGGGAATCAGAGACTAATCCCTTGAGATACTGATAATCATTTAAGAGGTTGATCTCTCCCAACAAATGCTCTTCCGTATGCATGAGCTAGGAATCGAACCCCTGACCACATGCTTAAGAGACCCGGTTATCTACCAACCATGTCACGTCATGTTGGTAATATGTCTTTACATAACTGCTGTTAAACATTTATGTAACTAAAAGGGAAATAAATGGAATACGGCAACAACAACAACAAAAAGGAGAGGAATTGTATCACCATTGGATCTGCACTTTATAAAGGAATTTTTCTTTTTTTCTCTTTCTTTCAGAGAATTTTTGCAAGAACTTAATTTTGAAATCAAACTTAAGGTGTCCTAGATCTTTACCATGATGCAGAAAAGAGGAGCAGATTGAACTGAGTTAGATTGGCTAATGTTTAATCAGCTCAATAAGCCTAACTCAGTGGAACTTAATTTCTACTTAAAAGGATCAAAATGAGAAATATGTCCCAATTTTCTATGTTGTATTTACATAAAGCTCCTGTGCTCCGAAAAATAATCCATTTATGGAATGCTGAACAGTTGAAAGTTGAAACTAAGCTAGCTCATTTAATTATTTTGCAACAATCTTCCTGAGATGGCTGCCGCAAGTGCTGCTCTAAAATTAGGATCCATGGTCAAGGAAGTAGCCATCTGTTCAACCAAAATCTGTGGTACTTCAGGTGAATCAATTTTGGGTTTTGTGATCTTGGAATCATTGCTGCACTTAGCTTTTACCAAGTCAAGGGTAACTGTTGGTGCTGAACAAGGTACTGAACCTGGAGTTGATGTTGCCTCCATCTGAGGAGGGCGAGGATGATGATTGTGCTCCCCTTCATAAGTTGCAACCAGGACAGATTGATCATCAACACTTCTTTGTACCTGAATAACCAAACAAGAGCAAAACCAACTTAGCTTGCGATCCAGTTCCTAGTTACTAGCAAGGTTTTAAATTGCGGTCGAGGTTGCGGTTACATTTACCACAATCGTCGACAATTGTGGCAAAATGTGCCGATGCGGCTGCTATTACGGTCGTGTTTCGGTTTCGGAAGCCGCCAAAACCAAAATGTTGCGGTCTCAATTGTAGTCGTGCACTTTTATTTAAAACCTTGATTACTAGTACTATTCAGCACTTAAGTAGCTTTACCTTCTTTTTGACAGGGCAGCTTGGAGCAAAAGAGCATTTGAAGTATGCTCTTGGACAAGGGTTATCTCTGGTCACCTTTTGCCCATACTTCCTCCATTGGTATCCATCTTTCACAATCTGAAACCACAAAAAATAAAAAGCCTGTCAAACAATGAACACCTAAACAGTTTATGTTTATGAGTCTATGCCGTATACATATATTGCTATAACACAGTCCAAGATCAACCCTAATAGAAGATTGAATGAGTGGAAATTGGTAAGAGAGTCTAGGAGAGTAAAGAGACTTACAAGGCTTGTATCTGATGCTTCTGTCCTGACATAAACTCTTGAAATTTTTGCTTTGATGGTTTCTTCCCTTGGTTTCTTGCATGATTCTTCATCAGTGGAGCTGCCCTCTGAGTTTCCATTATTAATTCCAATTAGGTTACTAATACTATTGTTGTTGTTGCTGCTTTCAGACTTCCTTTTCTTTGAAGTTGGGCTGAGCTCCTTTTCAGGATTTTTGCTCATATATTCCTCCAAGTGGCTTCTCAAACTGTTGTAGTTCTCACACACCACTGAGAGCATTTCCACCAACTTCTTGTTTTCTGCACTCACTCGCTCCAGTTCCTTCTCCAAGTCACAAGTTGACTGAAATGGCAGCAATTATATATATAGGACATTAGGATCATTCATAGAGCTTGATTCTGAAGGCCCATTATCTAGTATCCATAATGGACTAATGAATTAGACAATCAATTAGGGTGTGTTTGTTTTTTCGTTGCGTTTGAGTCCTTCCCAACGGAAAATCAAACACTATAAGTCTATAACTTAGTACATGTTTGGTTTAGAGTTGAGAAGCTACAAACATATATTTGGAGCAAAGTATCTATATGTTGTAACTCAAACATAGCCTTATCCATTCAAGCAAATGGTGCTTCAGGCTAAGGGAGCAACATCAAAAAAAGATGTACTTTCACATTACAAGTCTTAAATTGTGCTAGATTCTGATAAATGATCATTAAACTAAAGGAAAGAAAACAAAACAAATAATTGGCTCAACTCATCAACTGAACTAACCTCTTCTTTCACAGGAAACTTGGTCATCCCCAATGAGAATAATTTGCTTTCTACCTCCTTCTTCTGGAATCAATACACATGACAAAAAATTATTCCCCATATCAGACATTATTCTAAGCTAAGCATTTCACATATGAACTTTTTTTTCTTCTGGAAGTGCCATATATTACTGTGCTGTTTATATGCTTACTGGAAATTCTTCATGAACTCTGTGGGAATTAATGTTGAGATCCAAGGAAGTGTTAATCCATGATGAACAATCCATAGCTGCCAAGTAAAATGAAACAAAGTAGAAAATTCCAACACTTGCTCAAAGCTTTGATTAGCAAAAGCTTTTGCTCAAAGCAAATCAAACCCACTTTCTAGTTTTGTATGAAGTATCTATATTGAGAAGCCTAAACTTTGACAAATTTTTTCGAAGTTAAGCAACTGGGACAAAGCATATATATAGAGGTAAATAGGTAGCAACTAGCAAGCACTTTGAGAAGTCAAGTTGAACAAGGAAAGTGAGTGGAAAGAGACACATGGGGAAATACAATCCAACTTGCTTAATTGAGAAGCTGGCTTGAACAATGAAGCTGGTCCACTTCCTTTTTTTTTTTTTTTTTTTAATAATATAGCAAGTAGTGATACAAGATAAGAAGAACGTGTCAATCCATGTAATGACATTTATATAGATACAGATAGATATATTATAAGATGTTAATTTTTATCCTTTCAAAAAAATAAATGTTAATTTTATACAGACACACAGGACATAAAAATTGAATTGATATTATAATAGTAAAATATTTTTAATAAGTTGAAGTGTATAATTGATTGTGACAGGAAAAAATTCCCTAAAAATATATTTTAATTAAATTCATATATAATAATAATATAATTAATATTAATTAATGATAAAGTGGATCGGAATAGAAGTTGGACGCCGGTGAATTCTTGGTACACAAAACGATGGAAATCAAAATTCAAAGTCAAACAGGCCACTCCAAGTAATATTATTAAATAATGGGACGTGGTGGTTTGGAGACGGAGATAGGGTTTTGAATGATAAAATAAAAATTATGGGTTCAATTAAAATAACCATGTTTATACAAATAGATGTTAAAAAAGCATCAAAGCATTATCCAATTACAAAAGTTACTAACAAAAGTAATCAAATACATTTAGCAATTACTACATATATATAATAAAGGACATTTTAGTAATTTAAGTAACGGGTGCAAATATCCGCGGGTACGGATAGTGTGATATCCGCCCCGCCCCGTTTATAATCGGGTATTAAAATTATCCGTTTATTTTATCCGCGGGTACCCGTTTAACTACCCGCCCCATACCCGTTGTGGATTTTATCCACGGATATCCACGGGTACGGGTAAAATTGTCATCCCTAGTCGATTCAACTGAACCCACGTGTCACCTGACAAGATTATAATTCTCTTTATATTATAAATACTAGACTTTGATCCCGTATCTGTACCGGATAAATCATAACTATTTTTTATTATTTTTTATAAGGTAAACTGTAATATTTTAAATTTATAAATTATTTAAAAGGTGAGATTTGATACATTTATTTAAATTTAAATTTTAATTCACTTAATTTAAATTTAATTTCAACTTTGATAAGATTTATGTAAATACATATTATATGACCTTAAATTTGAAATTAAGATTGAAATAAATTAAATAATTAGATAACGTTAGTTATATTTAAACTTTAATTTTTAGTTATATAAAATAGGTTTAACTATTAAGTAGGTTCATGAACTATTTGGAAATTTTCATAAATTTTTTTTAAGTGGGTCCCTGAACTTATATAAAATTTTCAATGGATCCCTAAAATATTAAATTCGTTAGTGATATGTTGAATTCAACAGAATATTTGTTTTCATCCAAGTTGGATAACCATATCAGCCATTTATGAGTTGTTTGGGTGGAAGATGAACCTTAAGACATTGCCACAATAAAATATAGCAAGATATAACAAGATAAAATGAGATGTAGTAATCGGGGAAGGAAGGAACTATTTGTCCATATGGAGAAGAAGCGATCGTAAGTCACGTTTTGGTTTTCTGGTTCAACATTTTGGCCTCTTCCCTAAATACAAATTTGAAGGGAATTCCAGGTCACGTTTCACGTCAGCAAACTTAACGAACTTTTCAGGGAACCCTGCCCCAGGAACTCGATTGAAAATTCTATATAAGTTTAGGGGTCCAATTAGAAACTTTTTTAATTCAAGGACTCAATTGAAAACTTTACAAAAGTTCTGGATCCCAATTAAAACTTTTTTTTAATATAAAAAATTATTTAAAAATTCTCAAATAATTCAGGAACCTACTCAACAGTTAAACCTATAAAATACAAAAGGAGTGGGGTCCTGCTTGTGGCCCCTTGATTCTTTGTTTTCATGTTTACTATTTGAAACATTTTCCACGTTGCGTGTATTATTAAACTATGCTTAATTTCATATAGCAGACTTGAGTTCTCAATTTTCTACCTTCTACGCGTCACACACACACTTTAACCGATTTCTATCGACACTCATAACAGTTTTTCATAAAGAAAATATAGTGTGTGTCACACACTTTTACATTTTTTTTCTAGAAAAAAAAGTGAGTGAATGATACTATTTTGGTCTTAATTAAGGTGCTTGTTAAAGTGAGTGAATGATACATATTTAGGAAAAAAGTGAGCGAATGACACTTTAACCATGCTTGTCTTGATAAAAAAAAAGACCATGCTTGTTAAGATTTCGGGTTTGAATTTCATAAATAAATAGACGTTAGGAGTCCAACTTGATTTGAATTTATCAGGATTCAATATCTTTTGAAGAAAAGCGTCAGAAATACCAAAATATCTTTAAGGCTCTTCAGACTTCTAACATGAAAATGCATGATTTCTTTCCCAGTATTTTTCACAATGGTATGTGTCTCCACTGCTTTTGTTAGAGGTTAATTTGTTTCAGTTTCTTTATAAACGCAAACATGCCACCGCCGTCCAAAATAAGATTACAATTTATCAAAATATTTAATGTAGGATTGCTATTTCTCAGTCGAACAAAAAAAAAAAGGACACCAAAGAAGAAAAATAAAAACCTGTTAGGTGACTGAAATGATCCTCTACGCAGTTAGCCATTTAAAATTTGACGCAGATTCATATATAAAAATGAACTTGATTTCCTGCACGACTTCCACGCGAAAATTCAAGCAATAAATAAATTGTAGACTCTTGCTACCAATGCCAATATATATGGATATCAACTGTCCTAAAATGATGTTTTATTCATTATTTCATCCATTTAAATTGTGTCATGTTATTTAAAAGTTATATATTTATAATAAATAATATAATTAATTTTTCATCAATTGCCACATGATCTAAGTGGATGAAACAGAGAATGAGACACCATTTTATGACAGATAGTCTCTATCCCTCTATTATATAATCCAAGAGGATACATGCTCTTTGAAAAATGCTAGCATCACACTCCTTATCAACACACTCTCTATTATTGGATGGATTTTATGTGAGACCCATCAAAACATATGGTCCCATATGAAATTCATCAAATAACAGAGGGTGTGTTAAGAAAAATGTGTTAAAGAGTGTGATGTTAGCATTGCTCATGTTCTTTTGGTATCAACGAAAATTAGCTCATCTGATCGACTAATAATAATAGCATAATTTGAATTTTATTTTTAGGTTTGTTTACCCATAAGTAAACTATATATAATTTCACTATATATCTTATTTAGGTTGTTGTTCCTAGAATCGAAACGTGAAACATATCCCCTTGCTTTAAACTTTTTTAAAAAAAAAATTAAAAGCTAAAATACATTTTTAGTCCCTCATGTTTTTCAGTTTGGTGATATTGGTCCCTCTACTTTTTTCTGGCAATTTTAGTCCTCTTATTTTTCAAATCAAGCAAAATTGGTCCCTCCGTTAACTTATCATCCAAAATCTAACGGAGCATCATGGTGGCACATCGTTTCCAACCTTCCATTCCCCGTGTGAAATCCCTGTATCAGTCAAGAACTCCAGGTACCACACAAAAATAATTAAATATTATATTAACATTTCATAACATATTTTAAAATAGAAAATAAGTCATCCCCTGCTTCACTCTTCATCTTCATCCTTCTACTGCACATCCAGTGCGTTTGAAGAGCAACCCAACAATTCTCAAAATTCAAGAACCTTAACCTCAAAATCCATCAATTACTTCCTCTAACAACCAAACAAAATCTGAAAACAAAAATTCCAGAACCATTAGTTCAAGAACCATAATTCGGGTACCCAATCTTGCTCCTCTACACCATGTTTCGGGTCACTACTGGCCAAATCATCTTCGTTGTTGCCATCATCAACCACCACCACAATTTGTTGATGGCTTCAGCCAAGGCAAGAAGCTATTAACATCATCCTCTCTTAGCTTGGAATCTGGCATCCAGATTGGGTTCCGGTGGACGGAGCTAGATCTGGCAGGGGAAGGGAACCCACCGCACTTGTGGCAGCTTGAAACCTCCAAAATATGACAGATTCAGCGGTGGCGGAGAGCTTCAGGAGAGAGAGCGTGACTTCTTTTTGGTGCCTTTGTTGGTGGCGGCAGGAGAGGGAGTAGATTGGGGTGGCGGAGGAGGAGAAACGGAAGTGACGGAGACAGGTGCAGCGGACGAAAGCGAAGAGGCCGAGGACGCAGATAATGGTGTGTCGATACATTCCCCAACCCCAAAACCTAGATATGGTTGTTGCTGAAGGTCCTTTTTTTTCGCCTTTCTTTCATTTTTGCCTGCCTTTGCCTTCATAGCTCAGAAGTTGCTTTAGGAAGAAGATGATATCATGATTAAGTGATTAACAAGTTTTAATTATTTTATTATTTTTACATAGGATATTATTAAAAATATTTTTATGTGGCACATAAGATTCCATGCCGAAATTATGTGTCATTCTATGCTACATCTGTTAGATTTTGGATGATAAGTTAACAGAGGGACCGATTTTGCTTGATTTGAAAAATAGGAGGACTAAAATTACAAGAAAAAAAGTAGGGGGATCAATATCACCAAACTGAAAAACATGAGGGACTAAAAATACATTTTAGCCAAAATTAAAATAATTGCCGTCCTTTGCTCTTAGCTTTTCGTATTTGGTTCATCTTCCTTCCATCTTCCTTTTTTCCTGCTCTTTTATCCTTTTTTTTTATGCATTGAGGATGTATTCAAAAGTACTCATTTTGTTTTTTTACAAAAATTAACAGGAAAATTGAAATGTTGCAACTTTGTAATGTTAAATATTGGCAAGTGCACCAATCGCGATAAATAATAGAGTATGAATAGGGTTGTTAATTCCAGGGTAATTATATTTCAATTACCAACATGTACAAAGGAATCACTAATTAAACCATTGAAGAACACATGAACTGAGATTTGTAATGGAATAACAAATGAATTAAGAACAGTAGTGATGAGTTATAAAATGTGATATGCTAGCATTAAAGAAAAATTTAGAATGTATTGGAGGTTTTCAAAATGAAAGCGGTTATGGTTCAGAATCCTTAAATCCTCTCTTATATAATCAATTCTATCTTGAATCAACCTCTATTCCAACAATTGTATCCTCAATCCCTCGGCAAGTACTCCCTCTGGTCCATATTATAAGCAAAAAATTAATGGAACACACATATTAAAATATCTAATCATTGAATCTTGTAAAAAATTAGGTTTGTTACCTAAATTACCCTTCATTTAAAACTTCAATCTTCATTAAATGAGTCATTGTAATTTTTATTAAATGAAAGATATTTTGGGAATAATATCATTAAACGAGTATTTGGAAAACAAAATTTGCTTATATATTAGATCAAAAACCTTAGGACTTTTTTGCTTATATATTGGACCAGATGGAGTAATCACTCTAGTAGTATCAACTAAGAACCCTAGCTAATTCCTTAGGTGCTCTTAAATCAAACTAAGCATTTAATTCTTAAAAAAAAAAAAACTAAGCATTTAATTAGCTAGCAAAGGAATTCAAACGAATGCACAAATTTCAAATCTTATACCTAGAATTATGTAATTCCTGATAAATTCCATCAGATCTAACTAATTGATAATTGAACAATTAAGTCAAAAGACCAATTCCAATGATGGCCAATCAAGGAAATCATTAAGAACAGAAGAACTTACTCAATCACGATGAATTATGGCTGAATTCAAGAAATGAGTCAGTTACACCAAATTGAAACCAAGATTCATACTAACCTAACCTTAACTTCTCTACAACCTTAAATTACACAAGTTACTTTTATAAGCTAAGTGCTTGTTTGGAAAACCGTTTTGCAAGTTTGCACCCTACAAACGGTGATTCAAACATAGCATAACTTGTTTATTAACTTATTTTCATCTTGTGTCTAAGCACTTTAACATCAAAATCATGTAATTTAGTCATCTCAGATTGATCATGCTAGCTCACTTCTACAATAAGTCAGCACATGTTCATTACAAAACTTAAAAATCTCAAGCAACACATTTTCCCTGAGACAAGTAGTGAGGGAAAAAAAATGAAACAGGGGAATTCAATATAATTATTGTTTTGTCTCAACTTTTGTAATTCAATCAAATATAAATAATGGTATAAAAGACATTTTTTATGAAAAAACTATCGCGCAATACATATGCATAACAATAAGTGGCAACCAGCCAACCACCAACCAGTAAACAAATTATAACATTTTAAAAAAATTATTATATATTGTCAATATAGGGATTTTTTTATATTTAATTATAAATGATCACATCATTAAAAATTATCAAACTTTTATAATAATTAATTTAAGAATCATACATAAATAATTTGTAATTGGTTAATTAATAGGTGAATTCTTTCTTACCCGTGTAAAATTGGATGTCAATTTTACACTACATACATGGTCCAATCAAATTGTGCTAGATAATGCCACATCACTTAAAACATGACAGCTCATTCCTTCCTTGGTCAAACATCTTAGGGGACATATTTGTAAAATTATACTTGTAAGAATTTCCCTTTAATTTGTTCTGTTTTAAAAAATAAAAGTTAAAATCTACTTCATCACTTTCACCCACCAGCAGCACCACCATTTTCAAATGTTAAACACCATGACCTCTGTAACACCCGGGTGTCGATGAGGGTGGGGAGTGGTCGCCGGGGCAAGAAGTCACGGACAAGGAGCGGCTCCTGGCAGGCTTCTAGGCGGAGGGACACATGAATGAACCGATTACACACCCAAATGAGAGGGATCCTGAGATTGTGTAGGTATGGGACTATACAGTTGAGGAAAGCTTATATGAATTGATTGGTACTACCGATACTAACAAGATGCATCTTCTTTTCGGTAGCCCATCACTTAAGAACTCCACAGTTAAGCGTGCTTGACTTAGAGAAATTCCGGGATGGGTGACCTCCTGGGAAGTTTTCCCAGGAAGCGTGTGAGTGAGGACAAAGCATGCTGAAAAGACCCGTGTTGGTTTGTGGGGACAGTCGTCGGTCCATAAAGCAGCCATGGATGTTACAAATGGTATCAGAGCGGCACCTCTCCCAGTACGGTGTGGTTTGGGGACGAACCAAGCGGAAGCTAGTGGGCATGTAACACCCGGGTGCCGACGAGGGCGGGGAGTGGTCGCCGGTGCAAGAAGGCACGGACAAGGAGCGGCTCCTGGCAGGCTTCTAGGCGGAGGGGCACATGAATGAACCGATTACACACCCAAATGAGAGGGATCCTGAGACTGTGTAGGTATGGGACTATACAGTTGAGGAAGACTTATATGAATTGATTGGTACTACCGATACTAACAAGATGCATCTTCTTTTCGGTAGTCATCACTTAAGAACTCCATAGTTAAGCGTGCTTGACTTGGAGAAATTCCGGGATGGGTGACCTCCTGGGAAGTTTTCCCAGGAAGCGTGTGAGAGAGGACAAAGCATGCTAAAAAGACCCATGTTGGTTTGTGGGGACAGTCGTCAGTCCATAAAGCAGTCAGGGATGTTACAACCTCTATAACCAAGACCAACCTCCAACTAGAAAGTCAGGGACAACTTGGTGTTTCTTGGCAGGAGACATAGTGTAATATCCCAACTTTCACAAGGATACTATTGAGTAATAATATATAAACATGGTTATAACATCAGGAATAATAGTTGAACATAGGAAATTTTGAAAATAAGTGAAACAAATTTCTACAAGATATTTTTGTAGAGTTGAACATATAATTGGAATTAATTTAATACAAATAACCATTTAGCCCCTAATCAACAATTCAATTTCATGTAAACATTGACTCCTAGTAAGACTCCAACTTTGATCCGACTGTGAAAACTAACGTATCTTGGGACACTATTGGGTGACTGTCAAGCAATCTCCCGAACTTGCTTATCAGTTTCCAATGTGTACCTGTTATCTGAAACAAAGAGGAGCCTAGTGAGAAATGAATCTCAATGAGTTCCTGCTTCAAGCAAAGCATATTAGTAATAATATATTATGTTTAATTGTCCTCGTTGAGTTATACATACTTACTCATATGCACACATATCATAATTAACCTCACGTAGTGGTAAAGTTTCTCATAGCCAACTTACCTCTCCATTTTGCCAGGCGTGTACTCCGTGGACTAAAGCAGGCTAAAGTAGGACTACTCGACTTTCTACCACTACGGAATTATTCTGTTATAACTCACCCTTTCATCACCAGCTCTTTCTACTGGGTCCTTACTTGGATTGAGTTATTTACTGAATGTGAATCTAAGCATAGACATTTTAAGGAAAGAAACCTTTACTAGGTACCTCAAGTGTGAGCGGAAATAAGGCACGCGTAGTTTAAACTGGTTGATATGACAGTCAGAGCTTTATGACAACAATCAGGCGTCCCTTAATTACTAGTACCATATCCTAGCCTCCAAAAAAATGAAGTACTTAACATCTCACCCACAAGAATATTGTGGCCTTAAATAATGGCTAGAATAGTTTTGAAACCTTAAGTTTCACTAAACATAGACCATCTTAAGTTTTTAATGCCATGCTATGATTCATTTTCTCATACTCTTCTCTAATGGAAGTCAAATGCATTAAATATTCATCAACCATACCAAGATGATACCTTCATTAAACATGCATAAAAATGCAAAGAGTGAAGACATAGCACAAATGGAAATGTCACACCTTCATATTGCAATTCATACCAACCAAATCATCATGCAACAACCACTAAGTTAGATCATACAGCCACGAAGAACACCATACCAATTGCACATATACATTTTATTCATGGTTGGACAGAATTAAAACACATAGAAATCTATTTCACACAATTCAAGTACCATATGCTCAAAGTTATGTAAACAGAATTTTGCAGCAAAATGGAACTGGGTTTTCACCATAAAAACTTCATCAAAATCAGAACTTCCAGAGCCTAAATTGTAACACCATAAGTCTATTTTCTATTAAAACCGGAATTAACACAATCCAATATTAGTACAATTTACTACAATTTAAATACTAAAACAATATCAGTTCAGAGTTTTCAGTACCAACAATAACTTGCATGTCATTTTTCGCCTTTTATACCTAATGAAATCGAACCATTCCAGAGCCCATTTCGAAGGAAAATGAGTCTACTTTCTAATGGTACAAAAATTACTTAGAAATAAACCCTGTAGAGGAAGTTATGGATGAAACACTAACATGGGTACATTACCGGTTTGAAGGATTGACAGCCCCTTGGAAATTTTTCATCCACAACCACCCCTAATCAACATGAAATCAAAACCTCATTGTTACAAAGCATATATCAGTTCAGAACAAACATTCTACCAAAGCAATTTAAACAATCTAACAAGTAATTGGGATTTATGGTTACCCAATGTTACAAACAATAAGAACTCACATAACCAAGTAGCGAATTGAAGGTGGTGAGTGTTGATCTCCCTGTGCTTCCTAATCTAACTTGTTCTTCAGTTTTCGAAATTTTATTTGAAGGAAGCTAGAGGTCTTGCATGTTGTCCTTCTTGTTTGATTTAGGGTTTCAAAATTGATTTGGGGATTTTCTTGAATCTAGAAAGAAACAAGGGGTAAACACTTACCCAACAAGGAGAGGAAGAGATGGTGGCGACTGAGGTGGTGAGTTGATGGAGGAAGAAGAAGAAGAAGGGAGTTTTTCAGAAAATGGAAAGTGAGGGTGAGGGAGAGTCTTTGTGATTTATTTAAGAGAGGAGAGGGGTATGCATAGTAAAATAGGGGGTGTGACTAGCTAATTAATAAAATAAGTTTTTTTTGAAATAAATAAAATATTTGTGATATCTTAGAGTTAGGTGCTTTCATAAAATAAATTCTACCCTTTGTAAATCTCAAAATAATTATATTTTCTTACTAAAATGTCTCTTAGCCAAATAATATAATTTGAAACTAAATTATAAAATATCATTTTATAATTATCAAACACAAATAATTATCACTGTACAAAATAAATTGAACAGTTTAATAATAATTATCCCGCTTCTAAAACTGGTATATGACACATAGGCAAAACTAGGACCAACAAACCAAGAATCCGCTCGTCGACACAACCAAGACCAGATCTGCTAGCTGGACGTCATGACGACAGACGACGCGGCAGAGGCTGAGAAAACAGTGGGACACATCGGTTCGTGACTGGTACGCGTCTCTACGACACTGTGGTGCTGGTGGAGGGGTGCGCGATCTGGTTCGCAGTTGTTCTACCGAATGGTGGCGGCCGCAGGGAGAGGCTTGACGTAGTATCGATGAGCGGTGCATGGCCGGATTCTTGGCAAGATCAGCTGTGCCTGATTTTCTAATGGGAGGTTGGTCTTGGTTGTAGAGGTCATGGTGTTTAACGTTTGGAAATGATGGTGCTGCTAGTGGGTGTAACTGATGAAGTAGGTTATTTTAATTTTTTAAAACAGAAAAATTAAAGGGAAATTCTTACAAGTATGATTTTACAAATATGCCTTCTAAGATGTTTCACTAAGGAAGGAATGAGATGTCATATTTTAAGTGATGTGAGATTACTTGGTATAATTTGATTGGACCATGGGTATGAAAGAATTCACCTAATTAATATTGTGAAAATCATTATACATTTCAATTAAACCCTTAAAAAAAGTGTTTTGCAAAATATGGAAGTCTTTGATTTTGTCGTTTTGCATGGATCATATAAAAGAGTTCATAGGATTGATCGAATAAAAAGTCAAAGAGACCTAATGGAAGAAAGTTCAAGAAGTAATTAAGACCACACTGATGGACCATATGACATAATGAATCAAGGTCTCCATATATATTTAGCTAATTGGTCAATCAATCCATTGAATCCAGCCTAGACCTTTCTCACGGCATGTTCCAATTAATGGATGGACGTTTTTTCTCTCTCATGTCCACGTCCAATTAATTATAAAGCACCCAAATATGGACAATTTCATCCTTGGAATTCAATGTTGTGGTCTCACTTCTCAACACATGCCTGAGAAAAAAAGAAAAACCACTAGCTGTTTTGTTATTTTGCCTGTATATGTATGGAGGCGCATCTAGTGCGTGCGTTCAACTGCTAGACTACTTGACCATAAGCCTGTCCTTGACTCTTTGGTTTGGTTTCAACAGAGAGATTTGATTTTTTTGGTTTCAATTAGGATAGACTATTCGTGATCAAGTTGGGCTGAGTTTCACCTAATATTTTGATCGACAATACTAATCAGTATCTTTTAAGAATTGGTTAAGGATTTAAAATAAGAAAGTTTATATAAAAAAAATGGTGTATTCAATATACGAGTATCTTAAGGTCATTCGTTAAAGAATCAAGAAAAAAAACTTTGTATTAAGAATTGGTGTATTTAATATTTGAAGAAGTTAAATACTTAGTTTTCCTGTGAAAAATTGCTTCTTACGATTCCTTAAAGAGTGTTCTTAGGACACTCGTTAGCATGACCGTTCAATATATTGATAAGTATTATATTTAGTTTTTCCATACAATTTTTTTTTATGATTTTCTTAATAATACTCTTAAGACATTCATTAACAAGATGTTAATTTGATTATATAAAATATTTAATATTCTAATCTAAATTTATTGATTCTCATCAGGGTCGAGACCAGGTCAACTTGAAATTTGGATAAAGGGTACAAGTTTAGACTTTAGATACTATGTGTGAGTTATAAACTATAGAAATAAATATTTTATATTATATTTTTCATATAAATTATATTAATATAAAAACATTATTATTTATTATGAATGATATATGAACTTAAGCTAATTTTTTTTAAGATAATTTCAAAACTATAGCCAATCTTATAATATTATGTAAAATTCGGTCTTGTCAAATTAATTTAAAGTATAACTCAAACCAAATAGAGAAAACACAAAAGTTTAGATTTTTAGAAACTTAGACATTTTTGTTTCAAAAAAAAGAAAAAGAAAAGAAACTTAGACATTTCAGTTAATGTCTAGTACGTCAAGCTCCATTATGAGGGTGTTTTGAATCTTGAAATATCATCTAATATTGATTTAATCGGTACGTATTATCAGTACATAGTAAACCAATTATGAATTGCTATATTATTAAAAATGGTTAAATCTTAGAGTTTAATTGCTATATAATATAAATGTAAAGTTTTTTATATTATCAATTAATTACAAATCATGATATGGATGCTTTTTAAGTTTGTTATGACAAGAGTCAAAGATTTTTTAATGATATAGTGATATGTAATTGATTGACAGTGTAAAAAATATTTACACTGACGGTATCTAACAATTAAACACTTAATCTTATCCTAACTATCTTAAAATTTATTCATACCGTGATTTGTAATTAGTTAACAATATTAAAAACTTTACACTAAAAATACATACCAATTAAACACATAATATTCAATCAGGTCAAACCAATTTGAATTATAACTCAAACCTGACTTAAAAAAATATATATATACAAATTTAGATATTTTTTACAACACAAATTTAGATTTTTATGGAATTGATGTGAAAAGAATTGATTTGTGTTATAATGATATTTTAAAAGTGAGTTTATAAAAATTAATTTTATTTGGATGATAAGCTAAAATCAATTTTGAGGTATGAATATAAATAATTTTGGGGTCTCACACCAAGAATCAATTCTACTTAAAGGAATAGTCGTTAGGAGATTTTTACTTCTACTAAAATTAATTTTACCCGACTCAAAATCGATTTTGTTGAACATAAAATTTAAAACAAACACATTCATTTGGTATGTTTTAAGAAAAAACCAAAGATGCATTGATGTTCATTTTTTGTACACAGATATATTTAATTCGTGTTTAAAATTCATTGATGTATTTGTGTGTACATCAACGTAAAACCACTTTCTAAGCCAAAATTTTTTAATATACAAATGCATATTTAAATACACAGATGAAATTCTTCCAAAACACATTTTTGTAAGAAAACATTTAAATACATCGATGTACTATCTTAATACATCGATGTACATGTGGAAAACTTTGATTTTCTGACTTTTTTTTTGCTGTTATTAAGTCATTAAAATGATTAATTACACTTGATTACATGTTTTAATACTTTGGAACGTTTCTTCTTCATTTGGCTATAAAATGTGAGTTTTGAAAATGATTTTACAGAGATAAAATTTGATTTGTATTTAATTTGAAATGTTTGATATACTTGATTAGAGAATAAAATATTGTTTATGAAAAAAGTTGTTATATATTCCGAAAGTTTAAGCATTATGAGAAAAATTGATTATTTTTATATAATAAGAGGAAAAACATTTTGCCTTTAGCCAAATAACTTTTTCAATTATTTTATATGTCTTTTGATAAATTAATATATAAAAGAATTTTTTATACAATTCAAGTAATATAAATGATCTTAAAATTATTTTTAAATTAATGTATAAAATATAAATTCATCAAAATGGATTATATAGAAAATTATTAAATATAAATGGATTATACAAACTGGTTAAAAAGGACAAGAGAGAATGGCTTTTTCATTTTCAATTCAACGGGAGAAGCAAAATAGTACAAAAAAACAATGGGAAGGAGCAGAGGAACAATTACACTTTGGGTGCGTTTGGGTAAACAACTTAATTAAGAGTTTATGACATAAGACCTTATTAAGAGTTTAGCGCTTAAAGAAAGAAAAAGAAAGTAAGGGGCATGAGAGGATTCAAACAGTGAAAAACACGGAGAGGGTGTTTAGTGTATAAGCTCTTATGATAATTCCATAAGCTTCTCCCAGTGATTTATGAAAATAAGTCAAAAACTCCTTATGGGATGACATAAGTTATTTTTATAAGCTCTGCCAACGCAAAAACTATGCCACGATAAAAGGAGCTTAAAAAGCTCTTCCGCCCCCTCCAAAAAAGAACCACCAAAAAACAAACCATCCATAAGAACTTATGTCATCAGATAAGTCAAAAGGAGCTTAAATAAGCTCTTCCAAACGCCACTTATTTGAATTCAGAAAGATTGTAGTTGGAAAGAATTTGAACATAATACTGGAGACACCGTGGTGTCTTTTTTGTTTTTTTGATGTATTTTGGCAAAGCCTTTCCCCCCCCCCCCCCCCAGAGAGGGAGCCCATCAAACCACCCAAACCCCCACCCCCAAAAAACCCCATAACGAAAAATGAGATGAGATAGAGTGGAGAGAGAGTAGAGAGAAAGATAGTAGAGGGAAAGAATTTGAACATAATAAAGATAATATTTAATTTTTTTAGTTATTTTATTTTTAAAAATATTTTATGGATGGATAAAAGAGATAAAAAAAAGAGAGAAGAAAAAAAACAAGCATTAGACGTAGCCCCAATAAAAATTCCCCACTCTATATACAAAAATTATAAAATGTAAATGAGAGACAAAAATAAATATATATGATATCACATACGATATCTAAAATTTGTGTTCAAATAATACAACTCGATGGAAATACGTTACACGTAGATAGCCGCATGATAATTGACAAATTCTTCTTAATTGTCATTCTGACTACTACAATCGTAGCTTAATCCCTTTATATTTGGACTGCTAGAACTACGAGTATGTTAAAGGCAAAACTATTTAACAATAACGAAAGTTAGACCCTAGAAGCAATTTCCTGATCCAGCTTGTGATAAATTCTCGAATGCCATCTATTACACACATGCACAAGCTAACACACGAACGATCATTTTTTTCCAAACCGTTTTCATCACTTTCTTTTGCAATAAAAAGTTTGGGGGATATATGTGGTTATGATCCTATTCTCAAAGATTAGAGCATGCCGCAAATTTCAATAAAAATTTACTATGGTGCTTAGCAATGATTTAACAATGAAGGTTCATCTTTAATAAAAATCAAATCCATATGATGAAGCTGTTGATCAAACATCTTAGTTGAGTCAAATGCCATTTCATTTGTTCTTCCAATCACTTCAATGTCAAAAAGAACAAAAGTTGGGAGACAAGCAAATGTCATTGTTAATTGATGTCATGCATGACATAAGCATCGTCAATGCCGGTGATGCGCTGCATATTTTTACAATTTGATTATTTGAATACACACGTGCATTTTAATTTTATATATATATATATATATAAATAATGGGGTTAAATACCCATTTCGATCCGTAAAAAAATATGCGGTGTCCATTTCAGTCCCTGAAAAAAATTTTATTCTATTAGTCCCTGATAAATACTAACATAGGACAAGCTAGTCCATACGTTGACTTCCGTTATCCAACCTCTGTTACTTTGATGACATGACCGTTAAGTTGTCCTAGTTGTAGGTTATTTTTGACTATGTGAAATTAATTTTTTTTTTCAATTTTTTAATGTTACAAAAGAGATAAAACGTTGTCGTTTGGTCATAGGGAAAGAGCTCTCCTTCTTCTTTCTTGTGTCTCCGAATCAAAACCAGACAAAGACAAACACCAGTCTCAACAATCAAAAAATCTTAGTCCACTTTCTAACCAGTCTCAACAAATAAAAAAATCCCCACCCATCACCCGTAAACCCACATTGTAACATCTTTTGGGCATTACCTTCTAATCATATGTAGAAATAAATTAAAAAAGAAAGTTAGCTGGTTGATTTCGAAAAATATTTTTTGATATTTTTCATACAAAAAATAGGGGAAATTTTTTTCTTTTCCTTTGGAGTACTTAGAAAAAAAGTGCACGGAATACAAAAAAAAAATCATGCCATGCTTAATAACACACAACAACTAGATTCATTTATAAATCAAAACACCTCAACATACAACTTTCAAGAAATAATTTTTCGTACTGAAATTTATAAGATCATTACAAAGCTCTTCAAAACCACCTATAGTAACTTTCTTAAAACCCCTGTCCCGAAGGGAAACATCCTAAGCTGGTCATTTTAAAGGACAACTACTAAAAAGAACTCCATAGTTCTCACCATTACGACAATCACCCACTTCAAGGATCGAGATTAATATCCCCCAAGTGAGGTTAGGAACTTCTCGGCATCTACCCGCTCTTGTGTGCCAAGGGTACAACAGCAAGGAACCAGGAAAACCTGATATATTGTAAGGGTGAGATATCAATATATGGATGAATTATGACGACTGCATGCCCAAGCACAGCAACAGATACGGACAAATATACATATTCATCATATAAAATTTCAAAAATAATCATATCAATCAACAATCGTCATCGTTTTTGAGACCATGTGTAACACCCTTCGTTACATTAGTAACCCAAAACAAAATCAATGAAAAATCCTTTAAATAGTTTAAAATTAAACAAACGTGTCATGAAATTTTCGCGACTTAATCGGGTCTGAAAATACCTCATATTAATTAAAATAGATTAAAGTATCCAAGCGATAATATATTAGTAAATCCATACATCCAAATAAAAACCCCAAGCCTAAAAAATCGGGCGTCTACTAATAAACCCAACGATAAATAAATAAAAATGTCTAGCCACATACGGCTCCTTATTTAAGACAATACTAACCAAGCTAGGAATAATAACTAAGAAAATTCGCTGGGTCTTCAATCCTCTTCAGTTTCAGTGACGTCGTTCTCATGCTTTGAAAACAACACTTTTAATGAGACATAATCCCGGTGAATAAAAATCATTTAATGAAAAGGTTCGCAAATAGTGTTGTTCTCAGTCGGCGCGGTAACCGGAAAAACATTCATGGTACCCGCTAATTTTTAAAATATTGAATATAATAAACCTCCAAAATAATAAATATATATATAAATAAAATTAATGTCAAGCATTTAAAGCACAAACTCATAAACTCAGCAACGGTCACATCTCATTGCATTTTATCACATTCACCATGCAAACTCTACACAATGCAACTCCACGAACATGACTCGGTGATTCCCAGAATCACTTAACTTGACTCTTTGGTTCCTAGAACCGGTGTGAATCCCAGATCCACTAAGGTCTATGAGCTCATATCCATGCAATGGCGTCCCACTGCCTTCCCCATCCCAGATGGAGGTATCTAATAATATTCCATCCCAGATGTGAATATTTTAATCATCTGATATCCCATCCTAGATGGTGATATCTCCATCCTATTCCCGGAATAGAATGTAGAACCGTCATCCCTTCCCGGAAGGTGATAACCGACTCATATACACTATGCAATATGTCATCCCAGATGACTACCAAAATTTTATCAAACTCCATGGCATCAATTTCATGAACACTGTAACAGATTTATAACACAACTATCATGACAAATTAATATTGAATTTAATATGTTTATTATAATACCAATATTCTAATGTAACCGACTTTTAAACACAAGAACCCAAGCATGCAACAGGTGTTTCACCTGTTCACCACTACAACAACATTATTAACATATATAAGGTACAAAAAGTCTAGCGTGAAATTCAAAATAATTTGCATTCAAATGGCATTTACAATTTTATAAAAAGTAGATTAGATAAGCCAAAAGGACAAATTTAGTACATAATAGCTTAAACATAAGCATGTATAGCATTGCCACACAAAAATATATTCTTTGATAAAAAATCAATTATCAAATGGTGAGATGTTTTAAGAATCTCAAAATCAAGAACCCTAACATATTTTACTATTTCAGAAAAGACAAAGTTACTTGTAGAAGCCTCAAATTAATTGTATCATGAAAGTGTGAGAAAATTTATTTTTACTCACCTTTTGCAGACCTCCAATGTGCTCTAAAAATTACGTATGATAAGAATTTGCGCTTCCCTAAAAATTTCTCTCCCGTTCGATGGCGGTCTTGGATCTATGTTGTTACGGTTGTACCGGCAAGTAAGAAAAGAACGTATGTGCGGTGCGCAGTGAGAGCAATTTATATAGGTACAGTGCGTTAAGCACAGTAACCTAGCGCACAGTAAGCTATATATATCTTTTTGGTTTTATGATCTCCTTTTTTTTGCGCAAGTCCACTATTCACACATATATATATATTAATTCTCTTTTTTTTCATATATTAATTTTAATTTAATATTTCTTTTGTATTCACTAATCAATTCTAATAGATTTTATACTAATAAATTCTCACCACTAAACCTCTTAATTAATCATATTTTATTTTTATTATATCATTATTATTATTATTTTTTTATAACTTAATCTTTTTTTTTAAATTAATTATATTAGAATTTTAGGATGTTACATTTTCTCCCCTCCTTAAAGAATTTCGTCCCCGAAATTCGCCTCATACTCACGCACTCATTTTAACATATGGCATATTCAAACTTAAAGGTTACCATACCTTAGATAATAAAATCTAGGTATTGACGTACGATGTCCTCCTCCATCTCCCAAGTGGCTTCCTCAGGAGTCAATCTGTCCCATAACACTTTCACCAATGGAATCGCCTTGTTCCTTAGAGTCTTAGTGCTCTTGTCCAGGATTTGACAAGGCTTTGACTTATAGATCAAATTATCCTTCAATTGTACAGACTCAGGAGCTATCACATGAGATTCATCGGGCACATATTTTCTGAGTTGCGACACATGGAAAACATCATGAAGGTTTGCCAACTGTGGCGGAAGAGCCAATTGATAAGCAACAGGCCCGACTCTTTTAAGGGTTTGGAAAGGTCCCATAAAACGAGGATTTAGCTTGCGGACTTTCATCGACCTCCCTACCCCCGTCTTAGGAGTGACTCTAAAAAATACATGCTCACCTTCCTGGAATTCTAGAGGCTTTATCCTTTTGTCGGCATAGCTCTTTTGTCTACTTCGCACCGTGCGCATCCTCTCCCTAATCATTTTGATTCTCTCGGAGGTTTCCTGGACCAATTCAGGTCCTATCAAGGTTTTCTCTCCTACCTCACACAACATAAAGGGGACCTACACTTCCTCCCATATAGGGCCTCATATGGTGCCATGCCTATACTAGCATGATAACTATTGTTATACGCAAACTCAATGAGAGGTAGGAACCTATCCCAACTCCCTCCTTCATCCAAGACACACACTCTAAGCATGTCCTCAAGGGTCTGAATGGTCCGCTCTGACTGACCATCCGTTTGGGGGTGATAGGCCGTGCTAAGGTTTAACTTAGTCCCAGAGGCTTGTCGAAAAGCTCTCCAAAATCTAGAGGTAAACATTGGGTCTCTATCTGACACTATAGATGTGGGTATCCCATGAAGCTTGATTATTTCCTTGATATAGAGGTATGCCAACTTGTCTAAGCTATAGGTTGCCTTAATTGGCAAGAAGTGGGCAGACTTGGTCAACCTATCCACTATCACCCAAATGGCGTCTAAGCCCAAACGTGTCTTAGGTAACCCCATCACAAAGTCCATAGAAGTTCTCTCCCACTTCCATTCTGGAATCTCCAAGGACTGCAACAACCCCGAAGGCTTCTGATGTTCTATCTTAACCTTTTGGCACACTAAACACCTAGCTACGAAGCTAGCCACATCCTTTTTCATTCCTGGCCACCAATACATCCTCTTAAGGTCTTGGTACATCTTAGTTATCCCAGGATGTATGGTAAACTTTCCCTTATGAGCCTCCTCTAATATCTTCTCTCTAAGGCTCCCCTCCTTAGGAACAATGATCCTATTCTTAAACTTCACTAGCCCATCGACAGACAACTCATAACCTTCTTGTCCCAATCGAGACTGCAATTCCTGGTCTAAAAGTTGTTCCCGCCTAACCTCACCTCTAAGGTCACTATTAATCTCCAACCTATTCAACTTCAAGCTTAAGACATTTAAGGACACATCCAACACCTCCAGATTCATGTCCCTAAACTCCTCCATGAGGTTCAGCTCTTGCACCATCAAGCTCGACACGTGTAGGGACTTCCTACTCAAAGCACACTAGTGGAAAATATACATTAGACGGTAAAGGTTTACGTCAGTTAACCAAAAACTAGACGTTAAAAAGGGGGCGGTGGCAGTTTTGTAAATATCAGACTTCATTAATTCACTGTTAACGTCAGTTGTTTTAAGGACTGACGTTAAAAGTGAGGCGGTGGCAGTTTTTGTAAATATGAAATCATTATTTGCGTCAGTTGTTTAATAAACTGACGTTAAAAGTGTTTTCCAAGAAATTATTAAAACTTTTAACGTCAGTTGTTTATAAAACTGACGTTAGAAGTGTGATTTTTACTTCAATTAAATAAATAACTGACGTAAATAATCAACTCATTCCTATCTTTCTTTCGTTGTCATCTCCCTGTTGTCACTCTTAACGTAGATCATCACTCCATATAGTGCAGTTTATTTCTAATCTTTTTTTTCAAAAAACTTTATTTTTAATCTTAATTAATTAGCTTGAATTAGTAAATTAACAAATTCTTGTGCAAATTAAAATAAATAAACACTTAACATAAAACAAGTTATATATGTATAATCAAATCGTATCTCATTGAAGCGATTCATAAGTTACAATTACATGTTTAAAAGATAAAAAATTTCCGCAAGATAGCACTAAAATATAAAAAAGTTTCTGCTTCAACATCATTTTCTTCTCAGTCCTGTCCTCAGAATCTCCAACATTGAATGCATCCCCTCCCTCATTTGAAGTCGATGCTCCATCTGAATCCACAGTCACTTTGGAGCCGTGGCAGAATGAAGGGTGCACTCGATCTGTTTCAGCAATATTCTTGGAACAGTCACTTGGTTCCAAAGCTGAGGTTTTGGAACTGTAGCTGCTGATTCTCCAGAAGGATGATGGTGTGTGCAATTCACATAATGCGATTTACACACCCTTATCACCCATGTAATGCGATTTACACAACCTCAGAAGTTGTTTGACCATTAAGACAGAGACCTTTAAGTCTAGGTATAGGAAGAAAGAGTGATGAAGTTAATCTCCATGGCAGAGCCATATTGTGAAGCAGAAAATTAAAATTAAAGGAAGGAAGGAAGCTATTTATAGGAGTAGGGGATGAAGTTATTAGGCGTCGTAAGCTGCTAAAAAATTAAATTGATCATTAAGAGCATTAGGTTCCAAGGCGCATTGGGAGTTGGCAGTCATATATTATAAACGTGCAGAAAAGAAAACGCCCGAAGGAATAGGAAGAAACTTATACACTTTTAACGTCAGTTGTTGAATAAAACTGACGTTCAAAGTGTTTTTAAAATAAAAAATATTTATTTTTAACGTCAGTTGTTTATACAACTGACGTTAAACGTGTGATTTTTACTTCAGTTAAATAAACAGCTGACGTAAATAATCCTATATCCCTATCTGAAATGCGCGCCCTGTTGTCACACACAGGTCTGTTAACGTCAGTTGTTGAATAAAACTGAAGTTAAAAGTGTTTTTAAAATAAAAAATATTTATTTTTAACGTCTGTTGTTTATACAATTGACGTTAAAAGTGTGATTTTTACTTCAGTTAAATAAATAGCTGACGTAAATAATCCTATATCCCTAGCTATCTGAAATGCCCTGTTGTCACTCAATTAACACAGGTCTCAGAGCCATTTTGTGAAGGAATAGAAATATAGAGGAAAAGAAGAGGCGAGATATGATCACATTACAGAAGAATGTTACTTTATACAGAGACACAACACTTTTAACGTCAGTTGTATTTAACAACGGACGTTAAAAGTGTTTTTTAAAAAAATATTAATATTTAACGTCAGTTTGTTAATAAAACTGACGTTAAAAAATTAATTTTAACATCAGTTTTTTAATACAACTGACGTTAAATGTTGTTTTAATATGTTTCCACCCGCGCGCCTTCTGCACTTCGCTCTGTACGTACGTCTCTTTTCTCTTTTCATCACGCTCAACCCTAAATCACTCTCAACCCTCACTCTCACTCTCACCCAGCACAAAACCCTAATCGCGAGCTCATCTCCACCGCAACCACCGCGAGGGCTTCTTCGCCACCACCGTGAGGTACACTATTAACCCTAACTCTGTCTTTCCATTCATTCTTTGCAATAACTTGACGTACATCTCTCTTTATCCTTCCCGCGCACTAACTCTCCTTATCCCTCTGCTCTCAGTAACCACATCGAACGCTGGCCACCACTCGAGCTCCCCTCCCCACCACCACGCGAGCACCTATTTCTGGTGAGTATTTAGGGCACATTTTTGTATTTTTGGTTTTGAGTGTATGTTGAAACTATAGTGTCAGTAGTTGAAACTTGAAACCGTGAGTTTGAGTTGTTTGGAATGTACGTCTCTGTTTTTTGTTTTGAGTGCATGTTGCTCTGCTGGTTGATCTGTCACGACCGTGATGCTAATCACGGCTAGGCCGTGATGCTAATCCGGCAGGCCGTGATCGATTCGCACTAGGTGATGGCATGGTCTGTTCGGTTGGCACGTTACGCGTGATGGACATCACTGCCAGGCCGTGACCAGTGCTTGGCAATTAATCTTTAAAAACTATAGTTTTCAATCTCCCGTATTGTCCTTATATTGGATATATATATGTTTTGTATATCTACAGGACCTATCTAGTTATGGATCGTAGTTGGATGGTTTGTAAGCGTACTAGTGCTGAGTATTTGAAGGGGGTGGGAGAATTTATAGAATTTGCTCAAAGGAATGTTCCTAATAGTAATGGAATGTTCTGTTGTCCTTGTGTCAAGTGTTTGAATACGAGGAAATGTACGGTGAAGGATATACGTACTCATTTGATTTGTGAAGGGATTTGCTTGAGTTATACAAGATGAATATGGCATAGTGATATGTTGTTGAGTAGTAATACGGCGAGTGTCTCCCAAAGTGAGGATGTTGACGTAGATATGGAGGATGATCGAGTAGAGGACATGATCCGTGATATTGGACAAGAATCTTTTCATCGAGCGCATGTGTATGATAGGTTGTGCGGTGATGCGGATAAGCCTTTATATCCAGGGTGTACTACTCATACACGGTTGTCGGCGGTGCTAAAATTGGTTTGTGTGAAGGCGAGAAATGGTTGGAGCGATAAAAGCTTCACGGAATTGCTTGAATTGTTGAAAGACTTGCTTCCGGAGGACAACACATTGCCTGACCGTAACTATGAGGCCAAGAAGGTATTGTGTCCTATGGGTATGGAGTATAAGAAGATACACGCATGCCCCAATGATTGCATATTGTACACCGGTGTTCATGAAGACAAACACGATTGCCCCAAATGTGGGTTATCACGATACAAAGTGAAGGGTGGTGATGATGATGATGATGTTGATGATGTGAGAAAAAAGGGTCCTCCTGCGAAGGTGTTGTGGTATCTTCCAATAATTCCAAGGTTCAAGCGATTGTTTGCCAATGCGAAAGATGCGAAGAATCTTAGATGGCATAATGATGAGAGGAAACGTGATGGAAAGGTTCGTCATCCTGCTGATTCTATTCAATGGAAGAATATCGATACTATGTTTCTGGATTTCGCCGATGAGCCAAGAAACCTAAGGCTTGGACTTGCTATGATGGAATGAATCCTTATGGTAACATGAGTAGTATTCATAGTTCATGGCCTGTTCTGTTGGTGATTTACAACATGCCCCCTTGGTTGTGCATGAAGCGCAAATACATGATGTTGTCTATGATGATTTCGGGCCCAAAGCAACCGGGAAATGACTTAGATGTTTATCTAGGTCCCTTGATTGAAGACTTGAAAACATTGTGGGTGGAAGGTGTTGATGTAGTTGATGGGTATTCTCACGAGACTTTCAAGCTTCGTGCCATGTTATTTTGCACCATCAACGACTTTCCAGCATACGGTAACTTGTCCGGGTACAGTGTCAAGGGGCATAAAGCATGCCCTATATGTGAAGAAGGCACATGCTACACTCAGTTGCATCATGGAAAGAAGACGGTTTACCTTGGGCATCGGAGATTTCTTAGACGTGATCACCCATATCGTAAGATGAAAAAAGCTTTTAATGGATGCCAAGAGATAGAAGAAGCACCGGCGGCCTTAATTGGAGAGCAGGTTTATCAGAGGGTAAAGGACATCGATGTTATATTCGGCAAGTCCAAAAAGAAAGGTAAAGCTGTTGAGAAAAACATATGGAAGAAGAGGTCGATATTCTTTGATCTTCTATACTGGCGCAAGCTTGATGTCAGACACTGCATTGATGTGATGCATGTGGAGAAAAATGTGTGTGATAGTGTGATCGGGACGCTTCTCAACATTCAGGGCAAGACAAAGGATGGTGTGAATGCTCGTCTCGACCTCGTTGCTATGGGTATACGAGAGCAGTTAGCTCCAGTTGTTGAGGATGGTAAGCGGACTTATTTGCCGCCAAAGATGTCATACTTTGTCAAAAAAAAGAGAGACAAAGTTTTGCGGGTGTCTTCAGTGGCATCAAAGTTCCACATGGTTACTCTTCAAATATGAAGAGGCTTGTCTCTAGTGATCTTAAATTGGTTGGCTTGAAGTCTCATGATTGTCACATCTTGATGCAACAACTTCTGCCCGTTGCTATTCGTGGTATTGCTACAAAAAATGTGATACATGCCATTACTCGGTTGTGCTCATTCTTCAATTCTATATGTAGCAAAGTCGTTGACCCCCGTATGTTGGATGACTTGGAAGTTGAGGCTGCTACAATCTTGTGCCAATTGGAGATGTATTTTCCTCCTTCCTTATTCGACATAATGGTTCACTTAATTGTTCATTTGGTGAGGGAGATTAGATTATGTGGGCCGGTTTTTCTAAGATGGATGTACCCAGTTGAGCGCTACATGAAGATCTTGAAAGGGTACGTGAAGAATCCTCATCGTCCGGAAGCATCTATTGTTCAAAGGTATGTTGCAGAAGAAGCTATTGAGTTTTGTTCGGACTACCTTCATAACACGGATCCTATAGGGGTTCCTAAGCCTCGGCATGATGAGATCAGATGTCAAGGTAAGGGTACACATGGCTTAAGAATTAATAGGAAGGATCGGGAGGAAGTGCTTCAAGAACATTTGTATGTATTGAACAACATCGAATGTGTTCAACCTTTCTTATTTGAACATAAAAGAAAAGTCATTCAAGAAAACCCTCGAATGAGCGAAAGGTGGTTGTTGAACAAGCATAACAAGACTTTCTTACCATGGTTCAAGGAAGAAATGCTTAAGG
Organism: Sophora flavescens; assembly: GCA_030762895.1. Classification (NCBI taxonomy): domain Eukaryota; kingdom Viridiplantae; phylum Streptophyta; class Magnoliopsida; order Fabales; family Fabaceae; genus Sophora; species Sophora flavescens. Next base: position 5,104,623 of record CM061070.1, read on the forward strand.
ATGGTAGTACTGCTTCTGATGACGTAAAATGGCTAGCACGCGGGCCTAACTTCAACGTCATATGTTGGAGCGGATACGACATAAATAACTTTTCCTTTTATACAAAGGAACAAGATAACAAGAGTACCATGCAAAATAGTGGGGTTATGATCGTGGCCGAAGCAATGCACTTCTCTAGTGCAAAGGACACAAAACCCGTTACAGCACCGACACCTTACTTTGGATATATTGAAGATATTTGGGTGCTCGATTACACTAAGCTTACGGTTCCGGTATTTAAATGTAAGTGGGTTGATATTAACGGTGGTGTACAAACCGACGAATTGGGGTTCTGTCGCGACTGTCCCGTCCGGGAGCCGCGAAAAAAAGGGTAAAAACAGAGGAGTCGCCACTAAAATTTTTATTGGGAAAATCTTAGAAAACCCAATTAATTAAAGGTAAACTGGTCTAAAAAAAGAGAGATGAGTTCGGGAGTCGGTTACGAGTAGGGAAGGTGTTAGCACCCCACATCGCCCGTTTGTCTTTTTTTTTTTTCCTTTTTTTTTTTATTTTTTTTTATTTTTTTTTTTTTTTTAATTATTGTTTATAAAAATTACATGAGGTTGAACGTGGCACATGGGTCCACAGGGCGACCTCAAGTCTAAGGGACTGAACATGGCACCGTGTCCATAGAGCATCCCTAAAAATAGAAAAGTTTAATTTTTTGATTAATTATTTTAACATAAAAAGGGGATACAAAAAAAAAGGAAAATTTAGTTTTGGCCCGACAAGATGATTTATCTTGCTCCTACGTATTCCCAGGTGCGATGGGAAACTCAAAGCCACGTAGTTCTTTTGAAAATATTTGATTGGTTGGTTGATTTTTAATTTTTTTGATAAAGATTTGATCTTTGATTTTTTGTTTAAAAAGGATTTTATTTTAAAATAAATTCACCTTTGCACAGAGTCCAAGATAGCAGTGCTATACGATAAACCCTTACAATTCATACGCCACTTGAGGATGAAAAATCATACATCAACGTCGTAGATTATCGCGTGAATTAAAAAAGATATTTTTTTATCTAATAAATTTTGGTAAAATCTTGTAAAAAGAGTAAATTGAAAACATTTTATTATTTTTTTAACACAATGGAATTCACTTTTGCACAAGGTTAAAGATAGTCAAACTATACGTTGAACCCTTACAATTCATATGACACTTGAGGATGAAAATTCATACATCAACGTCATAGATTATTGCGTAAATTTGAAAAGATTTATCATTTTTTTATAAATTCTATTAGAGATACTTAAAAGTATTCACTTATTTATTTATTTATTTATTGTAAAAAAAACTTTTCAAGATGGAATATAAAAATCGTTTTTTTTTATTTCTAAAATGAGAGAATTCACTCTTGCACAGGGTTAAAGATAGTGAAACTATACGATAAGCCCTTACAATTTTTTATAATGCTTGAGGACGAAAAAATCGTACATCAACATTGTAAATTGTTGCGTGAACTCAAGAGATTTTTTTTATTTTGTTAAAGATAATTTTATTATTATACCCTTTTTGAAATTTTGACTTTTGAGAAATGATTTTTGTCCTATTTTGAAAAAAAATTTAGAACCTAAGCCTAAGAAAAATCTGACCCAAGATAATAAAAAAGGATTTGATTTTTTGAAGAGTTTTGATTAAGAAAGAGAGAATTGAAAATCTTTTTGAAAGGTTTTTAATATCTGATTTTTTTTTAAAGAAATTTTTTTAATTTAAAACAGAGGACTGGAAAGATTTTTTTAAAAAAAGGTTTTCTCATTTTTTTTGAGTTTTTTTTTAAGGGCCTTTTCTAAAAGAAGATTGATACTAAACCATTATTTTAGAAAAAAAAAGAAGAGAACCAACCAGCATGAAAGGCCCAAGATCAGAAATTTTTAGATAGGCCAAACAAGTTAGCCCAATCACATGATAAAACAAATGTCCAAATAAAGCTCAAAGGAAATAGAAACAGAGGGAAGTGTACATCTTCCCAACGTTACCGAACAGTAGAGAAGAGTGGCAAATGAGTGGATGGCTGAAGCAGAGGCCAGAGGAGGTGGGGAGACGAGCGGCACGGCGGCTTGGCTGGTCGACGACGTGCGGCGGTGCGAGACGGGTGTGCAGCAAATCTGGCAGCTTGGTCTGTGTGTGGCGATCTATGGCGGAGATCGTGGCGGAGAGAGAGGGACGTGCTGGAGGAGTTGTGTGGGAGCGGCGGCGTTATGGTGATCGGACGACGCGGTGGGGCAGGGGTTCAGCGGCTTCGTGCGGATCTGGTTCGGGTTGAGCTGGGCTACGCGGCGGACAATGGTGGTTCTGAGAGCTGGTGTGGTGGTTCGATGGTGGCTAGATGGTGACCGCGGCGGAGTGCGGCGGAGGTTGTTGGTGGTCAGGGTGGCTGTTTTGGGTGAAGGAAAAACAATGGGGAGATGGGTTTTGTGTCTGTTATTGTTGTTGTTGTTGTTTTTGTTAGCGAGGTGGTGAGGGTGGCTGTTTTGGGTGAAGGAAAAAAAATGGGAGATGGGTTCTGTGTCTGTGTCTGTGTCTGTTGTTGTTGCTGTTGTTTTTGTTAGAGAGGTGGTGAGGGTGGCTGTTTTGGGTGAAGGAGAAAAAAAAAACAATGGGAGATGGGTTTTGTGTCTGTTGTTGTTGTTGTTAGAGAGGTTGTTGTTTTTGTCAGAGGGGTGGTGAGGGTGGTTGTTTTGGGTGAAGGAAAAAAAACAATGGGGAGATGGGTTTTGATGAATGTGTGTGTGTGGCTGGTTTGTTGAAGAAGATGAAGGATGAGAGGAAGAAGGTGATGCAGGGGGAAGGATCGGTCCTGTCAGTAGGAGAAGAAGAATGAAAAAAAGATCAAAGAGGGAGTGGTCATGGCTAAGGATATCAAGAAAATTGGTCTCAGGTGTTTTTCTCTCTTTAGTTTTCTCCTCTGTTCTTGCTATCTTCCTCTCAATATTTTGGTTGACGATTTTGTTCCCTTGTTTTTGAGAGCAGAAACAGAGAAATGGAGAAGAAGAATTTTCCTCCTTGCTTCTTCTACTGTGCGACTTATATTGGCATCAAAGGGGAGAAGATGACAAACATCTCTGTTGGCCAGCTGTGTAGGAAAGGGACCACTGATGGGTGTTGCTGCAAAACAACTTTATGCTTGGGTGGTACAAAGAATAGGGACCACTGTGTTGTTGTTTTGTCAAAAAAATGAAAGAGCCTGAAACAAGATGAAAGAAAGTCTTCTGGTGTTTACTTGAAATGGAAGATAGGGAGCTATGGTGGGAGTGAAATGTTCCTTTCAGAGTTTGTTGTATTTTTTATTTTTATTTTTATTTTTATTTTTATTTTTTTATTATCTAGCAGAAAGCTTACTCATTCTACTTTTAATTATTATTATTATTATTTTTTATTTTATTTTATTTTTTACTTGGGCTTGGATTCAAAACAACTTGTAACAGAACAAGTTGGGCTAATAACATAAACACATTTTTATTATTTCTGTATTTTCCATTTTGCAAATATTAATTAAAAGGATAAAATACCCGGACAAAATTATGTGTTCACAGCTGCCCCTCTTTACTTGTTTCTTATTAGATAATTGGTGTAACTATAGTTAACCTATTATCGTTATAAGAAACGAGTAAAGACATGAACTCCAATTTTGGCCGGAGTTCGCTGACAAGTAAACGGATGCAAAATTAAAAGCTTACGGGACGGACTACCCGTCGAAGCTTGACAAAAGTTTAAAAGCTTGCGGAGTCGGTTATCCGCTGAAGCTTGAAAGGAAAAGGTAAAAAGCATGCGGAGTCGGGTATCCGCTGAAGCTTTAAAGGAAAGGTAAAAAAGCTTACGGAGTCGATTGTCCGCTGAAGCTTGAAAGCAAAAGAATTAAAAGCCTGTGGAGTCAGTTATCCACTGAAGCTTGAAAGAAAAGGTAAAAAGCTTGCGGAGTCGGTTGTCCGCTGAAGCTTGAAGGGAAGGATCAAAAGCTTGCGGAGTCGGTTATCCGCTGAAGCTTGAAAGCAAAAGGATAAAAAGCTTGTGGAGTCGGTTATCCACTGAAGCTTGACAGCAAAATGTAAAAAGCTTGTGGAGTCGGTTATCCACTGAAGCTTGACAACAAAATGTAAAAAGCTTGTGGTCCTATGCCTATAGGAGCCAATAAAGGTATAGCTTATGAGCCTTCTTCCCGTTAAAGCTAAACAAAACGAAGCTTAAGAGGCCATATGCCTGCTAAAGCTGACAAGACATGACTTTTGGGGCCCTGTGCCCACTAAAGTCAAACTACAACAAAACAAAACTTAAGAGGCCCTATGCCTGCTAAAGCTGACAAGACATGACTTTTGGGGCCCTGTGCCCACTAAAGTCAAACTACAACAAAACAAAACTTAAGAGGCCCTATGCCTGCTAAAGCTGACAAGACATGACTTTTGGGGCCCTGTGCCCACTAAAGCCAAACTACAACAAAACAAAACTTAAGAGGCCCTATGCCTGCTAAAGCTGACAAGACAAAGCTTATGGGCCCTATGCCCATTAAAACAGACGAAAGCTTAGAGACCCTATGTCTGCTAAAGCTAACAAAAGCAAAGCTTAGGGGCCTTGTGCCCGTTAAAGTCGAACAAAACAAAGCTTATGAGGCCCTATGCCTACTAAAGCTAACAGTAACATGACTTTTGGGGCCCTGTGCCCGCTAAAGTCAAACAAAACAAAGCTTATGAGGCCCTATGCCTACTAAAGCTAACAGTAACATGACTTTTGGGGCCCTGTGCCCGCTAAAGCTGACAAGATAAAGCTTATGGGCCCTATGCCCATTAAAACAGACGAAAGCTTAGAGACCCTATGTCTGCTAAAGCTAGCAAAACAAAGCTTATAGGCCCTATGCCCGTTAAAACAGATGAAAGCTTAGAGACCCTGAGTCTGCTAAAGCTAACAAAAGCGAAGCTTATGGGCTCCAAGCCCGTAAAATCCAGTAAAATGGGAGCTTATGGGCCCTATGCCTAAATGTGATGCAATGATATTGATTCTGGTGCATGAAATAATGCATGATGCAAAAGATTCTTTCAGTGGTTGATAATGAACTTTGATCATTTTTCGCAAACCACTCTTTGATTTCTAGCCCCTTAAAGCTTCGATCACAACCAAATTTAAGGAAGAAATGGAATGTCACTCATTGATCCGGATTGTCATTTTCTTGCCCCATCGATGCTTTGCCCCTTGTCACAAATATGCCTATTTCCAATGATTATCCCGATGGATGAGACTGCTTGATTTCTCTATCTTTTCCAACATTGCCCTTTGTTAGGAGATTGATGTACTTTCCATGACCATTGCATCCTGAGAGAAACTCTAAATGATATCATTATTGATACTTGCTTCACCTTTCGGTATGTATTAAAGAATGCAAATTGAGTCTATGGTAGAAAGTGGGGTATGATAGAGGATGGACAGGGAGTAACAATATGTGGAAAGTGGTAAGGATATGAGCGAAAGAATTGAAAGGTTGTTAGAAGGAAGGAAACAATGACGGGATGGAGTTCACATTTTTCTTCAGGTGATACTCTTTTAAGATGATAAGTGCTAGCTTCTCATGCGTATAATCTCGAGCACCGCTTTAATCAGCTTTCAAGAACATGGTTTGCTCCAGTCTTCATGTATTGAGAATTTCATGGCTCGCCTTCAAACTGCCCCAGTTTTCAGTTCGCATTTCTTCAAGAGACACTCGTATGATCTCGAGTATTGCTTTAATCTCCTTCCGAGGACATGATTTGCCTTTAAATTCAAACTGCCCCAGTTCGTTGCTTCGAGGAATCTGTTTGACGCTAACTTTTGCGTAGGTTGCTCTAATTTTGCCTAGGTCGCCCTTGCAGGTTTTCAACCCAGCGAGCCTCCCCTTTTTTATGTTTTTTCATTTTCTCTTTGTTTTTTCTTTCTTTTCCTTTTTCCGAGAGCGATGCATTGAAAAAGCACATACATTTTGTCTCACAATTAAAGTTAATGAAAATGATAACAATCTTTCATTGATCAGAATGGACTTTTTAGGCTCATAACGCGGCCAATGGTTGAGAGTCATGAAGGAAAGGATATAAGGCTCAAACAAATGTTTTAAGGTTGAATAGGACCGATGATCCACGATCTTTTCGATTTCTAAGAACATTTGTTTTCCTCTAACTTTCCTTTTTATTTCCTCCTTTTTTTTTGCCTTTGCATGAAGTTTTTTTTTTTTTTTGCTTCATAATCACCGATTCTTTCATGCTTGCCCCTTGCTTAGGGGTGATCCTTGTCTCGGGTTCTTTGAAAGAATTTCAAGCTCAAACGGAGTAACAAGGGATAGTACAAGTATGTAAAAGATATAGAAAGATGGTCATTCTTCATTTCGAATTTTGATTGTTAATTTTCATAAATTTTAAAGGTAAGACAAAAATGATAGTACTTGCAAAAGCATAACCGGGCGCTCTTTCTCGATTTCCCTTTTAATTTCTTTTCTCTTTTTTTTTCAAATCATGGAGTCTAGCTTGAATCAAAAAGATTTCCTTTGATTGCCTCAATCATCTTCGGTTGATCTCATGGGGAAGCTTTCCATAGTTGTCCGAACCAGCATGGTTAATGAGGTGATCAGGATCATACGATGAGGTTCCAGCACTTATTATTTTATTTTATTTTTAAAGAGAATCACCTTCAGATCTGCTTTATTGATAACTTTCAAGAAAAGGAAGAAGGATGAAGGTAAAATCAGAAGATGAAGGAAAGGAAGGAAACTCAATGCATTCATTTATCATACTGAAATGGAAACAAGTAAGCCCATTATTAAAAACTTCCTAAAGCCTTGGGCAGAGCTAAAGGATTAGCATCAATGAATTACTCTACACAAGATTCAAAGGTCATGTTCCAAAGTCTCCTCTACGGCATGGACTCCAGAACCTCCTGCATCAAGAGTGTCTCGTTGGAAACTTAGCACATTTGCATTGATCAGATCTTGCACTTTATACTTTAAGGTCTTGCAATTTTCAGTTGAATGACCTATCGCTCCCCCATGATAGTCACACTTGACATTTGGGTCAAACCATTTTGGGTATGGGGTTGCACCATGCTGGTCGGGACCAGGGACCAACAAAGATTTTTCAATAAGGCTGTGCAATAGCTCCGTGTAAGTCATAGGTATAGGGTCAAACTGCATGGGCTTCTTTTCTGGGTTGTAAGGTTGTCTCCTTTGATTTGCATTTAGGTTTTGTTGGGGCGGTATGGCGGGAAAAGTTTGATGTTGGAAAGGGTTTGATGGGTGGTATGGTGTCCTCATAGGATAGGATTGGGTTGGAAATTGTGAGATGGCGGCTACATATGGATGGTTAGGTTGGTGATGTGGTGGATAATATGGAGTGTAGGTTGTTTGAAAAGACGGTTGAGAGTTGACAGATAATTGACTCGGTATCCAATGCCCAGACCACTCAGACTCTTGCTCAGATGCCACAACATATGCCTCTTCTTCATTCTTCTTGACAAATGGAACTTTTGCCATCCCGGCTACCCCCACAGAACTTTCAACAATTTTACCATTTCTCATCCCATTCTCAATTCTTTCTCCAATGATAACCATGTCAGAAAAGTTTGATGATACACTTCCAATCATTCTATCATAGAAGGGTGGCTGAAGTGTATCAATGAACATTGCCACAATTTCCTTCTCAGTTAATGGGGGCTCTACCTGAGCAGCCAATTCTCTCCACCTTTGTGCATACTCCTTGAAGGTTTCTGTATCCCTTTTTAACATATTTTGAAGTTGCATCCTATCAGGAGCCATGTCAATATTATACTTGTATTATTTCAGGAATGCATCCGCTAGGTCTTTGAAGGATCGAATGTGGGCCCGCTTGAGGTGTATGTACCAATTTGAAGCTGCCCCAATCAAACTATCTTGGAAGAAATGAATCAAGAGCTTATCATCCCGGGCATGTGATGCCATCTTCCTGACGTACATGGTTAAGTGGCTTTTTGGACAAGTGGCTCCTATGTATTTGTCAAAATCTGGCACTTTGAATTTTGGAGGTATTACGACATTGGGTACTAGACAGAGTTCAGAGGCATCCCGAAGACCATGACTGTTTGCCCTTTCAATAGTTCGCAGTCTTTCCTCTAGAACTTCCAGCTTTTCTATGGATTGAGGATTCCCACATGACTGATTCACAGCAACATACTGTGGGGAAGCGAAGCTCTGTGCCACTTGGATCCCATTAGCACCAATGTGGAAGGTGAATGGTGAAGTGTTTGGGTTAACAGAACGCACCATAGAATTGGTGGGGATCTGTGTCTGGGTTGAGTTTTGTGAGTTTGGATTGCCACTTGCTGGACCAAGCGCGACTGGCGGCACAAATCCTCGAGGAAGACCATATGGGGGATTGCTTGGGTCAAATGAAGGACAATTTTGATTGCTTAGGTAGCCAGTGAAAGGCATCATGACCCCTTGTTGGTTGTTCCCATGAGTGAGAAGAGGTATGGCCGGCTGCTCTTCAGTTGAGGCTGAAGGATTCTCATTCGTGTTCTTTTCCTTCTGCATGACTTGCAACATTACCATCATTTGGGTCATCTTCTCTTTGAGTTGACTCCAGTCTTCTATGAACTTCTGAGTTTGCTCTTCCTCATCCATGATTTTGGCTTGTGATCGAGTCCAATAAGGGTGCCGCAGAGCAATTATTCAAAAAGTCACTGTGAAGTTTGGGGAAAAGGGATTAAATCCTTATTTGTGACAGTTTACTGAAGATAACCTTTTGGGATGCATGAAAAAGATTTTTCTTGACCCAAGAAGGTGTTAATGCATGGGTTGCATGGAAAAGATTTACTTTTTATTTTTATTTTTATACTTACCCAAATTTTAATACATGAGATGCATGAAGGAACTTCTATCAAAACAGTGATACATGAAATGAGCCTTTTTATTTTTTAGATGAATCAATTTTTTTATGAATGCTTGAGATAAATGATTTTTTTTAATGAACGACTGATATGAAATTTTTTAATGATGAGATTGACATAAAAAGTAATTGATGCATGAAATGTATGAATTTTTAATTTATTGGTCTGAAAAGTTTTTAGTGATGCATGCATAAAATGAAGGAGATGCATGGCTTCTTATTTTTTCTTTTTTCTTCTTATGAATGCTTGAGATAAATGATTTTTTTTTTGTAATGAACGCATGAGAGGAATGCATGAAAACGGTTTTTTTTTTATGAACCTAACAAAATATTTATTGCATAAGATACAAAATATACAAAGAATATGAATGAGTTATAGAAAGATGATTTACACAAATCCCTTTTTTTACCATTTATGGAAATGCATGAGATATAAACGTGATTATTCATATTGCAGAAAAAGATGGAATGTGCTCCCTTTTGTCCTACATGGGTCATATCCTAAAGTTTGAATTTCTAAGGTCGAGACCCTATTTTGGTAGGCTACTAATGGCATTTTATGTGCATGACTTTCGGGACGGATCTAAACCCCTAAACATATGGTCCCCGGATTACCCTCATCTAAAAGATAAGGATCCGAATCCATGAACCTCACCACAGGGACTGAAAAGTCACAATATGGCGATCCATGTTTCGGTAGCAATCCGAGCGGGAGAATCAATGTCTGTCAGGGGCGCAAAAGCGTCACAATAACATCACTGAAGCCCCTTCTAATCCGATGGCATTCCAAGACTCGGGTATAGAGCCCAAAAGTGTGTGAGTATGAGATGGTGTTGTGTGTGTTGGGAGCAAGCAAACCTGCACAAAACCCAAAAAACCAACCCCCAAGCCTGCAAAAGAACAGCCAACATTTACAAGAGTTTTCTACCCTAAGGTTGCAAGAATGTACAAAGACATTTATTAAAACATATAATACTATATACAAATAAAACAAAAAGGGGTAAAACTAATATTTTCAAAGTTATTAAAAGAAGTTGCACAACCAACTATGATAGGCCTGACTCTCTAAATCCCTAGTGGAGTCGCCAGCTGTCGCGACCGTCCCGTCCGGGAGCCGCGAAAAGATGGGGTAAAAACAGAGGAGTCGCCACTAAGATTTTTATTGGGAAAATCTTAGAAAACCCAATTATTTAAAGGTTAACTGGTCTAAAAAAAGAGAGATGAGTCCGGGAGTCGGTTACGAGTAGGAAAGGTGTTAGCACCCCACATCGCCCGTTTAAAAAAACGGTACCTCAAGTTAATTGTGCAAAACATTTTAATATCCTTTTAAATATTTATTTTACCCCCAAAATTGTTTACAAGAAAGAATTATTTTTTGATTTTTAATATTTTAAATTTTTATTATTTTTTTGTATTTAAATTTATTGTTTATAAAAATTACATGAGGTTGAACGTGGCACATGGGTCCACAGGGCGACCTCAAGTCTAAGGGACTGAACATGGCACCGTGTCCATAGAGCATCCCTAAAAATAGAAAAGTTTAATTTTTTGATTAATTATTTTAACATAAAAAGGGGATACAAAAAAAAGGAAAATTTAGTTTTGGCCCGACAAGATGATTTATCTTGCTCCTACGTATTCCCAGGTGCGATGGGAAACTCAAAGCCACGTAGTTCTTTTGAAAATATTTGATTGGTTGGTTGATTTTTAATTTTTTTGATAAAGATTTGATCTTTGATTTTTTGTTTAAAAAGGATTTTATTTTAAAATAAATTCACCTTTGCTCAGAGTCCAAGATAGCAGTGCTATACGATAAACCCTTACAATTCATACGCCACTTGAGGATGAAAAATCATACATCAACGTCGTAGATTATCGCGTGAATTAAAAAAGATATTTTTTTATCTAATAAATTTTGGTAAAATCTTGTAAAAAGAGTAAATTGAAAACATTTTATTATTTTTTTAACACAATGGAATTCACTTTTGCACAAGGTTAAAGATAGTCAAACTATACGTTGAACCCTTACAATTCATATGACACTTGAGGATGAAAATTCATACATCAACGTCATAGATTATTGCGTAAATTTGAAAAGATTTATCATTTTTTTATAAATTCTATTAGAGATACTTAAAAGTATTCACTTATTTATTTATTTATTTATTTATTTATTGTAAAAAAAACTTTGTCAAGATGGAATATAAAAATCGTTTTTTTTTAATTTCTAAAATGAGAGAATTCAGTCTTGCACAGGGTTAAAGATAGTGAAACTAACTATACGATAAGCCCTTACAATTTTTTATAATGCTTGAGGACGAAAAAATCGTACATCAACATTGTAAATTGTTGCGTGAACTCAAGAGATTTTTTTTATTTTTTTAAAGATAATTTTATTATTATACCCTTTTTGAAATTTTGACTTTTGAGAAATGATTTTTGTCCTATTTTGAAAAAAAATTTAGAACCTAAGCCTAAGAAAAATCTGACCCAAGATAATAAAAAAGGATTTGATTTTTTGAAGAGTTTTGATTAAGAAAGAGAGAATTGAAAATCTTTTTGAAAGGTTTTTAATATCTGATTTTTTTTTAACGAAATTTTTTTAATTTAAAACAGAGGACTGGAAAGATTTTTTTAAAAAAAGGTTTTCTCATTTTTTTTGAGTTTTTTTTTTAAGGGCCTTTTCTAAAAGAAGATTGATACTAAACCATTATTTTAGAAAAAAAAAGAAGAGAACCAACCAGCATGAAAGGCCCAAGATCAAAAATTTTTAGATAGGCCAAACAAGTTTGCCCAATCACATGATAAAACAAATGTCCAAATAAAGCTCAAAGGAAATAGAAACAGAGGGAAGTGTACATCTTCCCAACGTTACCGAACAGTAGAGAAGAGTGGCAAATGAGTGGATGGCTGAAGCAGAGGCCAGAGGAGGTGGGGAGACGAGCGGCACGGCGGCTTGGCTGGTCGACGACATGCGGCGGTGCGAGACGGGTGTGCAGCAATTCTGGCAGCTTGGTCTGTGTGTGGCGATCTATGGCGGAGATCGTGGCGGAGAGAGAGGGACGTGCTGGAGGAGTTGTGTGGGAGCGGCGGCGTTATGGTGACCGGACGACACGGTGGGGCAGGGGTTCAGCGGCTTCGTGCGGATCTGGTTCGGGTTGAGCTGGGCTACGCGGCGGACAATGGTGGTTCTGAGAGCTGGTGTGGTGGTTCGATGGTGGCTAGATGGTGACCGCGGCGGAGTGCGGCGGAGGTTGTTGGTGGTCAGGGTGGCTGTTTTGGGTGAAGCAAAAACAATGGGGAGATGGGTTTTGTGTATGTTATTGTTGTTGTTGTTGTTTTTGTTAGCGAGGTGGTGAGGGTGGCTGTTTTGGGTGAAGGAAAAAAAATGGGAGATGGGTTCTGTGTCTGTGTGCGTATACGTATCATTGTTGTTCTTTGTTGTTTTTGTTAGAGAGGTGGTGAGGGTGGCTGTTTTGGGTGAAGGAGAAAAAAAAAACAATGGGAGATGGGTTTTGTGTCTGTTGTTGTTGTTGTTGTTAGAGAGGTTGTTGTTTTTGTCAGAGGGGTGGTGAGGGTGGTTGTTTTGGGTGAAGGAAAAAAAACAATGGGGAGATGGGTTTTGGTGAATGTGTGTGTGTGGCTGGTTTGTTGAAGAAGATGAAGGATGAGAGGAAGAAGGTGATGCAGGGGGAAGGATCGGTCTGTCGGTAGAGGAGAAGAAGAATGAAAAAAAGATCAAAGAGGGAGTGGTCATGGCTAAGGATATCAAGAAAATTGGTCTCAGGTGTTTTTCTCTCTTTAGTTTTCTCCTCTGTTCTTGCTATCTTCCTCTCAATATTTTGGTTGACGATTTTGTTCCCTTGTTTTTGAGAGCAGAAACAGAGAAATGGAGAAGAAGAATTTTCCTCCTTGCTTCTTCTACTGTGCGACTTATATTGGCATCAAAGGGGAGAAGATGACAAACATCTCTGTTGGCCAGCTGTGTAGGAAAGGGACCACTGATGGGTGTTGCTGCAAAACAACTTTATGCTTGGGTGGTTGACACGGACTCGGCAAGTGTACCGGTTCGTTGCAAGTAATAAAACGGTAAGACCGGATATCGTTCTCAGGGATCGTGGACAATTACCACTTCGCAAATTTGATTACTATCTAGGCGATCGAATTTTGGAGTGAAGGTTGTTCTAACATCTAACAAACACACAAGAAGAAAATATTTTTGTTCTTTTTGGATTTTTCTCAAACAGTTAATGTGAAAACAGAAAGATGAATAACAATGAGATAGGATTGCTAGGGTTAGACTAAGCTAATCCTCCCTTGATTGTTATGAAATGATAACTAACACAGTTCCTACTTCACTTATGACAATCGAATCTTTTCTAATATACTCAAGCCTAATGTCTTAGGTGCATTGAGCCTAAAATCCCAAATTAAACCCTAATGTCTTAGGTGGATTAATAAGAGAAATTGCATTAAGAACAAGATTCATAAGATTGCAAGTAGCCAACACCTATGTCTAGATTCTTGGACTACTTGGCATATAATTCATGAGCATGCTTTAACATCAACCTTTCAATTGTCTATTAAAGCAACTAATCATTCCTAAGATGATCAAGCCTAGGAAAGCATTAAGCATAGAATTATATACTCATAAAGAAGAAGGAAACTGTATTAAAATCAAGTCATTTTTACAACCAAGTTCAGATAGCAATAGTCTAACCCCAACAAAGGGGAGTTTAGCTACACATAATTGAAAACAAAACAAAAGAGAGAATTACAGAGATGAACAAAGGAGGGAGCTCCATGGAATGATGCACAGCAGCCACAGCAGCAGAGGATCTCTCTTTAGGGTTTTTCTGAATGCCTTTTCTTCTGTTCTGCTCAGTTCTTTTATTACTCGTGGCCGGTCACGGCCGTGATAGCCATCACGGCCAGGCCGTGACGGGTTCTGTCTCTTCCAGTTCTGGCCAAACTACTCTTTCGCGAGGCGAGCACTTATTTCGCGACGCGAGCCGACTTTTGATGCCCGTGATCCCCATCACGGCCAGGCCGTGATCGTCTCTGACTTTTGGAGGTTTCTGGGTCACGGCCGTGATATACATCACGGCTAGGCCGTGATCGTCTCTGACTTTTGGTGGTTTTGGCACAATCACTCTCTCGCGAGGCGAGCTATCATTCGCGTCGCGAACCAACTTTTCACGCCCTTGATCTCTATCACGGCCAAGCCGTGATCGTCTCTGACTTTTGCTGGTTTTGGGTCACGGCCGTGACAGATTCTGACTTTTGGCCCCCTTCTTCTTCAGTTTTCAGGCCTTCTCTTCATCTCAGCTTCCTCATGGCTAAAACTTGGGCATTTAATCAAAAATCCCTGCAAAACAACACACAATACCACCTTATCCGTTCCAAATGAAAAACTAAACAAAATCCAACTAAAATGGCCTAACTAAATGCAAATGCATGCAGAAATGTACATGGAAAATGAGGTGAAATCACACTCATCAAATCACCCCAAGCTTAAGATGTTGCTTGTCCTCAAGCAAAAACCAAGGCCATAAGATGAAAACAACCAGGACAATGATAGTGAACTAAGAACCCGAGTAAAATGATCCAAGCAACAAAAGTCAATTATTTCAGCAAGAGACAATCAATTCAAGTCCAATTAGGGGCTTAGTTTCCCTAGACTCACATTCTCACTAATTCGGGCACTCTATCTCACTTGCAGCTCACCCCAAGCTTGTTCATTTGCTTGGCTCTCTTTCTTGCCTCACTCACTCAAGTGTTAAGGAAATATGACATTTCACTCCATTTTCCTCAAAGAATGATTCCTACCATAAGCTTGACTATCAACCAAATCTTCACTTTATTAATGAAAACATCTAAGAATCAAGAGGTCTTATTCTTTGGTTGTAATGGGGCCATGGGATCAATTTTCAGGTGGGAATTTCAAGAACAGGAAATTTCAAAAGGCTATACAAACAATCAAGCATTGCAAGGCACGACCTTCTAAAATACCTTTCTTTGGGTTTCAGTTTACTCTTCCACCATTCTTTCAAATTTTTTTTTTCTTTTTACTTCTCATTCCTTTTTGTCATCCCCTTCCCCATTTTTATTTCTTTTTCTCTTCTGTTTTTTTTTTCTTTTTTTTTTCTTTTTTGTTTGGAGAATGGGAGATTTTGCAATTCAAGAGAAGTAAAAAAAATTTCAGATTCATTTTTTTCTTTTCATCATCCCAAACTTTCAACTACATTTTCCAACCCATTTTTGCACAGTACTTTAGAAGGTTCCTCATAAGCATATTTAACACAACATTTCAGGGTACCAAGAAAAGCATGCTATTTATTCAGGCTCAAAATGGGGCAACTAAGGGTAGCATTATTCATTCAAAGCTCAGAAGGCCAGAAAAAAACACCTATTGCCTCAATCCTTTTCAAAAATATTCTCAAAAATTTTCAAGTTTCGAAATGGTTTCAAGTCAAGTTCTAGAGAAAAACAATCCAAGAGGAAAACACTCTACACAAAGAAAGGGGGCAGATTTAGTGAGTTCCCCCTAATGGCTCAAAAGCTCACATTTATCAGTTCAAGAAGCAGTGAGAACACAAATCCATAGAAACACATGCTAATCATCAACTATCCAAGAACATCTCAAGCATATTTAATGAAGCCATATCACAAGAATATAAAATCAGGGTCCAAAAATTCACTATCACAGAAAAATTGGCACTTAGCTCTCACAATCAGATGCTCAATCTAAGCAGGGGCAATTAATTCATGTGATCATGCAAGACTAGAGCCTATATGAATGCAATATTTACAATGCAAGCAAAAATATTACCCCTACCCCAAGCTTAAAGACTTACATTGTCCTCAATGTAAATAATTAAGTTTAGAGAGGGGAGAAAATTGGAACAACTCACCAAAGTGGTAGTGGTGCTGAATCACATGCTTTCTGGTTTTGTTTCCTTCTGCCCTTCTTCTCCTCCTTCCTTCAAAATCTGGAATCACTCAACAAACTATTAACAAACCTCTTGAGCTTCTCAAATTATTCAAGAGGGGAAATAAAAAACAAAAGAGAAGATGAAAATAAAATAAATAAAAAAATAAAAATAAAAATTGGGTTGCCTCCCAATAAGCGCTTCTTTAACGTCACTAGCTTGATGAGTAGATACTTCCTTCATTAACCGGGATCTGCTGTACATAGAATTGCAAGAGCACTTTTCTTCCATGAAACTCCTGTAAAGAGCTGATTTTTCTTAAAAGGCCAACAATTGTGCTTCTGCTTTGCCTTTTTCGCTCTGGGCCTCTTGCCCTTTTTCTTACTCCTTCCTGGTGGAGGTTCCGTTTTCACAAGATGAGCAGGACCAACTTCCTCACCAACTGATGCATCATTTGTTTTGCATAACTTTAGACTTGCTTTCATGTTGGGCTTTTCCTTCTTCTCTAGAATAGAGGGGTGGTGTTGATGTGCAATGACTTCCTTATCTACTGTGTCCACCACTTCCATGCGGAAACACTCCTCTTCCTTGCTCGTGCGATGCATAGCTTCCAATACATTGAAAGTTACTTCCTCTTCTTGCACTCTGAATTTCAACTGGCCTTTTTCCACATCTATCAAAGCCCGACCAGTTGCCAGAAAAGGTCTCCCTAGTATGAGTGGAACTTCGGCATCCTCCTCCATGTCTAAAACCACAAAGTCTGTTGGGAAGATTAATTTATCCACCTTCACCAACAAATCCTCCACAACACCATAGGGATATGTAATGGAGCGGTCTGCCAGTTGAAGAGAAATTCCTGTTGGTTTTACCTCACCAATTCCCAGCTTTTTGAAAATGGACAACGACATAAGGTTGACACTTGCGCCTAGATCGCACAATGCTCTCCTAATGTTCACATGACCAATAGTGCATGGGATAGTGAAGCTACCCGGGTCCTTCATCTTTACTGGTAGCTTCCTCTGAATTATAGCACTGCACTCTTCAGTAAGCATCACTGTCTCCTCCTTCCACCTTCTTTTGTTTGTAAGGATCTCTTTCATGAATTTTGCGTAGGAAGGCATCTGCTGTAGAGCTTCAGCAAACGGGATGTTGATTTGTAGCTTTTTGAATACATCCAGGAACTTAGAAAACTGCTGGTCTTTTGCCTCCTTCTTCAACCGTTGGGGGTACGGGATTCTAAAATATGGGGGCAGCTCTTTGGGATTATCAACCTCTTCCAGAATCTGTCTTTTAGTCTTCTTCTTCGCAAATTCTTCATCAACCAATTTCTCCTTCTGCGGTTTTTCAGCTTCTACACCGGTAGGAATAGAGGTAGTATCTTGGGAATTTCTGGGTTCTTCATTGTTTACCTCTTCAAATTGTACCTTATCATCTCTAGCTCCTCTTGCCTCTTCTTCTCCTTCTCTTTCTTGTGGATTTAACACTCTCCCACTTCTTGTGATAATTGCCATGCAACCTTCCTTCGGATTCTTCTCTCTGTATCTCCTGGGAATTGTCCTTGAGGTCTTTCTGCCATTTGCTTTGCCAACTGTCCTATCTGGTGCTCAAGATTTTTGATGGAGGCATTTTGATTCTTCATAGTCTCTTGAGTGGCTTGCATGAACTGGCCTAGAATGCTCTCCAATTTGCTTGAACTCTCTTGAGGAGGCTGTGCTTGAGAACTCGAACTTTGCCCTTGTCTCCAACCAAAGTTAGGATGGTCGCGCCCACCGGATTGTAGGTGTTGGAGTAAGGATCATTTCTAGGCCCTTGGTTGCCCATATAATTTACCTCTTCTTGTCCAGAACTTCCAACCACATTGATCTCACAATTTCCATTAGCATGGTTGCCTCCACGAAAATCGCACACCGAGGTACCTTGAATTTGGACAGCTTGTAGTTGAGAATTCTGCCGAGTTGAACCGACCCCAGCTTGTTTGGTAAGAATAGCCATTTGTGCCTTGAGAGCACCAATTTCATCCAGCTCTAGAACACCTCTCTTGACCATTGACCGAGAACTAGGCATTTGATAGTCATTGTTAGCCATGTTCTCAATCAAGTCCTTTGCTTCTTAGGTGTCTTTTGACTCAATGTCCCTCTCCTGCAGCCCGCTTCAATCATACTTCTTGAATTCCTGTTGAGCCCATTAACAAATGATGCAACCTGCTTTGCCATGTCTCTAGTTCATGATTGGGACAAGCTGTGAGTAGGGACTTGAACCTCTCCCAGGCTTCATATAGTGACTCACCATCCCTCCGTGCAAAGGCATTGATCTCGACCTCGGCTTAATCATCCTTGACGGAGGGAAGAAGCGAGACAAAAATTTGCTGACCAAGTCGTTCCAGGTGATGATGCTTCCATGAGGATGAGATTGAAGCCATGCCTTAGCTCTATCCTTCAAAGAGAAAGGGAAAAGCCTTAACCGAATGGCCTCATCGGAAGCTCCGTTTAACTTGATGGTGTCACACAGCTCAATGAAAGTACCAATGTGAGCATGAGGATCTTCACTCTCCAACCCTCCAAATTGGTTTTGCTGCACAAGGTGGAGAAGTGATGCCTTGATTTCGAAATTATTGCAGGCCACTGCAGGTCTCACAATCGGAGTTCCACATCTATCAACTCTAGGGGAAGTGTAGTCCCCATTGTTCTCCTTGGTGCATTCTCTTACGCCATGGTGACACTGCTACTTCAATTTGTGGTTCTTGCACACTTTGGGTAACTCAACTTGCTGCTCTTGTCTACTAGAAGATGCTCTTTTCTCTTTCTGTCTTGCCTTGGTTTTCTTTCTATTCCTTCTGCAGAGTCTCTCGATCTCAGGTTCGAATTGGAGTTCACCTGGGTCGATTGTACCTCGCATACACCGAACAAAATGGAGTAGTACAGAACAAAAGAAAAACAAGACTTGCAGAAATTCACAGCAGAGATACAGACAATAAGAACGAAAAAAAACACAGTAGGAAAACAGTAAAAATGCCTAAATTAGGAGTCCCCTTCGGTACTCGTGATATTGGCACACCGATCCCCGGCAACGGCGCCAAAAACTTGACACGGACTCGGCAAGTGTACCGGTTCGTTGCAAGTAATAAAACGGTAAGACCGGATATCGTTCTCAGGGATCGTGGACAATTACCACTTCGCAAATTTGACTACTATATAGGCAATCGAATTTTGGAGTGAAGGTTGTTCTAACATCTAACAAACACACAAGAAGAAAATATTTTTGTTCTTTTTGGATTTTTCTCAAACAGTTAATGTGAAAACAGAAAGATGAATAACAATGAGATAGGATTGCTAGGGTTAGACTAAGCTAATCCTCCCTTGATTGTTATGAAATGATAACTAACACATTTCCTACTTCACTTATGACAATCGAATCTTTTCTAATATACTCAAGCCTAATGTCTTAGGTGCATTGAGCCTAAAATCCCAAATTAAACCCTAATGTCTTAGGTGGATTAATAAGAGAAATTGCATTAAGAACAAGATTCATAAGATTGCAAGTAGCCAACACCTATGTCTAGATTCTTGGACTACTTGGCATATAATTCATGAGCATGCTTTAACATCAACCTTTCAATTGTCTATTAAAGCAACTAATCATTCCTAAGATGATCAAGCCTAGGAAAGCATTAAGCATAGAATTATATACTCATAAAGAAGAAGGAAACTGTATTAAAATCAAGTCATTTTTACAACCAAGTTCAGATAGCAATAGTCTAACCCCAACAAAGGGGAGTTTAGTTACACATAATTGAAAACAAAACAAAAGAGAGAATTACAGAGATGAACAAAGGAGGGAGCTCCATGGAATGATGCACAGCAGCCACAGCAGCAGAGGATCTCTCTTCAGGGTTTTTCTGAATGCCTTTTCTTACATTCTGCTTTCGGTTCTTTTATTACTCGTGGCCGGTCACGGCCGTGATAGCCATCACGGCCAGGCCGTGATAGCCATCACGGCCAGGCCGTGACGGGTTCTGTCTCTTCCAGTTCTGGCCAAACTACTCTTTCGCGAGGCGAGCACTTATTTCGCGATGCGAGCCGACTTTTGATGCCCGTGATCCCCATGACGGCCAGGCCGTGATCGTCTCTGACTTTTGGAGGTTTCTGGGTCACGGCCGTGATATACATCACGGTTAGGCCGTGATCGTCTCTGACTTTTGGTGGTTTTGGCACAATCACTCTCTCACGAGGCGAGCTATCATTCGCGTCGCGAACCAACTTTTCACGCCCTTGGTCTCTATCACGGCCAAGCCGTGATCGTCTCTGACTTTTGCTGGTTTTGGGTCACGGCCGTGATAGCCATCACGGCCAGGCCGTGACAGATTCTGACTTTTGGCCCCCTTCTTCTTCAGTTTTCAGGCCTTCTCTTCATCTCAGCTTCCTCATGGCTAAAACTTGGGCATTTAATCAAAAATCCCTGCAAAACAACACACAATACCACCTTATCCGTTCCAAATGAAAAACTAAACAAAATCCAACTAAAATGGCCTAACTAAATGCAAATGCATGCAGAAATGTACATGGAAAATGAGGTGAAATCACACTCATCAGTGGTACAAAGAATAGGGACCACTGTGTTGTTGTTTTGTCAAAAAAATGAAAGAGCCTGAAACAAGATGAAAGAAAGTCTTCTGGTGTTTACTTGAAATGGAAGATAGGGAGCTATGGTGGGAGTGAAATGTTCCTTTCAGAGTTTGTTGTATTTTTTATTTTTATTTTTATTTTTATTTTTATTTTTTTATTATCTAGCAGAAAGCTTACTCATTCTGCTTTTAATTATTATTATTATTATTATTTATTTTATTTTATTTTTTACTTGGGCTTGGATTCAAAACAACTTGTAACAGAACAAGTTGGGCTAATAACATAAACACATTTTTATTATTTCTGTATTTTCCATTTTGCAAATATTAATTAAAAGGATAAAATACCCGGACAAAATTATGTGTTCACAGGTTCACATTGGTAGACCTCAACAAGTTAGGTCATATAAATGAGCCTTTCATAATGGCTTCCCAAGCAAAACAAGTGTTCTACATCACTGATCCTTCTAACAAAAGGTTGTCCGTGGTTGTCCAAGGAAAAAACATGTATAATGGTAGTGATGAAAATGAAGATTCAAATCTTGAAATTCCTAAGACTCCTTCTTTTTCAACAAACATGCCTACTATAATCGAGGAGACACAAGTGGACGATGTACATGCCACTCGTGATGATCATCACGAAGGGATATTGATATAGGTAGTTTAAACTTAGTATACATTTATAACCTATGTTAATAAATATATATTGTTTTGAACAGTCATACATATGGATCATTGTTCCATTTTTCCTTTGCAATTCTGTAATGTGTGTGATATTCTGTGTTATTGGGATATTTATTGAATGCAGGGATGGCTTATGGGAGTGATATTTTAAAACTGAATTTTAAAAAAAAATACTATTAACGTCAGTTGTATCATACAACTGACGTTAAAAGTATTTTATAAAAATATACTGATGAGACTATTAACGTCGATTTGTTTATTACAACCGGCGTTAAAATTAAGACCTTTAACGTCGGTTCTTGATAACAATTGGCGTTAGTTTTAACAAAATTTACGTCGGTTTTGTTAAAGAACTGGCGTTAATTTTGACAAAATTAACGTCGATTGTGTTAAAGAACCGGCGTTAATAGTGTTATATTTAACGTTAGTTCTCAATCGGCGTTAAAAGTTAAACTTTTAACGTCGTTTGTATTTATGTCGTCGATGATTCGACGTAAAAAATCAATTTTAACTGACGTAAAAAGCACTTATTGCACTAGTGGCATCTGCCACCACATTGGCTTTTCCCGGATGGTACCTCAACTCGAAGTCATAGTCCTTAAGGAACTCCATCCACCTTCGTTGTCTCATGTTCAATTCCTTCTGGTCGAACGGATATCTAAGGCTTTTATGGTCACTAAAAACTTCAAACTTTGCCCCATAAAGGTAATGCCTCCAAATCTTAAGGGCAAAAACCATAGCTGCTAGCTCTAGGTCGTGGGTAGGATAATTCCCCTCATGTGGCCTAAGTTGCCTAGAGGCATATGCTACCACCTTGCCATCCTGCATTAAGACACATCCCAAGCCGTTCTTAGATGCGTCGCAGTATACCACAAAACTCACTAAGGGATCCGGTATAGTTAAGACTGGTGATGACACCAATCTCCTCTTAAGTTCTTGGAACCCGTCCTCACACTCCTGGTCCCACACAAAAAGGTTTCTCCTTCCTAGTCAACTGGGCCAAAGGTAAGGCTAATCTAGAGAGCCCCTCTATGAACTTCCTATAGTAACCAGCTAAGCCTAAGAAACTTCTCACTTCGGTTACTGTCTTAGGTTGTTCCCATCCCAACACCGCATCAAATTTAGAGGATTCAACCGCTACACCATCCTTTGAGATTGTGTGTCCTAAAAATTTTACCTCGTCTAGCCAAAACTCACACTTGTCCGGTTTGGCATAAAGACGCTCGTCCCTCAAGATCTGCAACACTAACCTTAAGTGTTCTCCATATTCTTCTGGCGTCCTAGAGTATATTAAAATGTCATCTATGAACACCACCACAAACCGGTCCAAAAAGGTCCTAAAGATCCGATTCATGTAGTCCATGAAAACGGCTGGGGAGTTGGTCACACCAAAGGGCATCACTACATACTAATAGTGCCCATACCTTGTCTTGAAGGCTATCCTAGGGATGTCCTTGCTTCTAACTCTAATTTGATGGTATCCCGATCTTAGATCTACTTTGGAAAACACTAACGCTCGCCTTAACTGATCTAAGAGGTCATCTATCCTAGGCTAGGGATATTTGTTCTTGATGGTTACCTTATTCAGTTGCCTATAATCAACACACAACCTCATACCCCCATCTTTCTTCTTCACTAGAAGCACTGGTGCTCCCCAAGGTGACACACTAGGCCTAATGAACCCCTTTTGTAACATATCCTCTATCTGTTTCTTGAGCTCGCTCAACTCTAGAGGTTTCATCCTATAGGGTGCTATCAATACAAGTCCACTCCCAAGTACTAAATCTATGGTAAACTCAATCTCTCTATCTGGAGGTAAACTAGAGACATTCTTAGAAAACACATCTGGGAACTCACACACAATAGGCAACGCCGCTACATAACTCTCAGCCTCTATCTTAGCAGAAAAGAGAAGTATATATCCCTGAGCTCCCTCAACTAAGCACTTATGACATGAGGCAGCAGAGATAAGGTGTTCCATCCTAGGAGAGTCAACAGGCATGGACTATGGAATGAAAGAAATAGTTCGATTAGCACAATCAATAATAGCATTATTACGAGACAACCAGTCCATGCCCAAAATAATTTCCAGACCAGACATAGGTAAACATATCAGATCAACAATATAAGCCAGGTCTTGACACAATAAAGGACATTGCAGGCAGACAGAAGAAGTAATCAATCTATCGTTAGCAGGAGTAGAAACACACAAATCATATGACAATTTAGTAACAAGTAACTCTAAGAGCCGAGCACATTTAAATGAAGTGAATGAATGTGTTGCCCCCGAATCAAACAATATAGTAACCTTTTATCCTATACGAGAAGGAGAAATTCAGTCTACCTCAGATCAAGCTGCCTCGGAATGATGGCGGTTCGTTCTTTTTGAATTCGAAAAGCCCCACGTGCTAAGGGTCCTAAGTTGTCACAACTCCATCAGTGTCTGGCCTCCATTCCCTTTAAGTTGACGGAGAGTCTCCGTCTGCCCTTGCATAGCTCTGACCATACGATCCAAAGTCGATGCAAGTGCAATATTCGTCCCTCACCTATTAAAGCCATAAATCTGCTCACTACCAATGAAATACTGGGTTGATCAGGTCCAATATCCCAAAGAATAGCATGCAGCATTTATAACTCTAACAAGCATCCTATGCGCCCAAGTTTTGTTTTATAAAAGTCCCAATGCCACAGTCCGATTTAGAATCGAACTGCTCTGATACCATAAATGTAACACCTAGTAACCCAAAACAAAATCAATGAAAAATCCTTTAAATAGTTTAAAATTAAACAAACGTGTCATGAAAATTTCGCGACTTAATCGGGTCTGAAAATACCTCATATTAATTAAAATAGATATAAAGTATCCAAGCGATAATATATTAGTAAATCCATACATCCAAATAAAAACCCCAAGCCTAAAAAATCGGGCGTCTACTAATAAACCCAACGATAAATAAATAAAAATGTCTAGCCACATACGACTCCTTATTTAAGACAATACTAACCAAGCTAGGAATAATAACTAAGAAAATTTGCTGGGTCTTCAATCCTCTTCAGTTTCAGTGACGTCGTTCTCATGCTCTGAAAACAACACTTTTAATGAGACATAATCCCGATGAATAAAAATCATTTAATGAAAAGGTTTGCAAATAGTGTTGTTCTCAATCGGCGCGGTAACCGGAAAAACATTCATGGTACCCGTTAATTTTTAAAATATTGAATATAATAAACCTCCAAAATAATAAATATATATATAAATAAAATTAATGTCAAGCATTTAAAGCACAAACTCATAAACTCAGCAACGGTCACATCTCATTGCATTTTATCACATTCACCATGCAAACTCTACACAATGCAACTCCACGAACATGACTCGGTGATTCCCAGAATCACTTAACTTGACTCTTTGGTTCCCAGAACCGGTGTGAATCCCAGATCCACTAATGTCTATGAGCTCATATCCATGCAATGGCGTCCCACTGCCTTCCCCATCCCAGATGGATGTATCTAATAATATTCCATCACAGATGTGAATATTTTAATCATATGATATCCCATCCCAGATGGTGATATCTCCATCCTATTCCCGGAATAGAATGTAGAACCGTCATCCCTTCCCGGAAGGTGATAACCAACTCATATACACTATGCAATATGTCATCCCTGATGACTACCAAAATTTTATCAAACTCCATGGCATCAATTTCATGAACACTGTAATAGATTTATAACACAACTATCATGACAAATTAATATTGAATTTAATATGTTTATTATAATACCAATATTCTAATGTAACCGGCTTTTAAACTCAAGAACCCAAGTATGCAACAGGTGTTTCACCTGTTCACCACTACAACAACATTATTAACATATATAAGGTACAAAAAGTCTAGCGTGAAATTCAAAATAATTTGCATTCAAATGGAATTTACAATTTTATAAAAAGTAGATTAGATAAGCCAAAAGGACTAATTTAGTACATAATTGCTTAAACAGAAGCACGTACAACATTGCCACACAAAAATATATTCTTTGATAAAAAATCAATTATCAAAATGTGAGATGTTTTAAGAATCTCAAAATCAAGAACCCTAACATATTTTACTATTTCAGAAAAGACAAAGTTACATATAGAAGCCTCAAATTAATTGTACCATGAAAGTGTGAGAAAAGTTATTTTTACTCACCTTTTGCAGACCTCCAATGTGCTCTAAAAATTACGTATGATAAGAATTTGCGCTTCCCTAAAAATTCCTCTCCCGTTCGGTGGCGTTATTGGATCTGTGTTGTTACGATTGTACCGACAAGTAAGAAAAGAACGTATGTGCGGCGCACAGTTAGAGCAATTTATATAGGTACAGTGCGTTAAGCACAGTAACCTAGCGCACAGTAAGCTATATATATCTTTTTGGTTTTATGATCTCCTTTTTTTTTTTGCGCAAGTCCACTATTCACACACACACACACACACATATATTAATTCTCTTTTTTTTTTCATATATTAATTTTAATTTAATATTTCTTTTGTATTTACTAACCAATTCTAATAGATTTTATACTAATAAATTCTCACCACTAAACCTCTTAATCATATTTTATTTTTATTATATCATTATTATTATTATTTTTTTATAACTTAATCTTTTTTTTAAAATTAATTATATTAGAATTTTAGGATGTTACACCATGGCACTTCTATATTTCATCATTCTATCCTAGTCTCCGGAGACCCCAACTCCATACAATTTTTGAAAAACAGTGAGCAGATCAGGCTCAATTGTCACAAAGGCACATTGTCTTGAATACCTTATTCATGAAGATATCCTGAATAACACCGTCTCGAATACCTCGTGCACCAAGGTATCTAGAATAACACCGTCTCGAATACCTCGTCCATCAAGATATCCGGAATAACACCATCTCGAATACCTCATTTATCCAGATATTCGGATTAACAGGCACGCCTGCCAAAAAAAATGCATGTAAAACCTTTTATTTTCGCAGCTTTTCTTTGAGTCACATTCTTTCCTTGTCGAGGCTCAATGCTAACGACCACCATTGAATTTTAAGTGCCTTAAAGCTTTTATTATCGACACAGGACGTTAAAGTCTGAGTGTCCAATCACAACAGTCCTAGACCCGTGCACTAGTCTAGAACTTTGTGGTCGTAGAAAACAGTCTTTACCCTTTTTACTCCGTCTTCCACATTTATCACAACATTAGTAGGGCACACGGTCCACATATAGGACACACGGTCCACAGTAACGTATATAGGACACATAGTCCATAGTAACTTGTATAGGACACACAGTCCGCAATATCATATATATATATATATATATATATATATATATATATATATATATATATATATATATATATATAGGACAAACAATCCACATCGTTGTGATACGGATCATAGATCCACGTGCTTTAACTCTAGTAGTCCGACGTCTCGGTTACTAGGTTCACTTTTCATCTTATTTTTCGTTCAGTGAATAACAAATACGAAAACCCAAAATTTCCGTAACTTATCCAATTTATCGGAATTTTCTTTTTGAATAAAATCTTTTGAATAAAAAGTTTTCCTTTGAAATTCTTTTTGTTTAAAACTTTAAGTTTTGGAAAATCCATTCTTTTTCATAAAATCATTTTATTTTAAAAATTCTTATTTTTCCTAGAAACATTTGAAAATTTCCCAATAAATTCTTTTGAAGTTCCAAAATAAATTTTTTTAGTTTTCTTCAAAACATTATCAAATAAAATGATTTTCTTTTATTTTCTTTTTTATATAAAATCACTTAGTTTTCAATTGAATTCTATTTCTAAACATTGTTTTGATTTTCTAAAGTTTTCACCAATCATCAAAATTACTTAACTTTCCTTTTTATCAAAACCTTGTTAAAGAATTTCCTTACTTGTGATTTTCTTCATAAATGTTTTCTTAAAGTTTTTATCTTCCTTATTTGAGCTCTAGCCAATGGTTAGACTTCCATGCAACAACTTCAGCATATATACAACAACTTCAACATACATAAGCATCATGCGTATATTCATAAGTCATCAATTAAGACATATAAAGCATCAAGTACATCATCACCACATCATAAACTCAAAAATTCAACCAAAATCAGCCACAACAATAACCACATCAATCAAACACATCAAACAACCACACATGGCATATAGTCATCATAAAATATTTATCCCTCAGACTGTCTCCCCTTTCCTGATTCGACGGATAGAAAAAGTCTTTGTTTCCGTGTTGCCCAGAGCGAGCTTCCTTTGCCCATCGTGTGTCGCAAGTCTAAGAATTAAGCGAATGACTTAAATTAAAACAAAAAAGTCGTCTTATCTTTCTAGGTATAGGTTTTGGCCATGGCTGAAAAAAATGATACTAGAGATGTCTGATAAATTCTTGGATTACATTTTGTCCAAGACTTACTTATATATATATATATACACACACACACTTTAATCCCATATTTTATATCTTTATATTAATCACTGGTATATAGTCCATTTCATGCCGAAAATATTTACTTGATCATGTTAAAATTCATTATTTTTAAAATCATATTTTTCATTCAAAAATTTGAGTGAGCTCTTTTATAAAATCATTTTCAGGACAACAGTGAGTTTAAATTGTGAATGATCATTCAAATGACCTTCGAAATCCTTGAAAATTTGATTTAAGGTACCCAACTCACACATAAACATATTTTAGTTGGTCCCATGTCAAAATTCGAAGGCATTAATTTATTAAAAATCACACATTGCCTCTGTTTGTACAGGATTTGCAGAAAACCGAGTTCATCAACATGTAACTTTATGAAATTGTTTCTCTTTATATACATATGTAAAAATATCAAATCTTAAACCAAACTTTAGATATACTTCATTAATATCCCAGAAAATTTTATAAGAGTTTTTACCCTTGAAAATCATATTTAAAATCATCATGCAACCAACTAGGTTCATTTTTTCGCAGACAAAATTTAGTTCTACTTTGACAGGTGTTTTGACCCATTAAATCTTATCCAAATACTTATATATTATATTTCAAATTAAAGCCCCAAAAATCTTCTTTCCAAATATGTGTTTATCTTTCAGAAACACGTTTCATATAAAAAGTTATGAGCTTACGAATAAATATATATCATGCTGCCAGAATCACATTTTACCCATGTTAATCCACACCAAGTTATTATCTTCACTCTAGCATTATCCACAATCCATAAAACCAACATGCAAACATACAATATAAGGAAAATCATAAAAATCATCATATTTCTCTCATGCATGTAATTAAAATGATCATCAAAGTAAGCATTTTTTTTTCTTTAAAAATTGAAACTAGGCCTCATCAACTCTCATAGCTTAGAGTTTCGGCCATGGGTGTGAAAATGGGAAAGAAAACTCATTTTTGTTTTTAACTCATGAACTTAAAAATACATGCATCAAGGATTTTTGAGACATGCATGTGAAGATTTTTAACAAAAACATAAACATTTCCTTTACTAGGGTTTCGGCCGCACTAAAGAATCATGTCATGGCAAATCCTTTTGCTACATGCAATTACATAAAGTGATAGTAGATGAGATTATGAGTCCGTTAAAATTAGTTTCATGCTCAAAAGATTTTTCTAAAGGTTTTTCTTGAAATTTTTAACCAAAAATCATAAGCATGCAACTTGAATAAATGACATGCATGTTGAGAATGAGCAAGAATTTGAGAAAATAAAAATTAGAGTGAAAGAAGTATACCCTTGTGATGATGGGAAGTTGAAGATGATTAAGGTCTTGAAGCTTCACAAGGTTATCAATGAAGGAAGATGACGAGTGAGCAAAGTGAAGGTATGAGTGAGTTTGAGAGAAATGAAGAGAAAGTGAAGTTGGGGGTGGGAGGTGGGAGTGGGAGGAAGGTATTTATAGAGAATGAAAGTGGGGCGTGGGGGCTGCCCTTGAGTGAGGGAAGGAAAGATAATTTTTGAATTTTTTTATAAATTTAAAACTTGATTTTTTTTTTTAAATAATAAGTAACTTATAAAATTAAAATAAAATGATGGTTTGTAATTAATGAAAATACTATTCACATAAAATCCCTCATGTCGTTTTCACATCAAGTCCTTCAAATTTGTACCCAGTACATTTTAAATAAATTTTGTTTCGTTCTGGTTCCATTTGTTTCCTGACAGTGAAAACCGGTCGTATTTTCTTTCGTTAATTTTTCACCCGAAAATTGTTATATTGAAAGAAAAATTTTTAAAATCATGGAAATTATTATAATTGGGCTAGGAAAATAAAATTTTTATTTTACTAATCAAAATTTATTTTCCGGGTCAGTACAGCTTTATTGACAGAGAAAATTCAGACCATGATTGTCTGGAATTTCTACCGGAAATTTAATAATAGTTTCCTACTATAAAATATATCATGAAAATAATTTAGGTTTATTTAAATAATTTCTCAACTTAAAATTTAAATATACTAATCATACACATACATACATAACCATAGATTATAGAAAGACAGAAAAATCGGGGTGTTACACACATACCAACAATTACCCACACTATCACCCCCAAATCAACCTTACGACACCTACCCACACCCTTAAATCACCATCCCCTCCCCAATACAACACTTACCCACACCCCTAAATCACCACCCATCACCAATACAGCACACAAAGGAACCTGCTTTGTTTGTATCTTTGCCTTTTATGGAGTCCCTGTAGCTTTGTCTTATGTGTGTTCGATAAGTAGAGGAAATGAGAGGAGATGCGTGACTCGCAAGGCAAAGTAAATTTTTTTTCCGATGAGCGTTTGCAGAGGCAATCAAGTACAACTCGCCGGAGGAGGAGGACAAGCGCCCAAATCGGGAACGGGAATGGGAACGGGACTGGAAGCTCTGATGCATGGTGATTTGGGGTGACCAAGTTCCTAGCTCAAGGTTTGGTAGTGGAAGATATTTCATGAGGGGTAACAATCTTTATCGCCCTTGTGGTAGAAATCTTCCCTCACTGGCTCATAGCAACTCGTCTTCTCCCTCACGCCTCCCTATGCAACACGACTACGACGCTCGCCAATCTAATCAGTCTCGATCTATCATTGTCCTCACTCCACTCCTCATCGCCCCCTTTATGCAACATTGCAACGACAACCAGCTTATGGAAGCCACCACTCATCTACCTCTCTCTCGAGCCTCTACTTCTCTCAGCTCCCTCCTCTTTTATCAGGCTCAACATTGAAGATCTGGAAGCCACCGCTAACCCATATTTGTGATTCATCACTGGTTCTAGAAGCCACATTCGATGCCCATCTTTGCTTGCAACTACATGAATACTTGAATAGAGGCGACATTCTTGAATGCTTGAATGTTGATGAGCTTGTGCCTGCTTGGTTAAGCGTCCAAAATCACATTGCGCTGATCAAAATCAAGTTAGATCACTATTCATGTGTTTGGTTACAAAACCGTGAAGTTAAAATTGATTCTTTTTTTTTTGGGTGCTTTGGAAAAGAAACAAAAAACCAAAAAGGAAGGCTAACTTCGAGGGAAGGAGACACCCATGGCATCCGCTAAAAGTAAGTTTTTCAACCCAGAAGGAGGAGCATTCCAGCATTCCAGACCTTCAGAATATCAGAACCATTCGCACCAAGCTTGGCCATAAAGTCAGCAGGAAAGTTTCCCTCCCTGAGAGTATGGTTAACTTGGATTTCCCACTCCCGAGCCAATAACTTCTTGATGTCAAGCATAATTGTCGCATATGGATGCAGAGTAGATACGTCAGTGGTTATCATGGTCACAACATCCATGAAATCAGAATCACAAACTATCTTTCTGAAACCTCCCTCCCAAAGCAAGTGAAGACCCTACTGTAATGCTTTGAACTCTGCCAGATAGTTGGTGCCAAAACCAATGAATCCAAAAAAGCCAAAGACCCACGAGCCATCTTCCCTGCGGATAACCCCACCAAAACCAGCATGGCCCGGGTTTCCATAAGCACTGCCAACAACTTCAATTTAACAAAGTTCATGGGAGGTTTATGCCAACATATGAAACGAGTCGGACTGGACGAACTACTATCATGCGATAAACACTCCTTAGCTAGGATTGTTTGAGAGTGAATATGATGCGATAGCATGTTGTCATCAATAGTAGTATGCTCCAAAGCTTCTTGATTACGGCTTCTCCAGATCCACCAAAGAGCAGAGAGAAAAAGGTGGTTCAAATTTCCCATTGACTGAAACTCCACCCAATCTCTGATGTCCAAAAGAAAGAAATCTGAATACCTAGAAAACCCCCCCAACAATATTTGATGGATGTAACAATTTCTAGCTTTTCCGTTAAGTAAAATTGATTCTGGGTACGAGACCGACGAAATTCTTTATATTTGCATATCGAAAGTGATTTTACTTTACTATCCAAACAAAATCAATTCTTCTAAACTCACTTTTAAAATAACATTAACGAACACAAATAAATTTTTTTAACCTCAATTCTTTCAAAATCAATTTTATTAAAATTGAAAACATATGGACCCCATGGCAGTTGGAACACAATGGCGACATTGTTGATGCATGAGGCTATGGGTGGCATTGTTGATGTTCCTAACCATAAATCAACTTTTTTCAATTTTTTTTGTTTTTTTATAATTTTTTAAACTAAAGAATTTTTTATCATTAAACTTGATACCCGACCTGAACAAAACCGAATAAGATTGGGTTGGTTTGGTTGGGATTATGCATAAAAATTCCGAAAGCCCGACCCAATCCAACCCGTCTAGATTTAATATGTTTGGACCAAAAACACCCCAAACCCATCCCGACCCATGTACACCCCTAATTATATGTTCAAAAATATTAAATACATTAGTAATCTATCAAAATCAGAGGCGGGGGAGGGGGTGGCCTCTATATGCCATGACTTTTATATCAACTAATTGTTATTATATATAAATAAATTTTATGGCCCCTTGATTTTACTATTTTTATATTTATTAATAGTTCATTTATTGAAAGGTAGAAAGCCTTTTGGTGATATACACTTGTTTTATATCTATTTGCATATCTATATCTATAACTTTTTATATGCAAATAGAAGGACCATGATTCGATCACCATTAGTGATTTAATTTTGGGTTAATAGAAGGATCAATTTTACTAATAATTGAAGTTTGATGATTAATTTGAAAGAATTAATAGTTGTGGATGCTTATTTGTAAACGTGTTAAAGTTCCGGGGGGGTGTTAATTTGTATGTTCTTTTTCCTAGAATATATGTCAAGAACTTTTTGTAAGGGATTGGGTAAAGATGAATTACAATGAAAAGCCTACGAAATATTCTATGACATATCAATGAAGAAAATTAGCCCAATAATTGTTTCATTAATCATATCATATTGAAGCCCATTCTCAACCCAAAACCAAAAAAATAAAAACTACTATTAACTCTATTCATTCTCTTTCTCCCTCTCTGTCTTGTTCAATCTTTCTGTTCTGGATCTCCGATCAACAACTTCCTTTTCTGACAGGTAACTCTCCAATTCTAACTTCAATTTCATTCGTTCCTATTTCCCTCTTTTGTTTTTCAATTTATCGCTAATCTGAATCTGAACCTTCCGATGTGAATTTCTGTTGAGATACATGTAAAAACTGGATTCGTACGTTGATCAAGTTGGTACCCATTTTCCAAAATCCAATTGGGTTTTTGTTTTCGAGTTCAAAATTGAATCTTGTTAAGTAGCTATTTACTTATGATCAAACAAAAACTGAAACCCCTGTTTGGTTGTTTTTGTGTTTGTGTGTGTTTTGATTAGATCTTGTTTGAGACGAAAAGATGTCGGGAGTCGGGACAAACACAGCGTCTGAATGTGGTCCCCACAGTGACGATGCTTGGTGTTGTGAAGGCTCGTTTGGTAGGCGCCACACGCGGGCATGCGCTTCTAAAGAAGAAGAGTGATGTTTTCACCGTGCAGTTCAGGCAGATCCTGAAGAACATTGTTTCCACAAAGGAATTAATGGGTGAAATCATGAAAACCTCTTCATTTGCTTTAACCGAGGCTAAGTATGTTGCCAGGAGAATATAGGCGGCGTTAAGCTCCCTAAGTTGGAGTACACCAGCGATGGCGAGGTCACGAAGAATGACCTTATCGGATTGGCAAGCAGGTGCAGCAGTGTCGCGCTGCACACATCAAGGCAATTGAGGTTCTCGTTGAGCTGCTTCGCTTCAGACATCGTTCCTCACACTCGATGAATGCTCTTGAGAATGTGGTTAAGCCTAGGTTGGAGAATACTATTAGTTACATTAAGGAGGAGTTGGATGAGCTAGAAAGAGAGGATTTCTTTAGATTGAAGAAGAGGGAAATGGAGAGGCAGATGCAGTCTGCCAGGCAATTCGCTGATGATCAGGTTACTGAGAAGCTTTCGTTGCAGAAAGGGATTTCAATGAATGCTGCTCATAACTTGTTGTTTGTAGCAAGTGAGAAAGACGATGATATCATTTTCTGAATATAGAGACAGCTTGGATTTTGCTTGCTTTTCAAGGATCGTTGTTCTAGGATGGCGCGTCTTGGTGTGCTGCTGCTTCATCTGTTGGGTGGGTGAGACTTCTCTACAACTGTTTAGGTAACAGTGTTCTGTATCATGAATAAAGGCGCTTAGTATATGTTTTATTTATTTCTTTATTATTTGTCAAAACAATTTTTATCATATTCAGAGGCATTGAAGTTGTTGTGATTACATATCAATAGAAGCTATGGCTGAAGCAGGAGTTATGTGACATATGAAATATCAATTTGAAATGTAGAACCGATAATCCACTGGCTTATCATGTTTTATCTATTATTTTAGAGTGGATTTAATCAATTAAGTTGAGTTGAATACTTGATGTAACCCAAATTAGACTTTATTTTCCTATTTTAGTTATTTTAGAGTCAATGTATGCATTTAATTGATTTTAATTAGAATTTAATTGATTTTCTCAAGATTTTCTTATTTTTTATTTTTAGGAAA
Source organism: Sophora flavescens (assembly GCA_030762895.1). Lineage (NCBI taxonomy): Eukaryota > Viridiplantae > Streptophyta > Magnoliopsida > Fabales > Fabaceae > Sophora > Sophora flavescens. The sequence continues at coordinate 5,138,789 of CM061070.1, forward strand.
GGACAAAGAAGAAGGATTGCAATTAAATTGAAGATTGTCAAGTCAATTGCGAGGGCCCACATGATGGATTTGAATCCAAATCAATTTGGATTTGAATTATTATGATTAAAAGATAATTCAATTGGCTTTGATAGAAAAAAAATTGGATTTGGATAATAAGTGTCTATCACAACAACAAAGGATGTGATAAGATTTGACAATTAATTTGGAGATATTGATTTGGCAATTAAATACGAAGATTAAAATGCTCAGGACCAGTTATGTTGTAGTTTGCATGAAGGCGTAGCTTGAAATACAAGAAAAATGAGCCAAACAGAGTCCATCACGACCATGAACGAGTAGGGCTGAAAAACAAAGATGAACACAAAGTCAGAACCTGTCACGACCAAACCGTGATGGCCATCACGGCCGTGACAGGCCAACCAGTGTTAAGTTCTCCAGGACAGAATCTGTCACGGCCTGGCCGTGGCAGGCATCACGGTCGTGACGCGCATAATCTGGAATTTTGATTTGCTGATTTGATTTGATTTTGTAATGGTTTCAAATCCAAGTTAACCTACTCTATAAATAGGGCAATTAGGCTCGAAAATAGGAATTTCTTGACTGCTACCAATTGGCAAAAATTAGGATTTCTCTTCTTCTCAATTTCTTCTTTTCTCTTAGGATTTTTATGCTTTTGTTATTCATGGTTGTTATAAATATGGCAATGCTTGAGTAGTCTTTTATTTCTAGGAATTGGGGCTATGCCCAAGACTTGTTTTATGTTATGAATTGATGTTTTACCTTTGTTAATTCCAATTTGCTTTTGATTTAATTCCTATTGCATGAATTACTTGTGAATTTGTGGTGCGCACTTATTTGCATGTCATAGATACTCTAAGAATGAATCTAGCGGTGAACTCATGTATTGGATCTATAGGGATTGAACTTAGGACTTAAATCACGAGAGTTAGAAGCAGTCCTTCGAGGGTTCATTGAATTGTTACGAATCTTAATGAGTTCAATTTAAATACAACTACCACGAGAGCAGGGGTTGGTTTAATTGGACACGATTATTGTATCTCGAGAGGGAACATTAACTTATTTAGGATAAAGTCACCTTCAAAGCGATTTTGATAATTAACAAGAGGGATAGTCAATCTAGTAGCATGAACAGTCTTGCTGGTAACCTAATTCCTGGAAATCTCTTTTAAAATTTGAAATCCCAAAAATATTTGATTTGATTTTATTGTTTCTTTTATTTTCTTCAAATCTTTTCACACCTATTTCTTAGTCTAAATAGTTGTTTAATCTGTGAAGTCACACTTGGTTTCCCAATCCTTAAGTTCGATACTCGGTTTCTCACCGTTTTATTATTACTTGATCCGGTACGCTTGCCGGAGCCTATCAATGACCATGTCATATGGTTCTACGTGCTTTAGTTTCAAGTCTTAAAAGACCTTTTGTTTGTTTCAAAATTGTATTTTTAGCTTATTAGCTGCATTTGGCAGAAGATTTTATTTTTTGGTTTGATTTGAAGAATCAGGTTTAAAGATATGCACTTCAGGATAAGGTTTTGTTTTCAGCGCTCGAGACTAGTATATCGTTAAGGCGTTGTTTTGTTAGTTAGATTTCATCTATTGCCTGTTCTTTGCTGGTTTCATCGATACATTTTCAGAAGATGCTTTTTTTTTTTACCCTGTATGAGTTTGTTAATGTGGATTCTTTCCATAGAAATAGAGAAGCTTGAGAGGTAGTGCTTTGTGTATCAGAAGATAGGAGTAGGAAACTGAATGATAGTTTGTGTGAACTATATCTATAATTCTATTTCCTGACCAAATTAATGCTTTACTCTATGGTTGGCATCTAAAGGGAAGTGTGTGCTTTTGGTGGCCAGAGACTTTGTATAAGATGATTGTGCATGATGAAAGAAAGTGTATTATATCGCAGGGTAGTGGGAAGTAGTCTGATAGAAACTGGAATTGAAACTAAATATATATTATACTGCATGTCTATATTATATTAATAATCTTCTGGGGAATTGTTCCCAAATCAGAGATAAAAACAGAGTATTACAAAAAAAGAAAGTAGAAAAGATTAGTGAAAGAGATATGGTTACAAAGGTAGTTTCGTCCAAGGATTCGAGAGCTTGGTCTCTTCCTACCAGTTCCTACCCAAAATCTGCCCCCCTCCTTTCCCTCCCAATCTCTCTATTTATTCCAATTACATCCTAAGGCACATCCATGTTACATGCTGGCTTATTCCTTCCAATAGAGAATAATCACTACTAACTGCTACTAACTTATAATAACTGCTAATAACTGCTATTAACTGCTAATATTAAATTGGCCCAATCAGCAGTTTGAGCTTCCTCTTATATTTCTTACTGATAAAAGGTCTAACAATACACCCCCCCCCCCCCAAAAGAGTCACCTTGTCCTCAAGGTGAAAAGAAGGAAACTACTCCATGATAATCTCAATAGGCTCCCAAGTAGCTTCAAAGTCAGGAAGATCTTTCCACTGGATTAAGACCTCAACAGAACCAACAGCAGTGTTACGGATTAACTTGATTGCATCAGGGACAACTTGCAACTCCAAATCATTTGAAAGCATTGGTGGAAGAGGTTGTGGTGTAGCTGAAGAAGAAAAGGGCTTTCTTGAGTAATGAAGCATGAAATACAGGATGTATTTTGCTGTCAGGCGGAAGATCCAATTCAAAAGCCACTGGTCCTATTTTCTTAGTGATCTGATAAGGGCCATAAAAATGAGGACTCAACTTTTCATTCCTCTTCTTGGCAAGAGACTTCAATCTGTATGGTTGCAGCTTTAAATAGACCCAATCACCTGTAACTAGAGTAACATGGCACCTGGATTGATTGGCATAAGACTTCATTTGACACCGAACTTTCAATAAATTATACTGTAAGTCATGAAGAAGCTGATCCCGATCTTGAGTCATCATGTTAACCTCCTCAACCACTGAAGGAATGGTAGTGCCGCTGAGTAAGTGGGGTGGATCTCTACCATAAAGGGCTTTGAATGGGGTCAATTTAGTAGAACTGTTATAGTTTGTATTGAACCAAAACTCAGCCCAGCTAAGACATTTAGGCCATTGTTTGGGTTTGGTTCCTGTGAGGCATCTCAAATATGTTTCCAGACATCTATTGACCACCTCGGATTGTCCATCCGTCTGGGGATGGTAGGCAGAACTAAATTTCAACTTAGCTCCTGCCATTCTGAATAAATCAGTCCTGAAATGGCTGAGAAATATCTTGTCTCTGTCGGAAACAATGGTAGATGGAAATCCATGTAGCTTGACTACTTCTTTGATAAAAATTTCAGCAATATCTTTGGCAGTGAATGGATGACTAAGTGCAATAAAGTGAGCATACTTAGTTAATCTGTCCACAACCACTAAAATAGAATTCTTTCCTTGAGCCTTAGGTAAACCTTCTATAAAATCCCTGGACAAATCAGCTCAAACCTGAGTAGGCACAAGAAGAGGTTACAATAATCTAGCAGGAGACAAGGTTTGATATTTATTCAACTGACAAGTCTCACAATGAGCAACAAATTGCTGAATGTCCTTCTTCATTCCCTCCCAGTAAACAATGGCAGAAATCCTTTTGTATGATCTAAAAAATCCTGAATGTCCCCCCATAGCTGAACTGTGAAACTCTTTAAGGAGAATAGGAATCTTAGAAGACCCTTTTGGCAGCACCAATCTTCCTTTGTAGAACAATTTTTTGTCTTTGAAGGTATAACCAGGGTGAGATGCAGTATCGTGCGGAATGTCCTGTATAATGCCTTGCAACTTTGGATCTTTCCGGACTTCGGTTTCCCATTCTTCCAAATTATCAAACTCAACTGTGGATAATGCTGCATAAGTCATTCTTCTAGATAAAGCATCAGCAGCTCTATTCTTATTTCCAGGTCTGTATTGGATCTCAAAATCCAATCCCATTAGTTTAGAAGTCCATTTGCACTGCTCCTCTCCCAAAACTCTCTGATTTGTAAGGAATTTAAGGCTTTTCTGATCAGTAAGAATGATGAAATGTCTGCCAAGTAGGTAGTGTCTCCACTTTTGGACTGCCATTACAATAGCCATCAATTCCCTCTCATAAACTGATTTGGATTGCCCTCTTTCCGATAAAGTTTGACTGATAAAAGCTACTGGTCTTCCTTCCTGCAATAGGACTGCTCCTAAGCCTTTATTGGAAGCATCAGTTTCTATAGTAAATACCTTAGAAAAATCTGGAACAGTGAGTATAGGTAATTCAGCCATGACCTTCTTTAATTGATCCAAAGCTGCCTGAGTTTCTGGTGTCCATTAAAAACTGTCTTTTTTCAATAACTGAGTCAAAGGTCTAGCAATTTTTCCATAGTCCTTGACAAATCTCCTATAATAACCAGTAAGACCTAAGAATCCTCTTAAAGCCTTAATGTCCTTTGGTGTTGGCCAATCCATCATAACCTCAATTTTTTTAGGATTTGCTGCCACTCCATTAGCTGAAATGATATGACCAAGATACTCCAATTGTGTTTGCCCAAAAGTACATTTCTTTCTGTTGGCAAAAAGCCGATGTTCCTTTAATAGGGCTAAAATTGCCCGCAAGTGTCTTTCGTGCTCCTCCACAGTTTTGCTATAGATCAAAATATCATCAAAGAAAACTAAAGCAAACTTCCTTAAATATGGTCTAAGCATGTCATTCATTAATGATTGGAAAGTAGAAGGGGCATTAGTGAGTCCAAAAGGCATCACAACAAATTCATAATGCCCTTCACGAGTTCTAAAAGCAGTTTTAGGGATATCTTCTTCCCTCCTTCTAATTTGGTGGTATCCAGATTTGAGATCCAACTTAGAAAATATGACAGGTCCCCCAAGTTCATCAAGTAATTCATCAATAGTAGGGATAGGGAATTTATCAGGTATGGTGATCTTGTTCAATGCCCTAAAATCTACACAAAATCTCCAGCCACCATCTTTTTTCTTTACTAATATGATTGGGCTTGAATAAGGACTTACACTCGGGTCTAATTACACCAGAATTAAGCATATCATCCACTAACCTCTCAATCTCATTTTTCTGGTAATGTGGATACCTGTAGGGTCTGAGATTTGGAATGTTGGCTCCTTCCTTAAGGATTATTGCATGATCTTGCTTTCTGGTTGGAGGTAATCCTTGTGGTTCCTGAAACACTTCCTTATACTCAATCAATACTGACTCTAGCCACTTTGGTAAAGGTGCGTTGTCTTTATTTTCACCTTGTAAACTCTGATACTCCAGAAGAAAACCGTGTCCTTCATCACTGATTGCTTTGAGGACAGATTTAAAAGAAGCCACTACCCGAGCCAAACTGGGTTCACCCTTCAGTATCCTGTGTCCTCCTTCAATGGGAATTTTAAGTGTTAACTCTTTGAAATTAGCCCGAATCTCACCAAGGCTAGCCAGCCATTCCATCCCTAACACCACATCCACCCCTCCTATGTCAAAAATAAAGAAATCTTGCTGAACCTCCATTCCTTGAATCAATAATTTCAATTGTGAGCACACCCCTTCACAAGGAATTTTTCTTCCATTTCCTACCTCCACAGTGTAAGGTGGAGTTTCATTCATCTGTAACTCTCCTTCCTTGACTAACACAGAAGATGTAAAATTGTGTGAGGCTCCACAATCTACTAGGACTATCACTTGCTTTCCAGCCAAGGTACCCCACAGTTTGATGGATTTATTAGAAGTAAGTGTGATACTAAACATGGAGAACTGAAGTGTTCTTATTTTAGATTCATGCTCTGGTTCTGTTGGTTCTTCCTCCTTCTCATTAGTAACTGTTTCTTCCTCTAACAATAGCACTTGTAATTGCTTGTTAGCACACACATGGCCAGGATTAAATTTCTCATCACATCGAAAACAAAGTCCCTTCCTAGATCTCTCCTGCATTTCAGCATCTGTCAACCTTCTAAACCCCCTTCCTCTGAATGATCCAGTAGTTTTCATACTGCTAGTGTCCCCTACTGAACTTCCTGTTATGGTATGAATCTGACTTTTATTTCCAGTTCCCACGTTACAGTTCTGGGATTGTTGTAAGTTCTGAATGATCTCCCCCCCTGAACTAGTTCCAGGGTTCCCCTTATTCAGTAAAGTGTTTTTCTCATCAATACTCTGGGCATAATCCATTAATTCTGTCAAACCTTCAACCGGATGGAGTTTTAATTCTTCTCTTACCACTTCCTTGAGTCCATTCAGAAAACCCCTTTCAAATAGGTTGGTTCTGTGCATTTGAGAGGGCCTGCATACAATTCAAATTGCTCCCTGTACTCTTCTATCGTTCATGTTTGTTTGATACTTAACAACAACTCAAACGGGTTTTGCATCATCGAAGGTTGGAACCTTCGTATCACAGCAGATTTGAAATCATTCCATGTTGGATTCTGCACACAAAATTCCCACCATTGATACCATGTCAATGCTTTTCCCTCCATCGTTACTATAACTGCCTGTAACTTCTCAGCGTCATCCATTTCTTTCAATTCAAAGTATCGCTCCACATGAATTGTCCACCCGTATGCATCTTCTCCTTCAAAAATTTGAATTTCCAATTTCCTCCATCTTTCTTCACGAATACGAGTATCAACACGATTTCCATTACCCTCACAAGTAGTCACTCGACTGTGTTCATATGTTGATTCCTGGCTCGTTGACAATCCTCATACGATTTCAACCAATTCATTCAATTGTCTCCGAGTTTCAATGCGTTCTAGTCTTTCGTCTTCAAGGTTTTGCTCAAGGTTTTGCCTCATCTACGATAATCCTTCAAAGCCGCACTCCAGAGTCTCTACACGTGCTTTCATTCCTCTCGTTAAAACCATTAACTCTCCCAAGATCAAAGAGCTCTGATACCAGTTGATAGAAACTGGAATTGAAACTAAATATATATTATACCGAATGTCTATATTATATTAATAATCCTCTGGGGAATTGTTCCCAAATCAGAGATAAAAACAGAGTATTACAAAATAAGAAAGTAGAAAAGATTAGAGAAAGAGAGATGGTTACAAATGTAGTTTCCTCCAAGGATTCGAGAGATTGGTCTCTCCTTACTAGTTCCTACCCAAAATCTACCCCCCTCCTTTCCCTCCTGATCTCTTTATTTGTTCCAATTACATCCTAAGGCACAACCATGTTACATGCTGGCCTATTCCTTACAATAGAGAATAATTACTACTAACTGCTACTAACTTATAATAACTGCTAATAACTGCTAATATTAAACTGGCCCAATCAGCAATTTGGGCTTCCTCTTATATTTCTTACTGATAAGAGGTCTAACATAGTTCTGCTGTGTTAGTTTCACATGCAGCTTGCAGGTGAAAAGTGAGAATATAGTAATGAATGGGGAGGGATGAAATTCGCGACGCATAAAATAAAAGGCATGCATATATAGTATAGTACCATACAATTTGACTTACTTTTTGAATTGTCCTAAGCACAGTTCATACTCTAATCTGGTTGGATCAAGTTGGACATAGGGTGTTTGGATAAACAACTTAATTAAGTGTTTATTTAATAAGCTTTTTTTAAGTAACCTACAAACAACTCATTTTGATAAGCTTCTTTGACAAGCTTATCGAAATAAGCTAAAAAGAGCTTATAAAAAGATTATTAACTATTTGTACAAGTTTGTTTTCATAAGCTATCTCATAATTTTAAATAAGCTCTTTATAAGCTCTTCCAATTCAAAACGCACACTTTGTTTGCATAGATAATGATCATAACAGACCTGGATTGTTGTGCAGCTAGGAAACACTTCCAGAATCATAGATCAAAATTAGTGTTGGAGCTGCATGGGGCAATGAGAGGGCTGGTGTTTTTGTTGTGGCTAGTTGTAAGGATCATAGAAGCGGAGATAGTTGCGTAGCAGAAGCTCAAGTGTGCTATTGCTATTGAATATGACTAAGAGGAATGTTAATAAAGTTGAGTTTAATTTTGATGATTATTAATATGATTTTTTTAATATGTGCAAAGTTGCACATGTTAAAAAATAAAAAATAGAAATGTTATGTTAAAAGTTGTGTATTCAATTTTTTGAAAGCTTAAAAGCTACTCCTTCCAATACAACATTTCTATTTTATGATTCCTTAATTAACATGTGCAAAGTTGCATAGGTTAGAAAAATCCGTGTTAGTATAATCATTTTACCAACTAATTATGAAAGTCAAATGTTTTTGTGAGTGTATAAATAGATGATAATATAAAATAATTTATACTAATAGTGTATTGAAATTAAATTCTATAAAATTAATATGGTGATAGAGATTAAATTTATGTGCAGCATATATTAACATATATTAAGGATACAGAAAATAGCTGATGAATTCTCTTAGTGTGTGTTTAGATGGGGTATTTTAAAATTCCAAGAAATTTGAAATACAAGGCAATTCAATTACTTTAATTGAATTACTTTCATTTTAAAAATATTTTGTTTGGATAGGGTAATTCAAATACCTTATATTTTAAATTCTTTGTTTGTATAAAGCATTTCAATTACCTTCAATTACCTTTAATTTTTTTTTGAATATTCATTTAAAAAATTGGGATTTCAACTGTTCGGGAGCTGGTGCCCCCGCATTGGGTGTCCGGGGTGTTGGGATTTCATGAGACAATCCTCTTTAAAAATCATATCTAAAGGTGGAAAAAATCATCCACATGGGTCGCGCATTACAAAAACATGAATCACATAAAGGCTATTTATGTTTATCTCTTGAAGCGTGCTTTCACTGTGATCACAAGTACCACGAAGGAGAAGCACCTCTACTCAGTCCACGCGAGCAAACGGGCGTCGGAGCTTCGCGTCCTGTGCTAGCTGACGGCTGTGGGAGGCAAGGTTAACCGGTCTTAGTTTAGAGGGAGACTAATAGTCTATTTATAAGTGAAACTCTTCCTGACCTGCTCACTTATTGGGCCTTGTACCCTATAAGTCCAATAACCTTTAAATTAACTAATCATATTTAATTAATTGACCCGCTCAGCATTTGCTCTATGTGTATGACCCTATAGGCTCCCACTAAGTTGACAATAATATTAAATATTAAAATAATATCAAATATTAATTATAATATTAAATATTATAAATAATGAGCGGCATCTAGCAATGCATCATTACTACCCATTTAGCGAGAGTATCGGTGATCCGATTTTAGCCTTAACACGACCAAACTTTACTGTGCAGTTAATGTCCCTTTGTCCGTATATCTTGATTGAACACAAGGCATAAGAGTGTCATCCTTGTTATGTTCAATTATTTATTACTCGTTCCCCGAGTAGACGTGTAATCACAAATGGTCCCAATATCATATATTGGACCACTTCCGCGTGGCCACACATATTTCACGTCTTATTCTATCGAGGGGCCTAAGACATTACCCCTGTTATGTAGGAGGGACAAATCCTGTCTACATCACTCACACTCCTCAACATGATTTATTGCAGGCCAAATAACTACCTTTATGATCACCCTGTTACGCGTGACGTTTGATAGCACTAAAGCCTACAACTCCTCATGCAGGAATCGTAGTGACTTCAAGTCGAAGGACTACTTCACAATGGTCGCCATGATAATACTTATGACACATACATAACTATTATGAAGTATTCTCATAGTGGGTCATCTGGTATAAATATTACTCCTAATATTTGTTGTTTTGGCTTCAAAGACTCAAGGGGAGGGGGGATGAATGGAGTTTTCAAAAATTCTTCCTTTTCAAAAACTTTACTTATCAAATCAGGGCTGCCTCAGGATCTTTTACAAAAACAGTGAAGTATTTTTTATGAAATCTTGAATAGAAGGTGATGAGGTAAATCAGTTCATAAAGATAAATCAGTTCAGGGTCGTACAGGTATTAGATACAGGCCTTAGCCAGTCAAGAACTGAAGTTACAATATATCAATTTTAGTTATTAAGAACAGTTTTAATCAACTCAGTTTTGAACAATTAATAACTCAAGATTGATTGCAGTAATACTCTGGTTTTAATCCATATTAAACAGGTCAAGAACTGATATCAATTGAAAACTTAGAACATCAAGATCACAGTTATATGCGCAAGACAAAAATTAAAGAGTTTGAGTTTAGAGATACCACACAACCAGATTTATCCTGGTTCAGTCACCACCACTTTGACCTACATCCAGTCCTCACTCCACCTGTGGGTTTTCACACACTAACACAACAAGCTTTAGCCAGGTTGCTTGAAAAACCTTTACACCATAGAGCACTCTTTCATCTCGAGATACCACACTCTTGTGAAGAGCCTCAATGTTCTTCCTTAGGGATACCTCACCCTAATCACATAGAGAGACTCCCTCTCTCTTTACAATCAAATAGAATGAAAAGATTGATTCATAAACTCTCAATAGTCAGATATACAAATTGAAGTTCTTATGAGAATTGAAACACTCTTTTTCATAATGAAGCTCAAGCAAGAAGATGAATGATTTTCACAATTGATCTCTCTAATTGATTTTGTAAACTTCTGATGTGTTTTTTTAAAAGTTTTCCTTTGATCCCTCTATATATAGGAAACAAGTTATAGTCGTTGGGATCAATTAAAACTAATTTGGGTCTGATAACAGAATCTGTTTTCTTGATTCTGGTTCTTGAACAGGGGTTGAGTACATGGCTGTATTAACCAATTTAATACCGATAGTTCTGATAGTTCTCAAAATCTTGAGCTTGGTTAATCAATCAGTACATCCATTCAGTACATCTATGTATTAATGAACATCAAATTTTCCTGAAACTTGAATACGCGCGTACATAGCATATGTACAGGGTTGTATTCAGTTAACCATTTATAACTGATCTGATTTCATATTGTGCATAGGTGTTACTGAATCAAAAACCTTAAATTCATTTGTCAGTTACAGTAGCAAACATATATCCAATGATTGCATGGCTGTACCTGACAAATAATTTTCTTATTTCCGAAAATCATTTTCATTAAAAAAAACTTATTCCTTTTAATCCTGGTTATGAAAATTGATTTTCTTCATGCATCTTTTTAGGTGAGCTATCTTGTGACAAAGAGATTTCTTTCTCTTACAAATCATCTAAGACTTAAATCTAAAATTCTCCTTTAAGCTTGGTCTTGATGATCTTTTGATCTTTGACTTTGCTCTTTTGATTTCTACATGCAGCTCCTTGATTCTTTCAAGTTCTTCCTTGAATATTTTCCTTGAATTTTCTTAATGAACTTGTTGATCACTGCTTGATACCTGTCTTTGCAATTTGACACTAAAACACTTGCACACTCATTAAATTGTATTTGTCATATATCAAAATCTCTAAGTCATTGAGTCTTACAATATTTATACCCGTGTGCCGACTTGATATCACATATCCATGACCCGTGAGATGTGGTCATCAGTCTACTCACACAATAGTCTCTATGTATAATTGTTGTCCTAATTAACAATAATACTCGACTACGGATATTTAAGAATAGCGTTCTATTATACAATGAGGTCTCACGATTAAGTCATGTACTTAATATCTCATTGAATGAACTGCCTATTCTAAGGACTTTATTATGCTATAAAATAATAACATAATAAATGAATGCCTTATTCATATATCAAATATATGATTAAATTCATGATACAAATGATGACATGTTCAAAATAGATTGGCCTTTAGGGTTTACACCAACACGGGGTGTCCGGGGGTCGGCGCCCCGCCACCGGGTGTCCGTGGCCGGCGCCCCCCACCTGGTGTCCGAGGACCGACGTCCCCCCCACAGGGTGTCCGGGGGCCGGGGCCCCCCACCAGATGTCGGGTGCCGGGCCCCGATGGTCAAGGGACTGGGTCGGGTCTGGGGGGTCCGCGACTGCGTCTGGGTTGTTCGGGGAACCGACGTCGGTGGTAGGTGGCACATGAGTAAGGAGAGGGAATTCCAAAATACCACCTCTTTAGGTGGTATTTCAAATTCCTCAAATTTACCTTAAACAAAATACCCCATAAAATCCATTGATTTCTAAAATCCTTCATATTTAATATCCAAACAAAGTATTTTAGAGTGAAGTATTTTAATTACCCTCTTAAAATACTTCACCCTCTACAAATACCCCATCCAAACACACCCTAAACAAAACACCCTCATAAAATCCCTTGATTTCTAAAATCCATCATATTTAATACCAAAACAAAGTATTTTAGATTGAAGTATTTCACTACAAGAAATTTGGCGATTAGCTACGACAAATTTTGTAGTTAATTGGTAGCTAATTTCTAGCAAATAAATTTAGCTACAAATTAGCTACAAAGTTGCTACAGAATTGGTGGTAGCATAATTTGAGTGGCAAATTAGCTAGGAAATTTTTTCTATCCAATTCATAGCTAATCTTAAATAAGTGCTAGCTATTTTGTAGTTAATCCCTAGTAATATGCTCTTCAAAATTATTTTTACTAGCTAAATAGCTACCATATTGTAGTAGCAATTTTATAGCCAATCTATGGCTAGATTTTCTTAGCGATTCTATAGTTATTCCCTAGCTAATTCAAAAAAAATAGAAAAAAAATTTACTCGCTAAATTGGTCCCAAGCACCTGCAGTTTTGTGGACCAATTTAACGACAATATCTTTTACATCGGTCAAAAATGGTTTTTTACATCGATTATATTCAAATTATAGAATTAAGTGATATAGAATGTGAGAACTTTTCAAATCGGATCCTGACTGGTGTAAAAAGTCACATTTTGAATAGGCACAAACAAGATCAAACATAAACAAAATATCTCAAATATCCAAACTATTGACAAACATTAAATAAGAAGTATCCATAATGTCACAAATTACTAATCTAAAAAATGTAAGAGAAGACATTGGTGAATTCACCAAAAATTCCTACACATAAATCTCCACATTCTTATGAAATAAGTCATGAATATACTGACAGTTACTTCATCTTTGGTTTGCTCAGTCCCTACATCATAACTTTTCAGAAATTTTGAAAACCCCGGACCCTAGAGATTTCAAGCAAAAAGTTAAGTTAGATAGATGATCAAAACAACATTGAATGGCATCATATGAAACCAGGTACTTCATTATTAGAATCAACCATGGCGACAAAAATGAAAAATAAAATCTGTTAGAATAACACATGAACATTCCATGATTAGGCTAGTATTTTTTTTATTATTATTTTAAGAGGGGGCATGTCTAAATAGAGTTAAAGCTCATAGTCCCTAGTCCCTGTTCTTGTTTTCTTTTCAATTTTGTGATCAAAAGTACTTGTTTTAAGTGCAACAAATTTGTCTGTGCATGTCTCCAAAGTAAAATGAAAAATAAAAAGAGAGAGAGACTAGTCTTTCAAGAGAGCACCAAATTCAGAGGGTAAGATAAACCATTTTACATCGAATACAGAACTATTTCTAGCGATATACACCAAGCATAAAATTCAGCACCTAAACATGCAAATCTAAATTCATTGAAAATATTAACAACTAAAGCTTCTCTGAAGGATAGACAATTTAGTTTGGTTACCTTCTCAAGGATATCCATTAGTTTGAAATTCTTTGTAGGAGTTTGGCTTTGGGTTCTATATGAAGCTTATTCACCACCTAAGCATTAGCAAACTAAAATCAAGCATTATATACCTGAATTGTATTTAAGTATTATATATCTCAGGAATGACATGATATTTAAGGGAGGAAAGAGAAATTATCGGGATTGCTGTTGAATATTTTTAAGCTGGAAAACAAGTGCAAATGGAATTAGAATTTTAGGATCTCAAGCAAATAGGCCTTAAATTATAAAGAGTGCTTGCAGCAATATAGACATGAGTGCACAAGCAATGTTGAACACCTTAAGTGAGAACTGAATACTCATATTTGTCTCAAGTCTCAACTCATATGACAGCCATAAAAAAAGTCGAATTGAATATTGAACTGTTTACAAAACTTATCAAGAACCAAGGCATAGATGCAATGCCATAAATATTAAAATAGAAGCTATTTTTGGTCAAAATGAATACAATGAATTCCTTGTCCATGAAAAGGAGATAGGAGGAATTTCAACTATAAAAAAAGACAAAAAAAAAAGAGATTGACAAGTTACCAGCAATTTTTTTTTTTGATAAACAAGTTACCAGCAATTAAAAGAAGAAATATTTGTGTGTTTGATTTTAATGATGCATTACTTGTTTGTTTACCATTCTACAAACTGAACGCTCCAAGACTTAAAACACATCACTCAACAACCATTATCATTAACAAACAAATTTCAAATTCAAATTAGGTATTTGATCAAACACAAAGAAAGGCATAATCGCTTATTACTTATTGATTAATCGTTCCTAAACTGGAAGTTATTTTAGAAATATCTACGGTAAATGTCAATGATGCTTACCTTTCCAACCTTATTTGCAATGCCTAAACTTCTATTCTGGACTTGAAGAACAACAAGCAGAAAAGTCCATATCTCCACTGCATTTTTAAGCGATAATTAACTTCCACAGGCTTCAATTTCTAAATGTAGAGTCTCTTCAAACCATCGATGACTAATGTCACGGAGGAGGCTAGCATCTAGGGATAGATGCCCAAAAATTCAAGTGCAAAACTGTTAGAATGCATTTGACACATTTAAAAAATTATATAATAGTAAAAAAGTAGCAAAGAACGTATAAAAAGATCCCGAGCAAAGAGAAATTTCACTACAACTACAATTTGAATTCTAATATACGCCCCAAATGAAGGAGTCAGAAGTAGCTATTTACACCCGAAAAACCTTAACCAAGCAATTTACACTTTGGTTACACCACTAAAAAGTGACACACCTAAATGGCTTAACCAAGCAATTTACCTGAGTTCTTAATGCAACAGAACCCCAAATATAAATGCATTACTAGAACAGCCCATAAACCCAAGTAAATACACCAGCCAAAAGAAAGTGCCCCCAACAGAGCCAAACGGCACTCCGACCAACTGATAACACAAAGAGCAAAAATCAACCCCAGGTAATAAGACCAATACATCAGATGCCCCTGCAACAAAACCAAATAATAGTAGCACAACAATAGAAGAATAGTTCATGTTCCTATAATAAATAATAAAGAATTTACATATGGGTTAGTCCTATGTTATGCAAATGAGCCAACCCATCAACTAGGTAGCTAAAGTGAAAGTGAAGATTGGACAGTTCAAAACAACAAAGACTAGCTAGAAAACCTACTTAATATATAAAGCCAAAATAAGTCTAGGAATCAGAATATATCATTAAGACATACATGAGAGATTGAAATAAACTCACTTAATTTCATACATGAGAATATACCAAGCCCTGTTAAATTGACTGATGTCTATAAGAGGTGGTCACAAATCTTCAACATGTACCCTATCTAACTTCTCTTAAAACACCTGGAAACAAATATTGTAGTTAGGACAAGACTAGAATATTGAGCATGTTGCAAACCAGCAAAAAAATTTCAGCAACCTTTATCGGGTTTTCATGAAAGACAAATACTGATTCTTGACAAAAAAAAACATTGACATAAGCATACATCTCACGAAAATAAAGAGGAAAGTAACTTACATTTAGTATCTCTTTCTATTTCTATCTGCAGAAGAACACAATGTCCATCTCATCGTTTCAATCTCTTTTACTTTCCCTCTGTTTCTTAATCTTCAAAAACTTATGAAATGTGGGTTTCAATTAGTCCCCCAAATGGAAGCACAAATGATAAGACCTCTTGACCTTCAGAAAGAGAGAGCAAATAAGGAACTCATAAATCAAAACCCATTACTCTGCCCATTATAAGGCCAAGCAATCAAAGTACCAATACACATAAACCCACATCTTTCAAAAGAATAATAAAACTCTCTCATGGCCAAGTGTCAAAATGCCCAGGTGTATAGCACCTTCATAAGCAAATTTCCTTCCTCTATTTTAAAACTCACACCCAAGGATTTCCACTCTACAAGCAATATCTCATTTCATCTAACAATATTATATTATCAATTTAAGATGTTAACTAACATAAATATATGTATAGATTTAATTTATTAAACTAGCTACAGTTTCTACCTCTATTACAAAATCACCGCTCTAAGACATACATGCCGATGCACAATATTAAAAAATTCAGTTTAGCTGTGTAAAATGCCTTGACGGGAAGCTATTGCCAATATTGAAGTTGTGAATTTTAACACAACAAATCCACAAATTACCATAGCATGATGAGATTAGCATGTCATTGAATGTATAAGCCATCCATTCACACAACAGGAAGGTCACAAGATGACAGGGGAACACCTTATTATTTATTTAAAGGAATAGAACAACACTACAAAATAAAGCTCAGGGAATGAGGAAACTCACTTGTCATTGTCATTGAATATAGCAACCTTTGGAATATCTGCACAAAATAGGGACCAGAACATGTCACCCTACTAAAGTACAAACTCACATAGAGAGCAATGGCTCCATCATCTGCACTTTACTTGGATGATTCATGGAAGGACCTAGTTTTCTCATCTATTTCCTCCAAACCGTAAGCTGCACATTCCATTCCAAAACAACTGTGTAAATTAATATATAAATCACTCAGATCAAAGAAAATGAAATTGCAAACTACTAAAAAATGAATTAGAAATTCTAAGATTGAAAAAACGAATGAAGCTACCCGTATCTTCTTCCCGAAAATTGAAGATTTCCTAGTCACAAAACAGGGATGCATCATTGGATCAATGTGTATGTTTGAAGAAGCTTAGATTGATCAAACGGTGCATTCAACAAATTGAAATCACAAATCAAAATGACAAAGCGCAAAATGGAATTGAGAGAGAGAGAGAGCGTAAAACAAATTGACAAATCACAACCCTAATTATAGATCGAACATGTTACCTTCAAATTACAGATTGAACTTCTTATCTTCAAGTAAATCTTGTCTTCAAATTGCAGATCCCTAGCTCAATTCGAATTTTACCTTCAAATCGCAACCTGAGAGAGAGAGAGAGAGAGAGAGAGAGAGAGAGAGAGAGAGTTAGCAGAGTGCGGGAGAGTGAGAGTGCGAGAACGAGAACCATGCAAGACTGAACCTGAGCAGATTGAAGAGTGAAGAGTGCGAGAGTGAACCTGAGCAAAGTGAGCAGAGTGAAGAGGCGAGAGTGAGAGGGCGAGCGAGAGTGAACCTGAGCAGAGTGAGCAGAGTGAAGAGGCGAGAGTGTGAGAGGGCGAGAGTGGGAAAGAAGAGGATGCCAGAGAGTGAAAGTGTAGTGTTTATCTGTAGTAAAATAATTTGTTTATAAAAAATAGTCAATAGTTAATATTTAGTTTTAACTTTCAGTAAGAATAGATTTATGGTAGCTATAACACTTAACTATAGTTAACAAGTAGTTAATTAACTTGAAATTAGCTACATATTTTATTAGTAGCTAATATTAGTAGCTAAATTAAAAAATTCATGTAGTGTTTTAATTACCCTCTTAAAATACTTCACTGTTTATAAATACTTCTTCCAAACACACCTATTCTCTATATGTTTTCATGTGTGTAATCTTCTTTTTGGGTGTCTTCGTGATTGTAAGGAAGTAGCCCGTAAGTGTACTAATTGGGCCTGTGATAACTCTTGGAATAGATAGCCATTTTAATATCATTAATAAGATATTTTTAAGTATTTTCAGATTTAAAAGTATCAAGTTTTGTGTCATCAATGACCCACATTACATTTTTTTTAAAGGAATGACCCACATTACATAACGGTAGAGATATACATCGAATGATTTATTTACACCTAAAAAGATGTCTTCTCAATAACTTGGAATTTTTGAGGAAAAGGAAAAAAAAACTTTTGAGAATTATCTGATTTTTTTTAGTTCTCGGGATATTCTTTTATTCAAAAGATGAAAGACTAATCTTCATGAATATATTGTAAATGGGATCCTTTCAAACATTGTTTATTCTTATACGTTAATTCACACTACATGCTACAGGGGTCAAAGCTCTTTTCACATGGACCAACATCTGTTGGTAACATGTGATGTTTTTGGGAAAGTGATTTTGGTGAACCAACAAACTTCATTTCAAAATTTCTGCACCGAAACAAAAATATTTTTAATAATGTTTTATTTGCTTTATTTCCTATTTCCTGATTTCAAGTATAATTACAACAAAATTAATTATAAAATTATTTTTCAAAGAGCTTTGACCCTAAGCCTATATCTATATGAATCTGCCAAATTTAGCACTTTTTCCCTTCCCTGCAATGCAAGTTTTCTTTTGAGGTTTGCTAAACTGACACGGTTTTTATGATACCGTATTGACACTTCTACAGTTCATACGTATTGTAAGCTGTTGGATCTATGATTTCTCTTGATCTATCCATAAATTTAATTTTTCAAGTATAATTTTTTATCAAATATATTCTTCTGTCATATTCTTTGCAATCACAATATTCACAATGATATTCCATGTGTTTATTACATGTACCAGTTGCTTCCTCTTTTAATTCTTGTATTAATTCTTTTAGTCTATTTTGATTTGTTAAATCTATCATACATAAATTGTGAATAAATTTTTCTATATTTCGGGAACCCATAATAATTAGTTAGTACTTAGCTCTGATACCAGTTTGGTATCACTCTATCTTTTCTCAGGTAGTGGTAGTAATTATACATAATCGGGGTAATTTTTATGCATAATTTTAGTTACTAATAATTCATATCCATAGTCCATTATAGATTCATCTATTTCCATTATATCTTAGATTAATTGATCTCGTTCTTCTTCACAAAATGCTAGCTGTATTCTTTGTACTATTTGTTTTAAATAAAGTTTTTCTTGCCAGTATTGGTGTTTTAATTTATTAATTATTATTTGCTTGCAGTCTTTGGGTATTTTCATAACCAAAATGCTTAATATTTCTTGATCCATTTAATCATCTAATAAGTCCCAATCTTCATATATGTCAGATAATGATAGTCTATCATATTCAAAAGTTAATCTTATTTCTTCCATATAGTTCCATTCTATATCTAACGAAATAGTTGCAAGATAATAATCTTCCTGTCTAAATTGGGCTTTTATCTTTTCAATTATTAATTGTTTGCAGTCAATCGGTAAATCCATTACTAGTACACTTATTATTTCATTTTCTGTTTGATTATCAAATTCAGAATATATTTCCATTATATTATTCGATATCTTCAAAAGATGGTGCAGTTAACCTAAAATAATTAGATGATGATTGTTGAGTTGAAGTCATTTTTTCTATTTTTTCTATTCTTTCTAATACTTGTCTTTTATATTTTTCTCTTTTATTCCTTATATTAATAAGTTCCTTTTCTTTTTCTATAATATATTTTTCTATTTGTTCCTGATTTTTATTTTCTATATAAGGGGTTATAAATTCTTTTATATTCTTTTTATCTAGATTTATTGTATTATGATATTTTTCATAAATATTCCTTAATTCCGTTCCCTTATTATTCATATTCTATTTCTTAAATATTGCGCTAAGTCTCTCACTTGATTTGACAATTTATTTATGTTTTCTTCTTCCTTATTATTTTCTGTTTCAGGGAAAGTAATTGGTTTAGGGATCTGTTTAAAACTTAGTGATTTTGGATTTCTTATAGAAATTCCTAATTCTGTTAATTCATTTCTTTTTGGACAGTAGATCTTTCCTATTTCTACAAAAAGTCTTGGTATATCAATTCTATCATTATTTCTAAAAGTAATGCTATGATGTGAATTTGTTAGTGCATAATTGACACAATAAGTAATTGAGAAAATCTTGTCTCCTGGTCTCATTAAATTATTTCATAAAAATCTATGTTCCATAGTTAAAGATTGATCTAATCTTTGAGTGTCTAATGGTATTCCAATATTTGGGTGTATTTCGAATTTTAACTTGACGTAGGCTAAGTTTCCTTCGATTACTCCTAATATTTTATCCTTAGTATCTGTTATTCTATCATCTTTTAGAATTAATTCGATTGGTGAATCTATTCCTTCTTGAAAGGTTGCCTTAATTAGGACTTGTATTGCTCCTATATGAATATATCCTATTTTCTTTCTATGTGATTCCTTTTTTAGATTTCTTTTTAACTCGATTAATTTCTTCTTATTCAATAATTGGATACAGGTGTTTCCCTGGGTTTCAGATATATCTATTGGTGTTTCATTAATTATCTTCCCATAATATATTATATTTTCTTTCTGGTTAAATCATTTCATTATACCTCCTAGTTTTTTCATGTTTGCATCTTTAGATAAATTCAAGTCTTCTTTCTGAATCTTTTGAAATAATTTTGGATCTATTAAAATACTTCCTTCATAGTTCCGTCTTCTTCAGTAATTTGCAAATGTTCTACATCAGTATTATTAATTATTTCCTTTTCTATTTCAGACATGATTAATTTCGAATATAGACTGAATAAAACTAAATGGTTTATGAGTCATACCTAATTTGGTGTTTGAAGTGATTCTGGGTTATTTGGTCCACCGCATCAAGTTGAGATTTCAACGAGTAATTGGAAGTAATGAAAGTAAAGTAGTAATGAAGTAGAGGAATATATGAAAGTAGAACTGGGTGATTCCACACTCAAGGAATCGCTAAGCAAAAGCTTAGAACTTCTCAGAGAGAAGAGAGGTGAGAAATGAAATACTTTTCAAGTTCTGATTTGCCTCGGTATAGGAGGTCTTATTTATACACGAAGAAAGGCTAGGTAATTTACAAAAGAGTCCCTACATTATTACAATCAATCAGACATTTCAATAATTTTTTATGACGTCATTGCTTACGTCATCCCTCTATTATTGTTTGATGACGTCAGTGCTTACGTCATTCGTCAATAATGGCTTCGTCTGAGTCCTTGTCATCTTGCCGACAGTCTTTTTGCTTTACGCATCTTTCACATGCGTGATTGCCATTTTACTTAATCATTGAGCACAACAAGTCAAGGACAACTGGCTGGTAGTTCATCGAAAGTCCTTGTAATGTGTATAAGGGTAATTCGAAGTTCGTCAGTAGTGCTAGATCTCTTTATCTAATCAATTTTCCACTAGTCTTGCTAAGTAGCAGAGTATGTGGACCTTTGTACATAGCTTTGATGAAAGAGTCTTTTCCAATGATCTGGCATTGAGTAAAAATGCTTGCTAGTTGATTGGCTAGAATTGTGACAATATTGTCTTCGTCATAAATCTCTCCAGTAGGTTCGTCTCTCATGGAGAAGCTATTATTACTTACTCCGACGAAGATTAAATTCTTTGTGGGTTGTTTGGTTGCAAAGTCTGGGTAGGTCGAATAGAACTTCAGAAAGATAGTTCTATCTTTTGCAACATTTCTTTGATAGTTCTGGATGGCTTCCTTCAAACTATATGGAAATAATTTGATTTCTTCCAAGTCTTGACTGAGATAGAGACATTCAATAAGTCCAAACTGGAACATATTAAATGTAAGAATCGATGATGCTCCGGGAGTAATTATGGCCTTAACTCCGAAAATATTTCGGTTAACCATGTAAAAACAATTAATTTTTTCCTTTTCGGACCAGTTGGTTAGTCTTTTTAAGTGTTCATAAAATTTTTCTTTGGAAATCTGAACTTGTAGTTCATGGTCTTTTCTTGAGGGAATTTGGTAGTCATCAATGGAAGAAGGAATTCTTCCGAGTATCCTTAATGAAGTTTTTTGAACTGGTGGAGTTTTTATGGTTTCAGAGAAAGTCCTTGGGCCAAGATAAACTTCTTTGCCCTTGTCTTGTTCTTTCTGGTAGTCTATCAAAGCTTTTTCAGCTTCTTCCTTGGTACGAAATCCTTTGTGATGAACTTCGGAAATTCCAATGCAGTGAGGGGTTGCTTTGTGCCATTCATTGTAAACACCTGGGTGTGGTCCATTGAAGATAGTGTACCACTTTTCATTAGTGCTTTCTTGTACCTGTTGCTTTATATTTTTCATAGGATCTTCTTTGATAGATTCTCCTTTGGCTTGTAATTGAAACTCCAGTACTTCAATGTTTGCTTTGATCAAGTCTAGCTCCATTATCTTCTGCTTCTCGAGCATTCTTTGATATTGAATCTGCTTCTTTATGTCTTCAGTTGTTTGCTGCTCCATTCTCTTGATAAAATATCTGCAAGAACATTTTTGTCTCCCTTAATGTGAGAGATCGAATAATTGTATTCGGCAAGTTTCATTTGCCATCTAATCAATCGTCCTTGTTTGTAAGTGCCTTTATGATTTAAGTTCTTAAAACCTGCAACATAAGTAGAATCAGTTCGGACAATAAAGTCCTTATCCAGTATATAAATCCAATGTTTTTCAAGCATACGGATTAAAGCCAGTGTTTCTTTTTCATGAGTAGGATAATTAAGTTCACAGTCTGAAAAAGTTTCAGACATGTATCGACACAGTAATTCATTTTTAAATCCAGGGGGTTTTGCTTTCATAACACCTCCCCAACAGTCATTTGAGGCATCAGTCTCAATAATAATTATATCATCATCCGATGGATGATAAAGCTCAGGAAGATCCTGGCATAAGTCTTTCATTTTTATAATCAGTCTTCGTCTTCATCAGTCCATGTCCAAGGGACATCTTTCTTCAGCTTTTGTTGGAGGATTCTTCTCTCCGCTGCAAGATTCCTGATGAAACCTTCATTTGAAATATATGTTAATAGTCCAAGAAATCTTTGTAAATCCTTTTTATCCTTTAATTTTGTTGGAAAATTCTGAAGTTTTTCTAATATATGTCATTGCATTATTATTTTTCCTTTCTCAATTTCTAATCTTAAATAATTAATTCTGTTTTGGGCTAAAACAACTTTTTTTTTACTTAAAACTATTCCATGTTCATAACATTTGTTAAGAACTAATTCTATCTTTTCAAAATGATCGTTTAATCCTTTATTAGAAAAGACTAATATATCATCAATATAAATAAGACAAAAGTCTTTAAATTCTTTGAGAATTGAATCAATCCTTCGCTGGAAAATTCCCGGTGATTGCTTCAATCCCATCGGGAGTACATTCCATTCATATTGTCCTTGAGGACAACTAAATGCTGTTAATGCTTTTGATTCTTCAGTCAATCTGATCTGATAAAATCATGATTTACAATCAAAGGTGCTAAACCAATCCATATTTCTAATTCTTTCAATAATCAAGTCTTTTCTTGGGAGGAAATAAGCATCTCCTTCCATAGCATCATTAATTTGCTTGTAATTAATTATCATCCTTCTTTTACCTCTTTTTATTTCATTATGATTTTCTACATAAAAAGCTGGTGCTGAGTGCTTACTATTCGATGGTCTAATTAATCCTTTTTTACACATTTCTTCAATGTCTTTTGCAAATTCATCTCTGTCAATTTTTGTATAAATCATTGGTTTACATTTTACTTCCTTTGTAGGGTCTTTTAATTTTAGTTCGATTAATTCAGTATTTTTGTTTATTTTTGGATCTAAAGGGTTTTCGCTACAAACCTTATCCAAAAGTTCTTCTATATGAGCTTGAATTATTCTGTTTGGTTCTAAATTTATAAGTGCATGACGAATTTTTGTGCAAAGTAGACTAATAATCTCACCACGTTTCAACTGTTGAAACTTTAATGAATAAGTGCATTCAGAAAAATGAATAATTGGTATTTTTAGAATTTCTTGTTTTTGCTTCTGATAAATATATGGGGTTTTCAGAGTAATATATTTTAGATGTTGGCAAAATGGTCCATGAAGTCTTAAGAAATTATTTCCAATAATTATATCTATTCCAGTTTCTTGTTTACATATTGTTGGTACAATAAATATTTTTCCTTGTATAATTAAAGTAATTCTTTTTGCTATCCAATACAGAGGATGTATGGATCCGTCTGCAATTTGTATTTTTAATGGCTTTTCTAGTCTTTCCCAATTATCTATAAGGGCTTCTGTTGCAAGGCATAGACTTGCTCCAGTATCTATATAAGCTTCTGTTTCTTTATTACCTTTTTCTATCAATATTTTTATATATGTATTATTCGGATTCTCTTTCTTCTGAAGATAATTCATCTTCTGAATATTCATATATACTTACCTCAGAATTACTTAGTTCCTCTTCTAGTGGTTCAAGTTCATATATCTGGAAAACTTGTTTTTTTAATTTTGATTTTTCTTTAAAGTCTTTATCTTTTCTTTGAGGGCATTCATTGGCATAATGACCTTCAACATTACATATCCAACAAACACGTTTCTTTTTCCCCTTTGGGCAGTATTTTCTTGGTGTCGTTTTCTTTCTCCTAAAATATTTCTTTTTATTATTTTTGTAATAATTCTTTTTTCTAGGATAAGTTTTTCGTAAGTTTGATTTCTTATAATTTTTCCTTTTTCTTCTTATTGTTCTATCACAACCATATTTTCCTGGATTTTCTATCTCTGGGATGTCACAACAAATGACAGTACTTCCTCTATTCAATTGTCTAATTGTTTATCTATTCAGACACTGTTCTCTTAATTCTTGGTATAAGAGCTTAATAACTCCTCCTAAAGTATTTGCAGTTTCTTCTGGTCTTAATTCCCATAATCTATTGATCTTTGAATTAAGTGGATATGGTAGTTTATCTATAAAGATATATTTATATATTTCTTTAGTCTCTTCATCCAATTGATAATAGTATTTTTGATATTCGCAGATAAAACTTTCAATCTGGCACATATCACAAATTTGCATTCTATTTAAATGTGATTTAGCATTTTTCAAGTAGAGTTTTGTTTGTCTTTTCTCTTTGTTCCATCAAATTATATCCTAAAAATTCTTATTGTATTAATGTCATTATTAATTTAACATAATCTGAGTTATTATCTACCATTCTTCCAAATCTTATCCATTCTTCATCTTTAATTCCTACTAAAAATTTTTGTACATTTCCAGATGTTTTAAAGGTTACAAAATTCTTGGTTTCTATAAAGTTTAATTATTTGAATTTTTCGTCAGTTAGGATCATTAATATTATTTCATTAGTCAATCTCAATAAGACTTCTTCTTTATTTCTTATACAATCAAGATCAAGTATATTTCCTGTATTATTGTATCGAGGTTTAAATTCTTCTTGAATTTTTGTCCATTTATTATTATTTTTTCTTGCGTATCCTTTATTATACATAGTCTCTTCTTCATATTTATCCCAAGCTCCTTCGGGTGTATATTTATATTGTTCCCATTTTCTTTTAGGGCTTTTTCCACTATATTCTCCTTTTTCCATTCTTATATGATTTTCTTCAGATTCTGAAGATGAACTATAATTTATGATTATTTCATCATTTTCTATATTTCGTTTATTGATTTTTTCAATTTTGTGTATTTCATTATCTTCTTCTTCAACAATTTTAAGTTGCTCTAGTAATTGTTGAATTTCTTCTAAATCATTTGATTTTCTTAATGTTTCCATGTATTCATCTTTTATCCTCTCCATGAAGATACAGCTGTAGGTATTCTTGATGATTCTTGATCTAATTCTTTTTTAATTATTATTTTATTTAAATCCTTTGCTTTCAGAATTTCCTCCAATTCTATTTTTGTTATACATCTATTATTTTCTTCATAATTTAAAAGGTTTTCTAGTTGTTCTAGAATACTTTTTATTCTAATAATATCTTCATTTTCTTCTATTTCTTTTCCTCTACTGATATTATTTAATGTTTCTTTAATATTTCTTATTTCATTTTGTTCATTTTGTATTCTATTACAAGTGTAAGTTGCAATTTTTTCTGTATTTTCAATTAGTTGAATAATATTTTTGTTCATTTCTTTCATTAGTTTTTCTAATTCTTTGAATCCTGATTCTATTTCTTCGGATAATCCCATTATCCTATACAATTTTCTAATTCATTTTTTAATTTTCTTATTCTTTTTCTAACCAATTCTTGGTGGAAAATAATATATTCATTTTGTTCTAATGTTTCTAGTATTTTTAAGTATTTTCTTAACTTGTAAATATCTTGTTTTATTGTTAAAATTCTATTCATTATTAAAATAGTTCTTTGTAATAATACTATATGGTGTAAGTGTCGAGAAAGTATCTTCGTTTAGCTTTTCCGTTTTCTTTTTGTCAGTTACGACTAAAAGCTGCCTGGGAAATCATTTAGACCGAATCTATTATTCCCAATGAATCACACGGCATCTTATACTTTTAACTTTGTAATATGAAATCAAGAAACATTGCTACACATTAAACACACGTTCCTAATTGAGGTGTCAATGCAATGTTTAAAATTCTCCTAGTTATTGAAGAAAAATAAAAAAACAATAGAAATTGTCTTATAACAAGTTTGGTCAAAACCTACTTTCTAAAAGCATTCTATAGTCATTCTTGGATACACATTATACTAGGTGGATACATTCTATAGTTATTATGAGACATCCCGTTGTGCCCCGATATTTTATTAGTGTAAAGCCTTCTTAATTAATTCCTTAATCGTTCGCTTAACGTGAAAAGACGTAAAAATTAAAAACTTAAGTTAAGGACCATACAAACTTCAATTACTTAAAACTTCATACCATAATTATATTGCGAAAACAACCATATGTCTTATACATATTACAAAACACTCACTAGTGTAGAAAAGGGATTCCACGTCGGTTATTTTTGGCTTTCCACATCGGTTTTCAAACTGATGTGGAAACGACCGATGTGGTTTATTGCCACTTTACACATCGGTTATAAAACCGATGTGTAAAGTATATTTTAAACAGCGGTTTTTTATTAACCGATGTGGAAAATTAATTTATCAATTGATAAGCAGTTGGAAATTTAACTTTCTACATCGGTTTTGCGTAAAACCGATGTGTAAAATCTCTTTTTTTTTAAATCTGTTATTTACATTTCAATCATTCATTTCCCCTGTTTCAGTAATGCAGATCAATAAACAAACCAGCAGTATCCTGATCAAACAAGAAACAACAACAGAACACCAAACCAGTTTTGACACAATTGCAACAAAGTTTTAACCATATCAAAAGCAAAGCATACTTCATTCAATTTTCTTGGCACAAACAATCAGCTCTTACACATATGGTTAAAAATACTGACATTTCATCAAATGACTAGTGAGCACAGACCAAAACAGAGGGCATCAGGCCTAATTAATTTCGAATGAATGAAAACAACACTTTATCAATGCTACATCAAAACACGAGAGAAGAAGAATTGAACCAGACCTGAGCACTAATACATATCATCAGTCAAAGGTACACTATAGCTAGTACATGATAAGTTTTTAAACTAACTACATATATACAAACTATGGGTGGTACACTTCAAGAAAGAAAGTTGCCCAACACCTCTTTATGATGTTGATGTCAGAATCAGATAATGGAGTTGGATTGTTGAATATCTGCAAGTTTAATTGGACAAAAGATTATATCTTTTAAGTAATAAACTAACATAAAACATATAACGAATCTATACTATTACTTCTAATTGTGTCAATTAACATTTACCTCGCTCCATCTTTCAGTGATCCCGGAGGAGATAATTTCCAACATCCACTGCATCACATAGTAGCCACATTCCCTTGACCCACGTTGTATACGTGACTACGTACAAATGAAACCCAATTAGAATATGAGGAATTAAATAAAATAGAAATCAATTATTGTACCCACTGCATTTGATGCATTTGAACTAATAAATATCTTACGCTGGGAATAATCCATCTGATAGCCCGAGTACGCCTTTCACCACGCAACATGTGGGATGCATTAATAGACCTATCATGACAAAAAAATTAATTAAAGTATATCTAATAGATTTCAGATAATTAAAACAACTGCATTGCTGATTAAAAAGTATTTTAATGCTTACGTTTCGATGATCGTCTTCAGTTGATTCGCCGACTTATTTCCCAATGAGCAGAAGAAGACCACGACGTTCATTCTTGGGTACAAGAGCAACAGTTGCCAATGCCGGCTGTATTTGCGGAACAGTTAGTGACTAAGTCATATATAGTTATACTTAAATAACCGGTACTTACTTATTGAGATAAGGCGCAAGATAGAATTGATGATCGTTTCGGGCAAGTATATCACGTATGGTAGTGACCGGGTCTTCCGATGCTACGAGAACATCACCCTGAATGAACATGGGGTCAATGAACCCATAAAGGGCGAGGTTACCCTGATCGACTAACATACGATGCAGATACCTAATATATTGGAAAAACATGTTAATTATCATAGTATTTAAAAATTAATTACGTACTTAACTTATAAATAAAATTTACTTACGTGCACCAAAACGATATGTGTGCAGAACTGGCCATTTCTTTATTGAGTGCCATCTCCATAAGTTCCTTCTTTGGTATATAAAGTTCACCAGGGCTGGCATCATGTTCCAACCTTACCAAGGCTGCGTCATCCTCCATGGTGACAACCTGTATAGCCAGAACTTTAAAAACATCACCATGGCCAGGTGCCCCTTTGTCGATCCCCTAAACAACATAGATATATATTAGTAATCACGGATAATTAAGTTATTTAATTTGTTATTAACTAAATGGTCAAATGAATACCTTGACAGGAGCAGACATCTCTGGTCTTCCTAGATCCGACCTTTTAGGCACAATATCATTTCCAACATTCTATAACGAATAAAAATAAAGCATTATCTTTAAACAATAATAAATATATTTCAACTATGAATATAGAAAAACACAACTAACCGAATACCTCAGATGCAACAAGAAAGTTGACCAGTCTTCTTGGCCAGAGGATGAAGTTCTGGGGCCCGACCCACCTGTTTGAACCTCCTCGGTGGGCACGGGGACTCGAGCATCAAGCATCTCGAATAATCTCAACAGACACCCTCAGTGATCATCCGGTAATAACCGATGGTGTATGATATTACCTAACTTATTATATGCCCTACCCAATGCCACTAGCGGCGATGATGATGATCATCAACATACAGCTCACACCTATCGTGGTCGTCATCATCATCATCATCATCGCCAGAGAAAGAAGAAGATCACCATCATCATCATTTTCAGGATGATGAGGAGGATCACATGAGCCCTTAGTGCTCACATGGACAGAGGGTTGGACACCGCTGTCATCTCTGCTGGGACATAGAAGTCAATATTGCCATCTGGCCGGGCAAACTGCTCGGCCATCTCCTGTCAAGCTCGCCTGCAATCTCCTGTTTTAGTCGTGCTCTATCTCAGAATCGAATCCTCGTGGCATTGGTGTGAAGATGAACCATGGTATTGGCGAATGCCGACTCCCCATCCAACACCAATGACACGGCCCGGGTGGTTTGGTTTACCGATGGCAGTAGATAAGACATCATTGCGTCCTCTAGGAACAAAGGTTCCTTGGGTTAGCTGATCATCCAAGGCATCGTATCACATAAAATATCAGGTCACATTACAATTCGGTAACAATCTTAAAATGACAATTACAACAAACTATACTTACAATCCTCTCAGCTACTTGACGGGCCTCCTCGGATGTATATTGTCCCGTTTTTCTTTGTCGGCCCCTCTTCCATGAACGATGGCGTGGGGGTGGAGGTGGATCAACAACCTCTGGAAGATTTTCAGCATTAGGATCCGCTTTGAGATGCCGCCTCCCGACGTGCTTTCTTTTCCTCTTCAACCATTTTCTTAACAAGCTTTTTATATTCCCCACGAGACATGACATGGGGGTAGACATTCTTGCTTTGGTTTTTCTGCCCCTTTTTCCTCTTCTCCTGTTATAATTAAAAGACAATTAAATTACATAAGTAAATGAAATTAATGCAATTACATAAATTTAGAGACAAATCAAATAAGTTAACCTCGAAAGCTGGGATCATGTCGGCTCGAACAAAGCGATCCCACGCCGCCTTGTCAAGAAACGGATACACCTCGAGTGGGTTCTTTTTACTTTTTGGATTGAATATATAGTATTCGCCAGTGTCGGCCTTAAAAGCCCTCCAACGCTCTCCAGCATACTTTAACAAACGCTTCTTCATAGCGTATGTATCCGGTATGTCAAAGGTCAACTACATTAAGACCAAAAGAATCAACGAATTACTGTATGATATTATTAAGATAAAAATAAAGTAGATACAGACAAACACAGGACGTAGAAGTATAGATACCAGAAAACTCTCCCATATCTGCTCCTTCACGTCCGCCGGTACATCTTTCCACCTATCAATGAGTATACTGGGCCTTTTCCTAGCAAGGGTCGCCACAAAACTGTTAAATTGATCTTCCATTGGCCCAATAGGATTGAGGTTATTATCAAAGTCTACTCTTATCCTTTGATTTGACCCATGGTTGGCAGTCAAATTCCTCATCCGTGTGGCACGTCTACCCTTTCTACGGGAGACTTGGGGTCTCGACCCGCTGCATGAAGGAGGGATATCCTCATGATCAGCCATGTATACCTGTTTAAACACAAAACAAAAAAAAACTTGTTAGTATGTCAGGATAAATATCAAATATAACTTATAAATATCGATCAACGTACATAAACATAACTTATAAATATCAACGTAAACATATAATATGCCAAACTTGATGGTAATATCAAACTAAACTTACTTTGTGGTCAATTAGTAAAGTTCTCCCATAACCCTTCTTGGTGATCATTACGAGTAGCATGTACATCATCCACTTCATTTTCCTCATTGAAATTTGGCACTCGTGTTGAGAAAGAAGGAGTATCAGAAATATCAAGAGTTGAATCGTGATTTCCCTCACTACCATTATACACGTTTTTTCCCTGGAGAACTACTGACCACCTTTTGTTAGAAGGATCACGGATATAAAACACTTGTTTTGCCTGGGATGCCATGATGAAAGGTTCCTCTTTATTACCTACCTTACTAAGGTCCACCAATTTGAATCCTAACTCATCGGTTTGCACACCATTGTTACTGTCGACCCACTGACATTTAAAAACAGGTACTCTAAACTTCGTGTAATCAACCTCCCATATCTCTTTAATGATTCCAAAGTATGAAACTGATGCCATAACAGGGTTTTTATCTTTCGAACTAGAGAAATGCATGGACTCAGCGACGACCATAACCCCACTGTTTTGCATAGTACTTTTGTCATCCTGGGACTTTGTATAGAAGGAAAACTTATTGATATCGTACCCACTCCAAAGATATGACATCAAAGTTAGGCCCCCCTGTGCTAGCCATTTTAATGTAGCAGAAGCAGTACCATCCTTTGCAATTTTTTCTTTAAACCAGTTCAAGAAAGTCTTGTTATGCTTGTTCAAACACCATTTTTCATTCATTCTAGGGTAAGTTTCATTGATGATGCTTTTATGCTCACATAAGTATGATTCAACCTCATCAGTGTTATTCAATATATACAAATGTGCTTGAAGCACTTCCTCCCGATCCATGCTCTTAACAGTGATACCTCGTGTACCCTTACCATCATATCTTCCTTCGTGATCGGGACTTCGGAAGCCCTACGAGTTCCGCTTCGACATGTAGTCTGTACAAAACTCAATAGCTTCTTCGCAACATACCTTTCAACAATAGATGCTTCGGGACGGTGTGGATTTTTCATATATCCTTTCAGGATCTTCATGTATCGCTCAATCGGGTACATCCACCTTAAATAAACGGGACCGCACAATCTAATCTCCCTCACTAGATGAACAATCAAATGAACCATGATGTCAAAAATGAAGGTGGAAAATACATCTCCAATTGGCACAATACAATGGCTGCCTCATTTTCCAACTCATCCAAATTTTTAGTGTCAATGACCTTGCTACATATAGCATAGAAGAATAAGCATAACCTAGTAATGGCATGTCAGACTATTTTAGGCACAATGTCACGAATGGCCACCAGTAGTAGTTGTTGCATCAAGACATGA
Source organism: Sophora flavescens (assembly GCA_030762895.1). NCBI lineage: Eukaryota > Viridiplantae > Streptophyta > Magnoliopsida > Fabales > Fabaceae > Sophora > Sophora flavescens. The sequence continues at coordinate 5,170,620 of CM061070.1, forward strand.
CAATCATGAGACTTTAAGCCAACTAATTTGAGATCTTTCATTGAGACAAGTCTTCTGATATTTGAAGAGTAACCCTGTGGCACTTTGACTCCCCGTAGACATTGACAGAAACTTCTTTTCTCTTTTTTTGATAAAGTATGACATGCTGGGGGCAAATAAGTCTTCTTATCCCCCACTTTAAGTGGAGCTAACTGCTCTCGTATACCCATCGCAACTAGATCCAGACGATCATTCACACCATCCTTTGTCTTGCCTTGAATGTTGAGAAGCGTTCCGATTAAACTGTCACACACATTTTTCTCTACATGCATCACATCAATACAATGTCTTACATCAAGCTTGCACCAGTATGAAAGATCAAAGAAGATCGACCTCTTCTTCCATATTTTCTTCTCTGTAGCCTTCTTCTGGGTCTTCCCATAGATAACATTAGTGTTGTTCACCCTTTCATAAACTTGTTCTCCAGTCAAGGCCACCGGAGCAATTTCATTCTCCGGAAGTCCATTGAAAGCTTTCCTCAATCTACGATAAGGATGATTACGTCGGTGAAATCTCCGATGCCCAAGGTAAACCGTCTTCCTTCCATGTTGCAGTTGATGGTAACATGTGCCTTCTTCACATATTGGACATACTTTATGCCCCTTAACACTATACCCACACAGGTTCCCTTATGCTGGAAAGTCATTGATGGTGCAAAATAACATGGCACGCAATCTGAATGTCTCACGGCAATACCCGTCGATCACATCAACGCCTTCATCCCACATCATTCTCAAGTCTTCAATCAAGGGAATCAGATAAACATCAATATCATTTCTTGGCTGTTTAGGACCCGAAATCATCATACTTAACATAATGTATTTGCGCTTCATGCACAACCAAGGAGACAGGTTGTAAATTACAAGGAGAACAGGCCATGAACTATGAATACTACTTAAGTTTCCATATGGATTCATTCCATCGGTAGCAAGTCCAAGCCTGAGGTTTCTGGGCTCATTGCCGAAATCCGGAAACAAACTATCAATTCTCTTCCATTGCAAAGAATCGGCCGGATGGCGAAGCTGTCCATCACACTTCCTCTCATCTGCATGCCATCTAATGTTCTTTGCGTCATTTACATTAGCAAACAATCGCTTGAACCGCGGAATCACGGGAAGATACCATAACACCTTCGCAGGAGGACCTTTGGTGACCACATCACAACTAGAATCACCATCCTTCACTTTGTAGCGTGATACCCCACACCTGGGGCACTCGTGCATCTCTTCAAACTCTTTCCTGTACAATATGCAATCATTGGGGCAAGCGTGTATTTTCTTATACTCCATACCCATCGGACACAATATCTTCTTCGCCTCATAGTTTCGAGATGGCAATGTGTTGCCTTCTGGAAGCATTTCTTTCAACAACTCAAGCAATTCGGTAAAGCTTTTATCGCTCCACCCATTTCTCGCCTTCACATTGAACAATCTTAACACCGCTGACAACCGTGTGAAATTAGTGCACCCCGGATACAAAGCCACTTGCGCATCACTGCACAAAGTATCATACACATGTGCACGCCGAAAAGACTCTTGCCCAACATCACGGATCATGTCCTCTAGTCCATCGTCCATTTCCACATCATCAACTTCCTCTCTATCCGACACCCTCGGCCTATCTAACGATTCACCATGGCATATCCATGTTGTATAACTCTTGCAAATCCCCTCACAAATAAGATGATCACGTATCTCCTCAGCTTCTAGTCGTCTCTCATTCAAACAGTTAACACAAGGACAATAAAACCTTCCGTTACCACTATCAGGAGCATTTGTTTTTGCAAACTGTAGAAAATCTTCCACTCCATTCTCATACTCATCACTTGTCCGTCTAGCATTCATCCAACCGCGATCCATGACTAAACCAATACCTTCGTACTTAGTCCAACATATTCATCAACCACTTCTTATGACAGGGTATGGCCCTATCCCATTCGAGAAGAAACTTTTTCAACATTCGGTTAACAGTTAGTCCTTAACTCTCATGCGCATACTCGACAAAATTTCGCAAGCATTTCCACTGCGGTCTCCGACGTACACTACTTGAACGCGATGACAACCACCACGATAAAGTATGCACCCGGAGAACGAAAGGAAATTTATCAATCCGAACTTTCATCAAGTATATAACATTAGAATCAATCAATAACTATTTTAACTGAATTAAGAAAAAGTTTTTTCCCAAACTGTCCAACTTTGGACAATTCAAGATCCAACACAATGAGCGGTACATTAAGCACATACACGTACGCTCATTAGTATTTCATCTCAAACGGGAAACTAAGGCTTTACTAAATAATTAACATTAAGAAAAATAATAAAACACTCCAATCCCCAAGTCCAATGCAAACAAAAACCAAACGATAAAAATGGAGAGGAGAAAGCTTACCGGGTGTGGGAAGAACACTCAGCCGAAAACCGTAATGAATAATTGATGAATATTCTGCTTAATATTCTGCTCGGACTCATTGTACCTATACAAAAAGTCATATTTCATGAACTGACTTTTCCATTTCTAAAACATAAAATGCAGCTGGCTATTTAGCAATAATATGAAGAACGCACAAAGACGAGTAGATGAATCACTTAACGAATACTTAACAAAACGCTAACAAAAAAGTATACGAAGACCCAATTACAAATTTTCTAAATATTCAAGGACGCAATTACAAATTTTAAAATATAAGAATCTATATGAGAATTCGCGTACAGTTCCACCCCACAGCACACGTACGTTATATTCACTTGCACCAAAACAAAAGCATGGTACATGCAAGGAAGATTTTCTGACAAATGTTGAGCTTGCTTGATTGAGTTCATAAAAAATGCATATGTAATTCATTAATAGTTGTTGATATGAGTCAGGATAGTTCATAAAAAAGTAGTGAAGAAACATAAGCAGCGGGCGTGCATCATTATAAGAGCATGTGTATTTTGGCAACCCAGGAAATAGAAACATGTGGCAGGTGGTCCGGTTCTCTATTTGTTCTGTGACTCTAATTTTTAGCATGTTCCAACTTTTAACTCAATTACATATCCCAGCAAGTACTATGCAAATGCTAACTGAGAAGAGAAAATTAGCATTGAACCAAATGGATAAATCAAGCATACAACAACTATCAGGCAAGCATCCGAGGCTTTAGATATTTCCAAAAATTCAAAATTTAATTCAAATAACTTTGCCTAACAGCATAGTCCAAACACCTTGGGGACAACTTTGGCAAGACTTTTATCCATTCAATAAGAAACAAGACAGCATATTCATCAAGATTTCACAGACAAAATTCATTTACATCAATGCATGGAAGTCACATGACACATGCATACTCTCCCTGTTATATATAAAAGAGCTAAACTTAAGCACCTTAATCAATTTCATTAGACTATCAATATCAAAACCTTTCTCCCTAAAAATTATACCATTCATATGTAACCAAATGGATCATATAATTGTAAAATGTAAACCATAATCATCATAACTGAACCAAAAATAAGTTATAATGATTGAGAATTATGAGCCCTGGTATCATAAGGATCTTTTTTTTATAAGCAAAATTGTATTAAATGATAAATCAAAGCCCAAGAACCAGCACAAGTGGTGCCAATAAATGAGCAAAACATGCCTTATAAAAAGAGCTGCAAACACATAGCAGCAAAAACAGAACACCAAAAGTACACCCAAACAGGCAAACAGCTGCATAAAACCAAAGCAACTAGCAAATGCTGATATAGAGATACACACCCCAGCTACAGACACACAAATAAAAAACAGGAAAATCATTACTCCTAAACCGTAGCAACAAAAGATAGTAGCACCTGAACATAAATCACAGGTTGCAGAAAATCACCAGCCCAACTGATAAATAGAGCAAGCAAGTCAAGTCAGATGTAAACACGAAGAAGGATTTAAACACCACAAAAAGAATGAACACCTGTTTTCTGGGGTGATATCAGCGAAGAGGAGCTCTCTGTGAGGCGCAATGGAGGCGAGGAATGGGGTTTTCAGGGGGGGACAGTGAGCCGCTCGTTAGCAGAGAAAGAATGGGAGTGTTATGGAGGCAGCGGTAGGGTTGGAGACAAGGGAGGAGATGACGGAGGAGATGAACGCGCGTTAGCAGAGGGAGGGAGTGTTTTCTGTTTTAGCTAGGGTTCATAATCTGAAAAATGGGATAGTGCGCGGAAGAGAAGGAGGGAAAAAGAAAAATTGGGACTATTACACATCGGTTATATGAAAAACCGATGTGTTAAACATCTTATACACATCGGTTATAGCAGAACCGATGTGTAAACATTAAACTTTTAAATTCTGATTTTTTCTTTTAAATTTTATACATCGGTTAATAAAAACCGATGTGTAAAAGTAATATTTTTTTTTTCTTTATAATTTTCTACATCGGTTATTTAGAAACCGATGTTTAAAAGTAAGATTTTATTTTCTTTTTTTTTCTTTATAATTTTCTACATCGGTTATTTAGAAACCGATGTGTAATACTTTGGTTTTAATTTCAAAAATGCCACCGCCTCGTTTTACACATCGGTTTCTGAAAAACCGATGTGTAAACTCCGATGTAGAATCCCTTTTCTGCACTAGTGACTGTTGAGGGTATCCTCTTAATATGATCCCTCACAGGCATATACTCAAGTAAAAGTCATACTTAGCGGAAACATATAAAAATACTTCTTAGACACACTGGCCATAGTATCTATACTCTAATCATCATGGATCACAGCTCGACCTCCTGCCTCTGGTTCATAAGGAGTTCCATCCAATTCCCCCTCATTCAGCTCCGCCACAGGGTTTTCTTGTACGATCGCATAATAAAATAAAATACCACACACAAAGCATACAGGGGATAAGAAACATTTCTATCATCATAAAACGGAAAAGAGTCATAGTATATCATACAATAAATGTCACAGACAATTAAAACCCATAATTAGAAATCATCCTCAAACTATGATATTGTCCTCTACCCTCAACTCATGCCATCTAAATCCTTATGCTAACATAATTGTCTCTATTCCTTTCATATTCGTCAGTAATCCATGGTAGTCCAATACAAAGAACTCAGTGTAGTACACTTCTATCTTTTGATAGGATAAGACTCGGCATAGTGCACTTCTATCTTTCGACAAGATAGGATCCGGTATAGTACTCTTCTATCTTTTGATAAGATAGGATTCAATTTAGTGCTCTTCTATCTTTTGATAGGTTAGGACTCGATATAGTGCACTTCTATATTTTGATAGGATAAATCAGATCAACGCGTCATAGACTGAAAAAGTGTATATATGAATCTCACTATCTCGCATCAATATCAACCTAGTACCTCAAGCTCCCATCATAGCCTCAACTCAAATTCTATATCATATCTTATCCATTAGATAACTAATTAAGCTAGGCACCTCTAAGTCAATTCATTCACTCACCCAAACAATCATCTCCCGAACAACATATATCCTTGCTTAAAATCAACTAAGCATAATATTAAAAACCAGGCAGATCATGCATAACACGATATCAAGAAATATTCAAACACTAAAAATAATACGTCACATGCAATGGAATACCTCAACCAGCGTATCACAGTAAATTCAACAACATAAACTCAGACATCATCAACTATTTTAAAATCAACCTAATGTCGATAAACCTACAATCCCTAAATCACCATTTGTTTTACAGAAAAGGTTTCCAATGTGATTTTGGTCTTGTCGATTACTCAACGACTAGTAGGGTTTAGGTCGCCCTACACAAATATTATATAATATACTACTTATCGATTCCGACGACAGAGTGATCCTTTCCCCCACCTGAGTTAGCACCAAGATTCCGAACTCGACGTTCCTCGCTATCATACCACAGCTTAATAGTTTCACCTTGAACCAAACAACATAACTATAATTAATTAACAAAATCACCCTTAATCCTAGAATAGCTAGGTTCGGTCATTCAATTCAAATTAGGGCTATGATCATTTTCTCATTCTAATCTTTTGGATGCTAGTTCCTAAGGTATTAGCTAACCTAGATAAATTGCTATAATTCAAAAATACGAAACAAAATCCTCTAACCAAATAGGTTAGGGTTTCGGCTATGTATGATGAAATTGGCTAGGATTTTCAAACTTCTCAATCTCTTGGATTAAGGATACTAAGGCATCATAGAGACAATATAAATTATCATAAGCCTAAGATTGAACAAAGATAATCCAATCTCTTTCCCTTAGGGTTTCGGCTTCCTATAGCAAAATAGGTTAGAAAATTCCTTTTGATTCAAACTCTTGGATTCAGTTAACATAAACATTAGAGAACTTGAATCAATCATTATATTTCACAAATCAAACAAAATCAACAAAGCCACTTTCTAGAGGGTTTCGGCCATTTAAAGAAAATAGGGAATGAAAATGTTTTTGATGACATGCTCTTGGATAATGAAAGTAGGGATCATAACCAGATCATAGAAATTGGTTTCACATTTTTATGATTTTTCTACAATTTTTTAGAATTATTTAAAGTGCTAGATCTAGAAATGGAAACTCATGAAATATGAAGAACAAAAGCTTAAGAATGGAAGAGATGATCTTGTTACCTCAAGTTAGGAAAGTAGAAGAAGGAAATTGATGATCTTGGCAAGTTTCTTCAATGGAAACATTTGAAGCTTTTGAAGATGATAATGAAGTTTGTGAAGAAAATGAAGAAGAAGAAGAAGAATGAAAAATATGAAGAGTGAAATGGGGAGGGGAGGCCACGGTTTTGAGGGGCTTTTATAGGAAAAATCTTAGGCCTTGTTTGGTTTTTAGCTTTTAAATTAATGGGTTTTGTGATTATTTAATTAATATATGATTAACTATGATTAATAATTAACTTAACTAGGGTTACTTTTCTAACTATGGGTAATAAACATGTGCCTCAAATTAAATGAAGGTGTGGCTGATTTTGGTCCACAAGAATTAACCATGGTTAGAAATTAACTAAACGTCGGTTAGGTTAAGCTAAAAGGGCATTTTGGTCATTTCACTTAAAAACTCATAATTTATAACATTAATTGCATCATAAATTCTTGATGAGTCATCCCTAGCTCAGCTCCTCTAGTGTTACATTCTAACTCTGCAGTTGCGTTGCCGATTACGTCGGGTTTCCGATTAGGGTTTTACACCCGAATAAAAGCGTAACATTTCGTTTTTGGTTGAAAATTTTCAAATTAACCATACTCGTTGAAAATATGATTTAAATAAAAACCATTTCGTTCACGAGTCAAAATTAGGTTTTCTGATCATTAAAGTCTAACTGTCAGTGAAAACACCGACAATATTCCGTTCAAACCCAAAATTTCATCGTAACTTTATATCATAAGATATAATAGGAATATGATTTTGTTTTATCAAAAATCATTTCCTAGGTCGCAGATAAAAATATAAATAAATATATCTTTACCGTTAATACAACGTAACTAAAATCAGACTGTTACATTACTACCCCTCTTAGAAGAAAATTACGTCCTCGGAATTTCGTAACTTAAAGCTAGACAACATTTTGTAATGGTATCTTAGTCTAAAGATCCCATATTATATTTCTCATCGTTGTCTTTCCCTTAAGTGACAGCGCTAACTTCATAACATAATTCATTCTTATTTTATTCTATTTATCCTCGATCTTATCCATCACTACTTTCTGTTCATTGTCCTTAACTTTTCAACTTAGTCTACCATCCTTGAAGGACATAATCAAAACTTAATTCTTTTTCTACTAATCCCCCAGAAATCATTCTTTCAACATCTACTTCTTATATTTGGCACCAAGATCAAAACTACCTTAACTGCCTACTCAAAGTATCACATCACAATTCTTAGATCCTTGGAGTGTATTCCACTATTATGATTACAACAATATTACACATACCTTCTATGAGATTGTAGGGTGAGAGGAATCAATTCCCCTCATGGTAAACACTCTCCCAGTGGTTGAGGGTCTAGCCATCTGCTGACCTATTCCTGGATCTCTTCTCCCAGCTTCACCTCCATAACTTCCAGCTCCTCTACCAGTAGCTACAGTCTGCTGTCTATTTCTCTGTCTACACTCACGAGTAAAATGACCCGATTTACCACAATGGAGACAACCAGGTGTCTCCTTGCAATCCCGCAGATAATGCGGTCTTCCACATAAGTAACAACCTAAACCTCTTTGCTGCTGCTGACCTGCTCCATCCACCGGGGCTGTAGGAACTGGTGCTGGTGCAACTGTCTGCATTGATTTGTTATATGGTTCTCGTCTCCATTGAGAACCACTATCTACTCTCCTCTGAACATCTGATCGAATAAGACCTCCAATTCTTTGTTGCTTTTGCTCCGTAGCCATCCTCAAATCTATACTTTCAATAGCACTGCATCTCTCCACCAGTTCCGGGAAATACTGAATGTCGAGAGACACCACAGCCCTCTGCTGCTCATTTCTAAGTCCTTCCTCAAATCTCCTACATTGCTAGTCTTCATTCGGAAACCTCTGATAGTACTCTGAAAACTTGATCAGCGCCTCAAAACGTGATGTGTAATCACCTACAGACATGTTGCCTTGTTTAAGGTTTGTGAATTATTTTTCCTTCTCGCGTCGAACTAGACGTGGAGAATATTTTTTGAAGAAGCAGTTGGTGAATAACTGCCAGTTAATCGTTCTTCCCTCATCATCCAATAGTCTTTTCTTTCCCTTCCACCAGAACTCTGCTCCTTCAGTTAGCATGAAGGCAACATAAGTCACTTTCCTCTTCTCGTTACAGCGCACGGTTTCAAATATCTTCTCAATCTCTTGTATCCACCATTCAGCATTCTCCGGGTCATACTCTCCTCGGAATTGAGGTGGCTACCCTTTCATAAAAGTAGCCAATCCTGCCTCTTCAGCTGTTGCAGCCCTCCTCTAATTCTTTAGTTCTAGCTGATCTATGTTCATCTGCAGCATCTTAGCATGTTGCTGGGTTTGTAACAGCATAGCAGCAGCTATTGTTTCTATGGTATTGGGAGTCGTAGATGACTCTCCTCCATTGGTGTCATTGTTGACAGCTCCTATAATTCTTTTCGGAGTTCTGTCACCACTGTTGGTTGGAAGTCCTCTTCCTCGAGCCATGATTCTGGAACAGAAATCATCCGCTCTTATTAGTATGACATATAATACTACATAAGCAAGTATATACATACCATATGCCATACCAATATTAATTTTCACAATAAAATCGGACAGACTACCCAACTTCTAAGCATAGTCAAAATCCAAGGTGGATTTAACTAAACACGGTCAGTAACAACATCCTAGACCTTGCAGTCCGATCAGAATCAAACTGCTCTGATACTAAATGAGACACCTCGTTGTGCCCCGGTGTTTTATTCGTTTAAAGCCTTCTTGATTAATTCCTGAATCGCTCGCTTAATGTGAAAAGAAGTAAAAATTAAAATAAATATTTTTTTACCGATAATACAACGTAATTAAAATCAGGCTGTTACAAATACAGTGCCGTACGAGTTTTTTGGTGTTATCATATTTTTCTGCTGTCGTTACAACTTGTTTTGGCACCAAAGTTAGAAGAATTTTTTTTCTTAAAAGAAATGGAGCATTGGATATGATTAAGTTCTTTTTTTTATGGATTCCATTATATCATATCCTCACTTTTTACTTTATACTATTTTAAGCAATTTTTAATCTAACGATATAACTCTAAAGAGTTCATTAAATAAGTCTTATAAGTTATCGTACATATTTATACTTCATTTACATTTATTTTAATTCTATGGTTTCATGATTTATTATCGTGTACTGTTATAAGAATCAGTTGATTTTATAACCAACTATTCTTATAAATGTCACATCATTGTGATACTAGCTTCAAAATAAAAATCAAGAATCAATTTTTGTTTCTTTTAAAAAAATGCTAATAGGTACGTTTTTTTTCCCTAAAACACATACGAAGACATTTAAGCTGCTTGAAATGTATTCTGCGTTTTGACCAAGATGGCAGATCCTTTTTTATTTTTTTTCCAACTCTTTGTGATTTGTGACCGGTTGTCTTGCTTTCGTCACACCATATGAATTCGAACCAAATTGCACTTGTGTTTCATAAAAGTAGTTAAGCATATGAGATACTCCAATTATGATGGAAAGCATCTCTTACTTTAAACAAAAGTTCAAGGAAGTTTAATATAAAAATGAAGTTTATAATAATTAGGAAAACGAAGGTTACGGAGATGGATTGTTAGTTACCACGTGACAATAAATGAAGGTTTACCCTTTTCGATTTCATTATGAGTCCAAAGAGAAGAATATTGCCAACACAAATTGCTAGGACCTGATATGTATATTGTCATGTACTTCTATATTTTTTGGACTCAAATATAAATAAACTACAATTAACTCAATTCTATTTAATGTCAGTATTCCAAAAATCAAGAAAATTAATCAATCCGACCAATTCTCATTTTATTTTTCCAAAATCATTGCACGCTCCCGAGATAATTAAATGATAGTTTAGCAATTATAACTCTTTTTTTTTACATAAATCAAGACAACTAAACTAATTAACTAACTTCCTTAATAAATATGAAATTAGTTAATTTTGTTTATAATTGAGTCCGGAGGGAGTATCATATATTAAAAGATTATATAATTCACTACTTGAAAATGAGTGAACAGTGGCGGAAATATTGCAACGGTTTAGGGAACCACCGCCGATTAAAATTTAGGCATCTAGGATTATGTCGGTTTTATTAAACGCCTCAATTAATTTAATTTTAGCGGCAGTTTTTAGTTAAACCGCCACAATTATTGTTACCTACGCGACGGTTTGTGATAAAACGCTCCTAAATTAATCTAAATTTCTATTCCCGTTGGTTTCACAATTAATTCACACGGGTTAACAATTTCTGAACCCTAGCTTGTTTCCGCGCTCAAAGCTCGTCGTCGCGTCATAGTTTCTCGCCGCATTCATCCTTCAATCTAGGTTGTTAGCTATTTAGGTTTTTAAATTAGTTCAAGTTTGATATCAAATTCTCGATGAACTGACAAAGTGATTTCAATTAACGAAGGTACTTGGATTTCAACTTGAAGGTTCGTTCCACTTGATGAGCTTCGTTCCACTTGAAGGTTCGAACCACTTGAGGTTCTCATTCTCTGCCCTTTTATTTTTATTTTTCTAAAAGTTCTGTATAGATTGTTTGTTTGCATCTAAGTGATTTCCGATCTTTAGAAACATCTCTTTAGAAACCTAAATCTGATCAGGAATTTTGCTAATCTTTATTGCTAAATCTTCAATCATCATTTTGAAAAATTCTGTATAGATGTTCCTTCTCTGTTTTGGGGGTTATTTTTGAAATAACATATACTTACTTTCTGCCACTTTTGGGATGATTCTTCTCCATGCGGTATGGTATGTGGTCCTGCCTTTTTGTGTTCTGTATAGCCTGCCAACGAATTGACTTTCCTAGTAAAGTTGCATAGGCATTTGGATTGAACTCAGCTATATTTATCTAGGTTGGTAGAGAAATGGGCATAGGCTGTCATATGGTTGATGCAACTAATAACAATTAGCCATGGTCCTTTGTAATTTGATCAATATCTAGTTTGCTTAATCAATGTACAAAAATCAATATATTATTTTTGCTAACATATCTGAAGTGGTTATTGGATACAAAGATTTATTCAATATATATATATATATATATATATATATATATATATGATAACAAAGTGCATCTGTTGAGGAAAGTCATGTTATGGACTAAGCATTTCATTTCCTGAATTTGCTCATATATTTATGTGTGTGTGTGATTAGGCTAATTGGTGTTGAAGGATAAAAATCCAGCATTGCCATTGATTCTCGTCACAACTTGACCTAGTCTACCCGGGACTGATATAGAGCTATAGTTTTGTTCTCCTTTCTATCACAAATGCCCGTGTGACTTTGCTCCAAACTCAACAATAATTGAAGATAAAACAAGCAATTCCCCACTAAAGTGTAACTTCTGGAACTTTATTGAGTTGGAAGTATTATTTGATCCTCATTCTTATTTTTTGTTGTTTTGCTATGTAAGGAAGGGCAGAGGGCTTGAAGGACTTGTTCACCGTAGGAAATGAAACAGATACGTCTGTTTGCTGAATGATGATGTAATATATTGGTAAATTTTCTCTGATTTATAAGTCTAGCATATGATGTACATCTAAAGTTGAACAAGTTGTGACCTCATGCATAGACCTACTTTGTAATTTTTAAAATTAATTTATTGTCTATTTTGCAGGAATATAATATAAGTTCTGCCTTTGGATCTTCTCTGTAGTTTATTCCAGCCATCTTGAATTTTTCTATAACTCAAGTAATTAAATTGCTAATTATAAGTAGTTTGCACTTATTATTCTTGATAATGTAAATGACTAAAAATGTATGAGTAATCCAATACCTCTCTAACCTTAGATGGCATGCTAGATATAATATAACAGTAAACATATTTACAAAGAATTAGATATAAGATGGCATGCTAAGCTTTTATGGGAGACGTGTTGGAATACCACGTGTATGATATGAAGTGGGAAAGTCCAGCATTAGAAGAATTAGATGGAAATTAATGCCTTATTACTTATATGCTTGGATGTGCCATGGGGTCAAGTAGTTCAAATTTAAGATTTTGACCAAAGCTAGCAATTAGGTATTTGACAAATTCGACAAATTATTACCAAACACACTTCCAAAGCACAACTGCCAACAGTTTGGATCAAATGGTTCCAACCTAAGAGTACACCCAAAGTTATATATTGGGTCTAGGCCCATCCAAGTTTATATGGCATCCACTTGACCCAAGCTTATATGTATTATTCTTGATAATGTAAATGACTCATTAAGGCTACTTGTTTGTACTTTTACAGTACTTTTTCATTACCGATCCTACTATGCTCAATTAGAACTGAGTTATGCTTACTTGAATTAACCAAAGTATGTTATTAATGTTACTAACTTACTAACTGATCCTGAAGAGATCCGAATTTCCGGAATCTCGCCGTAGAATGTCCAACCAAGAGTGAAGATCGGGGTTGTTTTAGACTATGGCTTGGCAGAATATTGGATTCGGTCCTACGTATCCCAATGGGAATCAAAGCCAGACGTAGTTCTTAGTTCAACTCTTGGTCATACAGTGATCTCAATCCCCTAATCTTGTATCTGATGAATACCAGCGAGCTAGGAATCTTCAATAGTCACTTGGTCAACCTAGTTTCTCCAATACGCTTAAGGGAGATTCACCTAGGTTAGTGAAAGGTGAGTTCTTCTCTTAGGGTTCTCCTCTTTTTATAATAGGATCCCATTATCTTTTATTTGGATTTATCTCTTCTTATCTCTTAAATCTTCTTTGAGATATATGATTTCCATAATTGGTGGGATTTATCTAAGAGACGATTATTTGAGATAATATCAAGATCATTTGAGATAATATCAAGATCTTATCTTTCTCGCCTTTATCGGATTGTGCATCCAAGCTCGGTGACCGAGTTTTACTCCTTGGCCAGTACACAAGCCCCCAAGCTTTGAGTTAAAAAGAGCGTAAAAGTTTTCATGACAGGAGCCGAGCTTGACCTTTAAAAATTGTTTTAGAGAATATGACTTTTATGGTGTAGGTTATTTTCCCCCTTTTTACCATAGTCTTAGTGACCGATTTATACTTCGGCCTACCCACAACCTCGGGTGACCGAGCTTAAAACCCCGGTCCATCTAGCCTTTCAAGTTGGTGAGGTAAGTGACCGAGCTTTGCTCCTCGGTTTAAGCTCAATGGACTCGGTGCGGAGCTTTACACCTCGGATCGGTGCACTCGGTACGGAGCAGCTTTACACCTCGTCCCATATACAAGCCCCCCAAGCTTTGAGCTTTTAAAGCGTGGAAGCTTCTTTGAAGGGGCCAAGCCTAGCCGAGACGGGGGTAGTTGCTTTAGTTTTACACTGTGACCAAAGTTTCCTAGTTCCCGAGATGAAAAGAGACTTTGCCTTTGTTATTAAGGCAGGGCTGAGTTGTGACGCGTGGCCTTTATGGCATTATTTCCGAGGCCTGCTTCTCCGTTTGCGTGTTTGAAGCCCTTAGCTATTGCAGCGTGTATTCCGATGTCTTTGCCACGTGTAACTTCGTCATTAGTGAGCCGAATTTGTGCAGACTTGAAGAGACGTTTCTCTTCTCTCACACATCAACCACCATCATTACTTCGAAAAGTAACGTTTCATTTCTTTTTTGAAACGTTACTCTTTTTCTATAAATCGAGCGAGCTCCGGATACAGGGCTTCACTTTCCCTGAACCTTCTATTTTCTTCTCTCTCAAGCCTCTTATTTTTCAAGCTTTTACACTTCCTTTCCTGTTCCAGGTACGTCATTCTCATCTCATTTTTTCGGTTTCATTTCTGCTTTTTTTTAGCCATGGAGACTTAATTCGAGGTATCCCAGAATGCCTCTTCTGGGGTTCAGATCATAGAGACTGGAATCAATCCGATTGGGGGCTCTCCTCATCCTTCTTCGTCTTCCTCTCATGGTGATGGGGGTGCTAATGGTGCCTCCTCCTCTTCTGATGAGAGTAGCTCCGCCACTCCTGATGCCACACTTGTTCCTAAGCATCATAAGCGCACCAATAGGATGCCTAGAGTCCCATACCCAGATATTACTATTCCTGGATATTTCTGGGTAAGGCCAGAATGCGGGAGCCTTTCACTCCAACTTCAGGGACCTTGAATCCCTCGAAGCCATAAAAAACAAGGTTGCTGCTAAACGTGGCACTGTAGAGTGCCTTCCTTGTGCAGAAGATGATCATGTCTTTCTTCGCCCCCCTTCGGATGAACCATACTTTATATATGTATACAAGACCTTTTTTGAACAAATTGGTGTCTCCATTCCCTTCACCCCATTCGAGTGAGAAGTCCTGAGAGTTATGAACGTTGCTCTTCTTGCCTTCACCCGAATAATTGGGCCTTCTTGAAAGCCTTCCAAATTCTGTGTGGCCAGATAGGGATAGAGGCTAATGCTCCTAAGTTTCTTTACTTTTACCGAGTTTGGTTCGTGGACCAAGTTGACTGGATCTCCCTGAGTGGGGTTGAGCAAAGGGGGATCGTCAAGCTATATAAGAGCTCGTATAAGTTTTTCAAGTCAGATTTCTTCAAAGTTCGACCTACTAAGGGTAATGAGTCTTTCTTTTTTGACTCGGCTGGAAACCCTAAATTCCCCTTCTACTGGCAACCATACCCTTCCAAATTTTCTAGCTATGACCTTGGCTCTATGACTGCTTAAGAGTGAGCGGATGTTGAGGCTCTGAAACTTTATCCTCGGCCATTGCCTTATGGAAGACTTTTAAAGCTGCCTACCTCTTCCACTCGGCAAGACGACTTTGAATGTAAGTAGCTTTTTGTTGATAAGTGTTAATTTATCCTGTAGCGTGCTTATGGTATCTGACCGATTTCCTTCTTGCAGTGACAATGGGGAAGTTCAACTACAAGGCCCTGATGAAGAAGTCAGCTAATCAAGCTACTGGTGGAAAAGCTCCAGCTTCAAATGTCAAGGGGAAGATAAAGAAGGTTGCTGAAGCTTCTAACATGAACCCTCACCTTCCCAAAAGGACTCGGGAAGACATTCAGTCCGAGGTCCCGATAAGAAGTTCTTCTCCCCTGTTGATGGTTGAAGACACTCCTGCTGCTGATAAGAGGTCGGGCAATGCTCCCATGGTGACCGATCTTACTTCGGACACCAAATGGTATAATGGAAACTGCAACCCGAGCATCAGCTCGCTCTGGGGGAACGAGTTCGACCCTGCTACCCTCATCGACGGCCAAGTGTTGAAACCTTCTGATGCTCGACTCTTGCTGGAGCAAAGGCCTGATGAGAGTATGGAGGCGGCTGCTGCCTATGCTCTCTAGATCGCCTTAATTGCTCGCTTCTGGAGTCACCAGATTGCTGATAATGTCAAGAAAATGGAGGTGATGAGGGCCGATGCGGCTCATGCCTTGAGGGTGAGGGACGAGCTGGCTCAGGCCGTGGCCAAGTGTGAGGAGCAAGCTCGGACTGTTGGCCAAGTGAAGGTCCAAAAGGCAGAGCTGGAGAAAGGTAAAACAGCTCTTCAGGCCAAGTTTGAAAGAGAAAAGGAGGAGAAGGCCAGCTTGCAGAAGGCCTTGGAGGACTCTTCTGCTTCATGTGCTCAGCTTTAGCAATTGTTGGAGGCTGAGAAAGGGGCCAAGCAGGGGGCTTCAATGCGATTTGGACGAGGATGTCTCCAACATTATGAAGGAGCATGTCAGCGGGTTCTTCCGGGCTGTGAAGCAGCTTCAACGTTTTAACCCTGATGCTGACTTCTCTCAGGTGGATGTGGATAAGGACTACATCAAGTATGGAGTCATGGTCCCTTTGTCCGAGCTCGAGGATGAAGAAGAGGCAGTCCTGGAGGAAGAGGAAGTTGAGGAGCAAGCTGCTGAGGAGGGGGGAAATGGGGAAAAAGCTTTCCCTGGTCCATCTTCTGCTATTCCTGAGTTCCGAGGATGTCCTCAACTCTACTCCTGTTGAAACTGTTGCCCGTGGGGATGCCAATGAGTAACTTAGGAAAACAATTTTTTATTATGTATTTCGCTCCTAGGGCAATGCCCTTTTTATTTTGGAATCTTATGTACTCCGGGCCTTGCCCTTTTAATGAATGTAATTATGTTTTTGTTTCTGGTTTACGAGTTGCTTTTTACTTTTCAAACTTAGAAATTTTTTGAAGTTTTTATGATCATACCTCGTTTTTTCTTGTTGGCTTTTGGAGCTCAAACTTGTAACTTTTTTCTTAGTGCTGGGCTTTTACATTTTTGCGTGTTAATCGGCTTATTCGAGTATTTTGGAGCTCGAAATACCTCTAGGTTTTTAAATACCTTTTTAGGCATTGTTTATCTCTTTAGGTTCGGCCATTCGACCTCAGCTCTGTGGATTTTAGCTCGGATTACCTCTTTAGGTTTTTAGTTTTTTGCCTCTTTACGTTCAGCATTTCGACCTCAACTCGGTCGACTTTAGCTCGGTCAACATTTTTAGATCTTTTGTTTTTTGCCTATTTAGTTTCGGAATTTTGACGTCAACTTGGTCGATTTTAGATCAGTCAACCTTTTTATGTCTTTTGTTTTTTTCCTCTTTAGGTTCGGCATTTCAACCTCAACTCGATCGATTTTAGCTCGGTCAACCTTTTTAGGTCTTTAGTTTTTTGCCTCTTTAGGTTCGGCATTTCAACCTCAGCTCGGTCGATTTTAGCTCGGTTAACCTTTCTAGGCTCCGCATTATTCATAAATAAATTTTTAACCATATACCAGTATTCTTGCCATATAATGCAACTGAAATTGATTCCATTTATTTATTTTTCCGGGTGTGCCTCATTAAAACCTTCCCGACCAAAACCTCGTGGGAAAAAGATCGAGGTAGGAAAAAGAGTACATCACCTTCTTACATAACTTTAACTAAATAAAACTTAAGGTGGGAAGTGTTCCAAGTTCTAGGAACGGTCTTTCCTGACAACTCTTCTAGCCTATAAGCACAATTTCCTAGGCTTTCAACTATTCTAAATGGGTCAGCCTAGTTTACTGCGAGCTTACCCACTTTGGAGTCTTTTCTTGCATCATTTTGTAGTCTCAATACTAACTAACCTTGTACATGCTCCTTTGGCTGCAGCCTTGAGTTGTATTTTCGAGTTGCTTTTTGCTTGCATAGCTCTTCCCTGATTCTTGCTTCATCTTGAACTTCTTCAACCATGTCAAGCTCAACTCGAACTTCTTCTTCATTCTTATTTTGGTCGTGATGCTGCCTTCGGAGAGAGAGTTCGCCGAGCTCAACTGGAATCATTGCATCGGTTCCATAGGTTCGCCTGAACGGTGTTTCTTTAGTCGAAGACTGTGGTGAGCAATGGTAAGCCCAGAGGATGTTTGGTAATTCTTCTGCCCATGCTCCCTTTGATCGGCCTAACCTTTTCTTGAGCTCGTTCAGAATGACTTTGTTGCCTGCTTCTGCTTGGCCATTGGTTTGTGGGTGCTCAACCGAGGTAACCTTATGCTTGATTTCGAGGTTGGAGTAGAACTCTTTGAGCCCTTTATTAGTGAACTGCTTTCCATTATTTGTGACAATTGCGTGGGTAGGTCGTGTCTACATATGATGCTTTTCCATACAAAATTCTAAACCTTTTTAGCTGTTATGGTAGCTAATGGTTCATCCTCAATCCACTTAGTGAAGTAATCAACCCCTACTAGCAAGAATTTAACTTGACCTTTAGCAACCTGGAAGGGACCGACTATATCCATCCCCCACATAGTAAAAGTCCATGGGGAGAACATGGAATGGAGCTCTTCTTCTGGCACTCGTGCAACATTGGCGAACTTCTGGCACGGTTCACACTTTCTGGTCCAGGTAGCACAGTCTGATCTCATGGTCGGCCAGTAAAACCCCGCTCGTAGGACCTGAGCTGCTAGAGATCACCCACCTGAATGCATTCCACATATTCCTTGATGATCCTTTGTTATGAACTTTAGTAAAGGCATGAAGAATCCTCTTCTGTATAGCTCTCCATCTCGGATGGTGTAATGGCAAGATTTTAGACGGATTTTCCTTGCCTCTTTAGGATCATTGGGCAATTTGTCCGAGGCTAAATATTCCCCAATAGGTGTCATCCAGCCCCGATCATAGTGCTCGGTCATTATTACCTCAACACTCTTTATGCTCGGCTCAGGGAGATTCTCCTGAATGAAAGTTCTTAGCTGGCCAGCTTTTTTGGTGCTAGCCAACATAGACAGCAGATCTGCCCTGGTATTTTCCTTGCGAGGCATATGTTCAATAGTAAAATTATCAAATTCTGAAATTAAACTATTAACTTTACAAAGTTACCTGGTTAATTGGGGATCCTTTGTTTGATAATCACCCGAGACTTGTCCTGTTACAAGTTGTGAGTCACTTTTTCATTTCAACTCTTTGACTCCAATTTCTTTAGCTAGCACCAGTCCTGCAATAAGGGCTTCATATTCCACTTGGTTGTTTTAAGCAGCAAACCCAAACTTCATGGATTGCTCCAGGACTAGATCATCAGGACCTTCAAGAATTATTCCAGCTTCGCTTCCTTTCAAGTTGGATGAACCATCAACATATAGAAGCCAGATGAAAGATTTTGAATTCGGATTTGAAGAGAGCTCGGCAATGAAGTCAGAGAGACATTGTGCTTTCATGGATCCCCTCGGCTCATATTGCAAACCGAACTCTGATAACTCGACTGACCAGGCTACCATTCGCCCTACCAAATCAAGTTTTTTGAGCACTTGCTTTATTGGATGGTCTGTTTTGATTATAACTTGGTGTGACTGGAAGTAAGGTTGTAACCTCCGAGCTGCCATGACTAAAGCGAGGGCGAGATTTTCAATTACTTGATACCGTGTTTCCACATCTTTCAAAATTCTACTAACGTAATACACCGGCATCTGTTGTTTTTCTTCTTCCTGGATGATTGCTGCACTGATTGCGTAATCATTGACAGACAGATACAAATCCTTGCTGAGCTGTGGCTGAGTTAGGATCGGGGGAGAGGCCAGAAAAAGTTTCAAATCTTCGAAGACCTTTTCACACTCCTCGGTCCAAGTGAACTCTTTTGGTTTTTTCAGAAGCTGAAAGAAGGGTCTTGATTTTTCTGCAGACTCTGGGAGAATGTGAGATAGAGAGGCTAATCGGCCAGCTAGCCTCTGTATCTCTTTCACACTATGTGAGCTCCACATTTCAATGACAACTTTGCACTTATCAGGATAAGCTTCAATTCCTCTATGTGTTAGCATATATCCCAAGAACTTCCCTCATTCTACACCAAACAAGCATTTGTCTGGATTCAACCTCATGTTGTACTTTCTGAGTTGGCCAAAAATTTCTTCGAGGTCGGCTGGGTGTTTCTTTGGGCTATCGGACTTTACCATCGTATCATCAACATAAACCTCTAGGTTCTTTCCGATTTGATGGACAAACACTTTGTCCATAAGCCTTTGATATGTTGCACCAGCATTTTTTAAACCGAAAGGTATTACTCGGTAACAGTAATTTGCCCCATCAGTCATAAATGCCATTTTTTCTTCATCGGGTGGATACATCCTTATCTGATTATAACCTGAATATGCATCCAAGAAAGTCAAGATTCTGTAACCTGAAGCTCCATCCACCAACTTGTCAATCTTGGGAAGAGGATAAGAATCATTTGGACACGTCTTGTTGAGATCGGTGTAGTCGATACACATCCTTCATTTGTCGTTGGCCTTTCATACCAACACCACGTTAGCTACCCAAGTAGTGTATTTCACCTCTCTAATGAAATTTGCTTTAATCAGCTTCACAGTTTCCTCGGCTACTGCCCTGAGCCTTTCTTCGCCGAGCTTCCTTTATCTCTGAGCTACAGGCTTGGCCTCCGGACATATGGATAGCCTATGGCACAGAAAATTGGGGTCTATGCCAGGCATATCCGATGTCTTCCAAGCAAACGAGTTGGTATTCTTCCATAGAACAACTTGAATCTGTTGTTTGAGCAAGGGGTCGAGCTGGCTGCCAACCTTTGTGCACTGTTCGACTTGGGCTCCAAGTTGGAACTTCTCCAAACACTCTGTTGGTTCAGCTTGGAACTTGTACATCTCCGTCCTTGGATCCAATTCGAACATGCTAACCGAGCTTACCGAGCTAACTGAACTGACTGAACTTACCACTTCTGCTTTATCATCCTTAGCATTTTCTATGATGTCTGGGTCTCTGGTCACCTTCAAACTGTCCACATAACACTGTCTAGCCATCCTCTGGTTGGCTCGGAAGGTAGCTATCTCTCACGAGTTAGTTGGAAATTTAATGGTGAGGTGGGGGGTTGAGACAATTGCTCCTAGTTCATTCAGAGTTGGTCTCCTAACGAGGATGTTGTGCGATGTGTTGGCATCCACGATAACATACCTGACTGATATGGTTCGGGCAAGCTTGCCTTCACCAAATGTTGTCAAGAGGTATATGTAACCTCAGGTCTTTACCCGCTCTCCGACGAACCTTACTAGCTTGTCCACCTGTTCTTTTATCAACTTTTTTGGAATTCCAAGTTTTTTAAAGGTTGCCAGGCACAAAATATCAGTCGAGCTGCCTTGATCAACAAGTGTTCGTTTGACCGAGTAGTTGGCTAATTCGACCATTATCACCATTGGGTCATCTTGATTAAGATCCAACCCTTGGAAGTCATCATATGAGAATGTTATGGGAGGTCTCGGCCTTGTAGGTTTTCCAGACACCGAGTTGACAGATCGGATGACTTTTACATGATGCCTCCGAGCTGAACTCGTTGTTCCTCCAACTGCAAAAACTCTTGAGATAAATGACCCCTCTGACTCATCTTTCTTCTTCATCATTAGGAGCCCTCTGATTATGCATCCGATCTTCATTATGATTGTTACCTTGCTGGTTGACATCTCTATCATCGTCGACCAGCTCGTCTGCCTCCATTATCTTCTCGGCGAATGAACCGGTCAAGACGGCCTTCTTGTACCAAGTCCTCTATTTTTTCCTGGACTGTTTTACAGTCTTCAATGGAGTGACCATAGTTTTGATGCCACTTACATTCTTTACTTCTGTCAGCATTGGATGGTGTTTTAGATGGCCGAGGTAAGGTAAGTAACTCGGCGTTGCACACCTCTTGGGGAATGGTTGGTCAGGATCGGTACCTGGGTTGCCTCTCTGAGAACCCCCTTTCGTTGCTCTTTTGGGCCTTTTGTGGATTGGCCCCTCTGTCTATTTCTTTGCTCGGGGCTGAGCTCTTGTCTTCAATACCTCTTTCCCTCTTTTTGGATTCTACCATCTCTTCCGAGTTCATGAAACCTGTTGCCTTTTCCTGCAGTTCTTCAAAATCTCTCGGTGGTTTCCGAGATAAATACTCAAAGAATGGCCCCAATTTCAAACCGCCCATGACTGTATGGAGACATAGTTTCAAGCTTATATTTGGGATTAAAAATTGTTTAGCATTAAAACAAGCCATATAATCTCTAAGTGATTCATTCTTTTCTTGTTTAAAATTCATCAGCGAGACCGAGTGCTTTTTATGATTTCGGCTCACTGCGAATTGTGCAGCGAACTTAGTTACAAGCACATCAAAAGAATCAATTGACTGCGGTGGAAGATTCGTAAGCCAGGTCAAGGCAGGGCCTTGCAAAGTAGTTGGAAAAATTTTGCACTTGACGGCTTCCGAATCGGTCACCAAGTAAATAGAAGAAATAAAAGATTCCACGTGTTCGGTTGGGTCAGTGGTGCCATTGAATTTATCAACGTTAAGAGGTTTAAAATGTCTAGGCATGATTACCTCATCTATGTCATCGGTGAATGGCAACCTCGATCGTCGGTTTGTTACCCTTTCTTTCTGGATAGTCCCTTCTGCATGAGATTTAACTCTGGTACCCTCTGGGCGAGGTTTGGTGTAGGACGGTCTGCTCGTATCATAATGGGAAAGCACGTACAACGGATCCTTTTGGCTATCCTCTGGCGAGGACTGCTCTTCCACGGAAGGTGTTGCTGATCTTTCCCTTTTCTGAGCTCTTAACAGCCTTTGATTCTGAGCACGTATCCACTCGTTCTCCTGACGAAGCTGCCTTAACTGTGCCATAACCTCTCCCAGCTGAGGGTTATCTTTCATTGTGGAGTGGGGGCGGGGGATTGTCATGGTTCTGGCTCGTATTCGAATCCTCATGATCGACATGGTTCGCACTGTTTGCCCCTCCCCTCAGTCCATTTCGTGTAGTCACCATTAAATCTTCTTATGGAACGGGGGAAAGTTTTTCCTCGACCCCATGGTGGGCGCCAAATATTCCTGTCGAGATCCGACTTGCTGGAATCTCGCCGTAGAACGTCCAACCAAGAGTGAAGACCGGTGTTGTTTTAGATTATGGCTTGGCAGAATATTGGATTTCGGTCCTACGTATCCCAATGGGAATCAAAGTCAGACGTAGTTATTTGTTCAACCCTTGGTCATACAGTGATCTCAATCCCCTAATCTTGTATCTGATGAATATCAGCGAGCAAGGACTCTTCAATTGTCTCTTGGTCAAGCTAGTTTCTCTGATACGCTTAAGGGAGATTCACCTAGGTTAGTGAAAAGTGAGTTCTTCTCTTAGGGTTCTGCTCATTTTATAATAGGATCCCATTTTCTTTTAGAGATATGGATTTATCTCTTCTTATCTCTTAAATCTTCTTTGTGATATATGATTTCCTTAATTGGTGGGATTTATCTCAGATAAGATTATTTGAGATAATATCAAGATCATTTGAGATAATATCAAGATCTTATCTTTCCCGCCTTTATCAGATTGTGCATCCAAGCTCAGTGACCGAGTTTTAATCCTTGGCCAGTACACTAACCATTTACTACGTTGTTTAAATTTAGAAGGAAAGTTCACAAGTAATGGACAAATCATTAATCTCAAAGCCGCGGAACTCTGTTGAATATGAGCAAGGGGTTAGGGGATTTATTGATTTTGCCTTTGAACATCGTTTAGTTAATGGCAAAACGATATGACCTGGTAAACGGTGTGGTTTTAAGAAACGACAGAGTGACGATGTGATGTACGATCTCCTAATATGTACACCATTCCCAGAAGGATATACTTTTTGGTACTATCTGTTAAACTCATTGACTTAGAAATTTTGATATATGACAAATACAACTTAATGTGTATGCAAGTGTTTTTAGTGTCAAATTGTAAAGACAGGTATCAAGCAAAATTCAACAAGTTCAGTGATCAATCAAAGGAGAATATTCAAGGATGAACTTGGAGGAATCAAAGAGCAAGGACGAAGATCAAGGAATCATCAAGACAAGAGCTTAACGAAGAAATTAGTGTTAAGTCTTAGATGGTTTATCAGAGATGAAATCTCTTATTCACAAATAAGCTTAATTTGAAAAGATGCATGAAAGAAAATCATTTTTCATAACCTGCATTAAAAGGAATAAGTTTTCGTAAATGAAAATGAATTTTGAAATAAGATTTCAAAGCGCTTGTCCAACACTGAAATAATATAAGTGCTCGTCCAACACTGGGAATAGTATAAAATACGTCCAAGAAACTGATACAAGCGCACGTCCACTAAGGTGATACAAGCACAGTCCACTAAAGTGATACAAGGTCATGTCCACTAAAATGACACAAGCGCGCGTCCACTGAAGTGATAAAAGTGCTCGTCCACACAAGTCTTTGGACTTGCTAAGATCTTAATGAGAAGGTCCGTCCACTGACATGGCATATGGAGCTCGTATACTAGTTGAAGCACGTCCAATTACTTTGTGTTAGTACTCCCGTTTGCTGACGTGGCAAATGGACACGACTATTTTCTTCAAATGGACGCGGATATTTTTCCAAATGGACTCGGTTATTTTATGGACGCGAATTCTACAAGAACAATCAGAATCTTATTTCAAGAACGAGAGTCAAGAAAACAGATTCTGTTAATCAGATCCAAATATGTTTTGATTGATCTCAACGACTATAACTTGTTTTCTATATAAAGAGGGATCAAAGGAACACTTAAACAACATATACGAATATCATAACATATCACACTTTTATGAAATCATTTTGAGAAATCAATTGTGAAAATCATTCATCATCTTTATTGAGCTTACTGAGAAAAGAGTGTTTCAATACTCAAAGTACTTCAATTTGTTTATCTGACTACTGAGAGTTAGGAATCAACTTTTGTTTTTACTTTTGATTATAAAGAGAGAGGGAGTCTCTCTGAGTGATTAGGGTGAGGTATCCCTAGTGACTTGGCAGCAGCTAATGCCAAAATTCAAAAGCTAGAATCTGAAGTTGATGGGTTAAAGACACAAGTAGTTGAAATGGATGCATTAAAGGCAAAACTTGTTGGCTATGATGACATGAAAGCCCAAGTTGCTTTTCTTATACATTCTTTTCCATGAATAAATGCTTTCATTTGCCACGTTCGAATCTGCAAAGCTTATTAGTATGAGATTTGGTGCTTTTATTTGTTAGGCGAAGCTGAATATCGATCATTTTACTTTTATTTTTATAGACAAATATTAGTAATTACCCAAACCTTCATTTTACTTTGTTAAATAACACTAAAAATAACACTTACGAGGTAAATAAAAGTTGATCCTGGCTTTGTAAAGAGTCTTTCTCTGCATTTTTATAACTAGTCTATATATTTTGCAAATAATTAAGTACAGTTCTCATTCTCGACAATTCTTTAAAGAAAACGTTATCTAATGTCAAATAATAGATGACAATTTTTTTTTTTTAGAAAACACTATGTTAGGTCCAAACCTTAGTTAGAGTTTCTAACAAAAAGTGTTGTCTTATATGTTCTATAATTTGATGGCATTTTACTATACAAACACTATTGTAAGTACGTCTACGTATATATGCTATCTTTGATTACTTCCTTTAGTAACGTTAAGATAATTACCGCTCAAAAGTGGTATTAAATATTAAAAATAAATGTTATCAAAGGTCGTTTCTGGCGTAAGAACCCCAATATTAACACCATTTAATACCTTACTAATTTAGGGTTGGGCTAAGTTGCACTATCCTTAATTTACACCACCCTTTTACACTACCCATATGGCATTTTGTGGGCCAATAAAATTGTCACATGGGTGAGTAAACTTTTCAAACCTTCCCAATGTATGTATACAGTAGTCAAAGGTATTGAGCAATGTATAATGCTTTATAGTATGTGTATTTATAGTATTTATTATTTTGGCCCAAAAAAATTATTAATTATTTTTTTAATATTTGAAATAGTTTAATGTTAGGTTCTGGTGATAGTTCATCTGGCATGGTTCTGTTCTTGGTGGTTGCATCCGCCGGCGACGGGTGGATGTTCTTGGTGGTTGCAGCCACCTCACGACGAGGGTATGTCAGTGTTAGTGTTTTGTATCACTGTTGTTGTAATTTTTGGGTTGAAATTTTGGGTAGCTGGTGGGGAGGGGTGTTGGGTTTGTTGCTGTATTCAGTAGAATGGGTGAAGTTCTTTGGTTCTTTGGTCCGTCCCCGTCGCCGCCTTATTATGGAGTTCTTCGGTCCGTCGCGGCATTCATCACCGCCTTGTATATATTCCCTGCTGCGACGACTTGGGAATCCGTAAACGTGTTTAGGTTTTCAATCGGGTAAGGAAGAAGCTTGTTCTTCGGTCCGTCGCAACGTCGCGGCATTCATCGCCGCCTTGTATTCTCTGCTGCGGTGGCTTGGGAATCCGTAAAGGTGTTTAGGTTTTCAATCGGGTTAGGAAGAAGCTTCTCTGGGCGGGTCTGCTAGGCGGGTCATGGTTGTGTTTGTTGGCCCAGTTGTTGGCAGTTGGACGAAGTCAAGTGTTGAAGCCGAGGAGGGAATGGAGGTCACCCACTTCAAATACAAGCGTTGACAAGTGTTGAAGATGAGGGGGAGATGGATCCATTTACGACATAATAAATGTTAAGCTATGGGTTTCCTTGACTTTAGACATAATAAATGTGTTGCTTTTGTTTAATTTTTTACCTAGGTGTATCCTAGCAAATACACAAATAAAGTGAGACATTTTGCAAATACATTTTGGGGTTGATCAAGTTGAAATATGAGATATATGTGTGTCAAAATGATTGGTTTATGACTTACCATGATGGATGGTGTAAACAGTGATGTAAAAGTTGGATAGTGCACTATAAAACCCATCACTAATTTATTCTTAAATAATGTTATCCACAATCAAATCTTTCTAAATGGTTTGCCGAAGACACATATCCGTGTTATGTTTCGTTCTAGTGACAACAAATCATTCTCCTCATTATCAAAAAAATAAAATAAAAATTCATTCTCCCAAGTCCTAAGTGCAGAGCATATATTCAAGTCCAAACGTGTACGTGGCTGCTAGCTGATTGCATTGCTTCCACACTTTATCGATGATGAATCAATGCATACTGCAGTTGTCCGTGCGATGATTATTTTTATAATAATTTATTATAAATAATTTCAACATAAATAATATTAAATGTATTATGTTTTAATATAAAATAATGTTATTATGTACAATAATTGGATTCGTATATTCAATAGTTAATGAATAAAAGGCTATATGATAAATTTGTATGATAAAAATTTTAGTAGGTTTTATAAAAACTTGACTTTTTTGTCATGGATATGAGTTCATGATATGCAATATGTTAATCTTTTGGGTTGGGCTAAGGTGCACCACCCACTACACCGCCCATATGTGACAAATTTTGGACCAATCAAATTGTCACATGGGTTTGGTCAAAATTTCAAACTTTCTAGTTGTATTATATTGTAGTCAAACTATATGAATACATTATATTGTAGTATAGTATATGTACTATTCACAAATTTAAGCCATATTAAAATAATATTTTTATTAAAAAAAACTGATTATATATTGTAAATAATATTTTAATATGAATTAAAATAATGTTCGTTGTCAATAGTATTTTGCAATATAATCAGTTTTTTTAATCAAAAAACATTATTTTAATATGAGTTAAATTTGCAAATACAAAAAGCACATATATTATACTACAATATATTGTATTCATATAGTTTAACTACAGTATAATACAACTAGAAAGTTTGAAATTTTGACCAACCTGTGTGGCAATTTGATTGGCCCAAAATTTGGCACATGAGTGGTGTAGTGGGTGGTGTAAAATGTGGGTGGTGCACCATAGCCCAACCCCTTTTGGGTTTATGAAAAGAATACACATTTTCATGATATTATATGTTATTGTATTAAACATTTATATAACAACAACAATAGAAGATACTTTGATAAAAAGAAAGCAATCATACTTTGATATTCAACACTATCTTAAATATGTATGATCCTGTTATTTAGGGTAAGTTATAATATTGGATTGTTATATTCAATTTAAGTATCATATTTTTTATTAATTTTTCATTTTCCGTAAGTTTTTACTTTCAGTAAATTTTTATTTTGTTTTCAGTAAGTTTTTATTAATCTGAGACAATGATTTTTTTTTTCATAAGAAAGTGACACGTGTCGTCCGTTTATTCGTTCACAATAAAATCATGCTATAATTTAAATTTAAGAAAATGCCCTAATATGAATAACACAATAATTAAAATAATTAATTAAATAATTATTTTTTTAAGAAAATGTCAGATGCCGTCGGTGACATGTGCCGCCCGTTTATTCGTCCACGAAAAATCAAGCTACCATTTGTTTTAAACAAATTATCTAATATTTAACCATTTTATATTTAAATTGTTAAATTCATCAAACACGAAGGTGGAAATAAAAAAAAAGTCAAAAAAAGAAGGCAATATAATAAATAATAATACAATAAGTAAAATAATAATCTAAATAATTTTTATTTTAAAAAATCCAGAGACAAAAAATCTACGTGGACACGACCCATGACATTTGGCGCTGATCTTTTCGTCCACAGTAAAAGAATGACAGTTAAAAATAAGAGAAGACCCATCAAGATACCATTTGTTTTAAACAAATTATCTAATATTTAATAATTTTATATTTAAATTGTTAAATTCATCAAACACAAATATGGAAACAAAATAAATTGAAAAAAGGCAGTATAATAAATAATAATACAATAAGTAAAATAATAATCTAATTATTTTTTTTATAAAAAATCCAGAGGCCAAAAATCTACGTGGGCACGGCCCGTTACATCTGGCGCCGGCCTTTTCATCCACAGTAAAAGAATGACACAATTGAAAATAAGAGAAGGCTCATGAATAGATTTTACAATAATTAAAACAATTAAATAAGAGAAGGTCCATCAAGCTACCATTTGTTTTAAACAAATTATATAATATTTAACAATTTTATATTTAAATTGTTAAATTCATCAAACACGAAGGTGGAAATAATAAAAAAATTGAAAAAAAGAATGCAATATAATAAATAATAATACAATAAGTAAAATAATAATATAAATGTTTTTTATTATAAAAAATCTAGAGGCCAAAAATCTATGTGGACACGCCCGTTGCATTTGGCGACGACCTTTTCGTCCACAGTAAAAGAATGACACAGTTAAAAAGAGGAGAAGGCCCATCAATGGATTTTACAATAATTAAAACAATTAAATAAGAGAAGGTCCATCAAACTATCATTTGTTTTAAACAAATTATCTAATATTTAACAAATTTATATTTAAATTGTTAAATTCATCAAACACGAAGGTGGAAATAATAATAAAAAAAGGTGAAAAATAGAAGGCAATATAATAAATAATAATACAATAAGTAAAATAAAAATATAAATATTTTTTATTATAAAAAATCAAGTGATCCAAAAATTTACGTGGGCACGACCCTTGACATCTGCTGCCGACCTTTTCGTCCACAGTAAAAGAATGACACAATTTAAAATAAGAGAAAGCCCATGAATGAATTTTACAATAATTAAAATAATTAATTAAATATTTATTATTAAATAAATACCAGAGGTCAAAATTATATGTGCACCTCTCCCGTTACACGTGTAGCTCGTTTATTTGTCAACAGTAAAAGCATGGTACAAATGTATTTTAATAAAAGGCCCTAGAATAAATTATATAATAATTAATTAAATAATAATTATTAAAAAATGGCAGAGGAGAAAAATATATGTGTGCCCTGCCAGTTACACGTGTCACCCATTTATTCATCCGCATAAAAATAAAGCTACCATTTATTTTAAGCAAATAATATAATCTTTAAAAATTTAATATGTAAATTGTTAAATTCATCAAACCAAAAGGTTGAAATTTAAAAAAAACTGAAAAAGAGAAGGCAATATAATAAATAATAATACAATAAGTAAAATAATTATGTAAATATTTTTTAATATAACAAATTCGAAAACCAAAAAAATTTCATGGACCAGGCACATGACATGTGGCGTCCGCCTATTCGTCAAAAGTAAAAGCAGAACACCATTTAATTTAAACAAATGATATAATCAAAAAAATATATATATATAATTTCGGCTGAGACCGCCGTCGACACGTGTCGTCATCCATTCGTCTACTGTGACACAATGGTCAAAAATCTGGAGCGCATTCCTAAAAAAAGTTTAAGATTAAAAAAGTTTAATTAATTTTTTTAAAAATAAATAAGAATTTTTTTAAAAAATTCGTAAAAAAATTATATATTTAATAAAATAGTTATATATTAATTTTTTTTAATAAAATAGTTAAATACAAATTTGCTTTTAAAGAAACATTTTTTTTAAAAAAAATGTTTAATAAAATTTAAATTTACTTTTTTAAAATAAAATTCGGGAAAAAAAGTTAAATAAAATACATTTTTTTAAAAAAATAAAAAAAAATTAAATAAAAAAATATTTAAAAAAGTTGGAAATTTTTTATTTAAAGAAAAGTTTAATTAAAAAAATTAAATAAAAAATATTTTATTAAAAAAATGGTAAAATTTATAAAAAATCAAAAAATATTTTTTTTAAGAAAATTGTTAAACAAAAAAATTAAAATAAAAAATTTTAATAAAAAGAATAAAAAAAATCTTAAATTATAAAAAATATTTTTTAAAGAAAACCATTTTTTAAAAAAAGTTTCGAAAAAAATTAAATAATTTTTTTTTAAAAATAATTTCGAAAAAAATAAGTAAAAAAAAAAATAACATAACATTTTTAAAAAAAATTAAAAACAAAAATAAATAAATAAAATTTTGAAAAGTAAATAACAAACCTTTTTTTAAAAAAAAAATGTTGAATTTTCATAAAAAATTTAAACAAACAATTAAAAAATTTCGAAAAAAATTAAATTCAATTTTTTTAAAAACAAATTTAAATAAAAAATTGTTAGCTTTTTTAAATAAAAATATAAAAAACAGTTATAAAAAATGGGAAAAAGTAAATAAAAAAATTAAATATAAAATAGTTTTAAAAAAATTAAATAAAAAAACATTTTTAAACCAAATCGAAAAAAATGTATATAAAAAATTATTTTTAAATAAAAAAATAAATTTTTTGAAAAAATTGGATAAAATAAATTATTAAAAAATCTTTTTTTTAAAAACATTGTTAAATTATAAAAAATTTTGATTAATAAATACTTTTTTTAAAAAAATGTTAAATAAAAAAAAGGATGCAACATGTGTGCCATTAGGGATCCAACGGTGAAAACTGGAATCCTAATTAATATATTATAGATGTGAATTATTTCATAGCTACTGAATAGTCCAATTTTATTAAGTTGGGGCTTTGGAAAAATGAAGAAATGCATGATGCATATACTGTATCAGTCACTTCCACCACCCGCTCCTTGTCTGTGTCTTGCTTTTCCCTCAAACTAGCTTTTAATTTCTTCCTCCCAAAACGTTTCCCTTCTATCATTCTTATCTCCAAAGGATCTTCTTTTAATTCATTTTTTGTTACTCAAATATTAGCTTAATTTTTTTATAATCCTATTATTTAACCTTTTCTCAAGCTAATTTAGGCTTGAGTTAAACCTATTTCCAACAAAGCAAATGCTCTTTATTGGAGTTGTTCTCTCCCACTTGTTTCATGTATTATAATCATGAAAGCGAAACATGTTCTCTATGGGAATGATAATATCACAAACTTTTCATTTATTAATCGGCATGATATTTGCGTGGTTTTGTTGTAGTTTTATTATAATGGACGGTGACCCCGAACTGTATACTCAAATTTTCAGATTATAAGTCAAAGCTAGAATTAATGAGTTGATTCTTATTATTTATAATTAATTATATATATATATATATATATATATATATATATTTATATATATATATGTGTGTATTCCTCTTTTTTTTCTTTCAAATTGGACCAATCAACGTAAATGTTTTTTTGTATATATGTGTGTATCCCATTCATAATATACAATTCCACTCCATCCATCGTCAAACATCGGGAACATTTAATAAAGGAAAAGGAAAGATCAGGTCCGTTCACAAGTTTAATATATAAGTGTTGTCTTGCACGAGTATTTATTAGATAATTATTTTTCTAATATTTATAACTAATTTCAATATAACAATATTCATTATAATAAATTATATGTATAGTTGTCTGTGCGAAACATACGGACACTTATTATAATATATTTTAATATTTTTAAATTATGTCGAAATAAAAAAATTATTAGAATGCATTTAAAATTATGAACTAATACTATCAATTATTGTCAATTGATATTATTTATTATATGAATCCATCACTTAATTGATAAATTGAAGCATTATAAGTAAGTCATACTTCGACTTAATTCTCTTTTTAAGTTTGTCGCGACCGTCCCGTCCGGGCACCACGAAAAAACAAAGGTAAAAACAAGAGGAGTCGCCACTAAAATTTTTATTGGGAAATTTTTAGAAAACCCAATTATTTAAAGGTAAACTGGTCTAAGAAAAAAGAGAGATGAGTCGGGGAGCCGGTTACGAGTAGGGAAGGTGTTAGCACCCCATATCGTCCGTTTAAAAAACGGTACCTCAAGTTAATTGTGCAAAAACATTTTAATAACCTTTTAAATATTTATTTTACCCCAAAAATTATTTACTAGAAAGAATTATTTTTAATTTTTAATATTTTTAATATTTATTAATTTTTGTATTTTTAAATTTATTGTTTATAAAAAACTGAATGAGGTTGAACATGGCACATGAGTCCACAGGGTAACCTCAAATCTAAGGGACTGAACATGGCACCGTATCCATAGAGCATCCCTAAAAATAGAAAAAATTAATTATTTTAACATAAAAAGAGACACAAAAAGGAAAATTTAGTTTTAGCTTAACAAGATGATTTATCTTGCTCCTACGTATTCCCGGATGCGATGGGAAACTCAAAGTCACGTAGTTCTTTTAAAATATTTGATTGGTTGGTTGATTTTAATTTTTGATAAATATTTGATTTTTGTTGATTTTTTTGTTTTAAAAAAAGGGATTTTATTTTAAGATAAATTCACCCTTGCACAGAGTCCAAGATAGCAGTGCTATACGATAAATCCTTACAATTCATGCGACATTTGAGGATGAATAAGTCCATACGTCAACGTCGCAGATTGTTGCGTGAATTCAAAAGATATTTTTATAAAATTAAATTGGGTAAAATTGGTTAAAAGTGTAAATTGAAAAAAAAACATTTATTATTTTTTACAAAAGGGAATTCACTCATACACAGGGTTAAAGATAGGGAAGTTGTACGATGAACCCTTACAATCCATACGACACTTGAGGATGAAAAAATCCATACATCGACGCCGTAGATTGTTGCGTGAATCCAAAAGATTTTATTTCATAAAAAAAGATTACTAAAATTAGTTAAAAGAACAAATTTAAAAAATTTCATCATTTTTAACAAAAATGGAGTTCACTCATGCACAGGGTCCAAGATAGCAGTGCTATACGATAAACCCTTACAATGCATACGTCACTCGAGGATGAAAACTCATAAATCAACATCATAGACATGTTGCGTGAACTCAAAAGGATCTTTTCAATAAAAGATTTTTCATTTGTGCTTTTCCAAAGGATTTTTTAATTAAACAAAATAACTAATATTTTTTATAAAGAAATTTTTTTTTTTAGGAATTTTTAATGTTTTTGTTGCTTTGGCCCAAATAATTAAAATCTAAAAAAAATATTTTAAAACACACATAACCCAACATTCAGAAGCCCAAAACCCGACCCAAACCAACTAACAACTCACATAATATATAATAGTAAAATAAAATAACAAGAAGGGAATAAAGGCAGAAGCAGATCTGAAGCTCTTAAGCTTCTCGCCCATTACCAACGTAGGGGACAAAAGAAGAGCTATGGTAGTAGTCCGTGGAGCAGCGGTGGTCCGGGCTGGGTGCGTCTGAACGGCGCCGGTAGGGCGAAGCTAGACGGGTGTGGGGCGGTGCACGACTGGACGGAGCGAAGAAGCGTTTGGTTGCACGGCGGCGAATCTCGATGATGGTGACAGGTTCGCAAGCGGTGGTTGATGGTGGAACAAGATGGATCAGTTGCGGCAAGGTGAGAACGGCAGCGGCTCTGTACAGATCTGATTCGGGCTGAACCGCTTTGGATATGGTTCGAGTCTTGGGATGGGTCACGCGACGGAGAAGGAGCTTGGCGGTGGTTCAATTGATAGCGACGGAGGAGAGGGGCGCGATTGGACGACACGGTGGTGCGGTTCTTCTTCCCGGAAGTTGCAATCTTCTTCTTCTCTGTTGTTGTTTCTTTCCCTTTTTTGTGTGTTTTTTTTTTGTTTTTTTTGTTCTGGTTTGTTTTTGAAACGAAAATGGAGAAGAATACAGGAGAGAACTCTAGGTGTATTTTTTTTTATTGATTTTTTTTGCTGATCAGAGCCAACCCCCTTCCTCTTGGTCACTGTTGAATGCCTAATTTATAGCACAAAAAATGAAGAAGATGACAAATCTTCTTGTTAGGCCAGCTGGTGTGGGTACAAGTAGTGAGGAGCAAATCAGCCTTTTCTCCCACCACTCTGTATGGCTGGTGCAAGGGTAGGGAGGGTGCCTCCCTTTTTAGTAAAAAAGTGAAAGAAAACAAGAAAGGGACATAAAACAAAATTGATCCATACTTGAAGGAGTAAAGTGAAAGCTAGCCCCTTTTTTTCAATTTTTTTTTACTTTTTATTATTATAATTATTTATATTCTGATGACAAATCAGAAAAAAAAAATTAGTTGGGCTTGGATAATGGGCCAACAAGCCATTTGTAACAATAAAATGAAAATGGGCTACACTAATTCTATAATGGGCCAAGAATAAAAAAATCACTTTTTTTGCTTTATTTTTATCGTTTTTGTTTGTTATTTTTTTCAAAATATTAATAAAAACAAACGGACAATATTAGGTGTTCACAGCTGCCCCTCTTTACTTGTTTCTTATTAGATAGTAGGTGTAACCGTAGTTAACCAATTATCATTATAAGAAACGAGTAAAGACATGAACTCCAATTTTGGTCGAAGTTCACTGACAAGTAAAATGATGCATAATTAAAAGAGCTTACGGGATGGATTGCCCATAGAAGCTTGAATTGAAAGATAAAAAACTTGAGGAGTCGTTTGTCCGTTGAAGCTTGAAAACAGAAGGATTAAAAGCTTGCGAAGTCGATTATCCATTGAAGCTTGAAAAGACAGATTAAAAGCTTGCGGAGTCGGGCATCCGCCGAAGCTTGAAGTCAAAAGATCTTATGGGGGTGATACTTGCCAAATGTAGAAAGCTTGCGGAGTCGGTTATCCATTGAAGCCTGAAAAGAAAGGTTAAAAGCTTACGGAGTCGATTGTCCGCTGATGCTTGAAAGCAAAAGGACTAAAAGCTTGCGGAGTTGGCTATCCGCTGAACAAAAGTTTAAAAACTTGCGGAGTCGGTTATCCGCCGAAGCTTGAAAGGAAAGGTAAAAGCTTGTGGAGTCGGTTATCCACTGAAACTTGAAAGGAAAGGTAAAAAGCTTGTGGAGTCGGTTATCCACTGAAGCTTGACAGAAAATAAGAAGCATGCGGAGTTGGTTATCCACTGAAGCTTGACAAGAAATGTTAAAAGCTCACGGAGTCAGTTGTCCGCTGAAGCTTGAAAGGAAAGGTAAAAAGCTTGCGGAGTAGGGTATCCACTGAAGCTTGACAGAAAAATAAAAATAAAAAACATGCGGAGTCGGGTATCCGCTGAAGCCTGAAAGAAAGGTAAAAAGCTTGCGGAGTAGGGTATCCGCTGAAGTTTGACACAAAAATAAAAATAAAAAGCATGCGGAGTCGGGTATCAGCTGAAGCCTGAAAGAAAGGATTAAAAGCTTACGGAGTCGGTTATCCGCTGAAGCTTGAAATAAAAAGTAAACTTATGATGTCTATGAGCTTACGGGGCTTTGTGCCCACAAAAGGTAAACAATTGCAATGCAATGAGATAATGCATGATACCAGAAATGTCCTATATGCTTGATGAAAACCTCATATGATTTCAATGCAACACAAGGAAAGCCCGTAATACATTAATACTTCTTTTTTTCTTTTTTAGTTAGTATCCTCGACCCCTTAAAGCGTTGATCACAGACAAGTTCTGAGATGAACTAAAACAAGTCATATCTTCATGGAGAATAAGGTCAAGCACTTTTGAAAGGGTATGCTCCCTTTACGATGATTGTCCCAATGCCTCCTGTCAGTAGACCACAGTACCCTTTGTTGGGAGACTATTTTGTCCTTTACGGCCTTTTGAGACTTTCAAAGAAATTCTAAATGCTTTTGAAGACACCAATACATGTTTAACATTTCAGTATACTTATCATGATGAATGCACGCACACATTTGACAAAAGTTAGAGCAGTAGGATAAGGGTAAAAAGAATTGGGAGTCAATGTCATTATATTTGGACCGAAAAGGAATACAAAGCAGATATTACAATGGAGTATGGAATTGTAAAAAGGTTGTGGAGTGGAATCACATCTCCTTAAGTGACACCTCTTTCCATGACTAGTGTTAGTATTCCTCACACTATTTTGACTGCTTACTAATCAACATCTGAGAATGCTATCTGCCCTGGTCTTCATGCATCTAGCCCACTAATTGCCCCAGTTCATCGGCTTGACGACACTTCCATTGTTTGTTTATTTTTTTAGAACCCTAACTTTTGCCTAGACCGCCTTTTCAGGTTTTCAGCCTAGCGGGTTGCTCTAACTTTTGCCTAGACTGTCTTTTCAGATTTTCAGCCTAACGAGCTTTTCTTTTTTCATTTTTCACTTTTTTTTCTTTCTGATTTTTTTGGGAAGTGAATTCAAGCATAATACTTTTTGACTGCATCTGAGTTTACAGGGAGTGGAAGATCTTCCCCATCCATCCTGGTGAGAATTAAAGCCCCTCCAGAGAATGCCTTTTTCACTACGTAAGGTCCATCATAGTTCGGGGTCCACTTCCCTCGATGATCCTTTTGGATTGGTAGGATCTTTTTTAGCACTAGATCACCTTCCCGAAACTGTCGGGGGCGTACTTTCTTCTCGTAAGCTCTCATCAACCTTTTCTGGGACAATTGACCGTGACACAGTGCTGCTAATCTCTTCTCTTCGATGAGGTTCAACTGGTCGAGTCGATTTTGGACCCACTCAGCTTCTTCCAATTCTGCCTCTCTCAATACCCTTAATGAGGGGATCTCTACTTCAATCGGGAGTACAACCTCCATCCCATAAACTAAAGAATACGGAGTTGCCCCTGTCGAGGTGCGAATAGAGGTACGGTAGCCGTGCAAAGCAAAAGGTAACATCTCGTGCCAATATTTATACATCACTACCATCTTTTGGAAAATTTTCTTGATATTTTTATTAGAGGCCTCAACTGCCCCGTTCATCTTTGAGCGGTATGGGGAGGAATTGTGATGTTTTATCTTGAAGTTTTCGCACATCTCCTTCATCATCTTGTTGTTCAAGTTAGTCGCATTATCAGTGATAATCTCACTTGGCAACCCATAACGACAAATTAATTCTTTTTTTAAAAATTTGATCACGACATTCCTGGTCACATTGGCATATGATGCAGCCTCAACCCACTTTGTGAAATAATCAATGGCAACAATAATGAAGCCATGCCCATTCGAGGCTCTTGGTTTGATTGGACCGATCACATCCATTCCCCACATTGAGAATGGCCAGGGTGCGGTCATGACATTCAAGGGAGCTGGTGGCGCATGAACCCTATCAGCATATATTTGACACTTATGGCACCTCTTCGCATAATTAAAACAATCTGCCTCCATTGTCAACCAGTATTGGCCAGCCCTCAAGATTTTTCTTGCCATTGCATGACCGCTCGCATGTGTTCCGAAAGATCCTTCATGGACCTCCTCAATTATCCGTTTAGCTTCTTTCACGTCAACGCATTTTAACAACACCATGTCATGATTTCTTTTGTAGAGAATACCTCCAGCTAAATAGAAACCCATTGCAAGTCTTTTTAGAGTTCTTTTGTCATTTTCTGAAGTGCCCGGAGGGTATTCCCTTCTTTGGATGAAGCATTTGATGTCATGGTACCACGGTTTTTTATCAGACTCTTCCTATATCACTTGACAATATGCAGGATGATCACGACTTTCCATTTTGATGAGTGGTAGGTTCCTCTCGTCACTTACTCTGAACATCGAGGGCAAGGTAGACAGTGCGTCAGCTAGTTGGTTATCTTCTCGGGGAATATGATGAAATGTGACTTCATAAAACTGCTCAATCAAACCTTTGATGTAATCATGGTACAGGATTAACTTGGCATCTCGGGTTTCTCATTCCCCTCTTAGCTGGTGGATGACTAATGCAGAGTCCCCATATACCTCCAGTATCCTTGCCTTCGATTCTATCACTGCCAGGATCCCGAGCGCACAAGCTTCATATTCGGCTATATTGTTTGTACAATCAAAGAAAAGCCTTGCAGTGAGAGGGAAATAATCATTTTCCGGTGAGATTAGTATTGCCCGAATTCCATGTCCCAATGCATTATAAACTCAGTCAAATAACAAGGTCCATTTTTCTTTTTCTGGTGGATGCTCGCGATCAAACAAAGCCATTATATCTTCATCTGGGAAATCACATTGCATCGATCCATAATCTTCTACTGGCTGATTGGCTAGATATTTTACGAGAGCACTCCCTTTTATTGCTTTTTGGGTGACATAGACAATGTCATATTCTGATAGCAGGACTTGCCAGCGAGCAATTCTTCCAGTCAGAGCAAGCTTATCAAAGATATACTTGATCGGATCCATTTTGGACACCAACCAGGTAGTGTAACACAACATGTAATGCCTCAAACGGCGAGCCGCCCAAGCCAAGGCACATCAAGTGCGTTCTAGTAGTGAGTAGTTGGATTCACAACTGGTGAACTTCTTACTTAGATAATAGACAGCAAGTTCCTTCCTTCCCGACTCATCGTGTTGCCCCAATACGCAACCCATCGATTCATCTAGCACCGTCAAATACACCATGAGAGGTCTTCCCGGCACTGGGGGAACCAAGACCGGAGGCTCTTGTAGGTATTGTTTGATATTCTCAAAGGCTTTTTGACAATCTTCATTCCATGTCACAGCCTGATTTTTGCGCAGCAATTTAAAGATTGGTTCACATGTCACGGTTAGTTGGGAGATGAACCGGGCAATGTAGTTCAATCTTCCTAAAAACCCACGAACTTCCTTCTCCGTTTGAGGTGCTGGCATGTCGATGATTGCTCGAACCTTTTCAGGATCAACCTCTATTCCTTTTTGACTAACAATGAAACCCAGAAGCTTGCCTGATTTCACTCCAAAAGTGCATTTGGCTGGATTCAATCGGAGCTTAAACTTTCTTAACCGCTCAAAAAGTTTCTGAAGATTATCAACATGGTCATCTTCGGATCTGGACTTGGCGATCATATCATCTACATAAACTTCTATCTCTTTATGCATCATGTCATGGAACAAAGCCACCATAGCCCGCTGATATGTTGCCCCAACATTTTTCAAGCCAAATGGCATAACTTTGTAGCAAAAGGTTCCCCATAAAGTGATAAATGTAGTTTTATCCATATCTTCTGGTGCCATCTTGATCTGATTATATCCTGAGAATCCATCCATGAAAGAGAATAATGCATGTTGGGCAGTATTATCTACAAGAACATCAATGTGAGGCAGAGGAAAATCATCTTTTGGGCTAGCCCTGTTCAGATCTCGATAGTCGACACACGTTTGAACCTTTCCATCTTTCTTGGGGACAGGAACAATGTTAGCAACCCATTGAGGGTACTTTACCACTTCTAGGAAACCCGCATCCAGCTGCTTCTTGACCTCCTCCTTGATCTTTAAAGACATTTCCGCTTTCATCCTTCGTAGCTTCTGCTTTACTGGAGGACACTTTGGCTTTAATGGCAGTTTGTGTTCCGCTACACTGGGGTCTAACCCTGGCATGTCTTGGTACGACCATGCGAAAACATCTTTATAATCCATCAACAACCTGATCAACCTGCTTCGCTCCTTTTCTTTCAGGGAAAGGCCAATCTTGACCTCTTTTTTATCATCTTCGGTTCCCAATTGATTAGTTCACTCGGCTCTTCATGGGGCCGAATTTCCCTGGCTTCTTGCTCTACCAACCTCAATAGTTCAGGAGGGACTTCCCCATTATCATCAACAACCTCATCAGCATGATCAATAGGATAGTCAAAATTGTATGCTGAGTTATTAACACTGTCATTTTCAAGAAAGTCACTTTTAGATCTGCATTTTGGTAGTTATCAGGGAAAGATGAATGAATAACGGTTAAAGATGGGAAACTGCATTTATTGGTGAGGAACGATGAATAAAAGCGAAAGTAAAAAAAGGGGGATAAGAACATAAAGATATTGAATGCATGCAGTCATGGCTAGTTGACACGGTGGCTGGACTAAGCCGAACGGCAGCCATGGCAGCGCACCGCGACAGCGACGCGGCGGAGTTGAGACGCGATGGAGGACGGAAATGGAGCAGAACACGCATCCTCTCCTCCGCTACCAGGCGTGACCGGACGGTGAGCGTCGTCCCTGCGGTGGCTGTTGGGAGGTGACTGAGTTGTGGGGGAAAAGGAGGAAGAAGATTAGGTTGAAGGGAGGAAGAGAAAGTAGCAGCAGAGAAAGAAGGAGAAAGAAGAAGAAAGAGAAAGAAAGAAAGAAAGAAAGAGGGGGGGGGGGGGGGGGGGGAAGGGGTTACGGGTTTGATAGTAGAAGTAGGAGAGAGAAATTCATGTTTTAACTTAATATTTAGTAATAGGTACAAAAATGAGTGATAAAATATTAGTCCTAAAATAAAACATATTTTTACTTTTTAGAATATAAAAATAAAGATTGATAAGTATATGATTTCGAAATTCAAATTAGAGCAAAGATTAATAATTGAACTGATCAACTAAGAAAATAGTCTGTCCAAAATTAATCTCCGATTAATGTCAAACCAAAATATTTTTAACTCTAAAATCAAATAGGATAAAAATATGAAAATGCTTCTCTCTTAATCATATTATTTAAAACATTTTTCTGTACTGGTAATAATAGTGACAATAACATAAATTATTGTCTAGTAAGCGTGCGTTCACTGAAATAAGACGGTGCTAACGCACCCAATAAAATAATTTGAAGAGAGTAATTTAATTACTCAAACTAAACCGGTACGGATTGCTTTAAACAGGACATATGTTTTCCTAGATCTAGCATCAGTCCATGAGTAATTGCAACACTCATTACATGTAATTGAAAATAAACAAGCAAGTAAAGGATCCTCGTCTTAATGCTCACGTTAGCTCCAAGAGTGTAATTATCTACTCCATCAAGCAAGCATAGCTGTGTCAAACGTCTCAGAGAGGGAATCAAACAACGCGCAATAATCAGAAATCAAGAAATCAATTACGCATGACCAAACACACATTCTAAATTGATCTAAACACTTAATCTTATTACCAAACAAGGTTATTTTCAAAGAAAATCATGTTTGGAGCTTACGCTTAGGTCCTAACAAGTCGATTTGGGTTCTATTAGGATCAAACAAGTCCATTTAGGCTTCATTAGGACCATAGAAGTTTAATTGGGTCGATCGGGGCAATTGGCCAAATTAGGTCCTAACAAGTCAATTCGGGCTCTATTAGGATCAAACCAGTCCATTTTGGCTCCATTAGGATCAAAGAAGTACAAATTGACCTAATTAGGTACTAAATGATCTAAAAAGTCCATTTGGGCTCTATTAGGATCAGACAAGTTCATTAGGACCAAAGAAGTACAATTGGGCCGATCGGGGCAATTGTCCCAATTAGGTCCTAACAAGTCGATTTGGGCTCTATTAGGATCAAAC
This sequence comes from Sophora flavescens, assembly GCA_030762895.1. Lineage (NCBI taxonomy): Eukaryota > Viridiplantae > Streptophyta > Magnoliopsida > Fabales > Fabaceae > Sophora > Sophora flavescens. The sequence goes on from CM061070.1 coordinate 5,212,466, forward strand.
AAGTCCGTTTGGGATCCATTTTGCCCGAAAAAGTAAAAATTGGCCTAGTTAGGTCCTATATGACCTAAACAGTCCATTTGGGCTCTATTAGGATCAAACAAGTCCATTTGGGCTCCATTAGGACGAAAGAAGTACAAATTGACCCAATTAGGTCGTATATGACCTAAAAAGTCCATTTGGGCACTATTAGGATCAAACAAGTCCATTTGGGATCCATTAGGACCAAAGAAGTACAATTGGACAGTACGGGGCAATTGGCCCAATTAGGTCCTACCAAGTCGATTTGGGCTCTATTAGGATCGAACAAGTCCATTGGGGCTCCTTTATGCCTGAAAAAGCACAAATTGGCCTAGTTAGGTCGTATATGACCTAAACAGTCCATTTGGGTTCTATTAGGATCAAACAAGTCCATTTTGGCTGCTTTAGGACCAAAGAAGTACAAATTGGCCTAGTTAGGTCCTATATGACCTAAACAGTCCATTTGGGTTCTATTAGGATCAAACAATCGTACTTCTTGTTTAATTCAATTCATAAATCTTGTAAGAAATATAAATCTTGTTTAATTCACTTCATAAATCTTGTTTACTTTTAAATTTATTAAGATCAAATATTTTAATCATATTTATAAGATAAATTATTTAATCTTTTTTCAAGGAAAATATAAAAAATAACAAATTCCGTGTGAAATCCATCGGAAATTTCGGACAGATGTAAGAAATATAAACAAAACAACACAATCCGTCTGAAATCCATCCGAAATTTTCGGACGGATTTTAGACGGATGTAAGAAATATAAACAAAACAACACAATCCGTCTGAAAATCCGTCCGAAATTTTCGGACGGATTTCAGACGGATCAAGGAAAATATAAAAAATAACACAATCCGTCTGAAATCCGTCCGAAATTTTCGGACGGATTTCAGACGGATGTAAGATAAATCAAGGAAAATATAAAAAATAACACAATCCGTCTGAAAACCGTCCGAAATTTTCGGACGGATTTCAGACGGATCAAGGAAAATATAAAAAATAACACAATCCGTCTGAAATCCGTCCGAAAATTTCGGACGGATTTCAGACAGATCAAGGAAAATATAAAAAATAACACAATCCGTCTGAATTCCGTCCGAAATTTTCGGAAAATTTCGGACGGAAACATTTCCGTCCGAAAATTCAATTTTTCTAGTAGTGATTGATAAGTCATACTGAAACGGAAACAAGTAAGCCCATTACAACAAAAATCCTAAAGCCTTGGGCAGAGCTAAAGGATAAGCATTACAGAATTACTTTGAAAAAAAACTCTATGGTCCTGGGGAACTCAATGACCTCCCAATTGTTGAGCTCTGTATCCGGAGGGCATGGATACACCAAATTGACACCATGATCGGCGAGAAAATCATCTTCAACAGCTGCTGCTTGGTCCAGGAATGCGAACCCTACACTTCGTAAGCTCTGTCGAATGTCACATATGGGAACCCTTTCAGCCTCGTATTCACGATTTTCCAGCCGAGCCAACCTTTTTCTTTTCTTCTCTTCTATAACCCTCATCTTGTCGGCCTTGGTGGGTTTATATCCCAACCCAAACCTGTCCTTGTTCTCGGTGAGCATGAGGATGTCAGTGACACCTTGGTTATTCTTCCCCAAACCACTTCCAGGTCGGTATCCTCCTTCGAGCATAACCGTAGCCATCATAACGGACGCTTTAGATGACTGAGGTTTCAAGAGTGGAGCGTCGTCCCCGACATAAGTGGCATTGGCAATTTCAAGCAATTGGAAGGCGGTCTCAAGAGCTTCTTCGGCAGCTTCAATGTAAGGGGTTGTTGATGGCTTACTCACTAACATATCCTCCCCTCCAGAAACAATTATCAACTTACTATCGACAATGAACTTCACTTTCTGGTGCAATGTGGAAGGTACAGCTCCAGACGAATGGATCCATGGTCGTCCTAGGAGACAACTGTAAGTTGGTGTGATGTCCATTACTTGGAAGAGTATTTCAAAGGTGCAAGGGCCAATCTGAATGGGCAATTCAATTTCTCCCATAACTTCCCTTCGGCTGCCATCGAAAGCTCTTACAATCATTGTGGTTGGCTTCATATGAGTTCCATCAAAAGGAAACTTTGCCACTGTTGACTTGGGCATTACATTCAAAGAAGAACCATTATCAATGAGGACCCTAGCCATGACATGATCTCGACACTTCACAGAGATGTGTAACGCCTTGTTGTGCCCTATTCCTTCAGCTGGAATTTCATCATCAGTGAAAGTGATACAATTATCAGCAACGATGTTACCCACGATATTATCAAGCTTATCAATTGTGATGTCATGAGAGACATGAGCTTGATTCAACACCTTCATCAGTACTCTCCTATGTGGCTCAGAATTCATCAACAAAGACAAGAAAGATATCCGAGCTGGAGTTTGATTCAATTGATCCACAACCCTGTATTCGCTTTGCTTGATGAACTTCAAAAATTCGACGACTTCTTCATCAGATACCTCATTTTTATTATCACCCCCTTTGATATACTTTTCAGCCGGTGTTCCTTCCACCTTCTCTTTCCCCTTGCGATCTTTTTCTTCCTTTTTTGTTCCCTCCCTTCGCAATACCTCTGGAGTATAAATGCGACCACTCCTAGTCATTCCACCAATTCCCGAAATGTTGGTAACCACAGTGGTCCCGTTGGGAGGACTTTGTTGAACCTGCCTATCATATCTCCATGGTACCGCTTTGGTGTCCTTGTAAGGGAAAGGACCCGGGACTCGGATGACAACTGGTGTTGGCCCACTCGAAACCGACATAGGTTCCTTCTCAATATAGTGTATCACCACTGGCTTCGGAGTGACTTGCTCAGGAACCGGTTGAGGATTAATCACAATAGTAAAATGAGTTATCTTAACTGGAGTTGGGGAAATTGTAGATTCAACGACCATGTTAATGCCACACTCATTCGGTTCACAACCAATTAGGATAATTTTCATATCTATTAATTGTTGCACAACCTGTCGAAATTCTGCACAGTCTTCAATTGAATGCCCCATATTCCCGTCGAAGTCACACCTTATCTCTTCATCAAGAGTCTTCTCTTCAACAATTGAGGTTTGCACCAATCCATGTTTTTGCATCTCCCTTAAAATAACTCTCATGGGAGTTCTGACATCAGCCACTTGGCTCTTAAGAGTAGGTTCCATAAAGCTATCAATGGCATTGACACCCTAACCCCCATGATTTGGCATAGGACCTTGTGCCTCATTCAGAGCATCTTTCTGAAAGCTAAACCACTTAGCATCAATAAGATCTTGTACCTTAAATTTGAAAGCCCTGCAGTTCTCAGTGGAATGACCTATTTCCCCTGCATGATACTCACATTTAGAATTTGGGTCAAACCACTTCGGATAAGGAGGCCCCAATGGTTTCATTGGGATAGGAGTCAACATAGATTTGCTTATAAGCTGATGCAGTAGCTCAGTGTAGGTCATAGGTATCGGGTCGAAATATACTGGCTTCCTTTCCGAGTTATACGGTGGTCTTGTTTGGCCGGTGTTTGGATTTGGACTTAGGGGTTGAACAATTTGAGGTGACATGGTAAGGTGTGTTTGAGGTTAAGAGGGGTATGATGGCCGGTAAGGAGCTGTCTGTTGAGGATTTGGAAATTGTGAGGTGGCAGCGATGTATGGCTGGTTGCCTTGGTGATATGGGGCGTATTGGGATTGGAAGGCGGGTGTTTGGTTTGGTCTATATTGGTTTGGTTTCTTTTGTTCAAAGGTCACTGCGTGTGCTTCTCCTTCTTTCTTTTTCACGAACGGGGCTCTCTTCGGGCCGTTCATTACTGAAGTCTCAGTGATCTTGCCATTCCTCATTCCACTTTCAATTCTCTCACCGATGATGACCATGTTGGAAAAGTTCGATGACACACTCCTAATCATCCTATCATAGAAGGGCGACTGGAGTGTATCAATGAACATTGCCACAATTTCTTTCTCGGCCAATGGAGGCTCCACCTGAGCTGTCAGTTCCCTCCATCGTTGTGCATACTCCTTGAAAGTCTCTGTGTCTCTCTTTGCCATATTTTGTAGTTGCATCCTATTGGGAGCCATGTCAATATTGTACTTGTATTGCTTCAGGAATGCATCTGCTAGATCTTTGAAGGATCGGACGTGGGCCCGTTCGAGATGCGTGTACCAATTTGAAGCTGCCCCGGTTAAACTGTCTTGGAAGAAGTGAATCAAGATCTTATCATCTTGAGCGTATGATGCCATCTTCCTCACATACATGGTAAATGGTTTTAGGGACAAGTGGTTCCCCGATATTTGTCGAAATCGGGTACCTTAAATTTTGGTGGAGTTACAACATTTGGCACCAGACAAAGTTCCGAAGCATCCCGCAGGCCATAACTATTTACTCCTTCAATGGCCCGTAGTCTTTCTTCCAGCACTTCTAACTTTTCTTTAGATTGAGAATTCCCTCCTGACTGATTCACTGGAGTTTCACCGTACATATTCCGAGGGAAGGGGTATGGCATGTAGGAGGATCCAAAGTTTGGCATCATTTGAGTCCCCTGGGGTCCATAATGTAGGGTGTATTATGGATTTTTTGGATTGGCAGAAAGTGTCACTGTCGGGGTGTTACCATCTGTAGGGTTGACAGTTTATGTTTGTGGCATCTCGACAGCATCGGTGGGGGATTGTGTCTGAGTAGCATGTTCAGAGTTTTGGATGTCATCTTGTGGGCTGGGGGCCGTTGGTGGAACAAATCCACGAGGTAAGTCGTATGAGGGATTGTTCAAGTCAAATGAAAGATGAGTTTGGTTGCTTGGATGAGCAAAACCAGGCGGTATAAGAGGTGTGACCGGATGTCCTTCATTTGAGGCTGGAGGGTTCCCCTCTGTGTTCTTTTCCTTCTGTATTGCTTGTAGGATCTTCATCATCTTAGTCATCTGATCCTTGATTTGACTGACTTCATCCCTGATTTCTTGGACTTCTTCTAGTTCATCCGCCATGGCTCTTGTCTGTGACCGAGTGCGATAAGGGTGTCTTGGAGCAATTGTTCAGAAAAGCCACACACTGTTTTAATCAAAACAAAAGTGAGAACAAAATGTTGGAAAAAAGCAAAAAAGCTTTTATGAAAATCACCTTTGGAGTTTATTATTATTTTTTGAGTTAACACCTTATAACAGACAAGAGATGGTCCCTCCATCCCACACAGAGAGCACTGTGCTCATAAGATGAAACAGAGTTGACAACAAATCTAGGGGAGAAACAACTCTCCACAATATATATTGTCTCAAACACACTAGCAATTCTGAATTGAGACATCTCGTCCTGCTCTTTGCGCAGAAGGAAGAATCCTATAAGGCAAAGATGTAGTTGACAACATACTAAAGGAAGACCATGCTCCACGATAGGTGTCGTCGCAAGTCAAGCGCAAGAGTGGGAGTGCGAAGGAATCATAGAGGCAAGAACAGATTTCATTAAAAACTCCTCAAAGCAATACATAGAATCATGGAGCCAAGGGCAGATCTCCTCAAAATAATACATAGATTGGGATTACATCATAATTCTCGACATTGTTACAACATTTTCATCATAAAGTCAACAAATTAGGTCTCTTTCTTTTTAGCCCTCGAGCAAACCCTCCACACATTTGCATGAAATCATCCAACTCAGTTGGGAGATGAAGCATAGGGTCCGCACGAATTCGTTTTTCTGCCTTTTCAAAGCGTTTGACAAAATTCGGAATACAATGACTTAGCTCCAAATTCATGCTCATATATATTTTTTCCCATATGTCAATATCTATCCCACGCTCTCGCACCTCTTCTCTCCACCACTTCACGGCATTCATTGCTTGAACCATTCGATCATGATAGTGTTTTGCTTAGGTCCACCCTAAATTGCACTGCTTCTTGATTTCGACTAGTAGGATATTCAGCTCTTGGACCTTTTGTACCAATTCGTCAGTCATCCTGTCTTGTGCATCATAAATTCTTGATGAGTCATCCCAAGCTCAGCTCCTCTAGTGTTACATTCTAACTCTGCAGTTGCGTTGCCGATTACGTCGGTTTCCCGATTAGGGTTTTACACCCGAATAAAAGCGTAACATTTCGTTTTTGGTTCAAAATTTTCAAATTAACCATACTCGTTGAAAATATGATTTAAATAAAAACCATTTCGTTCACGAGTCAAAATTAGTTTTTCTGATCATTAAAGTCTAACTATCAGTGAAAACACCGACAATATTCCGTTCAAACCTTCGACAAAATTCGTCCAAATACACATAATATTTTATTTCTGATCAGAAATTTGGAAAGTAGAATTCCTCACGGACAAAATATAAAAAATCTACAAATTTCAGTTTTCGGGTCAAATTAGGGTTTTCTGTCAGTATAAAAATAATACTGTCAGTTAAAAAAACACAGGCCGGTTTCCTTCTGAGTTTTAAACCCAAAATTTCATCGTAACTTTATATCATAAGATATAATAGGAATATGATTTTGTTTTATCAAAAATCATTTCCTAGGTCGCAGATAAAAATATAAATAAATATATCTTTACCGTTAATACAACGTAATTAAAATCAGGTTGTTACATTACTACCCCTCTTAGAAGCTAGACAACATTTTGTAATCGTATCTTAGTCTAAAGATCCCATATTATATTTCTCATCGTTGTCTTTCCCTTAAGTGACAGCGCTAACTTCATAACAGAATTCATTCTTATTTTATTCTATTTATCCTCGATCTTATCCATCACTACTTTCTGTTCATTGTCCTTAACTTTTCAACTTAGTCTACCATCCTTGAAGGACATAATCAAAACTTAATTCTTTTTCTACTAATCCCCCAGAAATCATTCTTTCAACATCTACTTCTTATATTTGGCACCAAGATCAAAACTACCTTAACTGCCTACTCAAAGTATCACATCACAATTCTTAGATCCTTGGAGCGTATTCCACTATTCTGATTACAACAATATTACACATACCTTCTATGAGATTTGTAGGGTGAGAGGAATCAATTCCCCTCATGGTAAACACTCTCCCAGTGGTTGAGGGTCTAGCCATCTACTGACCTATTCCTGGATCTCTTCTCCCAGCTTCACCTCCATAACTTCCAACTCCTCTACCAGTAGCTACAGTCTGCTACCTATTTCTCTGTCTACACTCACGAGTAAAATGACCCGATTTACCACAATGGAGACAACCAGGTGTCTCCTTGCAATCCCGCAGATAATGCGGTCCTCCACATAAGTAACAACCTAAACCTCTTTGTTGCTGCTGACCTGCTCCACCCACCGGGGCTGTAGGAACTGGTGCTGGTGCAACTGTCTGCATTGATTTGTTATATGGTTCTCGTCTCCATTGAGAACCACTATCTACTCTCCTCTGAACATCTGATCGAATAAGACCTCCAATTCTTTGTTGCTTCTGCTCCGTAGCCATCCTCAAATCTATACTTTCAATAGCACTGCATCTCTCCACCAGTTCCGGGAAATACTGAATGTCGAGAGACACCACAGCCCTCTGCTGCTCATTTCTAAGTCCTTCCTCAAATCTCCTACATTGCTAGTCTTCATTCGGAAACCTCTGATAGTACTCTGAAAACTTGATCAGCGCCTCAAAACGTGATGCGTAATCACCTACAGACATGTTGCCTTGTTTAAGGTTTGTGAATTATTTTTCCTTCTCGCGTCGAACTAGACGTGGAGAATATTTTTCGAAGAAGCAGTTGGTGAATAACTGCCAGTTAATCGTTCTGCCCTCATCATCCAATAGTCTTTTCTTTCCCTTCCACCAGAACTCTGCTCCTTCAGTTAGCATGAAGGCAACATAAGTCACTTTCCTCTTCTCGTTACAGCGCACAGTTTCAAATATCTTCTCAATCTCTTGTATCCACCATTCAGCATTCTCCGGGTTATACTCTCCTCGGAATTGAGGTGGCTTCCCTTTCATAAAAGTAGCCAATCCTGCCTCTTCAGCTGTTGCAGCCCTCCTCTAATTCTTTAGTTCTAGCTGATCTATGTTCATCTGCAGCATCTTAGCATTTTGCTGGGTTTGTAACAGCATAGCAGCAACTATTGTTTCTATGGTATTGGGAGTCGTAGATGACTCTCCTCCATTGGTGTCATTGTTGACAGCTCCTATAATTCTTTTCGGAGTTCTGTCACCACTGATGGTTGGACGTCCTCTTCCTCGAGCCATGATTCTGGAACAGAAATCATCCGCTCTTATTAGTATGACATATAATACTACATAGGCAAGTATATACATACCATATGCCATACCAATATTAATTTTCGCAATAAAATCGGACAGACTACCCAACTTCTAAGCATAGTCAAAATCCAAGGTGGATTTAACTAAACACGGTCAGTAACAACATCCTAGACCTTGCAGTCCGATCAGAATCAAACTGCACTGATACTAAATGAGACACCCCGTTGTGCCCCGGTGTTTTATTCGTTTAAAGCCTTCTTGATTAATTCCTTAATCGCTCGCTTAATGTGAAAAGAAGTAAAAATTAAAATAAATATATTTTTACCGATAATACAACGTAATTAAAATCAGGCTGTTACAAATACAGTGCCGTACGAGAATTTTGGTGTTATCATATTTTTCTGGTGTCGTTACAACTTGTTTTGGCACCAAAGTTAGAAGATTTTTTTTTTCTTAAAAAAAATGGAGCATTGGATATGATTAAGTTCTTTTTTTATGGATTCCATTATATCATATCCTCACTTTTTACTTTATACTACTATTTTAAGCAATTTTTAATCTAACGATATAACTCTAAAGAGTTCATTAAATAAGTCTTATAAGTTATCGTACATATTTATACTTCATTTACATTTATTTTAATTCTATGGTTTCATGATTTATTATCGTGTACTGTTATAAGAATCAGTTGATTTTATAACCAACTATTCTTATAAATGTCACATCATTGTGATACTAGCTTCAAAATAAAAATCAAGAATCAATTTGTTTCTTTTAAAAAAATGCTAATAGGTACGATTTTTTTTTCCCTAAAACTCATACGAAGACATTTAAGCTGCTTGAAATGTATTCTGCGTTTTGACCAAGATGGGAGATCCTTTTTTATTTTATTTTTCCAACTCTTTGTGATTTGTGACCGGTTGTCTTGCTTTCGCCACACCATATGAATTCGAACCAAATTGCACTTGTGTTTCATAAAAGTAGTTAAGCATATGAGATACTCCAATTATGATGGAAAGCATCTCTTACTTTAAACTAAAGTTCAAGGAAGTTTAATATAAAAATGAAGTTTATAATAATTAGGAAAAAGAAGGTTACGGAGATGGATTGTTAGTTACCACGTGACAATAAATGAAGGTTTACCCTTTTCGATTTCATTATGAGTCCAAAGAGAAGAATATTGCCAACACAAATTGCTAGGACCTGATATGTATATTGTCATGTAATTCTATATTTTTTGGACTCAAATATAAACAAATTACAATCAACTCAATTCTATTTAATGTCAGTATTCCAAAAATCAAGAAAATTAATCAATCCAACCAATTCTCATTTTATTTTTCCAAAATCACTGCACGCTCCCGAGATAATTAAATGATAGTTTAGCAATTATAACTCTTTTTTTTACATAAATCAAGACAACTAAACTAATTAACTAACTTCCTTAATAAATATGAAATTAGTTAATTTTGTTTATAATTGAGTCCGGAGGGAGTATCATATATTAAAAGATTATATAATTCACTACTTGAAAATGAGTGAACAGTGGCGGAAATATTGCAACGGTTTAGGGAACCACCGCCGATTAAAATTTAGGCATCTAGGATTATGTCGGTTTTATTAAACGCCTCAATTAATTTAATTTTAGCGGCAGTTTTAAGTTAAACCGCCACAATTATTGTTACCTTCGCGGCGGTTTGTGATAAAACGCTCCTAAATTAATCTAAATTTCTATTCCCGCTGGTTTCACAATTAATTCACGCGGGTTAACATTTTCCGAACCCTAGCTTGTTTCCGCGCTCATAGCTCGTCGTCGCCCCATAGTTTCTCGCCGCATTCATCCTTCAATCTAGGTTGTTAGCTATTAAGGTTTTTAAATTAGTTCAAGTTTGATATCAAATTCTCGATGAACTGACAAAGTGATTTCAATTAACGAAGGTACTTGGATTTCAACTTGAAGGTTCGTTCCACTTGATGAGTTTCGTTCCACTTGAAGGTTCGAACCACTTGAGGTTCTCATTCTCTGCCCTTTTATTTTTGTTTTTCTAAAACTTCTGTATAGATTGTTTGTTTGCATCTAAGTGATTTCTGATCTTTAGAAACATCTCTTTAGAAACCTAAATCTGATCAGGAATTGTGCTAATCTTTATTGCTAAATCTTCAATCATCATTTTGAAAAATTATGTATAGATGTTCCTTCTCTGTTTTTGGGGTTATTTTTGAAATAACATTTACTTACTTTCTGCCACTTTTGGGATGATTCTTCTCCATGCGGTATGGTATGTGGTCCTGCCTTTTTGTGTTCTGTATAGCCTGCCAACGAATTGACTTTCCTAGTAAAGTTGCATAGGCATTTGGATTGAACTCAGCTATATTTATCTAGGTTGGTAGAGAAATGGGCATAGGCTGTCATATGGTTGATGCAACTAATAACAATTAGCCATGGTTCTTTGTAATTTGATCAATATCTAGTTTGCTTAATCAATGTACAAAAATCAATATATTATTTTTGCTAACATATCTGAAGTGGTTATTGGATACAAAGATTTATTCAATATATATATATATATATATATATATATATATATATATTCAATATATATATATATATGATAACAAAGTGCATCTGTTGAGGAAAGTCATGTTATGGACTAAGCATTTCATTTCCTGAATTTGCTCATATATTTATGTGTGTGTGTGTGATTAGGCTAATTGGTGTTGAAGGATAAAAATCCAGCATTGCCATTGATTCTCATCACAACTTGGCCTAGTCTACCCGGGACTGATATAGAGCTATAGTTTTGTTCTCCTTTCTATCACAAATGCCTGTGTGACTTTGCTCCAAACTCAACAATAATTGAAGATAAAACAAGCAATTCCCCACTAAAGTGTAACTTCTGGAACTTTATTGAGTTGGAAGTATTATTTGATCCCCATTCTTATTTTTTGTTGTTTTGCTATGTAAGGAAGGGCAGAGGGCTTGAAGGACTTGTTCACCGTAGGAAATGAAACAGATACGTCTGTTTGCTGAATGATGATTTAATATATTGGTAAATTTTCTCTGATTTATAAGTCTAGCATATGATGTACATCTAAAGTTGAACAAGTTGTGACCTCATGCATAGACCTACTTTGTAATTTTTAAAATTAATTTATTGTCTATTTTGAAGGAATATAATATAAGTTCTGCCTTTGGATCTTCTCTGTAGTTTATTCCAGCCATCTTGAATTTTTCTATAACTCAAGTAATTAAATTGCTAATTATAAGTAGTTTGCACTTATTATTCTTGATAATGTAAATGACTAAAAATGTATGAGTAATCCAATACCTCTCTAACCTTAGATGGCATGCTAGATGTAATATAACAGTAAACATATTTACAAAGAATTAGATATAAGATGGCATGCTAAGCTTTTATGGGAGACGTGTTGGAATACCACGTGTATGATATGAAGTGGGAAAGTCCAGCATTGGAAGAATTAGATGGAAATTAATGCCTTATTACTTATATGCTTGGATGTGCCATGGGGTCAAGTAGTTCAAATTTAAGATTTTGACCAAAGCTAGCAATTAGGTATTTGACAAATTTGACAAATTATTACCAAACACACTTCCAAAGCACAACTGCCAACAGTTTGGATCAAACGGTTCCAACCTAAGAGTACACCCAAAGTTATGTATTGGGTCTAGGCCCATCCAAGTTTATATGGCATCCACTTGACCCAAGCTTATATGTATTATTCTTGATAATGTAAATGACTCATTAAGGCTACTTGTTTGTACTTTTACAGTACTTTTTCATTACCGATCCTACTATGCTTAATTAGAACTGAGTTATGCTTACTTGAATTAACCAAAGTATGTTATTAATGTTACTAACTTACTAACTGTTCCTGAAGAGATCCGAATTACCGGAATCTCGCCGTAGAACGTCCAACCAAGAGTGAAGATCGGGGTTGTTTTAGACCATGGCTTGGCAGAATATTGGATTCGGTCCTACGTATCCTAATGGGAATCAAAGCTAGACGTAGTTCTTAGTTCAACCCTTGGTCATACAGTGATCTCAATCCCCTGATCTTGTATCTGATGAATACCAGCGAGCAAGGAATCTTCAATAGTCTCTTGGTCAACCTAGTTTCTCTAATACGCTTAAGGGAGATTCACCTAGGTTAGTGAAAGGTGAGTTCTTCTCTTAGGGTTCTCCTCTTTTTATAATAGGATCCCATTATCTTTTATTTGGATTTATCTCTTCTTATCTCTTGAATCTTCTTTGAGATTTCCATAATTGGTGGGATATATCTCAGATACGATTATTTGAGATAATATCAAGATCATTTGAGATAATATCAAGATCTTATCTTTCTCGCCTTTATCGGATTGTGCATCCAAGCTCGGTGGCCGAGTTTTACTCCTTGACCAGTACACAAGCCCCCAAGCTTTGAGCTAAAAAGAGCGTAAAAGTTTTCATGACAGGAGCCGAGCTTGGCCTTTAAAAATTGTTTTAGAGAATATGACTTTTATGGTGTAGGTTATTTTCCCCCTTTTTACCAGTCTTAGTGACCGATTTATACTTCGGCCTACCCACAACCTCGGGTGACCGAGCTTAAAACCCCGGTCCATCTAGCCTTTCAAGTTGGTGAGGTAAGTGACCGATCTTTGCTCCTCGGTTTAAGCTCAGTGGACTCGGTGCGGAGCTTTACACCTCGGATCGGTGCACTCGGTGCGGAGCAGCTTTACACCTCGGCCCATATACAAGCCCCCCAAGCTTTGAGCTTTTAAAGCGTGGAAGCTTCTTTGAAGGGGCCGAGCCTAGCCGAGACGGGGGTAGTCGCTTTAGTTTTACACCGTGACCAAAGTTTCCTAGTTCCCGAGATGAAAAGAGACTTTGCCTTTGTTATTAAGGCAGGGCTGAGTTGTGACGCGTGGCCTTTATGGCATTATTTCCGAGGCCTGCTTCTCCGTTTGCGTGTTTGAAGCCCTTAGCTATTGCAGCGTGTATTCCGATGTCTTTGCCACGTGTAACTTCGTCATTAGTGAGCCGAATTTGTGCAGACTTGAAGAGACGTTTCTCCTCTCTCACACATCAACCACCATCATTACTTCGAAAAGTAACGTTTCATTTATTTTTTGAAACGTTACTCTTTTTCTATAAATCGAGCGAGCTCCGGATACAGAGCTTCACTTTCCCTGAACCTTCTATTTTCTTCTCTCTCAAGCCTCTTATTTTTCAAGCTTTTACACTTCCTTTCCTGTTCCAGGTACGTCCTTCTCATCTCATTTTTCCGGTTTCATTTCTGCTTTTTTTTAGCCATGGAGACTTAATTCGAGGTATCCCAGAATGCCTCTTCTGGGGTTCAGATCAAAGAGACTGGAATCAATCCGATTGGGGGCTCTCCTCATCCTTCTTCGTCTTCCTCTCATGGTGATGGGGGTGCTAATGGTGCCTCCTCCTCTTCTGATGAGAGTAGCTCCGCCACTCTTGATGCCACACTTGTTCCTAAGCATCATAAGCGCACCAATAGGATGCCTAGAGTCCCATACCCAGATATTACTATTCCTGGATATTTCTGGGTAAGGCCAGAATGCGGGAGCCTTTCACTCCAACTTCAGGGACCTTGAATCCCTCGAAGCCATAAAAAACAAGGTTGCTGCTAAACATGGCACTGTAGAGTGCCTTCCTTGTGCAGAAGATGATCATGTCTTTCTTCTCCCCCCTTCGGATGAACCATACTTTATATATGTATACAAGACTTTTTTTGAACAAATTGGTGTCTCCATTCCCTTCACCCCATTCGAGTGCGAAGTCCTGAGAGTTATGAACGTTGCTCTTACCCAGCTTCACCCGAATAGTTGGGCCTTCTTGAAAGCCTTCCAAATTCTGTGTGGCCAGATAGGGATAGAGGCTAATGCTCCTAAGTTTCTTTACTTTTACCGAGTTTGGTTCGTGGACCAAGTTGACTGGATCTCCCTGAGTGGGGTTGAGCAAAGGGGGATCGTCAAGCTATATAAGAGCTCGTATAAGTTTTTCAAGCCAGATTTCTTCAAAGTTCGACCTACTGAGGGTAATGAGTCTTTCTTTTTTGACTCGGCTGGAAACCCTAAATTCCCCTTCTACTGGCAACCATACCCTTCCAAATTTTCTAGCTATGACCTTGGCTCTATGACTTCTTAAGAGTGAGCGGATGTTGAGGCTCTGAAACTTTATCCTCGGCCATTGCCTTATGGAAGGCTTTTAAAGCTTCCTACCTCTTCCACTCGGCAAGCGACTTTGAATGTAAGTAGATTTTTGTTGATAAGTGTTAATTTATCCTGTAGCGTGCTTATGGTATCGGACCGATTTCCTTCTTGCAGTGACAATGGGGAAGTTCAACTACAAGGCCCTGATGAAGAAGTCGGCTAATCAAGCTACTGGTGGATAAGCTCCAGCTTCAAATGTCAAGGGGAAGATAAAGAAGGTTGCTGAAGCTTCTAACATGAACCCTCACCTTCCCAAAAGGACTCAGGAAGACATTCAGTCCGAGGTCCCAATAAGAAGTTCTTCTCCCCTGTTGATGGTTGAAGACACTCCTGCTGCTGATAAGAGGTCGGGCAATGCTCCCATGGTGACCGATCTTATTTCGGACACCAAATGGTATAATGGAAACTGCAACCCGAGCATCAGCTCGCTCTGGGAGAACGAGTTCGACCCTGCTACCCTCATCGACGGCCAAGTGTTGAAACCTTCTGATGCTCGGCTCTTGCTGGAGCAAAGGCCTGATGAGAGTATGGAGGCGGCTGCTGCCTATGCTCTCCGGATCGCCTCAATTGCTCGCTTCTGGAGTCACCAGATTGCTGATAATGTCAAGAAAATGGAGGTGATGAGGGCCGATGCGGCTCATGCCTTGAGGGTGAGGGACGAGCTGGCTCAGGTCGTGGCCAAGTGTGAGGAGGAAGCTCGGATTGTTTGCCAAGTGAAGGTCCAAAAGGCGGAGCTGGAGAAAGGTAAAACTGCTCTTCAGGCCAAGTTTGAAAGAGAAAAGGAGGAGAAGGCCAGCTTGCAGAAGGCCTTGGAGGACTCTCCTGCTTCATGTGCTCAGCTTTAGCAATTGTTGGAGGCTGAGAAAGTGGCCAAGCAGGGGCTTCAATGCGATTTGGACGAGGATGTCTCCAACATTATGAAGGAGCATGTCAGCGGGTTCTTCCGGGCTGTGAAGCAGCTTCAACGTTTCAACGTTTTTAACCATATACCAGTATTCTTGCCATATAATGCAACTGAAATTGATTCCATTTATTTATTTTTTCGGGTGTGCCTCATTAAAACCTTCCCAACCAAAACCTCGTGGGAAAAAGATCGAGGTAGGAAAAAGAGTACATCACCTTCTTACATAACTTTAACTAAATAAAACTTAAGGTGGGAAGTGTTCCAAGTTCTTGGAATGGTCTTTCCTGACAACTCTTCTAGCCTATAAGCACAACTTCCTAGGCTTTCAACTATTCTAAATGGGTCAGCCTAGTTTACTGCGAGCTTACCCACTTTGGAGTCTTTTCTTGCATCATTTTGTAGTCTCAATACTAAGTCACCTTGTACATGCTCCTTTGGCTGCAGCCTTGAGTTGTATTTTCGAGTTGCTTTTTGCTTGCATAGCTCTTCCCTGATTCTTGCTTCATCTTGGACTTCTTCAACCATGTCAAGCTCAACTCGAACTTCTTATTCATTCTTATTTTGGTCGTGATGCTGCTTTCGGAGAGAGAGTTCGCCGAGCTCAACTGGAATCATTGCATCGGTTCCATAGGTTCGCCTGAACGGTGTTTCTTCAGTCGAAGACTGTGGTGAGCAATGGTAAGCCCAGAGGATGTTTGGTAATTCTTCTGCCCATGCTCCCTTTGATCGGTCTAACCTTTTCTTGAGCTCGTTCAGAATGACTTTGTTGCCTGCTTCTGCTTGGCCATTGGTTTGTGGGTGCTCAACCGAGGTAACCTTATGCTTGATTTCGAGGTTGGAGTAGAACTCTTTGAGCCCTTTATTAGTGAACTGCTTTCCATTATTTGTGACAATTGCGTGGGTAGGCCGTGTCTGCATATGATGCTTTTCCATACAAAATTCTAAAACTTTTTAGCTGTTATGGTAGCTAATGGTTCAGCCTCAATCCACTTAGTGAAGTAATCAACCCTTACTAGCAAGAATTTGACTTGACCTTTAGCAACCAGGAAGGGACCTACTATATCCATCCCCCACATAGTAAAAGGCCATGGGGAGAACATGGAATGGAGCTCTTCTTCTGGCACTCGTGCAACATTGGCGAACTTCTGGCACGGTTCACACTTTCTGGTCCAGGCAGCACAGTCTGATCTCATGGTCGGCCAGTAAAACCCCGCTCGTAGGACCCGAGCTGCTAGAGATCACCCACCTGAATGCATTCCACATATTCCTCGATGATCCTTTGTTATACACTTTAGTAAAGGCATGGAGAATCCTCTTCTGTATAGCTCTCCATCTCGGATGGTGTAATGGCAAGATTTTAGACGGATTTTCCTTGCCTCTTTAGGATCATTGGGCAATTTGTCCGAGGCTAAATATTCCCAAATAGGTGTCATCCAGCCCCGATCATAGTGCTCGGTCATTATTACCTCAACACTCTTTATGCTCAGCTTAGGGAGATTCTCCTGAATGAAAGTTCTTAGCTGGCCAGCTTTTTTGGTGCTAGCCAACATAGACAACAGATCTGCCCTGGTATTTTCCTTGCGATGTATATGTTCAATAGTAAAACTGTCAAATTCTGAAATTAAACTATTAACTTTACAAAGTTACTTGGTTAATTGGGGATCCTTTGTTTGATAATCACCCGAGACTTGTCCTGTTACAAGTTGTGAGTCACTTCGGCATTTCAACTCTTTGACTCCAATTTCTTTAGCTAGCACCAGTCCTGCAATAAGGGCTTCATATTCCACTTGGTTGTTTTAAGCAGCAAACCCAAACTTCATGGATTGCTCCAGGACTAGATCATTAGGACCTTCAAGAATTATTCCAGCTTCGCTTCCTTTCAAGTTGGATGAACCATCAACATATAGAAGCCAGATGAAAGATTTTGAATTCGGCTTTGAAGAGAGCTCGGCAATGAAGTCAGAGAGACATTGTGCTTTCATGGATCCCCTCAGCTCATATTGCAAACCGAACTCTGATAACTCGACTGACCAGGCTACCATTCGCCCTACCAAATCAGGTTTTCTGAGCACTTGCTTTATTGGATGGTCTGTTTTGATTATAACTTGGTGTGACTGGAAGTAAGGTTGTAACCTCCGAGATGCCATGACTAAAGCGAGGGCGAGCTTTTCAATTACTTGATACCGTGTTTCCACATCTTTCAAAATTCTACTAACGTAATACACCGGCATCTATTGTTTTTCTTCTTCCTGGATGATTGCTGCACTGATTGCGTAATCATTGACAGACAGATACAAATCCTTGCTGAGCTGTGGCTGAGTTAGGATCGGGGGAGAGGCCAGAAAAAGTTTCAAATCTTCGAAGACCTTTTCACACTCCTCGGTCCAAGTGAACTCTTTTGGTTTATTCAGAAGCTGAAAGAAGGGTCTTGATTTTTCTGCAGACTTTGGGAGAATGTGAGATAGAGAGGCTAATCGGCCAGCCAGCCTCTGTATCTCTTTCACACTATGTGAGCTCCACATTTCAATGATAGCTTTGCACTTATCAAGATAAGCTTCAATTCCTCTATGTGTTAGCATATATCCCAAGAACTTCCCTCATTCTACACCAAACAAGCATTTGTCTGGATTCAACCTCATGTTGTACTTTCTGAGTTGGCCAAAAATTTCTTCGAGGTCGGCTGGGTGTTGCTTTGGGCTATCGGACTTTACCACCGTATCATTACCATAAACCTCTAGGTTCTTTCTGATTTGATGGACAAACACTTTGTCCATAAGCCTTTGATATGTTGCACCAGCATTTTTTAAACCAAAAGGTATTACTCAGTAACAGTAATTTGCCCCATCAGTCGTAAATGTCGTTTTTTCTTCATCGGGTGGATACATCCTTATCTGATTATAACCTGAATATGCATCCAAGAAAGTCAAGATTCTGTAACCTGAAGCTCCATCCACCAACCTGTCAATCTTGGGAAGAGGATAAGAATCATTTGGACACGTCTTGTTGAGATCGGTGTAGTCGATACACATCCTTCATTTGTCGTTGGCCTTTCATACCAACACCACGTTAGCTACCCAAGTAGTGTATTTCACCTCTCTAATGAAATTTGCTTTAATCAGCTTCGCAGTTTCCTCGGCTACTGCCCTGCGCCTTTCTTCGTCGAGCTTCCTTTTTCTCTGAGCTACAGGCATGGCCTCCGGACATATGGATAGCCTATGGCACAGAAAATTGGGGTCTATGCCAGGCATATCCGATGTCTTCCAAGCAAACAAGTGGGTATTCTTCCTTAGAACAACTTGAATCTGTTGTTTGAGCAAGGGGTCGAGCTGGCTGTCAACCTTTGTGCACTGTTCGGCTTGGGCTCCAAGTTGGAACTTCTCCAAACACTCTGTTGGTTCATCTTGGAACTCGTACATCTCCGTCCTTGGATCCAATTCGAACATGCTGACCGAGCTTACCGAGCTAACTGAACTGACTGAACTTACCACTTCTGCTTTATCATCCTTAGCATTTTCTATGATGTCTGGGTCTCTGGTCACCTTCAAAATGTCCACATAACACTTTCTAGCCATCCTCTGGTCGGCTCGGAAGGTATCTATCTCTCACGAGTTAGTTGGAAATTTAATGGTGAGGTGGGGGGTTGAGACAATTGCTCCTAGTTCATTCAGATTTGGTCTCCTAATGAGGATGTTGTGCGATGTGTTGGCATCCACGATAACATACCTGACTGATATGGTTCGGGCAAGCTTGCCTTCACCAAATGTTGTCAAGAGGTCTATGTAACCTCGGGTCTTTACCCGCTCTCCGGCGAACCTTACTAGCTTGTCCACATGTTCTTTCATCAACTTTTTTGGAATTCCAAGTTTTTTAAAGGTTGCCAAGTACAAAATATCAGACGAGTTGCCTTGATCAACAAGTGTTCGTTTGACCGAGTAGTTGGCTAATTCGACCATTATCACCATTGGGTCATCTTGATTAAGATCCAGCCCTTGGAAGTCATCATATGAGAATGTTATGGGAGATCTCGGTCTTGTAGGTTTTCCAGACACCGAGTTGACAGATCGGATGACTTTTACATGATGCCTCTGAGCTGAACTCGTTGTTCCTCCAACTGCAAAACCTCATGAGATAAATGACCCCTCTGACTCATCTTTCTGCTTCATCATTAGGAGCCCTCTGATTATGCATCTGATCTTCATTATGATTGTTACCTTGCTGGTTGACATCTCTATTACGATTGTCATAATCACGTCTTCCTCATCGTCGACCAGCTCGTCTGCCTCCATTATCTTCTCGGCGAATGAACCGGTCAAGATAGCCTTCTTGTACCAAGTCCTCTATTTTTTCCTGGGCTGTTTTACAGTCTTCAGTGGAGTGACCATAGTTTTGATGCCACTTACATTCTTTACTTCTGTCAGCATTGGCTGGTGTTTTAGATGGCCGAGGTAAGGTAAGTAACTCGGCGTTGCACACCTCTTGGGGAATGGTTGGTCAGGATCGGTACCTAGGTTGCCTCTCTGAGAACCCCCTTTCGTTGCTCTTTTGGGCCCTTTGTGGATTGGCCCCTCTGTCTATTTCTTTGCTCGGGGCCGAGCTCTTGTCTTCAATACCTCTTTCCCTCTTTTTGGATTCTGCCATCTCTTCTGAGTTCATGAAACCTGTTGCCTTTTCCTGCAGTTCTTCAAAATCTCTCGGCGGTTTCCGAGATAAATTCTCAAAGAATGGCCCCAATTTCAAACCGCCCATGACTGTATGGAGACATAGTTTCAAGCTTATATTTGGGATTAAAAATTGTTTAGCATTAAAACAAGCCATGTAATCTCTAAGTGATTCATTCTTTTCTTGTTTAAAATTCATCAGCGAGACCGAGTGCCTTTTATGATTTCGGCTCGCTGCGAATTGTGCAGTGAACTTAGTTACAAGCACATCAAAAGAATCAATTGACTGCGGTGGAAGATTCGTAAGCCAGGTCAAGGCAGGGCCTTGCAAAGTAGTTGGAAAAATTTTTCACTTGACGGCTTCCGAATCGGTCACCAAGTAAATAGAAGAAATAAAAGATTCCACGTGTTCGGTTGGGTCAGTGGTGCCATTGAATTTATCAACGTTAAGAGGTTTAAAATGTCTAGGCATGATTACCTCATCTATGTCATCGGTGAATGGCAACCTCGATAGTCAGTCTGTTACCCTTTCTTTCTGGATAGTCCCTTCTGCATGAGATTTAACTCTGGTACCCTCTGGGCGAGGTTTGGTGTAGGACGGTCTGCTCGTATCATAATGGGAAAGCACGTACGACGGATCCTTTTGGCTATCCTCTGGCGAGGACTGCTCTTCCACGGAAGGTGTTGCTGATCTTTCCCTTTTCTGAGCTCTTAACAACCTTTGATTCTGAGCACGTATCCTCTCATTCTCCTGACGAAGCTGCCTTAATTGTGCCATAACCTCTCCCAACTGAGGATTATCTTTCATTGTGGGGTGGGGGAGGGGGATTGTCATGGTTCTGGCTCGTATTTGAATCCTCATGATCGACATGGTTCGCACTGTTCGCCCCTCCCCTCAGTCCATTTCGTGTAGTCACCATTAAATCTTCTTATGGAACCGGGGAAAGTTTTTCCTCGACCCCATGGTGCGCGCCAAATATTCCTGTCGAGATCCGACTTGCTGGAATCTCGCCGTAGAACGTCCAACCAAGAGTGAAGACCGGTGTTGTTATAGATTATGGCTTGGCAGAATATTGGATTTCGGTCGTACGTATCCCAATGGGAATCAAAGTCAGACGTAGTTCTTTGTTCAACCCTTGGTCATACAGTGATCTCAATCCCCTAATCTTGAATCTGATGAATATCAGCGAGCACTGACTCTTCAATTGTCTCTTGGTCAAGCTAGTTTCTCTAATACGCTTAAGGGAGATTCACCTTGGTTAGTGAAAAATGAGTTCTTCTCCTAGGGTTCTGCTCATTTTTTAATAGGATCCCATTTTCTTTTAGAGATATGGATTTATCTCTTCTTATCTCTTAAATCTTCTTTGTGATATATGATTTCCTTAATTGGTGGATTTATCTCAGATAATATTATTTGAGATAATATCAAGATCATTTGAGATAATATCAATATCTTATCTTTCCCGCCTTTATCGGATTTTGCATCCAAGCTCAGTGACCGAGTTTTAATCCTTGGCCAGTACACTAACCATTTACTACGTTGTTTAAATTTAGAAGGAAAGTTCACAAGTAATGGACAAATCATTAATCTCAAAGCCGCAGAACTCTGTTGAATATGAGTAAGGGATTAGGGGATTTATTGATTTTGCCTTTGAACATCGTTTAGTTAATGGCAAAACGATATGACCTGGTAAACGGTGTGGTTTTAAGAAACGACAGAGTAACGATGTGATGTAAGATCTCCTAATATGTACACCATTCCCAGAAGGATATACTTTTTGGTACTATCTGTTAAACTCGTTGACTTAGAAATTTTGATATATGACAAATACAACTTAATGTGTATGCAAATGTTTTTAGTGTCAAATTGTAAAGACGGGTATCAAGCAAAATTCAACAAGTTCAGTGAGCAATCAAAGGAGAATATTCAAGGAAGAACTTGGAGGAATCAAGGAGCAAGGACGAAGATCAAGGAATCATCAAGACAAGAGCTTAACGAAGAAATTAGTGTTAAGTCTTAGATGGTTTATCAGAGATGAAATCTCTTATTCACAAATAAGCTTAATTTGAAAAGATGCATGAAAGAAAATCATTTTTCATAACCTGCATTAAAAGGAATAAGTTTTCGTAAATGAAAATGAATTTTGAAATAAGATTTCAAAGCGCTTGTCCAACACTGAAATAATATAAGTGATCGTCCAACACTGGGAATAGTATAAAATAGCGTCCAAGAAACTGATACAAGCGCACGTCCACTAAGGTGATACAAGCATAGTCCACTAAAGTAATACAAGGTCATGTCCACTAAAGTGACACAAGCGCGCGTCCACTGAAGTGATAAAAGTGCTCGTCCACACAAGTCTTTGGACTTGCTAAGATCTTAATGAGAAGGTCCGTCCACTGACATGGCATATGGAGCTCGTATACTAGTTGAAGCACGTCCAATTACTTTGTGTTAGTACTCCCGTCTGCTGACGTGGCAAATGGACACGACTATTTTCTTCAAATGGACGCGGATATTTTTCCAAATGGACTCGGTTATTTTATGGACGCGAATTCTACAAGAACAATCAGAATCTTATTTCAAGAACGAGAGTCAAGAAAACAGATTCTGTTAATCAGATCCAAATATGTTTTGATTGATATCAACGACTATAACTTGTTTTCTATATAAAGAGGGATCAAAGAAACACTTAAACAACATATACGAATATCATAACATATCACTATTTTATGAAATCATTTTGAGGAATCAATTGTGAAAATCATTCATCATCTTTATTGAGCTTACTGAGAAAAGAGTGTTTCAATACTCAAAGTGCTTCAATTTGTTTATCTGACTACTGAGAGTTAGGAATCAACTTTTGTTTTTACTTTTGATTATAAAGAGAGAGGGAGTCTCTCTGAGTGATTAGGGTGAGGTATCCCTAAGGTTGAACATTGAGGCTTTTCACAAGAGTGTGGTATCTTGAGGTGAAAGAGTACTCTGTGGTGTGAAGGTTTTTCAAGCTACCTGGTAAAGATTGTGTGTTAGTGTGTGAAATCCCACAGGTGGAGTGGGGACTGGATGTAGGTCATAGTGGAGGTGACTGAACCAGGATAAATCTGGTTGTGTGGTATCCCTAAACTCAAACTCCTTTACTTTCTGTTTATGTTCAAGAACCTGCAACTTTGATGTTTAAAGTTCAATATAATTTCTGTTCTTGATCTGTATAAACTGTATTTTGTTATTACTGAGTTATTAAACCCGAACCTATTTTGAATCTTTCTGAATTAATCTTTCTTATCCTCATCACCTTCTATTCAAGATTTTGTAAAAACCCTTCATCGATTTTGTAAAAGATCCTGCGAACACTAATCCGCAACTCTGATTTATAAAGCTTAAAGTTTTAAGAAGGAAATATTTTTTGAAAACTCAACTCACCCCCCCCCCCCCCCCCCCCTTGGGTCGTTGAAGCCAAAACAACACTATCATGGGGAGCTCAGGATAGGAGAAACTAGTAGTGCTCCAGATGTAGTTCAAGACAACACGGTTGTTGAAGATCCTATTCGGAACATGATCAACGATGCTTTTGGAGTTGATAGGCACCATGCAAGCATACATGTTGCATCAAATGTAGAGGTTTACGGGGATGGAGTGACACCGAATGTAACTCAAGAAGGGCAAGGAGATGAAGATTTTTATGAATTAGCAAGAGATGGAGAACAACCCTTATTTGATGGGTGTACAAAATATTATGTGAATTAACAAATGGTTTACTGTGAATATTTGTATTTATGCATATGATGATGTTATTATGTGAATATCTATATCTTTCACTTTCATTTACAATTATATACTATAGTTTTTGAATTAAAGTTATTAACATTAATGATATTATAGGCATGCTTCGGGAAAAAAAAAGTGTGTTCATCCTAGTATATTAACATCAAATCAACATGAATCATATTCAAGCACTTCCCAACCTGCATCTATTAGTCCACCTCTGAGTGAGTCTGTAGCTCACATAGGTTCATCCACTCAAGATGGGTTACAGACAGTCCCTGCCACTCGATCAGTAACCCAGTCTGGATCTGAAAATATTGGACATTGTGAACCTGAAGTGGCTCCAGATTCTTCATCAATAAATTAGAGACTGCCTCGTACATGTTGGATAGTGGATGTCATTGGTATGTGATTTACATCTTCCTAGTTTCTCTCAATTTATTTTTATCTTGTTGTACTTTTGGATAACAATAGTTTGGTGTAATTTGTGTTAGATGACGAAGGCATTGTTATGTTAGTAATGGCTACAAACTCGAGGGGGGAGGGGGTGAATTGAGATATTGAAAACTTTTTCAACAATTTAAAGCAAAATAGAGTTTTCTTAAATTAAGAAAATTGGTTTTCACTCAATTTTAATTCCCAAGAATCAGGTTATGTAACAAGTAATGATGTTAAGAAGAATTATAAGAAGGAACAACAAGTTTAACAAAGATTGCAGATCAAAAATTCAAGTTAACAAGCATTCTTAAAACTCATTTACAACACACAAGTTCATATAACAAGTATATGGAGTTTAGAGATGAGAAGAACACGGAAATCGGTTTATCCTGGTTCGGCTACCTCCTCTGGCTTGCCTACATCCAGTCCCACACCTCTGTGGTTTTCTCCATTATATCACACTTTTCTCTCAAAGATGGAGCACTTTTTGAAGCTTTTAAATCTTTCGTATTTGTGTTTTAAGAATGTGTAAGGTGTTGAAAAGTGTTGATATGAAGTCCTTTTATAGGGTTTTGAAGATTTTGATCCGTGGGTCTTATCACAAAACTTGTTACAAGTGATTATAAATCAGTTTGAAAAGTTGTAACAGAATAGTCTATGTACTACATCTGTGTATTCATATTTTTCAGACATTTTCAAAGCTTGTACACAGATTAGATATTTTGTACATCTGTGTATTAAACCAAGTTTTCACCTTTTTCAAACGTATACACAGATTAGCTTCTTTTGTACACATGTGTATTTCTTGCGTTGAACTTTAATACACATGTGTATACCTTGCGTACATAGATGTATAATAGAACATCAACCCAGAATGTTCAATACACAGGTGTATCATTTTTCTACATCTGTGTATTGTCATATTTTTCAAAACAATACACTGATACACATGTGTACAACGCATGTGTACGAATTTTAGTTCCAAACCTGAGAGTTCACTTTTGTGTACACAGGTGTACAACACATGTGTACAGCCTTTCAACTTTGAACCCGACAGCATGTATTCGTGTACACAGGTGTACAACACATGTGTACAGGTAAATTTTCTTTTGTTTTTAAAACCCAACTTTTCATACACATGTGTATGATGCCTGTGTACAGAAATGTTCTTTCTAAAATTTGAAATTTAGCTTTACATACACATGTGTACAACACATGTGTACTACAAACTTTATTTCTCTATCAATTAATCACTTTTTGAAAAACCTTTCTTTTGAAAAACTATTTTATTTATCCTTTGTAAAAATTAGTTTCTTCTTAAATTTAAGTGTTTCACCTAAGAAATCAAATGTGCTATTTTTACAATAGCATCTAAAGTATGAGATCTTCATTGCTTGATGCTTTAGTCCTTGTCCATTGCTTTGTGTCCTTGGTATTCCATCCTTTAATCCTTGATTTTCCTTTTTCATGAGTGATCTTGCATACAACTTAACACATAATAAGTATATAGTCAAAATCAAAAAACTAATGCAAAATACACTTTGTTTGTCATACATCAAAACATAAATGAGGGCTTAGTCTTACATGTTAGACAAACACGTCTGATAATTAAGGATGCCTTTGCACTTCATGATGGGAGACGAGTTGTGACCGAGTGGAATGCAGAATGTCAACCTGTAGGAGACTCTGGTCGTTTACTAAATGGATTTTTGGGGTCGACAGCGAGGAATTTTGACCATTTCCCCATTATGTTTGAAACTTGGCATAAAGTTCCAAATCAATACAAGATAAACATTTATGATGGATCTGTAAAGGTATTTTCTAAATGAATTTTGATTTCTTGTTTATATTATTTCCTAAAAATAACTTTTTTTATGTTTGCCTTGAAGACTAAATTTGTTGTTGATGATGGGGTCACAAAAGGTATATCTTTGATAGCTTGGGGGAAGAAATGGAAGGACAGTAGGTGCAAAATGTTTAATAACTTTTATAACTAGGAGCTTAGTTTCAACCAAAATTTTCAGTTGCACCCACCGAAAATCCCCCCGACCATTGGGTTGTCTATTTGCAATATAGACTAAGTGAAAAATCTCTAGTAATAATAATAAGTCTGATTTTTTTTTCTATCTAAATATATCATTTACTTATTGTCTTTTTTGTTAAATATGCAGGAAAAAACTGAAAAAAATGCAACAAATCGACAAAAGCAAGTAATTCATCGCACATTAGGGTCAAAGTCACTTCCAAGAAAGAAGGATGAAATGGCATAATCGTATATATTGTTATGATGTTGAATAATTTTTGGAAATGAAGTGATTTTATTATAACATTATTGTTGTATGGTACAAAAAATTAGGAAAAGCAAGACAAGTGACCATATAGTAAAGGTGATATGTATCCTATTGCTCATAAAATAAAGGATGGATCCTATGTTAGCGAGGAGGCAAGAGTCAAAGCAGTAAGTTTGGATGGAAATTGTTTTCTTTGGATATACTGTTACATATTGTGAACATTGTCTGGTTACTTATATGTAGGAACAATTACAAAATGAAATTAATAACTCTGCTACTGAGAATGAGACTTTTGTAAAAGTTTTTGGACCAGAGCATCCTAGACGCCTCCATGGTGTAGGATTCGAGGTGACCAAAACTCAAATAGATGGACCCACTTAGCGATCTAGTGACTTGGCAGCAGCTAATGCCAAAATTCAAAAGCTAGAATTTGAAGTTGATGGGTTAAAGACACAAGTAGTTGAAATGGATGCATTAAAGGCAAAACTTGTTGGCTATGATGACATGAAAGCCCAAGTTGCTTTTCTTATACAAAATTTTAAGGGAAATCAGGTAATTAGTTATGGTTGCAACTTGCTGAATTTGCATGTCTTTGTTGTGAAATTAGTTATTCGCATCTAATTTGTGGTTTTATCTTTCAATTCCAGGCAGCAGACTTACAATCGCCTAGAGAAGTGAGACGATCTTCTGCCTCTAGTCATGACCCTGAAGATCGTTGAGCTTCATCATCACACGGGCTTAATTAGATATATTATAATTAAATGTTGTCAAGAACTTGTATTTACATGTTTTTATGTTAGGATAATTTTGAATTACTCTTGAACAATATTTGTGCTATTTGCAAATTATATGTTTTTATGTTGGGATAATTTCGAATTTGTAATATCCCAACTTTCACAAGGATACTACTGAGTAATAATATATAAACATGGTTATAACATCAAGAATAATAGTTGAACATAGGAAATTTCGAAAATAAGTGAAACAAATTTCTACAAGATATTTTTGTAGAGTTGAAAATATAATTGGAATTAATCTAATACAAATAACCATTTAGCCCCTAAATAACAATTCAATTTCATGTAAACATTGACTCCTAGTAAGACTCCAACTTTGATCCGGCTGTAAAAACTAACGTATCTTGGGACACTATTGGGTGACTGTCAAGCAATCTCCCAAACTTGCTTATCAGTTTCCAATATGTACCTGTTATCTGAAACAAAGAGGAGCCTAGTGAGAAATGAATCTCAATGAGTTCCTGCTTCAAGCAAAGCATATTAGTAAACAATATATTATGTTTAATTGTCCTCATTGAGTTATACATACTTACTCATATGCACACATCATAATTAACCTCACGTAGTGGTAAAGTTTCTCATAGCCAACTTACCTCTCCATTTTGACAGGTGTGCACTCCGTGGACTAAAGCAGGCTAAAGTAGGACTACTCAACTTTATACCACTACGGAATTATTCTCTTATAACTCACCATTTCATCACCAGCTCTTTTTACTAGGTCCTTACTTGGATTGAGTTATTTACTGAATGTGAATCTAAGTATAGACATTTTAAGGAAAGAAACCTTTACTAGGTACCTCAAGTGTGAGCGGAAATAAGGCACGCGTAGTTTAAACTGGTTGATATGGCTGTCAGAGCTCTATGACAACAATTAGGCATCCCTTAATTGTTAGTACCATATCCTAGCCTCCAAAAATGAAGGACTTAACATCTCACCCACAAGAAATATTGTGGCCTTAAATAATGGCTAGAATAGTTTTGCAACCTGAAGTTTCAATAAACATAGACCATTTTAAGTTTTTAATGTCATGCTATGATTCATTTTCTCATACTCTTCTCTAATGGAAGTCAAATGCATTAAATATTCATCAATCATACCAAGATGATAACTTCATTAAACATGCACAAAAAAGCAAAGAGTGAAGACATAGCACAATTGGAAATGTCACACCTTCATATTGCCATTCATACCAACCAAATCACCATGCAACAACCACTAAGTTAGATCATACAGCCACAAAGAACACCATACCAATTTCACATATACATTTTATTCATGGTTGGACAGAATTAAAACACAAATCTATTCCACATAATTCAAGTACCATATGCTCACAGTTATGTAAACAGAATTTGCAGCAACTTGGAACTGGGTTTTCTCCACAAAAACTTCATCAAAATTAGAACTTTCAGAGCCTAAATTATAACAAAATAAGTCTATTTTCTATTAAAACAGGATTTAACTCAATCTAATATTTGTACAATTTACTACAATTTAAATACTACAACAGTATCAGTTCAGAGTTTTCAGTACCAACAGTAACTTGCATGTCATTTTTAGCCTTTTATACTTAATGAAATCGAACCATTCCAGAGCCCATTTCGAAGGAAAATGAGTCTACTTTCTAATGGTACAAAAATTACTTCGAAATAAGCCCTGTAGAGGAAGTTATGGATGAAACACTAACAGGGGTACATTACGGGTTTGAAGGATTTGACAGCCCCTTGAAATGGGTTGTCAACATGAAATCAAAACCCCAATGTTACAAGGCATATATCAGTTCAGAACAAACATTCTACCAAAGCAATTTAAACAATCTAACAATTAATTGGGATTTATGGTTACCCAATGTTACAAACAACAAGAACTCACCTAACCAAGTAGCAAATTGAAGGTGGTGAGTGTTGATCTCCCTGTGCTTCCTAATCTGACTTGTTCTTCAGTTTTCGAAATTTTATTTGAAGGAAGCTATAGGTCTTGCATGTTGTCCTTCTTGTTTGATTTAGGGTTTCAAAATTGATTTTGGGATTTTTAAAAGTAAGCAAGGTAAAGTGAGGAAATCACTCACCCAACCAAGAGGAAGAAGGAGACGCCGGAGATGGGGTGGTGAGCGGCGGACTGCACCGGCGACAGTGGCGGTGGAATGGCGGAGCTTCATTTCTTCAACAGCCATGACCAAACGAAATAGAACTAAGCTTCATGGAAGGGAAAAGGAGAGCTCGAACCACACAAAAATGGCGAAACCAACTTGGACAGAGGCTAGGAGACGTCACCGCGGTGGCAGCGACGACCAAGCTCCTTTTCGCGACTGAAATGATGAGCCAGAATGAGGAGCTCAGCGGATTCGGACTCGGGTTCGTCGTCCCCCTTCATGGCGCAGACGCACGGCCACCGGACGGCGGACAGACGGCAACGCGCGGCTGGACGGTTAGCTGGACGGCACTAGTTCAAGAGGAAAGGAAGGAAGAGCTGTGGTGGTGTTTCTGTGAAGGGAGAAGAACCAAGAAGAATAGAAGAAGAAAGTGAAAGAAATAAGAGAAGGGGGTGTGTGCGAATAAAAGGAGGGGTGCGAATATAATTTTAATGAAATCAGTTTTTAATAAAATATGTGTTATCTTAAAACTAAGTAGTTTCATAAATAAATTTTATCCTTTATAAATCCCAAAGTAATTATCTTTTCTCACAAGAATATTTCTTAGCCAAAGATAAATATTGTTTGATATTAAATTATAGAATATGATTTTATAATTATCAAACACAACCAATTATCACTATATATATATACAATTATCGAAAAAGTTTAATACTAGTTATCCTGCTTCTAAAAATTGGGATCTGACATTACTCCCCCTCTTAAATAAAATTTCGTCCTCGAAATTTGTTGCAAGTTGTAGAGGATCCACCTCCCCACCTATATACTTCGAATTCTTCATGACGATGTTGCTTCTAGACATTGAACTCGAAGTGAGTGAACTCAATCGAGGTGCATTCATCGATTAGACCACTTCCTTGACTGGGAGTAGCTCATCAGACAGGTTCTTGTTAGTGTCGGAAATATCACAGACATGTTTCGTTGTTGATCATAAGGGAAGTAATAAGTTTATGGAAAAGAAAGGTGAGAATGAATCAACAAAGAATGGATTTTTACTTAGTGATCAGTGAGATTGAATCAAAATAAATTAGGGACAAAATAATTTTCAAAAGAGTTGTTCATACTTCATTCTTACAAATAGGAATGAAGCAAGATTTAAAGAATGGAAAGACAAAGGAAATTCTATTTACAAGAAGATCCTCGAATAGGTTTTCGAGGGAGAAAATGATCGGTTAATGACTCTACTAAAGTTTCCTTTTTCCATGAGAATTTGTTTTTTTATATTAAAATTCCAATGAGGGATAGTCTAATTTTCAAAAATGGGATTGAAGTTTCCAATAATAGGTACTAATGAAAACAATTCAGAAGGGAGTTAATATGACTTTAAGGTGATATTGAAATCACATATGGTAATATAAGATGAAATCAAGAATGGTTTCACTAGAATATTTCTATTACCAATATTATAGGTACATGTTACGATACCAACAAATAAACAAAACAAACTTTTAAGGAAAGCTAAAGGTATTTAGAACAAAAGGTAGTGTAGTCAACTTTCCCAATCATGTTCATTATGAGGCTTGAAGGTGAGAGTTCATTCATTCCATACATGTTCAAAATGTAGCATTTATCGTGTTAATCCCCAACTGAAGTCTTGAACATGCTTACAAGACTTTTCCCCATGAGTCCTTGCTTATTTTAGAAGTAATCAATGAGACTCACACCATAAGCTAAATCTTATGAATCCTATGTCTAACGGATCTCCAAGTCATCAAACAATTCAAATAGTCTAACAAACAATAACAAACAATTGACACAAGTAACAAATAGTTCATATAAGCTTAGAGATCATATGTATCATAAGAATATTAGTTATTCCAGTTTCCTACTCTACTTAAGAATTTAAAATGACGAAACTGCCGAACATTCTACCCATTTCAAAGAGAGCATTAGTACTCATACCTTTCAATTAGAAGCATATTTGCTTACTACATGGGCCTCTAAGCTCCGATCAAGTTCTATGAGTCCTTTTAACCTCATCTGAGACACCAAATATACTGGTTTTACAGCAAGGGAAGGTTCTACTCATTTACAGCAAGAAAGACAACCTCATCAATCTTCTAATCACAAACATATCCTTAGCAACTTTCACACACTGCCACAGCAACATGGTTAAGTATATTTTTCCATTATAAATAACAAGCTCAGGCCACAAGATAAAAGATTCAATATCTCTCTGGATATATGTGTGTCTTTGTGTGTGTGTGTCTATATATATATATTTTGCTTTTTAGGGTGATTTTGAGTTATGCTAATTTGATGAACCTAAAAATTCATTATATAAGTCTAGTTTAAGGAAATGAAACCGTGAGAACCAATCCTATCTCAAAAAAAAATTGTAATTAAGAAGCAACAAAACCTTGCGGCTGTGTTTTCACCTAGTAAGCAATCTTCCATAATAAAAAAATATATATATATATATATATATATATATATATAATACAGAAGACAGTGACACACTATGGCACCAATCTAGAAACAAAGCTACCAATATGTTCTACTGTGAAACGATACACAACACGCATGCAAAGCACAAGACCTGAAAGTGAAATTTCAGAATGAAAAAGGCATATGTGTGTAAGAGAGAGGGAGAGTTTGGTGATGTTTACCAGGCAGTGATGCTCAATTCTTACTGCCCAGAAAAGAGTAGTCAGAAAGGCCCATTCTACCACACTGAGACCTCGCCCACATGATTTAAGATCACAAAGCCCTTAAGACAAAATGTCCACGGGTTTCAAAAAGCTCACAGGGCCAATTGTGCTAGAGCCAGCCCCTAGGGTAGCCCACTACTTTAAAATAAATAAATTTGACTCACCTGTTAAAACGCTGGAATGCTATATACCCTTGAATGCCATAAATGATACCACTATTAACTTAAGTGTTAAACAACCAATAATATTATAGCTGTGCAGTGGGTGGAAATATACCCGCATCACTCCAAGGATGGATATGTGGCAGGTGGCAACACAAGTTGCAAATTCTCTGCCAAACTACTCGTTAATAAGACAGAATTGCTAAACCAAATGCCTCAACAGACTTCAAAATATAAGCACATACCAGCAGTATTTGAAAAAGGTAAAGAGTAAAATAGGCATACAAGATCAAATCAGGGCAATGAGCCAACTCTTGGCATATTTAGGAAACTCAAATGACCACAAGCAAGTTTTGTTAATCGAGCTACCAAAGTGTGAAGAAATCTAACACCTAATGAACTATTATATTATAGGTCTACTAAAGAGAAAACAGTGTCAATACCATGAAATGCACAAATGTGAAGACAGACACACGTAAGAGTTCTTTCATAGTCAATAGGCCTCACTACCTTTACTGTCCAAGACTATTGGTAGGCTAAAAATATATTAAAAATCCCCAAAAATTGAAATAGCTTCAAATTTTAGCTCCACATAGTTAGGTGTCTTAATTTCCATATGTGACTAATATACTTGGAATCATTTAGGTGTAACTACAGAACTAAACCAAGCCAACACAAAGTTTCAGCAAAGCATTATGTAGAAAATAATTCCACTTTGAGTGCATATTGATATTTCATGACACAGGATTAAAAATCTGATTTTTATTTTATTCTATTTATTTATTTATTTATTTTTACATGTTAAAGACCTACATATTCCAATATGTTCCCTGATTCTTCTATCATATCAACACAACAAACTACTGATGCCTTTTAGACAAACTGCAGCCTAAAGGTGGGCATCCAATCAATTAAAAAAAAAAATTTCCAACAAAGTTAATGTCACATTAATCTTAAGCTTTATTCCTTCCTTGTGACAACAAACATAGACCGATGAGCATTAACCATGATCATGAAACAAGATTTTAGCTGAAGCTTCGTGTAAACCTAAGAGCTTCTTGACAGTCATGTATGAAAGAAGAGGAAATATTATCAAAAGAATATTTGGTTCAGAATTTAAAACAAACAGCTCATATGCAAACATTCAAACACATTGGGTTCACTTTAAAGAAAGAGCCTAGAATGTCTTAACTTTCATGGAGTTAACATTTATCAAACAGATTATCCACATCTAGAACATTAAATTGAAGAAACAAATTAATACCACAAACCAACATCAAAACACTAACTCACAAGCCAAATCTTGTTTGAAATAGGTAATTCAAGTTGTATACAAATAATATATGGAAAAAAATTCAAAATGAAAATCCAAAATTCTTTTTTCAAGAGACTAGCTGTAACCGCCACAAAATAAACCATGGGAAGCATTGTCTATTTAATGCTTACCCCTATAGGTCATTACCATTCCTCATTCCTTGAGCAAACTATTGGGATGGCCAGTCTCAATAATTTATCCCCCAAAGAACTCGGAATTGTAACAACACTGCAGAAAGACATTGACTCCTGACGTCTTAAGCCGGATCATGCTAAACACACTCTTCTTATTATGATAAACTCACAGTCCGGTAGGACCAAACTGCTCTGATACCATAATTGTAATATCCCAACTTTCATAAGGATACTACTGAGTAATAATATATAAACATGGTTATAACATCAGGAATAATAGTTGAACATAGGAAATTTCGAAAATAAGTGAAACAAATTTCTACAAGATATTTTTGTAGAGTTGAAAATATAATTGGAATTAATTTAATACAAATAACCATTTAGCCCCTAAATAACAATTCAATTTCATGTAAACATTGACTCCTAGTAAGACTCCAACTTTGATCCGGCTGTGAAAACTAACGTATCTAGGGACAATATTGGGTGACTGTCAAGCAATCTCCCAAACTTGCTTATCAGTTTCCAATATGTACCTGTTATATATCTGAAACAAAGAGGAGCCTAGTGAGAAATGAATCTCAATGAGTTCCTGCTTCAAGCAAAGCATATTAGTAAACAATATATTATGTTTAATTGTCCTTATTGAGTTATACATACTTACTATTATGCACACATCATAATTAACCTCACGTAGTGGTAAAGTTTCTCATAGCCAACTTACCTCTCCATTTTGACAGGTGTGCACTCCGTGGACTAAAGCAGGCTAAAGTAGGACTACTCAACTTTATACCACTACGGAATTATTCTCTTATAACTCACACTTTCATCACCAGCTCTTTCTACTAGGTCCTTACTTGGATTGAGTTATTTACTGAATGTGAATCTAAGCATAGACATTTTAAGGAAAGAAACCTTTACTAGGTACCTCAAGTGTGAGCGGAAATAAGGCACACGTAGTTTAAACTGGTTGATATGACAGTCAGAGCTCTATGACAACAATTAGGCATCCCTTAATTGTTAGTACCATATCCTAGCCTCCAAAAATGAAGGACTTAACATCTCACCCACAAGAAATATTGTGGCCTCAAATAATGGCTAGAATAGTTTTGAAACCTGAAGTTTCACTAAACATAGACCATTTTAAGTTTTTAATGTCATGCTATGATTCATTTTCTCATACTCTTCTCTAATGGAAGTCAAATGAATTAAATATTCATCAACCATACCAAGATGATAACTTCATTAAACATGCACAAAAAAGCAAAGAGTGAAGACATAGCACAATTGGAAATGTCACACCTTCATATTGCCATTCATACCAACCAAATCACCATGCAACAACCACTAAGTTAGATCATACAGCCACAAAGAACACCATACCAATTGCACATATACATTTTATTCATGGTTGAACAAAATTAAAACACAAATCTATTCCACATAATTCAAGTACCATATGCTCACAGTTATGTAAACAGAATTTGCAGCAACTTGGAACTGGGTTTTCTCCATAAAAACTTCATCAAAATTAGAACTTTCAGAGCCTAAATTATAATAAAATAAGTCTATTTTCTATTAAAACAGGATTTAACTCAATCCAATATTTTTACAATTTACTACAATTCAAATACTACAACAGTATCAGTTCAGAGTTTTCAGTACCAACAGTAACTTGCATGTCATTTTTCGCCTTTTATACTTGATGAAATCGAACCATTCCAGAGCCCATTTCGAAGGAAAATGAGTCTACTTTCTAATGGTACAAAAATTACTTCGAAATAAGCCCTGTAGTGGAAGTTATGGATGAAACACTAACAGGGGTACATTACGGGTTTGAAGGATTTGACAGCCCCTTGAAATGGGCTGTCAACATGAAATCAACATGAAATCAAAACCCCAATGTTACAAGGCATATATCAGTTCAGAACAAACATTCTACCAAAGCAATTTAAACAATCTAACAATTAATTGGGATTTATGGTTACCCAATGTTACAAACAACAAGAACTCACCTAACCAAGTAGCGAATTGAAGGTGGTGAGTGTTGATCTCCCTGTGCTTCCTAATCTGACTTGTTCTTCAGTTTTCGAAATTTTATTTGAAGGAAGCTAGAGGTCTTGCATGTTGTCCTTCTTGTTTGATTTAAGGTTTCAAAATTGATTTGGGGATTTTTAAAAGTAAGCAAGGTAAAGTGAGGAAATCACTCACCCAACCAAGAGGAAGAAGGAGACACCGGAGATGGGGTGGTGAGCGGCGGACTGCACCGGCGACAGTGGCGGTGGAATGGCGGAGCTTCATTTCTTCAACAGCCATGACCAAACGAAATAGAACTAAGCTTCATGGAAGGGAAAAGGAGAGCTCGAACCACACAAAAATGGTGAAACCAACTTGGACAGAGGCTAGGAGACGTCACCGCGGTGGCAGCGACGACCAAGCTCCTTTTCACGACTGAAATGATGAGCCAAAATGAGGAGCTCAGCGGATTCGAACTCGGGTTCGTCGTCCCCCTTCATGGCGCAGACACACGGCCACCGGACGGCGGACATACGGCAACGCGCGGCTGGACGGTTAGCTGGACGGCACTAGTTCAAGAGGAAAGGAAGGAAGAGCTGTGGTGGTGTTTCTGTGAAGGGAGAAGAACCAAGAAGAATAGAAGAAGTAAGTGAAAGAAATAAGAGGAGGGGGTGTGTGCGAATAAAAGGAGGGGTGCGAATATAATTTTAATGAAATCAGTTTTTAATAAAATATGTGTTATCTTAAAACTAAGTAGTTTCATAAATAAATTTTATCCTTTATAAATCCCAAAGTAATTATCTTTTCTCACGAGAATATTTCTTAGCCAAAGATAAATATTGTTTGATATTAAATTATAGAATATGATTTTATAATTATCAAACACAACCAATTATCACTATATATATATATATAATTATCGAAAAAGTTTAATACTAGTTATCCTGCTTCTAAAAACTGGGATGTGACAGAATTACCCTTGAACAATATTTGTGCTATTTGCAGATTATTAATAATTTTTTATCATAAGCATTTGTGTATCAATTTGATAAATTTATTGGTTCTTAGTCTAAAGGTTTTATTAAAGAAAGGATATTAAAAAATTAGACAAACAATGAATTGAATCAGTTTAAAAAATATATATATTTAATATTTTGCGGCGGTTAGAACCGCCGCTACATTTTATAGTGATTTCGATTTCAAAATATGTTTTTTTGTGGTGGTTGCTAATCGTCGCTAAATTTGTGACCATAGCGCCAACGGTTGTGTAAAACCGTCGCAAAACAGCTTCGCGACGATCACTTCTAAGACAGTTTCCAAACCGTCGTAAAACATTTTAGCGGCGGTTTGCTATTTGACAAATAAAACCGCCGCAAAAAACCATATTTTTTTAGTGATTTTGAGTATTGATTCCCTGTTGGCAGTGCTTGTACGTCTCATGAGAAGAGATCGTGAGAGGTACCTATTTGTGCATGTGTCTCACATGCTTGTTGTTTTCCGATTGCTCTCAAACAAGCACATACCACATAAACCAGGGCCTAGAGGATATGGATTCAGTAAGAAAACCTCTGAAAGGAGGCGTTTCTCTGAGCTCTCAAATCTCAAATATACACGAGGTACACACATTACAAACAAGAAATTCACTAGAACACAAAAAAATTCTTTTCCATGAATAAATGCTTTCATTTGCCACGTTCGAATCTTCAAAGCTTATTAGTATGAGATTTGGTGCTTTTATTTGTTAGGCGAAGCTGAATATCGATCATTTTACTTTTATTTTTATAGACAAATATTAGTAATTACCCAAACCTTCATTTTACTTTGTTAAATAACACTAAAAATAACACTTACGAGGTAAATAAAAGTTGATCCTGGCTTTGTAAAGAGTCTTTCTCTGCATTTTTATAACTAGTCTATATATTTTGCAAATAATTAAGTACAGTTCTCATTCTCGACAATTCTTTAAAGAAAACGTTATCTAATGTCAAATAATAGATGACAATTTTTTTTTTAGAAAACACTATATTAGGTCCAAACCTTAGTTAGAGTTTCTAACAAAAAGTGTTGTCTTATATGTTCTATAATTTGATGGCATTTTACTATACAAACACTATTGTAAGTACGTCTACGTATATATGCTATCTTTGATTACTTCCTTTAGTAACGTTAAGATAATTACCGCTCAAAAGTGGTATTAAATATTAAAAATAAATGTTATCAAAGGTCGTTTCTGGCATAAGAACCCCAATATTAACACCATTTAATACCTTACTAATTTAGGGTTGGGCTAAGTTGCACTATCCTTCATTTAACCACCCTTTTACACTACTTATGTGGCATTTTGTGGGCCAATAAAATTGTCACATGGGTGGGTAAACTTTTCAAACCTTCCCAATGTATGTATACAGTAGTCAAAGGTATTGAGCAATGTATAATGCTTTATAGTATGTGTATTTATAGCATTTATTATTTTGGCCCAAAAAAAAATTATTAATTATTTTTTTAATATTTGAAATAGTTTAATGTTAGGTTCTGGTGATAGTTCATCTGGCATGGTTCTGTTCTTGGTGGTTACATCCGCCGACGACGGGTGGATGTTCTTGGTGGTTGCAGCCACCTCACGACGAGGGTATGTCAGTGTCACTGTTTTGTATCACTGTTGTTGTACTTTTTGGGTTGAAATTTTGGCTAGCTGGTGGGGAGGGGTGTTGGGTTTG
Organism: Sophora flavescens; assembly: GCA_030762895.1. Classification (NCBI taxonomy): domain Eukaryota; kingdom Viridiplantae; phylum Streptophyta; class Magnoliopsida; order Fabales; family Fabaceae; genus Sophora; species Sophora flavescens. The sequence continues at coordinate 5,250,923 of CM061070.1, forward strand.
TTGCTGTATTCAATAGAATGGGTGAAGTTCTTTGGTTCTTTGGTCCATCCCCGTCGCCGCCTTATTATGGAGTTCTTCGGTCCGTCGCGGCATTCATCACCGCCTTGTATTCTCTGCTGCGACGACTTGGGAATCCGTAAACGTGTTTAGGTTTTCAATCGGGTAAGGAAGAAGCTTGTTCTTCGGTCCGTCGCGACATTCATCGCCGCCTTGTATTCTCTGCTGCGGTGGCTTGGGAATCCGTAAAGGTGTTTAGGTTTTCAATCGGGTTAGGAAGAAGCTTGTCTGGGCGGGTCTGCTAGGCGGGTCATGGTTGTGTTTGTTGGCCCAATTGTTGGGCTAAAGGCAGTTGGACGAAGTCAAGTGTTGAAGCCGAGGGGGAGATGGATCCATTTACGACATAATAAATGTTAAGCTATGGGTTTCCTTGACTTTAGACATAATAAATGTGTTGCTTTTGTTTAATTTTTTACCTAGGTGTATCCTGGCAAATACACAAATAAAGTGAGACATTTTGCAAATACATTTTGGGTTGACCAAGTTGAAATTTGAGATGTATGTGTGTCAAAATGATTGGTTTATGACTTATCATGATGAGTGGTGTAAAGAGTGATGTAAAAGTTGGATAGTACACTATAAAACCCATCACTAATTTATTCTTAAATAATGTTATCCACAATCAAATCTTTCTAAATAGTTTGCCGAAGATACATATCCGTGTTATGTTTCGTTCTAGTGACAACAAATCATTCTCCTCATTTAGGGATGTCAATTTTATCCGTACCCGCGGATATCCGCGGATAAAATCCGCAACGGGTACGGGGCGGGTAATTAAACGGGTACCCGCGGGTAAAATAAACGGGTAATTCCAATATCCGATTATAAACGGGACGGGGGCGGGTATCACACTATCCGTGCCCGCGGATACCCGTACCCGTTACTTAATTACTATAATACCCTTTATTATATATATCTACTCTCAAAGTCCTTATATCATTTTCTAGATAATTTTCATCTATTGTGTTGTTTCATGGATATTTTAAGTGTGATGTATTAATTTGTAGGTGCTATTTTGTTCAAATATCGGAAGATATTAATGTGGTGGTTTGTTTAAGTTTTATGTATTTTTTTTTAATTAAAAAAGGTTTTTTTAATTAAAAAAAGGTTTTTTTAATTAAAAAAAGATTTTTTTTTATAACTACCCACGGATATCCACGGATACCCATGAAAACCCGCCGATACCTGTGAAAACCGTTAAACGGATATCCGTGCGGGTACGGAACAGATACGGGTAGTTTTTTTATCCAACGGGACGGGTAGCGGGTAGCCAATATCCGTGCCCGCCCCACCCCGTTGACATCCTCATCCTCATTATCGAGAAAATTAAAAATTCATTCTCCCAAGTCCTAAGTGCAGAGCATATATTCAAGTCCAAACGTGTACGTGGCTGCTAACTGATTGCATTGCTTCCACACTTTATCGATGATGAATCAATGCATACTGCAGTTGTCCGTGCGATGATTATTTTTATAATAATTTATTATAAATAATTTCAATATAAATAATATTAAATGTATTATTTTTTAATATAAAATAATGTTATTATGTACAACAATTGGATTCGTATATTCAATAGTTAAGGAATAAAAGACTAGATGATAAATTTGTATGATAAAAATTTTAGTAGGTTTTATAAAAACTTGACTTTTTTACCATGGATATGAGTTCATGATATGCAATATGTTAATCTTTTGGGTTGGGCTAAGGTGCATCACCCACTACACCACTCATATGTGACAAATTTTGGACCAATCAAATTGTCACATGGGTTTGGTCAAAATTTCAAACTTTCTAGTTGTATTACATTGTAGTCAAACTATATGAATACATTATATTGTAGTATAGTATATGTACTATTCGTAAATTTAACTCATATTAAAATAATATTTTTTATTAAAAAAACTGATTATATATTGTAAATAATATTTTAATATGAATTAAAATAATGTTCGTTATCAATAATATTTTGCAATATAGTCAGTTTTTTTTAATCAAAAAACATTATTTTAATATGAGTTAAATTTGCAAATACAAAAAGCACATATATTATACTACAATATATTGTATTCATATAGTTTAACTACAGTATAATACAACTAGAAAGTTTGAAATTTTGACAAACCTATGTGGCAATTTGATTGGCCCAAAATTTGGCACATGAGTGGTGTAGTGGGTGGTGTAAAATGTGGGTGGTGCACCATAGCCCAACCCCTTTTGGGTTTATGAAAAGAATACACATTTTCATGATATTATATGTTATTGTATTAAACATTTATATAACAGCAACAATAGAAGATACTATGATAAAAAGAAAGCAATCATACTTTGATATTCAACACTGTCTTAAATATGTATGATCCTGTTATTTAGGGTAAGTTATAATATTGGATTGTTATATTCAATTTAAGTATCAGATTTTTTATTAATTTTTCATTTTCCGTAAGTTTTTATTTTCAGTAAATTTTTATTTTGTTTTCAGTAAGTTTTTATTAATCTGAGACAATGATTTTATTTTTTCATAAGAAAGTGACACGTGTCGTCCGTTTATTCATTCACAATAAAATCATGCTGTAATTTAAATTTAAGAAAATGCCCTAATATGAATAACACAATAATTAAAATAATTAATTAAATAATTATTTTTTTAAGAAAATGTCAGATGTCGTCGGTGACATGTGCCGCCCGTTTATTCGTCCACGAAAAATCAAACTACCATTTGTTTTAAACAAATTATCTAATATTTAACAATTTTATATTTAAATTGTTAAATTCATCAAACACGAAGGTGGAAATAAAAAAAAGTCAAAAAAGAAGGCAATATAATAAATAATAATACAATAAGTAAAATAATAATCTAAATAATTTTTATTTTAAAAAATCCAGAGGCAAAAAATCTACGTGGACACGACCCTTGACATTTGGCGCTGATCTTTTCGTCCACAGTAAAAGAATGACAGTTAAAAATAAGAGAAGGCCCATCAAGCTACCATTTGTTTTAAACAAATTATCTAATATTTAATAATTTTATATTTAAATTGTTAAATTCATCAAACACAAATATGGAAACAAAATAAATTGAAAAAAAAGGCAGTATAATAAATAATAATACAATAAGTAATATAATAATCTAATTATTTTTTATTATAAAAAATCCAGAGGCCAAAAATCTACGTGGGCACGGCCCGTTACATCTGGCGCCAGCCTTTTCATCCACAGTAAAAGAATGACACAATTGAAAATAAGAGAAGGCTCATGAATGGATTTTACAATAATTAAAACAATTAAATAAGAGAAGGCCCATCAAGCTACCATTTGTTTTAAAAAATTATCTAATATTTAACAATTTTATATTTAAATTGTTAAATTCATTAAACACGAAGGTGGAAATAATAAAAAAATTTAAAAAAAGAAGGTAATATAATAAACAATAATACAATAAGTAAAATAATAATATAAATTTTTTTATTATAAAAAATCTAGAGGCCAAATCTATGTGGACACGCCCGTTGCATTTGGCGACGACCTTTTCGTCCACAGTAAAATAATGACACAGTTAAAAATAGGAGAAGGCCCATGAATGGATTTTACAATAATTAAAACAATTAAATAAGAGAAGACCCATCAAACTATCATTTGTTTTAAACAAATTATCTAATATTTAACAAATTTATATTTAAATTGTTAAATTCATCAAACACAAAGGTGGAAATAATAAAAAAAAAGGTGAAAAATAGAAGGCAATATAATAAATAATAATACAATAAGTAAAATAAAAATCTAAATATTTTTTATTATAAAAAATCAAGTGGTCCAAAAATCTACGTGGGTACGACCCTTGACATCTGGTGCCGACCTTTTCGTCCACAGTAAAAGAATGACACAGTTAAAAATAAGAGAAAGCCTATGAATGAATTTTACAATAATTGAAACAATTAATTAAATATTTATTATTAAATAAATGCCAGAGGTCGAAATTATATGTGCACCTCTCCCGTGACACGTGTAGCTCGTTTATTTGTCCACAGTAAAAGCATGGTACAAATGTATTTTAATAAAAGACCCTAGAATAAATTATATAATAATTAATTAAATAATTATTATTAAAAAATGGCAGAGGAGAAAAATATATGTGGGCCCTACCAGTTACACGTGTCACCCATTTATTCATCCGCATAAAAATAAAGCTACCATTTATTTTAAGCAAATAATATAATCTTTAAAAATTTAATATTTAAATTGTTAAATTCATCAAACCAAAAGGTTGAAATTTAAAAAAAAAAACTGAAAAAGAGAAGGCAATATAATAAACAATAATACAATAAGTAAAATAATTATGTAAATATTTTTTAATATAACAAATTCGAAAACCAAAAAAATTTCATGGACCAGGCGCATGACATGTGGCGTCCGTCTATTCGTCAAAAGTACAAGCAGGACACCATTTAATTTAAACAAATAATATAATCTAAAAAAAATATATATAATTTTGGCAGGGACCGCCGTCGACACGTGTCGTCATTCATTCGTCTACTGTGACACAATGGTCAAAAAGCTGGAGCGCATTCCTAAAAAAAGTTTAAGATTAAAAAAGTTTAATTAAAATTTTTTTTAAATAAATAAGAATTTTTTTAAAAAAACCGTAAAAAATTATATTAATTTGTTTAATAAAATAGTTAAATACAAATTTTCTTTTAAAGAAACATTTTTTAAAAAAAAATTTTTAATAAAATTTAAATTTACTTTTTTAAAATAAAATTCGGGAAAAAAAAGTTAAATAAAATACAGTTTTTTAAAAAAATAAAAAATAAAAAAATATTTAAAAAAGTTGGAATTTAAAAAAAATTGTTGAATTTTCATAAAAAATTTAAACAAACAATTACAAAATTTCGAAAAAAATTAAATACAAATTTTTTAAAAACAAATTTAAATAAAAAATTGTTAGCTTTTTTAAATAAAAATATAAAAAATAGTTATAAAAATCCGAAAAAATAAAAAAAAAGTAAATATAAAATAGTTTTAAAAAATTTAAATAAAAAAACATTTTTAAACAAAATCGAAAAAAATGTATATACAAAATTATTTTTAAATAAAAAAATTTATTTTTTTGAAAAAATTGGATAAAATAAATTTAAAAAAATCTTTTTTTTAAAACATTGTTAAATTATAAAAAAATTAGATTAATAAATACTTTTTAAAAAAAATGTTAAATAAAAAAAAGGATGCAACATGTGTGCCATTGGGGATCCAATGGTGAAAACTGGAACCCTAATTAATATATTATAGATGTGAATTATTTCGTAGCTATTGAATAATCCAATTTTATTAAGTTGGGGCTTTGGAAAAATGAAGAAATGCATGATGCATATACTCTGTATCAGTCACTTCCACCACCCGCTCCCTGTCCGTGCCTTGCTTTTCCCTCAAACTAGCTTTTAATTTCTTCCTCCTAAAACGTTTCCCTTCTATCATTCTTATCTCCAAAGGATCTTCTTTTAATCCATTTTTTGTTACTCAAATCTCAGCTTAATTTTTTTATAATCCTATTATTTAACCTTTTCTCAAGCTAATTTAGGCTTGAGTTAAACCTATTTCCAACAAAGCAAATGCTCTTTATTGGAGTTGTTCTCTCCCACTTGTTTCATGTATTATAATCATGAAAGCGAAACATGTTCTCTATGGGAATGATAATATCACAAACTTTTCATTTATTAATCGGCATGATATTTGCGTGGTTTTGTTGTAGTTTTATTATAATGGACGGTGACACCCGAAATGTATACTCAAATTTTCAGATTATAAGTCAAAGCTAGAATTAATGAGTTGATTCTTATTATTTATAATTAATTAATTAATTATATATATATATGTGTGTGTGTATTCCTCTTTTTTTTTTTCTTTCAAATTGGACCAATCAACGTAAATGTTTTTTTGTATATATGTGTATCCCATTCATAATATACAATTCCACTCCATCCACCGTCAAACATCGGGAACATTTAAGGAAAGATCAGGTCCGTTCACAAGTTTAATATATAAGTGTTCTCTCGCACGAGTATCTATTAGATAATTATTTTTCTAATATTTATAACTAATTTCAATATAACAACATTCATTATAATAAATTATATGTGTAGTTGTCTGTGCGAAACGTACGGACACTTATTATAATATATTTTAATATTTTTAAATTATGTCGAAATAAAAACAATTATTAGAATGCATTTAAAATTATGAACTAATACTATCAATTATTGTCAATTGATATTATTTATTATATGAATCCATCACTTAATTGATAAATTGAAGCATTATAAGTGAGTCATACTTCGACTTAATTCTCTTTTCAAGTTTGTCGCGACTGTCCCGTCCGGGCACCACGAAAAAAGAAAGGTAAAAACAAGATGAGTCGCCACTAAAATTTTATTGGGAAAATTTTAGAAAACCCAATTATTTAAAGGTAAACTGGTCTAAGAAAAAAGAGAGATGAGTCCGGGAGCCGGTTACGAGTAGGGAAGGTGTTAGCACCCCACATCGTCCGTTTAAAAAACGGTACCTCAAGTTAATTGTGCAAAAACATTTTAATAACCTTTTAAATATTTATTTTACCCCAAAAATTATTTACAAGAAAGTATTTTTAATTTTTAATATTTTTAATTTTTATTAATTTTTGTATTTTTAAATTTATTGTTTATAAAAAACTGAATGAGGTTGAACATGGCACATGAGTCCACAGGGTAACCTCAAATCTAAGGTACTGAACATGGCACCGTATCCATAGAGCATCCCTAAAAATAGGAAAAATTAATTATTTTAACATAAAAAGAGACACAAAAAGGGAAATTTAGTTTTAGCTTAACAAGATGATTTATCTTGCTCCTACGTATTCCCGGATGCGATGGGAAACTCAAAGTCACGTAGTTCTTTTAAAATATTTGATTGGTTGGTTGATTATAATTTTTGATAAATATTTGATTTTTGTTGATTTTTTTGTTTTAAAAAAAAAGGATTTTATTTTAAGATAAATTCACCCTTGCACAGAGTCCAAGATAGCAGTGCTATACGATAAATCCTTACAATTCATGTGACATTTGAGGATGAATAAGTCCATACATCAACGTCGCAGATTGTTGCGTGAATTCAAAAGATATTTTTATAAAATTAAATTGGGTAAAATTGGTTAAAAGTGTAAATTGAAAAAAAACATTTATTATTTTTTACAAAAGGGAATTCACTCTTACACAGGGTTAAAGATAGCGAAGCTGTACGATGAACCCTTACAATCCATACGACACTTGAGGATGAAAAAATCCATACATCAACGTCGTAGATTGTTGCGTGAATCCAAAAGATTTTATTTCATAAAAAAAGATTACTAAAATTTGTTAAAAGAACAAATTTAAAAAATCTCATCATTTTTTAACAAAAATGGAGTTCACTTATGCACAGGGTCCAAGATAGCAGTGCTATACGATAAACCCTTACAATGCATACGTCACTCGAGGATGAAAACTCATACATCAACATCATAGACATGTTGCGTGAACTCAAAAGGATCTTTTCAATAAAAGATTTTTCATTTGTGCTTTTCCAAAGGATTTTTTAATTAAACAAAATAACTAATATTTTTTATAAAGAATTTTTTTTTTAGGAATTTTTAATGTTTTTGTTGCTTTGGCCCAAATAATTAAAATCTAAAAAAAAATATTTTAAAACACACATAACCCAACATTCAGAAGCCCAAAACCCGACCCAAACCAACTAACAACTCACATAATATATAATAGTAAAATAAAATAACAAGAAGGGAATAAAGGCAGAAGCAGATCTGAAGCTCTTAAGCTTCTCACCCATTACCAACGCAGGGGACAAAAGAAGAGCTATGATAGTAGTCCGTGGAGCAGCGGTGGTCCGGGCTGGGTGCGTCTGAACGGCGCCGGTAGGGCGAAGCTAGACGGGCGTGGGGCGGTGCACGACTGGACGGAGCGGAGAAGCGTTTGGTTGCACGACGGCGAATCTCGATGATGGTGACAGGTTCGCAAGCGGTGGTTGACGGTGGAACAAGATGGATCAGTTGCGGCAAGGTGAGAACGGCAGCGGCTCTGTACAGATCTGATTCGGGCTGAACCGCTTTGGATATGGTTCGAGTCTTGGGATGGGGCACGTGATGGAGAAGGAGCTTGGCGGTGGTTCAATCGATAGCGACGGTGGAGAGGGGCACGATTGGACGGCACGATGGTGCGGTTCTTCTTCCTGGAAGTTGCAATCTTCTTCTTCTCTGTTGTTGTTTCTTTCCCTTTTTTTTTGTGTGTGTTTTTTTTTGTTTTTTTTTTTGTTCTGGTTTGTTTTTGAAACAAAAATGGAGAAGAATACAGGAGAGAACTCTAGGTGTATTTTTTTTATTGATTTTTTTTGCTGATCAGAGCCAACCCCCCTCCTCTTGGTCACTGTTGAATGCCTAATTTATAGCACAAAAAATGAAGAAGATGACAAATCTTCTTGTTAGGCCAGCTGGTGCGGGTACAAGTAGCGGGGAGCAAATCAGCCTTTTCTCCCACCACTCAGTATGGCTGGTGCAAGGGTAGGGAGGGTGCCTCCCTTTTTAGTAAAAAAGTGAAAGAAAACAAGAAAGGGGAAATAAAACAAAATTGATCCATACTTGAAGGAGTAAAGTGAAAGCTAGCCCCTTTTTTCCAAATTTTTTTTACTTTTTATTATTATTATTTTTTATATTCTGATGACAAATCAGAAAAAAAACAAAATTTTAGTTGGGCTTGGATAATGGGCCAATAAGCCATTTGTAACAATAAAATGAAAATGGGCTACACTAATTCTATAATGGGCCAAGAATAAAAAAATCACTTTTTTTGCTTTATTTTTATTGTTTTTGTTTGTTATTTTTTTCAAAATATTAATAAAAACAAACGGACAATATTAGGTGTTCACAGCTGCCCCTCTTTACTTGTTTCTTATTAGATAGTAGGTGTAACCGTAGTTAACCAATTATCATTATAAGAAACGAGTAAAGACATGAACTCCAATTTTGACCGAAGTTCACTGACAAGTAAAATGATGCATAATTAAAAGAGCTTATGGGATGGATTGCCCATAGAAGCTTGAATTGAAAGATAAAAAACTTGCGGAGTCGTTTGTCCGTTGAAGCTTGAAAACAGAAGGATTAAAAGCTTGCGGAGTCGATTATCCATTGAAGCTTGAAAAGACAGATTAAAAGTTTGCGGAGTCGGGCATCCGTCGAAGCTTGAAGTCAAAAGATCTTATGGGGGTGATACTTGCCAAATGTAGAAAGCTTGCGGAGTCGGTTATCCATTGAAGCCTGAAAAGAAAGGTTAAAAGCTTACGGAGTCGATTGTCCGCTGAAGCTTGAAAGCAAAAGGACTAAAAGCTTGCGGAGTTGGCTATCCGCTGAACAAAAGTTTAAAAACTTGCGGAGTCGGTTATCCGTCGAAGCTTGAAAGGAAAGGTAAAAGCTTGTGGAGTCGGTTATCCACTGAAACTTGAAAGGAAAGGAAAAAATCTTGTGGAGTCGGTTATCCACTGAAGCTTGACAGAAAATAAGAAGCATGCGGAGTTGGTTATCCACTGAAGCTTGACAAGAAATGTTAAAAGCTCACGGAGTCAGTTGTCCGCTGAAGCTTGAAAGGAAAGGTAAAAAGCTTGCGGAGTAGGGTATCCACTGAAGCTTGACAGAAAAATAAAAATAAAAAACATGCGGAGTCGGGTATCCGCTGAAGCCTGAAAGAAAGGTAAAAAGCTTGCGGAGTAGGGTATCCGCTGAAGTTTGACACAAAAATAAAAATAAAAAGCATGCGGAGTCGGGTATCCGCTGAAGCCTGAAAGAAAGGATTAAAAGCTTACAGAGTCAGTTATCCGCTGAAGCTTGAAATAAAAAGTAAACTTATGATGTCTATGAGCTTACGGGGCTTTGTGCCCACAAAAGGTAAACAATTGCAATGCAATGAGATAATGCATGATACCAGAAATGTCCTATATGCTTGATGAAAACCTCAGATGATTTCAATGCAACACAAGGAAAGCCTGTAATACATTAATACTTTTTTTTTTCTTTTTTTGTTAGTATCCTCAACCCCTTAAAGCGTTGATCACAGACAAGTTCTGAGATGAACTAAAACAAGTCATATCTTCATGGAGAATAAGGTCAAGCACTTTTGAAAGGGTATGCTCCCTTTGCGATGATTGTCCCAATGCCTCCTGTCAGTAGACCACAGTACCCTTTGTTGGGAGACTAGTTTGTCCTTTACGACCTTTTGAGACTTTCAAAGAAATTATAAATGCTTTTGAAGACACCAATACATGTTTAACATTTCAGTATACTTATCATGATGAATGCACGCACACATTTGACAAAAATTAAAGCAGTGGGATAAGGGTAAAAAGAATTGGGAATCAATGTCATTATATTTGGACCGAAAAGGAATACAAAGCAGATATTACAATGGAGTATGGAATTGAAAAAAGGTTGTGGAGTGGAATCACATCTCCTTAAGTGACACCTCTTTCCATGACTAGTGTAAGTATCCCTCATACTATTTTGACTGCTGACTAATCAACATCTGAGAATGCTATCTGCCCTGGTCTTCATGCATCTAGCCCACTAATTGCCCCAGTTCATCGGCTTGACGACACTTCCATTGTTTATTTTTTTATAGAACCCTAACTTTTGCCTAGACCGCCTTTTCATGTTTTCAGCCTAGCGGGTTGCTCTAACTTTTGCCTAGACTGTCTTTTCATATTTTCAGCCTAACGAGCTTTTCTTTTTTCATTTTTCACTTTTTTTTTTACTTTCTGATTTTTTTGGGAAGTGCATTCAAGCATAATACTTTTTGACTGCATCTGAGTTTACAGGGAGTGGAAGATCTTCCCCATCCATCCTGGTGAGAATTAAAGCCCCTCCAGAGAATGCCTTTTTCACTACGTAAGGTCCATCATAGTTCGGGGTCCACTTCCCTCGATGATCCTTTTGGATTGGTAGGATCTTTTTGAGCACTAGATCACCTTCCCGAAACTGTCGGGGGCGTACTTTCTTCTCGTAATCTCTCATCAACCTTTTCTGGTACAATTGACCGTGACACAGTGCTGCTAATCTTTTCTCTTCAATGAGGTTCAACTGGTCGAGTCGATTTTGGACCCACTCAGCTTCTTTCAATTCTGCCTCTCTCAATACCCTTAATGATGGATCTCTACTTCAATCAGGAGTACAACCTCCATCCCATAAACTAAAGAATACGGAGTTGCCCCTGTCGAGGTGCGAATAGAGGTACGGTAGCCGTGCAAAGCAAAAGGTAACATCTCGTGCCAATCTTTATACATCACTACCATCTTTTGGACAATTTTCTTGATATTTTTATTAGAGGCCTCAACTGCTCCGTTCATCTTTGAGCGGTACGGGGAGGAATTGTGATGTTTTATCTTGAAGTTTTCGCACATCTCCTTCATCATCTTGTTGTTCAAGTTAGTCGCATTATCAGTGATAATCTCACTTGGCAACCCATAACGACAAATTAATTCTCTTTTTGCAAATTTGATCACGACATTCCTGGTCACATTGGCATATGATGCAACCTCAACCCACTTTGTGAAATAATCAATGGCAACAATAATGAAGCCATGCCCATTCGAGGCTCTTGGTTTGATTGGACCGATCACATCCATTCCCCACATTGAGAATGGCCAGGGTGCAGTCATAACATTCAAGGGAGCAGGTGGCGCATGAACCCTATCAGCATATATTTGACACTTATGGCACCTCTTCGCATAATTAAAACAATCTGCCTCCATTGTCAACCAGTATTGGCCAGCCCTCAAGATTTTTCTTGCCATTGCATGACCGCTCGCATGTGTTCCGAAAGATCCTTCATGGACCTCCTCAATTATCCGTTTAGCTTCTTTCACGTCAACGCATCTTAACAACACCATGTCATGATTTCTTTTGTAGAGAATACCTCCAGCTAAATAGAAACCCATTGCAAGTCTTCTTAGAGTTCTTTTGTCATTTTCTGAAGTGCCCGGAAGGTATTCCCTTCTTTGGATGAAGCATTTGATGTCATGGTACCACGGTTTTTTATCAGACTCTTCCTATATCACTTGACAATATGCAGGATGATCACGACTTTCCATTTTGATGAGTGGTAGGTTCCTCTCGTCACTTACTCTGAACATCGAGGGCAAGGTAGACAGCGCGTCAGCTAGTTGGTTATCTTCTCGGGGAATATGATGAAATGTGACTTCATCAAACTGCTCAATCAAACCTTTGATGTAATCATGGTACGGGATTAACTTGGCATCTCGGGTTTCTCATTCCCTTCTTAGTTGGTGAATGACTAATGCAGAGTCCCCATATACCTCCAGTATCCTTGCCTTCGATTCTATCGCTGCCAGGATCCCGAGCGCACAAGCTTCATATTCGGCTATATTGTTTGTACAATCAAAGAAAAGCCTTGCAGTGAGAGGGAAATAATCATTTTCCGGTGAGATTAGTATTGCCCCAATTCCATGTCCCAATGTATTATAAACTCAGTCAAATAACAAGGTCCATTTAACTTTTTCTGGTGGATGCTCGCGATCAAACAAAGCCATTATATCTTCATCTGGGAAATCACATTGCATCGATCCATAATCTTCTACTGGCTGATTGGCTAGATATTTTGCGAGAGCACTCCCTTTTATTGCTTTTTGGGTGACATAGACAATGTCATATTCTGATAGCAGGACTTGCCAGCGAGCAATTCTTCCAGTCAGAGCAGGCTTATCAAAGATATACTTGATCGGATCCATTTTGGACACCAACCAGGTAGTGTAACACAACATGTAATGCCTCAAACGGCGAGCCGCCCAAGCCAAGGCACAGCAAGTGCGTTCTAGCAGTGAGTAGTTGGCTTCACAACTGGTGAACTTCTTACTTAGATAATAGACAGCATGTTCCTTCCTTCCTTCCAGACTCATCGTGTTGCCCCAATACGCAACCCATCGATTCATCTAGCACCGTCAAATACATGATGAGAGGTCTTCCCAGCACTGGGGGAACCAAGACCGGAGGCTCCTGTAGGTATTGTTTGATCTTCTGAAAGGCTTTTTGACAATCTTCATTCCTTGTCACAGCCTGATTTTTGCGCAACAATTTAAAGATTGGTTCACATGTCGCGATTAGTTGGGAGATGAACCGGGCAATGTAGTTCAATCTTCCTAAAAACCCACGAACTTCCTTCTCCGTTTGAGGTGCTGGCATGTCGATGATTGCTCGAACCTTTTCAGGATCAACCTCTATTCCTTTTTGACTAACAATGAAACCCAGAAGCTTGCCTGATTTCACTCCAAAAGTGCATTTGGCTGGATTCAATCGGAGCTTAAACTTTCTTAACCGCTCAAAAAGTTTCTGCAGATTATCAACATGGTCATCTTTGGATCTGGACTTGGCGATCATATCATCTACATAAACTTCTATCTCTTTATGCATCATGTCATGGAACAAAGCCACCATAGCCCGCTGATATGTTGCCCCAGCATTTTTCAAGTCAAATGGCATAACTTTGTAGCAAAAGGTTCCCCATAAAGTGACAAATGTAGTTTTCTCCATATCTCATGGTGCCATCTTGATCTGATTATATCATGAGAATCCATCCATGAAAGAGAATAATGCATGTTGGGCAGTATTATCTACAAGAACATCAATGTGAGGCAGAGGAAAATCATCTTTTGGGCTAGCTCTGTTCAGATCTCGATAGTCGACACACATTTGAACCTTTCCATCTTTCTTGGGGACAGGAACGATGTTAGCAACCCATTGAGGGTACTTTACCACTTCTAGGAAACCTGCATCCAACTGCTTCTTGACCTCCTCCTTGATCTCTAAAGACATTTCCGCTTTCATCCTTCGTAGCTTCTGCTTTACTGGAGGACACTCTGGCTTTAATGGCAGTTTGTGTTCCGCTACACTGGGGTCTAACCCTGGCATGTCTTGGTACGACCATGCGAAAACATCTTTATAATCCATCAACAACCTGATCAACCTGCTTCGCTCCTTTTCTTTTAGGGAAAGGCCAATCTTGACCTCTTTTTTATCATCTTCGGTTCCCAAATTGATTAGTTCACTCGGCTCTTCATGGGGACGAATTTACCTGGCTTCTTGCTCTACCAACCTCAATAGTTCAGGAGGGACTTCTCCATTATCATCAACAACCTCATCAGCATGATCAATAGGATAGTCAAAATTGTATGCTGAGTTATTAACACTGTCATTTTCAAGAGAGTCACTTTTAGATCTGCATTTTGGTAGTTATCAGGGAAAGATGAATGAATAACGGTTAAAGATGGGAAACTGAATTTATTGGTGAGGAACGATGAATAAAAGCGAAAGTAAAAAAAAGGGGGATAAGAACATAAAGATATTGAATGCATGCAGCCATGGCTAGTTGACACGGTGGCTGGACTGAGCCGAACGGCAGCCATGGCGGCGCACCGCGACAGCGACGCGGCGGAGTTGAGACGCGATGGCGGATGGAAATGGAGCAGAACGCGCATCCTCTCCTCAGCTACCAGGCGTGACCGGACAGTGAGCGTCATCCCTGCGGTGGCTGTTGGGAGGTGGCTGAGTTGTGGGGGAAAAGGAGGAAGAAGATTAGGTTGAAGGGAGGAAGAGAAAGTAGCAGCAGAGAAAGAAAGAAAGAAAGAAAGAAAGAGGGGGGGGGGGGGGGAAGGGGTTACGGGTTTGATAGTAGAAGTAGGAGAGAGAAATTCATGTTTTAACTTAATATTTAATAATAGGTACAAAAATGAGTGATAAAATATTAGTCCTAAAATAAACATATTTTTATTTTTTAGAATATAAAAATAAAGATTGATAAATATATGATTTCGAAATTCAAATTAGAGCAAAGATTAATAATCGAACTGATCAACTAAGAAAATAGTCTGTCCAAAATTAATCTCCGATTAATGTCAAACCAAAATATTTTTAACTCTAAAATCAAATAGGATAAAAATATGAAAATGCTTTTCTCTTAATCGTATTATTTAAAACATTTTTCTGTACTGGTAATAATAGTGACAATAACGTAAATTATTGTCTAGTAAGCGTGCGTTCACTGAAATAAGTCGGTGCTAACGCACCCAATAAAATAATTTGAAGAGAGTAATTTAATTACTCAAACTAAACCGGTATGGATTGCTTTAAACAGGACATATGTTTTCCTAGATCTAGCATCAGTCCATGAGTAATTGCAACATTCATTACATGTAATTGAAAATAAACAAACAAGTAAAGGATCCTCGTCTTAATGCTCACGTTAGCTCCAAGAGTGTAATTATCTACTCCATCAAGCAAGCATAGCTGTGTCAAACGTCTCAGAGAGGGAATCAAACAACGCGCAACAATCAGAAATCAAGAAATCAATTACGCATGACCAAACACACATTCTAAATTGATCTAAACACTTAATCTTATTACAAAACAAGGTTATTTTCAAAGAAAATCATGTTTGGAGCTTACGCTTAGGTTCTAACAAGTCGATTTGGGCTCTATTAGGATCAAACAAGTCCATTTAGGCTTCATTAGGACCATAGAAGTTCAATTGGGCCGATCAGGGCAATTGGCCAAATTAGGTCCTAACAAGTCAATTTGGGCTCTATTAGGATCAAACCAGTCCATTTGGGCTCCATTAGGATCAAAGAAGTACAAATTGACCTAGTTAGGTACTAAATGATCTAAAAAGTCCATTTGGGCTCTATTAGGATCAGACAAGTCCATTAGGACCAAAGAAGTACAATTGGGCCGATCGGGGCAATTGTCCCAATTAGGTCCTGACAAGTCGATTTGGGCTCTATTAGGATCAAACAAGTCCGTTTGGGATCCATTGTGCCCGAAAAAGTAAAAATTGGCCTAGTTAGGTCCTATATGACCTAAACAGTCCATTTGGGCTCTATTAGGATCAAACAAGTCCATTTGGGCTCCATTAGGACGAAAGAAGTACAAATTGGCCCAATTAGGTCGTATATGACCTAAAAAGTCCATTTGGGCACTATTAGGATCAAACAAGTCCATTTGGGATCCATTAGGACCAAAGAAATACAATTGGGTAATACGGAGCAATTGGCCCAATTAGGTCCTACCAAGTCGATTTGGGCTCTATTAAGATCGAACAAGTCCATTGGGGCTCCTTTATGCCTGAAAAAGTACAAATTGGCCTAGTTAGGTCGTATATGACCTAAACAGTCCATTTGGGTTCTATTAGGATCAAACAAGTCCATTTTGACTGCTTTAGGACCAAAGAAGTACAAATTGGCCCAGTTAGGTCATATATGACCTAAACAGTCCATTTGGGTTCTATTAGAATCAAACAATCGTACTTCTTGTTTAATTCACTTCATAAATCTTGTAATAAATATAAATCTTGTTTACTTCACTTCATAAATCTTGTTTACTTTTAAATTTATTAAGATCAAATATTTTAATCATATTTATAAGATAAATTATTTAATCTTTTTTCAAGGAAAATATAAAAAATAACAAATTCCGTGTGAAATCCGTCCGAAATTTCGGACGGATTTCAGACGAATGTAAGAAATATAAACAAAACAACACAATCCGTCTGAAATCCGTCCGAAATTTTCGGACGGATTTCAGATGGATGTAAGAAATATAAACAAAACAACACAATCCGTCTGAAATCCGTCCGAAATTTTCAGACGGATCAAGGAAAATATAAAAAATAACACAATCCGTCTGAAATCTGTCTGAAAATTTCGGACGGATTTCAGCCGGATCAAGGAAAATATAAAAAATAACATAATCCGTCTGAAATCCGTTCGAAATTTTCGGACGGATTTCAGACGGATGTAAGATAAATCAAGGAAAATATAAAAATAACACAATCCGTCTGAAATCCGTCCGAAATTTCGGACGGATTTCAGACGGATCATGGAAAATTTCGGACGGATTTCAGACGGATCATGGAAAATATAAAAAATAACACAATCCGTCCGAAAATTCCGGACGAAAATTCAATTTTTCTAGTAGTGATTGATAAGTCATACTGAAACGGAAACAAGTAAGCCCATTACAACAAAAATCCTAAAGCCTTGGGCAGAGCTAAAGGATAAGCATTACAGAATTACTTTGAAAAAAACTCTATGGTCCTGGGGAACTCAATGACCTCCCAATTGTTGACCTCTGTATCCGGAGGGCATGGATACACCAAATTGACACCATGATCGGCGAGAAAATCATCTTCAACAGCTGTTGCTTGGTCCAGGAATGTGAACCCTACACTTCGGAAGCTCTGTCGAATGTCACATATGGGAACCCTTTCAGCCTCGTATTCACGATTTTCCAGTCGAGCCAACCTTTTTCTTTTCTTCTCTTCTATAACCCTCATCTTGTCGGCCTTGGTGGGTTTATATCCCAACCCAAACCTGTCCTTGTTCTCGGTGAGCATGAGGATGTCAGTGACACCTTGGCTATTCTTCCCCAAATCGCTTCCAGGTCGGTATCCTCCTTCGAGCATAACCCTAGCCATCATAACGGACGCTTTAGATGACTGAGGTTTCAAGAGTGGAGCGCCGTCCCCGACATAAGTGGCATTGGCAATTTCAAGCAATTGGAAGGCGGTCTCAAGAGCTTCTTCGGCAGCTTCAATGTAAGGGGTTGTTGATGGCTTACTCACTAACATATCCTCCCCTCCAGAAACAATTAGCAACTTACTATCGACAATGAACTTCACTTTCTGGTGCAATGTGGAAGGTACAGCTCTAGACGAATGGATCCATGGTCGTCCTAGGAGACAACTGTAAGTTGGTGTGATGTCCATTACTTGGAAGAGTGTTTCAAAGGTGCAAGGGCCAATCTGAATGGGCAATTCAATTTCTCCCAAAGCTTCCCTTCGGGTGCCATCGAAAGCTCTTACAATCATTGTGGTTGGCTTCATATGAGTTCCATCGAAAGGCAACTTTGCCACTGTTGACTTGGGCATTACATTCAAAGAAGAACCATTATTAATGAGGACCCTAGTCATGACATGATCTCGACACTTCACAGAGATGTGTAACGCCTTGTTGTGCCCTATTCCTTCACCTGGAATTTCATCATCAATGAAAGTGATATAATTATCAGCAACGATGTTACCCACGATGTTATCAAGCTTATCAATTGTGATGTCATGAGAGACATGAGCTTGATTCAACACCTTCATCAGTACTCTCCTATGTGGCTCAGAATTCATCAACAAAGACAAGAAAGATACCCGAGCTGGAGTTTGATTCAATTGATCCACAACCCTGTATTCACTTTGCTTGATGAACTTCAAAAATCCGCCGACTTCTTCATCAGATACCTCCTTTTTATTATCACCCCCTTTGATATCCATTCCAGCCGGTGTTCCTTCCACCTTCTCTTTCCCCTTGCGATCTTTTTCTTCCTTTTTTGTTCCCTCCCTTCGCAATACCTCTAGAGTATAAATGCGACCACTCCTAGTCATTCCACCAATTCCCGAAATGTTGGTAACCACAGTGGTCCCGTTGGGAGGACTTTGTTGAACCTGCCTATCATATCTCCATGGTACCGCTTTGGTGTCCTTGTAAGGGAAAGGACCTGGGACTCGGATGACAACTGGTGTTGGCCCACTCGAAACCGGCATAGGTTCCTTCTCAATATAGTGTATCACCACTGGCTTCGGAGCGACTTGCTCAGGAACTGGTTGAGGATTAATCACAATAGTAAAAGGAGTTATCTTAACTGGAGTTGGGGAAATTGTAGATTCAACGACCATGTTAATGCCACACTCATTCGGTTCACAACCAATTAGGATAATCTTCATATCTATTAACTGTTGCACAACCTGTCGAAATTCTGCACAGTCTTCAATTGAATGCCCCATATTCCCGTCGAAGTCACACCTTATCTCTTCATCAAGAGTCTTCTCTTCAACAATTGAGGTTTGCACCAATCCATGTTTCTGCATCTCCCTAAAATAACTCTCATGGGAGTTCTGACATCAGCCACTTGGCTCTTAAGAGTAGGTTCCATAAAGCTATCAATGGCATTGACTCCTTAACCCCTATGATTTGGCATAGGACCTTGTGCCCCATTCAGAGCATCTTTCTGAAAGCTAAACCACTTAGCATCAATAAGATCGTGTACCTTAAATTTGAAAGCCCTGCAGTTCTCAGTGGAATGACCTATTGCCCCTACATGATACTCACATTTAGAATTTGGGTCAAACCACTTCGGATAAGGAGGCCCCTATGGTTTCATTGGGATAGGAGTCAACATAGATTTGCTTATAAGCTGATGCAGTAGCTCAGTGTAGGTCATGGGTATCGAGTCGAAATATACTGGCTTCCTTTCCGAGTTATACGGTGGTCTTGTTTGGCCGGTGTTTGGGTTTGGACTTAGGGGTTGAACAATTTGAGGTGACATGGTAAGGTGTGTTTAAGGTTAAGAGGGGTATGATGGCTGGTAAGGAGCCATCTGTTGAGGATTTGGAAATTGTGAGGTGGCAGCGATGTATGGCTGGTTGGCTTGGTGATATGGGGCGTATTGGGATTGGAAGGCGGGTGTTTGGTTTGGTCTATATTGGTTTGGTTTCTTTTGTTCAAAGGTCACTGCGTATGCTTCTCCTTCTTTCTTTTTCACGAACGGGGCTCTCTTCGGGCCGTTCATTACTGAAGTCTCAGTGATCTTGCCATTCCTCATTCCACTTTCAATTCTCTCACCGATGATGACCATGTCGGAAAAGTTTGATGACACACTCCTAATCATCCTATCATAGAAGGGCGACTGAAGTGTATCAATGAACATTGCCACAATTTCTTTCTCGGCCAATGGAGGCTCCACCTGAGCTGCCAGTTCCCTCCATCGTTGTGCATACTCCTTGAAAGTCTTTGTGTCTCTCTTTGCCATATTTTGGAGTTGCATCCTATCGGGAGCCATGTCAATATTGTACTTGTATTGCTTCAGGAATGCATCTGCTAGATCTTTGAAGGATCGGACATGGGCCCGTTCGAGATGCCTGTAACAATTTGAAGCTGCCCCGGTTAAACTGTCTTGGAAGAAGTGAATCAAGATCTTATCATCTTGAGCATATGATGCCATCTTCCTCACATACATGGTAAATGGTTTTGGGGATAAGTGGTTCCCCGATATTTGTCGAAATCGGATACCTTAAATTTTGGTGGAGTTACAACATTTGGCACCAGACAAAGTTCCGAAGCATCCCGCAGGCCATAACTATTTACTACTTCAATGGCCCGTAGTCTTTCTTCCAGCACTTCTAACTTTTCTTTAGATTGAGAATTCCCTCCTGACCGATTCACTGGAGTTTCACCGTACATATTCTGAGGGAAGGGGTATGGCATGGAGGATCCAAAGTTTGGCATCATTTGAGTCCCCTGGGGTCCATATTGTAGGGTGTATTATGGATTTTTTGGATTGGCAGAAAGTGTCATTGTCGGGGTGTTACCATCTGTAGGGTTGACAGTTTATGTTTGTGGTATCTTGACAGCATCGGTGGGGGATTGTGTCTGAGTAGCATGTTCAGAGTTTTGGATGTCATCTTGTGGACTGGGGGCCATTGGTGGAACAAATCCACGAGGTAAGCCGTATGGGGGATTGTTCAGGTCAAATGAAAGATGAGTTTGGTTGCTTGGATGAGCAAAACCAGGCGGTATAAGAGGTGTGGCCGGATGTCCTTCATTTGAGGCTGGAGGGTTCCCCTCTGTGTTCTTTTCCTTCTGTATTGCTTGTAGGACCTTCATCATCTTAGTCATCTGATCCTTGATTTGACTGACTTCATCCCTGATTTCTTGGACTTCTTCTAGTTCATCCGCCATGGCTCTTGTCTGTGACCGAGTGCGATAAGGGTGTCTTGGAGCAATTGTTCAGAAAAGCCACACACTGTTTTAATCAAAACAAAAGTGAGAACAAAATGTTGGAAAAAAGCAAAAAAACTTTTATGAAAATCACCTTTGGAGTTTATTATTATTTTTTGAGTTAACACCTTATAACAGACAAGAGATGGTCCCTCCATCCCACACAGAGAGCACTGTGCTCATAAGATGAAACAGAGTTGACAAGAAATCTAGGGGAGAAACAACTCTCCACAATAGATGTTGTCTCAAACACACTAGCAATTCTGAATTGAGACATCTCGTCCTACTCTTTGAGCAGAAGGAAGAATCCTATAAGGCAAAGATGTAGTTGACAACATACTAAAGGAAGACCATGCTCCACGATAGGTGTCGTCGCAAGTCAAGCGCAAGAGTGGGAGTGTGAAGGAATCATAGAGGCAAGAACAGATTTCATTAAAAACTCCTCAAAGCAATACATAGAATCATGGAGGCAAGGGCAGATCTCCTCAAAATAATACATAGATTGGGATTACATCATAATTCTCGACATTGTTACAACATTTTCATCCTAAAGTCAACAAATTAGGTCTCTTTCTTTTTAGCCCTCGAGCAAACCCTCCACACATTTGCATGAAATCATCCAACTCAGTTGGGAGATGAAGCATAGGGTCCGCACGAATTCGTTTTTCTGCCTTTTCAAAGCGTTTGACAAAATTCGGAATACAATGGCTTGGCTCCAAATTCATGCTCATATATATTTTTTCCCATATGTCAATATCTATCCCTCGCTCTCGCACCTCTTCTCTCCACCACTTCACGGCATTCATTGCTTGAACCATTCGATCATGATAGTGTTTTGCTTAGGTCCACCCTAAATTGCACCGCTTCTTGATTTCGACTAGTAGGATATTCAGCTCTTGGACCTTTTGTACCAATTCGTCAGTCATCCTGTCTTGTGCACAAATTTGATTTTGTAAGTTGACATTAACTCCCCTTTGTCTATTGACTTCCACTTCCAATGACTTTCTCACATCTCCTTGCTGAATGACTTCTTCTTCTAACCGACGCTTTTCTTTTCTTAGTTGATGCCTCTCTGTTGTCAAGGACAATACTTTGCTTTCAAGATTCTGGATCCTAGTCAAGACGCTCGGCGGGACCTTGTCTGTATTCTTCTGGACTCTTGAGGTTACGGAGATATCTGCACACAAATCTTTTAAATGTTCATTTTCCTTTGTTAACTTCTCACAACGCTTCTGACCAGTGGCTATTTTCAACTTAGCGTCTTGCTTTTGTTGTTCCATTTCCTTCATTTGTGCTTCCAGGACTTTCATTTGTTCTGCCATTTGAGTTACAGAAGGGGAGTAATCTTCAACTTTCGTGCTTTCTGCAGGAATGTTGACGGGACCTTTCCTTGATTTTTTCCATGCTTCATACTCTGAGACAATGATTAGGATTGGTCCATCCTCACATTTTTCCATGCATTTCTAACTTCTTTTGCCAACAACTTGGTATTCTCACCATCCTCGTATCGGAAACAACATCCACCGAGTTGTTCTTCTCGTGGCACGGTTTGCATCCAACAAAGTTATCGTAAGGCTATGGTGGGTGTGTAGGATATGCACCCTCTCGGGCCCATCAAAGGAATATTTGGATAGTCACCACAACTATAAATGATATCTTGCCCCTGTTGACTTTCGTACCATGGGCATACCCACTTAAAAGAGTCTCTTTCCACTTTGTCAAACTCGCTCTTCCATTCCTCTTCATTAAGCTGTATTGTAGGGATGTTATGGAAGCCTCTTAGTGGATCTGAATGATGGTTGATATAGCCTTTTGCGTACATGTGAGTCATGACCCATACATAGAGTAACTGTGCACAACATCTGAGCTTCCCCTTTGGATGTTGCTGGTAAAATTCTAGAGTCAAAAGCGTTTCAGACAATACTACCGGCACGGGGTTTTTCTTTCTTTCAACTGTGAAGAACACGTCCATTGCTGCTTGATCTATCATGTCTAGTGCCGATGGAAATAGAACCAACCCATATATTGCTAGTGCCGATACCCTCTCAAAGGTTTCCCAGTCTTGTCGATCCATTAGTTTCCTCAAATGATTTTCAAGAAATTTTCGGGTCAACCCTCGCGAGTTTGAGTGCCCGGTCAAGTTCACTTCAATTTCAGGAAGCCCTAGTAACCCTGCTATGCTTGCAGTGGTCAAGTGTTGCCCCATGCAAAAGTACACGGCGGGATCTTTCTGCATTGGCAACCTTAACAGGCAAGCATATTCTTCAATGGTGGGTGTAATGTCCATGTTTGACAACTCGAAGCATCTGAGATGTGGGCTCCAATACCGACTTAGAGCACTCAAAGCAGTAGCTTGAACCGGTATGAAAATTAGGTCCAAGATCCCTCCATACTTCTTGGCGAAGCCTTTTCGATGTTCTTGAGGCAAAGATTGGCTCAACTCTTTCAGATTCTCTAATGAGTTCAAAATCACCCTGGAGCTCTTGGTGGCGGGAGCATTGCTAGTGTGTCTGACTTTTTCCATCTCTTGTTATCAAAGGTGTTATCTCTTACCAAATTATCTGTGCAAGGGAAATTTTATTTTATTAATAACATTTGGAAAGCAAAATTACTCATGCATGAGAGTGTACCAAAATGTATGGATGAATGACATATTGATGATGCATGACCTGAAATACTACATGCACGAGGATACAATGAATAAGAATGAGTGTAATAGAATGCATGAATGAATTGCATGTTAAGGTGTATGCAGAAGATCTTATGATGCATGAGATATAAATGTAATTATTCATGCTGCAGAAAAAAGGCAGAATGCGCTCCATTTTGTCCTACATAGGTCATATCCTAAAATTTGAACTCCTGATGTCAAGACCCTAGTTTGGTAGGCTGCTAATGGCATTTTATGTGCATGACTTTCAGGACAGATCTAGACCCCTAAACATATGGTCCCCGGATTACCCTCATCCAAAAGATAAGGATCCGAATCCACGAACCTCACCACAGGGACAAATAAGTCACAATATGGTAGTCCATGTACCAGTAGCAATCCAGCGAGAGAATCGGTTACTGTCTGGGACGCAAAAGCATCACAATAACATCACTGAAGCCCCTTCTAATCTCATGGCATTCCAAGACTCGGGTATAGAGCCCAAAAGTGTGTGCAACGTGTGATAGTGATGCATGTGATGGGAGCATACAAACCTTCACAAAAACCTACTAAAATAAAACTACCCCAAACCTGCAAAAAAGGAACAAACAACACCAATACAAAAGTTCTCTACCTTAAGGTTGCAAGAATATACAGAAGCAGTTATGAAAGCATTAAAAAAAGGAATAAAACAAAAAGGGTAAAACAAATATTTTCAAAGATGTTTAAAAAAAAATTTTGCACAACCAACTATGATAGGCCTGGCTCTCAAAAATCCCCAGCGGAGTCGCCAGCTGTCGCGACCGTCCCGTCCGGATGCCGCGAAAAAAGAAAGGTAAAAACAAGAGGAGTCGCCACTAAAATTTTTATTAGGAAAATCTTAGAAAACCCAATTATTTAAAGGTAAACTAGTCTAAGAAAAAAGAGAGATGAGTCCGGGAGTCGGTTACGAGTAGGGAAGGTGTTAGCATCCCACATTGCCCGTTTAAAAAACGGTACCTCAAGTTAATTGTGCAAAAACATTTTAATAACCTTTTAAATATTTAGTTTACCCCAAAAATTATTTACAAGAAAGAATTATTTTTAATTTTTAATATTTTAAATTTTTATTAATTTTTGTATTTTTAAATTTATTGTTTATAAAAAACTGAATGAGGTTGAACATGGCACATGAGTCCACAGGGTAACCTCAAATCTAAGGGACTGAACATGACACCGTGTCCATATAGCATCCCTAAAAATAGAAAAAAATTTAATTATTTTGATTAATTATTTTAACATAAAAAGAGACACAAAAAGAAAAATTTAGTTTTAGCTTGACAAGATGATTTATCTTGGTCCTACGTATTCCCGGATGCGATGGGAAACTCAAAGTCACGTAGTTCTTTTAAAATATTTGATTGGTTGGTTGATTTTAATTTTTGATAAATATTTGATTTTTGTTGTTTTTTTTTGTTTTAAAAAAAGGGATTTTATTTTAAGATAAATTCACCCTTGCACAAAGTCCAAGATAGCAGTGTTATACGATAAATCCTTACAATTCATGCGACATTTGAGGATGAATAAGTCCATACATCAACGTCGCAGATTGTTGCGTGAATTCAAAATATATTTTTATAAAATTAAATTGGGTAAAATTGGTTAAAAGTGTAAATTGAAAAAAAAACATTTATTATTTTTTACAAAAGGGAATTCACTCTTGCACGGGGTTAAAGATAGCGAAGTTGTACGATGAACCCTTACAATCCATACGACACTTGAGGATGAAAAAATCCATACATCAACGTCGTAGATTGTTGCGTGAATCCAAAAGATTTTATTTCATAAAAAAAGATTACTAAAATTTGTTAAAAGAACAAATTAAAAAAATGTCATCATTTTTTAACAAAAATGGAGTTCACTCATGCACAGGGTCCAAGATAGCAGTGCTATACGATAAACCCTTACAATGCATACGTCACTTGAGGATGAAAACTCATACATCAACATCATAGACATGTTGCGTGAACTCAAAAGGATCTTTTCAATAAAAGATTTTTCATTTTTACTTTTCCAAAGGATTTTTTAATTAAACAAAATAACTAATATTTTTTATAAAGAAATTTTTTTTCAGGAATTTTTAATGTTTTTGTTGCTTTGGCCCAAATAATTAAAATCTAAATAAATAAATAAATAAAATTTAAAACACACATAACCCAACATTCAGAAGCCCAAAACCCGACCCAAACCAACTAACAACTCACATAATATATAATAGTAAAATAAAATAACAAGAAGGGAATAAAGGCAGAAGCAGATCTGAAGCTCTTAAGCTTCTCGCCCATTACCAACACAGGGGACAAAAGAAGAGCTATGGTAGTAGTCCGTGGGGCGGTGCGCGACTGGACGGAGCGGAGAAGCGTTTGGTTGCACGGCAGCGAATCTCGATGATGGTGACAGGTTCGCAAGCGGTGGTTGATGGTGGAACAAGATGGATCTGTTGCGGCAAGGTGAGAACGGCAGCGGCTCTGTACAGATCTGATTCGGACTGAACCGTTTTGGATATGGTTCGAGTCTTAGGATGGGTAACGCGACGGAGAAGGAGCTTGGAGGTGGTTCAGTTGATAGCGATGGCGGAGACGGGCGCGATTGGACGGCACGGTGGTGCGGTTCTTCTTCCTGGAAGTTGCATTCTTCTTCTTCTCTATTGTTGTTTCTTTCCCTTTTTTTGTGTTTTTTCTTTATTTTTTTTTTGTTCTGGTTTTTTTGAAACAAAAATGGAGAAGAATACAGGAGAGAACTCTAGGTGTATTTTTTTGATTGATTTTTTCCGCTGATCAGAGCCAACCCCCCTCCTCTTGGTCACTGTTGAATGCCTAATTTATAGCACAAAAAATGAAGAAGATGACAAATCTTCTTGTTAGGCCAGCTGGTATGCGTACAAGTAATGGGGAGCAAATCAGTCTTTTCTCCCACCACTCTGTATGGCTGGTGCAAGGGTAGGGAGGGTGCCTCCCTTTTTAGTAAAAAAGTGAAAGAAAACAAGAAAGGGGAAATAAAACAAAATTGATCCATACTTGAAGGAGCAAAGTGAAAGCTAGCCCCTTTTTTTCAAATTTTTTTTACTTTTTATTATTATTATTTTTTATATTCTGATGACAAATCAGAAAAAAACAAAATTTTAATTGGGCTTGGATAATGGGCCAACAAGTCATTTGTAACAATAAAATAAAAATGGGCTACACTAATTCTATAATGGGCCAAGAATAAAAAAATCACTTTTTTTGCTTTATTTTTATCGTTTTTGTTTGTAATTTTTTTCAAAATATTAATAAAAACAAACGGACAAACTTAGGTGTTCACAAAGTTTTTTATTATATTATAAAAGAATTGGTTATTCCTTGCTTAAAGAGTAGTAAAATAATAAAATAGATTCATCATTAAAGTTTAATATTACACAACCAAATAATATAAATAGGTACATTCGACTTTCGAGTGCTCCATTAATGCCCAAAATTGATGCATCATTAAGGAACGTGGTTCATTAAAATTAGATATAGTCACCTGTAAGATAGTGAGAGTTCTCTTCAACCATTTCTAGAAGGTGGGTAGAGTTTGTTCACGATGATATTGTAGTTGGACATTATTTAATGAATTTATCAATTATCAACAAAAAAAAAGTCACATGTGTGAGTTTCTGTAGCGACTTTGGAATCTATTTAATTTATAAACATTTTCTATTAAATATCTATTTCATTTACTTTTAATCTTTTCTTGGTACAGATTAATGATTGTTAGAAAATGTATTTATGTATCTTAATATTTTTTTTTCTCTTGAAAATCAATTTGATTTATTTCTTTTCTTTTCTCATGCAATTTAACCATTCTTAGAAAATATATTAATACTTCATATTATTATTTTTATCTCTATTGAAAATCTATTTGATTTACTTCTCCTCTATTCCCGTGCAAGTTAATCATTTTAAGAAAATATATTAATCAACCATATATATTTTCTTCTGTCTTAGAAATTTATTTGATTTATTTCTTATATTCTTCCCGTGCAAGTGAACAATTCTTAGAAAATATATTTATCTATCATATTCATTTCTTTATTCTCTCTTGAAAATCAAACTGATTTAATTCTTCTCTTTTTCACTTGCAAGTGAACCAATTTCTAAATAGATAAATTTATCTGTTATATTATTTTTCTTTTTCTTTGTTGAAAATCTATATGATTTATTTATTCTCTCTCATACAAGTTAACCATTTTTAAAAAAATATTTATCTATCATATTAATTCTTTTATTCTCTCTTGAAAATATATTTTGATTTTTTTCTCCTCATTTCCCATGCAAATTAAACATTTTCACAAAAAATATATTTATTTATCATATTACTGTTTTTCGTATTTAAAAGAATAATTTGATTTATTTCTCCTCTTTTCAAATGCAAGTTAACCATTTTTTAGAAATTAGAGTGTAACAAAAAAAATATTAAAAAAATTAGAAAAAAAACCTTTAAAAAAATAGGAAAATAAAATTAATTATAAAAAAATATTTAAAATAATTAGGAAAAAAATTGTAAAAAAATTTAAAAATTTAATTTTAATAAAAAATATATTTTAAAAATTAGAAAAATAAAATTAATTATAAAAAAATTAGAAAAGAAATAGATTTTTAAAATATTTAAAAAGTTAAAAAAATTAATTAGAAAAAAATAAATTTTTTAAAAAATAGAAAAATAAAATTAACTATACAAAAATATATTTAAAAAAAATAAAAAAGTAAATTTAGGAAAAAAAAATTCAAACAAATTATGAAAAAAAATAATTAGGAAAATTTACATTTTATAGATTGTTAGTAACACATTATCTAATACTCTCTTTCGAATCCATTTAAAAAATAACATAACGAGATCCACATGAATTTTAACCAATTGAAAAGAGTGTATTGAAAAGAGATATTACAGAATGTGTTACCAGCGTTCCTCTTAAATTTTTGAATATTATATTGTTGACGCATGCCATTCAAAGATGAACACGGAGTCCGGTTCACACATATCAGAGAAATCATATCAATTGTCAATTTTTTTTTTGGAACAATATATCAACTGTCAATCGCCATTCAAATCAGATCCATATAACGAACACAAGAAAAACTTCTCCTAGACACCTAAAATGAATTTATTTTTAAATAAAATACATTTATTTTTAAATTATTTAAGGAGAATGCTAACAAGTGTCCTTAGGATATTGTTTAAGGAATCAAAAAATAAAAATTTATATGAAAAATGATGTATTTAACATTTCGAAGAGTTTGATATTTAGTTTTTTAATATGAATTTTTTTACGTGGATTCCTTACCCAATATTTTTAGGACATTCGTTTGCAAGACCCATTATTTAATACCTAAAAAAAAAGGTAAAATACGTTAAATTTTTTATACATTTTAAAAAATTAAAAACAAATATGTTTTCATTTATTCACTTTAAGTTTAAGATAAACTCATTCTTAAATACGTGGGCGATATGGTATTGAGTATTGACATTGGAATTTGAAGTGGATTCATGTCACACCAATTGCTTTTTCTTTTTTCAGTAAAGTCTTCTTTAGCTGTAATCGACTCGAATGCATGTCAGCACGCGTTCCACGCCCTTATTCTTTTGGATTTATTTAGCAAGTTCGGAGCGCCCATTAACTAATCATTAATCGTGGACTAATTTTTTTTTTTTTTTTTTGACAAAGTGGACTAAATATTACTACTATTATTATGTTTTTGATAATTTAACATTTTTTAGTTTAGTTTTTTTTATTTAATTTATTTTAAATGTTGGTTTTATCCTATACAGATGTTTAATGGATACTCACTAATAACATAAATTAAAACCAATAATTTTTCTTTTAAAAAAAAAATGGAACCAAAATAAATTTTAAGATTTCTTCAAAAAAAAAATTTAAGAAGGATAAAAACCAACAAATTTAATATTTAAAAAAACATATTTAAACTATTAATTGATCATTAATAAGTGAGTCAATTATTCATGAATATAAAAGAGTTGTATTATTTTATAGGCAAAATAGGTAAATTGGTCCCATACATTTATTTTATTTTTCAAATCGGTCTTATATGTTTTTTTTTTCCAAATCGGTCACATACGTTTTGAAACGTTTTCACGTTAGTCCTAACCGTTGCTTCATTGTTAATGCCGTTAGTTTAGAGTTTATCTGGCATCCAATAAGTCCTATACGTTTTTTAATTTTTTCAAATAAGTCTTATACGATTTTAAGTTTTTTCAAATAAGTCTTATACGTTGGATACAACCATGCGAAAGTTAACGGTGAAATAACGACATTAACGATGAAGTAACGGTCAGGACTAACATGAAAACATTTCAAAATGTATGAAATCGATTTGAAAAAAATACATATAGGACCAATTTAAAAAATAAAATAAACGTATGAGATCAATTTATCTATTTTACCTATTTGATACAAGACGAATACATGGAGTACTTGCGAAGAGAGATAGGAAATGCGAAATGGTAATCATTGGAAGAGAAAAAGTGGAAGACAAAGGAATCAACACAAGCTCATTCTTCAAAAGAATTGTACCAAAGTAACAAATTTAGTTTTGGTTAAATATATTTTTAATCCCATATTTTTTTACAAAAATTTGGTTTTAGTCTCCCGTTTGAAAAATATATTTTTTTAGTCCCTCTTTTTTAAAATGTGTCAGAATTGGTCGATATACCACACTTCCGTTTTAAAAACGAGGGGACTAAAACTGATTTTTTGTCAAAAATAAGGGACTAAAATGTGTGGTTTTAAAAAATGAGAGACTAAAAAAGTGTGATGTATGGATCACTTCTGACACATTTTAAAAAATGGTGGACTAAAATGTGTGATTTCCAAACAGGGGATTAAAACCAAAATTTTGTAAAAAATGAGGGATTAAAAATATATTTAACCATTTTTTTTATCCTTTAACATTTTTAAATAATAATTACTAAAAAGTAGGAACTAGGTATAATTGTATATATGTAATCCAAAAGTGAGTGTGAAATGCATCCTCTCATGAAAATTTCACATGACAAGTCATCATAACTCAGGCTCACAAATTCTAAGAAATTTTTATTTTTATTCCTAATGGTAGACAAGCATATGATGGGTAGGCCATCATCACGAGTTCAAATCTCATATATCTTGTTGAACGCATGTGAATGAAAGAAAAATATGAATTGTATATTGAAAATTATGAATTGAATACAATTACAAAGGCTGAAGTGTTTATATAACACCTCTGTGCCTGAGTACTTTGCATAAGCATAAAGAATGGTTCCATTTGGTAACTTAACAGAAATTGGAGAGATCAGTTTATGAGTAGTAAAGCATTCAATATAAGGGCAGATATGATCACTGGCTCCTGAATCTAGGATCCAAGTGAAGAAAGGGAAAATATAATTACCTGTCTTTGTGGCACCTGAAACCAAATGATGAGTGGCTTCTGATGTAGATAGCTTACTGACAGTATTGACTGCTGAATGAGAGTCTTGCTTGGAAGAATGCATCATCTGCAACAAGTATTGATATTCATCCTTTGAAAGAGAGAAAGAATGCTCATTGTGAGTAGGCTTAGCAGGAGTTGAAGGGTATTCAATCCTTGGAATGTCATTGGAAGTTGTTGCAGCCAATTGAGGAGAAGGGTTGGTATTTCTAGTGCGATACCCAGGAGGGAAGCCGTATTTGAAATAGCATGTATCGATGGTGTGATTGCTCCGATTACAATGAGTGCATAGCATTGGTGTCCTATTATTGTTGCGGCCCCTGCCTCTTCCTTGAGAGGAATTTCCGCGGCCTTGGGTAAAATTGGGGGCAGCTAGGGCTGTGGAATCAGGGATAATTGGGGGTTTTCGTTCTTGTTGAAGAACCATAGAATAGGTCTCACTAATCGATGGTAGGGGATTCATGATAAGAATTTGGCTACTAATAGGTTGATATGTTTCATTTAGTCCCTTCAAAAAACAAATAACATGTTCTTTGTCTTTGTAGAGTTGAACAGATTTGCTCAAATCACAGGTACAAGTATGAAGATAAGAACAAGAAGGGGTGGGGCGAAGAAATTCTAGTTCATCCCAAAGAATTTGCATATCAGTGAAGAAGGTAGATAAAGAACGCTCACCCTGTTTCATGGAATGGAGATCTTGGAGAAGATATGACATGCGAAAATGATTCCCGCGGGTGAAGCATATCTGAAGATTGAGCCACAAATCCCTAGCCGTGTCAAAGGAGGTCGTGCTCTGCAAAATTTGTGGTGATAAAGTTCGCATAATCCAAGAGACAACCATATGGTTGCATCGCTGCCAAGCATCGAAAAGGGGATCCGAAGTGGCAGGGGAAGAAAGAGAACCATTGATGAACTTGATCTTGTTTTTAGAAGAGAGAGCACGAATCATGGCACGACTCCAGTGATAATAGTTTTCACCATGGAGAGGTGGGGAAACAAGGACGTAATCTGGGTTTTCACCAGGGTGGAGGAAAAAAGGGGCTCGAAGGGTTTTGTGAAGGGTCGGTTGGTGGGGGTGGTGGAGGCAGTGGTGGGTTACGGCCAGAGCCATTGTCAGTCGTGGATCTTGGGCTGTCTGGTGGAGGTTCAGCCATGAGAGTATGAAAGAAGATAGAAGAAGATGATGATAATGCTGAAGCTTATTGATGAGAAAGAAGCTCTAATACCATATTGAATGTATGTGAATGAAAGAAAAATATGAATTGTATATTGAAAATTATGAATTGAATACAATTACAGAGATTGAAGTGTTTATATAACACATCTGGTTTCAAGAAAGGGAAATTGACTTAGTCAATAGGATAAGAGACTAAGTTTTAAGCTAAGATCCTAACTAACATATTGGATAAAAACATAATTATCTTTTAATCTAATATATGCCAACTTATTTGCATTTCAAATGGTAAGAAATATGCTTGTGAATTGCTAGTTGTTTTTTTTTTTTTTTTGAAAATGAATTAGTCAATAAAAGCGTAAATTGACTTATATATATACACACACCCTGTAACTACTGTAATAAAAAAAATTAACAAGGACCAATGTTTAATTTTTCGTCAAGATTATGAGGGTCTTCTTCCTCTAATTGATAGGTAAGGATGGAGAGGCAGCTTAAATAATTATTATATATTTCAATTGAAAAAAATATTTTTTAGAGTGAGATTCACTACAACATAATGTACTTTTAATGACAATTATTTTGGCCTTTAGTGGCAATAATAATGACCACTAAAATTTTTACCGGCATTTTATCAATTAACCGGCGTATCCGGTGTCGCTAAAAGCTTTCCCAACAATTGTTGAAAGTGCTGGTAAAGACCCAATTAATTGCCGCTAAAAGTCGGAATTTATAGTGACAATTATTGCCGGCAATTTTAATTGCCACTAAATGTGATATTTGAATTACCTTTTAAGTCCATTTACCAGCTTTTTCTTATTGTCGGTAAAAGTTCTAGTTGGCTTTTTACAACAATTACTATTACCAGGAAATGTTAAGATTATTTGTAGATCAAATTATGCATGACTTGATTAGCAAAAGTTTTAGTGATAATAATATTTGTTCCTAAAATACTTAAATCATGACACAAATGCTCCAAATAAACCATACTATAATTCATTTTAGCAAAACAAATGTAAAACATCTATAGTATTGATTGAAAGTAGCTGAAGCTAAAAAAAAATCCCAAAGGATAAGCTTGGATCCTTTAGACCTCTATATCAAAATGAAGATTTTCATAAAATAGATAAAACCATACTTTCTGGATATCACATTGTCATATTCAATATGAAACTTTTACACTTCCTTGTTTCATGAAGGAACTATGTATTTTGTTCCTTAAGATATGATACTCCGCAATTAGTACTGTAGTGAAGCAATTAGTAAAAAAAGCTTAAGGGTCCCTAACTTTAATATAAATAGAAGACTCTAGTATTGTATTCTGGAGCAGGGGCCGAAACCATGAAGATGAGGATTGTGCCACCACAATTCAATGCCACATACT
This sequence comes from Sophora flavescens, assembly GCA_030762895.1. Classification (NCBI taxonomy): domain Eukaryota; kingdom Viridiplantae; phylum Streptophyta; class Magnoliopsida; order Fabales; family Fabaceae; genus Sophora; species Sophora flavescens. Next base: position 5,284,570 of record CM061070.1, read on the forward strand.
TTAAGAATCTGCAAACAAGAGGGAAACAAAATAAGAAACCATTACAATAGAGCTTGAAATCTATGTTTCATGCATAAACAAATGTTCATGATAATCCTGTGTATAACCTTTATGTTTTCCCAGGAAAGAGTTATTTGCCCCAAACAGATATTTCCCCTGCAGTTTTTTTTTTTTTTTTTGGTAGATAGATATTTCTCCTGCAGTTGACTACATAAAAAGAATAACCAGAGAAAGTTAGAAATAAATAATAAATTGATAAAAAATTGAATACATCAGCCCCCAAAAAGACAATAAAAGGAGAAAAAAAGTAAACAATTGCACCATAGAACCTAATAGTTTGGCACTCAGCTTCTAAGACACTCCAAATGAGTTTCTCACTGTCAGTTGCAGGAGCATTCATGGATCCCACCTTTATGGAAGAAATTAATCCGCAACACATGGACTTAGAAATGAATGACAACAGAAAGAGAATGCTTTTGCTTGACAGAGGAAGGAAGCAAGGAATCACATGAATTATCAAAACAAAAACAGGAGGGGCAGTGAGCAACTGGTACAAATTGAAATGAACAGTTTCTATTGGATTATCTGATTCGTAACATGCTAAATATAAACAACTTAAAAATGTCTTGTAGCAGCAGAACATCAGACACTATTACGTATTGTTTTGATATTGATAAACGTTAAAAACCTAGACTTTCAAATCCCATTAACATGAAATTGATTTATTCTTCAGAAGAAATACCATACCAAGCAATGATGAGAATCCGGGTGTTCAGCATCCAACCTCAGTAACTGGTTTACAGCCTACAAGTAAAGATAGAGAACAAAACACATTTTCTGGTCTGGCATCATATTCTAAAATGATAAAGTGAAATATAAACTTAAGAAATGTAAAATGATTAATAAAAATAAATAATTTTTTAAATAAGCTGGCAGAATCAGCATAAAGTCACAACATGGAGTCCCCCATAAACTCTTGTACTGTGCTTAAAATGTATGGGAAGAAAGCCTACACTGTTAAGTGTTAACCCAAGTCATTTACTAGGCTGACAAAATGAATAACATGCTGGGCAAAAGAAGTTTCTGAGCTCCTCATTTAACATATTAATACCTGGAAGGCAAGCAAAATCTTCTGTTTTCTCATATATAATTGTCAAAGATAATCATTTGATATGTGTGGCCATAGTATCTAACAAAAGCAGAACCAATAAAGCACCTGACCTATTCGTTCTGGAAACTTGCCTCCAGTCCTTGCAACTCGGATAACCTAAGCAGCATATAGAGAACTCCCAACTAGGAAATAGTAAATCAGAGTATCCAATGCAATCATCCTTTTTTTTTATAAGCATCCAATGCAATCATCTTAATGTCAGTTAATTAAGTAAAATTCAATTTAATCAATGATTTAAAGCCAACCCCACTAATAAAAAGCAATCTGATTCAGCAAGCTCAACACCATTACACTCTCCATAGCAAAGATCAAACCAAATTGCACACACAGAAACACATGATCACATGGAGCACCAAAACAAAATCCCTTCATTGTGAAAATCTAGAAAAATGTGAAGATTGAGTGAAATAACTAACAAATACAACCAAAACATCATCCCCAAATAACTAATCTCTGAACTCTGTGGGGAATATCCTTATTACAACAGCAAGGTCACAAAAATTGCACATCTGAATTGACGGTTAGAGAACCAATACAACCAAGTGAACACCTCACATGATCCAGTTGCTTCTTCAAACATTCTTTACTAGAGATGTCTGCGTATGGAATTACTAACCTCGTATGGAATTCTTCAAACATTTCCTACAAGATCAATTAAAATTAAAAAAATAATAGAAATGGAAAGATCCAATTCGCACAGATCACATTGAATTCACATCAAAATGGATTCCATATGAACAAAGCAAAACCGAAAAAATAAAAATCACAACCGATTAATAACCACTTTCACTTGTTCGATTCTACACTATTTGGGACAAATTAAACGCGAGAATTGCAGGAAAAAACGAAGAATCAAAACCAAATAAAGAAACAGACTCTCTTTTTCTCAGCTTGAGATTTTGTATATCTCAAAGAGGAAAAAAAAAGTGAGGGTTTGTGGAATACCTGGTTAGGAAGCCATTAATGGAGGATTTTGAGAACTGAGAGTGTGTTAGACAGAAAGAGATTTGGGCGCTTCGGTCGTTTAATCAGAACGGAAGAGACACTTTCAGTGAAATAGAAAATACAGTCTCTAGACGTTCTTTTCAACACTTTCTCTTATTGCTTAAAATTCATCTGAAGTTTATTAATTCATGAGTATGATTTAAATTTTATAAGATCCACGTAAATTTCAATCAATACAATATAATATATTGTGTTAAAAAAATAGGTTGCTATCATTTCTCCGAGGATAATTGCCACATAAAAGAATTTATTACCGACTAATACTGACTAACCGCATAAGCTTTGGCGGGAGGAATGAATTAGAGGCAATTACTCTAATGCCATTGAATCAATGCCGCTAAAAACAAATTTTGCTACACTAATTGTCTCTTAGGTAAGAAAAAAGGGTAAATATACTCTTAGATTATAAAGGTATGTTAAAATCTATATTTACTTTATCAAATTAATGCAAAATCCAAAACAAAATATTGAGCTAAATAGGAATTAAGTTGATTTTATTTTTACTATAAAAAGATTGATTTCTGTAAAAACATAAATGAAAACAAGAATGCAGCTTGTTAGAATGAAACAATAATTTCTGTTATATACAAAAATAATTTCTATTATAATGTTAATCGTTTTTTAAGAATAAAATGATGATTTTTAACTTTTTTTTAATCGTGAAATAAAGTAAGAACATAAAAAATATAATATAAATACTCTTCTTGTCAAAAAATATATATAAATACTCTTCATAAAACTTACAGTTGTAAAAATTGTATAAATAAATCCATAACTATATCAATAAAGTTAATTATTTCCCTCAAAAAAAAAAAATTAAAGTTAATTATTATGTGCCATAAAATACTTACGATGTTTTACATTGATGAAGTGAATAGTATTCATCACTTCGAAATAACTAACCAACGTGTGTTGAAAAATTATTATTTTAATCCCTTCGAAAAAAAATTATTATTTTATGTCATTTGTCTTAAATTAAAACAATTAAGTAAACATCGAAATTTTATATAGATATTTTCTTTTTATATATAGAAAGTAAGGATAAGTTCAAAAGTCTGGAAATTCTATCCTATATAAACACAGCATTCATATCTCCAGCAAAAAAAAAAAACAGCATTCGTATCTCTTTAAAATAATAATTTTGTTTTAAACATAAACCTTAAAATAAAACAATAAATTCAATAATTATTACACCAAATATTAATTAAAAGAATAAAAATTAAATAAGAATGTAAATATTAGATTCTTCAAAGTGAATGAAATATATAATAAATAAGTAACCTTGTATTCATTCATTAAGATTTTAAAATACTTTTTGTAAAAAAAAATTAAAATACTTTAGCTAATAAAAATAAATATAGTTATATTTTTTATAATATACGTTTTAAAAGAGTTTTTTTTACCAAAATAAATATTCATTCGTTCAAATTGGTAAAATAGATCGAAAATAACACAAATTCAACATCGCTAAAAACCGAAAAGGATGAATCTGCGAACAAACTTACAACATCCAGGTTAATAGCATAACACGACAAAATGCCTATAAATGTAACAAAATCAAAGTGACCGGAATATCCATGTCTCTAGATCTGTAACGTTGTCGCCCAAATCTTGATTGAATCTTTAATGGATTGAAGCTGATTTGACAATCTGAACCAAACGAACACCACAACAAGATGCGAAACCAAACGACACCACAACAAGATGACGAACAAAACACTGCTGCACGCATGATAAAAATATGAAAAAAATATAAAATAAAAATCAGATCTATACGAAAAAATTACTTATTTAGATAAAAAAAAAAATTATTATACTCGTTTTAGAAGAGTTTTATCGTGAAAGCAATTTTTATGCAAAAAGAAGCAAAAGAAGAACAAGGCCGCAATATATCAATTGGCTTTTGCCCCACGTCACCTCTACTTGTCCAGCAGCTTAACCTAATTGGGGATTGATATCAATTCCTCCTATTTTGGCTTTTCCAGATATTTCTGATTTTTTTGGCCCATTCTATGGGTACGCCTGTTCTTCTACTCTGTTCGCTTTAGCCCCCACTTCTACCAATCACCAATCACCAATCACCAACCACACCAATAATTCCTCTGCCTCCTTCCCTTTCTTCTCAAAACCGTGTTCTCCAAACCTTTCTAGACATTAAAATATTGTCAACCCCCTCCGTTTGATATTTTTTTGATCCCTTTATATTTAAATCTCAACTTGACACATCTCCCTCCTCATCCCTTTATCTTCTCCCATATATCTCAAATTAAGAAAAGTAAAAGCTATATAACTTTATCCACAGATTCACCACACAAACCAATTTGCTTAACCCCAAACACTTTCTCTCTAAACCACCTTCAAATTCTTAGTTTTCTTTTCTTTTCTATATACACCAATATTACTTGTTCCTGCCAAAATCCGGTTATTCATCAATTACAAGTTATTCATATTTTCTTGTCCTTCTTGATCATCATATATGCACCATGAAGATTTTCAACCCCTCTGAATGCTTTCTTCGAAATGTTGTGTGTCCCTCGGACACCATATTCCTGAAAAACATCAATCTCTCCCATCTGGGTTTCTCCCATCTCTACCAATTCAGAATCTCCATTCTCTCTTGGCCCAATTAGCCATAACAACATAACTTTTGTTACATAAACTAAACTAAACCCTTCTCACACTACTTGTACAACATTTCTAATGGATCCACAACAACAACCAAGTACTAGTCCTATTCCTAGTCCTCCTCGAACCATAATCTTCAACAAATACGAGATGGGTCGTGTCCTCGGTCAAGGCAACTTCGCCAAAGTGCAGTACGGTAGAAACCTCATAACCAACGAGAGCGTAGCCATCAAAGTCATCAAGAAAGAGAAGCTGAAAAAGGAGAGGCTCGTGAAGCAGATAAAGCGCGAAGTCTCGGTGATGAGACTCGTGAGACACCCTCACATCGTTGAACTCAAAGAAGTTATGGCAACGAAAACAAAGATCTTCCTCGTAATGGAATACGTGAAAGGTGGCGAACTCTTCACGAAAGTAGCAAACGGGAAACTCAAAGAAGAAGCAGCAAGAAAGTACTTCCAGCAACTAATAAGCGCGGTTGATTTCTGTCACAGCCGTGGCGTCACGCACCGTGATTTGAAGCCAGAAAACTTGCTCTTAGACGAGAACGAAGACTTGAAAGTTTCTGACTTTGGTCTTTCTTCTTTGCCGGAACAACGTCGTTCTGATGGGTTGTTGTTGACACCGTGTGGCACACCAGCTTATGTTGCACCTGAGGTGTTGAAGAAAAAAGGGTACGATGGTTCAAAAGCTGATATTTGGTCTTGTGGGGTGATTCTATATGCTTTGCTTTGTGGGTATTTGCCTTTTCAAGGTGAGAATGTGATGAGGATTTATAGGAAGGCTTTTAGAGCTGAATATGAATTACCTGATTGGGTTTCAATTGAGGCCAAGAACTTGATTTCTAAACTCCTTGTTGCTGATCCTGAAAAGAGGTATTCAATACCTGATATCATGCAGGATCCTTGGTTTCAAATTGGGTTCATGACACCCATTGCTTTTTCAATGAAAGAATTATCATCTTTTGATGAAGACAACAAGATTGATTTCAATGATGATGATGATAGTATTGATGATGATGGTGATGAATTGGTGGGGGTAATGGCAAAACCTGCAAGACCATTTTACAATGCATTTGAGATTATTTCATCATTGTCTCATGGTTTTGATCTTAGGAACTTGTTTGAGACTAGGAAGAGGTCTCCTTCTATGTTCATATCAAAGTTTTCAGCTTCTGCTGTGTTGGCTAAGCTTGAGGGGGTGGCGAAGAAGCTTAACTTTAGGGTCACGGGGAAGAAGGAGTTCATGGTGACAATGCAGGGGAGTAGAGAGGGGAGGAAGGGGAAGCTGGCGATGACGGTGGAGGTGTTCGAGGTGGCGCCGGAGGTGGCGGTGGTGGAGTTCTCTAAGTCTTCAGGGGATACATTTGAGTACATTAAGTTCTGTGAGGAACAAGTTAGGCCTTCCCTCAAAGACATTGTTTGGAGCTGGCAGGGTGATAGTTAATATCATATCAGTAACTGCCAACATTAGCTGCTGTGGATTTTGGAGAGGACAAAACTTATGTATTGTTCTTTAGGTGCTTGTGGTGCTGTTTTTCAATAATGAATAACATGTGTAACAGTTGTTTTATATATAAACTATGACATATTCTGTTCTATTCTGGTTGAAAAATAATACTACAAATATCTATAGAACTGTAAATAAGTTTTATTGGAGGTTGAAAACACTGGGAAAAAAAATGAAGTGTTTCTTTTATATATAGTTCTTTCTAGTTTTCTATATGATTATGATTAAATATAGTTTGATTTAAAGTTACCAAATTTCATTTCATACTATGTTAGATTTGGAGTATGTGATGGTGTTTGTATTGAATACCGAAGAAAATCATCCCCCAAATTATGAAAAACTTGGTGCTTCCATAATTTTAGTCTTCTGATGAGTCCATTTCCATTGAACTTACTGAATATTAAGTATATATGATTGTTAGATAGTGTGGTCCAATGAGGTTTTTTATCATGGTTCATGCTGGGTCCCTTTTTGTTATTAGAAGTGTGATTTGGAGGGTAAACAAGGTACTAACAGATTTGTAAAGAGAGAATTGGAAGGCTCGGATTGGATTACTAATTGCCAGTTGTTGGCACTACGTGTTTTGATTGAAATTTTTCTTGGCACTTTTTGTTTTGCCAAATATATGATGAATTGGGAAAGGGGGTGAATTAAGGCTTTCGGCTTCTGAGTCCATTCATGTGAGGATTGGATCTAGATTTTGAAGTACTGTCCCCTGCTGTACAAGTCTTAGCCTAAACAAACTAGAAAACAATCAAAATAGGTTAAACTTCCAATTCTGTCCATTTTATGATTATCATCTTCTGTGGTGCCAATTGTAAAGAGCATTTTAATTTTGGACAACACTTACATACGGTTAAGAAAAACATGGAGGACTAAACTTTGGGATAGTACTATTTATACAGTTGGTACTGTTCTACACATAAAAATGTAATTATTTTTATTAAATATGTGTATTTTTGAGACAGATTGTAATAACTATGACATATTTTCAGTGAGAAACAGTAGCTAAAAAACTGCCAGTGGAGGAAGCATTATTAGCTGTCCCTTTTATCCAATATTGTAGATCAGAGAGTGGTGTTGCATCATGGGACCTCTACAGCTAAGAACATGCCATCAGCTGACTCGGATCATACTCAGTTTTATTATCAAATGAAATGAGGTTCCAATTGTCCTTAATTAAATAGTGTTTTGTTTTGTTTTGTTTCTTTTTTTAAAAAAGAAAAAATTAGAGCTCAGGATAATTATGATGCATCTATGATAATTAATGACTCAAGTTGTCTAGTTGCCTGTTGTTATCACCTTATCTCTATGATAATTATGATGCATCTTTTCACGGCCTGAGCCCCTCCTAAGTACCTAATTAATCCATGTATGCATGTATCAACATTGAAAATAAATATCAACGATCTATAATTTAATTCAGATGTTTAGTTCACTGTCATATGGTCAAGTTGTGAACTTTTTTTCTTCCCGTGAGGGAATAGTAAAATTAAAAAAATTGATTAATTGATTTATAAAACCAATATTTTAACCAACAAGATAACTAAGTTGAATATATAATTGAAATTAGATTATGACTCACATGGGATTGGTATAGTGAAATAGTGTGTGTTGTCTGAAGAATACAAGTTGGAAAAGAGAAGTCTCATTCAGGCGTCTATCAAAACTCAATGTGAAGCACGTATATTATATTATAATAATATTATTATTGTTGTGATAAGCCATACGAATGAGTTTATTGGAATTTGGAAATTAAAGTGGAAAAAGAAAAGGACACCAAATTTAGAAAATTCAATAAGTGTGGCAATCCCTCACGCCCATAAGATTGATTGATGTTTAATTGCATGTATAATGGTGTCTTTGATTTTCTGTTGGAAAAGAATTTAAATACATATTTGGTAAAAAAAAAATGTGTCGTGACATCAAGTTCCTTGAAGATCAACTTAAAAAAAAAATAGAGTATAATTTTTATGCACCGTCAGTGTAAAGATTTTTATACTGACAACCAATCAGAAATCATGGAATTGATGACTTTTAATATGGTTAAGATAAGAATCAAAGATTTATAATGGTTTATCAAATTTTGATTGGTTAATTGTATAAAAAAACTTTATAACGTCAATATATACAAATTAAATCCAAAAAAAAATGTGTCATGACATCAAGCTCCTTGAAGAGCAACTTTTAAAAAAATTATTCTAGATCTCCATCATTTACTTTTATTGTGATGGAAGAGATTCATGGAGGGGTATGTTTGTAACAGATCTTTTCGTCTGTTTTCACGCTTGCATCAGGATGGTACAACAGCAAGGGCTAATGGATTTTCAGGAGACTTGATTGGGCGCTGTTCTTGGAATTATATGGCATTGAAATGTGGGAAGTGCTCTTCTAATTTAGAAATGACAGTTTTTGTGTGGTAGCTGATTTTTAGAATATTATTACACATGTAATCAGGGGTCTTTTCTTGGTGATATTCTTTGTAATTGTTGGGGGTATTAGCTAGTGCTTCAACCAAGGGATTATTAGGTTTCTCTTGGTTGAAGATTTATCTTTGTTCTCCTTATGTAATGGATTTCCTTTTGTAATGGGGTTGAGCAGCCAGTGTGCTCTTTTAATAAAAGGGAGTTTATCAAAAAAAAATTGACCTACATAAATTTATTAAATAAGTCACATAACTTTCATTGAATTATAATGAAATGAATGGTGTCAACTTGAAATAATTTTGTTATGCTTTGTTTTCAATGATTTTGGCGAGAGGGAACTTGCGCATAGGGAAGTGGTGCATAAAATGGTGAGCTCGGTCGTTTGGATTGCAAAGAAATGCGGGAAGATGTAACTTTTTTGTGGGACGCGTAGTTAAATTAAAATCTCTCCCTCCTTGGCGAGAGAATGGAGAATCAGAGGGAAAAAAAAGAAAAAAGGAAGGGACAGTTTTGTCTTATAATTTTACACTATACACATATATTATTAAGGTTAAATATGTCATTACAATAAAACTTTTATTTTTCTTTCTCTTCCACTTCTTTCTTATTCCTTTCAATCCAAACAATCTAAAAATCTATTCATTTTTTTACTCATTTTCTCTTTTCACCTACTTCTCTCTTCCTTACTTCTCTTTTCATCCAAACAATGCGTTAAAGTTAATCTTGCAGTAACTTGATGCTCCCCGAAAAATATATGTATTTTTCTTATCACAAAAAATCAAACACACATTAATTAATTGAAAAATAAGTTAAAAGTTAAAAAGCAAACTAAAAATGGGCCAGTTGGCTGAAAGTTGGGATATTGTTTGATAAAAACCAATTGATTAACTAACTAATACGTGTAAAATGACGGAGTTGTAAGTTTATTTTAGAAATTTTGATATGAAGTCAGAAATTTTTTTTATAAATAAAGTTTAGATGGACACTGCAAGAAATTGTGCGATTAGCGACGGATATTAAGCGACGGCCTTAAAGCCGTCAGAAAAATTAACATTAGCGACGACTTTTTCCGTCACAAACCATAACGGTTGATGCTTAAAATTTTGCGATGACTTTTCTATTTTCCGACGGCATTTCCGTCGCAAAGTTTTAGTGCGTTTTTCCGCGGAAATTGAAGCGCCAATTTACAAAAAAAAAGGCCAATTAGTGACGGCTTAGTCGTCAGAAATTGAAACAGGGACTTTGTGACGGACTGGCTGTCGCAAAACTGGACACGTCAAAATGATTTGCGATGGATTAAGCCGTCAGAAACTGAAACAGTGACTTTGTAACGGACTGGCAGTCGCAAAAATAGACACAGGTAACGGGGCGTAACGCTAGCTAATTTTTTATTTGCGATGGATTTTACTTCGGAACCTCGCAAAGTGTGAATAAACCCTCAGCCCCACTCTTACTCTTCCTCATTTGTTTCGTCCCTGCTAGCTTGACCCACACCGCCTCCCTCTCTTCACTGTGTCGTATCCACCGTCGCGCCCACGCCTCCAACCATCACCCTCGACTTCCACCGCCGGCCTCGCCTCCCACTGCTGGCCAGTCCCTCACCGCCACCTCCACCTCCCACTGTCGCCCAGTCCCTCGCCTCCACCTCCCTCCCTTCGTTTCCGGTGGCATTTTCAAAAACAACCACCACCGCACGATGGTTCTCCGGCCTTCCCTCTTTCTCTTACTCTCTGTCACTATCGCACCACCACCTTCATTCTCTGCCAGTCCCTGAAGCTGTGAACGCTGTGTGAGAAAAGCAAGAGGGTAAGGTTTCTGTTTGTGCATAATTTTTGCTCATTTTGCATCATTAATTTTTGTTCCATATTTAATCTCATAATTGTTGCATATAATTGTTTATGAATTAGTTCTGAAGAGTCACGTTCTCAGAGAGTAAGAACGCAACTTTGAGGTTCAACAACAAGGGGAAAATCGCTTCCAAGCAAACAAAGCAAGACAAGGTATGTTTTTTCGTTAATTGAGAGAATGTTTGATTTTGATTTGATCGTTTTTTGGGTACACCTTGATGTGGAGATTATAATTGTTTTGGTGATATAATGCCTTTTGATTAATGTCTATAATCTGTTTGTTGAATCACCTAAATGCTTTTACGATGGAATGTGGTCATGTTATAGGTGTTTGGGTTAGTTTTCTTTTGATATTAATGGTTGAATTGGTGAGTAGCTTGAATCATAATATCTTCTTGTATTGAATAGACTATGAATTTTCTTTATTGTTTTTTGTGTATTTTTGACGGGATCATGATTTATTAAGGATGCTTGAGCAATTGGTTGGAAATCAATATATTTTGTTTTGAGTTGATTTTGCCATGGCATGATTTTCTCTTCTTTAATAGTATGAGTTGACGGGTTCTTTACTAACTACATTCTCTGTTTGAATATAGTTGATTTCATAGGTTGAATGATATGATTACATGATGTTAGGGTGATTCTGGTTGCTTTGTTCATGCTAAAAAAATGTGCCTTTTGAAGCGGTTGATTTTAGTTGTTTTTACATGCGCAAATATCGTGTCTTTTGAGCATGTTATTTTCATTGCAATTTCTTTAGCTTTTGACAATACTAAGATGGATGCTTTGATTGCCTTTGCTGCAAATCAAAACCATTTGTCTACTTGAAAGGAAATGAGAATCATTGATTTGTGCCTAGCTATTGGTTTATGAAACTATTTAGTTCACAATTTCTTTGTTTCTTTGGCTTTATTGGGTACGCACACATTGATCCAATTGATATATTTAGTTGAAGTCTCCAGAACTAATTTGCTGCTATACTTTCACTATTCAAGCATGTTTGATACCTTACAGACTGTTGACGCTACTGCGGATTATATTTAGGCCTTGTGTTTTTGGGTTTTTGATGTTGTGGTGTTGATGTAGTAAGTTCAACTTGATATAATGTTTGGGTTATTACTTTTCTATTATGGTATTGATGTAGTAATGACAAATATTATGGTTATCAATATTATATTAAATGATCATTATATCTTTCTGCTCTCTTTTGCCTATATATATTATGTTCAAAATTTAGATGGCAAATGTCCACATTTGATTTCATCAAATGATGAGTGCCAGTGATGGAAACTTAGATGGCAAATGTCAAAACTTTTGTGTTTTTTGATTGTTGTTGTGCATTGCGAATGTGCTATGAATTTTTGGTTTTGCATTGTGCAACATTGAGTTACTTGGTGCTCATATCTGGTTCTAGTAAGTTACGATATTTTTCTCGGTCTCTTTTTAGGTAAGTGTTTGAAGTTTTTTTTTTCAATTAATGTATAGGTGTGTATGCATGTTAATTTGTATATATGATTTTTAATTGTTAATTTGGTAATAATACTTGCTTGATTAAGGGGAATTTTGTGACAATATACTTCCTTTGTCACGTGGGTTCAATAAATTATGCTTACAAATAAACATTGGTCATGAATGGATTTTGTATGGATTTAGGGTATGATTAAATATAGATTTTTGTATGATTAGCATTTTTATATGATTAAGCATTTCACTATAGGTTTAAGGAAAAAATTAAAAATTGTCAATCAATATGTTCATGAAAATTAGATATAAAGAATGTTTTATTTTTCATAGCACTTATACAGGTGTTAAGTTTTATAGAACGTGATTAAAATTTTAAAAACTATTAAAATTTAATTCCTTTTATTCTTGTAATGTTGTTTTATGTTTTGTTTCAAGTATGTTAGGGATATTATAAATTGTCTTTAGCAAGAAAGATTTCTTTTCCAGATGAGTTGATTGTCGAGAAAAGTCTTAATTACCCGTTTGAGGTGCAATATTTTAGAGCACGTGTACTGCTGCAAGTCACATAGCTCTTGATATTGGACCTCGAATTTTCCAAGTGGGACAGTTTGAGAAAAAACTTATTCTTTACTAGTATAATAGCTATTCATTAATTCTTATGTGATATATCTGATGAAAATTCGGTCTGACGCATTACCATTTGTTCTTTGGGTACATACTTGATTGTGGTATCTCACCCCGGTCAAGTCATGTACTTGGAGACCAATGGGAAATGCTGCCGAAATTTTGTCAGATATGAGACATGAGAAGTGTTGAGTAACTATTATACTAGTGTTGAAAAAGTTTTTTCTTGAATGGGATAGGGCCATACCAAATAAAGAAAGGGAGCAGCTCTGCGAGGTGAAGCATTCATGTGTCATGTTTTGGATTTGCATCAGGGGTGGATTTGCCATGGACAGTGATCATCATCCTGATGGTGACAACGAGGAGAGTCATGGATATACACCGCCTATATCAGATGATAAGGAGATCGAGGTTATGTCTGATGGTCAAGTTATTGTTACCCCGACCGGTAACGGGTAAGAAATATCTCAAATAATGTTATTTTATTGTTGAGTGCAGATTTTATATGTATGTGAATTGATTGTTCTCCATGTTTTATTGATAAGGTTGATTCCATCGAGAAAATCCGTAGAGGCCGTCACGTATGCGGTTACATATCAGTTTGATCGGGCCTGGAAACATTGGAGTGAGCTTGAGGAACGGGATCGGGATCGATTCTTTACGGCTTTTACGGTATTTTGTACTTTTTAATTTACTTCCATTTTTTAGTTAGTTTTAATTTTTATTTAGTTTATTATTATCCTAAAAAATATTATATTCTCCTAATTTACAGGAGAAGGCTTCTTGGAGAGTAGAGCATTCCATTGACGTGGAGATAATTTTTCATCAAAAAGCGGGCAAACGCCTCTCCGAGTTGTTGACGAGATATCGAAACAAGGGAGAACGTCCAAAATGGTGTTTCCCACCCATTTGGGAGGAGCTATGTGCTTACTGGGCTACACCTGCCTTCAAGAAAAAATCCCCTAGGCAAAGCTCAACAGGGCCTCGGAAAAGGGTGGCAGCCTGCACACTGGCGGCAACAACAGTAAGCAGGAGCATGCTCGACGCCTTGTAAGTTCAAATATCATATTTTGTGAATTCATTTACATGTCTTTATATTTAGAATGTGCAACTTCAAATATCAACAAGCTTTTTTTGGTGCAGGCTAGGGAGCTTGGCCGTAACGTCAAGCCGGATGAGCTTCATGCCTGAAACCATACTAGGAAGGGCACTGACGAGTATGTAGATGAGCGCTCTAGACGCACTCTAGTGATTTACATGTCTCTTTGTTGGAAATTATTTTTATATTATATTTAAGAATTATGGTCATTTTGTATGATGATGTGAGTTAATTTTAATGACAGGCGGACTTGAAGTTGACACAGGCAAACACAAGAAGGGGGTTGAATTATGTTTGTTAATAATTTTCGAAAACAACCTTTTTCAAAGCTTATTTTCTCACACAAAGAATGAAAGACATAAGCACTCACAAAAAATGATCTTTTAAAAGATTAACAAAATCAAGTTCAAATCCCCACAGTTAGTAAAACAAATAAAACAGTAAGAGTTAAGGGATTAAAAGATTCACACAAGTGTTTTATCCTGGTTCACTCTCTTCCAACCAAGAGCTACATCAAGTCCCTTCGACTTGAAGGTCTTACTCCACTATTTTTTCAAATAGATTACAACAAGTATTCAACACCTCTCCAGACTACAAGTATTCCTTTCTTACCAAGCCTCTTCAGGCTCTAACTCTAACAAATAGAATGTATGCTTTTGATATTCTAACTCACTATGTGTGAAAATATGAAAGTTTAAGATCGGTTGAATATTACAACAATATTCAAACTAAAGAATACAGGTGTTTGCTCTTGAAAGAATGAAAAAATGAGAGATTGTAGATTGGCAAAAGTTTAGCTCGCAAAAGTTAAATTGAATTTCTCTGTTTTTTTTCAATGGTTGAGGTCTTCTATTTATAGTGACCTTCTTCTTCACTTGAAAAACTTCAACAGTTGTTTTGAATATATCCGTTTAGAGATAGCATTAAATGCATAATATCCATTGTGACTGATAGCTTGATCGTGGCCATTGTGAAATGTACTCTTGGTTATCACTTTTGCACGAAATGGAGGGTCACAACTCTGAGCAATTGCAACTTGAAAAACTGTTTTTTCTCCTTTGTGAAAATTCCAGTTATTCCAGTAGTAAAGGTGATAGGGTACAGATCGTTCTACATTTCCCCATTGTACTATGTTGCCTTTTGCATTTCCTTGATGGTATTATGTTTCTCTCACAAAGAAACAAAGCATTAAAACAGATAAAACAAATAGGAAGGACCAATATTCGTTTGAAAAAAATATCAATCATTTGAAATAAATATTTCTTTGCGGTCGGGGTAGCATTTACTTAGCTAGAGTGAGCATATGAGAACTTATAGGAAAAAGAGCTCGTCTACTTAAAATCTGCATCTACACGCTCATGGGTAAAACCAAGTCTATGGACTTACAGTTTTCTTTTCACTCGTCTACTGACGTGGCATATCCTCTCGTCTATCATCAAGTCTTTTGACTTGCTATATTTCGGTGAGTTATTTTTTATCCTCATCTACTGACGTGGCATTAGCGCTCGTCTGCTTCATTAAAACTAAAGTTCCCGTCTACTGAGAGTATTTTATTAACCGTCTACTCAAATATATTAAGTGAAAATATATACCAAACGTTTTGAGCAGCTCGCCTACATGAATGGACGCGGATTTACAATCTAAGTCCAAGCAGATATAAGGAAACTTATTCAAGGTTTCCATAACTTATATATTTTTAACATTCCTGCAAGACTAGATAAAGCATGTTAGATCTCAACTAAAACTTTGCTAAGCAAATTTAATCCTCTTTGTTAACTTCAAAACTCAGATTTATTAATTCAAATCACTTTGGTTCCAACAATCTCCCCTTTTTTGATGATGACAAAACCTAATTAAATTTGGGTAAGCAAAGTCTAAGAGAGCTTACAAAGCTCCCCCTAAGACAAAGCATTCACACTTAACATGAATAAAATATAAGACAGAAACTTAGCAGCACATATATTTATATCTTATCGGATCAGTTCAGTGATGTCGTGCGAATGCACGTGCGATTCCGGCAAGTGTACCGGACTGCCGTCAAGTAATAAAAGATATCGAACCCACAGAGACTGTGTTCTCGAATCGCAACTGAGTTTCAAAGTGATTAGATCTGGACAGTTTAAAAGAGGGTTTTGAAATTGGTTTTTGAATTGAAAGATAGATGAGCAGAGAACAATTAAAACAGAAAACAATTGTTTATGGGGTTTTTATCTAAAACGGATTCCTAGGGATTTGGGTTACCTTTGAGGCTGTTTATGTTGCTAACAGATTTACCTTTGTTGATTACCGAAATTGCCTTGAAGGCGAGTTTATCCTCTGATAGCTTAAGCTCCCTCTCGGGTTACAAAAGCCGTGCCCAATTGACCCGACCCCCCTACTCGTGGTAGTCGATCCCAGATTGGACCCTTTGCGTTCAGTGACAACTCGTTGCTCCTCGAGGGACGGCTTCTAACTCTCGTGATTTCAGTCCCAAGTCTGACTTCTATAGGTCCGACACCCAAGTTCACCGCTAGGTTCCTCCTTGAAATGTCTCGGTCATGCAAATAACCTAAGTTCACCGCTAGGTTCCTCCTTGGATCATTCACATCTCACAAACCAGTGGCTGCCGGGCTTTACGAGTGAATCACCCTAGAAATCCTAAGTTCACCTCTAGGTTCCTCCTTAGAACGTCTATGTCACGTAAATAAACGGTTGCCGAAATTTATGAGTGATTAACACACTAGAAATCAGATCTAAAACAACTATGAAATCAACAATGGTTTCAACATCAAATTAACATCATTTACATGCCTCGGGCAGAGCCCTAGTCCCTAGAAACTAAGCTACTACTCCAGTCTTGCCATGGAGATGACAAGCTGGGTTGACAACATAATAAAAATCAGAAAAGAGAAGAGAGGAGAAGAAGAGAAGAGATCCTAAATTTATGCCTAGAGTAGTTGCCCCCAAAGGTCTCATCATTCTATTCTCTGCCTGGTCCCTTATTTATAGAATTGGGCAGTTAGAGTCCTAATCCAACTCAAATTAGATCCAATTCTGTTACTTCTGAGCCAAGTAATACGCGTCACGGCCGTGATGGCTATCACGGCCTGGCCGTGACGGATTCTGCCTTGAAAATTCTTCACTGGTTGGTCTGTCATGGCCGTGATGCTCATCACGGCCTGGCCGTGGGACGCCATCACGGCCGTGATGGCCATCATGGCCTGGCCCCCGACAGCTTCTTCGACTTGTGGTGGTTTTGGGTCACGGCCGTGATGGCTATCACGGCTAGGCCGTGATGACTCGACTTGACCTTTGTTCTTTTTCAGTTATGCTCGATCATGGCCGTGATGGGCATCACGGCTAGGCCGTGATGGGCTCTGTTTGGCTCATTTTCTTCAGTTTTAAAGCTCCATCTTCATCCAAACTTCATCATGGTTGATCTTGAGCAATTTACCCTTGATATCTGCAAAACAACACACGAAAACCGCCTTACCCGTTCCAAAGGAAAATTAACCTAAAATCTAATAAAAATATGCCTAAACTACATGAAAATGCATGCAAAATTATGGACAAAGATGAGGTGGAATCACACTCATCAAATCACCCCAAGCTTAAAACTTTGCTTGTCCTCAAGCAATTACTCAGGCCATAAGATATAAATCATTCAAAGCATGAATAGTGAACCAAGAACCCTAGAAGCTAATCCAAGTAATAGGCATTTTTAATAAGCACTCAAGAGATAATCAATTTCTAGTCCAATTAGAAGCTTAGGTTTTTTTTTTTTTTTTTTTTCAAGTTCATGTCCTCACTGATTTGGGCACTCATCTCACCTCACTCAAGTGTTTTAGGGTTTATGACAATTCACTCCATTTCCTCAAGGAAAGTATTTTACCATAGGCTTGACCATTAACCAAATCTCCACTTTATTAATGAAAACACTTAAGAATCAAGAGGTCTTTTCCTTTGGTTGTAATGTGGCCATGGGATTTATTGTAAGGTGGGAAAATCAAGGAAAGGGAATTTCAAGAAGGCTAGACAGATTATCAAACATTACAAAGCATGACACCTTCTAAAATACCCCTTTTTGGGCTTTGGTTTACTTTTCCACCTTTCTTCCTTCATTTAATTTTTTTTTCTTTTTCTTTTCATTTCTCACTTTCTTTGTCATCCCCTTCTCCATTTTTTTTTCTTTGTTTATTTCATTTTTATTTGTTTGGAGAAGGGGAGATTTATAGCTCAAGAGAAATTACTTTCTAGCTTTTTCATCCCATACTTTTTCCAACTACCATTTTGCCCTTTTTGTAATACTTTAAAAGGTGCCATACCAAGCACTATTTATCAAATTAATTCAAGGTACCAAGAAAAGTATTTTTTCTTTAGGCTCAAAATTGGGCAACTAAGGGGTAGCATTTATCATTCAAAGCTCGGGAGACCGGAAAAATACCTAGTGCCTCAATCACTTCCAAAAATGTTTTCAGAAATTTTTAAGTTTTGAAATGGTTTCAAGTCAAGTTCTAGAAAATACAGTCCAAGAGGAATTAAATCACTCTATCACAAGAAATGGGGTAGATTTAGTGAATACCCCTTTTTGGCTCAAAATCTTACATTTAGTAGTTCATAAATCAGTGAGGAACGCAAGTTTAAGGGACCACATGCTAATTATCAACTATCAAATGACTATCTCAAGAATTTTTTTATTTTTAGCCATATCACAAGAATAATGAAAAATTGGGTTCAAAAATTCACTATCTCAATTCATTTGGCTCCAAGTTCTTACAATAGGATGCATGTTCTAAGTGAGGGGCAATCTAGAGAATGTGATCATACCAATCTATGCCTATGAGAATGCAATATGAATGCAACAATGCAAATGCAAAAATAAATACCCCTACCCCAAGCTTGATTACTTACATTGTTTCCAATGTAAATAATCAAGTCGGAGAGAGGAGAAAAATGGAACAACTTACCGAGTCGGTAGCGGGTGTTGGCTTCACATTCCAGTCAAAACTTGGGTAGAAATTGTATCACGGCCGTGAGGCTTATCACGGGCAGGCTGTGATCGTTTCTGATCCTCAGGAGTTGCCCTGTCACGGCCGTGATCTACATCACGGCTAGGCCGTGATGCTCTCTGGCCTTGGCATCCTACTCATCACGCCCGTGATGGTTGTCACGGCTAGGCCGTGATCATTTCTGTGCTCTTGTTTAGCTTATCACGGCCGTGACCACTGTCACGGCCAGGGCGTGATGGCCTCTGACTTTATCTTTTTTATGCTCTTCTTCTCTTTCTTAACCTGAAAACACTAGACAAACCTATTAATGATATTTTTGCCTCTTGATCTTCTCAAATTATTCAAGAGGTTAATTCAAAAACAAAAGGAAAAAGGGAAAGAAAACTTGGGTTGCCTCCCAAGAAGCGCTTATTTATGGTCTTAAGCTAGACCATGCTTCCTTAAATCAACCGGGGTCGGCTGGGCGTAGAGGTGCCGGAACATTTCTCTTCCAAGGAGCTCCTTCAAAAAGCCGTTTCTGCTCATACGACCAATAACGCTTCCGCTTTGCTCTTTTTTCTCGGAGCTTTCTAGCCTTCCTTCCTCCCGGCGGAAGTTTTGTTTCTGCATGGACAACAATCCCAACTTCACCACTGGGTGCATCTTCAACCATGCGTATCTTCGGGGTTGCTTCCATGCTAAGCTCTTTCTCTACCGCTGGAGTCTTTACATCAATTCTGCACACATGGCTCTCAAAAGGAGGGTTGTTACAAGAGTTAGTCAACTGAAAATTTACCCTACCTTCCTCTACATTTAGAGAGAGTTTGCCATTCCTTACGTCTATTAATGCTCCAGCGGTTGCCAAGAATGGCCTTCCTAAAATGATGGGAAATTTAGAATTCCCTTTCATATCCAATACCAGGAAGTCGGTAGGGATGAGAATTTTCCCTAACTTTACAGGAACATTCTCTAGTATGCCTAGAGGAGTCCTAGTTGAGCCATCCGCAATTTGTAAGGGGAATTTGAATGGTCTCAACTCTTTGCTTCCCAACCTTTCCATGATAGTGAGGGACATCAAGCTCGTGCTAGCCCCTAGGTCACATAAGGCTTGGTCAATTTGCAGTTGTTCAATCGAGCAAGCGATGGAGAAACTACCTGGGTCTTTCAGTTTAGTAGGCATTTTAGTCTCTACATCCACTTGCTTTTTCCTAACCAACCTTTGTGGGAAAGGTATCGGGGGTTGGTACGGTGGTGGAGGGACATATTTCGGTTCTGGCTCTTCTTTTTCGCTCGTGTCCTCCTCCGGTTCCACGTCCATTTCAGCTACCCCCACCCCAAGCTTATCATCCCTCAAGTGTATGACATTGCAATGCTCATTGGGATTTGCTTGGGTTGCCAGGAATGTACCCTTAGGTCTCGAGTACGTCTGCTGGTTTGTTGGGCAATTTGTGTTTCTAGCATCTTGTTATGAGTTGCTAAGTTGTCTACCTTAGATGCTAGATCTTTTATTGCCTCACTCACTGCTTCTTCCTTGTTGTCTAAACTCCTCATTCTGTTTTGTCTGAGTTTCGACAAAACTTTCAAATAAAGCCTCGAGTTTAGATCTTTGTACCTGAGGATACCCCGGTGCTGTTCTCTTATTACCTTGACCCTCTTGGAGCTTATGATTAAGCATGTTGCTGTAGTTGCCGTAGGAGAGGTAAGGGTTGTTCCTTCTTTGGTTGTAGGGATTTGGGGGAGCATAGTTGGGCAGCTTCGGGTTCGTATCATAGTAGTTGTTACAAGAGTTCACTTGCTCACCGGTTAGCTGGATCCATGTGGGCATCCCATCATGTCATGTCCCTGCATTCCACAAATCTCACAAACAAGGTTAGTAGCACCTAATGCACTCACATTAGCTCTTTCCAGCCGATCAAAACGTTTATTAAGTGAGTCTATCTTTGACATAATAAGATCTGTGCTATTTACCTCAAACTTACCCCCCGAAATCTTGTTCGGGTTATTACCTCTTTCGGATCCCCATTGGTGGTAGTTGGTGGCGACATTCTCGATGATGTTGAATGCCTCAGTGAGAGGCCTATTCATAAACGCTCCACCGGCTGCAGAATCTAGTGACACCTTCGAAGAGTAGTCCAATCCGTTATAGAAGGTGTGCACTATTAACCACCTCTCGAGTCCGTGATGTGGGCACGACTCCAGCAGTCCCTTGTATCGATCCCAAGCTTCCGATAATGATTCTCCGTCTTTCTGGAAGAAGCCGGTGATCTGGGTTCTTATGTAGGCCGTCTTGGATGGAGGGAAGAATTTCTCCAAGAACGCCTGCTCCAATTGGTCCCAAGTGGTCAAAGTGTTAGCGGGGATTTGCTTAAGCCAGGCCTTCGCCTTTCCAGTGAGAGATGAGGGGAACAATCTCAAACGCACAACATCGACTGAGGCTCCATGAATCCGGATTGCATCGGTGAACTCTAAAAATGTCTCTATGTGATCGGTCGGGTCCTCCGAAGGCAATCCTCCGAATTGATGTTGCCTAATCATGTTGATTAGCATAGGTGGTATGGTATAGTTTTCCGCCTCAATCTCTGGCCTTGCAATCCCAGTTCGCAAGCCTCTCGCATTTGGGGCTGCGTAGTCCTTCAAAGGTTTTGTATCCGGTTGATTCGCCATGAGTGGAACGGGACTCAACCTTTCTCCCTCTCTTTGTAGTCTTCTACGTCTGTGGAAGGTCCTCTCGATCTCCGGATCAATCTCACTAAGGCTCCCAAGACTTGGGGATCTTTGCATATAACACACAGAGAGATGGATACAATAGAAGGAAATGAATTTTTTTGATTTTTTTTTTAAATTTCAGAAATAAAAATCAAATAAAAAGAAGAGGTCCAAAAAAATCAATTCAAAATTTGAATTGAGATTCGAAAAGGCACAGTCCCCGGCAACGGCGCCAAAAACTTGATGTCGTGCGAATGCACGTGCGATTCCGGCAAGTGTACCGGACTGCCGTCAAGTAATAAAAGATATCGAACCCACAGAGACTGTGTTCTCGAATCGCAACTGAGTTTCAAAGTGATTAGATCTGGACAGTTTAAAAGAGGGTTTTGAAATTGGTTTTTGAATTGAAAGATAGATGAGCAGAGAATAATTAAAACAGAAAACAATTGTTTATGGGGTTTTTATCTAAAACGGATTCCTAGGGATTTGGGTTACCTTTGAGGCTGTTTATGTTGCTAACAGATTTACCTTTGTTGATTACCGAAATTGCCTTGAAGGCGAGTTTATCCTCTGATAGCTTAAGCTCCCTCTCGGGTTACAAAAGCCGTGCCCAATTGACCCGACCCCTACTCTCGTGGTAGTCGATCCCAGATTGGACCCTTTGCGTTCAGTGACAACTCGTTGCTCCTCGAGGGACGGCTTCTAACTCTCGTGATTTCAGTCCCAAGTCTGACTTCTATAGGTCCGACACCCAAGTTCACCACTAGGTTCCTCCTTGAAATGTCTCGGTCATGCAAATAACCTAAGTTCACCGCTAGGTTCCTCCTTGGATCATTCACATCTCACAAACCAGTGGCTGCCGGGCTTTACGAGTGAATCACCCTAGAAATCCTAAGTTCACCTCTAGGTTCCTCCTTAGAACGTCTATGTCACGTAAATAAACGGTTGCCGAAATTTATGAGTGATTAACACACTAGAAATCAGATCTAAAACAACTATGAAATCAACAATGGTTTCAACATCAAATTAACATCATTTACATGCCTCGGGCAGAGCCCTAGTCCCTAGAAACTAAGCTACTACTCCAGTCTTGCCATGGAGATGACAAGCTGGGTTGACAACATAATAAAAATCAGAAAAGAGAAGAGAGGAGAAGAAGAGAAGAGATCCTAAATTTATGCCTAGAGTAGTTGCCCCCAAAGGTCTCATCATTCTATTCTCTGCCTGGTCCCTTATTTATAGAATTGGGCAGTTAGAGTCCTAATCCAACTCAAATTAGATCCACTCGTTACTTCTGAGCCAAGTAATACGCGTCACGGCCGTGATGGCTATCACGGCCTGGCCGTGTGACGGATTCTCGCCTTGAAAATTCTTCACCTGGTTGGTCTGTCATGGCCGTGATGCTCATCACGGCCTGGCCGTGACGGCCATCACGGCCGTGATGGCCATCATGGCCTGGCCCCGACAGCCTTCCGACTTGTGGTGGTTTTGGGTCACGGCAGTGATGGCTATCACGGCTAGGCCGTGGACAGAACTACGACTTGACCTTTGTTCTTTTTCAGTTTTGCTCGATCATGGCCGTGATGGGCATCACGGCTAGGCCGTGATGGGCTCTGTTTGGCTCATTTTCTTCAGTTTTAAAGCTCCATCTTCATCCAAACTTCATCATGGTTGATCTTGAGCAATTTACCCTTGATATCTGCAAAACAACACACGAAAACCGCCTTACCCGTTCCAAAGGAAAATTAACCTAAAATCTAATAAAAATATGCCTAAACTACATGAAAATGCATGCAAAATTATGGACAAAGATGAGGTGGAATCACACTCATCATTCAGCTACTTATCAGTCAAAAGATAGTATCAGAGCATATAAGCTAATAAGATCATGCAGATGCAAACAAATATATACTTTCAAAAACTGACTTTTATAAATTTAATTCTCTATCCTTTCTCCCCCTTTTTTGTCATCAGACAAAAAGGTAAAAGGAGTGGACCATCATTGTCAATATAAAAGGAATAAAAGAAGACTAAGAAGAGGGTGGAGGTGGTGGAGGAGGGTTCTAGTTTGGTGGAGGTGGAGGAAGATGAGTTTGCAGATTCTGACTTTGTTGAAAACTTAGCATAATGCTCATCATTTAGTTCATCATGACATTTGTTGGAGCCAGGGCTTCTGCAACTTGCTCTCTCACTTGTTCCTTAACCTCAACCTTTATTCTTTCCTCTACAATTCATCCAATAATCTCTTCAAGGTTTGGAAGCAGTGAGGGCCTTGAACTTTCATCACTGTCTTGAGCATGTGCTTGACTTGGAACAATGTCTAGAGCTTTGGAAGTTTGAGGGTGCTCGTTAGGATGAATGACAGTCAGAGCCATTGGCTGAGATGAGTGTTTCTCAGAAGTGCTTGGTCTAGGAACAGACTCAGCAACTTCCTCAACCTCAACAACTGGTTGAACAAAGTCAACATCCATAGCAGGGTCTTCCATTATTATTTCCACATCAGTGTGCTCTGAAGGTGGAGATGGTGGAGGTGAGTCAGCAAGAGTAAGAATAGGTGGGGGCAGCTCTTTGGCCTAGTGGACATGATCTTCTTCAAAAACAGGACTGGTGACAGGTAGTCCCAGAATGTCCTTGTAAATGAAGAATCTGTAATATGAGAGTCCACTCTTTCCTCTGAATTTTGGAATGAGTCTTTTCTCTTCAATACTCAGACTAGAAGAGGAAGCTTCCTGTGCACATTCCACATATTCTGTTCTGAATGTAGCAGGCGGTGTTAACAGCTTCAGCCCAGAAGTGCCTAGGGACAGAGTTGTCATTGAGCATTGTTCTAGCCATATCTTGAAGAGATCTATTCTTTCTCTCTACCGCACCATTTTGCTGTGGCATTCTAGGTATTGAGAAGTTATGAAGAATATCACTTGCTTCACAGAACTTATGAAGTAGCTCATTTTCAAACTCTCCCCGATGGACACTTCTGATTGAAGTGATACACATGCCTTTTTCATTCTGTACACGTTTGCAGAATATAGAAAAGACCTTGAAAGACTCTTCCTTGTGAGCTAGGAACATAACCCATGTCCATCTAGTGTAGTCGTCTACAATGACTAGACCATATTTCTTACCACTGACAGAAGCAATCCTTGTTGGACCAAAGAGATCAAGGTGTAGCAAATCTAGTGGTCTATTGGTACCAACAACATTCTTAGATTCAAAAGAACCCTTGACTTGTTTTCCCTTTTGACATGCATCACAAAGAGCATCAGATTTGTAGTTAAGGTATGGTAGCCCTCTCACGAGGTTATACTTATTTAGCTTTGAGATTAATCTCAAGCTTGTATGACCTAGCCTTTTGTGCCAAATCCATCGCTCATCTTCAATGGACACTAGACATGAGACACTTTGAGTTGAGAGGTCCTCCAAGTTAATTTTATACAAATTGTTTTGCCTCTTAGCAGTGAATAAAAGTGATCCATCATTTTTCTTGACATTACACATGTTCTTATCAAAAGAAGCAGCATATCCACTGTCACCTAATTGACTTATACTCAGCAGATTATGTTTTAAACCATTAACCAAAAGAACATTATCAATGGAGGGAAAATGATGTTTACTAATTTTACCTATACCAATGATCTTCCCTTTTTGGTTTCCTCCAAAAGTAACCCAACCTCCATCTTTGTGTCTAAGGTCTTGGAACATACACTTTTCTCCCGTCATGTGACGTGAGCACCCACTGTCCAAGTACCAAGATGTTTGTTTCTTTTCTGTTGTTAAGCAAATCTGCAACAGGTATTATCTTATCTTTAGGTACCCAAACTGACTTGGGTCCTGTCTTGTTAGTTTTCTCTGGACGAGAATGATTAGCAAGTTTATTATGTATGTATCTAGATGTAACATGACCACTTTTTCCACACACTTTGAAAAAGGTGTTGGACGGGCTTGACTTAGTTTTAGCATGTTTATCTGGAACTTTTGAAGCTCTATGCTGTGCATGTGGTTTTGACATTTTGTGAGATATTTCATGCTTCTCCTTGTCACACCCGAGGCCAAATTTATCATAAGACGATCTAGAGTACCTTAAAATGAGACTGAGCTTATCTGAGCCACCTACAAACTTTGACAGAGTGTCTGTCAAATACATAACATCTTGTTTCAGTTTTACAACTGCACAAGAAACATCAGGCTCATACTCAAGTTTGTCAGTTAGACTGACATTCTCTTATTTTAGTTTGTCATTTTCATCTTTAAGGTTTTGTTTTTCCATGAAAACCTTATCATATTCTTTTGATAGTTTTGTAAACTTCTTTTTGAGACTTCTATACTCATGAGACAGTATAGACGACTCATGCAACAATTCATCAAATGCATTTTGAAGAGTGGACCGGTCAGAGTCCATTACCTCAGCCTCAGTGTATTCACTTTCTGATGTCGTGTCAGCCATGAGACAGATATTTACCTCTTCTTCAGCTTCATCTTCTTCATCAGATGAGGATAGATTCAGATCCTTCCAAGTAGCCAACAAACCCTTCTTCTTTTTGAGGAACTTCTTTTTGTCCTTCAGATCAGGGCAATCAGCTTTGTAATGACCAGGCTTCTTGCATTCAAAGCACAAGGGTGTACCTTTTTCCTTGGAGTCTGACTTCTCCTTGGAAAACTTTTTGTTGAACTTTTTCCTCCTGAAGCCACCTTTCTTTCTCCACATGTGTTGAATCTTTCTGGAGATGAAAGATATTTCATCTTCATCTGATCCGTCATCACTATCTGAAGTTCCAGCATCATCTGAAGATTCAATAGCTTTGAGAACTTTTGATGAACTCGCTTTCTTTGCCTTTAGGGTAATAGACTTTCCTTTTCTGGAGTTGTCTTCTTCATTCAGTTTAGGTTCATGAACTTTGAGAGATCCAAGAAGCTCTTCTAGAGAAAGAGTATTCAGGTTCTTAGCTTCATGAATAGCAGTAACTTTGGGTCTCCATTGCTTAGATAAACTTCTCAGAATCTTTCTAACATGGTCTCTATTTTCATATGTTTTTCCGAGAGATCTGAGACTGTTGGTGATAGTTTGAAATCTTCCAACATCTGATCTATTGTTTCATGGTCAGCCATTTTAAATAGTTCATACTGGTGAACCAGCATGCTTATCTTTGATTCCTTTAATTGAGATGAATCCTCATGAGCTAGGGCAAGAGTATCCCAGATTTCTTTAGCAATGTTGCAGCTATGAACCTTATCATGTTCAGATCAAGTGATGTCACACATGAGATAGTGCTTAGCTTTTAGATTGAGCTGATATTGATTTTTCTGCTCTTGAGTCCATTGGGCTCTAGGGACAACAGCTCCAGCTTCACCTCTTGGCTCTGTGTAGACGGTTTCAATCAGCTCCCAAATATCTACGTTATGTGCATCCAAGAAGGTCATCATCTTCTTCTTCCAGTAGTCATAATTAGTTCCATCGAAGAGAGGAGATCTGTTGATAGCTTGTCCTTCTGCATCCATGGTTGTTGGATCGTACTTCCTCAACACTTGTTAGATGCTCAACCCTTTTGAGGCTGAGCTCTGATACTAAGTGAAGTTGACACGGGCAAACACAAGAGGAGGGGGGGGGGGGGGTGAATTGTGTTTGTTAATAATTTTCAAAAACAACATTTTTCAAATCTTATTTTCTCATACAAAGAATGAAAGACAGAAGCACACACGGAAAATGATCTTTTAAAAGATTAACAAAATCAAGTTCAAATCCCCACAGTCAGTAAAACAATTAAAACAGTAAGAGTTAAGGGATTAGAAGATTCACGGAAGTGTTTTATCCTGGTTCACTCTCTTCCAACCAAGAACTACATCCAGTCATTTTGACTTGAAGGTTTTACTCCACTATTTTTCCAAATAGATTACAACAAGTATTCAACACCTCTCCAGGCTACAAGTATTTATTTCTTACCAAGCCTCTTCAAGCTCTAACTCTAACAAAGAGATTGTTTGCTTTTGATCTTCTAACTCACTATTTGTGAGGATATGAAAGTTTAAGATCGGTTGAATATTACAACAATATTCAAACTAAAGAATACAGACTTTTGCTCCTGAATGAATGAAAAAAATGAGAGATTGTAGATTGGCAAAAGTTCATCTCACAAAAGTTAAATTGAATTTCTCTCTATTTTATTTTATTTTCCATAGTTGAGGTCTACTATTTATACTGACATTCTTCTTCACTTGAAAAACTTCAATGGTTGTTTTGAATATACCCGTTTAGAGATAGCATTAAATGCATAATATCTGTTGTGACTGATAGCTTGATCGTGGCCATTGTGAAATGTACTCTTAGTTATCACTTTTGCACGAAATGGAGGGTCACGCCTCTGAGCAATTGCAACTTGAAAAGCTTTCTTTTCTCCTTTGTGAAAATTCCAGCTATTCCAGCAGTAAAGGTGACAGGGTACAGATCGTTTTGCATTTCCCCGTTGTACTATGTTGCTTTTTGCATTTCCTTGATGATACTACGTTTCTCTCACAAAGAAACAAAGCATTAAAACAGATAAAACAAATAGGAAGGACCAATATTCGTTTGAAATAAATATCGATCATTTGAAATAAATATTTCTTTGTGGTCGGGGTAGCATTTACTTAGCTAGACTGAGCATATGAGAACTTATAGGAAAAAGAGCTCGTCTACTTAAAATCTACGTCTACACGTTCATGGGTAAAACCAAGTCTATGGACTTGCAGTTTTCTTTTCGCTCGTCTACTGACGTGGCTTATCCTCTTGTCTATCATCAAGCCTTTGGACTTGCTATATTTCACTAAGTTATTTTTTATCGCCGTTTACTGACGTGGCATTAAAGATCGTCTGCTTCATTAAAACTAAAGTTCTCATCCACTGAGAGTATTTTATTAACCGTCTACTCAAATATATTAAGTGAAAATATATACCAAACGTTTTGAGCAGCTCGTCTACATGAATTGACGCGGATTCGCAATCTAAGTCCAAGCAGATATAAGTAAACTTATTCAAGGTTTCCATAACTTATATATTTTTGATATTCCTGCAAGACTAGATAAAGCATGTTAGATCTCAACTAAAACTTTGCTAAACAAATTTAATCCTCTTTGTTAACATCAAAACTCAGATTTATTAATCCAAATAACTTTGGTTCCAACATGATTATCAGGTTAAGTTATCTCAGGTTCGGTCTTAGGCAGCCTCATCTTCCCCTACCACCACACTTGACCCAGAGGTGGAAGCCCAAATAAAGTTGCAGACATGGGTCGAGGTTGCTGGCCGCAAGAAAAAGGGTCGCATATACGGTATGGGAGACCTCACCGGCAACTATCGACGCGGGTGCACCAGCTTCTTCACTCAACAGAGTCGAGCATCGTTCGGTAGGACCCGCCAGTCTCAGGAGTCTGCGGAGAGGGTCGAGATGGGACAAAGACTGGCAGCTCAGGATGAGATCAATCGGCAGCTGGTTACTCGACAGACACAGATTATGGAGCAGATACAGATGATGGCAGCTGCAAAGAGAGAGCTCATGATGCGTTTAGGAACCAGTACCCCTCAGCCACAATCGCAGCAGGACCAGCACCTTCACAGCACCCCTCAGCCACAGCCGTCATCGTCCCAGCCGCCACCATCCTAGCCTGAGGGTCATCGGCAGACCAGTGATGAGGAGGATCAATCCTTCACACTCTGTCAAAACAATTTGCTTTTAGTTATGAATTTCATTTATCATTTAAAATTATTATTCATTTATCATTTAAAATTATTATTTATTTATTTATTTATTTATCATATTATAGCCTAAATTATAATTAATATAAAAACTAACTAAAGTTTATATTAGTTTTGAATTTTATATTAAATATTAAATAATTGATTAAAAATAATTAATATTTTAAATAATTAATTAATAAAAAATTAATTAATTAAATTATTATGTTTTATAAAAAATGTGTTGTAATTTGCGACCGCTAAGTCGTCGCTAATGTTTAACAATTTGTGACGGCCAGGCCGTCGCTAATGTTTGTTGATTTTAATTACGCTGTTTAACCGGTTCAAATATAATTAATTATATTTTAATCTTAGAGTTAGAAAGTGATTTTAAAAAAAAAATCATAAAATAATATTCATAGCCTCTTTTATGTTTGAAGGTTACGGTGAAATTTTGGGTTTAAAACTCAAACGGAAATTCATCTGCGATTTTACTGACAATATAATTTTATACCGGCAGAAAACCCTAATTTGACCCGAAACTGAAATTTGTAGATTTTTTATATTATATCCGTGAGGAACCCTACTTTCCAAATTTCTGATCATAAATAAAATATTTTGTTTATTCGGACGAATTTTGATAAAAGTTCGAACGAAAAACAGTCGGTGTTTTAACTGACAGTAAGATTTTAATGACCAGAAAACCTAATTTTGACTCGTGAACGAAATGGTTTGTGTTTAAAACATATTTTCAATGGGTTTGGTTATTTTGAAAATTTTCGAACGAAAAACAGACAGAAACCCTAATAGGGAAACTGAAGGAGTCGAAAACGGAACCGCAGAGACCTGTCAAGAGATCGGGACAACGAGTCATACGTGATGACTCATGGAGGATGAGTCACCAAGCATTTATGAGCGTTAAATGCTGGTAATAATGACTTTTAGGTAAAATGACCAAAATGCCCCCAAGCTTTCGCGGTTATTAACAAGACACATCTACGCACTCTTCACCACTCATTTTACATGGTTGTAAACCTCCCACATCTCCTCAATTTCGTGCAGCCATATATACTAAACCATACCTATTTTTGCTTTCGTTTCATCATTTTCCTCTCAAAAACCGAAATCGGGTAAATAACGGAGCTGCGTATGGGATTTCCGGGAACCGCTAATGGATGGGATCGATGAGTTACCGATGAATCATTAGATGTGGTCCAAAATCAGCCACACCACTCAAATAATATGAGCCACATGATTTTTAACCCTAGTTAGTAGCATAACCCTAGTTAAGTTAACTATTAACTATGGTTAAGCTTATATTAATTAAATATTCACAAAACCCATTAAACTAATTCCTACGAACCAAACAAGGCCTAAGATATAGCCTATATATACTCCAAAATCGCAGCCCCTTCACTCACTCCTTCATTCTCTTCATCTCTTCCATTTCTTCATTTTCTTCACAAAAACTCCATTTTCAATCTTCAAAAGCTCTAAGTGCTTTCAAGTGAAACTTGCAAGGATCATCATCTATTCTTACTCCATCTTCTTAACTTAGGTAACATGATCATATCCTTCCATTCTTAAGCTTTTGTTCTTCATATTTCACGAGTTTCCATTTCTAGATCTAGAACTTGTAATAATTCTAGAAAATTGTAGAAAAATCATAAAAATGTGAAACCAATTTCTAGGATCTAGATATGATCCCTAATTTCATTATCCAAAAGCATGTGATCAAAGTCATTTTCCTTCCCTATTAACCATTAGTGGCCAAACCTATGTAGGAAAATGGGTATGGTGTTTTGTTGTTTGTTTTGAAAGTTAGTACTTGACTTAAGTTCTATAATACTTGTATAGTTTAAATCCAAGAGCTTAGGTTCAACAAAAATCCCTAGCTTAAATTCCTATAAATGGCCGAAACCCTAATCCTAGAGGTTAGAGGATTTTGTTCCAAACTTTAGTCTTGTAATAATAGTTAAGACTCTAGTAACTAAGATCCAAAAGATGGCATTAAGAAAATAACCCTAAACCTATTTTCTTAGTCTTGGCCGAACCTAGCCCTAAAGTGTCATAGATAGATTTTGTTTGATTAATTATAGTTATGTTGTTTGGTTCAAGGTGAAACTATTAAGCTGTGGTGTGATAGCGAGGAACGTCGAGTTCGGGATTTCGGTGCTAACTCGGGGGTGGGGGAAAGGATCACTCTGTCGTTGGAATCGATAAGTAGTATATTTTATAATAATTGTGTAGGGCGACCTAAACCCTACTAGTAGTCGAGTAATAGACAAGACCAAAATCATATTGGAAACCTTTTCTGTAAAACTAATGGTGATTCGGGGATTGTAGGTTTATCGACGTTAGGATGATTTTATCTTATCTGAGGTTGATTGAATTTATTATTATTATTGAATTGCTTATGTGATATTTTGTGGTATTTGAATAATTATGATATTGTGTCATGCATGATCTGTCTGGTTTTAATATTGTGCTTAGTGGATTTTAGGCAAAGATATATGTTGTTCGAGAGATAATTGTTTGTTGGTGAGGATAAATGGTGATTTAGAGGTGCCTAGCCTAAACTAATTATTTCAAAGAGGAGTGGTGACAATAGAATCCCTCAAAACCTCTCTATTTGGCGTGGGTAATTATTTGAATTAGTGTGATTTTTTGTATGAATTGATGTGATTACATGCTATGTTTGATTGGTTTGTTCACATGTCTTGGCTTGCTTGTTTTGTTTGAATTGATACATTTATATGTGAGAATGTGTTATAATATGATGATAATTGAATCGCTTTGTTTGGAAATGCCGAAGGTTTGAGGAGGGACTCTGACATGAACTGCAGAGGGCTATAGTATCTCTCGATATCCAGAGTTTCCCGGAGCTTGTGGAGAGATGCAATGTCATAGAAAGCATAGATCTGAGGCAAGATGCTGAGCAGAGGCAGCAGAGGAGTGGAGGTCTTATTCAATCAGGTCTCCAACGGAGAGAAGGTAGTGGTTCTCAAGAGAAACAAGGACCATATGCCAGACAATTGCAAACAGTGGTACCAGCACCAGTAGCTACCACACAGGTGGTCGGAACGGGCCAGCAACAACAAGGCTTAGTTTGTTTCAGATGCGGAGGACCGCATCATGTTAGAAATTACAGGGAGGGATCTGGCTGTTTCAACTGTGGGGAACCGGGTCATTATGCTCGTGATTGTAGATAGAGAGGTATGCAGCAGCCGATAGCTGGGGATAGAGAAGCTGGAGGTTATAGAGGGGGAATTAGGAGAGAAGTTCCAGCAACAGGTCAGCAAATGGCTAGACCTCAAGCTGCTGGGAGAGTGTTTACCATAAAGGGAGTTGAATCCTCTCACCTTGTAGATCTCATAGAAGGTATGTGTAATTTGGATATAATACGTAATTATGGAATTTCATGTAGTGATGGATTGTTTAGAAGATAAATAGAATGATATAAGGATGAATTCTATTATGAAGTTACCGCTATCATTTAAGGGAAGACAGCGATGAGAAACACGATGTAGGATCTTTAGATTAAGAAACATTTGTAAGACGTTACCCAGTTTAAGTTGAGAAATTCCAAGGACGATTTTTTTTTTATAGAGGGGTAGTAATGTAACAGCAAGATTTTTAATTACGCTGTTTAACCGGTTAAAATATAATTAATTATATTTTAATCTTAGAGTTAGAAAGTGATTTTAAAATAAAAATAATAAAATCATATTCATAGTCTTTCTTATGGTAGAAGGTTATGGTGAAATTTTGGGTTTAAAACTCAGACGGAAACCGGTATGCGTTTTTACTGACAGTATAATTTTATACCTGCAGAAAAACCTAATTTGACCTGTAACTGAAAATTGTAGATTTTTTATATTATGTACGTGAGGAATCCTACTTTCCAAATTTCTGATCAGAAATAAAATATTTTGTTTATTTAGACGAATTATGGTAAAAGTTCGTACGGAAAACAGCCGGTGTTTTCACTGACAGTAAGATTTTAATGATCATAAAACCTAATTTTGACTCATGAACGAATGGTTTATGTTTAAAACATATTTCCAATGGGTTTGGTTATTTTGAAAATTTTTGATCGAAAAACAGACAGAAACCCTAATCGATAAAACGACGGAGTCGAAAACGGAACTGCAGAGACCCGTCAAGAGATCGGGACGAGTCATATGTGTTGACTCATGGAGGATGAGTCACCAAGCATTTATGAGAATTAAATGCTAGTAATAATGACTTTTAGGTAAAATGACCAAAATACCCCCAAGCTTTCGCGGTTATTAATAAGACACATCTACGCACTCTTAACCATTCATTTTACATGGTTGTATACCTCCCACATCTCCTCAATTTCGTTCAGCCATATATACTAAACCATACCTATTTTTGCTTTCGTTTCATCATTTTCCTCTCAAAAACCGAAATCAGGTTAATGACGGAGCTGCGTACGGTATTTCCGGGAACCACTAATGGATGGTATCGATGAGTCATAGATGACTCATTAGATGTGGCCCAAAATCAGTCACACCACTCAAATAATATTAGCCACATGAATTTTAACCCTAGTTAGTAACATAACCCTAGTTAAGTTAACTATTAACTATGGTTAAGCTTGTATTAATTAAATATTCACAAAACCCATTAAACCAATTCCTAAGAACCAAAGAAGGCCTAAGATATAGCCTATATATACTCCAAAACCGCAGCCCCTTCACTCACTCCTTCATTCTCTTCATCTCTTCCATTTCTTCTTCATTTTCTTCACAAAAACTCCATTTGCAATCTTCAAAAGCTCCAAGTGCTTTCAAGTGAAACTTGCAAGGATCATCATCTATTCTTACTCCATCTTCTTAACTTATGTAACATGATCATATCCTTCCATTCTTAAGCTTTTGTTCTTCATATTTCACGAGTTTCCATTTATAGATCTAGAACTTGTAATAATTCTAGAAAATTGTAGAAAAATCATAAAAATGTGAAACCAATTTCTAGGATCTAGATATGATCCCTAATTTCATTATCCAAAAGCATGTGATCAAAGTCATTTTCCTTCCCTATTAACCATTAGTGGCCAAACCTATGTAGGAAAATGGGTTTGGTGTTTTGTTGTTTGTTTTGAAAGTTAG
This sequence comes from Sophora flavescens, assembly GCA_030762895.1. NCBI lineage: Eukaryota > Viridiplantae > Streptophyta > Magnoliopsida > Fabales > Fabaceae > Sophora > Sophora flavescens. The sequence goes on from CM061070.1 coordinate 5,318,850, forward strand.
TACTTGACTTAAGTTCTATAATACTTGTATAGTTTAAATCCAAGAGCTTAGGTTCAACAAAAATCCCTAGCTTAAATTGCTATACATGGCCGAAACCCTAACCCTAGAGGTTAGAGGATTTTTTTCCAAACTTTAGTCTTGTAATAATAGTTAAGACTCTAGTAACTAGGATCCAAAAGATGGCATTAAGAAAATAACCTTAACCCTATTTTCTTAGTCTTGGCCGAACCTAGCCCTAAAGTGTCATAGATGAATTTTGTTTGATTAGTTATAGTTATGTTGTTTGGTTCAAGGTGAAACTATTAAGCTGTGGTGTGATAGCGAGAAACGCCGAGTTCGGGATTTCGGTGCTAACTCAGGTGGGGTAAAGAACCAATCTACCGTTAGAATCGCTAAGTGGTATATTATATAATAATTGTGTAGGGCGACCTAAAGCCTACTAGTAGCCGAGTAATCGACAAGACCAAAATCGCATTGGAAACCTTTTCTGTAAAACCAATGGTGATTCGGGGATTTTAGGTTTATCGACATTAGGTTGATTTTAAGTATTTGATGATGTCTGACTTTATGTAATTGAATTTATTATGATACACTGGTTGAGGTATTCTACTGCATGTGACGTTTTATTTTGTTGTTTGAATATTTTATGATTATTGCATTATGCATGATCTGCTTGGTTTGATGATATGCTTAGTTGACTTTTAAGAAAGGATATGTGTTGTTCGAGAGATAATTGTTTGGGTGAGTGATAAGCCTTTGGCTTATCTAGTTTTATAACTAGATGGACTGTGGTTTTTGTGCAAATTATTCGAGTTCAATATCGTTTTCGCCCAAATTTGGCCTTGTTTTGTTCCTAAGTAGACTTTTACTCATTCTAGGCATTTTTAGTAGTTTTTAGTCTATTTTGAATAGAATTACGCTTTTTGTGTCTTTTTATTGTTTCAGGTTAGAATTGAAGCTCTGGGAGTCAAGGAAAGTCAAGAAATAGTGGAAATTGCCATTCTGGAGATGCTCGCCCCGCGAGTGGATGCTCGCCTCGCGAGTCTGAAGATCAGCTAAGCAGCAACGTCATCAATTCTGTCTCGCCCCGCGAGAATATTCTCGCCTCGTGAATCATGAAGACCTGCAAGACAGAGACCATCACGGCTAAGCCGTGATGAAGGTCACGGCTGTGACATATTAAGGTTTGAAGTCTCGCCCCGCGAGAAGCATCTCTCCCCGCGAGAGTTTGAAGACCCTGGAAGTCAGAGACCATCACATGCTAGCCGTGATGAAGGTCACGACTGTGAGATATTGAAGTTTGAAGACTCGCCCCGCGAACACACTCTCGCCTCGCGAGAATCCAAATTGAAAGCACGCCAAAACTAATGTTCGCCTCGCGAAATATGGTTCGCCCCACGAACGTCCGAGAACCAGAATCCCTATTTATAGGTTTTTTCAGATCAAATTGGGAGACATTTTTGATACTCACTTGTTTTAGATCAGTTTTAGGACGAATCCTTGTTTCTGGAGCTGCGTCTCCCTTCTCTTTTCTTTTCTTATTTTATTATGGAGATTATTGCCGATTGTTTGTTTGTCGTCACGGGCATGAGGAACTAATCCCCTCGTCTAGGGGATCGATGAATCCATCCATGGCGGTATAGTGTTCATGTGATGTATGTTTTTCTCCCCTTTAATTCAATTCTTGTTTTCCAATTCTGATTTGATTGTGTTGATCATATGCTTGCGTGATTAACTAGTTAAACGTGTTGAGGCTGATCGGCGATTCGCGTTTTAGAACTTGAATTGGGATCATCGATCGAATATTGCACGAGAGTGAGTAGGAGATCGGTGCAACCGTATAGGGAACAAGAATTAATAGAATTTGATGATTAGGATTATGAGACCTAGTAAGTAATTAATCCAATCTTCGAATACGTCCTATTGAGCACGACAGTGGATATAGGAGAATTTGGGGGTCCCGGTTGACATTGTAATCGAACTTAGGGAGGAATACATCATCACTTGGGTACTATGCATGATTGGGTAGGTGGATTTGAGACCCTAGATATTTTAATTCCTGATTTTTAATACCTTAGCGTTATTTGATTTGTTATTTGAATTGCGATCTTAATCTCTCTCTCAACCACTTTCCTCGCTTGACCAAACGTATCTGATTTCCAGTGGATTAGTTGAATTGGTAGCCCAATCCCTGAGTTCGACCTCGGTAAATTCTTACCGTGTTTATTTTATTACTTGCGACGACTCGGTACACTTACCGGTGACCCAACAGTGAGAGAATAAAGGTGATTTAGAGTTGTCTAGCCAAATTAAGTGGTTTTATCTATGAGGAAAAAGGTGTTGAGACTTTGATGAAAGGTTGAGGCACTAGGTTGTTATTGATGCAATTTAGGGAGATTCATATATAGACGTATTTTTATTCACAGCCGTGTGAATGGAATACACGAGGTCAGGATATCCCATTCCGGGATATCGGATATTGCGGGTGAGTGCCTTACGGATGTGGATGCCGAGGTAGACTACCGTGATCTTTTAGTTCTTGACACGTTTGAATGTTTTTGGCACTGGACCGTTCTGGGCTGATATTCCTTGACGCGTTCGCATATTCTTGGCACTGGACCGTTTTGGACTAATACTCGTTTAGTCTTTGACGCGTTCGAAAGTTATTTGCACTGGACTGTTTCGGACTACTGACTAATGTGACAGGAGTAGAGATGACCACATTAGTATAAAATCTCAGTTGAAGGAGTTGATGGTAGAAGATGATATAGTGAATTGAGGATGATTGTTGATTTTGAGTGATGCGTGTCTGTGGTTATTATTATATTATGTGCTATGTATTCCTTTCTGCTTTTGATGATAGAACTGTTTCTTATCCCCTATGTTTTATATTGTGTATCTATTTTATCATGTGATCGTATCAGAAGATCCGATGGAGGAACCGGTTGTAGAGGAGTTGGATGGGATTACTTATGAACCGGATGCGGGAGGATGAGTTGTGACCCATGGTGATAAGGTCTAGATAGTTATGGCCAGTACGTCTCGTGAGACGTTTTATATTTTCTGCTAAGTACAACTTTTGTTCAAGTATATGCCTGTGAGGGATCCTACTGAGAGGATACCCTCAACGATGTTTTGTATTATGTATAAGACATATGTCTGTATTTCACAATATATTTATGGTATGAAGTTTTAATTAATTGAAGTTTGTATGCTCATTAACTTAAGTTTTTAATTTTTACGTCTTTTCACGTTAAGCGAGCGGTTAAGGAATTAATTAAGAAAGTTTTAAACTAATAAAACACCGGGGCACAACGGGGTGTCTCAGCGACTGCTATCTTATGATTTGTGATGGACAGGTCGTCGCTAATGTCTAATAATTTGTGACGGCCATGCCATCGCAAATTTGTGACGATCATTTAAAAAACCATCAAAAAACACTTGCGACGACCCAATATGTGACGGGTTTATGGCCGTAGCAAATCCGTCAGAAACAGGTGTTTTGCGACGGATTTAAGCTGTTTGCGATGGCCTTTGGCCCTCGCTAAATTCAATTTTTCTTGTAATAGGAGGAAGGCACACCCTTTTGTAAGGTCGGAGAATACTATCAACCTCAATGAGGATTTATAATGAAATTTTGTATATTACCTACCAAAATGGGAGATATAAGAAAACAAGTATATTTAATCAAATAAGGATAAAATATTATTATTTTTGTAAATTTATAATGATAAAATCGAGAGAAAAAAAATACATTACCCTGTCATATTTCTATAAGCTATGTATGTACGTGTTTAATTTACAATTAAGAAGCTGGAATCATAAGTTATCATCTTTTATTTATTTTTTGGATATTCAAACATAACTTATATTTAGCATATTCAACCAGACAGTTTTTCTTTTTCGAAAAAGTTTTTTTTTTTAATCAAAATCTCGTAAGCTTGCTAATGCCAAGTCCCATAAAACTAATTGTGATGATTATTGCTTCTCTTGGATGCTTCCAGAGTTGAAGAAAAACTTCACCACCGCTTCATAGAAACCATTATCAACATGTTTTCATTTCAGCTGTTTTATTTTTAAAAAATTATTTTCAAAATAATTTAACATGTTTCACTTAAGTTTATAAAAAAAAATTGGAGGAAAAAATTTGTTTTATAATATCTAATTTGTTTTATCTTAAGATTATTGTGATTTGATTATTTTTTATTCTCAAAACTATCTTTCATATTTACCCCTATAAAACTAATTTCTAAACAAATATTATTAAATTATACAGATAATTTCGCAATTTTTTTTCATAATTACTATATAGAAGTATTTTTTTACACCACCGAAACACAATAGATTACCTTAAAATTGTTTTTCAGTAAATAGACAAAAAAAAATTATGATTATAATCAATTATCAAAATAATTGATTATACAAAAATTGATTATAACATTTTTTTTCAGTTTCCCAAACATACTCTATGAAGATATTTTTTTTCATTTTTAATCAGAAAGGGAAAATCAGAAAAGTGCATATCAAATTCAAGGCTAGGAGGAATATCCCGTTCGGATCTTCACTCCATTTTGAAATAATAAAAGGAAAAACTGATCACTCCATAAAAGTTGACGGGTGAGTGAGAAAATAAATTATCTAAAAAATGAGTAATAATAAATAATAATTGAGTAAATTAAACATAAATGAATAAGATAAAGACGAAACTTGAACCATGCTACTGCTAGGGAAACATATGGAAATCCGTTTCCTACATGTATGCTCCTGAATTAATTTTATGAAGGAATTCCCTATGTATATGCCTTGTTAGTTACAAATTCTGTTAGTTGGTTGGTATTGCTAAAGGATAGGAGTCTGATAGTGGAGTCTGTTAGTTGCTATTGCTATCTATAAATAGCATAGCTTTCCTTGAGTCTATACATGTATAATTCCAATTTTCACTCATCTAATATACAAAAGGCATACATTCAGCTTGTTCCTTTTTTACATGGTATTACAAAGCTAAAATCCTGGATTGTGATACTGCCTTGCAATCATGTCAGACACAGAAGAATCTTCCTCCTCTTCAAGAAAAGAAAAGAACAAATCTTGCAGTGGAGAAGCCATCGATCATATGTCTCCATACTACCTCCATCCTTCTGATCAACCTGGCCAACTGTTTCTGAGTGAACTACTCAACAACACAAATTATGGCGAATGGATTGCAGACATGAGCAATGCATTATATGCAAGAACAAAATTGGCTTTGTGGATGGCACCATCTCCATGCCACAGACTGATTCTCCAAATCTTGGTCATTGGATGCGTTGCAATGCAATGGTAAAGGGTTGGCTGAGGAATGGAATGGATAAAGAAGTAAGGAGCAGTGTCAGGTATGCAGGAACTGCACGAGAAATTTGGGTGGATCTTGAAGATAGGTTTGCCAAAGGAAGTGCACCCAGGGTGTATGAACTAAGGCGAGCCATAAGTCTTCTCAGGCAAGAAAAGTTATCAATCCCAGCATACTACACCAAATTAAAGGGGTTATGGGATGAAGTCCAATCCATAACACCTTGGCCAAAATGCGATTGTGGAAACTGCACATGTAATGTGCAGAAACAATTGGAGAAAATGCGAGAAAATGATCAATTATATGACTTTCTTATGGGCCTGGATGATGTTTTCAGTACAGTGAAAACACAGATTCTCAGCATGGCTTCAAAGTTGAATCTTGGACAGGCTTATCATCTAGTGGCAGAGGATGAACAGCAAAGGATGATTTCAGCAATGAGCAAACCTGTTGCAGAAGCCTCAGCTTTCCAAATTCAAGGTAATAACAAAGGAACCAAGAAGGATAGACCAAAATATGATCATTGCCATAAAATTGGTCATGTTAAGGAAGAATGTTGGGAGATAGTTGGCTATCCACAAGACTGGAGAAAGCCATACAAAGAAAGAAAAGAAAAGATAGGATCTTGGAGCAAGAAAGGTGGTTTCAAGGTGAATCAAGTTGGCACAGATGAAAGCCCTGTCCCTGGACTGTCAACTCAACAGTATGAGAAGTTAATGCAACAGCTTCAAATGGATGCAGAACCAGCCACGATAGCACAATCATCAAAACCAAGTGTAAACATGGCAGGTAAAACTCTAACAGGTATAAAATCCCTCAATAGGCCCTGGATAATTGATACCGGGGCCACTGAACATATCACATGTGACCAAAATAATCTTCAAGAAAGCTTTCTTTCTAATGGTCAATCTGTGAAAATTCCCAATGGCACAAGTGTGCCAATCAAGGGAATAGGAACTGTTAATTTGTCAAATGGATTAAACATCAATAAAGTGTTGTATGTTCCTGATTTTCATTGTAATCTCCTCTCTGTCAGTAGGTTAACTAAAGAAAATAACTGTTCCATAACCTTTATAGCCAACTCATGTGTTGTGCAGGACTTACCCTCGAAGAAACTGATTGGAAAGGGTAAATGTCAAGATGGTTTATACTTCCTTGAACCAACGCATGATGGAGGAATAGCCATGAAGGTAGGAAAAACAGTAGATTTTAGTTTGTGGCACTCTAGGCTAGGCCACACTTCTGATGCAAAACTGTCTTGCATAGGCATATCTGCCTCTATGAATAAAAACCAGAATTGTAAAGCTTGTGACTCTTGTATAAGGGCTAAGCAAACTAGGTTATCTTTTCCCTTAAGTTCAATAAAATCTAATGCTTGTTTTGATCTTATCCATTGTGATATATGGGGTAGATATAACACTGAGTCAAGCATTGGAGCATATTACTTTCTTACCATAGTTGATGACTATAGTAGGGGAGTTTGGGTGTATCTAATGAAATACAAGTCGAGGTAGAACACTATCTACAATCTTTTGTATGCATGATAAAGACTCAATTTCAAAAGAGAATCAAAAGGGTCAGAAGTGACAATGGTTTAGAATTCACTTCAATTAATATGCAAAACTTTTACAAAGAAAAGGGAATTATCATGGAATTAACATGTGTTTACACTCCCCAACAGAATGGAGTAGTGGAAAGGAAACACAGACATATTCTTGAAATAGCTAGAGCTATAAGATTCCATTCTGGTCTTCCAATACAATTTTGGGGGGAATGCATTCTTACAGCTGTTTATTTGATAAATAGACTACCTTCAAAGGTTATTAACAACAAGACACCTGATAAGCCTCTGGCTTATCTAGTTTTATGACTAGATAAACTAGGGTTTACGTGCCAATTTATTCGAGTTTACTCTCGTTTTCGCCCAAATTTGCCTTGTTTTGTTCCTAAGTTGGACTTTCACTCGTTTTGCGTCTTTTGTGTAGTTTTTAGGTTATTTTGGAGAGAATTATGCTTGTGGTTGCTTGTGTTGTTTTCAGGTCCATAAGTGAGGCTCTAAGAATTAAGGAAAGTCAACAAATAGTGGAGATTGCCATTCTGGGGATTCTCCCGAGAGGAGGCTCGCCCGCGATAGTTTGAAGATCTGGGAAGACAGAGACCATCACGGCCTGGCCGTGATTGACATCACGGGCCGTGACAGGAAGGTTCGCGTCGCGAGACGTTCTTCGCGTCGCGAGTGTGTGAACTCCAGAAAAGTACCAGAATCAGAGACCATCACGGCCTAGCCGTGATGTATATCACGGCCGTGACCTAAAAGCCATACAAGTCAGAGACCATCATGGCTTAGCCGTGATGTATATCACGGCCGTGACCTAAAATCCACACAAGGCAGAGAACATCACGGCCTGGCCGTGACTGACATCACGGGCCGTGACAAGAAGACTCGCGTCGCGAGACATCCTTCGCGTCGCGAATGTTCAAATCCCAGAAGTGCGCCAGAAGCAGAAGCCGTCACGGCCTGGCCGTGATGGCCATCACGGCCGTGACGCGTGGCCTCCTTATAAATAGAGCAGATCAGAACAGAAAAGAAAACCTTTTGGATCAGAATTTTCAGAGATCTTTTGTAACCCTTATTCTGGGATTTCTTCTCCTTTTCTTTTCTCTTAATTCATAGGCTTAGGATGAATTCCGATTGTACGTGCGTTGTTGTTACGGACATGAGGAACTAATCCTCTTGTCTAGGGGATCGATGAAGCCACCCATGGCGGCATAGTGTTCATGTAATGTAACTCTCTCTCCTTTAATTCAATTATGATTTTCCAATTCTGTTTTCATTGTGTCGATTATATGCTAGCGTGATCGACTAGTTAAGCGTGTTGAGGCCTAGCGGCGATTCGCGTTTTAGAACTTGAATTGGGAACATCGGTCGAGTATTGCACGAGAGTGAGTAGGAGATCGATGCAACCTATAGGGAACAAGAATTAATAGAATTCGAGATTAGGGTTAAGAGACCTAGCAAGTAATTAACTCAAATCATCGAATACGTCCTAATGAGCACGGAAGTGGATTTAGGAGAATTTAGGGGTCCCGGTTGACATTAAAATTGAATTTAGGGAGGAGAATATCATCACTTGGGTACTTTGCATGATTGGGTAGGTGGATTCGAAACCTTAGATGCTTTTATTTCTGAATTTAATCACCGTAGCGTTATTTGAATCGATTCTTGAATTCGCAATCTCAATCTCTTTCTCTCAACCACTTTCTATTGCTTAACCAACGTATCGGATTTCTTGACAATTTAGTCGAATTGGTAACCCAATCCTTGTGTTCGACCTCGGTAGAATCTTACCGTGTTTTTATTACTTGCGACGACCCGGTACACTTGCCGGAGTCACAACAACACCCTATGAGATTATGTTAGGAAAGAAACCTGATTATGATCATCTTAGAGTCTTTGGTTGTCTTGTGTATGCTGTGAAAACTAGAAAAGAAGGCAAGTTTGATGAAAGGGGGAGAGCTTGCATCTTTGTAGGCTATCCTACTGGACAGAAGGGATACAAATTGTTTGATATATCTAACAAAGAATTTTTTGTGTCAAGAGATGTAATTTTCTGTGAAAAGGATTTTCCCTATAAACATGTATGCGAATCTCATGACAAAACTCCTAAGGAACAGCACACAATATCTGAAAACTATGATCAAGACTTTCAACTTCATTCACCATTGAATGATGACAAGACAAAACAAACAGATCTGCATAATCAGCATATGGCAGACTTAACACAGGAATCAGAAGCAGAGCATGATCAGGACATAATCCATGATCAATCTAGAATTCAGACTGATCACAGACACAGTCAAAGGGTAAGATCACTTCCCAGGCACTTAGCAGACTATGAAGTTGACTTACCACCATCCATTACCGATCCCAACACTGCTTCAGGTAACACTGTACTTTATCCTATTTCAAATTTCATATCTTATGACAAATTTTCGCAATCACACAAGGCTTTCCTAGTGGCCATTTCCTCTGGAGGTGAGCCGAAGAATTTCAAGCAGGCAGTAGCACATGAACATTGGAGGGAAGCAATGAGAAAAGAAATTGCAGCACTTGAAAGCAATGAGACATGGTCCTTGGAGAAACTCCCACCAGGCAGAAACACAGTGGATTCCAAGTGGATTTATAAGATCAAGTACAAACCTAATGGAGACATTGAAAGGTACAAGGCTCGGCTGGTTGCAAGAGGCTTCACTCAAGTAGAAGGAGAAGACTTTCATGAGACATTTGCTCCTGTGGCAAAACTTGTCACCATCAGATGCTTACTGACTGTAGCAGTAAAGAAGGGATGGATTATTCACCAATTAGATGTGAATAATGCATTCTTGCATGGTGATTTGACATAAGACATTTATATGAAGATTCCAGAAGGCTTTGCAAAGAAGGGAGAAACAAGGGTGTGCAAATTGAATAAGTCAATCTATGGACTCAAACAAGCATCCAGAAATTGGTATCAGAAGTTCACCAAGGCTTTGAATGATGTTGGTTTTAATCAGTCTAAGGCAGATCATTCCTTGTTTATCTTCAAAGCTGAAGGAGTGTTTCTTGCTGCACTCATCTATGTGGATGATGTCATTTTGGCAGGAAACAGTCCAGAACTTATGAAAAGGATTAAGGAATACTTGGACAAAACTTTTAGCATCAAAGACTTGGGAACCTTGAAGTACTTCCTAGGAGTGGAAGTAGCAAGATCACCTACTGGAATTGTCTTGAGCCAGAGAAAGTACACTCTAGACATCCTTCATGAAACAAAGATGCGAGCAATGAGGCCCGATGAAGTTCCCTATGGAACAGAATTGCAATCTGAGATTTAACAAAGAGGAACCTGACACTGATGCAACCAGATATAGGAAACTGCTAGGGAAACTTTTGTATCTAACCATAACAAGGCCAGACATCACCTATGTTGTGAACACTCTGTGTCAGTTCATGACTAATCCTAAACAGATTCATATGGATGCAGTGGATAGGATCCTGAGATATCTTAAAACTACCCCTGGTCAAGGAATTTTTATTCCAGTAAAAGGAGGTCTCGACCTGCAAGCTTATTGTGATGCAGATTGGGGGGGATGTCCACTAACCAGAAGGTCTTTGCATGGCTACCTAGTGATGCTGGGACAGTCACCAATATCATGGAGGACCAAGAGGCAAACTGTTGTGGCAAAATCATCAGCCGAAGCAGAATACAGAAGCATGGCTGCAACTATTAGTGAAGTTATTTGGCTCAGGTGGCTCTTGACAGAACTTGAAACACCACAACAGAAACCAACTGAACTTCATTGTGACAACCAAGCAGCCATCCACATTGCAATGAATCCAGTCTTTCATGAGAGGACAAAGCATGTTGAGATGGATTGCTACTTTGTTCGAGAGAGAATTCGGTCAAAAGAAGTTCAGCCTATGAAGATTGGTACTGATAATCAAGTGGCAGACATCTTCACTAAGCCATTAGGCAAAGAGAGGTTCGAATTCCTGTTAAACAAGTTGGGCATTAGGAACTTGCATGCTCCAACTTGAGGGGGAGTGAAGGAATTCCCTATGTATATGCCTTGTTAGTTACAAATTCTGTTAGTTGGTTGGTATTGCTAAAGGATAGGAGTCTGTTAGTGGAGTCTGTTAGTTGCTATTGCTATCTATAAATAGCATAGCTTTCCTTGAGTCTATACATGTATAATTCCAATTTTCACTCATCTAATATACAAAAGGCATACATTCAACTTGTTCCTTTTTTACATTTTCCTTCAACAACACCTTATCTTTTTTTTTATAAACAAAAAGTATATTAGATTAGGTATAAGGATACCCAAATCCATATACAAAATAACAATTTATAATACTTTCGTAATCAATTTGGAGCACCAAAAATATTACCTCAACTTGAAGCATAAAAACTATAAGATTGAACAATAGCTAAAGTTGCCCACAAAAACGGATTTCAAATGACTCAATTCTGCCCCTAAAACAACGACCATTCTAACTATGATCCAGCTGCATTACTACGCCAGAAACATCCAAATTAACACAAAAAGAGAGCCCAATCATACCCACTGTACGACAAATTTGCCTAGCAGACCATTAAGAACCATCACATTTCAGCCAATATCGTGACATACCTCAACGACTAAGCAAGAGTCATCATGTATCTAAAAAATGAATAATTGATATTTCTAGAGTTTTATTATTTGCATGATAATTTTATATAAACGTAACATCATATAAATATCACTAACACATTTTTTTTTCCTGACATCACTTCAACAAGCAAAAAGTAAAGAGACACATACAATACTCCCAAATGTTGACAATACAATATTATCATTCCATCACTAATGGAAGTTGATTTTTCTTACCTTCTGCTAATTAATGAAGTCCAAGATGTTGGGGGACACCGCTTGAATTCTTGAAGCTAAACATGCTAGGTGGACTTGTGGAACAGCAAGTTGCCACCAAGCTAGAAAGCTTCGGGGGTCTTCTGCACCTGTGCTTCATTTACAACTCCGATGTGGTACCCCAAGATAACATGAGTACACTGGTATAAAATATGCTTTTAACATCGGAGATTCCATATCAGTTTTCCTAAAATCGATGTATAAAACGAGGCGGTGATATTTTTTGAAATTAAAAGTAAAATATTTCACATCGGTTTCAAAAATAACCGATGTGTGAATATTTTCCACGTCGGTTATATTTCAATTGATGTCTAAAATAAAAACAAAAAAATTTAAAATTTAAAATTTTTATCTTTCCACATCGATTATTTTTGAACCGATGTTTAATATATATATTAACCACATCGTTTATCTTTTAACCGATGTACAAAATTAAAAAAAAAATTAGAATTTAAATTTTTTATATTTCCACATCGGTTCCTATTGAACCGATGTCTAATATATATTAACCACATCGGTTTTACTTATAACCGATGTAATAAATTAAAAAAATTTAAATTAAATCGTAAATTTCTACATCGGTTAATTTTAAACCGATGTGAAATATGAATAACCACATCGATTTTTTCTAAACCGATGTGTAATATTTGACAGAACTCCACTTTTTGTCATTCCCTCCATCGGTTCCGCCCCCTCTTCCATTCCTTTTTGTTTTGTGCTCGTGACTTTCTTCCCCATCTCTCTCACTACTCTATGCTCGTCGTCCCTGCTACTTCACCCCGGCCTCCCATCTCTGTCTCTCCCTGCTACTAACAGTTCTCCGCTGCTTCTGCTTCTGCTTCTCCCTCCCACTCAAGTTTTGCTGGTAAAGTTCACTCCTTTTTCCTTACATCTTCTGCCCTATTTTCCCCCAACCCATCTTTCCCTCTTCCCTCCCCTCCCTAGATTGGAAAACTAAAATGTAAGTGTTTAGGGGGTAGGAACGGCTAGGTTCAACTTTATTCAGGGGTTTCGCTCAGTGTTCTTACATTTCACAATCAATTATTGCATAATAATGAAGCACCCCAATTTACATCGTTGTTTAGTTTCTCTATTAGCTAAGCTACTAGTACAGTACCAACCCTCAATTATTTCTCTCTGCATTCTGCTTTGTTTGATTCTATATATTGTCTAAATATAGCTTTGATCAGAATTTGCATTGGTTTTTTTATTTATTTATAAGCAAATGTAAGTATGTTAGCATGTTAGTTGCTCACAACTTCAACATCTTAAACCCTTAGCTCTAACCACTTGAGCTACCCCACCCCCCGAATTTGCATTGGTTAAACTCCATGTGTATTAGAAAAATCAACAATAAAACTGGTTGAGAAACTTCTTGTATTAGAAACCTACTCCAAGCACAATGTAACATCCTAAAATTCTAACATAATTAATTTGAAAAAATAATATTATAATAATAATAATAATAATAATAATATTAAGTTATTAAAAAGTGTAGTGCAAATAAAATATAAATGGGAGATTTAGTGTAAAGAAGTGATGGAATAAGGATTTATTGCAATTTATTAACTATTATAGAAAATACAAAATTATATATAATATATATATATATATATATATATATATATATATATATATATATATATATATGAAATAGAAAAAAAAAGAGAAAAAAAAAGAGAAGAAGGACACTTGGGCGTAAAGCCCAAGCAGCCATCTAAGGCTAAAAAAAAAAACTAATTTAAAAACAAGATGCATCTGTTCCACTCAAACAAAAGCATACGTAATATATATATTTGTGTGTGTGTGTGCGTGTGTGTGTGTGTGTGTGTGTGTGTGTGGACGCCGTGCGCAACCTGGAGAACGAGAGTGATGCGCCGCACAGTGGAGCGAGAGGAAGATATTTCCTTTCTTGCCGGTACAACCGTAACAACACAGATCCAAGAACGTCACTAAACGGGAGGGAAATTTTTAGGGAAGCACAAATCCCTATCATATGTAATTTCTAGAACATTCTGGAGATCTTCGAGAGGTGAGTAACAATACCTTTTTATAACCCTTTCCATGGTACATGTGTTTGTTGTGTTGAGCGATTTACCTAGGATTTTGACAGATTTTAATTGAATGATGCATGTTATTAATAGACTAATTTTGAGGGGTTTTGAATTAAAATAAAAAAAGATTATTAAATTGGGTATTTATTCTTGTTACTGATGGCATGAAATACATGATTGGTATTCATATTAGTTGAATGACGTGCTTATTGGTGTGTGCTATGCCATGTGAGTTTATTTGACATGCATGATAAAATCAAATATTTAATTTTTGGTAAATGAATTGTTACAAGTATGAGACATGAAATTGTGCCTTATGATGATTTGTATGATGTTTGCCACAATACCACCTATGATAGGGGTATCGAAAAGTAATACCACCGTAATGTGGTATCGAAAGTAACATCCCCATATAATTGGGATGTCGAAAATAAGTAATACTACCTAAAAAGGAGTATCGAAAGTAACACCGCCATAGGTTGGGGTGTCGAAAAAGGAGAAATACCACCATGTGCACATGGGAGGTATCGAAATGGTAATGTCCCCGACAGGAGGGTGACATCGAAACACTCCTCGTGAGTAGGGGTGGGCAATGGGACGCCATTGTCGTGTGATGTGTGAAATTATGGCATGCCGGCAAGAGGCCAATTTAATTAGGAGGTTTTCGGACCGCTTGGATTAAACTTGAATTTATCTGATATATGGAATGTGGTGTATTGAGATGAGATTATTATTAATGTTAAAAGTATTTTCTTTATATATATTATTTTGAAAATTAGCGGGTGCCATGGACAGTTTTTCCGGTTACCGCACCAGCTGAGAACAATGCTATTTTCGAAAATGTTTTGATAAAACTGTATTGTTGATCACTGAGATTTTATATCTCATTATTAAGCATTGTTTTCAGAGCACGATGAGGACGTCTTTGAGGCTGAAGAGGCGTGAAGACTTAGTGGACTCCATTAGATAATCTTTCTAGTTTGGTTAGTCTGTTCTCAAATAAGGAGCCGTATGTGGCTAGACGCAATTATTTATCGTTGGGATTGTAATTAGACGCCCGGTTTTGAGGCTTTTGATTTTTATTTATTTATTTATATCTATATTCATTACATGGATAATTTAATACTATATTATTTAATATGAGGCATTTTCAGACTTTAATGTTTTTCTAATTTTTTTTAACGAGATATATGTTTTAATTAAATGTTTTAAAGGATATTTTATTGAATTTATCTTGGGATCACTAATGTAACAAAGGGCGTTACATTTATGGTATCAGAGCAGTTCGATTCTAAATCGGACTGTGGTAATGGGGCTTTTTCTAAAATAAAACTTGGGCGCATAGGATGCTTGTTAGAGTTATAGATGCTGCATGATATTCTTTGGGATATTGGAACTGATCAACCCAGTATTTCATTGGTAGTGAGCAGATTTATGGCGACTAATAGGCGAGGGACGAATGTTGCACTTGCAGCAGTTTTGGATTGTATGGCCAAGGTTATGCAAGGGCAGACGGAGACTCGCCGTTAACTGAAAGGGAATGGAGGCCAGTCACTAATGAAGTGGTGGCAACCTAGGATCCTTAACACGTGGGGCTTTTCGAATTCAAGAAGAACAATTCGCCATCATTCCGAGGCAACTTAGATCTGAAGGAGGCTGAATTTCTCCCACTCGTTAAGAAAAAAAAAATTATTATATTGTTTGATTCAGGAGCAATGCATTCCTTGATACATCCTTTATGTGTGAAAATTTAGAGATACCAATCTTTCATTTGTCCTTTGATTCATACGTTTCTACTCCTATAGGGATATTCTTGTTCTTCCATTGGCTGCTTAAATGGATTCCTTGTGCGTCAAGACACTCCTTATGACATCAACCTTATTGTTATCTATGTATTGTATGTTATTCTTGGTATTGACTTATTGGCATCTAGACTCATTGCCATAAGCATTCTGACAAAAATATCCTTATCACTTCATATCCAATGTCTAATGATTTTCCCCGTACCCAGTTCTATTGTTTCTGTTGTTGCTTGTCATAAGTGCTTAGTTGAGGGAGCTCAAGGATATATACTCTTATTCTCTGCTAAGATAGAGACTGGCAGTGATGTGATGGCTATACCTGTGGTGTGTGAATTCCAGGATGTTTTCCCTAAGGATGTCTCTAGCTTGCCTCCGAATAGGGAAGTTGAGTTTAACATAGATCTAGTGCCAGGGAGTGGACCAGTATCGGTAGCGCCTTATAGAATGACACCTTTAGAGTTGAGAGAGCTTAAGAAACAGTTAGAGGAGATGCTAGGGAAGGGGTTTATTAGGCCTAGTGTGTCACCCTGGGGAGCACATGTCCTCCTGGTGAAAAAGAAGGATGGGAGCATGAGGCTATGTGTTGACTATAAGCAGTTGAACAAAGTGACCATCAAGAATAAATACCCTTTGCCTATGATAGATGACCTCTTAGACCAGCTGAGGGGAGCGTCGGTGTTTTCCAATATAGATTTAAGGTCGGGATACCATCAAACTAGAGTTAATAATGAGGACATTCCCAAGACAGCCTTCAGGACAAGGTATAGGCACTATGAGTATGTAGTGATGCCCTTTGGAGTGACCAACGCCCCAGCCGTTTCATGGACTACATGAATCGGATCTTCAGGACCTTTTTGGACAGGTTTGTGGTGGTGTTCATAGATGATATTTTGATACACTCTAGGACACCAGAGGATCATGAGGAGCATTTGAGGTTAGTGTTGCAGATTCTGAGGGAAGAAAAACTGTATGCAAAGCCAGAAAAGTGTGAATTTTGGCTTGACGAGGTGAAGTTTTTAGGACATACCATATCTAGGAGTGGTGTAGCGGTCAACTCTAGTAAGGTTGATGCAGTGCTTGGATGGGAGCAACCTAAGTCAGTGATGGAAGTGAGGAGTTTCCTAGGACTGGCAGGTTACTATAGGAAATTCATAGAAGGGTTCTCTAGGCTAGCTTTACCTCTTACCAAGTTGACTAGGAAAGGAAAATCTTTCGAGTGGGATAAGGAATACAAAGAGAATTTTGAGGAGCTTAAGAGGAGATTGGTGTCATCACCGGTCTTAACCATTCCAGATCCCTCAGTGAGTTTTGTGGTATATTATGACACTTCTAAGAATGGTTTAGGTTGTGTGTTGATGCAGGAAGGTAGGGTAGTGGCTTATGCATCTAGGCAGCTTAGGACACATGAGGTGAATTATCCTACTCATGACCTTGAGTTAGCAGCAGTAGTCTTTGCTCTTAAGATTTGGAGACACTATTTGTATGGTGCAAAGTTTGAGGTTTTTAGTGATCATAAGAGCCTTAAGTATTTGTTTGACCAAAAAGAATTGAATATGAGGCAAAGGGGGTGGATGGAATTTCTTAAGGACTATGATTTTGAGTTGAAGTACCATCCAGGGAAAGCCAATGTGGTGGCTGATGCACTCAGTAGGAAAACCTTGCATGTGTCAAGTTTAATGGTCCGAGAGATGAATATGTTAGAGGAGTTCAGGGACATGAATCTAGATGTATCTCTTAGTACTCTAAGCTTGAAGTTGAATAGACTGGAAATTTGCAGTGACCTTAGAGAAATGATTAGGCGAGAACAGCTTTTAGACCAAGAGTTACAGTCTCTTTTAGATCAAGAGAATTATGTGTTGTCTACCGATGGTCTAGTGTTGTTTAAGAATAAAATCGTTGTTCCTAAGGAGGGGAGCCTTAGAGATAAAGTTTTAGAGGAAGCGCATAAGGGGAAGTTCACCATACATCCTGGGATAACTAAGATGTACCAAGACCTTAAGAGGATGTATTGGTGGCCAGGAATGAAAAAGGATGTGGCTAGCTTCGTAGCTAGGTGTTTAGTGTGCCAAAAGGTTAAGATAGAACATCAGGAGCCTTCGGGGTTGTTGCAATCCTTCGAGATTCCAGAATGGAAGTGGGAGAGAATTTTTATGGACTTTGTGATGGGGTTACCTAAGACTTGTTTGGGCTTAGACGCCATTTGAGAGATAGTGGATAGGTTGACCAAGTCTGCCCACTTCTTGCCAATTAAGGCAACCTATAGCTTAGACAAGTTGGCATACCTCTATATCAAGGAATTAGTCAAGCTTCATGGGATACTCACATCTATAGTGTCAGATAGAGACCCGAGGTTTACCTCTAGATTTTGGAAAGCTTTTCAGCAAGCCTTTGGGACTAAGTTGAACCTTAGCACGACCTATCACCACCAAACGGATGGTCAGTCAGAGCAACCATTCAGACCCTTGAGGACATGCTTAGAGCGTGTGTCCTGGATGAAGGAGGGGGTTGGGATGGATTCCTACCTCTCATTGAGTTTGCGTATAACAATAGTTATCAAGCTAGTATAGGCATGGTGCCCTATGAGGCCCTATATGGGAGGAAGTGTAGGCCCCCTTATGTTGGTGTGAGGTAGGTGAGAAAACCTTGATAGGACCTGAATTGACCCAGGAGACCTCTGAGAGAATCAAAATGATTAGGGAGAGGATGCGCACGGCGCAAAGTAGACAAAAGAGCAATGCCGACAAAAGGAGAAAGCCTCTAGAATTCCAGGAAAGTGAGCATGTATTTTTTAGAGTCACTCCTAAGACGGGGGTAGGGAGGTCGATGAAAGTCCGCAAGCTAAATCCTCGTTTAAATGGACCTTTCCAAATCCTTAAAAGAGTCGGCCCTGTTGCGTATCAATTGGCTCTTCCGCCACAGTTGGTAAACCTTCATGATGTTTTCCATGTGTCGCAACTTAGAAAATATGTGCCTGATGAATCTCATGTGATAGCTCCCGAGTCTATACAATTGAAGGATAATTTGATCTACAAGCCAAGGCCTAGTCAAATCTTGGACAAGAGCACTAAGACTCTAAGGAACAAGGCAATTCCATTGGTGAGAGTGTTATGGGACGGATTGACTCTTGAGGAAGTCACTTGGGAGATGAAGGAAGACATCGTGCGTCAATGCCCATATTTTATTATCTAAGGTATGGTAACCTTTTAGTTTAGAATACGGGTTACAATAGACGCGTGTGTATGAGATGAATTTCGGGGACGAAATTCTTTAAGGAGGGGAGAAAATGTAACATCCTAAAATTCTAACATAATTAATTTGAAAAAAAATATAATAATAATAATAATAATATTAAGTTATTAAAAAGTGTAGTGCAAATAAAATATAAATGGGAGATTTAGTGTAAAGAAGTGATGGTATAAGGATTTATTGCAATTTATTAACTATTATAGAAAATACAAAATTATATATATATTTATGAAATAGAAAAAAAAAAAAAGAGAAGAAGGACACTTGGGCGTAAAGCCCAAGCAGCCATCTAAGGCTAAAAAAAAAAAAATTTAAAAACAAGATGCATCTGTTCCACTCAAACAAAAGCATACGTAATATATATATATATATATATATATATATATATATATATATATATATATATATATATATGGACGCCGTGCGCAACCTGGAGAACGAGAGTGATGCGCCGCACAGTGGAGCGAGAGGAAGATATTTCCTTTCTTACCGGTACAACCGTAACAACACAGATCCAAGAACGTCACTAAACGGGAGGGAAATTTTTAGGGAAGCACAAATCCCTATCATACGTAATTTGTAGAACATTCTGGAGATCTTCGAGAGGTGAGTAACAATACCTTTTTATAACCCTTTCCATGGTACATGTGTTTGTTTTGTTGAGTGATTTACCTAGGATTTTGAGAGATTTTAATTGAATGATGCATGTTATTAATAGACTAATTTTGAGGGGTTTTGAATTAAAATAAAAAAAGATTATTAAATTGGGTATTTATTCTTGTTACTGATGGCATGAAATACATGATTGGTATTCATATTAGTTGAATGACGTGCTTATTGGTGTGTGCTATGCCATGTGAGTTTATTTGACATGCATGATAAAATCAAATATTTAATTTTTGGTAAATGAATTGTTACAAGTATGAGACATGAAATTGTGCCTTATGATGAATTGTATGATGTTTGCCGCAATACCACCTATGATAGGGGTATCGAAAAGTAATACCACCGTAATGTGGTATCGAAAGTAACATCCCCATATAATTGGGATGTCGAAAATAAGTAATACTACCTAAAAAGGAGTATCGAAAGTAACACCGCCACAGGTTGGGGTGTCGAAAAAGGAGAAATACCACCATGTGCACATGGGAGGTATCGAAATGGAAATGTCCCCGACAGGAGGGTGACATCGAAACACTCCTCGTGAGTAGGGGTGGGCAATGGGACGCCATTGTCGTGTGATGTGTGAAATTATGGCATGCCGGCAAGAGGCCAATTTAATTAGGAGGTTTTCGGACCACTTGGATTAATCTTGAATTTATCTGGTATATGGAATGTGGTGTATTGAGATGAGATTATTATTAATGTTAAAAGTATTTTCTTTATATATATTATTTTGAAAATTAGCGGGTGCCATGGACAGTTTTTCCGGTTACCGCACCGGCTGAGAACAATGCTATTTTCGAAAATGTTTTGATAAAACTGTATTGTTGATCACTGGGATTTTATATCTCATTATTATGCATTGTTTTCAGAGCACGATGTGGACGTCATTGAGGCTGAAGAGGCGTGAAGACTTAGTGGACTCCATTAGATAATCTTTCTAGTTTGGTTAGTCTGTTCTCAAATAAGGAGCCGTATGTGGCTAGACGCAATTATTTATCGTTGGGATTGTAATTAGAAGCCCGGTTTTGAGGCTTTTGATTTTCATTTATTTATTTATATCTATATTCATTACATGGATAATTTAATACTGTATTATTTAATATGAGGCATTTTCAGACTTTAATGTTTTTCTAATTTTTTTAACGAGATATATGTTTTAATTAAATGTTTTAAAGGATATTTTATTGAATTTATCTTGGGATCACTAATGTAACAAAGGGCGTTACACACAACACAACCTTAACTTACAATTCTCAAGGTAAATTCTTGGACCTGGATCTATTGTCATCTTGTAGTCAATTATAGTTGAATTCTGGGTTTTAAATTGCAATTCTCAATCACAATTGCAATTTTGGGAGTCTTTATAACTGTATCACAATTGTAATTGCAGCCACACTAGTCACATCCTCTACAATTTTTCATTATTATGGAAAGTGCAACAGATCTGTAACGGTGACCGCAACCACAACGGCCAGTCCCTCCCCTCCTCCCTGCCCTTCTCTTTAGGTCTGGAGATTGTATTGCTACTGGGTGCAAAGTTTTTTTTGTTGGGTTTCTTCTCTTCTCTTAAGGAGTGTGATTATGGTTCTGTGGTTGGGATATTGGTCCTTTTTCTGGGTAATCTTTTTGGCTGTTTTTGATGTTGTTATGGTTGTTAAGGTAGACATTTTGTTTGGGCTTGTGCTGGTGGGATTTAGGTAGTTTTTCCACCAATATGTATATTTGTCTTTGGGTTGAATAAATACCTATTTCCTCTTTGTGTTTCTCTATGGGTTCTTTGTAAACGGGTTTGGGTACCTCAAGTACTAGCGTTAATAATATTTTGTTTATTAAAAAAAAAACTGAAATTCTTATTTACTTGGGTGACCACAAACGTGATATATACTTTTTTCTTAATTGAGATATTATGTGGGAATGTTGCTGGCGAAATTGTTTTACTAAACTATCAATATAAACTATGTTCACGTCTGGAGTATTTATTAAGTGGAATTGGCTCTCAAAGGGTATCTAGGCAGCCTAGCTGGTTTTAGTTGGGGGGTGAACTGTTAGTTAATTTTCAACCTATTAGCAGCTTATTCTTTTGCTTTGGGTTGACGTATTACCTTTAGTTTATCCTCTTGTGTATATTTTTAACTGTTACAGTGTATACAGGTTCGAGTACCCCTAATACTCGTATCAATTCAATTTCACTTATCAAAAAAAATATAAAGGTAGGTTCTTAGCTTCTACAAACATGGAAAAATATTAGGCATCCATGCATCTGTTAGTGTGGTAATTACCAACATGGAAAAATGTAATAAGCTAACACTGTATTTTTCATACTTTGATTTTAGACTCTACGTGTGCACAATCCTTGGATACAAAAGGTAAGAGCTTCTTGCTCATAGTAGTTTTACCAATTTTGTATTTTATATCATCTTGTAAATGTATGGATGCCGGAAATTGAGAGTTGAGATTCATGGAGAAAAGCATTTAAGATTATACTTTCACGGGTTTTGTCAAGTCATTTGGTTTATGATGAGGCAATATTATTTTTTCAGATCCAAATCAAACATGTAACTATGGCTTGGGTTTGACAACTTGGAATCCACTTGCATGTGGTGTGCTGACAGGAAAATACAATAAAGGAGTTATACCAGCAGATAGCCGCTTTGCATTGGAAAATTACAAAGTAAGGTTTGATTTCCATCGTTTTGACTGAAAAGCTTTCATTGGAGTTTTAATGTATTTGCTTGAAAATTTATTTGATCCGAGAATATGCCCACAATAATTAGTAAAGCCTTAGTTTCCCGTTTGAGATGCAATACTAATGAGCACACGTGTACGTGCTTAATGTACCGCTCATTGTATTGGATCTTGAATTGTCCAAAGTTGGACAGTTTGAGAAAAAACTTTTTCTCATTCAGTTAAAATAGTTATTCATTGATTCTAATGTTATATACTTGATGAAAGTTCGGATTGATACATTTCCTTTCGTTCTCTGGGTGCATACTTTATCGTGGTGGATGTCATCGCGTTCAAGTCGAGTACGTCGGAGACCGAAGGGAAATGCTGCCGAAATTTCGTCGAGTATGAGCATGAGAGTTAAGGACTAACTGTTAACCGAATGTTGAAAACGTTTCTTCTCGAATGGGATAAGGTCATACCCTGTCATAAGAAGTGGTTGATGAATATGTTGGACTAAGTACGAAGTTATTGGTTTAGTCATAGATCGCGGTTGGATGAATGCTAAACGGACAAGTGATGAGTATGAGAATGGAGTGGAAGATTTTCTACAGTTTGCAAAAACAAATGCTCCTGATAGCGGTAATGGAATGTTTTATTGTCCTTGTGTTAACTGTTTGAATGAGAGATGACTAGAAGCTAAGGAGATGCGTGATCATCTTATTTGTGAGGGGATTTGCAAGAGTTATACAACATGGATATGTCATGGTGAATCGTTAGACAAGCCGAGGGTGTCGGATAGAGAGGAAGTTGATGGCGTGGAAATGGACGATGGACTAGAGGACACGATCCGTGATGTTTGGCAAGAGTCTTTTCGACGCGCACATGTGTATGATACTTTGTGCAGTGATGCGGAAGTGGCTTTGTATCCGGGGTGCACTAATTTCACACGGTTATCAGTGGTGTTAAGATTGTTCAATACGAAGGAGAGAAATGGATGGAGCGATAAAAACTTTACTGAATTGCTTGAGTTGTTGAAAGACACGCTTCCAGAAGGCAACACATTGCCATCTCGAAACTATAAGGCGAAGAAGATATTGTGTCCGATGGGTATGGAGTATAAGAAAATACACGCTTGCCCTATTGATTGCATATTGTATAGGAAAGAGTTTGAAGAGATGCACGAGTGCCCCAGGTGTGCAGTATCACGCTACAAAGTGAAGGATGGTGATTCTAGTTGTGATGTGGTCACCAAAGGTCCTCTTGCGAAGGTGTTATGGTATCTTCCCGTGATTCCGCGGTTCAAGCGATTATTTGCTAATGTAAATGTCGTAAAGAACATTAGATGGCATGCAGATGAGAGGAAGTGTGATGGACAGCTTCGGCATCCTGCCGATTCTTTGCAATGGAAGAGAATTGATAGTTTGTTTCCGGATTTCGGCAATGAGCCCAGAAACCTCAGGCTTGGAATTGCTACCGATGGAATGAATCCATATGGAAACTTAAGTAGTATTCATAGTTCATGGCCTGTTCTCCAGGTAATTTACAACCTGTCTCCTTGGTTGTGCATGAAGCGCAAATACATTATGTTAAGTATGATGATTTCGGGTCCTAAACAGCCAGGAAATGATATTGATGTTTATCTGAGTCCCTTGATTGAAGACTTGAGAATGTTGTGGGATGAAGGCGTTGATGTGATCGACGGGTATTGCCGTGAGACATTCAGATTGCGTGCCATGTTATTTTGCACCATCAATGACTTTCCAGCATACGGGAACCTGTGTGGGTATAGTGTTAAGGGGCATAAAGCATGTCCAATATGTGAAGAAGGCACACGTTACCATCAACTGCAACATGGAAGGAAGACAATTTACCTTGGGCATCGGAGATTTCTCCGACGTAATCATCCTTATCGTAGATTGAGAAAATCTTTCAATGGACTTCCGAAGAATGAAATTGCTCTGGTGGCCTTGACTGGAGAGCAAGTTTATGAAAGGGTGAACAACACTAATGTTATATATGGGAAGACCCAGAAGAAGGCTACCGAGAAGAAAATATGGAAGAAGAGGTCGATCTTCTTTGATCTTCCATACTGGTGCAAGCTTGATGTAAGACATTGTATTGATGTGATGCATGTGGAGAAAAATATGTGTGACAGTTTAATTGGAACGCTTCTCAACATTCAAGGCAAGACAAAGGATGGTGTGAATGCTCGTCTGGATCTAGTTGCGATGGGTATACGAGAGCAGCTAGCTCCATATAAAGTGGGGGAAAAGAAGACTTATTTGCCCCCAGCATGTCATACTTTATCAAAAAAAGAGAAAAGAAGTTTCTGTGAATGTCTTCAAATATCAAAAGACTTGTCTCAATGAAAGATCTCAAATTAGTTGGCTTAAAGTCTCACGATTGTCATGTCTTGATGCAACAACTACTACCGGTGGCCATTCGTGACATCTTGCCTAAAAAAGTCAGACATGACATTACTAGGTTATGCTTATTCTTCAATGCTATATGTAGCAAGGTCATTGACACTAAAAAGTTGGATGACTTGGAAAATGAGGCAGCCATTATCTTGTGCCAATTGGAGATGTATTTTCCACCTTCATTTTTTGACATCATGGTTCATTTGATTGTTCATCTAGTGAGGGAGATTAGATTGTGCGGCCCCGTTTTATTTAAGGTGGATGTACCTGGTTGAGCGATACATGAAGATCTTGAAAGGATATATGAAGAATCCACACCGTCCCGAAGCATCTATTGTTGAAAGGTATGTTGCAGAAGAAGCTATTGAGTTTTGTACAGACAACATGTCAGAAGCGGAACCTGCAGGGCTTCCGAAGTCTCGTTATGAAGGAAGATATGATGGTAAGGGTACACGAGGTATCACTGTTAAGAGCGTGGATCGGGAGGAAGTGCTTCAAGCACATTTGTATATATTGAATAACACTGATGAGGTTGAACCATACTTATGCACAAAAGCATCATCAATGAAACTTACCCTAGAATGAATGAAAAATGGTGTTTGAACAATCATAACAAGACTTTCTTGAACTGGTTTAAAGAAAAAATTGCAAAAGATGGTATTGCTTCTGATACATTAAAATGGCTAGCACAGGGGCCTAACTTTGATGTCATATGCTGGAATGGGTACGATATCAATAAGTTTTCCTTCTATACAAAGTCCCAGGATGACAAAAGTACTATGCAAAATAGTGGGGTTATGGTCGTCGCTGAGTCCATGCATTTCTCTAGTTCGAAAGATAAAAACCATGTTATGGCATCCGTTTCATACTTTGGAATCATTGAAGAGATATGAGAGGTTGATTACACGAAGTTTAGAGTACCCGTTTTTAAATGTCAGTGGGTCGATAGTAACAATGGTGTGCAAACCGATGAGTTAGGATTCAAATTGGTGGACCTTAATAAGGTAGGTAATAAAGAAGAGCCTTTCATCATGGCATCCCAAGCAAAACAAGTGCTTTATATTCGTGATCCTTCTAACAAAAGGTGGTCAGTGGTTCTTCAGGGAAAAAACATGTATAATGGTAGTGAGGGAAATCAAGATTCAACTCTTGATATTTCTGATACTCCATCTTTCTTAAAACGGGTGCCTAATTTCAATGAGGAAAATGAAGTGGATGATGTACATGCTACTCGTAATGATCACCAAGAAGGGTTATGGGAGAACTTTACTAATTGACCACAAAGTAAGTTTAGTTTGAGTTATGTTTAAAGTAATATTATATGTTTACGTTGATATTTATAAGTTATGTTTACGTACGTTGATCGATATTTATAAGTTATGTTTGATATTTATCCTAACATGCTAACAAGTTTTTTTTGTTTAAACAGGTATACATGGATGATCCTGATGATATCCCTCCTTCATGCAGCGGGTCAAAGACCCCGTCTACGGGTAGACGTGCCACACGAATGAGGAATTTGACTGCCGACCGTGGTTCAAATCAAAGGATAAGAATATACTTTGATAATAACCTCAATCATATTGGGCCAATGGCAGAGCAGTTTAACGGTTTTGTGGCGACCCTTGCTAGAAGCAGGCATAGTATACTTATTGATAATTGGAAAGATGTACCGGCGGACGTGAAGGATCAGATTTGGGAGAGATCAGTATCATACTTTACTCTGTGTTTATCTTATCTACTTATTTAATCTTATTAATATTAATTGTTGATTCTTTTGGTGTAATGTAGCCCCTTGACATACGGAGACGGATATGAAGAAGCGTTTGATAAAGTATTTGGTGAGGTTGGAGGATTTTAAGGTGTGAGGAAATTATTAATCCAAATGTGAAAAGAACCCACTTGAGGTGTATCGTTTTGACGGAGTGAGATCGTTTGTTGAGTTGACATGATCCTTTGTTAACTTATTTGATTTGTTTAAATTTATGTAATTATTAATTTTATTTATTATTAATTTAATTGTTTATTTATAATAGGAGAAGAGGAAAAGGGGAGAAAAAAAGAGAATGTCTCATGATGTCTGTGGGGATATAAAAATTGGTATAATGGTGGAAGAGGAAAAGAAAGGAAGAGGGTCGGGCGGATCCTAACGCTGAAAATCGTCCAGAAGTTGTTAATCCACCTCCACCCCCACGCCATCGTAAATGGAAGAGGGCCCGACAAAGAAAAACGGGACAATATACATCTGAGGAGACCCGCCAAGTAACGTAGAAGATTGTAAGTATAGTTTGAATTGTAATTGTCATTTTAATATTGTTACCGAATTGTAATGTGACCTGATATTTTATATGTTATAGGATGCCTTGGACGAGCAGGTAACCCAAGGAACCTTTGTTCCTAGAGGACGCGATGATATCTTAGCTACTGCCATCGGTAAACCAGACACCCGGACCGTGTCATTGGTGTTGGATGGGGCGTCGGCATTCGCCAATACCATGGTTCATCTTCATACCAATGCCACAGGGATGTTGATGCAGATAAAGCACGGCTAAAACAGGAGATTGCAGCTGAGCTTAGATAGGATATGGCCGAGCAGTTTGCCCAGCAGATGGCAATATTGACTTCTATGTCCCAGCAGATGACAGCCGTTGTCCAACCCTCTGTCCATGTGAGCACAAAGGGCTCATGTGATCCTCCTCATCAGCCTGAAAATGATGATGATGATGATGACGACCCTGATAGGAGTGAGATTTATGTTGATGATCATCATGATCGTCGTTTAGTGGCATTGGTGAGGGCACATAATAACTTAGGTAATACCATACACCATCGTTTATTACCGGATGTTCAGGTGAGGGTCGTTGTTGAGATTATTCGAGATGCTGATGCTCGTGTCCCTGTGCCAACTGAGGAGGTTCAAACAGTGGGTCAGGCCCCCGGTAACTTCATCCCCTGGCCAAGAAGACTGGTCAGCTTTCTTGTTGCATCTGAGGTATTCAGTTAGTTGTGTTTTTCTAGATTCATAGTTGAAATTATTTATTATTGTTTAAAGATAATGCATTATTTTTATTCGTTATAGTTGGAAATGATATTCTGCCTAAAAGGTCGGATCCAGGAAGACCAGAGATGTCTTCTCCTGCCAAGGTATTCATTTGACCATTTAATTAATTATGAATGAAATAACTTATCTGTGATTACTAATATATATCTTTGTTGTTTAGGGGATCGACAAAGGGGCACCTGGTGATGTTTTTAAACTTCTGGCTATACAGGTTGTTACCATGGAGAATGACGCAACTTTGGTAAGGTTGGAACATGATGCCAGTCTAGGTGATGAACTGTATATCCCAAAGAAGGAACTTATGGAGATTGTACTCGATAAAGAAATGGCTAGTTCTGCACACCTATCGTTATGGTGCACGTAAGTACATTTTATTTATAAGTTAAGTAATTAAATTTTAAATACTATGATAATTAACATGTTTTTTCAATATATTAGGTATCTGCATCGTATGTTAGTTGATTGGGGTAACCTCGCCCTTTATGGGTTCATTGATCCCATGTTCATTCAGGGTGATGTTCTCCTAGCATCAGAAGACCCGGTCACCACCATACGTGATATACTTGCCCGAGACGATCATCAATTCTACCTTGCGCCTTATCTCAATAAGTAAGTACCGGTTATGTAATTATAACTATATATGACTTAGTCACTAATTGTTCCGCAAATACAGCAAGCATTGGCAACTGTTGATCTTGTACCCTAGGATGAACGTCTTGGTCTTCTTCTGCTCAATTAGAAATAAGCCGGCGAACGAACTGAAGACGATCATCGAAAAGTAAGAATTAAAATATTTTATAATCAGTAATGCAGTTGTTTTAATTATCTGAAATCTATTAGATATACTTTAATTAATGTTTATTTTGTCATGATTGTTCTATTAATGCAAACCACATGTTGCGTGGTGAAAGACGTCGGGCTATCAGATGGATTATTCCTAGCGTAAGATATTTATTAGTTCAAACGCATCAAATGCAGTGGGTATAATTATTGATTTCTATTTAATTCCTCATATTCTAATTGGGTTTCATTTGTACGTAGTCACGTATACAACGTGGATCATGAGAATGTGGATACTATGTGATGAAGTGGATGTTCGAAATTATCTCCTCCAGGATCACTGAAAGACGGCACGAGGTAAATGTTAATTGGTAACAATTAGAAGTAACAGTTATAGATTCGTTATATGTTTTATGTTAGTTTATTACTTAAAAGATATAATCTTTTGTCCAATTAAACTTGCAGATATTCAACAATCCAACTCCATTATCTGATTCCGACATCAACAACATAAGGAGGCGTTGGGCAACTTTCTTTCTTGAAGTGTATCAACCATAGTTTGTATATATGTAGTTAGTTTAAAAACTTATCATGTACTAGCTATAGTGTACTTTTGACTGATCATATGTATTTTGATATGAAATCTATAATATATCATGTAGCTTTTTGGTTTCTAATTATCTTTGATGTCTGAATGTAATTGAACGTACATATGTATTGTTCGTAATAAATTCAGTATATATTAATTTAGTGTGTTTTTGTTGTACAAAGTGATTGTGTTGAGAATATTTAGAATATGTTACACTGGTATTGATCTGCATTACTGAAACAGGAGAAAGGAATGATAGAAATGTAAAAAGAGTTTTTTTTTAAAAAAATTAGACTTTACACTTCGGTTACTGTAAAACCGATGTGAAAAGTGAAATTTCCACATTGATTTTTATGTAAACCGATGTGGAAAGTTAAATTTCCACATCGGTTTTAGAAAAAACTGATGTGGAAAGTGATATTTCCAATAGGTTGTGGGATAACCCATGTGACAAATGAACTTTTCACATCGGTTATTTTGAAAACCGCTGTTAAAAATGTACTTTAAACATCGGTTTTAAAACCGATGTGAAAAGTAACAATAAACAACATCGGTCTTTTCAACATCAGTTTGAAAACCGATGTGAAAAGCCAAAAATAACCGATGTGGAATCCCTTTTCTGCACTAGTGGTAACATCGAGTAATATAATGAGTTTAATTTTAATTATTATTAATGTAAAAAATATTATTTATCAATTAATTATATATAATGATTTGTTAAAAAAAAAAGGCATGTAAAAACATTACAATAGCAACAGGCATCCTAAATATGTTGACACCCCTAACACTATCAATCATCTGCAGCATCTGCAGCACACTAGGGGTTAGATATATGTACAACTATTATGGACACCTACACAACAAGAATTGGACATATTTACGATGGACTTTAATTTTTGTGACGACTAATAAGCGGACGGAAATTTAGACATTTTCGACGGCTTTGACCGTAAGTATGCATAACTATCATTTTTTAATAATTTGCGTCTGCCTTTTACAATAGCCGTCGGAAAATATGTAGCTACCAACTACACCCTTTTCCGGGGAATAAATGGTGCCAAATTTGCGACCGAAAGTTGAAATTTGCGATGGCTAAAACCATCGGTAGTATTTTGTCCATATTTGTGACGGCCAAAGTTGTCGCTAAGGGAAATGGGAATTTCGAGGTGACCATGTTTGCGACGGATGTGGCAGACGCAAATGTTTTGGTCTTTTGCGACGGTCAGGCCCTCAGAAAGCCGTACCCAATGTCCAATATATATTTCAGAACCCAACCCCCTTTTCATTATCGTCCACCTCTCCTCTCACACCTCCACACCTCTCAACCCTTCGCATCTCCACCTCTTCGCGTCTCCACTACGGACGGCCACCGAGAACAAGGACGACCACCGCGGCCACCGTAAGCCTCTTCTGGTCACTAGTAATATATTTATTTAAAAAGTTTTGCATTTATTTCAACTTCAACCCACGTATAAATATCAATATGATTTGCATTTTTTAATTTGAAGTGAAATTCAAATTGGTTTTGGTAGTGATAATTTAGGTTTTTAGGGACATTTTCCAGCTACAAAGAAACGAGAAACAAATCGAGGAACGAGAAACAGATCGAGGAAGAGAAAAACGAAGCATCAAATCTGGAAATGGAGGAAATCAAATCGGAACCGAATCTGAACACGATAGGATCAGTAAGAAGGCTTTCAATTATAGGGGTAAAGGGAAGGAAAAAGAAAAAAAAATCCAAGAGGACAGATCTAGAAAGGAAGAAAGATGAAATTGCATAAGAAGAAAAGTGGAGAAAGAACAAGGTTTCAAAGAGAAAATAAAAGTAATTTTCTTAGGAAAGTCACAAAGAAACAGCCAATGAAAAAGAAATAGAATAATAGAATAATCTAAGAATAATAAAATTGAGCTACGAAGAACTCAGTGCAGTGGAGAACGTTCAACGCTGAGATTAAACAAATTTACGATGGCCAAGCAGTCGCTACTGTCTTGTGATTTGCGACGGCAAGGTCGTCGGTAATAGGTTAAATTTTGAGATGAAAAATGCCGTTGCAATTCGTAAATTTGCGACAACGACTTAAAAAAATTGTCAGAAACGGTTTGCGACGACCGTATATGCGACGGATTCGAAGCCGTCGCAAATCAGTCAGAAACACTTGTTTTGCGATGGATTTTTACTATTTGCAACGGCCTTTGGCCTTCGCTAATACCATTTTTTCTTGTAGTTCTAAGTGACACACACTCACAATTGTACATTGTACATCTACTCTATCTCGAAATACGATACATTCTCATCTCATGCATGCTCACATCAATCTGTGGTGTCTATACATGTGTTCAAATTCAGGTGTAAAAAAACCACTAGTGCAATAAGTGCTTTTTACGTCAGTTAAAATTGATTTTTTACGTCAGAATATTGACTGACGTAAATACAGATGACGTTAAAAGTTAAAATTTTAACGTCAGTTGAGAACTGACGTTAAATATAACACTATTAACGTCGGTTCTTTAACACAACTGACGTTAATTTTGTCAAAATTAACGTCAGTTCTTTAACAAAACTGTCGTGAATTTTGTTAAAACTAATGTCAATTATTATCAAGAACTGACGTTAAATGTCTTAATTTTAACGTCAGTTGTAATAAACAACTGACGTTAATAGTGTACTGTATATTTTATAAAATATTATTAACGTCAGTTGTATGATAAAACTGACGTTAATAGTATTTTTTTTTAAATTCAGTTTTAAAATATCACTTCCCTCAGCTATCCCTGCATTCAGTAAATATCCCAGTAACACAGAATATCACACACATTATAGAATTGCAAAGGAAAAATGGAACAATGATCCATATATATGCCTGTTCAGAAACAATATATATTTATTAACATAGGTTATAACTCAAAATAAATACAGAAATATAAATAAAAATAAATGTATACTAAGTTTAAACTACCTATATCAATATCCCTTCGTGATGATCATCACGAGTGGCATGTACATCGTCCACCTGTGTCTCCTCGATTATAGTAGGCATGTTTGTTGAAAAATAAGGAGTCTCAGGAATATCAAGATTTGAATCTTCATTTTCATCACTACCATTATACATGCTTTTTCCTTGGAGAACCACGGACAACCTTTTGTTAGAAGGATCAGTGATGTAGAACACTTGTTTTGTTTGGGAAGCCATTATGAAAGGCTCATTTATATAACCTAACTTGTTGAGGTCTACCAATGTGAACCCCAATTTGTCGGTTTGTACACCACCGTTACTATCAACCCACTTACATTTAAATACCGGCACCGTAAGCTTAGTGTAATCGAGCACCTAAATATCTTCAATATATCCAAAGTAAGGTCTCGGTGCTGTAACGGGTTTTGGGTCCTTTGCACTAGAGAAGTGCATTGCTTCGACCACGATCATAACCCCACTATTTTGCATGGTACTCTTGTTATCTTGTTCCTTTGTATAAAAGGAAAAGTTATTTATGTCGTATCCGCTCCAACATATGACGTTGAAGCTAGGCCCACATGCTAGCCATCTTACGTCATCAGAAGCAGTACTACCATCCTTAAGCATTTCTTCCTTGAACCATGGTAAGAAAGTCTTGTTATGCTTGTTCAACAACCACCTTTCGCTCATTCGAGGGTTTTCTTGATTGACTTTTCTTTTATGTTCAAATAAGAAAGGTTGAACACATTCGAGGTTGTTCAATACATACAAATGTGCTTGAAGCACTTCCTCCCGATCCTTCCTATTAATTCTTAAGCCATGTGTACCCTTACCTTGACATCTGATCTCATCATGCCGAGGCTTAGGAACCCCTATAGGATCCGTGTTATGAAGGTAGTCCGAACAAAACTCAATAGCTTCTTCGCAACATACCTTTGAACAAAGAGGATGCTTCAGACCCCCCCCCCCCCCCCACCTCCCCCAAATGAGCAATTAAGTAAACCATTATGTCGAAAAAGGAAGGAGGAAAATACATCTCCAATTGGCACAAGATTGTAGCAGCCTCAACTTCCAAGTCATCCAACATACGGGGGTCAACGACTTTGCTACATATAGAATTGAAGAATGAGCACAACCGAGTAATGGCATGTCTCACATTTTTTGTAGCAATACCACGAATAGCAACGGGCAGAAGTTGTTGCATCAAGATGTGACAATCATGAGACTTCAAGCCAACCAATTTAAGATCACTAGAGACAAGCCTCTTCATATTTGAAGAGTAACCATGTGGAACTTTGATGCCCTGAAGACACCCGCAGAAACTTTGTCTCTCTTTTTTTGACAAAGTATGACATGCTGGCGGCAAATAAGTCCGCTTACCATCCTCAACAACTGGAGATAACTGCTCTCGTATACCCATAGCAACGAGGTCGAGACAAGCATTCACACCATCCTTTGTCTTGCCCTGAATGTTGAGAAGCGCCCCAATCACACTATCACACACATTTTTCTCCACATGCATCACATCAATGCAGTGTCTGACATCAAGCTTGCACCAGTATGGAAGATCAAAGAATATCGACCTCTTCTTCCATATGTTTTTCTCAGCAGCTTTACCTTTCTTTTTGGACTTGCCGAATATAACATCGATGTCCTTTACCCTCTGATAAACCTGCTCTCCAATTAAGGCCGTCGGCGCTTCTTCCGTCTCTTGGCATCCATTAAAAGCTTTTTTCATCTTACGATATGGGTGATCACGTCCGAGAAATCTCCGATGCCCAAGGTAAACCGTCTTCTTTCCATGATGCAACTGAGTGTAGCATGTGCCTTCTTCACATATAGGGCATGCTTTATGCCCCTTGACACTGTACCCAGACAAGTTACCGTATGCTGGAAAGTCGTTGATGGTGCACAATAACATGGCACGAAGCTTGAAAGTCTCATGAGAATACCCATCAACTACATCAACACCTTCCACCCACATCGTTTTCAAGTCTTCAATCAAGGGACCTAGATAAACATCTAAGTCATTTCCCGGTTGCTTTGGTCCCGAAATCATCATAGACAACATCATGTATTTGCGCTTCATGCACAACCAAGGGGGCATGTTGTAAATTACCAAATGTAACAGGCCATGAACTATGAATACTACTCATGTTACCATAAGGATTCATTCCATACGTAGCAAGTCCAAGCCTTAGGTTTCTTGGCTAATCTGCGAAATCCGGAAACATAGTATCGATATTCTTCCATTGAATAGAATCAGCAGGATGACGAACCTTTTCATCACGTTTCCTCTCATCATTATGCCATCTAAGATTCTTCGCATCTTTCTCATTGGCAAACAATCGCTTGAACCTTGGAATTATTGGAAGATACCACAACACCTTCGCAGGAGGACCCTTTTTTCTCACATCATCAAGATCATCATCATCATCACCACCCTTCACTTTGTATCGTGATAACCCACATTTGGGGCAATCGTGATTGTCTTCATGAACACCGGTGTACAATATGCAATCATTGGGGCATGCGTGTATCTTCTTATACTCCATACCCATAGGACACAATACCTTCTTGGCCTCATAGTTACGTTCAGACAATGTGTTGTCCTATGGAAGCAAGTCTTTCAACACTTCAAGCAATTTCGTGAAGCTTTTATCGGTCCAACCATTTCTCGCCTTCACACAAACCAATTTTAGCACCGCCGACAATCGTGTATGAGTAGTACACCCTGGATATAAAGGCTTATCCGCATCTCCGCACAACCTATCATACACATGAGCTCGATGAAAAGATTCTTGTCCAATATCACGGATCATGTCCTCTACTCGATCATCCTCCATATCTACGTCAACGTCATTCACCGTACATTTACTCGTATTCAAACACTTGACACAAGGACAACAGAACATTCCATTACTATTAGGAATATTCCTTTGAGCAAATTCTATAAATTCTCCCACCCCCTTCAAATACTCAGCACTAGTACGCTTACAAACCATCCAACTACGATCCATAACTAGATAGGTCCTGTAGATATACAAAACATATATCCAATATAAGGACAATACGGGAGATTGAAAACTATAGTTTTTGAAGATTAATTGCCAAGCACTGGTCACGGCCGTAACGTGCCAATTGAACCAGACCATGCCATCACAGGCAGAACTGATCACGGCCTAGCCGTGATTAGCATCACGGCCGTGACAGATCAACCAGCAGAGCAACATGCACTCAAAACCAAAAATAGAGACGTACATTCCAAACAACTCAAACTCACGGTTTCAAGTTTCAACTACTGAGACTACAGTTTCAACATACACTCAAAACCAAAAATACAAAAATGTGCCCTAAATACTCACCAGAAATAGGTGCTCGCGTGGTGGTGGGGAGGGGAGCTCGAGTGGTGACCAACGTTCGATGTGGTTACTGAGAGCAGATGGACAAGGAGAGTTAGTGCGCGGGAAGGGGAAAGAGAGATGTCAAGTTATTGCAAAGAATGAATGGAAAGACAGAGTTAGGGTTAATAGTGTACCTCACGGTGGTGGCGAAGAAGCCCTCGCGGTGGTTGCAGTGGAGATGAGCTCGCGATTAGGGTTCTGTGCTGGGTGAGAGTGAGAGTGAGGGTTGAGAGTGATCTAGGGTTGAGCGTGATGAAAAGAGAAAAGAGACGTATGTACAGAGCGAAGTACAGAAGGCACGCGGGTGTAAACGTTATAATCAAAAACCAAAAATAAAACAACATTTAACTTCAGTTGTATTAAACAACTGACGTTAAAATTAATTTTTTAACGTCAGTTGTATTAACAAACTGACGTTAAATATTAATATTTTTTTAAAAAACACTTTTAACGTTAGTTGTTGAATACAACTGACGTTAAAAGTGTTGTGTAAAAATCATTCTCTATATAAAGTACCATTCTTCTGTATCAGTCTGTAATACTGCCTCTTCTTTTCCTCTATATTTCTATTCCTTCACAAAATGGCTCTGAGACCTGTGTTAAGAGTGACAACAGGGCATTTCAGATAGGGATATAGGATTATTTACGTCAGCTATTTATTTAACTGAAGTAAAAATCACACTTTTAACGTCAATTGTATAAACAACAGACGTTAAAAATAAATATTTTTTATTTTAAAAACACTTTTAACTTCAGTTTTATTCAACAACTGACGTTAAAAGTGTATAAGTTTCTGCAAAAACATTCATTCCTTTGACTACTCTGCTACTTACCCATTGACCTGTGTTAAGAGTGACAACAGTGCATTTCAGATAGGGATATAGAATTATTTACGTCAGTTGTTTATTTAACTGAAGTAAAAATCACCTTTTAACGTCAGTTGTATAAACAACTGACGTTAAAAATAAATATTTTTTATTTTAAAAACACTTTTAACGTCAATTTTATTCAACAATTGACGTTAAAAGTGTATAAGTTTCTCCAAAAGCATTCATTCCTTTGACTACTCTGCTACTTAATTACCCATTACTGCTGTGCTACTTACCCATGCACATTGTAACCTATAATCCTCTTTATGAGAACTAAGTTTATACCTAGACTTAAAGGTCTATTTCTTTCTATTCCTTCGGGCGTTTTCTTTTCTGCACGTTTATAATATATGACTGCCAACTCCCAATGCGCCTTGGAACCTAATGCTCTTAATGATCAATTTAATTTTTTAGCAACTTACGACGCCTAGTAACTTCATCCCCTACTCTTATAAATAGCTTCCTTCCTTCCTTTAATTTTTCTGCTTCACAATATGGCTCTGCCATGGAGATTAACTTCATCACTCTTTTTTCCTATACCTAGACTTAAAGGTCTCTGTCTTAATGGTCAAACAACTCCTGAGGTTGTGTAAATCGGATTACATGGGTGATAAGGGTGTGTAAATCGCATTATGTGAATTGCATACACTATCATCCTTCTGGAGAATCAGCAGCTACAGTTCCAAAACCTTAGCTTTGGAACCAAGTGACTGTTCCAAGAATATTGCTGAAACAGATCGAGTGCACCCTTCACTCTGCTTTGGCTCCAAATTGACTGTGGATTCAGATGGAGCATCAAGGACTTCAAGTAAGGGAGGAGATGCATCCAATATTGGAGTTTCTGAGGACAGGACTGAGAAGAAAATGATGTTGAAGAAGAAACTTTTTTATATTTTAGTGCTATCTTGCGGAAATTTTTTATCTTTTAATCATGTAATTGTAACTTATGAATCGCTTCAATGAGATACGATTTGATTATACATATAACTTGTTTTATGTTAAGTGTTTATTTATTTTAATTTGCACAAGAATTTGTTTACTAATTCAAGCTAATTAATTAAGATTAAAAATAAACTTTTAAAAAAAAAAGATTAGAAATAAACTGCACTATATATGGAGTGATGATCTGCGTTAAGAGTGACAACAGGGAGATGACAACGAAAGAAAGATATGAATGAGTTGATTATTTACGTCAGTTATTTATTTAACTGAAGTAAAAATCACACTTCTAACGTCAATTGTATAAACAACTGACGTAAATAGTGATTTAATATTTACAAAACTGCCACCACCTC
Source organism: Sophora flavescens (assembly GCA_030762895.1). Taxonomy (NCBI): domain Eukaryota; kingdom Viridiplantae; phylum Streptophyta; class Magnoliopsida; order Fabales; family Fabaceae; genus Sophora; species Sophora flavescens. The sequence goes on from CM061070.1 coordinate 5,356,433, forward strand.
ATTTTTAACGTCAAACATATGATCAACTGACGTAAAACGTTCCCGTATACTCCATTATTTCCACTAGTGAACATGAGTGTTATTTGCCCATAGATATGTTATGAAATTATGATGATGTTGCACCTTTACAAATTACACGTGGTTCAATTCAAAAGGTAAATTAGAAAAGGATTTATTTTTATATAGGTTAAAATTAGTTTTTAATATTATTTTAAATTAGTTTTAGTGTCAAAGTGGTTGATCGTACTGAAAGTGAACTGTGTCATTAGGCAAACTTTATTTGCAAGAACACGAGGTCGAATCCTGGAGTCGTCATGTAACCCCAACTCCAGTATGAGAATTAGCTTCCAACTTTGCTTTTGAGATATCTGATCAAAGACAAAAAAAAAAAAATCAGTTCGTAAAGGTCATTTTTACAATTTCCATCCTTGCAAAGTAAAAAACTGGGGCAACAATATTTGAAAAAGTTTAGCAAAACAAAATTCATTCCCTTTTCAATTAACACAAAGTCCAAAATTTTCTTCCATATATATTTTTTAATTATCGAGTTAGTCCCTGAATTATTTGAGAATTTTTAAGTAGGTTCTTGAATTAAAAAAAATTAATTAGGTCCCCGAATTTATATAAAATTTTCAATTGGGTCCCTAAACTAAAAAGTTTCTAATTTGGTCCTTGAACTTATATAAAATTTTCAACTGAGTCCCTAAAGTAGAAAGATGATCATATAAAACAAAAAATAATAAAATGATAGATGATAAAATTTAAAGAGAAAAATTGTTTGACATATTAATAAAATGACAAAAGTTGAATATGAGAGAAAAAACTCACTATTTAAAATAATAATAATAATGATAAAATAAAAACAAAATTTAGTGAGAAAAGTTATTGTTTAGCATAATAATTAAATAAAAATAGATAAATTTGTGAGAGAAAATTTAGTTTTTGAAATGATAATAAAAAAATATAGAAATATGAAATTTTGGTATAAAATTCATGTTTTATAACAAAATATTAAGAGATTAAACTGATAAACCTCAATTAAAAAATATATTTTTAAATAGTGATATATTATTAAAGGATGATTTTGAAAAAAAATATTTCAAATAAAAATAAAAAATTAAATGATGGAACTTAGCCGAGAATATTATTATTTGAAATAATTTTTAGTCTAATATTATTACAAAGGATGAAACTGAGTAAAAAAATTTGAATATTTAAAAAAATATAATTTAACAACAAAGTTATTTTTTAAAATAATAAATAAAATAAAGAATATAGTTAAGTAAATATCACGTCTTATTTTGATTATCAATTTTATTTTGGGTTATTTAATTTATTTCATAATTTTATATTTAATTGATGTTTATCTTAAATTATTTTAGTATATCTTAAATAATATTTTTGTTTGCTATTTCTATTATTATTATTATTTTAATTTTATTTCAAATATTAAATATTTAACTCAGTTTAATATCTCAAATTGGATTTGCTCATGCTAAGAACCCCTCTAGCGTCGTTCCAACCATAATCCAACAACTGCTGTGATGTGTTGGGAGAGGGATGAAGATGAGAGAGATGTGAGAGAGGTGTGTTGGGAGAGGGATGAAGATGAAGGAGATGTGAGAGAGGGATCCAAGGGAGGAAACCTGCCGCTGTACCATCCAGCGGTAGGAACGAATCCAAGTCCTTAATATCTTAATATTTTATTATGAGGATGTAAGTTTATTTTAGTATTATTTGACATTAAGTCTTAAAACAAGTGTATTATTAATTTTTATAAACCTATAGTGGTAAAATCGAAAGAAAAAAAATCCTGTTGTGCCATCTTATTTCTATAAGCTAGTAGCTTATTTAACAAGAGTTTTTTCTTTTTCAGAAAAGCTTTTTTACCAAACGCAGGTGTATTAACTTTTTCTGGATTAAAAAGTTAATTGATCTCGTAGGCTTGCTCATGCCAAGCCCTATCAAACTAATTGTGATGATTATTGCTTCCCTTGGATGCTTTCCAGAGTTGAAGAACACTTAACCACCGCTTCATACAACCAAGAGGGAATAACCCTTTTGGATCTTTGCTCTATTTTGACATAAACAATAAATAAATAAATAATTCTTCACTCCATAAAAGTCGGGTGAGAAAATAAATTATCTCGAAAGTGAGTAATAATAATTGAATAAGTTAAACAATAAATAAACAAGATAAAGGCGAATTATATATATCTTATATGGACTAATATTCACAGCTGATTACTTGCTTTGCTTCATCCAGCTATAGTTTAGTTCATGTCTGTTCCTTTCAACAATGCAATACTCCTTCAACATAAAAAAAAAAGGCTATACTCCCGAACCGATCTTGAAATTTAAATTTTAAACGTTTAAAATAAATTCAATATACTCTTCATAGCACATTCGTTCTATATTCGCATAATCATTTTTTAAATATTTTATGCACCCGTCCTGGAAACCAAACAAAATGATTAATTCAATGATTTCACGCTAAGTATACTTAATAAAAGCAGGACTAAGCAAGAATCATCATCATGTATCTAAAAAATGAATAATTGATATTTCTAGAGTCTTATTATTTGCATAATAATTTTATATAAACGTCACATCATATAAATATCACTTAACACATTTTTTTTCCCTGACATCACTTCAACAAGCAAAAAGTAAGACACAGATACAATATCTCACTTGTGTCTCCTCCCAAATGTCGACAATACGATACTATCATTCCATCTAGACTAATGGAAGTTGATTTTTCTTACCTTTTGCTAACAAAAATGCTAAATTCACACGATTTTGCCTACATCAGTACGGGATATCGTATGCGTCATACTGTACGGCATTGTAATTGTACTGTACGATATTATAGCAGATCATTTTTTTAAAAAAATTATTATAAATAATTTTTTTGATTAAGTATATGTAAATATCTAGTAAATCGGATATAAATATCTGGTGAATTCAGTTCATTATCTGGTGAATGAGTTTTTTTGAGAAATAATTTTTTTGGTTAAGTATGTGCAAATATCTGGTGAATTCAGTTCATTATCTGGTGAATGAGTTTTTTTGAGAAATAATTTTTTTGGTTAAGTATGTGCAAATATCTGGTGAATCAGGTATAAATATCTGGTGAATTTAGTTCATTATCTGGTGAATATGTTTTTCTGAGAAATAAATTTTTTGGTTAAGTATGTGCAAATATATGGTAAATCAGATATAAATATCTGGTGAATTCAGTTTATTATCTGGTGAATGTGTTTTTTGATTAAGTATGTGTAAATATCTGGTGAATGGGTTTTTTTGATAAATAAAATTTTTGGTTAAGTATGTGTAAATATCTGATGAATCATGTACAAATATCTGGTGAATTCAGTTCATTATCTAATGAATGAGTTTTTTTAGAAATAAAATTTTTACTTTTTTAAAAAAGTCAAAATTTAAAAATAAAAATAAAAATTGGTGCTACAATAGCGCTACTGTAGCATGATGTCGTATTGATGTCTAAAAATTGTGTTCAATTAGCACGGATGTTCTTGGATACAATAATGCTAATTGAACACACTTCCTGGACACCATATGGTTGACACCGTATGAATAGTGCACTGTGCGACACTGTAGATGCACTGTAGCGGATCCTTTTTTAAAAAAAAATAATTTTTTTTATAAATAATTTTTTTGATTAAGTATGGGCAAATATATGGTGAATCCGGTATAAATATCTGGTGAATTCAGTTCATTATCTGGTGAATGAGTTTTTTTGAGAAATAAATTTTGTGGTTAAGTATGTGCAAATATATGGTGAATCGGGTATAAATATCTGGTGAACTCGGTTCATTATCTGGTGAATGTGTTTTTTTTTATAAATAAATTTTTTGGTTAAGTATGTGTAAATATCTGGTGAATGAGTTTTTTTGAGAAATAAATTTTTTGGTTAAGTATGTGCAAATATCTGGTGAATTAGGTATAAATATCTGGTGAATTCAGTTCATTATCTGGTGAATATGTTTTTTGATTAAGTATGTACAAATATCTGGTGAATTCAATTCATTATCTGATGAATGGTTTTTTTTAGAAATAATTTTTAAAAAAAAAAATCATTTTTGAAAAAAAAAAAACTGCTATAGGAACGCTAGTGTAACAGATAACGTGTATGATGTCAAAAAATCTGTGTCGAATTAGCAGCTTCGTTCTGCTAATTAATGAAGTCCAAGAAGTTGGGTGACACTGCTTAATTCTTGAAGCTGAACATGCAAGGTGGACTTGTGGAACGTACAGCAAGAAATTGCCACCTAGCTAGAGAGCTTCAAGGGTCATCTGCACCTGTCCTTCATTTACAATTCCACATGGTGGTGTCCTCAAGATAACATGAGAGTAACATCGAGTAATATAGTTATATAATTAATTAATATACCAGAATGTTCCATGTATTATGGTCGTTATTTGCCCATAGATGTGTTATGAAATTATGATGATGTTGCACCTTTAGACGTGATTCAATTCAAAGGGCAAATTAGAAAAGGATTTAATTTTCATAAAGGTTTTTTTTTAGGAAAATTTTAATATACGTAAAAATATGTTTTTAAATATAAGTTTAAATAAGTTTTTGTACTCAAAAGTGATTGGTCAATAGTAAAAGTAGATTGTATCTTTTAGCACATTTTATCTATAACATCATATATTTAAATACTGGAGTCGTTATTTTGAAGAATATTTTATCTAATCATTACCTCCTATTCGAAGGTTAGTCTCATAATTTTTCTTATGAGATACGATCAAAGAAAAGAAAAAAGTTTCATGTCCATAGAGGTCATTTTGATGCTCATTCCGATGAGAATCCAAATATGCTGAAACACTCATTAATTATGATCTTTTACATCCTACTTCTTCTCATTCCTTCTACAACTTACAAATTTTTTTAATGTATTCATCCTTGCGAAGTAAACAATTTTGGTGAATGTGTCTATTGACTAGTCGGTGATATGGCAAACGGTATGCTACATCAACACACGACAATACTTATTTTAGCAAAAAAACCTTAAATAAGTTTCAGTTCCTACAAATAGGGATCATTTTGATTTTTATCCTTACAAAATTCGCAAAGTAAAAAGTTGGGCCGACATTTGGGAAAATGAAATTCATTAACCTTCCAATTAACACAAATCAAAATTTGACTTCTAATTAGGGCTTGGTGATCAGGATAGGATAGGGGCGGATAGGATAAGAGAGCATGATAGAATAAGGGAGCAGGATAGGAGTAGGATAGGATATGAGCAGGATATGCTGTTACCTTATCCGATGTTTGGTGTCCACCAGATAACCAACTGGATAGCATTGTAATTTACTATGAATTTTAAAATTTTCGTTCTTGTTCTGAATGTTTTCATATGTTATTAGATTTTAGTTTTTTTTATAATTTTCAATTTTTAAGATTATATAAAAAGACAAAATTGTCCTTCTGATAAAATTACATATAATATTTAAAATTTTTAAAATATTGTTTAACTTAAATTAATTTTTTTATAATTTTAAATATTCATTTTTAGCTTTTACTTTACATATAGTTAAATTATTAGAATATTTTTATTTATTTTTCAGTTTTTAAAAATAATATGACGTAACAAAATTAGCCTTGTGAGAAGAAATAATAATTTTTAAAATTAATTATTAATATTTTTATTATTTTATGTTTTATTATACCTTTTTCGGTAACCATATTATAATTTATTATACTTTAATTATTTTATGTATACATTTTTTTTATATAATTTATTATACTTTAAATTACCTTATCCTATCCTGTTAAGTTCTAACCCAGCCCTCCCTCAGGATAGAATTTTAACTAGATGGATAGGATATGAAAGGAGACATGATTGATTTATCCTATCATGCTGGCTCACCAAACAATAATTTCAGACAGGATATGATAGATTTTCTTATCCTGTCTCTCTTATCCAGACCACCAAACGAGCCCTTAAGGTTTTTTTACTCCTAGATGTCATCATCTTTAACTTATCTTCACACTTGCAAACCTTATTCTGAATATTGGAACTTGGCCCAAAGGACTTGTAGGTGACAACTATGTCAAAAAAAACGGTTTCTTCTAGTTGAAGGTGTGACACCCAGGACTGACGAAGACGAAAAGTGGTCGTCGGTGCAAGAGAAAACATAGTCAAGGAGCGGCTCCTGACAGGCTTCTAGGCAGAGGAACACATGAATTAACAAGTTCCACATCGGAATGAGAGGGAACTTGAGATTGTGTAGCTATGAGGTTGCACGGTTGAAGGGATCCTGAGACTGTGCATGTATGAGATTGTGCAGTTGAGGATATCTTAAAAAGAATTGATTGGTACTACCCATAAAAACAAGATGCATCTTCTCTTAGAGAGTTCATCATTTAAGAACTCCAAAGTAAAGTGTGCTTGACTTTGAGCAATTATGGGATGGGTGACATCTTGGGAAGTTTTCCTATGAAGCGTGTGAGTGAGGACAAAGTACACTAAAAAGAACCGTATTGGGTGGGGACAGTCGTTAATCCGTAAAGCAAATCAGGATGTTATAGTTGGTATCAAAGTGAGACTTCTCCCGGTACGGTGTGGTTCAGGGTCAAACTAAGCGAAAGCTGGTGGCCATATGACACCCGGGGCTGACGAGGGCGGGGAGTGGTCGCCGGTACAAGAGCAAACATGGTCAATGAGCGACTCTGGGCAAGCTTCTAGGTAGAGGGACACATGAATGAACCAGTTCCATATCGGAATGAAAGGGAACCTGAGACTGTGCTGGTATAAGACTGCACAATTGAGGGGATCCTCAGATTGTACAAGAATGAGACTGTACAGTTCGGGATAGCTTAAAATGAATTGATTGATATTACTCATAAAACCAAGATACATTTTTTTTGAAGCTCATTACTTAAGAATTCCAAAGTTAAGCATGCTTGACTTGGAGAAATCATGTGATGGATGATCTCCTGAAATGTTTTCCTAGAAAGTCCGTGAGTAAGGATAAAGCAGGATAAAAAGACCCATATTGATTTGTGGGAATAGTCATCAATCTGTAAAGCAGCTCAGGATGTTAAAGAAGAAATGACTTATAGTAGTGGTGTGGGTTATGATCGAACATATCAATGAACGGTGATGATGAGTGATGGTGCGATTGGGTCTTTACGAAGAAGTGTGCAAGTTCTTATTTAAAGAAGGAGGAAGATGTGGTAGAAATTGATGAATGACATACTATCATTCATCTATTACTATTTATGTGCTTTACATAGTTGATATTTCATCAATTATTTTTCTTTTTTTTTTTTACAAAATTTAGGATGAGGGTATGATGTCCGGTCCAAGACAGGGAAAATCTTCAAGCTCTAGGATTACTTACAAATGGATTTATATTTACTTCACCTCAAGAAGACTAGTGAGGGCTCGAATTTACAACTTGTTAGATACAAAATCATGTCTTACTCAACTAGACCAATCTCTTAGGATTACATCAATTATTTTTCACCCACATGTATTAAGTGTTTAAGATATTTGATGTGTATCTATCTATCTATCAAACAAATTTTGTGTCTATCTTTATGTAAAAACATAACTTACTAAAATCTATAACCTTAATTTGAATATTTAAAAAATTACCCGTGATTTTTTTTTTTTAAGTATAATTACCCGTGAAATTGATTGCCTAGAAACTTACCTTATGTGATCACAAAATTATTTTCGCATTATCCATGATTCTATTCCTTGAAAATATCGATAGAGCCTCTGGCTGTAAATCAAAGCAGCGTACGTACCTCAACTAAAACTTCAACCACGTTATATCCTTGAGATTAGAAAGCTTGAAACATTATTTTTGTCAAATATATAATCCAGATTGAGATGGATTCAGAGTGAATCAACCAAAATGTAATTAAATTTGATAATTCCTTTCGATTTCATCAGTATTTTTTATAAAAAAATTAACTCAACTTTTGCATTTTGTCCCCTTTAATCTGTACTTTTTCTGTCAACCCCACTTGTTCGCTCGGTCCAGACTTTCTTCTTGATTATTAATTCGGATTGGTACTGAGTTACTCACCCGATCATCCTCTCCATTCTCTTTTTGTATTTTGTTTGGGCCTCAGCTGGCGTCATAAATTGTATTTATTTGGGCCTCCTGACCCTTTCTTTAATAAACCTGAGTATTGGTTTTAGAAATGGATTACTTTACTATTAGCCCATAGATATGGACCATTTATACTACTCCAAATTGTTGGCTAATTATAGTTTTCATTTAATCAGAAATTTCTAATAAGTACAAAAAAGAAAGAGAAAACTAAAATAAATTTTTTTTGCAGGAACTAGCAACAATACTTTGTCTTTGTCTAATATGAATGTCCGCCGACCCATGTATAGGCAAATATCATTGTTGATTAAGAAAATGTTAAGATTTACTTCTTTTTAATCCTTTTCTTGGGGTTTGTAACATGTTAGAGACATAAAATTAATCTGGAGCCTTTATTTAACAACTTAAGCTTTTAGGAGAGTTTATTCTTAAATCTTAATATGATATCAGATATATAAAACCAATCTTCATACAATAATTTGATAATTAATTCAAAAGCAGTTCTCTTCTTTATCCATTTTTTTCGGTAATGCAGCTTCTAAAATAAGATTTTTGTCGATAACACAACATTAGGTCGTAAAATGCCAGGTGCTTTTAAGAGAAGAAACATTGTTCAATCTATATGACAAGTCATACTTTTTTACATTTTTATTGTCAAGTCATAGTATTCTAAAACCGTAAGGTTATTGGAATTTGACTATATTCTTTGAAGGTCTTGTTAAGGTTTTAACTTGCATCATGCAATATGAAACCTAAGAATAAGTGAGAATAATGGTAAAGCAGTATATGAGGAGAACTTGTAAAACTCACTCACCGCAGCTGAGCTACGCTTGAGTCCATTATGCTATCCAGGGCCGGTCGTACTAATTTGAAAAAATATCTTACTCATAATCATTTGAAGAGTATCATCCACTAGTACAATAAATACTTTTTACGTCAGTTAAAATTGATTTTATATGTCAGAATATTGTCTGGCGTAAATACAGCTAACGTTAATAGTTAATATTTTAACGTCAGTTGTTTAACACAACTGACGTTAATGTTGTTCAAACTAACGTCAGTTATGTTAAAGAACTGACGTTAAAGGTTTTATTTTTAATGTCAGTTTTCTAATACAACCGACGTTAATAGTGTATTGTATATTTTATAAAATACTATTAACGTTAAATATTTGACTCAATTTAATATCTCAAACTAGATTTGCTCATGCTAAGAACTCCTCTAGCGCCGCTCCAGCCATAATCCAACGACTGCTGTGATGTGTTGGGAGAGGGATGAAGATGGAGATGTGAGAGGGGAATCCAAGAGAGGAAACCTGTCGCTGGACCATCCAGCGGTAGGAGCGAATCCAAGTCCTTAATATCTTAATATTTTATTATGAGGATGTAAGTTTATTTTAGTATTATTTGATATTAAGTCTTAAAACAAGCGTATTATTAATTTTTATAAACCTATAGTGGTAAAATTGAAAGAAAAAAAAAATCCTGTTGTGCTATCTTATTTCTATAAGCTAGTAGCTTATTTAACAAGAGTTTTTTCTTTTTCAGAAAAGCTTTTTTACCAAACACAGGTGCATTAACTTTTTCTGGATTAAAAAGTTAATTGATCTCGTAGGCTTGCTAATGCCAAGTCCTATCAAACTAATTGTGATGATTATTGCTTCCCTTGGATGCTTTCCAGAGTTGAAGAACACTTAACCACCGCTTCATACAACCAAGAGGGAATAACCCTTTTGGATCTTTGCTCTATTTTGACATAAACAATAAATAAATAAATAATTCTTCACTTCTTAAAAGTCGGGTGAGAAAATAAATTATCTCGAAAGTGAGTAATAATAATTGAATCAGTTAAACAATAAATAAACAAGATAAAGGCGAATTATATATATCTTATATGGACTAATATTCACAGCTGATTACTTGCTTTGCTTCATCCAACTATAGTTTAGTTCATGTCTGTTCCTTTCAACAATGCATTAATACTCCTTCAACATAAAAAAAAAAAAAAAAAAAGAGGCTATACTCCCGAACCGATCTTGAAATTTAAAATTTAAACGTTTAAAATAAATTCAATATACTCTTCATAGCACATTCGTTCTATATTCGCATAATCATTTTTTAAATATTTTATGCACCCGTCCTGGAAACCAACAAAATGATTAATTCAATGATTTCACGCTAAGTATACTTAATAAAAGCAGGACTAAGCAAGAATCATTATCATGTATCTAAAAAATGAATAATTGATATTTCTAGAGTCTTATTATTTGCATAATAATTTTATATAAACGTCACATCATATAAATATCACTTAACACAATTTTTTTCCCCTGACATCACTTCAACAAGCAAAAAGTAAGACACACATACAATACATACAACATCTCACTTGTCGTGTCTCCTCCCAAATGTCGACAATACGATATTATCATTCCATCTAGACTAATGGAAGGTGATTTTTCTTATCTACTGCTAACAAAAATGCTAAATTGACACGATTTTACCGATCGGGGATATCGTATGTGTCGTACTGTGTAATATTGTAGCTGCACGGTATGGTATTGTAGCAGGTTTTTTTTTAAAAAAAATTATTATAAATAATTTTTTTGATTAAGTATGTGTAAATATCTGGTGAATTCAGTTCATTATCCGGTGAATGGATTTTTTTGAGAAATAAATTTTTTGGTTAAGTATGTGCAAATATATGGTAAATCAGGTATAAATATCTGGTGAATTGAGTTCATTATCTGGTGAATAGGTTTTTTTGAGAAATAAATTTTTTGGTTAAGTATGTGCAAATATATGGTGAATCAGGTATAAATATCTGGTGAATTCAGTTTATTATCTGGTAAATGTGTTTTTTGGTTAAGTATGTGTAAATATCTGGTGAATGAGTTTTTTTGATAAATAAATTTTTTGGTTAAGTATATGTAAATATCTGATGAATCATGTACAAATATCTGGTTAATTCAGTTCATTAACTGGTGAATGGGTTTTTTAGAAATAAATTTTTTATTTTTTCAAAAAAGTCAAAAATTTAAAAAAAAATAAAATTGGTGCTACAGTATTAGCACGGCTGTTCTCGGATACAATAATGCTAATTAACACACTTCCTCTACACCATTCGGTAGACACCATATGAACAGTGCACTGTGCGATACTATAGTTGTATTGTAGTGGATCTTTTTTTTTAAAAAAAAGTTACTTTTTTTATAAATAATTATTTTGATTAAGTATCTGTAAATATCTGGTGAATCGGGTACAAATATCTGGTGAATGGGTTTTTTGAGAATTTTTTTTTTATTAAGTATGTGCAAATATATGGTGAATCCGGTATAAATATCTGGTGAACTCAGTTCATTATCTGGTGAATGTGTTTTTTTTTATAAATAATTTTTTTGGTTAAGTATGTGTAAATATCTGGTGAATGTGTTTTTTTGAGAAATAAATTTTTTGGTTAAGTATGTGCAAATATCTGGTGAATCAGGTATAAATATTTGGTGATTTCAGTTCATTATCTGGTGAATAGGTTTTTTGGTTAAGTATGTGCAAATATCTGATGAATCATGTACAAATATCTGGTGAATTCAATTCATTATATGGTTGTTGACGCTGGTTTTTGGTTGGTGTCCAAAATCCTTTTGTCACAAATAATTTTAAGATCAGACGAGTGTAGGGACGGACGAGTTATGCGGTAATCTCGCAAGGACGTGTAGGCGTGTCTGCCAAGTATAAATTCGACAAACCAGTCAAACTTGGTAAATACTGGCAAGGACTTAAGTTTGGTAAAATGCGTTTTGAGTTAACAAGAAAGATTGCTTTCTTAAATGAGAGCGAACCCTTACTTGAATTTCTAAGGATTCATGGGTTTGAAGGAAGAAACATATAAATTGCAGGAAAAAATTAGAGGAAAGCAAATAAAGAACATGGAATTAAAAGAAACAATAAACAAAGAGGAATTTAAAGGAAAACGTGTAAATTGCAGGAAATTAACTGAAAGCTTGTAAATGACGAGTAAAGATAAATGGCAGTAAATTAAAGGAAAGAAACAAGTATTTAAATGAGTGAAAAGTAAAAGAAAGCGTTTAAAGTGCAGAAAGTTAAAATAAAGCAAGTAAAAGGCATGAAAGTAATGCTGAAAGTAAAGAAATTAGATGACCAGTACTGTATTGTAAATTGAACTGGAAATAAAAGGATGGAGGGAGTACTTGAGTACAATCCTTTAATCTGATGTGTGATCGAGATATGTAGGATATAGCATCAAGCAACCTCCTCCATTACATCAGAATTGATAGTATTTATAAGCATACAAAATAACTGCCTAAAGAAACTTCCTATCTTAAAATTTGACACCTGTATGACAGTTTTGCTATGTTTCAAACTCTCTGACAAGTAAACTTCTCTAACTGCTCAGTCCTTCGAGTGGTTTTATGTCCACTTATCGTCCACAGTTTGGTTATTTGACAACTTATCTTGCTGATGCTGTCAACCCTGGAAACTTAGCCATTTCTATACTTCGTTTGTCTGACAATTCTTATTACCAACTTTGTCGAAAGTTGGGGTGTTACTTCTATTCCTCCATCAATCAGTTGTATATATTTGTCGAATATCTGACGTACTTTCCTTTTTTGACGGCTTTATCTGTCTGACATACTAATTTCTGTCAACTTTTCAACCTGTCAACTTTGCTGAATTTAATTGTGGTTATCTGATGACTCTTCAATTTTTTCGTCATCTTGTCGGATCTGTTTCCGTCAAGAATTTTAAATTCCTATTAACAGATGGCCCCCAAATTTTGCTTTTCGACCGTTTTTTGCCCGTAAGAATAGCAAAATTTGATTTTTCAAATCCCTAACGATTGTCTTAATCTCGGGTTCCTATTCATTAATTAAACTTTGCTTCTTATCTCATCCCTACTTAATAGGGATAATCATGACGCCGCAGTTTTCTTGGAACTCGTACCGAAGGTTCTCCTTTAAATGTCAATCACATCAGAATTGACTTTCTTCTTCCTATCCTTCCTTCTTCATTAGTAAATCTTTTCAAACGAAAGACCTTTTCTTCTTCCCTCGCAAAAAAATTTTTCTTAAAAGGAACCCTGTATTTTATTCCATCTAACCATGGCCACATCTTCTAAGGTGCCGTCTTCAGTACCTCATACTACAATCGTACCTCCTAGGACAGTGGTCCAAGACCCAATTTTGGAGAAATCCGAGTTATGGCAAGAATCCAAGGTAATTTACCCTATTCTTGATCCTGCTATTGCTTTAAATCCTCCTGCTGCATTTTTGGGTCCTATTGTGGCCAACAATGAAATTTCTGAGAGTTTACGCAATTCCTTTCCTTCCGCTAGCGTAAATGAGGCTATTCTATCTTCTTTTACTCCTATTCCCATTCATATGTTCAAGAAGAGTAATAGGATTTTCAGAATGCCTCCTGCTACTCGGTTCGATGCCTACATTAGTTGGCTAGACCAAATTCAAACTGAAAAGCAAAGTGTATGGGAAAAAGCTGGAATCTTTGAATTCATTCAACTTTCTCGTCATGTTAAACTGGTAGACTTCTCTTTAATAGGAGCATCAGTTTTCTTTTGGAACAAAACAACAAATAATTTTCATTTTCCTTATGGAATGATGGGTCCGACTTTATTTGATATGTCGGCTATTACTGGCCTTCGTCCAGATGGTCCCACCATGCATACTGAAGTAGAAATTGAAAATCAAATTGATGTTTACGTGCCGAAGTGTTCTTTTTCTAAATACATAGCAGATTTTAGAGGTGAAGCTCATGATCCTGTGACGGATCATCGAGCATGTAGCCTTTTTGTTTCTTTGGCTATGTGCTTATGTTTTTTGTAGCAAATATGCTTCTTTGGTCGCTTCATATGTCCCTCTAGCCAATCTGTTGTAAATGCGGTAAAAGAGTAGCATTAGGACAATGTCTCTTGGCTAATCTTTATGATAGCATGAGTATGCTAGTTGACACTGTCAAATCCAAAAAGAAAACCAATATAGGAGGGCCCCTTTGGCTTCTCCAATTATGGTTAAATGCAATTTTGGAGCGTCAATTTTCATATAAAGCTCCCGCAGATTTGACAATCGACACGTATGGATCTTATCTCTGTTATGTGTCTGCCGAGTCTTTGACGAGAGATGATACTGCGAATTTCAAATTCTATTTTAAAATTCTCCATTCGCTTTCATCTTCATCTCCAAAGATCAACTTCTCTCCCTTTTCCGACCGGAAATATGGTCCAACATGGTTTACACAACTGAGCACCACCATCTCTAAATCCAACAAATCTATTTGGACCAAATTTCTTTGTCAGAAAATTCTTTTTGTTGATGGCCCTGGTTTTAAAACTCATAGAGCCTATCTCCATTTACCCAACACTTTGTTGCTTGTCGCCGGCAGCCCGCCAAGCTATTCCTGCTCCCTATTCGTCAGATCTTGACGAGAATTTCATCGGTATCAAAGTCCCAACGTATGAGCATATTGTTGCCATTAGTGAGGAAGACAAAGTTCGCGGGGCTTTCTTACAACCCGTTTCATTTTCGGCCTTTCACGGAGTCACTCAAAGCTTCCTTGACTAGTGGGATGAATACTACTCCAGCCATCATCTGAATTTACAGACTTGCTTGAGTTGTATTGAAGACACCGCGGGTAACACTGATGATTCTCTCGTGCAGGAACAGGATCCAGCAACTAAAACTCGAGGTGAACTTCAGAAAGAAATTCAAGCTTTTGAGAAATTTTATAAAATTAAGTGGAATCCCAAGTTACCATTTGATATGGTTCGTCATGTCAATAGTGTTTTGGCTGAAGCCAAAAGGAAGCATGATAATAAGGAATCTGAGAGGCTTGCCATGTATAGGAATATTCCCAATATGACCAGGGAATATTTTGACAGTTTGAAAGCTCCTTTTCCTAAGCCAGTGCCTATTCCTTGTGCCCCTTTTGGTTTAGCTGATTCACACCCAGGAAAACCGTCGAAAGGAGGTAACTTTTTCTTTTTGGACAGCGTGAGTGCTTACGTTGACCCTTTTGAAAAACCAAACCCAGTTACCTTCGCTCGTCGGTTTCTTCAACCTGATGACGACTTTGAATTCTATTCAAGAATTCTAACTTGTAACTCAGGTATTCATTTGTCAAATTACTTATTTCGCTTTTCTTTTCGTCTGACAATCAACTTATTTTCATTGCTATTGACAGCTATTCCTCTTGACAAACCCCTCCCTGGCAAGTCTAAGTCTGACGCACTTTCGGGAGAAGCTTCCGAAGATGATAATGAACCTGTTATTCCCTTGGTCAAGAAGAGCTCTCGGTCAACCAAAGCTTATGTTTCTGATCCTCAGTCAAAAGGATCCAAGAAAAGAAAAGAGAAAACGACTCTTTCTGACTCCCTCTCCAAGAAATCAAAGTCTGCCAAGAGTCTTCCAACCGTGGCAGCTGCTGATGTTGCCAAAGTTTCCACTAGCTCCAAAGTTCAAGATACCATGACTAGTTCTTCCAACACTTCGCCCTCCAACCAATCTGAGGTAATAATTTTAGATTAGTCTGTCAAGTTACATCTTTTTGCTCACATGCTTGCTATTCTTGACAGAAAAACAAAACCGTCGAGACCATTCTGGTTTCTGAGAAGGCTATTGTTGATGTTGACTTGATGTCTTCTGATTCTAATCTGGTATTACCACTGATCTTGTCATTTTCTTTTGTATACTTGTATAAATTCTTATTTATTTCTCATGTCAGGAAAAGTGTCCCCAGTTTGATGACTCAATAACCATTCAGGAGATTATCACAACTGTCGAGCCTATAAATGTATATGATTCGGAACTGTATACTGACCAAACTTTAGGAGGTATCTCTGTTGGTACTAAGAGTTTAACAATTGAATTGCAGGTTCCTGACTCTCATCAGGGAATGCCTACGAGCCCTCATCATCCGACTTCAATCACCTCAATTCCAACAGCTGATAACCCAGAAGGAACTACTGTCATGATTGAAATTCCGGATGAAGATATTGACATGGAGGCCCTGTTGGCTGAAACAACTCCTGTTATTCCTTCTCCACCTGCTATCAAACCTCCTACCATGAAGTCTCCTGATCCCAAACCGGCTCTACATTTTAATACGTGGATTAATATGCTGTCGGAAGTAAGCCGGAAAGAGTCATCCTTTACCACTTCCTCATCGACTCAACATGATTCCAGTGACTCTCTAGTTACTAACCTCATGCATGATCTTCAAGCTCTTTTGGTCAATCCTTTTGATGAACTTCTGTCTGACATCAAGATTCAAAAAGAATTATCTCGACTTGTCAAGGAGATTACTCCTCTTCATTCTAATCTTCCTCTGTCGAGCCGTTCGCTTTTTATCTCTATTCAGACATTTTGGGAACGGCTCTCCGGTAAATTAGAAAGGATGACTTCTGTCATTCCTTCTTACGAAGAGGAAGAAAGAATCAAGGACGATCTCTTAGTTCAGTTTCAAAATCTTGAGTCATCTAAACAAAAAGAACTTGACCTTATTTCTATCGGGACTCAAACCAAGGAGAGCTTACTGGAGTACCGGAAGAAACTGTTGGCTGAGATTGAACTGACGGACCAAAAGTGTGCCAAATTTGACAAGGCGTTGGAAAAAAGCAAAGACAGAGTTAAAGCTATTGATGATGAATCTGTCCAACTTGGCCAAAAAGCTGAAAGTGTAGTCGGCAAACTCCGTGCATTGCAGCCTGACTATGAAGCAGCTATTGTCGACAAAACTAATCTAACCCTTGCATGGGATCAATTATCCTCTATTTAGACCAAAACTGACAATTGTAACTATTGTACATGTCAACTTTTAGTCTGGTCTTGATAGTCATTAATTAATGATTAGATATTTTATTTCCTTACACGTTTATTTATTACTTGATTTGACTGCATGTTTCCAACCGACTTCGTAACTCATGCCTTATCAAATCATCATAAATGCCGTGATAAGTTTCGAAACTTTGGTAAACCAAATTGCAATAAATGCCTTTTGTGTTCAACTATAAATAACGAGGTCTGTAAATCTCAGATTTTACAGTTGAATTTTCACATACCATGCATTTCTCTACAACAGGCCTCTACCTATTCCTCTTTCTTCCTCCACGAGAATATGACCTTGTCTGTATTAAGTTTTTAAACCAAGGTGTTTGTCTTAATGGTCACATACTTCATGAAGGTCAATAACCAATGTAAAAACATATAGTGAAGGTCAGTAACCAATGTAACATCCATAACTGGCCTCACTGCATATCCGGAGAGAAGCAGATCTTGATACAGAACGAGTGTACCTCGTCTAGTTCCATCATCTTCATCAAGAAGGGTTTGGTGTTATCTACCGTAGCAACAACCACCTTCTGAATGAAATGATGGTGACATCTGCTCGTGCTTTATCCCCCTTTTGGAGCCTCCTTGACAAATGAGGAAATCGGAACTTCATGGGAATGAAGCCTCAACAAATTTAGCTGCAC
The DNA here is from genome assembly GCA_030762895.1 of Sophora flavescens. Lineage (NCBI taxonomy): Eukaryota > Viridiplantae > Streptophyta > Magnoliopsida > Fabales > Fabaceae > Sophora > Sophora flavescens. The sequence goes on from CM061070.1 coordinate 5,374,037, forward strand.
TTCTCTACTGTTGTATGAAACTAAAATATTATTAGTATATTGTCCTGTATTTTAGGATCAGACTAGCTTTAATTGACAGCTTGACTTCTATCATCAAATGACAATATTTCATTGTATCGTCAATTTAATGAATATACTTATTTTCTTTATTCGTCAATTTGTACTTCTAACATCGTCGGTTTGTATTCCTTCAAATACTTGCCATTAATCGACTTAATTGTCGAGCCAGTATTAATATTGACAAGTGCGTAAGCATTTCCAGAAAATATTCTGTCAACTCTAAATGGTCCTTCCCATTTAGGTGACCATTTCCCGTATTCTCGACAACTTTTATCCATGGGCAATATGACTTTCCAGACCAAATCATCTACCTTGAATGCTTTGAACTTAACTCGACTATCATAAAATCTGGCAATTCTTTCTTTTTTCCGAATCAAATTCTCCAACGCAATCAATTTGTCATCACTTAATTCATTCAATTCATCCAGCATTGCATCCCAACACTGGTCAGTAGGCAGGTCATTTTGCCTTTGAATGCGAGTGGATTGGAGATTGATTTCAACAGGTAATACAGGATCATGTCCATAAGTTAAACGATATGGCGAATTTCCTGTTGACTGTCTGGGTGAATTTCTATATGCCCATAACACTTGATCAAGGGTATTATGCCAATTTTTAGGTTGTCGGCCCACATGCTTTTTAATAAGATTAATAATAATCTTATTTATGGCCTCAACTTGGCCATTTGCTTGTGCATAATATGGCGTAGAGGTGAGCATTTTTATATGCCTAGAACTGGCATATTGCACAACTTTCTTTCCGACAAACATTGACCCTTGATCCGTTGTCAGAGTTTGGGGTATGCCAAACCGACAGATAATGTGGTTTTCAATGAAATCAATTACTTCTTGTTGGGTGACTGTTCAGATTGCCTCTACCCATTTAGTAAAGTAATCAACCCCAACCAAAATGAATTGATGTCCTTTCGACGAAGCAGGATGTATCTGACCAATCAAATCTAGAGCCCATCCTCTGAATGGCCAAGGCTTGACAATAGAATGTAATTCGCTAGCCGGTACGTTTTGTATGTGACCGTGCTTCTGACACTCTTCACAAGATCTGGCAAATAAAATGCAATCTTTAACCATAGTTGGCCAGTAATATAAACTTCTTCGTAGGACCCATTTCATTTTATCACCTGCCTGATGGGCTCCACATATACCCTCATGGACTTCTGATAGAGCCAAATAAGCATCTTGCTCACTCAGGCACTTGTGTAGAGTTCCGTCAACAGATTTTCTGTATAACAGTCCTCCCTGCATTGTGTAATTCAATGCCTTATACTTTGTTTTTCTATTTACATTCTGACTTGGATTTTCCAAATACTCTATTATTGGCAACCTCCAATCATTAGGCAGAATTACATCATTAACTAAAATATCTCTTTCTTCTAATGGATACAGCAATTCTCTGATTTCCATTAGTGTCGACAGAGTCTTTTGAGATATTTTATATCCTGAGGCTATCTGAGCTAACTCATTAGCCTCTTGATTTAAATTTTTGGGAATGTATTGAACAATTACGTCATCAAATTTTTTCATCAACTTGTTAGCTACGATACAATATTTTGACAAATTGTAACTAACGCATTTGTATTCTTGTGTGAGTTGTTTGATGACTAATTGAGAATCCCCAAAAATATGCACATTTCGTGCCCTTAATTCTATCAATATTTCCAATCCGACAATTAAAGCCTCATATTCGGCTTCATTGTTGGAACAGGGATATTTAAGTTCAAACATGAACTTTGTAGGAACTCCTTGTGGGGTCACAATAAGGATTCCTATACCACTTCCTCCTTGATGTCTTGATCCGTCAAAATAGAGTTTCCAAGGTAGTAAACTGACAATATTTATTTCTGGCACATCCAGTCCTGGATGGTCCACCAGAAAGTCAGCTATTACTTGTCCTTTAACAGCTTTAGCTGGCACGTATTGTAAAGAATATTCTGATAAAGCAATGGTCCATTTGCCAATTCGTCCATTAAGGATTGGTTTCGACAACATATACTTTATTACATCAGTCTTGGAAACAACTAATACGTGACATGACATCATATAATATTTGAGTTTTGTACAAGAAAAATATAATGCTAGACATAACTTCTCTATTGCACTATATCTTCTTTCAGCATCATTTAGGACTCTACTTAGATAATATATAGCCCTTTCAACACTCTCATCGTTATCCTGGGCTAATAAACATCCTATAGTGTCCTCTGATGCTGATATGTACAACTTCAACGGTCGACGGGGCACTGCAGGCATCATGACCGGTGGACTGACTAGATACTGTTTAATCTGGTCAAAAGCCTCTTGGTGACAAGGTTCCCAAATGAAGCTTTGTTCTGATTTCAACTTGACCAGTGGTGCAAATACTCTTGTCCTTCCTGACAGATTGGATATGAATCTTCTGAGAAAGTTAACCTTCCCTAAGAAGGACTGTAGCTCTTTCTTATTTGTTGGTGCGGAGGCCTCCATGATTGCTCTAGCTTTATTCCTGTCTACTTCGATTCCTTTTTTGTGAACCAGGAATCCTAAAAATTTTGCAGCTGACACTCGAAACTACACTTCTCGGGTTCATTTTTAGATTATGCTTTCTCATCCTGTCAAATCCTTGCCTCAGATGCTCCAAATGGTCATCTTTGCTCTTGGACTTGACGACCACATCATCAATATATACTTCTACAAATTTTCCAATAACATCATGGAAAATTGTATTCATTGCTCGTTGATAGGTGGCTCCTGCATTCTTTAAACCGAAAGGCATGACGACCCATTCATATGTCCCAATTGCTCCTGGACATTTGAAAGCGGTCTTTGACACATCTTCTTCGGCTATAAAGATTTGATTATATCCTGCATGGCCATCCATACAACTTAAAATCTCATTTCCTGATGCTGAGTCGACAAGCATATCGGCTATAGGCATCGGATATTCATCTTTAGGGGTAGCCATATTTAAATTTCTGAAATCTACGCATACCCTCATTTTCCCATTCTTTTTAATAACAGGGACTACATTAGAGAGCCATTCGACATACCTGGTTGTTCGTATGAACTTGGCTTTAAGCAGTCTTTGTACTTCCTCTTTAATTTTATGTACCACCTCTGGAGCAAACCGTCTGCTTGCTTGTTTAACAGGCTTGCAATCCTTCCTTAGTGGTAGGCGATGTTCAACAAGATCCCTGCCTAAACCAGGCATTTCGTCATAATCCCATGCAAAACAATCTTTATATTCTGCTATTAAACTAACAAGTTTTCGTTTGTAATCCTTTGGCAGAAAAGCACTGACAAAAATGGGTCTTTTCTTTTCTTCTGACCCCAAATTTATTTCTTCCAGAGGATCTTCTACTTCCATATTTTGTTTGACTTCGGCTCCTTTTTCAAAACCCAAAGGGCCGTCGTCAATTATACAATCCGCCAATACACTTTCTTGCGTGTGTATTTCTTTGTCGGCCAGATAAGCCGACAGTCTTCTCAAGTGGGTCTCAATACTCATTATCAGATTCTGGCCGAGTCTTGTCGGCCTTGTCTTGTATTGTAACTCCAAACTGGCTAAAAAGGCTTGCTTCCAACGCATCCTTGTTGATAACCCCCTCAATGGTAGTTATTGGCTTCACATTCGGAGAATACACCCGGAAATCAATATGTGCTTGTTGAGCGTAACAAGCACTATCGTCTGCTTCCACAATCTCCACTTGATCTTGTTCGTTCCACAAAATCACCTTCTGATGTACCGTTGATGGAACTGCCCCTACAGCGTGGATCCAATCCCTGCCAAGCAAAATGTTGTAGCTTGACTTGGCTGGAATTATGACGAACAATGTCATTCTTTCGACAGTGCCAATTTGTATGTTTAATAAAGTGACACCATCTGACGGAGATGTTTTGCCACTGAAATCAGTGACAACCATATCAGTTGGGATTAGGTCTGACTGATTCTTTCCTAATTTTTTAAACATCGCCCTAGGCATCAAGTTTACAGCAGCACCTCCGTCAATCAAGACTCTATTGGTGGGTCTTCCATCGATGATGGCCTTCACATGCAAAGGTCTTAGATGATTTTTCTGTTCGTCGGTAGGTTTCTCCAACTGAGCCACGTTGTCGAATACAGTAACTAAATTCTCTTGTACAAACATCCAGTGATCATTTGGGTCTCTTACATTGTTGATGACATCACTGTCGTCGTCAGAGGGATCAAACTCAAAATATCCCTCGTATTCTGCTGGGATGAAAGAAATTAAACCTATATTCATTCTCATTCCAGGCTCCAGTATGATTTCATTGTCTGGATCCTCATCCAGAAAAGTACCTCCGACTGTCCTGCCATGATTCCTCTTTAAGTCACTTTCGTCATCTGACCCTGACCTATCTGACAAAGGCCGGGCAATTCCAGCGCCACAGTTATCTAACGCTTCCATGATGTCGGCCCAATCCTCATTCTGGCCGTCCATTTCCATGGTTCCACTGACGTTTATGTCATCATTCGGATCATTCAATGCTTCAATGACAGCATCAAATGACAACTCTTCCTTTGTTAAATCACATTCAGGCTTGAATGTAGTCAGTTGTTGCTCTTCTATTCTAGCCTCAACTTTCTTTTCGAGCCCTGTAACTCTCTCTCTCTACTTCCGTCAGTCCGACTGGCCATTTGCCTTTGGGTTTTATTGGTGAGGATGCTTGTCCTGAAGTCTTCTTCTCTATAAAAGCCTGAGATATAGGTTCGCCTTGCTTGGTTTTATTACTGAGTTTCTTCACATTAGTTTCTGTGGGGTGACTTACTATTACACTCTTCATCTTGGTATCTGCTATCTTATCAACTTTGTTGTCAGTTGTAGCAACCAAGCAACCAGCATCTTGGGAAGGCATTTCTTTTATAATGACGCCTCCTTGTTTGGCAAGTTTTTTTTTCTGGGCTTGTCGGGGTCTTTGTAGTCTCCTCTTTTGGCTCTTGGAAATGGCCAATTGAGTTGAGGGTCCTGAAAGACCAGGCCCTTCCATCTGAGCATTTTTAGCCAGTTGACCTTTTCGGTAATGTTCATTCCAAAAGGGTGGCCCTCGTTCATTGCCCTTGTTTCTCCGAGCCCACATCTGTTTTTGCAATTCTGGGTACTGTGTCATGGCTGAATTCCTTACCCATTTATCCACCATTATGTTGGATGGGGGTAACCTTGTCTTAGCAGGATTAATTCTGCCACTGACAGAGTTACCTACTGTCGATCCTCTGATTGAATCAAGCCAGCCTCCGGTATTGTGCTGTCCAGATTTTGGCTGGTGTATATGTTGCTGACGGCTGTTTGTCTGTCTATTTACAGCAGATGCAGCACTCCTCTGTACACTGTTGGATCCGGCATGACTATTTGAATGTGAAAACCTGCTCTGGTCATCTTGTGGACGATGCGATGGTAATTTCTGCTCCCTAGCTTTTCTGGCGGCTACCTCATCATAAAATGCTTCGCATCTAGGGCAAACTTTAATTATGCCCTCATCTTTCTTTCGTGTCATATATTCAATAAGTGGTTCCCCTGGCTTCGGATAAACATCAAATGGATCTGACAAATCCATTTGGATATTCTGTCCGGCCGTGATGTTGACCATGCCTACTCCCATATGGACTTGGCGGTCTGCTTGGTTAGCTTCAGGACCGAAGGGTTCTGTATCAATCTTCATTTCCGGTCTCTTGTCTGAAAACTTCAACCTTCCGTCTGTCAAACCTTTTTGAATGATATCCCTGAAATGCATACAGTCATTCGTCACATGACCAAAAGTATTATGATACTTACAATATTTCCGATCTTTAATTTCATGGGCTTTCAAGAGCCTATGATCATCTGACAATTTTAATTGCTTATCTTTAAGTAATATGTCAAATATTTGATCGGCCTTGGTCACATCAAATGTGTATACTTTCTTATTAATGAAAGGGATTCTTTCTTTGCCCTTGCGGCTTCAAAGCTTGACAAATATAAGGTGGACCATTCTTTAGTTCGACATAATCTACCTCATATTCTTCAGAATCATTACTCTCTTCGTCGGATTCATTACATCCGACAAAATTAACCCTTTCCCTCTTAAGGAATCTCTTCTGCTTAAAAATCTTTTCAGTTCTTAATTGTTCAATCTGTCGAACCTTGTCTCCTAACTGGGCAAGATCCATCAAATGTTGGTTAACAAGTTTCTTCCTGATATAGTAATCTAGACCACCATGCAGCAATTTTCACTATTTACTTTTTCGGAATAGGGGTGAAACACTGACTCCTCATCTGACGGAATCGAGCTAGGTAGTCGTCAACAGATTCGTTATTCATTCTTTTAATTCCAAACAAATCTGTCAATCCTATTTTCAAGTCTCCTCTAAAGAATTGATCATGGAAACCTCTTTCCAATTGATTCCAAGAATGGATTGAATTAGGCCTTAAAGTTGAAAACCAAGAAAAAGTATTCTTAGTTAACGAGCTGGGGAAGAACTTCATTTTTAATCCTTCTTCCAAGGCCAAGTCTCCTAATTCGATGGTATATCGAGCAATATGCTCGATTGTCGACTCTCCACTTTCTCCTGAGAATTTCGACAACTTGGGTATTTTATACCCTCGAGGCATTTCTGCCTGTTGGACCCAATCAGGAAATGCTGATGCAAAAAATGGTTGGTTAGCATAACCAATGTTAAAACCAAACCTATTTAATGCTTGTTCAACCACTTGGTTGATATTTTGATTTAAAACATTCTGACGGAACGCTCCAACAGCACCCTGGTTTAAGATCAAATCTTCATCTTCCTCTGGTCGTAGAATATGTACATTTCCACGTCTCAAAGGAACCTGACGATGAAGCTGTTGTCGTTCATCATCTTGTTCAAATCCATCAATTTGTGGTTCAACCTGTGGTTGATTAATCCTATTGAGATTTGCATTGAAATTTCTATTAGTATTTTGATTTTCTCTTGGGGTTACAACACCTAAGGCTCTGTTTAACCGACGTATTTCATTTGTCAATGCTAAACATGCATTGTTTGTGTTTTCCATCAATGGTGTAATTATTGTACTCATTTGTTGAGTAAATGTGTTCACCATGTCATAATTACTAGAATCAATCTGTTGTCGGACATTGGCTAAAGTAGCCTCTGACAGACCAACAATGTTTTGTGGGAGTTGCCTCAATGGAGAAATATATGGCCTTTCTACCGGTTTTTCTTGTCGAGAATGGGTAACTATCATGGACCCCGTTATTCCATTCGCATGACCGGGAATCTGCCCCCCAGTCGATGGCCCTGCCTGTCCAGATGTATGGGCAGCCATCGTCATTCCATTCGGATATGGTATGTAAGCAAATGGAGTATTTGGGTTGACGGTTGTTGACCCATAAGGCATCCCATATAAAGGTTGTGAGAGAGGTTGTGTAGTCCCTCTTGGATTTGAACTCACAACACTTCTTGATGACAATCCAATAGTTGATGTATTTATTTGTTGTAAGACAGGTGAAGGTGGTGACGGAAGTGTTCCTTGACCAACTTCGTCAAATCGATTAACTACTTGGGCGTAAGAAACGTCTCTTCTTATTCCAAGACCATTAGTACTATTTATCTCTGCATTAGTTCAACTTGCAGGAATATTGTCAACCGGTGCAATAGCATCCACTGTTGACACAGCGGCGTTAGTGTCTACTACGCCTGCATCACTTGCATTACTCATATTTACAAAGTTCTGGGAAATAGATGTTTGAACCACCTTTCCACTCCGTAAACGCATACAAATAAAATTGTATGTCAAATTCCTGACTATACGAGTTACTCTAAACTCGTCCCACTGGGCGTGCCAATTTGTTGACGCTGGTTTTTGGTTGGTGTCCAAAATCCTTTTGTCACAAATAATTTTAAGATCAGACGAGTGTAGGGACGGACGAGTTATGCGGTAATCTCGCAAGGACGTGTAGGCGTGTCTGCCAAGTATAAATTCGACAAACCAGTCAAACTTGGTAAATACTGGCAAGGACTTAAGTTTGGTAAAATGTGTTTTGAGTTAACAAGAAAGATTGCTTTCTTAAATGAGAGCGAACCCTTACTTGAATTTCTAAGGATTCATGGGTTTGAAGGAAGAAACATATAAATTGCAGGAAAAAATTAGAGGAAAGCAAATAAAGAACATGGAATTAAAAGAAACAATAAACAACGAGGAATTTAAAGGAAAACGTGTAAATTGCAGGAAATTAACTGAAAGCTTGTAAATGACGAGTAAAGATAAATGGCAGTAAATTAAAGGAAAGAAACAAGTATTTAAATGAGTGAAAAGTAAAAGAAAGCGTTTAAAGTGCACAAAGTTAAAATAAAGCAAGTAAAAGGCATGAAAGTAATGCTGAAAGTAAAGAAATTAGATGACCAGTACTGTATTGTAAATTGAACTGGAAATAAAAGGATGGAGGGAGTACTTGAGTACAATCCTTTAATCTGCTGTGTGATCGAGATATGTAGGATATAGCATCAAGCAACCTCGTCCATTACATCAGAATTGATAGTATTTATAAGCATACAAAATAACTGTCTAAAGAAACTTCCTATCTTAAAATTTGACACCTGTATGACAGTTTTGCTATGTTTCAAACTCTCTGACAAGTAAACTTCTCTAACTGCTCAGTCCTTCGAGTGGTTTTATGTCCACTTGTCGTCCACAGTTTGGTTATTTGACAACTTATCTTGCTGATGCTGTCAACCCTGGAAACTTAGCCATTTCTATACTTCGTTTGTCTGACAATTCTTATTACCAACTTTGTCGAAAGTTGGGGTGTTACTTCTATTCCTCCATCAGTCAGCTGTATATATTTGTCGAATATCTGACGTACTTTCCTTTTTTGACGGCTTTATCTGTCTGACATACTAATTTCTGTCAACTTTTCAACCTGTCAACTTTGCTGAATTTAATTGTGGTTATCTGATGACTCTTCAATTTTTTCGTCATCCTGTCGGATCTGTTTCCGTCAAGAATTTTAAATTCCTATTAACAATGGTGAATGAATTTTTTTAGAAATAAAATAATTATATTTTTAAAAAAATCAAAAAAAAATTTTAAAAAATTTATTACAGTAACACTACAGTAACAGATGTTGTATATGATGTGAAAAAATCTGTGTTAAATTACCAGCTCCGTTCTGCTAATTAACGAAGTCCAAGAAGCTGGGTGACACTGTTTAATTCTTGAAGCTGAACATGCAAGGTGGACTTGTGGAACAGCAAGAAATTGCCACCTAGCTAGAAAGCTTCAAGGGTTTTCTGCACCTGTCCTTCATTTACAATTCCACATGGTGGTGTCCTCAAGATGACATGAGAGTAACATCGAGTAATATAGTTATATAATTAACTAATATACCAGAATGTTCCATGTATTATGGTCGTTATTTGCCCATAGATGTGTTATGAAATTATGATGATGTTGCACCTTTAGACGTGATTCAATTCAAAGGGCAAATTAGAAAAGGATTTAATTTTCATATAGTTTTTTTTTTAGGAAAATTTTAATATAGGTAAAAATATGTTTTTAAATATAAGTTTAAATAAGTTTTTGTACTCAAAAGTGATTGGTCTATAGTAAAAGTAGATTGTATCTTTTAGCACACTTTACCTATAACATTAGATGTTTAAATTCTGAAGTCGTTATTTGAGAAATACTTTATCTAATCATTACCTTTGACTCGAGGGATAGTCTCATAATTTTTCTTATGAGATACGGTCAAATAAAAGAAAAAAGTTTCAGGTCCATAGATGTCATTTTGATGCTCATTCTGATGAGAATCCAAATATCCTGAATCACTCATATTAATTATGATCTTCTACATCCTACGTCTTCTCATTCCTTCTACAACTTACAATTTTTTTTAATGTATTCATCCTTGCAAAGTAAACAATTTTGGTGAATGTGTCTATTGACTAGTCGGTGATATGACAAACGGTATGCTATATCAACACATGACAATACTTATTTTAGCAAAAAAACCTTAAATAAGTTTCAGTTCCTAGAAATAGGGATCATTTTGATTTTTATCCTCACAAAATTCGCAAAGTAAAAAGTTGGGCCAACATTTGGGAAAATGAAATTCATTAACCTTCCAATTAACACAAATCAAAATTTGACTTCTAATTAAGGTTTTTTTACTCCTAGATATCATCATCTTTAACTTATCTTCACACTTGCAAACCTTATTCTGAATATTGAAACTTGACCCAAAGGACTTGTAGGTGATAGCTATGTCAAAAAAACGGTTTCTTCTAGTTGAAGGTGTGACAACCAGGACTGACGAAGACGAAAAGTGGTCGTCGGTGCAAGAGAAAACATAGTTAAGGAGCGGCTCCTGACAGGCTTCTAGGCAGAGGAACACATGAATTAACAAGTTCCACATCGGAATGAGAGGGAACTTGAGATTGTGTAGCTATGAGGTTGCACGGTTGAAGGGATCCTGAGACTGTGCATGTATGAGATTGTGCAGTTGAGGATATCTTAAAAAGAATTGATTGGTACTACCCATAAAAACAAGATGCATCTTCTCTTAGAGAGTTCATCATTTAAGAACTCCGAAGTAAAGTGTGCTTGACTTTGAGCAATTATGGGATGGGTGACATCTTGGGAAGTTTTCCTATGAAGCGTGTGAGTGAGGACAAAGTACACTAAAAAGAACCGTATTGGGTGGGGACAATAGTTAATCCGTAAAGCAAATCAGGATGTTATAGTTGGTATCAAAGTGAGACCTCTCCCGGTACGGTGTGGTTCAGGGTCAAACTAAACGAAAGCTGGTGGCCATATGACACCCGGGGCTGACGAGGTCGGGGAGTGGTCGCCGGTGCAAGAGCAAACATGGTCAATGAGCGACTCTGGGCAAGCTTCTAAGTAGAGGGACACATGAATGAACCAGTTTCATATCGGAATGAAAGGGAACCTGAGACTGTGCTGGTATAAGACTGCACAATTGAGGGGATCCTGAGATTGTGCAAGAATGAGACTGTACAGTTCGAGATAGCTTAAAATGAATTGATTGATATTACTCATAAAACCAAGATGCATTTTTTTTTGAAGCTCATTACTTAAGAATTCCAAAGTTAAGCATGCTTGACTTGGAACAATCATATTATGGATGACCTCCTGAAAAGTTTTCCTAGAAAGTCCGTGAGTAAGGATGAAGCAGGATGAAAAGACCCATATTGATTTGTGGGAATAGTCATCAATCTGTAAAGCAGCTCAGGATGTTAAAGAAGGAATGACTTATAGTAGTGGTATGGCCTATGATCGAACATATCAATGAACGGTGATGATGAGTGATGGTGCGATTGGGTCTTTACGAAGAAGTGTGTAAGTTCTTATTTAAAGAAGGAGGAAGATGTGGTAGAAATTGATGAATGACATACTATCATTCCTCTATTACTATTTATGTGCTTTACATAGTTGATATTTCATCAATTATTTTTCTTTTTTTTTTACAAAATTTAGGATGAGGGTATGATGCCCGGTCCAAGACAGGGAAAATCTTCAAGCTCTAGGATTACTTACAAACGGATTTATATTTACCTCACCTCAAGGAGACTAGTGGGGGTTCGGATTTACAACTTGTTAGATACAAAATCATGTCTTGCTCAACTAGACCAATCTATTAGGGTTACATCAATTATTTTTCACCCACATGTATTAAGTGTTTAAGATATTTGATGTGTATCTATCTATCTATCAAACAAATTTTGTGTCTATCTTTATGTAAAAACATAACTTACTAAAATCTATAACCTTAATTTGAATATTTAAAAAATTACCCGTGATTTTTTTTTTTAAGTATAATTACCCGTGAAATTGATTGCCTAGAAACTTACCTTATGTGATCACAAAATTATTTTCGCATTATCCATGATTCTATTCCTTGAAAATATCGATAGAGCCTCTGGCTGTAAATCAAAGCAGCGTACGTACCTCAACTAAAACTTCAACCACGTTATATCCTTGAGATTAGAAAGCTTGAAACATTATTTTTGTCAAATATATAATCCAGATTGAGATGGATTCAGAGTGAATCAACCAAAATGTAATTAAATTTGATAATTCCTTTCGATTTCATCAGTATTTTTTTATAAAAAAAATTAACTCAACTTTTGCATTTTGTCCCCTTTAATCTGTACTTTTTCTGTCAACCCCACTTGTTCGCTCGGTCCAGACTTTCTTCTTGATTATTAATTCGGATTGGTACTGAGTTACTCACCCGATCATCCTCTCCATTCTCTTTTTGTATTTTGTTTGGGCCTCAGCTGGCGTCATAAATTGTATTTATTTGGGCCTCCTGACCCTTTCTTTAATAAACCTGAGTATTGGTTTTAGAAATGGATTACTTTACTATTAGCCCATAGATATGGACCATTTATACTACTCCAAATTGTTGGCTAATTATAGTTTTCATTTAATCAGAAATTTCTAATAAGTACAAAAAAGAAAGAGAAAACTAAAATAATTTTTTTTTGCAGGAACTAGCAACAATACTTTGTCTTTGTCTAATATGAATGTCCCCCGACCCATGTATAGGCAAATATCATTGTTGATTAAGAAAATGTTAAGATTTACTTCTTTTTAATCCTTTTCTTGGGGTTTGTAACATGTTAGAGACATAAAATTAATCTGGAGCCTTTATTTAACAACTTAAGCTTTTAGGAGAGTTTATTCTTAAATCTTAATATGATATCAGATATATAAAACCAATCTTCATACAATAATTTGATAATTAATTCAAAAGCAGTTCTCTTCTTTATCCATTTTTTTCGGTAATGCAGCTTCTAAAATAAGATTTTTGTCGATAACACAACATTAGGTCGTAAAATGCCAGGTGCTTTTAAGAGAAGAAACATTGTTCAATCTATATGACAAGTCATACTTTTTTACATTTTTATTGTCAAGTCATAGTATTCTAAAACCGTAAGGTTATTGGAATTTGACTATATTCTTTGAAGGTCTTGTTAAGGTTTTAACTTGCATCATGCAATATGAAACCTAAGAATAAGTGAGAATAATGGTAAAGCAGTATATGAGGAGAACTTGTAAAACTCACTCACCGCAGCTGAGCTACGCTTGAGTCCATTATGCTATCCAGGGCCGGTCGTACTCGGCTAAGAAAATTGTACCCTCATAATCATTTGAAGAGTATCATCCACTAGTACAATAAATACTTTTTACGTCAGTTAAAATTGATTTTATATGTCAGAATATTGTCTGGCGTAAATACAGCTAACGTTAATAGTTAATATTTTAACGTCAGTTGTATCAGGAAACTGACGTTAAAAATAAAACATTTAACGTCAGTTCTTTAACACAACTGACGTTAATATTGTTCAAACTAACGTCAGTTGTGTTAAAGAACTGACGTTAAAGGTTTTATTTTTAATGTCAGTTTCCTAATACAACTGACGTTAATAGATTTTTTTTTTAAATTCAGTTTTAAAATATCACTCCCCCCTGCTATCCCTGTATTCAGTAAATATCCCAGTTACACAGAGAATATCACACACATTACAGAATTGCAAACACTACCCTTAAATTTCAATATTAACAAAAAGAAAAGAAATATACAAAGGAACAATGGGGGGACTTAAAACCAAAACCCATGTATAGGAAAAACATAATTATCTACAAGTATATATATATAAATTTTAGTCTCTAATGTCTAAAAACAAAACTACCAATCTAAGTATGTGTATATATATATATATATATATATACACACACACACACACATGTTATTAATTAGTTTCTAAAGTCTAACAAAAAAACTATTCATCTAAGTATTGCGGAGGTATCTTGTCAATTACTTTTTCAACCGCATACTTGAAGAAGAATTCTGCTAAGCGCATCCTCAAGTCTCTAAACTCATATTTTTGAAGAGGCGATTGGTCGTTAACACACGTTCAAATAATAACAATAACATTAACGCAAGTCATCACCAAAACTATAATATATAATTTAACAAATTGTTTAAATATTACCTTCTTCCATCCATCCGTAATAGATGCGGAGACTATGTTCATCATATGAAGCATCACATAGTAGTCGCACGACTACCCGTCAGGTTGAAATCGAGACTACAAACAAATTAATTTCAATGTCAGTTAAATATACATATAAATTAGTAATTATAATATTAATAATTTGATAAATAGACTACCAAACCTTGGGGATGATCCATTCAGGATTTCCTTTAGCCTTAGAAGTCCTACTTCTCCCGTTGGCGCAACTTATGCTACTTGCCTTCAGCGCGCTATCATAAACAAATAATCATGTCAATTAACAAATTCATATATCATGTGTGTAATAAACTAAAAACAACTGATATTAAAACTTAAATTAAATTTAAGATTAGTTACTTACGTATTTACAGCTTCCACCACCTCATGTGGCGGGTTTTGGTGGAGAGAGCATAAGAATATGACAGTATGCCTAGACGGGTGAAGTACGAACAACTGCCAATGGTTATTCATACAGTAAGCAGCCAGATATAATTCTTTCCGATTGTCTCCCATCAAGTTCCCTATGTATTTACTAAATGCATCGCCAACAAAGAATTGGGGCATAAGGATTGACGGATCTAAGAAGCCGTAAACTGATGCAACGCCCTTATCAAGGTGAAGACGATGGAGATACCTAAGATATGAAAAGGTGTGGATGTTAATTACATAATATATATATTGAAATTAAAATAAATTATTAAATGGAAAAATACCAAAAATAAATAAGTTATAAAATGAAAATTAACTTACGTGCACCAGAGACTCAAAACCGTGCTGGCCATCCACACGTTATCTCTGCAGGCGTGCCCGAGATCTTCACCACAGAAGGAAAACATCCTCTGTTGATTTGGGCGTGCCACCCATCCATCGTGCTCTAATGGACATTCAAAAATCTCAAACGCATAATCCTCACCAAGTGAGAACAAACGAGTGACAGGTGACAGCAACACCGACGTCGACTTGACCTTCAATTTAGGAAAAATAAAATAGATAAGTTGTTGATAATTAAAAAAAACACAAGTAATTATTTGACTAATTTGGACATTAATAATGAATACATACCTTTGTTAACATTTCGAGCTCACGTCGTTTGAAGTCCAACTCAAGCTCATGCCTTTTCATTTCCAACTCAAGCTCATGGCGTTGGACTTCCAACTCCCACTCCCTAGCTGCCAACTAATCGTCCTCCACATGAGCCCTACTATAACTCTCTTTTGTGCTCACATGTGAAGGGTTGGCATGTCCTGCGGTGTCGTGGGATGAACCGACGGAGGAAAGCTCTCTAGCAAGCGCCTACTTGAATTCTGGGTTGGATAGTAAGCTTTTCATCAGATGCGTTGTAATAGCAGGGTTGGAGATGAGTTGCTGAGTCATGTCATCCAAAATTGATTCTTCATCGACCACCCGCTTTCGTGAAGCAGACTTGCCATAATATTCTTTGATGGTCACGTTCCCAATAACACCGATAACCCGACCAGGATGGTCTTTCTTGCCTAGAGCAGTCATCAAGACGTCCCGCCGTCCAGAAGGGACGAATGAGCCCTGGGAGGATTGTGCTTTAAGGCCCATCTACAATGAAAAAAAATGAAAAAACGTGCAAGTGAAAAGTGTTAAAAATATCTATACAAATATCAATTGAAATGAAGTTAATTATTTACTTACAATCTTATCTGCCACTTCACGAGTGGCATCAACTTTAAAAGATCCCGTCTTTGTCATGCGGCCGGCTAACCAGACATCCTCGCGGTCGATGTCCGACGAAGGACTTAATAGTGTACCCTCAGGCACCTCTCCTCTTTCTATCCTAACAGAGTGCTCTTCCTGCTTCACCCTCATCCTATCCGCCATCATCTCCTCTATCCGAGTCTCGTACCCACCCTGAGACATGGTGTGGCGGTGGACGTTCTTCGCCTGATTCTGCCGACCCTTCTCTGCCTTAGCCTATTCAAACAAAAACACATAATTAAATACAGTTAAATGATCTATAAGAAGCATACAAAATTAACTTAATCAACTAACCTGAAATTCTTCATCCTGTCGACTCCTAGCAAACATATCCCAAGTATCCTGATCAATCCAGGGATAATCCGAGAACATCTTATCAAGCCGCTTATTCCCAGATACATAGTACCTGGTAATATCATGCTTGAACCCATTCCAACACTTTGATGCCATTTTCAGATAATTATCTAATAATGTAAATCAAAAGAATGTAAAGGTAAAATACCGTGATAGCCTCCCAAATCTGATCCTTAACGTTCTGTGGAACGTCATTCCAATGGTTGTAGTTGATGCTAACGTGCTGCTTCGCTTGTAGAAACACTCACTTTTTAAATTCTTTAGCACGGGGTCCCTGGGGATTTAGATTAGCATCGAAGGACACCTCAAGCTTCTGTCCGCTTTGCCTGGCCTTCTCTAGTTTCTTCAAAGTCGTGACTCCTCTACCCTGTTTCCTATGAGCCTGTGATGTCTGTATGGACAAAAAAAATTGATAAAATAGAGGGTTGTAACTTTATAAACTTACATTAAAAAGAAGGACTAAAGATAGTATATAACATGTAAACTTACACTAGAATCAGGCGTAGGCGTGATCGAGTCCTGCGTAGGCCCCACAGTGTCCTCCGGTGCATGTGGGCCATCCGACTGATCCATATGTATGCCTGTTCAGAAACAATATATATTTATTAACATAGGTTATAACTAAAAATAAATAAAGAAGTATAAATAAAAATAAATGTATACTAAGTTTAAACTACCTATATCAATATCCCTTCGTGATGATCATCACGAGTGGCATGTACATCGTCCACCTGTGTCTCCTCGATTATAGTAGGGATGTTTGTTGAAAAAGAAGGAGTCTCGGGAATATCAAGATTTGAATCTTGATTTTCATCACTACCATTATACATGCTTTTTCCTTGGAGAACCACGGACAACCTTTTGTTAGAAGGATCAGTGATGTAGAACACTTGTTTTGCTTGGGAAGCCATTATGAAAGGCTCATTTATATGACCTAACTTGTTGAGGTCTACCAATGTGAACCCCAATTCGTCGCTTTGTACACCACCGTTACTATCAACCCACTTACATTTAAAAACCGGCACCGTAAGCTTAGTGTAATCGAGCACCCAAATATCTTCAATATATCCAAAGTAAGGTGTTGGTGCTTTAACGGGTTTTGTGTCCTTTGCACTAGAGAAGTGCATTGCTTCGGCCACGATCATAACCCCACTATTTTGCATGGTACTCTTGTTATCTTGTTCCTTTGTATAAAAGGAAAAGTTATTGATGTCGTATCCGCTCCAACTTATAACGTTGAAGCTAGGCCCACGTGCTAGCCATCTTACGTCATCAGAAGCAGTACTACCATCCTTAAGCATTTCTTCCTTGAACCATGGTAAGAAAGTCTTGTTATGCTTGTTCAATAACCACCTTTCGCTCATTCGAGGGTTTTCTTGATTGACTTTTCTTTTATGTTCAAATAAGAAAGGTTGAACATAATCGATGTTGTTCAATACATACAAATGTGCTTGAAGCACTTCCTCCCGACCCTTGCTATTAATTCTTAAGCCATGTGTACCCTTACCTTGACATCTTATCTCATCATGCCGAGGCTTAGGAACCCCTATAGGATCCGTGTTATGAAGGTAGTCTGAACAAAACTCAATAACTTCTTCTGCAACATACCTTTGAACAATAGATGCTTCCGGACGATGATGATTCTTCACGTACCCTTTCAAGATCTTCATGTAGCTCTCAACTGGGTACATCCATCTCAGAAAAACCGGCCCACATAATCTAATTTCCCTCACCAAATGAACAATTAAGTGAACCATTATGTCGAAAAAGGAAGGAGGAAAATACATCTCCAATTGGCACAAGATTGTAGCAGCCTCAACTTCCAAGTCATCCAACATACGGGGGTCAACGACTTTGCTACATATAGAATTGAAGAATGAGCACAACCGAGTAATGGCATGTCTCACATTTTTTGGAGCAATACCACGAATAGCAACTGGCAGAAGTTGTTGCATCAAGATGTGACAATCATGAGACTTTAAGCCAACTAATTTAAGATCACTAGAGACAAGCCTCTTCATATTTGAAGAGTAACCATGTGGAACTTTGATGCCCTGAAGATACCCGTAGAAACTTTGTCTCTTTTTTTTTGACAAAGTATGACATGCTGGCGGCAAATAAGTCCGCTTACCATCCTCAACAACTGGAGCTAACTGCTCTCGTATACTCATAGCAACGAGGTCGAGACGAGCATTCACACCATCCTTTGTCTTGCCCTGAATGTTGAGAAGCATCCCGATCACACTATCACACACATTTTTCTCCACATGCATCACATCAATGCAGTGTCTGACATCAAGCTTGCGTCAGTATGGAAGATCAAAGAATATAGACCTCTTCTTCCATATGTTTTTCTCAGCAGCTTTACCTTTCTTTTTGGACTTGCCGAATATAACATCGATGCCCTTTACCCTCTGATAAACCTGCTCTCCAATTAAGGCCGCCGGAGCTTCTTCTGTCTCTTGGCATCCATTAAAAGCTTTTTTCATCTTACGATATGGATGATCACGTCTAAGAAATATTCGATGCCCAAGGTAAACCGTCTTCTTTCCATGATGCAACTGAGTGTAGCATGTGCCTTCTTCACATATAGGGCATGCTTTATGCCCCTTGACACTTGCATCTCCGGACAAGTTACCGTATGCTGGAAAGTCGTTGATGGTGCAAAATAACATGGCACGAAGCTTGAAAGTCTCATGAGAATACCCATTAACTACATCAACACCTTCCACCCACAGCGTTTTCAAGTCTTCAATCAAGGGACTTGATAAACATCTAAGTCATTTCCCGGTTGCTTTGGGCCCGAAATCATCATAGACAACATCATGTATTTGCGCTTCATGCACAACCAAGGGGGCAGGTTGTAAATTATCAACAGAACAGGCCATGAACTATGAATACTACTCATGTTACCATAAGGATTCATTCCATCCGTAGCAAGTCCAAGCCTTAGGTTTCTTGGCTCATCGATGAAATCCGGAAACATAGTATCAATATTCTTCCATTGCATAGAATCAGCAGGATGACGAACCTTTCCATCATGTTTCCTCTCATCATTATGACATCTAAGATTCTTCGCATCTTTCGCATTGGCAAATGTTGGTGACGCCGGCAAGTGTACCGGGTCGTCGCAAGTAATAAAATAAACACGGTAAGTAATTACCGAGGTCGAACTCAGGGATTGGGCTTCCAATTCGACTAATCCGCGGGAAATCCGATACGTTTGGTCAAGTTACAGAAAGGTGGTTGAAAGAGAGAGAATAAGAGGATCGATATTCAATTAACAATTCTAATAAAACTAAATTATTAAAATCTGAAATTAAAATATCCAAGGTCACAAATCCGCCTACCCAATATGTACACCCAAGTGATGATGAATTCCTCCCTAAGTTCAATTACAATGTCAACCGGGACCCCTAAATTCTCCTAAATCCACTGTCGTGCTCATTAGGACGTATTCGAAGATTGGATTAATTACTTGTTCTGTCTCATAACCCTAATCCCGAATTCTGTTAATTCTTGTTCCCTATAAGGTTACACTAATCTCCTAAATCCACTTTCGTGTTTATTATTCAATTAGTGATTCCAATTCAAGTTCTAAAACGCGAATCGCCGTTCGGCCTCAAACACGTTAACTAGTTAATCATGCAAAACATATGATCAATGCAATCAAAACAGAATTGGAAAACATTAATTAAACGAAGGAAAGGAAAACATACATCACATCGAATCTACACTGCCATGGGCGGCTTCATTGATCCCTCGGACGAAGGGATTAGTTCCTCGTGCTCATAGACAAACACTCGGACATAATCACCATCGTAAAATAACACAAAAGAGAAAAAGGGAGACGCAGCTCCAAAGAGAAACAAGGATTCGTAACTACTGCTCTAACCTAGTGGCTAACAACTTCCTTCCCAATTCTGATCTGAGACAGCCTTTAAATAAGGATTCTGTTTCTCGCCAGCTCGCACGGCGAGCTTATCCTCGCGACGCGAATTTTAGTTTGGCGCGCATTCAAATCTTGGATCTCGCGGGGCGAGCGTCTATTCGCGAGGCGAATTGCAGTTTTGGCTCCATCCTGAGTTTGAATGATCGCGTGGCGAATTGTGATTGGCGAGGCGAGTCTCCAAACCCTAATCTGTCACAGCCGTGATATTCATCACGGCTAGGCCGTGATGGTCTCTGCCTTCCAGGGTCTTCAGGATCTCGCGAGGCGAGACACCGCTCGCGGGGCGAGACTTCAATTCTAGGCTGTGTCTCTGACTTTCAGGTCTTCATGTTTCGCGGGGCGAGAAGAGTCTCGTGTGGCGATCCAGAAATGATGACTTTTGCTGCTTTGTTAACCTTCAGTCTCGCGAGGCGAGAATACACTCGCGGGGCGAGTGTCTCCAGAATTGCAATTTCCACTATTTCTTGGCTTTTCTTGACTCCCGGAGCTTCACTTATTGACCTGAAAACACAAAAAGCAACCAAAAGCATAATTCTATCCAAAATAAGCTAAAAACTACACAAAAGACGCAAAACGAGTCAAAGTCCAACGTAGGAACAAAACAAGGCAAATTTGGGCGAAAACGAGATTGAACTCGAATAATTTGCACAAAAACCACGGTCCATCTAGTTATAAAACTAGATAAGCCGAAGGCTTATCAAAACACCCCAAACTTAAACCTTGCTTGTCCCCAAGCAAGCTTAAAACTCAAAACCGACTCAAGACTTGGCAAGCCTAAAGGAATCAATCGATTTCGCACAAATTTAATGCAATCAAAACAGTTTTTCTCCAATGATCTCCCCCCCCTTACATCAATGTAATCCCCACATTCATTTACTTTAAACAATTGAGAACTTCATCATTCATGCCATCATTACTCTAAGTTGAGGCTCAAAGATACACACAAAGGAAGATCACCTATTTCAAACAATTGCCTTCCTCACAAGGGCATTTAGTATTTCACTCATTCGCTCAAGTTTGTCTAGGCTGTCAACTTTTCACTCACTTTCACATTCTAAGAGCACTTCCCATGAATTTGATTTTCATCTCAAACATAGTTCCCACGAAAACATGCATGCAACATCAATAGGTCTTTCAAAGGTTGTAATGGGGCCTGGCTAAGGGTAGGATAATGAAGGATATTTATGCTTAAGTCCCTAGGAACTAAGAGAGCATGAGCATTTTGACACTTTTTCCACTCAATTTCCTTTTTCTCATTTTTCTTTTTGTCTCGGGTGACTACAGCCTTTTTCCTTGCTAATCTTTTGATTTGCCCCTTTTCTTTTTTTTCTTTTTTTTGCAATTTTTTTTTCAACCTGTATTTTTATTTTTCTCACCCCCAATATGACACATCACCTTGTAGCCACCCCAAACTTAGTTCCTCACAACCATTCTCTTGCTACGCTTCCATGCTCTCCTAATCCTAAGATTGGGTTAACATGGTTTTTCAGATTTTGGCTCGTAATATAGGGTCATCAAGAAACAATAGGTCAATTGGGCTCAATTTGGCTAACTAGGGAACATGCATTAGGGATGGTCCTTTTTAGGCCAAGTGGTTATTCAAAGAAAATTGCCTAAATCATTTGATGCAACACATAAACATGCAAACCATATAGAGATTCAAGCAAATTCGGGAAAGTGCAACTTAACAGTGATTCACACATTCAAAAACAGAGTTGGAGGCTCAAATCCTCACCTGGACATTTTGCAAATTGTTTGACCGAGATACGATTCCTAGTGTGTGCACCCCCTCACCCCAAACTTATCATAAATCAAGTAATCACAACAAAGTTCTCAAAGTTCAGTTTTCAATTTTTAAGTGGGGATAAACTTTTCTAATTTCCGAACTTAGGGGAAATCATCAATGGTCAAATAATTCATGCAATCAATCTACGCTCAATCTAATTAAAATCCAACAAGCTTGCCGACACGACATTTCATACAAAAACTCTCGATCTTCTCAAATTATTCAAGAGTGACAAACAAAAACAACACACAAAAAGCAAAAACAAAACAAAAGTTAGGAAAAGAGAGGGATACCTAACTTGGGTTGCCTCCCAAGTAGCGCTTGTTTAACGTCCCGAGCCTGACTTATTAAGAAGCATCCACCTGGATCCCATAGTCTGTGGTACAGAGGCCAAGAGATGCTCATCATGTGAAATTCTCCACCCGAATCAAAAGGTTTGTGAAGTGGCCCTTGTAGGAGCAATATGACTCTATCCATACTTCCATCTAGTCTGAGTGTGAAAACTTCTTTGACCTCCGCAATGATGAACTCACTTCCTCTCGGGTCAAATTGTGTTTTCACGAGGAAGTGTGCCAGACAAGTGGGAGGGACCAACTTACCAATGTCCACACATGCATGCAAGCCGACATAGTTATCCAATGCAGTAATTTCAGGTTGCTTGGCAAGCATGGTGGGATCCTCTACCACTTCATCTTTAATTTGAACTCTACCCCCTTGCTCCGGTGCCTTGTCCTTTGCCAACTCCTCTTCCTTAGGTTGCTCTTCCTCAACATGTGGCTGTTCCGGGGCCTTGTCGCTTGTCAATTCCTTTTTCTCCGGTTGTTCTTCCTCAACTCCCACGAGAACTAGTTACATCCCAGTCATATCCCAACACCCCACTGCTTCTAGTTTGTTGTGGCATTGCATTGGTTCTTAGGGTCGTTCTCGGTATCAACTGGGAAAGTCTCTGGGGGATGCTCATTTATTTGCCTTGCGAGTTGGGCAATCTTCATCTCTAATGCCGCATTCGTCTTCTCAAATGATGTGGCCATCTTGTCAATGACTGCATTTGTATTGATTGACACTTTCTCAAGTGTCGCACTCAACCTCTCAAGAGCCAACTCCCAAGGTTGTGGTTGCCAATTTTGTTGAGGTTGTTGTTCCCAGTTCTGTTGAGGTTGTGGTTGCCAATTTTGTTGAGGTTGTGGTTGCCAGGCTAGACCATCGTCGCGCATTACTCCAAGCGAAATCCGGATGGTCTCTACTCATATCACCCCAATATCGATTCGACTCGATAGTTGTTCTGGGGCACGCTGTCATTATGCCATGGTTCCACATATACTTAAGGGAAGTAGAACGGACAACTCCAAGTGTCATGGTTCCCATTACAATATTCGCAACCCGGAAGCATTCCCTCGTGTACCTCGCATACAAAACAAGGCAAGACCAAGTGGAATCAAGGAAGTAGAGAGAATAATAATAGAAATTAAAAATAAAAATAAAGATAACTTAACCAAATAATCAAACTACCCTAAAATTAGGAAAATTGGTTGTGCCAATCCCCGGCAACGGCGCCAAAAATTTGTTGGTGCAGGCAGCAAGTGTACCGGTCGTCGCAAGTAATAAAATAAACACGGTAAGTAATTACCGAGGTCGAACTCAGGGGATTGGGCTACCAATTCGACTAATCCATGGAAATCCGATACGTTTGGTCAAGTTACAGAAAGGTGGTTGAGAGAGAGAGAATAAGAGGATCGATATTCAATTAACAATTCTAATAAAACTAAATTATTAAAATCTGAAATTAAAATATCCAAGGTCACAAATCCGCCTACCCAATATGTACACCCAAGTGATGATGAATTCCTCCCTAAGTTCAATTACAATGTCATCCGGGACCCCTAAATTCTCCTAAATCCACTGTCGTGCTCATTAGGACGTATTCGAAGATTGGATTAATTACTTGTTCTGTCTCATAACCCTAATCCCGAATTCTGTTAATTCTTGTTCCCTATAAGGTTGCACTAATCTCCTAAATCCACTTTCGTGTTTATTATTCAATTAGTGATTCCAATTCAAGTTCTAAAACGCGAATCGCCGTTCGGCCTCAAACACGTTAACTAGTTAATCATGCAAAACATATGATCAATGCAATCAAAACAGAATTGGAAAACATTAATTAAACGAAGGAAAGGAAAACATACATCACATCGAATCTACACTGCCATGGGCGGCTTCATTGATCCCTCGGACGAAGGGATTAGTTCCTCATGCTCATAGACAAACACTCGGACATAATCACCATCGTAAAATAACACAAAAGAGAAAAAGGGAGACGCAACTCCAAAGAGAAACAAGGATTCGTAACTACTGCTCTAACCTAGTGGCTAACAACTTCCTTCCCAATTCTGATCTGAGACAGCCTTTAAATAAGGATTCTGTTTCTCGCCAGCTCGCGGGGCGGGCTTATCCTCGCGACGCGAATTTTAGTTTGGCGCGCATTCAAATCTTGGATCTCGCGGGGCGAGCGTCTATTCGCGAGGCGAATTGCAGTTTTGGCTCCATCCTGAGTTTGAATGATCGCGTGGTGAATTGTGATTGGCGAGGCGAGTCTCCAAACCCTAATCTGTCACAGCCGTGATATTCATCACGGCTAGGCCGTGATGGTCTCTGCCTTCCAGGGTCTTCAGGATCTCGCGAGGCGAGACACCGCTCGCGGGGCGAGACTTCAATTCTAGGCTGTGACCTTCATCACGGCTAGGCCGTGATTGTCTCTGACTTCCAGGTCTTCAGACTCTTGCGGGGCGAGAAGAGTCTCGCGTGGCGATCCAGAAATGATGACTTTTGCTGCTTTGTTGACCTTCAGTCTCGCGAGGCGAGAATACACTCGCGGGGCGAGTGTCTCCAGAATTGCAATTTCCACTATTTCTTAGCTTTCCTTGACTCCCGGAGCTTCACTTATTGACCTGAAAACACAAAAAGCAACCAAAAGCATAATTCTATCCAAAATAAGCTAAAAACTACACAAAAGACGCAAAACGAGTCAAAGTCCAACGTAGGAACAAAACAAGGCAAATTTGGGCGAAAACGAGATTGAACTCGAATAATTTGTACAAAAACCACGGTCCATCTAGTTATAAAACTAGATAAGCCGAAGGCTTATCAGCAAACAATCGCTTGAACCTTGGCATTATTGGAAGATACCACAACACCTTCGCAGGAGGACCCTTTTTTCTCACATCATCAAGATCATCATCATCATCACCACCCTTCACTTTGTATCGTGATAACCCACATTTGGGGCAATCGTGATTGTCTTCATGAACACCGGTGCACAATATGCAATCATTGGGGCATGCGTGTATCTTCTTATACTCCATACCCATCGGACACAATACCTTCTTGGCCTCATAGTTACGGTCAGGCAATGTGTTGTCCTCCGGAAGCAAGTCTTTCAACACTTCAAGCAATTCCGTGAAGCTTTTATCGATCCAACCTTTTCTCTCCTTCAGACAAAACAATTTTAGCACCGACGAAAAACGTTTATGAGTATTACACCCTGGATATAAAGAATTATCCGTATCACAGCACAACCTATCATACACATGAGCTCGATGAAAAGATTCTTGTCCAATATCACAGATCATGTCCTCTACTCGATCATCCTCCATATCTACGTCAACGTCCTCACTTTGGGAGATACTTGCCGTACTACTCAACAACACATCACCATGCCATATCCATCTTGTATAACTCAAGCAAATCCCTTCACAAATCAAATGAGTACGTATATCCTTCACCGTACATTTCCTCGTATTCAAACACTTGACACAAGGACAACAAAACATTCCATTACTATTAGGAACATTCCTTTGAGCAAATTCTATAAATTCTCCCACCCCCTTCAAATACTCAGCACTAGTGTGCTTACAAACCATCCGACTACGATCCATTACTAGATAGGTTCTGTAGATATACAAAACATATATCCAATATAAGGACAATACGGGAGATTGAAAACTAGTTTTTGAAATCCTAATTGAAAACTAGTTTTTGAAATCCCGTCAACCATGTATATCTTATTTGACTAACTGCCTAAAACAAAATTTCCACGGTAATCTCACATCATTCTTCTCATCAAGCAGGCAACAACACATATTAGGACTATTGCTATATCTAGTACTATAACCACTCAGCCATATGAATCGATCAAGAGAGCATGATATATACAAGCAAGGCGTTTAAAAATTATTTCAAATTTACACCATTTTCAGGTTGAGCAATGAGCAATATATTGTTGATGTCACATGCTACAAGCAACTCTAAATTTCTTCCCATTTTGAAATAGGTCATGATAGCAGAAGAAAAACAAGAGAAAACACAAAACCCACGACCAGAAATAGAGACATTTCAAACAACTCAAACTCACAGTTCCAAGTTTCAACTATAGAGACTACAGTTTCAACATACACTCAAAACTAAAAATAAAAAATGTGACCTAAAGACTCACCAGAAATAGGTGCTCGAGTGGTGGCGGGGAGGGGAGCTCGAGTGGTGGCCAACGTTCGATGTGGTTTTACTGAGAGCAGAGGGACGAGGAGAGTTAGTGCGCGGGAAAGGGAAAGAGAGATGTCAAGTTACTGCAAAGAATGAGCGGGAAAGACAGAGTTAGGGTTAAGAGTGTACCTCAGGGTGGTGGCGAAGAAGCCCTCGTGGTGGTTGCGGTGGACAGGAGCTCGCGACTAGGGCAGAGTGAGAGTGAGAGTGAGCGTGCTGAAAAGAGAAGAACAGAGACGTACAGAGCGAAGTGAAGAAGGCGAGCGGGTGTAAACGTTATAATCAAAAACCATCTTTAAAAAAACATTTTACGTCAGTTGTTTGTAACAACTGACGTTAAAAATAAATAACACTTTTAACATCAGTTGTTGAATACAACTGACATTAAAAGTGTATAAGTTTCTGCAAAAACATTCATTCCTATGACTACTGTGCTACTTACCCATGCACCTTGTAACTTAATCCTCTTAACGAGCATTAAGTTTATAGATCAGTTTTCAAGAAAATCAGGTAGTCTCTCTTCTCTATATAAAGTACCATTCTTTCAGATCGGTCATGTCTGACCTCTTCTTTTCCTCTATATTTCGTGCGTTTTCTATTCCTTCACACTATGACTCTATCATATTTGAGACTTTTGTTATTTCTTCCTATACCTAGATTAAAGGTCGCTGTCTTAATGGTCAAAAAACTTCTGAGGTTGAGTAAATCACGTAACATGGATGGTAAGGTTGGGTGAATCACGTAATGTGATTCCCTCACTTTATTTCATCCCCTTCATCTCCTTCACTCTGCTTTGGCAGCAAGTGACTGTGGATTCAGATGGAGCATCAAGGAATTCAAGTAAGGGAGGAGATGCATCCACTTGAGTTTCTGAGGACACAGGACTGAGAAGAAAATGACGTTGAAGCAGAAACTTTTTTATATTTTAGGGCTATGTTGCAGAAATTTTTTATCTTTTAATCATGTAATTGTAACTTATGAATCGCTTCAATGAGATACGATTTGATTATACATATAACTTGTTTTATGTTAAGTGTTTATTTATTTTAATTTGCACAAGAATTTGTTTACTAATTCAAGCTAATTAATTAAGATTAAAAATAAACTTGTTTAAAAAAAGTTTAGAAATAAACTGCACTATATGGAGTGATATGCGTTAAGAGTGACAACAGGGAGATGACAACGAAAGAAAGATATGAATGAGTTTCAGATAGGGATATAGGATTATATACGTCAGTTATTTATTTAACTGAAGTAAAAATCACACTTTTAACGTTAGTCGTATAAACAACTGACGTTAAAAGTGTTAATAATTCTTGCAAATCACTTTTAACGTCAGTTCATTAAACAACTGACGCAAATAGTGATTTAATATTTACAAAACTGCCATCGCCTCATTTTTAACGTCAAACATATGGTCAACTGACGTAAAACGTTCCCATATATTACATTATTTCCACTAGTGATCCTTGCATTTTTGCTGCAAACCATTAATAATATGTTCATAATAAATGTTCTTTAAAAAGTTATTTTCGATGGAAATTAAAATAAGACTATTTAATATACCTTGTGACATAGTAGATCACAAATAAGATTTTAAATGTCATGCCATGTATTAGAAAAACAATTAAATGTCTTCAAAGACCTCAACATCATAAAGTTTGATTTTGATTCAACTGTTAAAATCTCTTTGATGATTTTTAATTCAAGTAGAATTTCTCCATCAAAATTATTTTCTAATACATACAGATAAACTTGTAATATTATTTTTTATCACTCTATTATTATTTTTTGGAATAATTATTTTCATTGATAAAAAATTAATTATATAAAATTTTATTTAATATCTATATATACTATATAATATTTTACCTATTATCTGGTGTCCAAAAAATATGGGATCCTGAGTGATCGCTCATCTCAACCGTGCTTAAGGCCACCAATGATGCTGTCATTCTCTTACCCTGATATGCTAGTATTGAATTCAATAAGTTGTTTAAAGTGCCATGCTATAAGTTCAGGAAAGTTTCTCATAAATTTGTAAGTCGAATGCATAGCATTGCTGTATGATGTATTGTAGAGACAATGATATATCATTAGCCTCTGACCTTGCTCAAGTGTTTAATATTGGCCAATTCTATGCTACACAAGATATATCAATTCTAGACAAATGGCAACATTTTATTGAGCCAGCCCAAAATTTAAGAGATGCAACAACTCTAGTAGTCACAATTAAGAGTGTGTTCGAATCCAGTTGAAAATGTCCAAACAAGCAATTGGGAAATCTTTTGCTCAAACGCCCGTTTAGGACTTTCTCAACAGGAATCCAAACACACACTAAGCATAACTGCACTGGTGTCGTTATCTGAGTTCAAAAAGATATAAGTAGGAGCAGAGGCAGACGTTAGTGTTGCTTGAGGGGAGCAACGACTCCCCTCAAAAAAAAAAAAATCACAATTTTTTAAAGAAAAAATTAATGGTTTGCTCCCCCATTTTAAAGAAAAAAAAAATTAAAGGTACCATTATCCTATTAACAAGTGTTGTTGTGATTTCATGGATGCAATCTAAGGCACCCTCGAACAAGAATTCTAAAGACTTTCCTAAGTTTCTTTTGCAATCTTTATCATTTTGGGTTTGATTACTTGCTTATACAATTTTTTTTATTAGATTGGAGTTGTTGATTTATGGACTTTTAATAAATTATGTAATTAATTTCAGATGTTTTAGGAGTGGTACAATTTTTTAAAAAAGAAAAAATGTTAAACATAAAAAAAAATTGATGTATTTTTTAAAGAGTCCAATCGTTATGCATTGACAGTTTAAAGTTCTTTAGCTAATTACAAATCATGACATGTGTGGCTTTTAAGGTAGTTAAGATAGGTGTCAAATATTTTTTATGATGTGTCAATTTCTGATTAATCGTCAGTGCAAAAAAAATTTACAGTCACAATACATACCAATTAAATCATTTTTTCAAATGAAAAAGTATTAAGTAGGATTGTATGGTTTTAACATCATCACTTTAAAAGCACCCTTCCTTCTAATGATCAAATAGTTGAATATGATAAACAACCTTTAATAAAATTATATATGATTCATGTCATATTATTTTATTAATAGCTACCCGAAAATTTCGGTCAAGTTCCGCCATTGAGTAGGAGTGTAGGACTACTGATGCCATTATGTACAGTTACAGATGCTGATATCAACATTTGTGCTGTTGTGAACAATTTTGTATAAACGACATCAATTTATAATTCCTTTCAGATTGTGTATTGATCCATCTTCTGTATCATATGCACCACTTGTGTTGTTGTCAACAGTTTTGTTTACATGGCTTCATTTTATAAATTCCTGTCAGATTGTCTAGATGATATTGTCGTTTGAGCTTCCTTTTGCTTTGATTCTACTCCTCAGGCAAGATGGGAGCACATACCAACTCCATCACGGTAAATGTTTTGGTAACATAAAAATGGAACCAATCTATTATTGTCTCCCAAGAGAGGACATAATGATCATGCAAATGCCTCAAAGAATACTCCAGTAGAATTTTGACTGAGATGAGAAATATGTCACTAAGGTATAGATTAGAAAGAAATCAAGAGATATAATAACAAGATCCCATTTTCTGTTAATTTGGTGAGGTTGGACATAATGCAAAAGATAAGGATTTCTCTTTGGACTTATGATGAGCATGGCTTCTGGTATCACTTGGCTAGAATTGCTAGCTTACACCAATTAAGGGAATTTTCTCCACCTAATTTCCTGCTGTTCCTTACACCAATTTGCTCACACATAATCATTACAAAAGTAATATCATCTCTATAATTTTCTTTCTGGAATATCCTATCTCCTCCAAAAACAGAGCTTTTTTGTGTGGACTATTTGAAATGAATCATGTATGGATGAAAAAAAATAGAAAGGAAAGTTGGAGAGAAGAAAGATGGCAACCAATTACGGTCAGAAAGTAACGGAAAGGTAGAGATATCACTCACTTGATATCCAAGTAAGTGTAAGAAGGATTAAGATTCTCTACGATCAATTTATCCTACCATCACTATAGTCATTGTATATTTTCCTAAAAGTCGTGCACGATTTCTAAAAACCGTGCATGATTTCTGTTCAAATCATAATACAAGTGACTACAGAAAATCCAGATCCAAGTAAGAATGCGGCCACCGCCGGTGAACTTTATTAATTGTTTTTTGCCCCATAAAGATAAAAAAAACAAGATCATACATGATATTGGTAAGCAGTTGATGTTAAATTTTAATGTGTGGATTAGCATTAATTGGTTATTAAATTATAATTAAATTATTAATATATCAGTTATAAAATTAATTCTTAATTACGTAACCAATTGGTGAAATTGTTGTTGGGTATTTACTAAAGAGTGACCCTATGATGGGATGGGTCATTCTAATATTAACCCGTTGAGAGGTCCCTACTCTCTGCTGGTAGGTTATAAGAATAGCCTCCCCATTAGGCATTCTAACTGACAGAAACACAAAACCGAAAACCAACCAGAAAAAGAGGAGTAACCCTCTCACCTTCTCCAACATTCTGATCACTGTTCATCTCCTTCTCACCCTTTGATTTGCTGTGATGGATTCTGCGAATCTCCAAGGTATGAAATTCTTCTTCTCTTTCCTTTGATTAACATGAATCACATGCTATGATTTGTATCTGTATGGTATTTAGAATGAAAGGTTTTCCTTCAATTGGTATCAGAGCCAGGTATAGATACATGTTATAGCTATTCTGAAAATTATATGAATCCTAATTTATGTTTTTCAATCAAGATGCAAAATCTTTTTTGGGATTTTCATATCATGTTATATCAATATTGTAAAAAATTTTGCTTGCCCAGAATTTTTTTCCCTTCAGCAACTTTTGTTTTTCATGCCTTGTTCTTCAAAATTCGAAACTATGATTCTGACCAATGATTTCGAAAATTGTTTGAGGGCTTTTCTTCCCACATGTTATTCGAGTAACATACTCGAAAATCGTTGGATTTCATCAAATAAAATGTGAGAAATCAATGCCTTTTCGTTTCCCTTTTGCGTGAAACTGGTTCGATCGCCCCGCGAGTTTTGCTCGCCTCGCGATTCTGGGCATCAGCATCTGTGGAATTCCAGATTCGCCCCACGAGATTATTCTCGCCTCGCGAACCTGAAAGCCAGAAGAACAGTGAAATTGTCATGCTCTCTGGGTCGCCCCGCGACTACGCTTCTCGCCTCGCGACCCCGAAGGCTGACTGTTCTAGGAAAATGAAAGGTCTCTGGGTCGCCCCGCGACTACTCTTCTCGCCTCGCGACCCCGAAGGCTGACTGTTCTGGGAAAATGAAAGGTTTCTGGGTCGCCTCGCGAACACTTTACTCGCCTCGCGAGTACCCGCGAGAAGACCAAACGTTGCTGACTTTTCACAAGATTCGCCTCGCGAGCCTCGCGAATATTTTATATGGTTAAAACCGAAAAATATATTGTATTTTTTAATACTGTACTCTAAGGTTTTGATCCAAAATTTTGTGATTGTTCTCTACTTTTTTGTGACACTTTGATATGTTATACTCTCCTTGATCATGTGTCATATAGATGGAATTAATTTTAGAGCCTTATGTGAATTAAGTTGTGTGTTCTATGCTGCATTTGTTATACAATTTAATTATTCTAATGTATAATTGTAGCATGACTGTTGATATTTTGTATAGTTATGAACTCACCTATCGTGGGTATAATTATACAAAATTTGTGTTGTTAAACAATTAATTATTCTAATGTATAATTGTAGCATGGCTGTTGATATTTTGTATAGTTATGAACTCACCTATCGTGGGTATAATT
This sequence comes from Sophora flavescens, assembly GCA_030762895.1. Classification (NCBI taxonomy): domain Eukaryota; kingdom Viridiplantae; phylum Streptophyta; class Magnoliopsida; order Fabales; family Fabaceae; genus Sophora; species Sophora flavescens. The sequence continues at coordinate 5,406,307 of CM061070.1, forward strand.
ATACAAAATTTGTGTTGTTAAACAATTAATTTTTCTAATGTATAATTGTAGCATGACTGTTGATATTTTGTATAGTTATGAACTCACCTATCGTGGGTATAATTATACAAAATTTGTGTTGTTAAACAATTAATTATTCTAATGTATAATTGTAGCATGACTATTGATATTTTGTATAGTTATGAACTCACCTATCGTGGGTATAATTATACAAAATTTGTGTTGTTAAATAATTGATTATTCTAATGTGTTATATTTGTATTATATTAATAATAATTATACCCTATCGGTGTACTATTATTAATGTAATTCGTTATTATACATCGTACTATTGTCTCAAGCTTATGTCAATTTTGGTTTTCAAGTACCCTATCGGTATTAGAAATTTTGGTGATGTAAGTTTTGTACATTGTATTATTCTTCTTATTATATTTCTTATTTATTATGATTCGGGACCCTTAGGCGGAATTATAATGAATAAGAAATTTGTATTATGGGCAAGATCAATTTGAACATATATATGGAATCATATTACCCTTCAATTCTTAATGATTCCTTATTCTATGTTTTATGTCAGCCTCCTTCCCAAATTCTGCCAAAACTCTAAATGGGACAAACTATGAGGACTGGAAAGAGACTCTAGATCTCTAGTTAACCATTGCTGACTTGGATCTGGCCTTGAGGGAAGACAAGCCAGCTGCTCTCATAAATGAGTCTACTGCAGCACAGAGGATTGCTTATGAGAAATGGGAATACTCTAATAGAGTGTGCCTGAAAGTGATGAAGTATACTATGGAAAAATCCATCAGGCAGAGTATCTTAGAGACCGATAATGCTAAAGAATATCAGAAAGCTGTTGGGGAGAAATTTATGACTTTTGAGAAGGCTCTAACATGCTTTGAATCCAATGTCATTGATGTTCCTCCAAATACTTGGTGGTTAGATTCAGGTGCAACCATTCATGTTGTGAATTCCTTGCAGGGGTTCACAAGCCTGAGGAAACCAAGTGATGCTGAGTCTAAGATTATTATGGGAGATGGAGCTGGAGTTTCTGTTATTGACATTGGAATTGTTTCTTTACTTTTGCCTTCTGGACATAATTTGCTTTTAAGAGATGCTGTGTATGCACCTTCTATGAGAAGGAACTTGATTTCTGTTTCTGCTTTGGATAAATGTGGTTACACCTTTAAGTTTGGTAGTGGAAAACTGATTGTTTATTCAGATTCTATTTCCGTTGGTTCAGGAGTTTTACGTGATGGCCTTTATATGTTAGATCTACATGACATGTCTGTCAATTCTGCTGTTGGAAACAAACGCAGTAGGATTAATGAACATTCTTCTATGTTATGGCATCGACGTTTGGGGCATATTTCTAGGCCCCGTATTGAGAGGCTAGTCAAGGAAGGTATTCTCCATGATCTAGACTTCTCCGATTTTGATACATGTGTTGATTGCATCAAGGGCAAATTTACTGCCAAGGTTAGGAATAAAGCAGCAAATAGGTGTGACGAGGTGTTACAGTTGATTCACACCGATCTGTGTGGACCTATTACACCCACTGCCATGGGTGGATATGGGTATTTCATTACCTTTATAGATGATTTCTCGAGATATGGATGGATAGATCTTCTTCAAGAAAAGTCTAGTTCCCTAGATGCTTTCAAATCCTTTAAGGCTGCTGTTGAGTTGAAAACAGGTAGGAAGATAAAATGTGTAAGATCTGACAGAGGTGGAGAATTCTATGGTAGATATAATGAGACGGGTAGAAACCCAGGACCTTTTGCCAGATTTCTTGAGGAATGCGGTATTGAAGCTCAATACACTATGCCTGGTACTCCTGAGCAAAATGGAATTGCAGAGAGGCGTAACCGCACACTTATGGAGATGGTAAGATGTATGTTGAGCCATTCATCATTGCCAGACTTTCTTTGGGGAGATGCCTTAAAAACTACTGTCTATATTCTAAATCAAGTACCCAGCAAGTCTGTACCAAAAACTCCATATGAGCTCATGAGTGGAAAGAAGCCGAGTTTGAAACATTTTCATGTATGGGGTTGTAAGGCAGAAGTTAGACCTTATAATCCTCAGTCTAAGAAGCTTGATCTTAAGACTGTTAGTGGCTTCTTTATTGGCTATTGTGTGGGTTCCAGAGGTAGCAGATTCTATTGTCCATCTCATTCCATGCGAGTCGTCGAATCTGATCGAGCGGTTTTCTTTGAGGATGACTTGGATAGTGGGAGTGATATACCACGACCAGTTACTCTTAAAGAAGATCGCACCATTGTTCCTATACCAGCTGTTCCTTTTCCTACAGAAGTTTTGATTCCTGCTAATGATGTTGATCAGAATCTTCAACATGAAGATGGTGTGGCAGCACCACTTGTAGATGAACAGGAACATGATCTTATTGTTGATGAAATTCCACTGAGACGATCTCAAAGAGTGCGCAGACCTTCCATACCAGATGATTATATTGTATATCTTCAGGAACATGAGTTTGACCTCAATGATGATGATGATCCTATTACCTTTAAGGAGGCAATTTCTAGCTCTCATGCTTCTGATTGGCTGAATGCTATGCATGATGAGTTGTCTTCTATGTCTCATAATGGTGTTTGGAGTCTGGAGGAATTACCAATTGGTTGTAAACCTGTTGGAAGCAAATGGGTTTTCAAAACCAAACGTACTCCAGATGGTAAAGTTGAAAGGTACAAAGCCAGACTAGTAGCTAAAGGCTATAACCAAAGAGAAGGCATTGACTATAAGGAGACTTTCTCACCAGTCTCTACAAAAGATTCATTTCGAGTTGTCATGGCATTGGTAGCTCATTTTGATCTAGAACTTCACCAGATGGATGTGAAGACGGCCTTTCTGAATGGAGACCTTACTGAAGATGTTTACATGGTTCAGCCTGAAGGTTTTACTGAAACAGGCAAAGAGCACTTGGTTTGCAAGCTGATTAAGTCTATTTATGGACTGAAACATGCCTCCAGACAATGGTATTTGAAGTTTGATCAGGTTGTCACTTCTATTGGCTTCAAAGAAAATGCCTCAGATCAGTGCGTTTACTTGAAGACTTGTGAGGGTGAATTCATCATTCTCGTTCTATATGTTGATGATATACTTATTGCTAGCAGTTATGTTAAAATCCTGACCGAGACAAAACTCATGTTGAGTAGCCACTTTGATATGAAAGACCTTGGTGATGCTTCTGTTGTTTTAGGCATCCAGATTTATCGTGATAGGTCACGTGGTGTTCTTGGATTGTCTCAAAAAGGATATATTGAAAAGGTCCTCAAAAGGTTTAATATGCATTCTTGCTCCCCGTGTGCTGCACCTGTTCAAAAGGGTGAAGAAAAAAAAAATTCTCTAAATCTCAATGTCCTCAAAATGATGTAGAAATAAATGAAATGAAAAAGGTCCCAAATGCTTCCGCTGTTGGCAGTTTAATGTATGCTCAAGTTTGTACTCGTCCCGACATTGCTTTTGCTGTAAATGCTTTAGGGAGATACTTGAGCAACCCAGGTTTGGGTCATTGGAAAGCCGTAAAAAAGGTCATGAGATATTTGCAGGGAACCAAAGATTATATGTTGACCTATAAGAAGTCCGATCAACTTCAGGTCACTGGTTATTCCGATTCGATTTCGCAGTTGCCCTGACGACCAGAAAATCTACTTACGGCTTTATCTTTATGATGGCAGGAGGAGCTATTTCTTGGAAAAGCGTCAAACAGACGCTTATGACTACTTCTACCATGGAAGCAGAGTATGTTGCTTGCTATGAGGCTACTTGTCAAGCCATGTGGCTGAAAAATTTGATTTCTGGCGTTCATATTGTTGAAAGCATATCTAGGCCACTTGTGATATATTGTGACAATACTGCTGCTGTGAACTTCTCTCATAACAATAGAAGCTCTTCTCGCACTAAGCATTTTGATGTGAAATATTTGTTCGTTAGAGAGAAGATTCAGGAGTTTCAGACTCGTATTGAGCATATTGATACAGGAAACATGCTTGCTGATCCACTAACCAAAGGCTTAACTGTTGGAATATTCCGGAATCATGTAATTCATATGGGCTTAGTTAAGTTTTTTGATGTATTGGATTAGTGGGAGTCTGAAAACCATTATTTGCCCATTATCGTTTTTTTTATGAGATATGTAAATTGACGTCATTCTTGGATTCATATCTCTTATAGCATTTTAAGATGCTTGGACCATTTTTTGAATTGCATATTTCTCTTTATTAATTATATGCAATTTTATATTCATCAATCTTTATGTGAAATATGAGTCTTTAGCATGTATGATTTACTTCCCTATCGGATACTATTTCTGCATTGTTAAAGCTTGTATTTCTTATACTGCTGGTTAACGTGTGCTTTGATCGTAACTGGTATTTCTCTTTAATAATTGATTAATGCTATCCAAGTGGGAGAATGTTAAATTTTAATGTGTGGATTAGCATTAATTGGTTATTAAATTATAATTAAATTATTAATATATCAGTTATAAAATTAATTCTTAATTACGTAATCAATTGGTGAAATTGTTGTTGGGTATTTACTAAAGAGTGACCCTATGATGGGATGGGTCATTCTAATATTAACCCGTTGAGAGGTCCCTACTCTCTGCTGGTAGGTTATAAGAATAGCCTCCCCATTAGGCATTCTAACTGACAGAAACACAAAACCGAAAACCAACCAGAAAGAGAGGAGTAACCCTCTCACCTTCTCCAACATTCTGATCACTGTTCATCTCCTTCTCACCCTTTGATTTGCTGTGATGGATTCTGCGAATCTCCAAGGTATGAAATTCTTCTTCTCTTTCCTTTGATTAACATGAATCACATGCTATGATTTGTATCTGTATGGTATTTAGAATGAAAGGTTTTCCTTCAGTTGATTCTTGTATTTATCTTTGCTAGTTTGTTTACTTGATGTATAGAAGCAACTAGATAGGTGACAGAAGTAAGGACAAACTCCGTATAAAAAAACAGAGAAAAAAATAGAGATATAGAACATTTTTTTTCATATCGATATTACTAGGTTTAACAAGGCAACAATTTGCAAGATGCATATCACAAATAACGAATACATTACGCCTTTCAAAAAAAAAAAAAAAACCAAATACATTACTCTATCTTAGCTTAGGATTTTATATAATGTTACATGAAATCATATATGGCTAAAACTGCTTCTATTTGTCCTGAATTAAACTTCCTTGATAAATTGCATCCAAAGAGCATGGCTGGCTAGGATTCAAATTTAATAGAGTCTTCTTGCCCTGTAGGGACAGCAAGGTGGCCTTTCTCCTGCAGACTCTTAACAGTCTCATACAGACACTGCTTCACTGGGGTGAATTCTAGTCCCAAATCTTTCAGTTTTTGATTTGAGAAGTTGTAGGGTTTTACCCTTGGGTTCTTTTCATCTGAACATCTGCATATGTGAAATATTATGTTAACTTTGAGTCTCTTAAAATCAAAGGCAATTAAGTCCCAAATTATTTCATTGAAACCAACACTTAAGAGGCATAGCCTATTTATTTGATATGGATGAGAAACATCTATTAACTTTCTAGCAGTAACTCCCATTCCTACAAACATTTCTCAAATCATTGCACAGATTTATAAGAACAAGGTAAATGTACAAAAAGAAATGAAATAAATTATAATCAAATAGTAAAAATTACAAAAATATGAGATAACATGTAAATATGTGTTAGTAAATCTATTCAATATGTAAGATGATCTTATATTTAAAGACCAATCTATAGCATTCATTACAGAGTGATAATTTAGCTCCATTGGTCTTTGTTTTGCAGTAGGTTTCCCATTCAACTTAAAATTAGAGGTCAGCTTCTAAATGTTAAAAGGCTGGGTTCACATTATAAAATCTGTTTTGGAGTGTTTGGTCACATCTTGAAAAAAAGAGACCGGACATATACGTTTCACCAATAAGTAAATCACCAAAGTACTCAAATTAAAATCATAAATATAAACATTTATTAATTAATGGAAAGAAAGAGGTACAAGACTAGAGACACTCTCAAGGTCCAAGTCTGACATGGGGTTTGGAAAAGACTAGTAAGAATAAAGGATCAAATCATTTGTACCTACAGAATCATTGAATTATATTATTTGTCAAAAGGCATGGATTTCAACTTAGCTCAACTATTGAGCTAAAAGTTGGAACTTGGAACACATAAATAAGTCAAAGTTAGTAGACCTACTCCCACCGCCTTTCTACAGAAATTACATCCTATATCTACAATTCTATGATCCATCTCTTGTCCTCAACAACGTTTCACATTTATTAATAAAATAATACTAATACATTTGTATTCTACATCTTGAGCAAGAAATTGTGACTTCTTATCATGGGTTATCAGAAACACTACATTGGCATTTTTTTCATGAGAAAAAAATCCTTGTAGTTACACGCCATATAATGGCTTTAATATCAGGGCCAGGGGCGTTCCTACTATTAACACGTTAGTGGTTTTTAAACTTGCTCATTAAGCTTCACCAAAAACATACTCATTAAGCAAAATCAAAAACACAAATTTTTTTTTTTAGTGACCCTTTACTCTTTAGTAAAATATATGAGAAAATGTTATTTAACATTTTATTTCTGAGCTTCAGCAATAGTGCACAACAAGCTCGTTGGCTCTGCATTGAGTTTCTATGTGAACATTATACACTGTATGTTTTTAGAAAAATATTTTACAAAATCTGTATAGTAAAAGAAGGAAGTGTTTATTGCCACTCCTTTGTGTCTATTATCACTCATTTCATTAATTTTTATTAAATAACCTTTGTCCTATACTTTTATTTAATGGCTCATCGTGTGCCAAAGACAAACAAAGATTAAATGTAATGTATTTGTAAAAAATGGCAATAATGATCTCTCGCCAGAAATCATATATATACTCAATTGACGGAATAAACTTCTTTAAAGTAAGCTTGTCAATAAACAAGTAAGGATATGTCCACCCTTAATTTGATAAAACAAGTTAAGAACTCTATATATTTTATTAAATTAATGGTAATTAGACCGGTGCTCACTTTAAATAAAAAATCACTTTAAAGAAGTTTTATTATCTAAAATTGAGAAACCTAGCAATATATAATAGCAAATATCTAGTCCAAATCTTTTGTATTCACATGATTGATCACAGCAATATATATAATAGAAAGAATAACCAATTACTTACTTGGTAGGAATTGGGCATTCAGGGAAATACTTGGCCAGAATTTCAACTAGCTCACCACGGTGCAGTGAACTCTCGCAACAAATGTATCGACCAGAAGCAGAGAGTGTCTCATAAACAAGAATGTGGGCTAATGCCACATCCCTAACATGCACATAACCATGAGTGGCATTTACATAAGTCTTAGCAGAGCCAGTAAGGTACTTGAGGATGTGAATTGTGCTAGCATTGATGGTATTTTGTAGTAATGGTCCAATAACCAAAACTGGGTTCACCACAACTAAGTCCACCCCTTTCTCTTTTGCTACATCCCATGCTGTTTTTTCAGCCACAGCCTTTGCATAGCAATACCAATTCTGCAATTTAACCCTCCATGCAATTAGTATTCCGTGCAATAGTCTTAGGGGAATGGTTCCATCATGTTGACTATTGAAAAATTGACAGACATTGACAGAATGACCAAATTTGGAACCTTGAAAAAACTGGGATCAAATGTGCACGAAAAAAACTTTAGGGACCAAAATCACACATGACCAATAGTTGATGGACAAAAACTGCGAATAAGCCTAAATCTTAAAAGGGGTATTATTTTAAAATTCATTTAATGTTTGAAAAGATATAAATTCAAAGAAAGTTGTCAAAACTAAAAAGAGATATATGCATAATAAAATTGGAAGCGAATTTAAATTTAATTTTTTAAGTTAAGAACGATGTGTGTTTTTTTAATTTAAGAAAAGATAGCATAAGGGAATTAGTACCTTTTTTTTTTCAGTACATATGGCTTAATCATATGTGTGAATCCCTATTGGCTAATCGAGTACTTTGATTTATTATATGAATATGAATATGGATTAAATGAACATAAAAAATATGATAACAGATACAGAAGCCAAATAGGACACGCTATTGAAACATAAATATTATAAAAATCTATAAAATAATTAAAAAGATATAAATAAAAAATATGGACATGATACAACATGCTACATAAGAACCAACCATTTATTACTCAACACTGAACTAGTATTGTCATTAAATTTATAAAACTTGCATTTCAAGCATTCCATTTCCACATATGACTAGATTTTGGACCAAATTAAGCCTTAAATTAATTAAGGTGACTACTATATTAAGGGTACAAGTTAGAGAATGTTGACACATTAATTAAATGGAACCTTGGTGTTCTTGCAGTACTCCAAATCACTCCAGCATGACTCATCAACTACCACATCTCTTTTCCTGTTGGGGTCCATATAGGCAGCGCCAATTGATGAAGTGAACACCACGCGTCGCACTTTTGCTTCTGCAGCTGCTAAAATCACATTCTTCGTTCCATTCACTGCCGGTGCCAACATCTCTTCCTGCATGCGTGCACAAATTGTATATCCTTCTCAAAACAGAGCATGTATTTTATTTTTCTTAGATAGAATGGTACTGAAAGAGAACAGAACAAATAAGGAAATATAAACAAAATAGGGTCAATCACATATTATTTTCCCAAAAACATTTTATACATTGCAATACATACCTTCTCTAAACTTGGGTCAAAAGTGTAAAATTGTTATTGTTTATAATAAAAATATGCATGTGAAAAAGCATGTAATTTCTTTTAACTTAATTCTTAAACACTTAAATATAGTTCTATACTTTTTTATTTTTAAGTGTATGTGATCACTATGTGTTTCAAAATAAAGTTCATCTATAATGTAATATACCCTAACAATACAATAACACCATTTTCTTTGAATATCTCCTCCTATATTACCACACATATTACTTCACAATTATACAAATTTTATACCATCTAACTAACTATATATACGGTTTCACCTCATTTACATACCACACTTTCTTTTAACCACTCCATATATACAAATGTGAAAGGACATGAATCATATAATGTGTTTGGATTCACATCAATTTTGGGTAGAATTGCTTTTGAGACGTAGAAATTACAAATAGTTGCTTCGTTGTAAAAGTGTTAATGTTATATATACACCGACTTTTCTCTTTCACACATACATACATATATCGTCTTATATGTTAATAATTTTCATTATCTATTTATGCGTTGGGCATTAATTATTCTTCTTTTTTTTTTCTTTTGCATAAAAATAAGCGTATTGTGAATTATCAAAAAAATAAATAAAAAATAAGCGTATTGTTGATCTGTCAGGGAAAATGTGCGTCTATCAGTGTCACGCAAAACGCCTCCACTTTCTAAACAAACGAAGAATGCTAGATATCACTTACGTATATTTATTTAAAGATAATCGAATCTACCTTAGTACAAAAATGTGCAAATAGCACTTTTATTTATAAACAAATGGTGATACGTAGTGGGAGGTAGTTTCGATTTGGTAGGACCCAGCCACCGTCAATTGGTGTGGAAGTCAATTTCCATTTTCTTGCACTAATTTTCTAACCCATGGAGAAACTAGAAGAAAAAGTTCCTTTCACACCAACAAAAGTTTATTGACTGTACAATCTACCAATCTTAATCACATCTTGTGCTGAATTTGGTTGCAAGCTCTTTTTTTTTTTATAAGCCAAGAATAAAAATAAGAGTACAGGGGCACTCAACCCTGTAAATGAATTTATCTGAGAAATATCATAAACATACTTTTAACACATTATTTCCGATACACATTTTATTATTGATTTAAATTCGTGTGAATCCTACAAAATTCAAGTAAAACTCATAAAATAATGGGATTCATTTTCAAAATAGCGGATCCCAAAGAAATTTTAACCAATAAAATATAGTATGTTGAAAAGAGTATATCAGAGAACATGTTTCCGGTGCTTTTCAATTTATTTTGCCTATAATAATAAAAAAAAGGAAAGAAAAGAAATACTGAAATAGAGAGAAAACTCACGGGGATGTCAGTGAGGGGAGAAGCAGTGTGGAAGACACCATCACAACCGTGAACAACAGCTTTCATAGAGTTGAGATCAAGGAGATCAGCTTTATGCAGAGTTAGCCTCTCCTTCGCTCCTTCCAATTCTTTCAAGTGCCCATTTTTAGGGTCATCTGATCATAATCCACGCATGCATGCCCATGTCACAAATAACACAAATTAAATTTCAGCTAAACAACATTAAACTAAACAAAGCAAATTGATTTGACATGCAAGAGAAAGAGAGAAATATGCATGTCTTGTCATGTGGGTGTATAGTTAACGAATCAAAATTAGAAAAATTTGTATTAGAAAGTAATGCTTTTAATGTATCAAGTTTACAAATTACATATTACAATATAAATTTTTTCGATTTTGATTCCTTAACAACTATTCTTAGATTTTTTGTTAGTAAGATCTTATTAAAAATTTAGGGTTTGTTTGTTTTGTTTTTAATTTTTAATTTTTATTTCATGTTTTTAAAAATAATTATAAAAATGAGGTCACATTGTTTTAATTCTTTTTTCTGGTTTCAAAGATTTGTACAGAAATTTTTTTTTCTGTTATTATTGTTTCATGTACAAATCTTTGGAAAAAAAACTGAAAACAATATGATAATTTTATAATTATTTCATAAAATAGAAATTAAAACCAGGAAATAGGAAATAAATCAAACAAGTCCTTATAATATATAGAGATAGCATATTAGTGCTTGGGTGGAGGTGGTTTAAGTGGTAAAAGCTAAGGGTTTAAAACATTAGAGAATTCAAACCTTGCTGAATAAGAAAAATTAATAACTAACTAAAAAAAAAAACCATGCCTGGGTTCCGCACGGTTCCTCTGACAGTGTAGCCTTTTAGTAAGAGAAGTTTGACAATCCAAGAGGCTATGAAGCCACCAGCGCCTGTGATACACACGGTTTGGCTTTGGCCGGAAACTGACGAAATGTCAGCTGCAGGCATCTTCGTTGGTTCTGAAGCCTGTTCCTCCTAAGGAACTACGCAACAAAGGCTCAATGGAAGAATGAGAAAGAAAAGGATAGAGAGAAATAATGGGAATTAGAGAGGACAAAGATGGATGCGGTGTAGTGTGAAGAATGGAGATGCTGCTGTGATAATATATATAGTGGCATAAAGCAAGGCGAAGAATGGTTATTATATATAGAGAGTTACACACACCTAATCCTTATTAAATGTGAATATATTTTTTCAATTTTATAATTGAGAAAGGTTGATAATAAATTAAGTTTTAACATATTGCACGTTTAGTCATCATATTCGTGATGATGGCCAATTTTGGTTTTTAGATTTATTTTTTTTATATTTGGTTCTCTTATTTTTTTTAATGTTGTAAATTTCGTCCTTCCGTTTAATGTCTGTCAAATTTTTCAATGATCAACATATATGAACCACTTCTCTAAGTGCACATAATCTCTTGTCGAGTGATAACATGATTTTACATAGCTTAAAACCATGTCCTTATTACAACTATTCATTGATTTTTGGCTATCAAAGGGATGGATTCTCATAAATTGAGATTACTTTTGCAAATTATTGAGAGTGAACCAAGTTAAAACATAATTGGAGCGAAATTGTATTTTTGAAGCTTAAAATTGGGTGGATTAAGAGTTGGAGCATGAGACATAGCTGTGTGTCCTGATTGACATAGTTGTGTCTTCAAAAAGTGGGCGTTTCTTTCTGGAGCTCGACACAGCTGTGTCTCCTATTATACACAACTGTATCTAATTTTCGCAGACGCTGTTTTACCACGAGACACAACTGTGTCTCTTAATAGACACAGTTGTGTCTAGTTCTTGAAGGCGCGAATATGGTCAGAGACACAGTTGTGTCTCCTGATGGACACAGCTTTGTCTATTCTGTTTGTTCTTGAAAATACATTTTTACCCTTTATTAAGTATAAATAGGTTTAGAAAACCTATTTCTAAACATCTTTGGCATCGTTTAGAAAGCTACCTGATCGTGTAACATCCCTGGCTGCTTTATGGATTGACGACTGTCCCCACAAACCAACACGGGTCTTTTCAGCGTGTTTTGTCCTCACTAACACGCTTCCCGGGAAAACTTCCCAGGAGGTCACCCATCCCATAATTGCTCCAAGTCAAGCTCGCTTAACTGTGGAGTTCTTAAGTGATGGGCTACCGAAAAGAAGATGCATCTTGTTAGTATAGGTAGTACCAATCAATTCATATAAGCCTTCCTAAACGGTATAGTCCCATACCTACACAGTCTCAGGATCCCTCTCATTCGGGTGTGTAATCGGTTCATTCATGTGTCCCTCCACCTAGAAGCCTGTCAGGAGCCGCTCCTTGTACGTGTCTTCTTGCACCGGCGACCACTCCCCGCCCTTGTCGGCACCCGGGTGTTACATGCCCACCAGCTTTCGCTTGGTTTGTCCCCGAACCACACCGTACTGGGAGAGGTGCCGCTCTGATACCATTTGTAACATCCCTAGCTGCTTTATGGATTGACGACTATCCTCACAAACCAACACAGGTCTTTTCAGTGTGTTTTGTCCTCACTCACACGCTTCCCGGGAAAACTTCCCAGGAGGTCACCCATCCTGTACTGCTCTAAGTCAAGCTCGCTTAACTGTGGAGTTCTTAAGTGATGGGCTACCGAAAAGAAGATGCATCTTGTTAGTATAGGTAGTACCAATCAATTCATATAAGCCTTCCTAAACTGTATAGTCCCATACCTACGCAATCTCAGGATCCCTCTCATTCGGGTGTGTAATCGGTTCATTCACGTGTCCCTCCGCCTAGAAGCCTGCCAGGAGCCGCTCCTTGTACGTGCCTTCTTGCACCTGGCGACCGCTCCCGTCCTTGTCGGCACCCGGTGTTACATGCCTACCAGACTTCCGCTTGGTTCGTCCCGAACCACACCGTCATCGGGAGAGGTGCCGCTCTGATACCATTTGTAACATCCCTGACTGCTTTATGGATTGACGATTGCCCCACAAACTAACACGGGTCTTTTCAGCGTGCTTTGTCCTCACTCACACGCTTCCCGGGAAAACTTCCCAGGAGGTCATCCATCCCAGAATTGCTCCAAGTCAAGCTCGCTTAACTGTGGAGTTCTTAAGTGATGGGCTAAGAAGATGCATCTTGTTAGTATAGGTAGTACCAATCAATTCATATAAACCTTCCTAAACTGTATAGTCTCATACCTACACAGTCTCAGGATCCCTCTCATTCGGGTGTGTAATCGGTTCATTCACGTGTCCCTCCGCCTAGAAGCCTGCCAGGAGCTGCTCCTTGTACGTGCCTTCTTGCACCAGCTACCACTCCCCGCCCTTGTCGGCACCCGGGTGTTACATGCCCACCAGCTTCCGCTTGGTCCGTCCCCGAACCACACCGTATTGGGAGAGGTGCCGCTCTGATACCATTTGTAACATCCCTGGCTGCTTTATGGATTGACTACTGTCCCCACAAACCAACAAGGGTTTTTTCAGCGTGCTTTGTCCTCACTCGCACGCTTCCCAGGAAAACTTCCCAGGAGGTCACCCATCCCATAATTGCTCCAAGTCAAGCTCGCTTAACTGTGGAGTTCTTAAGTGACGGGCTACCGAAAAGAAGATGCATCTTATTAGTATAGGTAGTACCAATCAATTCATATAAGCCTTCCTAAAATTTATAGTCACATACCTACACAGTCTCAAAATCCCTCTCATTCGGGTGTGTAATGGTTCATTCATGTGTCCCTCCGCCTAGAAGCCTGCCAGGAGCCGCTCCTTGTACATGCCTTCTTGCACCGGCGACCACTCCCCGCCCTTATCGGCACCCGGGTGTTACAGATCACAGAGAGAAGAATAAAGTCGTCAAGTGAAGGATCGTCTCCCAGTTGATTCGAAGACTGTTTTGCATCAAAAGGGTGTTCGGGTTTTAGTTTCTTAATTCTCTCTTATGGATTGTTACATGCTTGTGATTTGTATAGTGATCTTTATGACTATGCTTAGCTAATTTCATTCCTAGGGTAATATGGTGGATCTTATGTTTTGATGCCTTTGATGTTTTCCCAAATTTTAATATGATATAGTGTTTTGTTTAATTGGTTGGTTTAATCCTCACGTTTGAATTTCTAGAAGGTTTGATCGTCCTTTACTAAGTTGATTAATTGATTGGCGACTGTACCACAATTAGTTAACGAAACTCCAGGATTAACCGGATTTGGGGTAGTTTTAGCGCAACAAGTTTTTGGCGCCATTGCCGAGGATTGTTTTTGACAATATTAGAGAGATTGTTTCCTAGTTAATTTACACATTTTTTATTTTCTTTATTTGTCTATGCTAACACTTTCCTAAGAGCCTATTTGCAGTTGATCATTGGTGAGAGGGGAACATTGGAAGATTATCTCTTTCCCACTATGGAGCCAGCAGGCAAACCTTGGATTGAATATGAGAGTCACTCCAATTGGGGCCAATATGATTCTTATTGGGATAATGTCTATGAGCTACCTTACTTGCAAAATCAGTGGCCAGAACTAGAGGAGCAAGAGCCAGACCTTGAGGAGACCTTTGCTAAATTCATGGAGTGGACTGATAACCGATTCAAGGCTTTTGAGACTCAAATCTCCACCCTTATTACATTGATATCTCAACAAGTCCAAGAATCATTGCCCACTCAAGCTGAGTCAAATCTAGAGGTAGAGGCTCAAGTTATCACTTTTAGGAGTGGTAAAGAGTTGAATGAAGAGCTCAAGCATGAGGCGCAACTGTCCATAGAGATGGATGAAGCTCTCACTGATGGGAGCATTTTTTAGGAAAATAAGAAAGACCTTGTAGTTCTGGACATGGAGAAAAAGGAGGAAGTCCCAAATTTTTTGGGGCAGACTCTCTTAGCCATTAGTAATGTTGTAATTGAGGTTCAAAAGGGAAATGTAACTTTAAGGCGTGGTAAGGAAGATGATGTTTTAAAGGATTTAAATTCTACCCAATACCTCTCTCCTTTTGTTTCTTCAAATTTTTTTTTAATGATTTTGTTGTTTCTAACGATTTTGGTGATCTAAGGATGAAGGACCCTATGGAAAAATTTCTTACTTTGCAGGATCCTAGCATATTGGTGGGTAGTGAGAAAGCAAAAATGCCATCATCTTTTGAAGCTCATCCACCACATGGGAAACGAAAAATTCAAATGAACCAAATGGTTAGAAAATTAAGAAGGGGCAATGCTTTAAAGGTAAAATTTGTATTTGGAGAGTCCCCCTGATTGATCACTTCTGAGGTACTATCAGGCTCAAGACGTTAACCAAGCGCTTCACAGGAGGCAACCTGTGTTTCTAGACTGTTTTCTTTTTATTTTTATTTTATTTATTTTAGGACTTAAGTGTAGGTGGGGAGGAATTTCTTTTCTTTATTTTTGGTTGTTTCTCCTAACTTTTATTAAAAAAAAACGTGGGGTAGACACAGTTGTGTCTATTAAAGACACACCTGTGTCTTGTTCTCGATTACGGACCCAACCAGGAGATGCAGCTATGTTTCTAGTCGACACAGCTGTGTCCAATTCTCGTAAACGCTGGCCTCATTAGGAGACACAACCGTGTCACCTGTGTATATATATTTTATTTTATTTTTATTCTTATTTTTCGAATTTCAAAAAAAAAAAAACGGGAAAAAAGTTTTCCTATCATCTCCTTTATCCTTTCTCTACCCTATCTCCCCATCTCTCTTTCGTCTCTGTCTGCCCAAAAGCCACCATTGCCGTCGTTCCCTGTTCTGTCCGTCCAAGACCACCACCGTCGTCTCGTGCTCTATCCGTCCTAGACAACCACCGCGCACCGCTATTTCCGGCTTATTTCATCTCCACCGCACGTTGTGCTCAATCTGTCCGCGAATCACCGCCACGCGCCACTGCTGTATTCCAACCGACACATCACTACCTCGTTCCAATTCTGTCTTCATCTATGTTCGCTCATACCACTACGATGCAGCATCTTCTTTCGTCATCGTTGTTGCGTGCGATTCTCCTCCGCGCATTCGTGCTCCGTCCCGCGTCCGTCTCTGCTGTTGTTATACGCTGCTCAATCTCTCATTAAGTTTCTTGATTTGGGGTTTGGTGCACCATTGGGGTTAAGGTTCTTTGTGTTATACTGTGGTCATCCCCTCTACCAGATATGTTCCTCTAGATTGTTCTTTTGCTGGCATTCAATCCCTCTTTCACTTACTGAATGTTGAACATGATTTGTGATTTGGAGATGGGGTGAGATTGCTAGTTACGATTGCCAGATGTTCTTGATTTTGTTTACAACTCTCAATTTAGGAATTTTTCTGGATTGTTATGACTGTTACCTGTTATGGTGAACTGGGTTTGAACTTGCTTGATTACTGTTGCAACTATGCTACCATATGCATATTTCTATGGCACTAAACCTCTATACTGTTTTTGGAAAGGGGATTTTGGGGGTTGCAATGCTATTATTTCCATTATGATTTCATTGACATCCTACTCATATTACCGCTGGATGCATGTCTGTGACCTTTGAATTATATTGATGCTTATGTGGTTTTGGTGCTCTTGTGTTTTATTCTGTTATGCTCCAAGGTATGATGGGGATTAACTTATGCACTTATTACTTGGTTCTTTGGAATGACATAGCAATTTTTATTTTCAGGAACCATGGGTCTTAAGCGTCAGCGCCTACTGGCAGGACTAGTACTTTTCGAGTTGCTCCTCCTAATGCCTCTGTTGCACACACTCTGGTATTTGAATCTTTTGTGCATCAGGAGTGCTTTGATTGTATGGAGGTAGATATACACCGTCAATTTGACCAGCTCTTCCAGTTGATTGTTGCTCGCTTGCCACCTCCTCCACCTCAATGACCATATTTCTCTCCTTCGTCCTCTGATGACTTTCACTATGTGTCGAATAACTTCAGGGAAGTTTCACTCTTCTTTTTCTTTTGGTGATAGTTCTATTTTTGCTATTTTGACATTGAGGACAATGTTGGGTTTAGGTGTAGGTGGTGGGGTACCAACTAATGTATTTCTACTATTTTTGAAAATTTGAGCTACACTTGAGAATTGTGAATAATTAGGCAAGATATGGCTTTGAATTTTTTGGAATTAATGTTAGGAAGATAGAGATATTTTTCGAAGTGCACTTCATTGTTTATGAATGACTGTTTTGCTAAGCTATCTTTTTCCAGTTTGATATGACATGATGTGATCCTAGTTGAAAATTAGCCTGTTTGCTTGCATTTATTTTTCTTCTCTGCTTAGCCCAAAAAGTGAGTTTTGAGCCTAATTGATTGGATTTTCATTTTGAATCCAAATTTTGTTTGGGAGTGATACTTCTCTAGGTTGATGTGTTCTAAAACTTGCTTTGATATCTTATTGAGACTTTAATAATTCGCATGCATGCTTGAATGTGATGAAGGCAAATTAGGATTTATTTTTCTTGACCTCCAGAGTAGCATCGACAAGTTTATTCCCTTAGTTGCCCTATTTGAGCTTGATATAAATTTTCCTTGTTTACCCCTTTTAAGAATTTCAGGTTGAATATATTTGATTATTTTGATTATTCTTGACAATGGGTGAAGCATGTGAATGGGCTGACTAAAAGGTCATTGAAGGTTATTTGTTTGTTGATGGGTTGAAAATTATGGAAAGCAAAGAAAGAAAGAAAAAAGATTTTTTTTTTGAAAAGATCTTGTAAAAAAAGGGATTCAATCTATATGGTTTCAAATAATAAAAAATTGATAAAATGGAAGCCTTTGGTGAAGAATTTTGAAAAAAAAAGGTTGGAAGTAAAAGATTGTTATTTGGTTATACATTTAGCTTCACTTGTTCTTTTTTTCAACCTGGTTCTACAATGTTCGATTTGTCCTAAATTATCTTCATCCTTCTTGTCCTACCTTTCATTGTTCCCCCATAGCCCCATTACAACCATTGCAAGTCCTTTTAATTCATGTTGTGCATGTGAATAAGAAAGTGGAGATGAGATTGAAAATCAAGCCTTTGGTAATGCATCTTCCTAGGAGAAGTTTGGAGTGATCTCATTGTCCTTAAACAGTTGAATGATGGAAAGTTAAGTGACCTTATTTGTTGATTAGGAAGTGATGCTAGTTAAACTCAAGCTTCTAATTGTACTAGGTGCTGATTGCTCATATTTGACTGATTTTGATCCTTGGCTTGACTGAATTCATTTCCCTTTGATTTGTCTTTGGAAGCTGAAGTTAATCCTGAGTTTAATGTTATTTCTTTGCTTGAGGACAAGCAAAACTCAAAGTGTAGGTGGTTTGATAACATGATTTTATATAGCTTAAAACCATGTCCTTATTGTAATTATTCATTGATTTTTGGCTATTAAAGGGATGAATTCTCATAAATTATGATTACTTTCGCAGATTATTGAGAGTGAACCAATTTGGAACATAATTGGAGCCAAATATTATTTTTGGAGCTTAAAATTGGGTGAATTAAGAGTTGGAGCATGAGACACAGCTGTGTGTCCTGATTGACACAACCGTGTCTTCGAAAAGTGGACGTCTCTTTCTCCTGGAGCTTGATACAGTTGTGTCTCATATTAGACACAGTTGTGCCTAATTTTCGTAGACGTTGTTTTGCCACGAGACACAGCTGTGTCTATTCTGTTTGTTCTTGAAAATACATTTTTACCGTTTATTAAGTTTAAATAGGTTTAGAAAACCTATTTTTAAACATCTTTGGCATCGTTTAGAAAGCTAGCTGATCGCATAGAGAAGAATAGAGTCGTCAAGTGAAGAACCGTCTCCTAGTTGATTCAAAGATTGTTTTGCATCAAAAGGATGTTTAGGTTTTAGTTTCCTAATTCTCTCTTATGGATTGTTACATGCTTGTGATTTGTATAGTGATCTTTATGACTATGCTTAGCTAATTTCATTCCTATGGTAATGGTGGATCTTATGTTTTGATACCTTTGATGTTTTCCCAATTTTAATATGATATAGTGTTTCGTTTAATTGGTTAGTTTAATCCTCGCGTTTGAATTTCTAGAAGGTTTGATCGTCCTTTACTAAGTTATTTAATTGACTGACGACCGTACCACAATTAGTTAACGGGACTCTAGGATTAACCGGATTTGGGGTTGCGTAGACCAAACGCATTCCCCTGTTTTCAATCAGTTATTGAATTAACAAAACTTGCCAGTTCTTTATGCTTCTTTTAATTGTTTGCCTTGCATGACCATTGGGGTAACTGTTTAGGGGAAATAATATTAATATTGCATGACCATTGTGTATTAATAGCTTTAGAACGAGTGATTGGCAATCAATAAGAAACTCATATTATTGAGGAATTGGGTAATATCATAGGTAGCGACATAAGTGAAACCAGAGACACCTTAGGCTTTCCATAACTGAATCTTTACTTGCAATTCTTTGCTTTTCTTGGCTTTCACAATCTTGTTATTTTTATTTTTGTTTTCAACCAATTCGATTGTCTAAATAACATAAGGAAGTAATTAATCTAATACTTGTCAACAATTTCTGTGGGTTTGATGCTTGATGTCCCAAATACTCCTATATTACTTTTATGATAGGGTGCACTTACCCTTAAGTGTAGTTTTAGCTCAACATTGAGGTTCTTCCTCCTCTACCTCTCTGACTCAATATGATTCAATAGTTCCTCTATGCTATCTACTGGTTTTTGTCCCTCCCTTCGGGGACTTTTTTTGGTTCCACCATAGGATCCTTTACCATAGAAGCTCAATCAAAAGTTCTTTGTACTTAAAGCAGTGGTTCATCTCTGTTAATCATTCAAAAGTTGACAAACATTAAACGTAAGGATCGAATTTACATCATTAAAAAAAATAATGGGACAAAATGTGCATAAAAAAAATTTCAAAGACCAAAATCGTACGTGATCAATAAAAGGATGACCAAAAGTGCAATTAAATCTTTTTATTATTAAACAAATAAATTTTATGTAAGGTTCGCAAAAGCAATACATATTCACTTTTTATTTGTGTAACGGACTCACATAAACTCTATGCAATAATAAAATCTGCATTAAACAGAACATTAAAAGAAACATGAATATTCCTTCCAAAAAAAAAAAATGAATACGATGTAATGTTAAAAATTGGAGAGTATGCTGTGATAGTGGCAAACCGCAAAGTGGGCAAAGGAAATGATGGCTTTTTTTTATCTAAATATGGCCGAACATTGTAAAGAGCTGTACCCGCCCGATTCTTATTGAACACATATTCTTTTGTCTTGTCTAATCATAAAACGTTAGCACAAACAATTTTTAGTTGGTACCTTTTTTAACAGGATCTTATTAACCAAGGTCTGAATCAAGAAAATGTAAGATTTTAATGAAAAAAAAAAATCAACCTTTTTTTATAAGCAAAAATAATATCCAAAACAAAACATATTGCAGCCAAGATCCAAATCCAAGACCAAACCAAATTATGTGTCAGAATCCCAGCCTTGTAATACTGGCGCCACCAACCAAGTTTGGCCATATTAGCATTGGTGGCGTCTAGGGTGGAACATCAAATAGGTGGTCCACTCATGAATCATCTTTTTTTTCATTTGAAAACTCATTCCTGCCCCTATCAATTACATAAATCGAACCTTAAATGTCATGACAGTGAAAATGGAGTGTCATCACATGCAGTAAAGTTTTTGATCCGAACTTGTGAATTGATTAAATTGGCATTAATGAATCGATTATATATGCTAATCGATTCATGGATTAAAATAACCTTGAATGTGATAACAGTGCAAAGATAGTGTTACCACGCACAGTAAAGTTTCTGACCCGAATGTGTCAAACTTGCAAATTGATTCAATTTGCATTAATAAATCTATTATATACGCTAATAGGTTCATGGATTAAAATGCATTCATTATAACGTCTGGTTCACCTACTATGACGGTGGTAGGGCTTTTTCTTTAACTGGGTCGGTTGTGAAGTTTTACAGGGTTTCTTTTTTCTTTTTCTTTTACTTTTGGATCTGTCATCCTCCTCCCAATTCCGACCACCCCACACCGTTGCGAGCCACCGCATGGTAGAACCAACCCACCGGATCCAGCTAGGGATATTGGCAATGGGTAGGGTCTGGGTAGGGTACTATAGTACCCATCCCCATAACCGCGTTCGAAAAAATTACTTGTACCCGTATGGATAGCAACTTTAGTACCCTTACCCGTTTCCTCTAGGTACCTATGTACCCGCATCTTCGCACTGCTACCCGTTATTTACTTTAATTGTGAAAAGCAATAAATTGCAAAAGAAACAATATAACAATTAAAAAACAATTCAAAGGTCTTTTAAATATACTCATAAAACATTACAAATCAAAATATTTAAATAAATAAAAACATCCAAAAAGGAATTATGGATGCAATTAGGTTTAGAAAGTTAAGAATATTTAGATTAGTTTTGGTTTTAAAATTTGTATTATAGTTAAAATTATATCTATTTGTAATATATATATATATATATATATATATATATATATATATATATATATATATATATATATATATATATATATATAGATAGATACATGCATATGTGCAGGTGCGGATATTTTATATGTGAGTGATAACAATGTCTTTGCACCGTTGTCACATTCAAGTCAGGTATTTGGCTTGAGAATAAGGGTAGAAAAGTAAAGTTGACATTTTAAATTTTTTTAATCTATTATCATGTTTTAATCTAAACTATACATTTATTTTATTAATATATCTAACGGTTGAAATTGGTGGTCTACTTATGAATCATTTAACCCACTATCACTACAAAAAAGGGCTATTACCAACGGCCTTTCACCGTCGGAAACGACGGAAAGCCGTTGGAAAATTGCATTTCCGACGGACTTTCCGACGGACCGAATTCCGTTGTTACTGAGTGCGTAGGAAAGGGTTTCCGACGGATAGGGTCGACCCGTCGGAAATTTCCCACGGTCTCGTCCGTCAAAAACCTTCTCACACGGGTCCCCTAATTGCAGACGGATATCTTGTCCGTCGGAAACAAGGTTTTTTTTTATATTGTTTTTAAAAAAAATGTATTTTAATTATTTTTTATTGTGTTTTTTTTTGTTACATACTTTATTTTGTTTTATATTAATAATTAATTATAAATTGTAATTAGTTTTTTATTATAATTTAAATTTTATATTTTGAATATTAATTATTATTATATTATAATTATTAATTATGAATTAATTTTAATTATTAAATATTATTATATTATATTATATTTTAATTAATTATTATTATATTTTAATTAAAAAATTGAAATTACAAATAAAATTTAAAATTAAATTAAATTAAAATTAATTTAAAATAAAAACAAACTCAACATATAATCCATTAAATTAGTGAATGGTACTAGGGGAGATGAAATTAGTGATTTGCTGGGGTTTTCTAGAACTCTAAACTTGGGCAAGTACCTTGGTGTGCCCATTCATCTTGGTAGGGTTTCTAAGCAAAGCTACCAATTTATTCTGGATAAAGCAACACAGAGACTCAGTAGCTGGAAAGGTAAATCTCTCTCGCTAGCTGGTAGAATTACCTTGACAAAATCTGTCCTCATGGCCTTGCCAAATTATGTTATGCAAACTATGAAAGTTCCTAGTAGTGTTTGTGATAATCTGGATAAGAAATGTCGCAGTTTTATTTGCGGTACAACTCCTGATAGAAAAAAGATTCATCTTGTTAACTGGGACACTGTTTGTAGCGCAAAGGACTTGGGTGGGCTTGGCATTAGACAATCGTCCCTTGTTAATACAACCAACATGATGAAAATGGGATGGAATACTTTGAACAAGAAAGATGACCTTTGGGTCAAATTTATTAGGTCAAAGTATGGGTGTGAGGATGATTTGATCCCTAAGGTGAATCAGAAGACGGGTGCTTCAAACCTGTGGCAAGGTATAAGCAGCTCGTGGCATCATGTAGAAAAGCAACTTTAGTGGAAGGTTAGTAATGGAAAAAAGATCAGGTTCTGGCTTGATGATTGGGTTCCAGAGATAGGCCCTCTATTTAATCATGCCTTACAAAATGTGGATGAGTATGACTTGACATGGACAGTGGATCAGTTTATCCTAACTGCTGGCAAATGGGACAAACCTAAGCTCTTGGAGGTCCTCCCTAATAATGCGTGCAACAGAATTCTTGCTATGCATATCCCTGCTTCTGAAGGTTTCAGTGATGGAATCATTTGGAGTGTTTCTCAGGATGGTATGTTCTCTCTTCGCTCGGCCTATGATTCGGTTGCGGGGGTGTAGAATGTGTCGTCTAGCAATGTGTTTAAAGCCATTTGGCAGTGGAAGGGTCCGGAGAGAGTGAAGGCGTTTCTCTGGCTCGTAGCTCATGGGGCCCTCTTGACCAGCCTTACCCTAGTTCGTCGTCATATGGCTAGTTTTGATCTCTGTCCAGTCTGTGGCAATGAGGCGGAATCTATCCTTCACACCCTTCGCGATTGCTATAGAGTATCAGATGTCTGGGCTTCTATGGTAGATCCGAAGTGGTGGCATGATTTTAGTACATGGGAGTTGGATAAATGGTTGCGGAATAAACTCTCTAAAGAGTTGGGAGTGGATGGAAATAACATGTGGAGCCTAACTTTTGCTTTGACTCTTGATTCTTTCTGGTGGTCAAGGAATAAGTATGTCTTCAATAACGTTGAGGAAACATGTGCTGAACTCCTCTGTCTTGTTAGAACTTGCGTGCATGAAACCAACTTGGTGTTTCAGTTGCATGGCGCTGTAGCTTTTCAAAAAGCTGGGAATGAGATCATCAAAGTGGGCTGGGACCCTCCTCCCCTAGGTTGGGTTAAAATTAATTCGGGTGGGTCAGTCAAATCTAATAATGCAGCATGTGGCGGGCTGCTGAGGAATGGTAATGGTAACTTCTTGTTGGAATTTGCTTGCAACCTTGGCTCTAATTCTATTATGCAAGCAGAGTTGGGTGGTATTTGGCATGGGCTCAGTATGGCCCATCAGAGGAAGATTGACAAAGTTATAGCGGAAGTGGACTCTAGTAGTGCTGTGTTTTTTCTGGACAATGGTTGTGACCCCCACCATCCATGTGCTCCAATTATTCATGATATCCATGCTTTGCTAAGAAGTATTGAACATGTCAGATGGAGTCATATTTTTAGAGAAACAAATTCGTGTGCTGATGCTTTGGCGAATCGGGGTCATTATCTTGACTGGGGGGTCCATGTCTATAACCAAGTGCCTCTGTTCCTTTCCTGTAATTTATTTGTTGATTTGTCTGGTACCCTCTATGATAGGGTGACCTAGTTTGTTTTTTGTCTGTTTTCCTTTTGGGCTTTTGCCTCGTTTATCCACAAAAAAATAAATAAATCCATACATAAAATATCCGTCTAGCTACAAAACTCTACTACATTTATAACTATCCTAATACCCATCACCATAATATCTGTCATCGTCGTCCTGGCGGGGGGAGTTTGTCGGCATCAGATGACCATCCGACTGCGGCTCAGAAGACAGACCGGCATCATGCGGCTACGGTGGTCGATCGGTAGAAGTAGTGGAGGGCTGGGGCTGGGTGGCATTGAGGACCCCTTGTAGAGTGCTGGGTCTGTCTAGTGGGAGGAAATCTAGCACGGCGGTCATGACCGTAGAGAATGTCTCCATCTGGTGCATCAAGCGCTTGTTCGCCTTCCTCTGCTATTGCACCTCCTGCCTCAGCCGCTGCACCTCCTCCGTGTGCTATGAGCCGGAGGATGTAGGCTCCCGAATGGTCAAGCTCGTCGTCGACCCTCGACGGATGGACTTGGCTAGGGTCACAGTATCATAAATCCATCCCTTCTTCTTCCCGCCCGCCACATCCACCCAGACCTGGGTCTGTAGTCGCTCAACCTCGGTGGGGTCAAGTAGAGAAGGACCTGAGGCACCGGAGCAGGAGGCAGCCTCAGATGCTACCTAACTAAATACATTAGAATCAATATATTATTAAACTATAATAATAATAATAATAATAATAATAATAATAACCTATGCTTTAAATGTAAAAAGACACTTTAGCTCACCACTGTCTGCCTCGACCTCTCATCAACAAACTCGCCGGTGTCCGAGCGAATATGTGTCTGCTCAAAGACCATAGGGACATTAGCGGATCGAGCAAGCTCTCCTGCCTGCAACCGACACACAAATAAAATCAATTATTTATTAAATAAATTTTTAATAAAAATATACAGTTTATAAATAAAATTATTTATATATGCATACCATGTTAATGGCATGTTGCATGTGGTTAATCGAACCACCAGTGTGCATGCTCCCACCCTTCTCTGAAGACCGATTCATCTTCACCTGCTCATACTTCAACTTGTAAGTTGGAGTGTCCCAGTACGCACATAGTTGGGCCCAATGTAATCCGGAGGTATCCGGGTCTCCCTACGCTCCCGAAGCATGTCCCTCAGTCGATTACCAGCTCGGTCGTCAAAGATAGCACGTATCTCTGAGACATGCTTCGGTACTCAGCGCACAAGATCCTGTTAATAAAGAAAAAATATTAATAACAGTATACAAAAAAAAAAATATAAAAGATGTGAAAAATAAAGGGAAAATTACATGAAATAATAAAAAACAACTTACCCCGAAATGTCTGAAGATACGATCTCGGTCGTCCTGTGGGATCGCCCCCATGATGGCCAGAAGCGACGATATTGTGCCTTGGTGGCGTAGGTAACGTGCTTCGATCCCACTTTCGATGGGATGAAGCTGAAAAAATTATACTTTTATTAATTCAACAATATGACAACCATCAAATATATACTTATTGAATAGTAACTAAAATAGTCAAAGTTTAAAAAGATTAAATTAAATAAAACTTACGATCCAGAAACCGACCGGATCCCTGGTCGATCCTCAGGTATGGAAACCTTGGCCCACTCAGGCAGGATCTCCTCCGCGGTCGACTGCTGCACAGACGAAGATGATGACACAATCGTGTCGTGACCGTATGCTGGCGTGGATGATGAGGATGGAATGGTCGTGTCCGGCTGTGGCATCATACCAGAAGTCGGCATAAATGATAATCATGCTGGCTGTGAGGCCGGTGCAGCCGATGATGATGGTGGTGCTGGGTGTGGATGTGGTGTGGGTCCACTAGGGGGCGACGAGTAGCCGGCTAGTGTGCGTCGTGGCGCAAAGCGAGTGGAGGTCTGGACATGGGTGGAGGATGGGGTAGTGTGGGTCGGGGATAGTGTAGTATGGGTAGGGGATGGTGTAGTATGGGTCAATGAGGGTGTAATATGGGTCGGAGAGGGTGTATAATGGGTGGGGGAGGGTGTAGAATGGGTGGGGGAGGCTCCTGTAGGTTCCCCTGGAGTTGGTGCTGAAGGGATGGGGGTGGGTGCAATGGGTGCTGAGGGACCTGCAGCTAAACGATCAAGCACCTGGGACTTCACGGTGTACCGCCCCCGCTTAGCCTTCCCCTTCCCCTTATCACCGCTAGGCGGTGGGGGGCGAGGCGGCTGTCCTCCTGATGCTAACATATCTATTTTTATAGCACAAGTATAAATCAACGTAAAAACAATAAATCAATCGACATCTAACAGACTAATCTAAGCAAATATTTAAAATAGTACAATATTTGTCAAGTCTTACATTTAATTGTATAAGCAAATATTTAAAATAAAATAAAAATAAGTTAACAGTAAAATTCCTATTCAGACCCGGTATCATCATCTGATTGTAAGTCCGACTCTTCGTCTTCTTGCATTGAATCATCACTTTGGATTTCTTACTCTGATGATGCATGCATCGATGACTGATTACCAATGACCACTTCTTCCCCTTCATTTGCAGATCCCAACATGCCAGTAATTCGCTCGACCTCAGTTACTTCATTGACATGTGACGATTCATCCACCTGGAAGGGCGTCTCATCCTCTGCATCATCGATTTCTATGCGACCCCTTGGCTTGGTAGAGATAGCAACACACCAACCTCGTTTGTCCGTTCGCATTGCTGGATAAGGGACATAATAAACTTGTTTTTCATTCTGAGCAATTATAAACGGATCAAACTGCTGATATCTTCTATCCATGCGAATGTCCACAGCTCCATACTTGGGATCCACCTTTGTGCCTGTCCTCGATGGATCAAACCAGGTACAATAAAATAAAACTACTTTTATAGGATAAGTAGTAATATTGTATTGTAACTCGTATATGTGTTTTATGACCCCATAAAAATACCAGTACCTTCACCCTGTATGACAACACCGCTATTAATTGTCTTTTTGCCCACGTTCCATCATCTTTATGGAATTTGTACCCATTAACAAAGTATGTATGCCATGATCTAACACAACTATAGGACTCGTACACTAAATCTCTCTAGTGTTGATTAGTCACGCTTAATGGTTACTGATACACCTACGAATAGGTAAGTCATATTAAATAATTACTTTTTCAAGTGGCAATTAAGCTTAATATATTGTTTGCTAAGTTATATGACACTTACTTGTTGCTCGAACCATTCAGGATTCCTAATATTTCTCAGGGTCAACAAGAAGTTGTTGAAATAGTGGGAACAGAAATGAGTTGTCTCACGGTGTAAGTAAGACACATAGATTGATCCTTCCACCTTAGCCTTATTTTCAACTGACCGTTTAGAGTCGCCCATGAATCTAAGTAATAAAACAAATTAGTGACAAGGCATTATTCAAGGGCCGCTAATTACTTAAATGTCAAAATATAATAAAATTACCTTTCAAACGGATACATCCACCTATATTTTACTGGTCCACCAAGCCTCGCTTCACATGCAAGATGGACAGGGAGATGTTCCATTGAGTCAAAAAATCCTGGGGGAAATATCCTCTCCATCTTGCACAGAATTATTGGAATGTTTTCTTCCATCTTCGTCAGACCATCCGCTCTTAAAGTTGCAGAGCATAGATCTTTGAAGAAATGACTGATTTCTGTAAGCGGGTTCGAAACATGCGGGGGCAGCGAGCCGAAAGCAATAGGAAGCAAACACTCCATGAATACATGACAATCATGACTTTTCATCCCATGAAGCCTCCCCGTTCTTACATCATCACATCGTGCCAAATTAGAGGAATAACCATCAAGGGTCCAAAGGTCTTTTAATCACCGACATATTGACTTCGCTTCATCGACGATTAAAGTGTAACAAGCTTTTGATTTGATCATTTTCCCATTAGGCTGCGGCTTCAGCTCCAAATCCTTTCGTCTACAGTACAGAGCTATGTCCATCCTTGCCTTCTCATTGTCCTTCGTCTTTCCAGACACATTCATAATCGTGTTAAAAATGTTGTCAAAGAAATTCTTCTCAATATGCATCACATCAAGGTTATGTCTTAACAGATTATCCTTCCAGTACGGTAGTTCCCAAAAAATACTATGTTTTGTCCAGTTATGTCATTCTCCATACCTGGGTAATTTTGACACACTTGCTTCAGTGACTTTAGGAAGATCTCTAACCCGACCCCATATTTGTTCAGGATTCAACAAAGGCGGTGGATCTTCCTCTTCTGTCTGGTTCTTTTTGAATGCTCGGATATTATTTGGAAGGGATGGTCAGGATCTAAGAACTGACGATGAGAATCAAACCAGGAACTTTTGCCACAATACCTTAGGGTAAAAGCCTTTCCATGTTCCATGCAATACGGGCACGCCAATTTACCGTGGGTCCCCCAACCAGAGAGCATGCCATATGCAGGAAAATCATTGATAGTCCACATCAGTGACGCCCTCATCATAAAGTTTCGCTTCTTGGAAACGTCATACGTCAACACACCATCCCACAACTTCTTCGGATCATCGATCAGAGGCTGCAAATATACATCTATCCCAGCCTTTGGATTAGATGGTCCCGGTATAAGACAAGTCAGAAATATATAGGGTTTTGACATGCACATCTCGGGAGGAAGATTGTACGGTGTAACAATCACTGGCCAACATGAATATGGCGAGGATGACGCATGAATGTACGAGGTAAAACCATCTGAGAACAACAAAAGTCGTACATTACGAGGATCTGCTGAAAAATCAGGGTGTACCCAATCGAAATGCTTCCAGGCTTCACCATCAGAAAGGTGGCGTATAACACCCGTAGTTCCTCTATTTTCATAATGCCACCTCATCTGTCCCGCAGTTTGCGTTGATGCAAACAGTCTCTGCAAACTTCGAATTATTGGCAGGTAGAACATTAGCTCCGTAGGAACTGGTTTGTTCTTACTACAGTCACTACTTTGAACGCGGTACCTGGGTGTCTGACAAAATTTACATTCGTCCAGTGTGCTATCATTTGTGCCTGAAGCACTGTCATATTATAGCATGCACCCGTTCGGACAACAATCAATCCTTTTAGCCCCCAACCCCAGTTTCGACACCAACCGCTTCACATCATAATAAATTTTTGGCAACAACTCTTTGAAGGGTGTCATATCTTGAAGCATTTAAAAAAAAAAAAAACTCCAAACACTGCTCTGGGACACTCCAATTGGACATGCAAGCTAGAATCCTAACACAAATTGATAATTTTGAATCTGACGCCCCTTCAAACAATGGCCTATTTATCTCTAACAATAGGTTGTTGAATCTCTGCGCCGATTCATTAGGAGGCTCTTCCATGTCATCAGACTCATTCGCCTCGAAATTCCCATGTCGCCCAAGACAATCATCCACCATCATATGCATTGACTGGAGTTGTTCGACATAGTCGTCGTCTAAGCCACTGCCTGATGCATCCATGTCAAGATCGTCACCACTGACTTCATTCAGATCAATATCCGGAAACTCCTCACCATGATTAGTCCATACCCAATAATTAGGCTTGAACCTACGTCAGTACAAGTGTAACTTCACGTCATCATCACTCAAAACCGTCATACAATTGCACTTTGTGCACGGACATCTAATCCCCCCTCTTCGGCATAATCACAATGTTGCTTGACTTTCGATATAAACTTATCAACTCCATCTACAAATGATTGTTTCAGAAGGCGTCTCCCAGACTCGTTCCTATCATACACCCAACTACGGCTCAAGGGATAATATTCCATCCTTCTGCATTTTCAGATTAATTGACGTATTTTTAAACATGATAATATGACCCCGAATCGCTCCTTTTCCTTAAAAGGTGTGGCCCTATCCCATTCGGGGAAAAAAATTTTCAGCACTGTATTATACTAGTTACTCATCACTTCTCATGTCTTATAGCTGACGAAATTTCGGCAGCATCTCCCATCGGTCTCCAAGTATACGACTTGACCGCGGTAAGAATAATGAGAATATATATACTCTAAGATTAAATAAAACTATTTAATCAACTATTTAAATAATGAGAATCATAGAGTAACTAGTATATCATTGGAGAAAAAGTTTCTTTCCAAACTGTCCTAATTGGACAATTCAATATTCAATAAAATGAGTCATACCATGACCACGAGTACACATGCTCAATAATATTGAACCTTGAGCGGGAAACTATGGTTTTTCTCAACTACGTATTAATTTATATATATATACTCTAAGATTAAATAAACTGTAAGTAACAAATTTTTTTTTGCATAAAGTTACGTTTGACATTATTAGCAATCAATCAAACCAATAATTAAGCAACCATCATAAACAAAGCATTAGAAAAAAAACAAACACTTACTATAATCAAAATTTATTAAATTGTTCGCCACTCTTTTGATTAAATCTTTAATTTTTTATACTATTTTAATTTATTAAGTCATTTTTTATTTGATTAATTAATTTATTTTTGGTGTTATGTAATTATTAAGTTATTACATATTTAAGTTTATTATTGTTGAAAAAATAATAATTATACTTATATATTTAACTATCATATTCTATTTTTTACTTATTTAATCGTTAATGTTTTAATTATTTATTCAATCTAATTTTATTGTTATCCAAATATTTTAAAAGATTTCCTCGTCCACAATTCCCAATGCATCATGAGCAGATATTTCCGACGCGCCATCGACAGATATTCCGGATACGCCATGTGCCACTATTAACTTATTTGTGAGATGAATGATTTAATTAACTTCTTAATTAATTACGCATTATTTTTTATTTATTTAAATAATTAATACATTTTCTTATCCGTTAAATACTTAATTCATTATTCCAAATCGCGCTTAATTAATCAATGAACATGCCGAATATGCTCCATCACAGCTGCAGGTATGGAGGAAAACGATTTTACAAAATTCTCTAATGTTATCTACGCTAAATCTCATCAACACTAAATTTTGTTGTTACGTTTTTATTATATTAAGTAAATTCATTAAGTTTATAACGTATTTGTTTTTGTCAAAAAAAATTACGCATTTGGCAGAAACAAACATAGCACGTTTAATAACTTTACATGCACATAATACAACTAATTAAATAACAAAAAAACACACAAACTAACTTCACACACACTAGACATATATTTTTATGATAAATAAATTAAATACATGCAAATAATACAACTAATTAAAAGCAATATCATTCACTGAAATAAAATATACCAACAAAGACACATATAGCACATGTTGTTCAAAAAAAATTTATAAGACCACAAACAGGAAAAAAAGATTCGTTGTACCGCACTAGATGCCGAGAGTTGCTGCCGGATGAAGCTGGTGACACTGCAACAATGAAAAAAATACCCTTTTACAATCCAAACCAATAATCATAAAAAAGGGAAAATCTAATAAAAATAAAAAATGAAAATAAAAAAGGGATGGTGGTGGTTGTGTGCACAGTGGTGGTGGTGCACAGTGGTGGTGGTGTGCAGATGTGGTGGTGCACAATGGTGGCTAATAAAAAGAAAAAAAGAAAAAATTATCAAAAAGGGAATCCATACCACAGAGAGGTGGTGGTGGCACTGGTGGTGGCGGCGGCGGCGGTGGCAGAGAGGGGAGGAGAAGAGAGAAGGAGAAAAGGGAAGGAGAAGACTTCGCGCGGTGGTGACAGTGGTGCGATGGTGACAGAGGCGCTATGGTGGTGGCATGGTGGAGACAACGGTGGAGGTCGCGGTGGGCATGGTGGCAAAGAGGAAAGACGAAATTGGGGGGAAGGGTTTCGGACGGAGAAAGGAGAAAGGGAGGTGAGGCCGGAGGTGGTGGTGGGGTGCGGTGAGGCTCGGTGAGGCCGGAGATGGCGGTGGGGTGCGGTGAACTCTGAGAGTGAGAAGGAAGAGAGAAAAGGAAATGGGGGGAAGGGTTTCAGACGCTGGGTTATTTGGAAATTACCGAAAGACACTATAGTTTTCCGATGGCTTTTTCCCTCGGAACGTCCATTTTTTAATTTTCGACGGCCTGTTCCGTCGGTAACATAACCTAAAATTTCTGACGGCAAATTCGTCAGTAACTTCTTCACAATTTCCGACGGAAACACCGTCGGTACTTCTCGCACCAATATTTTTCTCATTCTCGCCCCCATTACCGGCGGGTTTTCCCGTCGGTAAAACCGACGACCATTCCGTCGATATCTTTGTCAAATATGTTCATCTTCGGGATTTCCGACGGCTATTTATGTCGTTAAATCAGAAATTTTCGACGGCTATGGCGTCCGTCGGTAAATAGCCCTTTTATGGTAGTGTATTCTACCCTAGAAGCCACCATTAGCATCACCAAATCTTAGTACCCAGACCAGCACCATCAAATAGAAGTTTCTATTGGCATAAACAGTCCCTAAAAAGCAAGGACCACAATAGCAATGTTTTTTTTTGGTAGAAAGACCACAATAGCAATGTGAGATAAAAGAAGATCATTTATATAAAGCATAACAGCTCCACCTCAAATCATAGCAGGCATTAGGAAGCAGAACCATAAATGAGAAAGGAACCTGATGCATAAATCAACGTCCCATGGTCACAATCTTCTTTAAAAACTAGAAAAAGATCTGCACAAAGACCAATAGCATCACATCATAGCAAAAAAAATCAACTTCCCAATATATTAACTACATCACAAGTCACAACATTAACCCCCCTTTTGGTTAATTACCAAGATTTTAAATCATGGTCGCGGTTGCGTTTACCGCAATTATGGAGAATTGCAGTCGATACGACTACAATTACGATAACGTTTCGGTTTTGGAAACCTCCAAAAGTAAAATGTTGCGGTCCTGATTACAGTTTCAGACCTTTATTCAAAACCTTGCTAATTACATTACTTCCTTTTGGCCAAGTAACAACATCAAGTCACAATATTAATTCCTTGAGGTTTGGTTTAATTGCATTGACCTACCAATAGAGGTCAATGTAAAAGTATATGATTAACTGATAGAATAAAAAGTTAATAAACAAAACTAAAGTAGAATTACCTACTTATTTGATATGCATATCATTCATATGAATGATAATAATCCAATCTCTAATCCACTCTTTGGCCTAGTGGAGGGTCCATAACAAGGAGAGGGGGCGGGGGACATGGGACCCACTGTTCTCTTTATATGTTCTTGACACTTTTCGAAAGAGATACTAATACAAACGCATTTATATTGGTTGCACGTATTATTGTAAATATATTCCTGTATAAACTTTATGCACCTATCCTAAATAGTGTACCAATGTTATGCTCATTAATATATTAATGGGTAAAGACCCACTTTGGTCCCTGACAAAAGTTGTGGTGCCCATTTCAGTCCTTAGTCCCTGACAATTACTAACATCGGACACGTTAGTCCCTATGTTGACTTCTGTCACTCAGCCTCCGTTACTTTGATGATGTGGCCGTTAAATTGTCCTAGTTGGCCGTTATCTTTGCCCAAGTGGATTTATTTTTATTTTTCAATTTTTTAATGCTCCAAAGGGTAAAAACGATGTCGTTTTGGTCCCTAACAAAAGAAGAAACCAGCTTCTTCTTCTTCCTTGTGTTAGCAGCTGAAACAAACTCAAGAACCCTACTTTTTCTAACCTATGATTTTGCTCCAAACTTATGCTTAATAACCCACTTGAGTTGAGTTGAGGGGCGATTTGCATAAGAACCCTAATTTTCTAACCTGCAATTTGGCTCCTTTTCACTTCTGGCTTAATGTTGTTTAAGTAACTCCATGCTCTTTCATTCTTAGACTTCAACCTCAGCATTGCTGCTTTGAACTCAGCCTCAGTTGTGCATTTTTCACAATCCCATGTAAACCCCCCTAGCTCTCTATCCTTAAAATGTTTGATGAAATTCTTCCAAATGTGCAAGACACAATTCCCGTGGTGTGCACCTGACATGACTTCTTTCAATGCAGGTACCAGTCCCTGCATATAGCATATGATTTCAAACAAAGTTAAAATAAATTGGCACAAACTAGTCCCTGACAATTACTACTAATGGACCTATTAGTCCCTGACAACTACTATCGAGGGACAAAATAGTCTATGTGTATTGTACAGAATCAAACCATATGCAGGAAAGTCAGGAAAGTGCAGTGCAGCAAAGTCAGGAAAGTGCAGAATCAAACCATATGCAGCAAACTGAAGTTCAATTATATACTATACACATTCATGGCATTTAAATCAATCTAGAATCATGAAGTAGTAAACTGAAGTTTATTGTACCTTTTGTTGGAACCACAACTCAATCTGAGAAAGAAGTGAAAGGGACCAAATCGCAGGTTAGAAAATTAGGGTTCTTACGCAAATCGCCCCTCAACTCAACTCAAGTGCGTTATTGCACATAAGTTTGGAGCGAAATCGCAGGTTAGAAAAATTAGGGTTCTTGAGTTTGTTTTAGCTGCTAACACAAGGAAGAAGAAGCTGATTTCTTCTTTTGTTAGGGACCAAAACGACGTTGTTTTTACCCTTTGGAGCATTACAAAATTGAAAAATAAAAATAAATCCACCTGGGCAGAGATAACAACCAGCTAGGATGATTTAACAGCCACGTCATCAAAGTAACGGAGGCTGGGTAACGGAAGTCAACATAGGGACTAACTTGTCCCACGTTAGTAATTGTCAGGGACTAACAGAGTATTTTTTTGTCAAGGACTGAAATGGGTACCACAACTTTTGTCAGGGACCTAAATGGGCCTTTAACCTGTATTAATCATATGTTAATATCTTATTGAGTCAGCATACTCAAGCTAAGCAGGTTAGATTTAGGGGCAAAAAACATTGGCCTCGCTTTAGATGTTATTTAATTATATTCGATACCACTTTTATTTCAAAAGTTATACTTACTTTCTTCCTTTGAAAGGCAAGCGAAATTTCGATCATCAAGAGATAAATGTAATGATAACATAAACCTTAAGAGAGATTTATATAATTTCTAAAACAAGAAAAAATCAAGGGAGGTAAGTTTCTCCATATTTATACAAGTATGTCCATATTTTTGTACTATAAAACTTTTTGCACATTTTCCCCAGGCGTCATAATAATAACATAAAAGTTATTGATGTGTAACCATGGCTAAGACTTCCAATTTTATTCCATTTGTAGACACATTGGTCAAGCATAATTTGTCAATATTTTCTTGCAATGTTTGGATTGACCATGACCATGTTTGGAAAGGAGGGTTTGAGGGTGAGAACGGAACCTTAGATCATTGATTCCATTCAAGTGCTTCTTCGGTTGGTGAGTGAAAATATTCAAGCCCAAAATCAACTCCCAACAATCCCAACCCAATCAGAGGGGCTTTCTGTGTTTCCAAAGTTAATGGGAAACCACCATTTATTTTCAAAAGGTTTGGTGATTAAAATTTCTCCACCTTTTGACTTCAACCTTGTTATTTTTTTGGTACAACTTCAACCTTGTTAGCAAGACAACAACCACCGTCCAAAAAAAAAAAAAGACAGCAACCACCAAAATCAATTTTTTCATATTAAATTCAGTGTTTCGGTGTTGAAACTATGTAGCCTATAATGCGGCACCTGCACATGCTAAATGGTTTTAAAACCGCAAACGTTAGACATGTGAATCCTTGAGTTATTATTTAAGTGACATGTGAATCCTTGAGTTATTACTTTAAGAGGTTGCTTTCTTTTCAGATTCCTATTTTTATTTTTTGTTTTAAAAAATATTTACAAAACTGTCACATTGTTTTTATTATGTTTATTGTTTTCAAATATATGTACAGGAAACAGTGAAAACAGAAAAAAATTGTTTTCAGTGTTTCCTGTACAAATTTTTAAAAACAGGAAATAGAATAAAAACAAGATGACACTTTTATAATTATCTCTGAAAACAAGAAATAAAAGCAAGAAACTATAAACAAAACAAATAGGCCCTAAAGTATAAAACAATGAAAATATGTAGCATCTTTACAATTATTTTTAAAAATAGAAAACTTAAAATAAAACAAACATATTTTGGAAATCCAAATTTTTTGTAGACAATGATTAATAACCAAAGCTTCATGTTATATATTATTATTATTATTATTATTATTATTATTATTTATAAACAGGTTCTCAGCTTTACACTCCCTTTTGTTTGAGCTTGTTAGGGAATGGTTTCGTATCATCAGTTATGCTCGCTTGAGAAGTGAAGAGCAGCTATGCTGTCTGACTACTATGCAGGAGAAAAGCTTGATTTTGGTCAAATTTTACTTTTTCTTTTAGAAAAATGGACACTTTTGACAAAACTTACCAATATTAGCACAGAAGTAAAACACTTTTTGACACCATTGGTTAAAATTTAAAAATTCATTAACCCAATGAATTGAGTCCCTTAGGCCTTAACCATGCGGAACAAAAGCAGACCAACACAGAAGTTATGTGTTACTCAAAAAATATTACCAACAAATGGGAATGAAACAAAGCCTTCTTCTACTGCAAATAGTTGACATCATTATATATATGAAGCCACATTTAAAATTGGGTGTGAAACCAACCCTTCTGTAGTAAATAGTTTTGGACTCAACAATATACCAAACCATGCTAAAGAAGGGGTGTGGCGGGGCTTGACCAGTAACAAAAGAGACTAAACTGATAATTCCTATGATAAAGCCATAAGTTATAAGCTCTAGATCCACCACTTGGTGCTAGTAAACACTGCAAAATATACTGCATTAAGGCTAGTATCCTATGCAAAATATACTGCATTAACGCTAATATCCTATGCAAAATTCAAGCCACTTGTGCTTTTTCCTTTTCAAGGTCATAAGTCTTAGCTTTGATCTTTTTGATGTCTGAACCAGTCTTCATTCTTTTGGATTTAGGCTTCCCAACAGTGTCTTTCCCATTAACCGTTCTAGGTGGATCATCCATGGATTTATCAGCCAAACCAGATTTGTCTAGTGCAGCAGAAGTATTCACAGATTTGACAGCAGATTTTGCAGATTCAAATCTGGATATGCTGGAAGAAGTTCTACCCCTGTTGATCCATTACAATTTTTCAACAAGTATCCCAATAAAACACTTGTTGAACCCAAATATTTTGCCTAGCATGCAGACTAACCTGGACCGAACTTTGATATTTTCATCCTTGGCTGATTCCAACTCAGATTCTTGTTTGCTTTTTTGTGCTCTGCACATTATGAATGATTTGACAGTATAAGCTTGATAAATCAGATAAGGATTAATAGCAAAAAAACGAAAAAGATGCATAGCAAAGTTGAGGACATCAAGTAGCAATCATATAACATCAAAGGCATGTTATTGGTATGAAATCCAAGATGATATTGTCTGTTATACATATGGTATAGTAAAGGGATTTTTTTAAAAAAAAAAAAAATCTTGTTTGAGGTCCTTTCAATTGAAAATGGGGGCAACCTGGTGCTATAAAGTTTCCCGTTATACACAGGGTCCAAGGAAGGGTCGGACCTTATTGGTATGTTTGGATGCATGGTAGTTTGATCCTGGAAGTGATTTTCCTTGAAGCTACTGTGAGTAGCTTTTGATTCACAAAAGCGATTTTGACCTTTTTTAACGTGCATCCAAATAAGCTATATGTGGGTCTACAGTAGACACAGCCTTACATTCCACGACTTGAATCCGTGACCTTAGTGTCACATGGTAACAACTCTAACCATTGTGCAAAGGCTCCCCTGAAATTAGTAGGCCCATATTATGTCAATGGGCTCAAGCCAATTTTATCATACGGGTTATCCTTTAAAAAAATAAATGCCTAATCTTTTATGCTACTGCATATATACTTGATAAAGGCCCAAGGCAGTATTTGCACAGTTGTGAGAAGGGTGCTCATATACCGCATCAGCAACAATCAAGGCTTGCTCTTGGTTCTTAAGAGTAGAAAATAGTATAACCCCAGTAATATTAGGCATTTTAATGCCGTTCAGACCAGATTATACTTACATATCTGATGCCTCTGCAAGCTTGTGAAGAGCAAGTTCTTGTTCCTGTTAGCAGAATATCAGTATGCATGAATTAAATTAATGATATGATATATTGGAAAAATAATTAAAAAAGCATGGAAGCTTTAGACTCACCTCACTAGGTGAAACATCAACAGCAATTAGCTCCCAGCGCTGCTTTTTCAGGTTTAACATTTCCACCTCACCGTCAGCATACAAAATCTATTGAGAAGTCATTAGAAACATTAATAAATATAATTATACAAGTTATCTAATAGTTTATGCTTTTCAACTTGAAATTTGAATAGTGTTACTCTCACTCACAATCACTTGGACACAAAAGTAAGTTAAGTTCCATAGTCAATGCATGAATTTGAATTATTACTTTTGTTTAAAATAATTGTGCATGCGTAGAGTGAAAAAACAAGACTATGAGAATAACAATTTCCTTCACAAGTTATCACAGTATAGTGGCAGGAGGTAAAATTCCAGCTCTTCTGAATTCATCTATCTTACAAAATAAGTACTAAATTCGGGAACCAGTACCCGTCAAAAGGAAATATGTTATATGATAGGAACTGATAATGGAATACAGCAGGAAAACCAAGTAGCCAAGCTCCAGAATAATCCCCCATCGCTCTCTTCACTGCCCTATTTCTTCATGCCTATTCATTTGCCTATTTATTTTCTCTTGAAATAAATGCTCCCAATAGCTGCCCCTCTGTACTCATATTATTTACATTTTTAACTGATCTAATAGTTCAAAATATGGTTTGGGTCTATCAAAATATTCGGCCCACTTTTCATGAGGATATACCAGGCATAATATTGAATAAAAGTCCATGCTCTTAAATAGTTGAAGTCTTAACTAAACAGTACTTTGCAATTTGTATTATTGAAAGCCCAGATATGAAAGATAAACCTTCTCATGGGATAAGTAAAATTGAAAATAAGAATGGTTTAAAAGTTCATATGCCACCAGGATATTATCAGTCAATGCTACGGTTTGTAACACAAGGATGGGAATATGTTCCATCAGTATGTCACTTGGTTGAGGTTTAAATAATAACACACATAATGTGTTCCAAAATGGAAATATATAAAGCTTACATCTGCAAAGAAGATGTACAAACAAATCTTAGAGCAGAAGAAAATTTATAAATAAAATAATGTCAGTCACAGTCATCTCACCTTGTGCTTTCCTTTGACAGGATCATACTTATCGACAACACCTTCATAAAACCTGAAGAAAAGAATTTTATATGCATAATGTAAGTAAAAAAAGGAATTAATGTGCACTTCAACGTCACAAATTACTGGGATAAAATAAAGCAAGCTGAAGCAACAGGCATATAAGATAAACACTAGCTTGTTTAGGGAAGATATTAAATAACAATTTACTGATATCTTCAATAGGAAAAAACTTCTAGACCTGTCATAGTCATGTATAAAATTAGGACTTGCACAATATAGCAAGTATTTATAAAATCCAATTGCCTAATTATGCATCTTTAATTTATCAGTAGCAAAATAGTTGGTCAATAATGGGAATGGCCCCTAAAGAAATATCAATTCACATCAGAGAAATTGAAAACTCCATTTAACTGCAATGCTTGTTAAAAACCAACCTGATTCAAATTATCTATCAAAATCACAAAGCATGTTTCTTAATTCAAAAGTTCTAACACAATCCAATAGGCCAACCTCGCCAAAAGAGATTGCAGATTGCAGATTGCAGATTACAGAGTGTCTCCACTCTACTTTCAGAAACATATGCAATTATCTTATAAGCCTACTGAATGAGTTTGTATAACAGTGAGGAAAGTGATTTCAAAGTCCAAAAATCAAGAGAGTTATCAATAATAAACTTTTTCAATCAATTTTTTTTAAACGACCCCCAACCAGAAAACAAAATAATCATTGTTAATGAGAACTCCATACAAAGGAAGTCACATCATAAAAAGATTGATACCATCAGCTCCCCATGCCATGTTCCTGCATTCTACTTTTTTATGTGTCTATTAATCAGAACCCAACTATGGTTTATAGCATTTTTTGTTCTAAATATAAGCATTGTCCTAAACCCATAGTTCATATGCATTGACTTACAGCATCACATGGCGTAATGTAGCTAAAGTGATAGTATACTTACTTAGAAATTGGTAACAGAGGAATGCAAAGACAGAAATAGATTACACAATAGTGCTACCGAAATACTTACATTTTGTCCATTGGCCACCAGACCCGGATCCTACTACCAACCAATGAGTTACCAAGGTCACAAGTTTCAGATGCCTGAAGAAAAAATAACAGCAAACTTAATCTATTGAAAAAAAAAGTAAATACAGCACACATTATGAGGAAAAATTAAAAGAAAGGGAAAGTTCCAGTTAACAAACAACACTGAAAGTAAGCTTCCGATTCAAATTATTCTGTTAAAAGCCTCAATGATAAAGCTGTTATGTCAAATTTTGTTAGTTTTGGCCAATATCACTGAGCAAGAGTGTCAAGAATAGGGTAGAAATTTTTATGCGGGACAATGGCCAAACACAGGGAGTGAAAGATTGTACAAACAGATAATCATATACAAATTTATATGCGATTTTTTTTTTTTTTTAAAAAAAAAAGCAACAGGAAGGTAATAACATTTCCATTGATCCAAGGCATATCAACTTAAGTATCATTAGCACATAATCTTAGGGAGTTTCACCTGCCAAGGACCTATTTAAAATGATAAAGTCATAAAAACATTGAAGAAAATGGGACATCTCAAAGGGTTTTATTGGAAAAAATTGATATTTCAATAACACCGCTATATTTCAATTGCATACGTCTACACTTACAGTGGTGCGCCTTCTGCTCACCCTTGTTTGTGGTGTTTCCTCAACTCCATTTAATGTTTTACTTGCAGATTCTGTAATCTGCTCCTATAAAATGGAGACAACATAGACCCAAAAGACAAAATATGCGAGGTTATACTAGTTAGTATATTGTGTGGTGTCCCGAAAGATTGTAAACAGATAACTTGCTATACCTTAATGGCAGATGATTCGTTGAGATCTTTATTAGGAGTAACATTATGCCTCCTCCTTTTCTTAACTCCTGATTGAGCTGAGGACCTTCCTTCTTCTCTATTTTCTGCCTCAATATCTATAACAGACTTATGTTCCCCCACATCTTTACAAGAAGCCTTAGATCTCATCTCTGCCACTACCAATTCAGGAGCCACAACAGTTTTATCATTATTCTTAAAAGAAATTTTGATTTTCCTGATGGGTGCCTGAGGTTTTACTTCAGAATCCTTCCTTGCTTCAGATTCTTTTTCCAACCTAACATCAGGAGATTCCAAAGAAGACTCCTTAAGCAGAGGATTCAAATTGTCTTTGTTTAACTTAGACACAGATTTAGAACCAACATCTCGAATCCCTGTGCTACTTCTTTTCCTTGGCCGGCCCCTTTTGGGGCGGCTTTCATCAGGAATGTTATATGTAAAAGGAGAAGCAACATTCTTATTCTCTTCAGCTTTTAGTTTAGAAGCTGAAGCTTCACGACCTTCGCTCATATCTTCAGACTTTGAAATAGCATTACCGTTGCTGGAAGCAGGGTTTTCATCAGCAGGAAAATCACTGCCAATATCATGAGCCTTTGTGAATTGATTATGCTTTACAGTGTTCTCATTTTTCTTCTGAGGAAGTAAAGCTTCACTCACAGTTTTAGCCTTTGACTGCAACTTATCCTTTCTAGAAACAGGGTTTCTAGAAGGTGGAAAAGCATAGCTGCTGTCATGAGCCTCTCTGGATAGAGCTTGTTTTCCAGTTCTTGTCCCATTATAAATCCAAGAGTTATCATAGCCCTCCTCTGCGTTCATTAAAGAATTAGGTTTACGACCCCTCTTCCTTGGCACAGTATTCAGCCAAGTTTCCGATTTTGGTTCCAGCACAGATTCTAAATCGCCAGTTTCGGAATTGGCTTGTGAATGGCTACTTTTGGTGTTCTTAGCAGGATCAGAATGTTTTTTCCTTTTTGAAACAGACTTTTCAGTAATTTCATTATCCATAGTAGAAGCAACGGCACTTCTCTTGTTTGACTCAGTATCATCCATAATATGGGCATTTCTCACACAGGTAATATCCAGTTCAAGCTCCTTGGTCACCTGATTAAGAATGAAGTTTAAACGTTTAATATTGCATTAATATTGACTGATGCGTAATGAAGCAAGCATTGCAACTGTAAATTAAAATTTAAGAATCCAATAACTTATTCAGAAAAGCAAAAGACAATTACGTTGCAGGGTTGGTTATCTGCATCTTTAGGTACATCAAGAGTGTTCTCAGTTACCTGAACCTGAAGCATTGCAACACAACCAATCCTTATTTCAATCTATTTCAAAGACTCAAAGCATGTAACAGCTTGTTGCAAATAACAACACCAATATGAAGATATCGATGCAACATGGGTCATGTAAAAAAAAAAGTGTCAACCATATCCACCCTACCTAAATAACAGAATTTCTCTGGCAGCTATGAAAAATGGAAATGGCTCTAGTGAGCATGACTGGTTTATGAATATTTTGATGGTAAATTACTGGTTTTTGACGACCCAGTTATTTTTCTCTGCAGGAATTTGAAAATGGATTCATTGAATAAGTGGTGCACAGGTGACATGGTGGTTGTTTTTTTCCAACTTGAGTTTTAGTAAGCATGTGCTTTTTGGTAAAGATTCAAGAAGGAGAACCAGTCTGCCTTTGTTTTAAAACACATTTAATCACAAATATAGTTCCAATTGGTTGAGACAAAATAAAAGATTGGCCATGCTTCATTGTCTTCCATTACCTACTTTCTTATGCCTTCCATTAATTTGTTTTTCTCAGTTGTTCTGTCTTCTATAAAGCATTGAGCACCCATTGCTTAATCCAAAAAATTTAATTTAAAGGCGGTTCATTTATAAATCTAATTTGATACCAAAGTGATTAGAAAACACAATAATGAAACAAGAGTAACAATCAAGGACTAGAGAACCTGTGTGTCA
Source organism: Sophora flavescens (assembly GCA_030762895.1). NCBI lineage: Eukaryota > Viridiplantae > Streptophyta > Magnoliopsida > Fabales > Fabaceae > Sophora > Sophora flavescens. The sequence continues at coordinate 5,449,653 of CM061070.1, forward strand.
ATTAAATTTGGTGCATGGTGTCCAACATGCAGCAAAAGTAAGACTAAGCAAGAACATCACATATTAGCGCTATACCAATTTATCTTATAGAGTATTGCATCAGACAAGTAAAACGCACCACTGTCTTCTTAGAACCATTTGAATGATCGTGTTGGGGGGAGTCGGGTCCATTACGACAAATAGAAGTTACTATATGTGCATACTCATCAAGAGCTCTGCCTGAAGACTCCACTGCTTTCATGAGATAGGGCTTAAGCTTAACAGCACAATTGGTAATTACTTTCTCCCCCAATGTCCAAGAAGTAGGTGAAATAGCCTGGGAAAATAAAATAAACCAGATTGTCAAAGTTGAATAAAAGGACATGAAATAACAAATAACAAATAAAAGAAACAAAAAGAAAAGGAAATGAGATGAAATTGATATAATGCAAAACATGTTACCTGATTTTCATTTCTTACACCATCTAATAGAGGCCTGAGAAGATCTGAGGGAATTTCTTCACTTTCATCCAAGACCAGGGTCATTATTGTTTCCATGGAATCAATTGCATTACGGGGATGGTTTGACCTTTAAATTTAGCAAACAATACCTTAAGTCATTAATCACTGCAGAAGTGAATGAAAACTTAAAAAGTGGGAAAAGAAAGAAAGAAAAATGAAATCTAATTTTTCAGCACATATTTTGTAAAACAACTTCCCAAAGCTTCATCTACTAGTCACTTCACTTGCAAAAGGAAAATGCAGAGAAGACCCTAGTTTCCTTGGCTGCACCACTTCAATATTGATATGTTAAAAACATAAATAAGGGGGTGTCTAACATGTGTTTTAATAAAGGCAGCATACTGAAAAAGCTGACACATTATTACATCTATGCTATCTTCTAGTTACGTGATCTGTTAGATTTTGGGTTTGGGCCTAACTCAACCCCAAAAGCTAGCTTGTAAGGTGAGGATTGCCCAAGCTTTATAAGCACTACTTTGGCCATATCTCTAGGCGATGTGGGACTAAACACACCCCTCATACTCAGCACAATGAAGGTGCTGGAGGCTATAATGAAGGCAGCCCAAACTTGCCGCAATTAAGGCGGCTAGGAGCGAACCGCAGTTAAGGCGGATTTCCAACATGATCAACTTCAATAAGTTTCACCAAAATTGCAACATCGTTTACACATCAACTATCTCAACAGAGTTCAGATATCCACTTAACAGAAATCTCAAAGTTGGGTGCAGGAATTTCATACAGATTTGTGCATTTTATTACATACATAAATAGAATTAAAGAGAACCAAATAGAGGTATCAAATTTCACCCAGGCAAGTTAGGAACAGGAAGGAACGGATGAAAGATATGTTGTCATGGCTCTACTAACCTTATATTTCTCAAGAAATGCTGAAACATCTCAATAACCAGGTCATCACACTCGAGGTCCAGCATGACCAAGCATAATCTGACTTTTGAAACATTGTCAAGTATGGTAAGTGTTTTTTCATAACAGTGGCCAGATGCAAGAGACAATTTCTCAAAAGCTGCCACTATAAGCTTGAAAATTTCCTGTTCACCATAAAATGGAATGCTCACACCTCAATTTATAATTCAAACGAGATAAATATGAGTGTCAAAGAAATTCATAGTACAATTTGAATTGTTTGATTGAAAATTTACATCAAACTAAATACCTTCATTTGTTCATCATCATAAGGGGCATCTGGGGCTGTAATTCTGGTAATCTCAGTGATGCAAGATGTAACTGAAATCTTAACATCCTCATCTGTGTGCCTCAAAAGTTCGTCGGAAATCAATGCTATCATTGAAGGTACAAGTGATTTTTGAATTGACTTTGTTGGTGCTTGATCCACAGTTGACAAAACCAGCTCCAATTTCTAAAAGTCAGAAAACCAAAAGATTAATATATTTATATACATATAGAATAAAATCAGAGTTCAATTGGGCTTGGAATCCTTGCTTTAACAATGTAGTTTAAGTTCCAAAATTCAAAAGAAGCACTTGATTTTCCAACTCCTAATTCCAACAGATAGGAATTCATGATCAATTTCAGAAGACACAAAAATCCTTGTTGTAACAATGTAATTTAGGTTCCAAAATTCAAAATAAACACTCAATTTTCTACTTGATTTCCCAATTCCCAATTCCAACAGATAGGAATTCATGATCAAATAAGAAATCAAAATGCAATTCATGACACAAAAAAAGATACATATATAAAAGGGATGAAAGGTAAAGAAGGGACATTACATGAAGGAGTTGAAGAAGGTTATGAAGTGGAGGCAAGGGTTTGAGTAGCTTCCTCCCCAAATGTTTAAGACTCTTTATTGTGTCCCTTTCTGACAAATACTGACTGTCATTGGAAGATGTCATTTTCTCAGAACTCAGAAGCACAAAAAGTGTTTCAACATTCACACTGCAAACTCAGATGCTGTTTTTATAGCCCTAAGCAAGTGAATGGAAACAAGTCAGCACAACAGAATTGAGGGGTTTGTGTCAAAGTGTGAGACATGCAAGCTGACACAGACAATTTCTGTTTTTTAATACCATCAGTTTTTTTTTTTTTTGCCTTTCTGGTATGAGTGAGAGAGCACTTTTGTGAAAAAAACAAAATTTATTTTTTAGTCCCCAATGTATTTTATAATTTAAAAAATCACCCCATCGCTGGATTTTCAGAACAACCCATCGCCGTCGTTGTTTCGTTTTCAGAACAACACCCATGGGTTTTCAGACCACTACCGCTGTTATATGGTGGCTGGTATGGTAGAGAACGGAGGAGGCAAGGGACCAGAGAAGACAGAAGACGGAGGAATTTGTGCGTCCTAAATTGTGGGGGTTAAATTTTGTAATCTAAACAAATTAAGGACTAAAAAGTAATAATTTTATTGGCAGAAACGAGCTTATTCACCGCAGCCGCCCTGGTTTGCAATCCGCATACATTGTCCTACGATTTCTTTCTTTTTCTTTCATTAAATTTTTTTTGGCCTTAATTATAGTTTTGGTCCCCGTCATGTACAATTTTGGTCTCCGAAATTTTTTTCGTGTACATTTGACCCCTCTGTTTTTTCAATGTTGTAAATTTAGTCCTTCTGTTCAATGTCTGTCAATTTTTTTAATGATCAACATAGAGAAACAATTTCTCTGAGCACACACAACATCTTAGTGATGTTCTCACTCCTTTATGTCTTCGATTTATCATGATTCAGTGATTCCTCTATCCTATTTATTGGTTTTGTCCCTCCTTTTTAAGACATTTTTTTGTTCCTTCATACGATCGTTTACAACAAAAACTCAAAAAGAGGTTACATGCGCTTAGAGCGGTGGTTCTGTGTGTTTAGAGGGATGATTCATCTATGTTGATCATTGAAAAATTGACAGACAATGACAAAAAGACCAAATTTGCAACATTGAAAAAACAAAGGGACCAAATATGCACGAAAAAAAACTTTAGGAACCAAATTCGCACATGACCAATAGTAGGGGGATCAAAACTACAATTAAGCCAATTTTTTTTAATTAACATTTTGGTCCCTATATGTGACAGTGATATTTAATTTAGTCCTTATACGTAAAAAATATTCAAATCATTCCATGCACATGACAATCATTTTCAAATTGTCTCTCACCGTTTATTGGTATTATAACGTTGTTATATGACATGAACCAAATTAAAAATGATTGTCACATATAGGGACCAAATTGAAAATGATTGTCACGTGTAGGGACTGATTGAATTTTTTTACTTACAGAGACTAAATTAAAAATCAGTGTCACGTATAGGGACAAAATCATTAGTTTAACCTTTTTTTTTATTGTAATTTGGGTCTTTGGCTCTGCGGTGACATCTCGGGTATCCTCACAAGCTTGGGTCCTTTGGACCTTCTATAAGACTAATTATCAGTCACATGCTTAGAGCAGAGAATTAACCTTTGATTTTACAACTCCCAACTAGAATGTATACCACCGGAATTCGAACTTTTGTTCTACTTCTTATGGGTTGAGATGCTTATCACTTGATTTCCCCCCTCTTATTTAGTTACCTTAAAAAAAACACACACAAAATATATATATATATATATATATATATATATCCGATCATGATTAGTCATAGTGAAAGTATACTATGCCTCTTCTAAATTTGGGACTTGAATTTTGAAATGGTCACATTTAAGAAGTTTTATCTAATCATCACTCCCAATCTAAGGATAAGTCTCGTAATTATGCATATATGAATTTCGATCAAAGACAAAAAAATATGAAAAGCTCCCTAGAGGGTACCTTCTTTTTCTTCACACATTGATGGTTTAGTGTCTATATTTGATCATTGAGGGCAGTGCTTGTGAAACCGAGTTTTGGTCATCATCTGCCCTTCAATTACCATTATACCCTTGTTCATTTAACATTTCAGAATTCATTGAACAACAGTATGTGTAACTGACAAACTCACAAACCTGGTTTGGTCAATGAGTGTCTATCTGTCAGCCTATGATGCTGACCAGAAATATTCTTTTTTTTTAAAAAAATGTTACTATAGAAAATTTGATTTTGAGATATCACACGTTTTAAAATTATATATATATATATATATATATATATATATATATATATATATATAAAATCCTCTACATACCACGGAGGATATGCACTAATATATGCTTGATATGCTAAAGGGTCAACTATGTCAATAAACAAAATAAGGAAAATAATCAAATCGATTTTAAAATAAATTTTTTGATTAAATAACAAATGTACAAATCAAGACGAGAATTATTTTATGTACCTTTTATTTTTCTTTTATTGATCCTTTTTTTTGGTTGCAATTGTATTTTGAGGTCATTGCTAGTTGTTGTGTTCATCCCCTGGAACATGGTATGACCAACTGTCAAATTAGCATTCAACTCAGTAAATTCTTACTGAACCTGGAAGAAAATTAAAAAAGAAAAAACAACTTTATGGTAAATGGGAAGTTTTAGGATTTAGACAAAATATCAATCAAGGTGCATTAAGTAGTTTCCATAAATAACTGAAATAGGAGAAAACTCATATAAGATTTCAACTCAAGCGCTCACCATTCCAAGCACTAAACAATGTGGTCTATAGATTTTTGAATGAGTGCATAATCTTTGTGTTAAACTGTTAAGTTTGTTTCATATACTTAGTTCTCTAGTGATTAGATAGAACGAAATTCTTATGTAAACATTGTCTATCATGGTGTCAAACAAAATATTACATATCATATTATCTCTTAAGCAACATATTAAACAGTTCACATGTATAAAATTATTAAAAATTAGTCTGTTCTTAGTATGTGTCACAATCTTAACACATATTTAATATTAAATGGAGTTCTCGCCTAAAAAGTGTAAAAATGGGTAAAACTCATACTTTTACTACTAGTCAAGTAATTTTTATGCTTAAAAACCCAATTATTAAAAACATTAAAAAACTCACATAAAGATTTCAAATCTTTAAGTTTTACCTATTTTCTAAAACATATGAAAATAAGTATAAAAAGTTTAACACAAAAGGTCATATATCACATAAGATTAAACTACAATTATCCATTCAAACAACTATATTGTGCAAATGGCTGACAAGTTATATACTATTGTTATATTGTAAGCAGACTCGCAAGCTTGATATGAGATAGGGTGTGATTAAATCTAGGTACCACTTTACATAATGTGGTATTGTTCCAGCCATTTTGTTGTTGGGCTTATGAAATATGCTCCTTCCACTGGTTCAAACATCAGAAGAGTCCAGCCAGAAGTCCAAAAGCTTAGTTAGTATATTAGGCTCACGTAACATATCATTCATGCGATATAAATGAGATATTAAAAAATAAAGTGAAAAAAATTATATATACTTAAATAGGAATAGTTTTAACGAATAATAGAATTTTAGCATATTAGGTTCACCTAGCATATCATCCATAGCATTCTATGAACATCTGGTGAGAATAAAAAGAAGTTAGACCTTGTCACAATGGGTAATAAATGTAAAAACTCTACAGCTTCTTTATAATTAACATATGAAAACTTCTCTGTATGTGTATTATTTCAACTTTAGAATATACAACAATTTTATTAAGTTATTATTAATATGCCAAAAATTTTACAGTTAACTTTGATAAAAACATTGAACAAATATAGTTCATATATATCCACAATTATTAATTCCAATGGTTAAAATTCATATAATTAAAAACCAGAGAGATACTACATAACAAAGAAATATCTAATAAAACAATGCTTGTACGTTTTAGACTTTCTTTGGTACAGTATGTTTTAGACTTTCAATAGTACTTTTTGTTGTTGAAATTATATATCATTACTAAAACATTTACGAAATCAAACCTGCATTATTACCTTGAGATTATAAAGTGCACAACCTTCTTGCTTCTAAGTTTCGTCTTCCCATAAAAAAACAGCATCTGTTTAAATCGTTCGAACAACAACAACTCTTTTTATACACCACATAAGAAGTGACAGTGCTTCTACTATGAGGCTTCAACATTTGAACTTCATTCTTGATCAGGTGACCAAGGGGCTTGAACCAGATATTACTTGTGTGAGAGAAGCCCAAATTATGGATGATACTAAGTCAAACACGAGAAGTGTCGTTGCTTCTACTATGAATGATGAAATTATTGATAGTGTGTTTGGACATGCATTATCTTTCACCAGAATCACGTCTTTAACTCAGAAACTACTCTATGTAGCTTATGGGAAAACACACATACAAGACTTCTGACCTAGTTTCCAAACATGCATTGAAAACTCTGCTTCAAAAAGGAAAATGCATTCTGACCCTACTAAGAATGCCAAAAGTAGAAAATCTTAAGCCAATCCAGAAACTAGAAATTTAGAGTCTGTGCTGGAACCAAAATCAGAAACTCATCAGTTGAATAATGTACCAAGGAAGAGGGGCCATAAGCCTAATCCTTTAATGAAAGAGGAGGAAGCTTAACATAACTCTTGGATTTATAAGATAGCAAGAACTAGAAAACCAGCTCTATCCATAAAGACTAGTGATAGCAGTTCTGTTTTTCCACCTTCTAAAACCCATGCTTCTAGAAAGGATAAGTTACAGTCAAAGTCTAAATCTGAGAGTGAAGCTCTACTTTCTCAGTCGAAAAATAAGACCATTGCAAAGCCTGATCAATCCAGAAAGGCTCGCAATATTGGAGGTGATTTTCCACCTGATGAAAACCATGCTCCTAGTAAGGACAATGTATTGTTCTCAAAGCCTGAAGATATATCAGTAAAGGGCTTGAAGCTTCAGTTTCTAAACCAAAAACTGATGAGAATACGAATGTTTCTTCCCCTTTAACATATCATAACATTTCAGATAGAAGTCACCCCAAAAAGGGTTAGCCAATAAAAAAGAAGTAGCACAAGGAATCAAGATATTGATCCTTATTCTATGTCAAAGTTAAAGGAAGACAATTTGAATCCACTGCTTGATGAGTCTTCTTTGCAATCTCCTGGTGTTGGGTTGGAAAAGGAATCTGAAGCAAGCAAGGATTATGAAGTAAAACCTTAGGCATCCATCAGGAAAATCAAATTTTCTTTTAAGAATGATGAGAAAACTATTGTGGCCCCTGAATTGGTAGTTGCAGAGATGGAATGTAAGGCTTCTTGTAAAGATGTGGGGAAATGTAAGTAGATACGGATATTGAGGCAGAAAATAGGGAAGTAGAAAGGTCCTTAGCTCAATCAGGATTTAAGAAATGAAAGAGGCATAATGCTACTTCTAATAAAGATCTCAACTAGTCATCTGCTATTAATATATAGCAATTTATCTTCTTACAACCTTCTTGGACAACACATAGTATAACCTCACATATTTTGTCTTTTGGGGTTCATATTGTCTCCACTTCATAGGAACTGATTATAGAGTCTGCAAAGTAAAACATTGAGTAGAGTTGAGGAAACCCCTCAAACATGGTTGAGGAGAAGGAACGCCATTGTGAATGTAGAGGTATACAATTGACTCACATTCATGTAAGTCATCTTGCACATTAATATTACATAACTAAGATAACATAAAAACTTTAAGAAACTCTACTTATGTATAAGAAAATTTAAAGTTGGAGTAATAATAATCGAGTAATGTTACTTACTTATAACATTTTCTTGAGTAATGCTACACAAAAAAATATTTTGAAGTTACTTAAAAACACTATTGGTATAAGGATCTCTACTATAGTGTCTGACCGTACTCCGAAATATTAATATCTTACCTATTGGGTGGGGATACTCTGAAAATAAAAATAAAAAATCATTTGCCTTGATTTTTTCTCTTTCCATTTTATTCATCAAATTCAATGGTACACATCCATTACAGTTAACATTTTTCATAGTGAATTATATATAAGTTATCTCTATAAACAACTTAGAGTAGTGTTAGTGGCACCTTAGTTGTTTGTCCACATTTTTTACTGATTAATCATTTTTTTTATAAAATTATGAATGATTACAACTTAATTGTTGAACCCTAGAACTTAATTCTAAATAAAAAGTAAATTAGAAAGTTTATTCAATCAACTAGCAAAATGAAAGAATTTAAAGAGAGAGGGGAGAGAGTAAAGCGTACACAATCAAGTTATAAGTGGATTCTAGTATGGAATACCAAAATAAGTGATTCATGGTGATCCATCATATTTACCCATCATATTTATTATTAAAATATTTAAATGACCGAGATGAAAAATGGATAATTGTTGTTCAGGTCACCCAAAAAAATTCAAATGACAAGTTGGTCCATGTCTCCCTCACCCCATCTATCGGAAAAAAAAATCCACCCCTTTTTACCAAAAAGAATTTCACCGCCCAGCACACCACTGGATCTCATTCTAAGTCTAGAAAAGAAAAGACAACATTGGATATGCAGATATGTATAAGATTTCTGCAATGTAGGAGAAGCACGAAGTGGAGGTGCAAGAGCGGAGGTTGGAGAAAGAAGGTGTTATTCGTGAAGGAAGGATCAGAAGTGAGAGAGACGCTTGCAATGATGGGAGTCGTTCCTCCATTGGTTTGAATGTTTGATCATTTTGTATCTGAGCCATTCAAATATTGATTTTCATTTCTCAATCCCTTTTTCCCTTGCCTATTTATGTGTGAGAATGAGATTGCTTGTGATTTTTGAAACTGAATGTGATTTTTGGGTTGCTTCCAAAAGTAATGGCTCCTCCTCAGTATCATTGTCTTTATCTCCTCCTGCTCTTCAACTTCATCACCATCCTTTAATTCGGTAGCAGTTCCCTCATGCGAATCTTCTGGCAAGTGGTTTGAGTAATACTCTCCCCATATTCTGTTGGTGGTGGAAGGTGGATAGAGAGGGTGGCGGTGAGAGGCAGAGATGTTGACCGAAGAAGACGAGCGAAGCTCGACTGAACTCAGCATCGTCACTTCCTCCTCATCCCACGTCTCACCACCATCACCTCTGCCCCTCTTCCACCACCAACAGAATACGAGGAAAGTATTACTCAAACCATTTGCCAGAGGATTCACATGAGAGACTTGCTAGCGAATCAAAGGATGAATATGAAGTAGAGGACCAAGAGGAAGATTAAGACAATAATACTAAGGAGGAGCCATTACTTTTGGAAGCAACCCAAAATTCACGTTCAGTTTCAAAAATCACATGGCAATCTCATTCTCACACATAAATAAGGAAAAAGGAATTTGAGAAATTAAAAGGAATATTAGAATGGCTCAGTTACAGAATGATCAAACATTCAAACCAATGGAGGAATGGCTCCCAGCATTGCAAGCGTCCGTCTCACTTTTGATCCTTCTTTCACGAACAACCCCTTCTTTCTACGACCTCCGCTCTTGCACCTCCGCTTCGTGCTTCTCCTACATTGCAGAAATCTTGAACATATCTGCATACCCAATGATTATCTTCTTCTTTGCTAGCCTTAGAATAAGATCTTGTGGTGTGCTAGCGGTGTTTTTTTATGGTAAAAAGGGGGTGAATTTTTTTCCCGGTGGATGAGGTGTGGGAGATAAGAACCAACTTGTCATTTGAATTTTTTGGGTGACCTGAACAACAATTATCCATTTTTCATCTCAATCATTTAAATATTTTAATAATAAATCTTATGGCTAAAAATGATGGTTCACCATAAACCATCTGTTTTGGTACTGCATGCTAGAATCCACCTTTTGATGTGAGATGTGCATGTCCTCTAATTCCTCGATCATATATCACTACACACAAAATAGAAAGTAAAGAATTTCACTTTCTCTTGAATCTGAATTATCTCTTTCATGTGCATACTGGTGAATGGATCTACAAAACCAATGATTTGAACATATATAGAGCGTTTAGTCCACCAAGTTGCCAACATAAATTTGTATGAAAGTAAAGATAATGCTTACCAAACAGATATTAAGATAGTCAAGTTGCAAATATTGCAAAGTTTCATCCATTGTTTATGGCACATCTTCTGTAGCATGACCTGAACACCAAAGAAATCTTATGATGAATATAATTGTGCTCTTGATAAGTTTAATGATGTAGCTATTATTTAAGGTAAGATCAATGTAAGAAATTGTTATGGAATACGAAATAGGCCGTGAGATTAGAATTCATTAGGGATATTTTAACAATAACAGAGAGTGCATGCAAAAGGAAATGATTTTATTATTATGGATTTCACAACAATAGCGAGGCATGAAAGAAACTTGTTTTAAGATTAGTAATTTTACTAAAAAAAGGAGGCTTAAAAAAATCAAGATTAAGAAATTTACAACAACAAATTGAAATAGAAAAAGATTATTCTACAATTAGAGATTGATAATATATGAGGTATATAAGAAATTGATATTGAGATTTCGGATTTTGTAGCAATAGGTGAATAGTGAGGTATAGAAGTTGGTTTCTATAATAAGGATTTCATAAGGATTTAAGCATATAGAAGAAAATTATCTTGACATTAGGGATATGACAAGAAAAAGGAGATGCAAAATAAAATAGTTTTAAAATTAGGGATTATTTCACAACAATATAAATATATAAAAAGAAATTGATTTTCATATTAGAGATTTTACACCACTTAGTCAAGATACTAAATAATAAAAATAAATCATTTCATATATATTAAGGATATCACAAATAGCAAAGTATAACATAATATTATTTTGTGATTAGGGATTTCACCACAAAAACAAATATAAAAGAAAATAGTATCGACATTAAGAATTCTTGGTACATTGATAAAAAATGGGAAAACCACCCCTAATAAAAAGTATGGCAGAGATGCACCTCTCAATTCATATAGATGATGATGTTAAAATTAAGGATTTTAAAACAATAAAAAATGTAAATTTGCAACTAGAGATTTGACCGCGATTGAAATATAGAAGAAAAATGTTTTGAAGTTAGCGACTTCACAACAATAGGTTGATAGTTGAGTATAAAAGGATATGATTTTGATATCGAAGATTTCACAATGATAGCAAAGTATAGCATAATGTTGTTTTGATATTAGGGGTTTCACAACAAAACGTTTAGAAGAAAATAGTTTTAGAATTAGACAATCTTGGTACATATGATAAAGAGAGAAAACTAACCCTAATAAAAGGGGATCTCATGGAATCATCCAGAAGCAAAAGGCGACTAGGCACAAGGGTTTCCCAAACCTCAAGATCAACATAATGAAAAAAGCTTCGCTCTCTGCAAGATAATTTGCAAAGTTATTAATTTGTTTCTCTCAAAGTGTGGCAAAGATGCACCTCCCAATTCAAACGAGCGATGTTAAATTAGGGATTTCACACCAATACAAATGTAAAAGAAATTGATTTTAAGAATAGAGATTTCACAACAATATATCGACTGTGAAATATAAAAGGAGATGATCTTGATACCGATGATTTCATAATGATAACTAAGTATAGCAAAAAATTGTTTTAAGGTTATGGATTTCACAACAAATACAAGTGTAAAAGAAAATTGTTTTGAAATTAGAATTTTTCGGTACATATGATTAAAGAGAGAGATAAACTAACCCTAATAAAAGAGGACTATCATGGAGTCATCCAGAAGCAAATCACCAGACCAAGCACATGGGTCTCCTATTCCTCAAGATTAGCAGCACTGGAAGTTTCATTCCTTGTAAGATAGTTTGCAAAGTTATTGGCTTCTCTCGAAGTGCGACAAAGATGCAGCTCTCGAAAACATGGTTTTGAGATTTAGGGTTTCACAACAATGACGGAATAAATGAGAAAGTGAAAAAGGAAAAAAAATTTAAGGAATGTTCTAGAGCATGAGCTTATATAATTGTTTTTATAATTATTATAATAAATTTATTAGACATAAATAATATTTTATTTCTAGTTACATTTTGCGTTTTTCTTCCCACTTAAAGGTTTTAGAAGAGCATAAACGGTCGTGTTTAATGGTCAAGGCATCTTAGATAAAGGAGCTATTGAAAAAAATGAGATATCGAAAAAACAAAAGTGATAAAAATGATATATACTTTTTTTTTACTAAAAATGTATTCATTCATTCAAATGGGTAAAATACATCGAAAACAACATAAATCCAACATCGCTAAAAACCGAAAAGGATGAATCTGCGAACAAACTCACAGCACCCAGGTTAATAGTATAACACGGCAAAATCAAAATGCCTACAAAAGTTCATCGCAGTCGCCCTGGTTTGCAAATTGCAATCCGCATACATTGTCCTACGATTTCTTTCTTTTTCTTTCATTAATCTTTTTTAGGAGAATGCCGGTTAACAAATTATCTCAAGGACTCGTTTGGTGTTAAGAGAATAGGATGATAATATGATATGATATGAACATTAAAAACTATTATTATATCCAACGTTTGATGTCCATCAGATAACAACGGATAGCATTTTAAATTTTAATATAAATTTTAATTTTTTTTGGGTTACAAAATTTTAATTTTTATTCTAAATATTTTTATATTTTATTAAACTTTTCGTTTTTTTTACTTTTTTAATATATAAAAAGATAAAATTATCCTTACAATAAAATTACATATAACTTTATATTTTTTAAAAATATTATTTAACTTAAATTAATTTGTTTATAATTTTAAATATTTATTTTTAGTTTTCATTTTATATATAGGTAAATTATTAGAATAGTATTTTCTATTTAGCAGTTTTTAAAATAACATAAAATAACAAAATTAGTTTTGTGACAAAATAAATTTGATTTGAGATATCACGCATTTTAAAATAATATATATATATATATATATATATATATATATATAAATAAATAAATAAATGAATGAATGAATTATTATATCAAATATTATTCAGATATATCATACAAGTTCCTAAACTCGCTACTAATAACTACAATTTGCATTTTTTATCAACAAAAAAAAAAACTACAATTTGCACTAAAGTGTGCAACTGCCCACAAGGATTGATGTGTGATGTGTCATTCACTATTGCCAACTCAAAATGAAAGCTTCCATATTTTGACTAAAAAATAGGATTAATCTCCCTTTACCTCTACATACCACATAGGATATGCCGCTAATATATGCTTGATATGCTAAAGGGTCAAGTATGTCAATAAACAAAATAAGGAAAATCATCAAATCAATTTAAAAAAAAAATATTGGATTAAATAACAAATGTACAAATCAATACGAGAATTCTTTTATGTACCTTTTATTTTTCTTTTTTGTATCCTTTTTTTTTCCGGTGTATTTGTATTTTGACGTCATTGCTAGCTATTGTATTCATCCCCTGGGAACCTGGTATGACCAACTCAGTAAATTCTTATTTAACCTGGAAGAAAATTAAACAAGAAAAAAAGAAAAACTTTATGGTAAATGGGAATTTTTAGGATTTAGGCATAATATCAATGAAGGTGCATTAAGTAGTTTCCATAAACAACAGTAATAAGAGAAAACAAATCATATAAGATTTCAACTCAAGCACTCACCATTCCAAGCACTAAATAGAACGAGTGCATGATCCCTGTGTTAAAATGTTAATTTTGTTTCATATACTTAGTTCTTTAGTGATCATAAATAACCAAATTCTCACGTAAACATTGTCTATCATGGTGTCAAACAAAATATTACATATCATATTACCTCTTAAGCACCATATTAAACAGTTCACATGTATAATATTATTAAAAATTAGTTCATTCTTAGTATGTGTCACAACCTTAACACGTGTTTAATATTAAATGGAGTTCTCGCCTAAAAATTGTAAAAATGGGTCAAACTCATACGTTTACTACTATTGAAGTAATTTTTTAGTGCTTAAAAAATCAATTATTAAAACATTAAAAATCCCACATAAAGATGTCAACTCTTTAAGTTTTACCTATTTTCTAAAACATATGAAAATAAGTATAAAAAATTTAACACAAAAGATCACATATCACATAAGATTAAACTACAATTATCCATTCAAACTACTATATTGTTCAAATGGCTGACAAGTTATATACTATTGTTATATTGTAAGCAGACTCACAAGCTTGATATGAGATAGGGTGAGATTAAATCTAGGTACCACTTTGCATGGTGTGGTATTGGAGCCATTTTGCTGTTGGGCTTATGGAGTATATATGCTCCTTCCATCGGTTCCAACATTAGAAGAGTCCAGTCAGAAGCGCACAAGCATAGTTAGTATAATAGGCTCACCCAACAATCATATCATCCACAGGATATAAAGGAGATATTGAAAAAATAAAGTGATAAAAATAATATATTAAATCACTGTTTGCGTCAGTTGTTTAATGAACTGACGTTAAAAGTGATTTGCAAGAATTATTAATACTTTTAACGTCAATTGTTTATACGACTGACGTTAAAAGTGTGATTTTTACTTCAGTTAAATAAATAACTGACGTATATAATCACATATCCCTAACTCATTCCTATCTTTCTTTCGTTGTCATCTCCCTATTGTCACTCTTAACGCAGATCACTCCATATAGTGCAGTTTATTTCTAAACTTTTTTTTTAAACAAATTTATTTTTAATCTTAATTAATTAGCTTGAAATGGTAAACAAATTCTTGTGCAAACTAAAATAAATAAACACTTAACATAAAACAAGTTATATATGTATAATCAAATCGTATCTCATTAAAGCGATTCATAAGTTACAATTACATGATTAAAAGATAAAAAATTTCTGCAACATAGCCCTAAAATATAAAAAGTTTCTGCTTCAACATCATTTTCTTCTCAGTCATGTCCTCAGAAACTCCAATGGATGCATCTCCTCCCTCACTTGAATTCCTTGATGCATCATCTTGAATCCACAGTCACTTGCTGCCAAAGCGGAGTGAAAGGGATGACGGGGATGAAATAAAGCGAGGGAATCACATTACGTGATTCACCCAACCTTACCATCCATGTTACGTGATTTATTCAACCTCAAGTTTTTTGATCATTAAGACAGAGACCTTTAAGTCTAGGTATAGGAAGAAATAACAAAATCTCAAATATGATAGAGCCATATTGTGAAGGAATAGAAAACGCACAAAATATAGAGGAAAAGAAGAGGGGGTGTAATACAGACTAATACAGAAGAATGGTTCTTTATATAGAGAAGAGAGACTACCCGATTTTCTTGAAAACTGATCTATAAACTTAATGCTCATTAAGAGGATTAAGTTACAATGTGCATGGGTAAGTAGCACAGTAGTCATGGGTAAGTAGCACAGTAGTCAAAGAAATGAATGTTTTTGTAGAAACTTATACACTTTTAATGTCAGTTGTCTTCAACAAATGACGTTAAAAGTGTTTTTAAATAAAAATATTTATTTTTAACGCCAGTTGTTTAATACAACTGACGTTAAACAATGACTTTTAACGTCAGTTGTGTAAGACAACTGACGTTAAATAAACGACCTTTAACGTCACTTGTTACAAACAACTGACGTAAAATGTTGTTTTATTTTTGGTTTTTGATTATAACGTTTACACCCGCGTGCCTTCTTCACTTCGCTCTATAAGTCTCTGTTCTTCTCTTTTCATCACGCTCACTCTCACTCTCAACTCTCACTCTCACTCTCACTCTACCCTAATCGCGAGCTCATCTCCAACGCAACCACAGCGAGGACTTCTTCGCCACCACCGTGAGGTACACTCTTAACCCTAACTCTGTCTTTCCCGCTCATTCTTTGCAATAACTTGACATCTCTCTTTCCCTTTCCCGCGCACTAACTCTCCTTGTCCCTCTGCTCTCAGTAACCACATCGAACGTTGGCCACCACTCGAGCTCCCCTCCCCACCACCACGCGAGCACCTATTTCTGGTGAGTCTTTAGGGCACATTTTTTTATTTTTGGTTTTGAGTGTATGTTGAAACTGTAGTCTCTGTAGTTGAAACTTGAAACTGTGAGTTTGAGTTGTTTGGAATGTCTCTATTTCTGGTCGCGGGTTTTGTGTTTTCTCTTGTTTTTCTTCTGCTATCATGACCTATTTCAAAATGGGAAGAAATTTAGAGTTGCTTGTAGCATGTGACATCAACAATATATTGCTCATTGGAATTCTGTTTTGTTAATTTATCTTCATCTACTTATTTCTTTTGTCTTAAGAAACCTGAAAATGGTGTAAATATGAAATAATTTTTAAACGTCTTGGATATATGTTTTGTATATCTACAGAACCTATCTAGTTATGGATCGTAGTTGGATGGTTTGTAAGCGCACTAGTACTGAGTATTTGAAGGGGGTGGGAGAATTTATAGAATTTGTTCAAAGGAATGTTCCTAATAGTAATGGAATGTTCTGTTGTCCTTGTGTCAAGTGTTTGAATATGAGGAAATGTACGGTGAAGGATATACGTACTCATTTGATTTGTGAAGGGATTTGCTTGAGTTATACAAGATGGATATGGCATGGTGATGTGTTGTTGAGTAGTACGGCAAGTGTCTCCCAAAGTGAGGACGTTGACGTAGATATGGAGGATGATCGAGTAGAGGACATGATCCGTGATATTGGACAAGAATCTTTTCATCGAGCTCATGTGTATGATAGGTTGTGCGGTGATGCGGATAAGCCTTTATATCCAGGGTGTACTACTCATACACGGTTGTCGGCGGTGCTAAAATTGGTTTGTGTGAAGGCGAGAAATGGTTGGACCGTTAAAAGCTTCACGGAATTGCTTGAAGTGTTCAAAGACTTGCTTCCGGAGGACAACACATTGCCTGACCGTAACTATGAGGCCAAGAAGGTATTGTGTCCGATGGGTATGGAGTATAAGAAGATACACGCATGCCCCGATGATTGCATATTGTAAACCGGTGTTCATGAAGACAATCACGATTGCCCCAAATGTGGGTTATCACGATACAAAGTGAAAGGTGGTGATGATGATGATGATCTTGATGATGTGAGAAAAAAGGGTCCTCCTGCGAAGGTGTTGTGGTATCTTCCAATAATTCCAAGGTTCAAGTGATTGTTTGCCAATGCAAAAGATGAGAAGAATCTTAGATGGCATAATGATGAGAGGAAACGTGATGGAAAGGTTCGTCATCCTGCTGATTCTATGAAATGGAAGAATATTGATACTATGTTTCCGGATTTCACCGATGAGCCAAGAAACCTAAGGCTTGGACTTGCTACGGATGGAATGAATCCTTATGGTAACATGAGTAGTATTCATAGTTCATGGCATGTTCTGTTGATAATTTACAACCTGCCCCCTTGGTTGTGCATGAAGCGCAAATACATGATGTTGTCTATGATGATTTCGGGCCCAAAGCAACCGGGAAATGACTTAGATGTTTATTTAAGTCCCTTGGTTGAAGACTTGAAAACGCTGTGGGTGGAAGGTGTTGATGTAGTTGATGGGTATTCTCATGAGACTTTCAAGCTTCGTGCCATGTTATTTTGCACCATCAACGACTTTCCAGCATACGGTAACTTGTCCGGGTACAGTGTCAAGGGGCATAAAGCATGCCCTGTATGTGAAGAAGGCACATGCTACACTCAGTTTCATCATGGAAAGAAGACGGTTTACCTTGGACATCGGAGATTTCTTAGACGTGATCACCCATATCGTAAGATTAAAAAAGCTTTTAATGGATGCCAAGAGACAGAAGAAGCTCCGGCGGCCTTAATTGGAGAGCAGGTTTATCAGAGGGTAAAGGGCATCGATGTTATATTCGGCAAGTCCAAAAAGAAAGGTAAAGTTGCTGAGAAAAACATATGGAAGAAGAGGTCGATATTCTTTGATCTTCCATACTAGCGCAAGCTTGATGTCAGACACTGCATTGATGTGATGCATGTGGAGAAAAATGTGTGTGATAGTGTAATCGGGATGCTTCTCAACATTCAGGGCAAGACAAAGGATGGTGTGAATGCTCATCTCGACCTCGTTGCTATGGGTATATGAGAGCAGTTAGCTCCAGTTGTTGAGGATGGTAAGCGGACTTATTTGCCGCCAGCATGTCATACTTTGTCAAAAAAAAAGAGACAAAGTTTTTGCGGGTGTCTTTAGGGCATCAAAGTCCCACATGGTTACTCTTCAAATATGAAGAGGCATGTCTTTAGTGATCTTAAATTAGTTGGCTTAAAGTCTCATGATTGTCACATCTTGATGCAACAACTTCTGCCCATTGCTATTCGTGGTATTGCTCCAAAAAATGTGAGACATGCCATTACTCGGTTGTGCTCATTCTTCAATTCTATATGTAGCAAAGTCGTTGACCCCCGTATGTTGGATGACTTGGAAGTTGAGGCTGCTACAATCTTGTGCCAATTGGAGATGTATTTTCCTCCTTCCTTTTTTCGACATAATGGTTCACTTAATTGTTCATTTGGTGAGGGAGATTAGATTATGTGGGCCGGTTTCTCTGAGATGGATGTACCCAGTTGAGCGCTACATGAAGATCTTGAAAGGGTACGTGAAGAATCCTCATCGTCCGGAAGCATCCATTGTTCAAAGGTATGTTGCAAAAGAAGCTATTGAGTTTTGTTCGGACTACCTTCATAACACGGATCCTATAGGGGTTCCTAAGCCTCGGCATGATGAGATAAGATGTCAAGGTAAGGGTACACATGGCTTAAGAATTAATAGCAAGGGTCGGGAGGAAGTGCTTCAAGCACATTTGTATGTATTGAACAACATCGATTCTGTTCAACCTTTCTTATTTGAACATAAAAGAAAAGTCAATCAAGAAAACCCTCGAATGAGCGAAAGGTGGTTGTTGAACAAGCATAACAAGACTTTCTTACCATGGTTCAAGGAAGAAATGCTTAAGGATGGTAGTACTGCTTCTGATGACATAAAATGGCTAGCACGTGGGCCTAGCTTCAACGTCATATGTTGGAGCTGATACGACATCAATAACTTTTCCTTTTATACAAAGGAACAAGATAACAAGAGTACCATGCAAAATAGTGGGGTTATGATCGTGGCCTAAGCAATGCACCTCTCTAGTGCAAAGGACACAAAATCCGTTATAGCACCGACACCTTACTTTGGATATATTGAAGATATTTGGGTGCTCGATTACACTAAGCTTACGGTGCCGGTTTTTAAATGTAAGTGGGTTGATATTAACGGTGGTGTACAAACCGACGAATTGGGGTTCACATTAGTAGACCTCAACAAGTTAGGTCATATAAATGCGCCTTTCATAATGGCTTCCCAAGCAAAACAAGTGTTCTACATCACTGATCCTTCTAACAAAAGGTTGTTTGTGGTTCTCCAAGGAAAAAGCATGTATAATGGTAGTGATGAAAATCAAGATTCAAATCTTGATATTCCTGAGACTCATTCTTTTTAAACAAACATGCCTACTATAATCGAGGAGACACAGGTGGACGATGTACATGCTACTCGTGATGATCATCACGAAGGGATATTGATATAGGTAGTTTAAACTTAGTATACATTTATTTTTATTTATACTTCTGTATTTATTTTTAGTTATAACCTATGTTAATAAATATATATTGTTTCTGAATAGGCATACATATGGATCAGTCGGATGGCCCACATGCACGGGAGGACACTGTGGGGCCTACGCAGGACCCGATCGCGCCTATGCCTGATTCTAGTGTAAGTTTACATGTTATATACTATCTTTAGTCCTTCTTTTTAATGTAAGTTTATAATGTTACAACCCTCTATTTTATCATTTTTTTGTCCATACAGACATCACAGGCTCATAGGAAACGGGGTAGAGGAGCCACGACTTTGAAGAAACTAGAGAAGGCCAGGCAAAGCGAACAGAAGCTTGAGGTGTCCTTTGATGCTAATCTAAATCCCCAGGGACCCCGTGCTAAAGAATTTAAAAAGTGGGTGTTTCTACAAGCAAAGCAGCACGTTAGCATCAACTACAACCACTGGAATGACGTTCCATAGAACGTTAAGGATCATATTTGGGAGACTATCATGGTATTTTACCTTTACATTCTTTTGATTTACATTATTAGATAATTATCCGAGTTATAATCCATCCAGTTGTTATGTATTTAATGTATTTAATGTGTAGGTAGCTTTGTTATGTATTCAAAGCGTTGGAATGGGTTCAAGCATGATCTTACCAGGTACTATGTATCTGGGAAGAAGCGGCTTGATGTTCTCGGATTATCCCTGGATTGATCAGGATACTTGGGATATGTTTGCTAGGAGTCGACAGGATGGATAATTTCAGGTTGGTTGATTAAGTTAATTTTGTATGCTTATTATAGATCATTTAACTGTATTTAATTATGTGTTTTTGTTTGAATAGGCTAAGGCAGAGAAGGGTCGGCAGAATCAGGCGAAGAACGTCCACCGCCACACCATGTCTCAGGGTGGGTACGAGACTCGGATCGAGGAGATGATGGCGGATAGGTAGAGGGTGAAGCAGGAAGAGCACTCTGCTAGGATAGAAAGAGGAGAGGTGCCTGAGGGCATACCATTAAGTCCTCCGTCGGACATCGACCGCGAGGATGTCTGGTTAGCCAGCCGCATGACAAAGGCGGGATCTTTTAAAGTTGATGCCACTCGCGAAGTGGCAGATAAGATTGTAAGTAAATAATTAACTTCATTTCAATTGATATTTGTATAGATATTTTTAACACTTTTCACTTGCACGTTTTTTCATTTGTTCATTGTAGATGGATCTTAAAGCACAATCCTCCCAGGGATCATTCGTCCCTTCTGGACGGCGGGACGTCTTGATGACTGCTCTAGGCAAGAAAGATCATCCTGGTCGGGTTATCGGTGTTCCTGGGAATGTGACCATCAAAGAATATTATGGCAAGTATGCTTCACGAAAGCGGGTGGTCGATGAAGCATCAATTTTGGATGACATGACTCAGCAGCTCATCTCCAACTCTGCTATTACAACGCATCTGATGCAAAGCTTACTATCCAACCCAGAATTCAAGCAGGTGCTTGCTAGAGAGCTTTCCTCCATCGGTTCATCCCAGGACACCGCAGGGCATGCCAACCCTTCACATGTGAGCACAAAAGAGAGTTATAGTAGGGCACATGTGGAGGATGATGAGTTGGCAGCTAGGTAGCGGGAGTTGGAAGTCCAACGCCATGAGCTTGAGTTGGAAATGAAAAGGCGTGAGCTTGAGTTGGACTTCAAACGACGTGAGCTCGAAATGTTAACAAAGGTATGTATTCATTATTAATGTCCAAATTAGTCAAATAATTACTTGTGTTTTTTTTAATTATCAACAACTTATCTATTTTATTTTTCCTAAATTGAAGGCCAAGTCGACGTCGGTGTTACTGTCACCTGTCACTCGTTTGTTCTCACTTGGTGAGGATTATGCGTTTGAGATTTTTGAATGTCCATTGGAGCACGATGGATGGGTGGCACGCCCAAATCAACAGAGGATATTTTCCTTCTGTGGTGAAGATCTCGGGCACGCCTGCAGAGATAACGTGTGGATGGCCAGCACAGTTTTGAGTCTCTAGTGCACATAAGTTAATTTTAATTTTATAACTTATTTATTTTTGGTATTTTTCCATTTAATAATTTATTTTAATTTCAATATATATATATTATGTAATTAACATCCACACCTTTTCATATCTTAGGTATCTCCATCGTCTTCAGCTTGATAAGGGCGTTGCATCAGTTTACGGCTTCTTAGATCTGTCAATCCTTGTGCCCCAATTCTTTGCTGGTGATGCATTTAGTAAATACATAGAGAACTTGTTGGGAGACAATCGGAAAGAATTATATCTGGCTCCCTACTGTATGAATAATCATTGGCAGTTGTTCGTACTTCACCCGTCTAGGCATACTGTCATATTCTTATGCTCTCTCCACCAAAACCCGCCACAGGAGGCGGTGGAAGCTGTAAATACGTAAGTAACTAATCTTAAATTCAATTTAAGTTTTAATATCAGTTGTTTTTAGTTTATTACACACATGATATATGAATTTGTTAATTGACATGATTATTTGTTTATGATAGCGCGCTAAAGGCGAGTAGCATAAGTTGCGCCAACGGGAGAAGTAGGACTTCTAAGGCTAAAAGAAATCCTGAATGGACCATCCTCAAGGTTTGGTAGTTTATTTATCAAATAATTAATATTATAATTACTAATTTATATGTATATTTAACTGACATTGAAATTAATTTTGTTTGTAGTCTCGATTTCAACCTGACGGGTGGTCGTGCGGCTATTATGTGATACTTCATATGCTGAACATAGTCTCCGCATCTATTACGGATGGATGGAAGAAGGTAATATTTAAACAACTTGTTAAATTATATATTATAGTTTTGGTGATGACTTGCGTTAATGTTATTGTTATTATTTGAACGTGTGTAGGCATTTAACGACCAATCGACTCTTCAAAAAGATGAGTTTAGAGACTTGAGGATGCGCTTAGCAAAATTCTTCTTCAAGTATGCGGCTGAAAAAGGAATTGACAAGATACCTTCGCAATACTTAGATGAATAGTTTTTTTTTGTTAGACTTTAGAAACTAATTAATAACATGTATATATATATATATATATATATATATATATATATATATATATATATATATATATATATATAGTATATATATATATATATATACTTAGATTGGTAGTTTTGTTTTTAGACATATGAGACTAAAAAATTTTATATATATATATATATATATATACACACACACACACACACACTTGTAGATAGTTATGTTTTTCCTATACATGGGTTTTGGTTTTAAGTCCCCCCATTGTTCCTTTGTATATTTCTTTTCTTTTTGTTAATATTGAAATTTAAGGGTAATGTTTGCAATTCTGTAATGTGTGTGATATTTTGTGTTAGTGGGATATTTACTGAATGCAGGGATAGCTAAGGGGAGTGATATTTTAAAACTGAATTTAAAAAAAAAATATTAACGTCAGTTGTATCAAATAACTGACGTTAATAGTATTTTATAAAATATACAGTACACTATTAACGTCAATTGTATTAGAAAACTGACGTTAAAAATAAAACCTTTAATGTCAGTTGTTTAACACAACTGACGTTAGTTTGAACAACATTAACGTCAGTTGTGTTAAAGAACTGACATTAATAGTTTTATATTTAACGTCAGTTGTTTAAACAACTAACGTTAAAATATTAACTATTACCGTCAGTTGTATTTACGTCAGACAATATTTTAACGTATAAAATTAATTTTAACTAACATAAAAAACACTTATTGAATTAATGTATCCCTTCAAACTACTATATTGTTGAAATGGCTGACAAGTTATATACTATTGTTATATTGTAAGCAGACTCACAAGCTTGATATGAGATGGGGTGAGATTAAATCTAGGTACCACTTTGCATGGTGTGGTATTGGAGCCATTTTGCTGTTGGGCTTATGGAATATATATGCTCCTTCCATCGGTTCCAACATTAGAAGAGTCCAGTCAGAAGCCCAAAAGCATAGTCAGTATATTAGGCTCACCTAACAATCATATCATCCACGGGATATAAAGGAGATATTGAAAAAATAAAGTGATAAAAATGATATATACTTAAATAAGAATAGTTTCAACGAATAATAGGCTTTTAGCATATTTGGCTCACCTAGCATATCATCCATAGCATTCGTATGAACACTTTGTAAGAATAAAAAGAAGTTAGACCTTTTCACAATGAGTAATAATATATAATATAAAATACAACTTCATTAGAGTTAACATATTAAACTTTCTATTTATTTGTATAATTTCGACTTTATATTATACATCAGTTTCATTGACTTATTATTAATCTGCCAAAATTTCTACTATTAACTTAGATAAAAAATTTGATCAAAAAAAACTTAGATAAAAACACTGAACAAATATAGTTCATATTTATCCACAATTATTAATTCCAAAGGTTAAAATTCATATAGTTAAAATCGGAGAGATACTATATAACAAAGAAATATCTAAAAAAAAGAATGCTTCTACGTTTTAGATTTTCTTTTGTACAATACTACTTCCGGTCCTTAATATAAGAAACAAAACCTTAAAACACATAGACCAAGAAAATGTATTGAAATGAGTTAATTGTAATTAATATTCATATATATTTCGAAAAACACCCTTTCTAATCTTAATTAATATTTCGAGGGTCAATAATTAATAATAGTAATTAATTAGGGCAATATTGGAAGTTAGCATTTAAAATGTGTGAAAATTGATGCATATATATTTCTTATATTTTGGACCCCAAAAAAGTACCCATTTGTTTCTTAAATTAAAGATCGGAGGTGATATGTTTTAGACTTTCAATAACTTTTAAGTAGTACTTTTTGTTGTTGAAATTATATATCATTACTAAAACATTTATGAAATCAAACATGCATTATTACCTTGAGATTATAAACTGCACAACCTTCTTGCTTCTAAGTTCCATCTTCCCATAAAAATCAACATCTATTTGAACTGTTCGAAGAACAACAACTCTTTTTATACACCACATAAGAAGCGACAATACTTCTACTACGGGGTTGGAACAATATTTGAACTTCATTCTTAATCAGGTGATCAAGGGACTTGAACCAGATATTACTTGTGTGATCGATGCCCAAATTATGGATGATATTAAGTCAAATATGGATGATGAAATTATTGACAGTGTGTTTGGACATGCATTGTCTTTCACCAGAATCACATCTTGGACATGCATTATCTTTCACCAGAATCACATCCTCAACTCAGAAAATACTCTATGTAGCTTATGGGAAAACACATGTCCAAGACTTTTGACCCAGATTCCAAACATGCAATGAAAAGTCTGTTTCAACACATAGTATAACCTCACATATTTTGTCTTTTGGGGTCCGTGTTGTCTCCACTTCATAGGAACTGATTATAGAGTCTACAAGTAAAACATTGAGTAGAGTTGAGGAAACCCCTCAAACATGGTTGAGGAGAAGGAACGCTAGTGGAGATCCTTATACCAATACCCCTCCGAAAGATTAATATCTTACCTATTGGGTGGGAGGGTACTCTAAAAATAAAATAAAAAATCACTTGTCGTGTTTTTTTCTCTTTCCTTTTTATTCATCAATTTCAATGGTACACGTTACAGTTAACATTTTTCATAATGAATTAGATATAAGTTATCTCTACCAAAAACTTAGAGTAGTGTTAGTGGCACCCTAATTTTTTCTACACATTTTTTACCGATTAATCATTTTTTTTATAAAATTATGGATGATTACAACTTAATTGTCGAACCCTAGAACTTAATTATTAATAAAAAGTAAATTAGAAAGTATATTCAATCAACTAGCAAAATGAAAGAATCTAAAGGGAGAAGAGAGAGTAAATCGTACGCAATCAAGTTATAGGTTGATTCTAGTATGAAATACCAAAATAAGTGATTCATGGTGAACCATCATATTTACCCATCATATTTATTATTAAAATATATAAATGGTCAAGATGAAAAATGGATAGTTGTTGTTCAGGTCATCCAAAAAAATTCAAATGACAAGTTGGTCCCTGTCTCCCTCACCCCATCTATCGGGAAAAAATCCACCCTTTTTTACCAAAAAGAATTTCACCGCCTTGCACACCGCTGGATCTCATTCTAAGGATAGCAAAGAAAAAGACAACATTGGATATGCATATATGTATAAGATTTCTGCAATGTAGGAGAAGCAAGAAATGCAGGTGCAAGAGCGGAGGTTGGAGAAAGAAGGTGTTGTTCGTGAAGGAAGGATCAGAAGTGAGAGACACTTGCAATGCTTGGAGCCATTCCTCCATTGGTTTGAATGTTTTATCATTCTGTATTTGAGTCATTCTAATATTTCTTTTCATTTCTCAAATTCCTTTGTCCCTGTTTATGTGTGAGAATGAGATTGCCATGTGATTTTTGAAACTGAATGTGATTTTTGGGTTGCTTCCAAAAGCAATGGCTCCTCCTCAGTATCATTGTCTTTATCTCCTCCTGCTCTTCAACTTCATCATCATCCTTTAACTCGGTAGCAGTTCCTTCATGCGAATCTTCTGGCAAGTGGTTTGAGTAATACTCTCCTCATATTATGTTGGTGGTGGAAGATGAGTAGAGAGGGTAGCGGTGAGAGGTAGAGATGTTGACCGAAGAAGACGACCGGAGCTCGACTGAACTTAGCATCGTCACTTCCTCCTCATCCCACCTCTCGCCACCACCACCTCTGTCCCTCTTCCACCACCAACAGAATACAGGTAAAGTATTACTCAAACTACTTCCCAGAGGATTCACATGAGAGACTTGCTAGCGAATCAAAGGAAGAATATGAAGTAGAAGACCAAGAGGAAGATTAAGACAATATTACTAAGGAGGAGCCATTACTTTTGGAAGCAACCCAAAAATCACATTCAGTTTCAAAAATCACAAGGCAATCTCATTCGCACACATAAATAGGGAAAAAGGAATTTGAAAAATGAAAAGGAATATTAGAATGGCTCAGATGCAGAATGATCAAACATTCAAACCAATGGAGGAATGGCTCCCAGCATTGCAAGCGTCCGTCTCACTTCTGATCCTTCTTTCACGAACAACCCCTTCTTTCTCCGACCTCCATTCTTGCACCTCCGTTTCGTGCTTCTCTTTCAATGCGGAAATCTTGAACATATCTGCATACCCAATGATTGCCTTCTTCTTTGCTAGCCTTAGAATCAGATCTTGTGGTGTGCTGGCGGTGTTTTTTATGGTAAAAAGGGGGTGAATTTTTCCCTGGTGGATTAGGTGAGGGAGATAAGAACCAACTTGTCATTTGAATTTTTTTGGGTGACCTGAACATCAATTATCCATTTTCATCTCAGCTATTTAAATATTTTAATAATAAATCTGATGGCTAAAAATGATGGTTCACCATAAACCATCTATTTTGGTACTGCATGCTAGAATCCACCTTTTGATGTGAGACGTGCATGTCCTCTAATTCCTCGATCATATATCAGTACACACAAAATACAAAGTAAAGAATTTCACTTTCTCGTGAATCTAAACTATCTCTTTCCCATGCATACTGGTGAATGGATCTACAAAACCAATTGAATATTGAAGGAAGATATTAATAGATGAAATGAACCCTTCATTATTGAACTCAACATTAAACTTTTTGTTGTGTAAAACCAAAAAATTTACTCAATAGTAAAACCATGATTTGAACATATATAGAGCGTTTAGTCCACCAAATTGCCAATATAAATTCGTATGGCAGTAAAGATAATGCATACCAAACAAATATTAAGGTAGTCAAGTTGCAAATATTGCAAAGTTTCATCCATTGCTTATGGCACATCTTCTGTAGCATGACCTGAACACCAAAGAAATCTTAAAATGAATATAATTGTGCACTTGGTAAGTTTAATGATGTAGCTATTATTTAAGGTAAGATCCAGGGAAGAAATTGATATGAAATATGAAATAGACTCTGTGAGATTAGCACTAATTAGGGATATTTTAACAATAACAGAGAGGTGCATGCAAAAGAAAATGATTTTATTATTATGGATTTCACAACAATAGCGAGGCATGAAAGAAACTTGTTTTAAGATTAGTAATTTTACAAAAAAAATGAGGTTTAAAAAAAATCAAGATTAAGAATTTTATAACAACAAAGAGAAATAGAAAAAGACTATTCTGAAATTAGAGATTGATAATATATGAGGTATATACGAAATTGATATTGAGATTTCGGATTTTGTATCAATAGGTGAGTAGTGAGGTATAGAATTGGTTTCTATAATAAGGATTTCGTAAGGATTGAAGCATATAGAAGAAAACTATCTTGACATTAGGGATTGTTAAATCAAAGCAACCATCACACGAGGGGGGGGGGGGGATTGGGTGATAATAGAAATTTAAAATTTTACCAAACAACAAAACATAAATCAGAGTTTTTCAAATAAAGAGAGTGTAGATGGATAGAAGAAGATAATTTAAAAACCATCTAACAAAACTAATAACATATTTTAAACCAGTTTGGAAATAAGGAAGATAAAGCATTTCACTTGTCTAATTATCTTAGACTAAACATTAACTGGTTAGACAACATCTAGCGGATAAAAACATTTGAAAATAGCTTAGAACATAAAGCTTAAAATCAGTAAGAAAACTTTGTTGAAAATACATAAAACAACAAAGATAAGGAGATAAGGGTAGAGAGAAAATAAACAACAAGATTTATCCTGGTTCGAGCTACATCCAGTCCCCAGCAGTAGCTGAGTTTTTCTCCACTATCACATCAGATAATTACAATGAGTAGTCTTTGCACACCTAGCCTCTCCAAAGCTCATTGAGTATTGTTCTTAACCAGCCTCTCCAGACTGTTGCAAGTATTATTTGCACACTTAGCCTCTCCAGGCTCATCGAGTATTGTTCTTAACCAGCCTTTCCAGACTGTTGCAAGTATTATTTGCACACCTAGCCTCTCCAGGCTCATTGAGTATTATTCTTAACCAACCTCTCTAGGCTGTTGCAAGTATTATTTTCACCTAGCCTCTCCAGGCTCATTGGATTTTGATGAAGGTTACATAGAGAAAATCTCACAACACTCATGGAGTGATTTTACAATGAAGTACAGAGATGAGTTCTTCCTACACTCACAAGAGTGGATATATTTTTAAGCACTTCAGAACTGATAAAAGAAATCTCTTATAACACTCACTTGAGTGAATATAGAATGTTTACATTGAGGATGATTTCTGTTGAGATGAAGATGGCGATCCTCTCATTTTTCATCAAGTGTAGCAGAAGTAGTAGCTCCAGCAACTCTCTCATCTTCATCTTCAATGACTTCTGTATTTATGGTTTTCAAGCATTTAGGATCCGTTAGAGACATCTCCTCAGATGTTGGCTTCAAGCAGAACTTCATTAATTGCAATAGAGTCGTTCTAGGCAGTCATTAATGCAATAGAGTCGTTCTGGGCAGTCGTTAATGCAATAGAGTCGTTGGTTGTACTCTAACATGAAGGATCATGGCTTTACTCATCGTGCTATAGCCATATCAAAGTTGTGTAGAAAGCTTTTTGTACTTTACTGAGTACACCTCCCTTTTTGTGTAAGGACCAGAGGTACTAGGGAATAAAGCACGTCGGAAGCATTCTTTAACTGGTCTTTGGTTCTGATTATCCAAGGTTGCTTGAGAGAGTAGCTTCCGACTTTTCTTGATAATCGTGAAACTGAGTAGGAGAGAAGGCTTCAAGTCTCTTTCTGGTTCTTGAACTAAGATTCTGATAATCCTTAAAGAATTCGCGTTCATAAGATAAGTGTTTCCATCTTGAAAATAATCACGTCTATCTAGTCATTTGAGTTTTCATTCGGGCTAGTAGACGAGCTCCATATTAAGGACTCAGCAAGTCCAAAGACTAGTGGACAAGCGCTTCTTTCACCTTTAGTGGACGAGCACTTCTGTTACTCTAGTGGACGAGAGCTTGTCACCTTTAGTGGACGAGAGCCTTTGTTACTTTAGTGGACGAGAGCCTCTGTTACTTTGGTGGACGAGAGCCTTTGTTACTTTACTGGACGAGAGTCTCAGTTATTCTGGTGGACGAGAGTCTTTTGCCACGTCATTGGACGGATACATTCTGACCTTAATGGACGAGCTCCATATGCCACGTCATTGGACGAGCCATTCTGACCTTAATGGACGAGCTCCAATTGCCACGTCATTGGACGAGCCATAACCTTAGTGGACGAGCTATCTGATACTTTGATGGACGTGCGGTTCTGATAATTTATTGGACGCGCTGTTATGATACTTTATTGGAGGCGTTATTCTGAATGCCACGTAGGTAGGCGCTGGCTTTCAACACTTTGGTGGACGCAAGTTTGTTTCTCTTGCATTTTGGACGTGCGCTTCAATCACTACAGTGCTGGACGTTTGTTTCAATCACTTGCGATGGACGTGAGCTTCAATCACTACAGTGTTGGACGTGCGTTTCAATCACTTGCGTTGGACGGATGATTCTCTTATTTAATCTGCACACTCGATAGATAGGTTAGCAACCAATATGAAGGTTAATTAAATCATTAACCAATGTTTAGTTTTCATCAAAACTTAGGGAAATGCACATCTGACATTTTAGAGACTTAACAGGGATTTTACAAGGAAAGGGAGATGCAAAAGAAAATAGTTTTAAAATTAGGGATTATTTCACAACAATATAAATATATAAAAAGAAATTAATTTTCAGATTAGAGATTTTACACCAATTAGTCAAGATACTAAATAATAAAAATAAATCATTTCATATTAAGGATTTCACAAATAGCAAAGTCTAACATAATATTATTTTGTGATTAGAGATTTCACCACAAAAACAAATATAAAAGAAAATAGTTTCGACATTAAGAATTCTTGGTACATTTGATTAAAAATGGGAAAACCACCTCTAATAAAAAGTATGGCAGAGATGCACCTCTTAATTCATTTAGATGATGTTAAAATTAAGGATTTTAAAATAATAAAAAAGTAAATTTGCAACAAGAGATTTGACTGCGATTGAAATATAGATGAAAAATGTTTTGAAGTTAGCGACTTCACAACAATAGGTTGATAGTTGAGTATAAAAGGATATGATTTTGATATTGAAGAATTCACAGATAGGGAAGTATAGCATAATGTTGTTTTGATATTAGGGGTTTCACATCAAAAAGTTTAGAAGAAAATAGTTTTGGAATTAGACAATCTTGATACATGTGATAAATAGAGAAAACTAACCCTAATAAAAGGGGATCTCATGGAATCATCCAGAAGCAAAAGGCGACTAGGCACAAGGGCTTCTCAAACCTCAAGATCACCAGAATTGGAAAAAGCTTCGCTCTCTGCAATATAATTTGCAAAGTTATTAACTAGTTTCTCTCAAAGTGTGGCAAAGATGCACCTCCCAATTCAAATGAGCAATGTTAAATTAGGGATTTCACACCAATACAAATGTATAGAAGAAAATGAGTTCTGAGTTAAAGATTTCTCAAGATCCACTTGCAGAAGAAATTGATTTTAAGAATAGAGATTTCACAACAATATATCGATTGTGAAATATAAAAGGAGATGATCTTGATACCGAGGATTTCACGATGATAACTAAGTATAGAAGAAAATTGTTTTAAGGTTATGGATTTCACAACAAATACAAGTGCAAAAGAAAATTGTTTTGAAATTAGAATTTTTCGGTACATATGATTAAAGAGAGAGATAAACTAACCCTAATAAAAGAGGACTATCACGGAGTCATCCAGAAGCAAATCATCAGACCAAGCACATGGGTCTCCTTTGCCTCAAGATTTGCTGCACTAGAAGCTCCATTCCTTATAAGATAGTTTGTAAAGTTATTGGCTTCTCTCGAAGTGCGGCAAAGATGCAGCTCTCGAAAACATGGTTTTGAGATTTAGGGTTTCACAACAATGCCAGAATAAATAAGAAGTGAAAATGAAAAAAAAAAACAAATTACGGAATGTTCTAGAGCATGAGCTTATATAATTTTTTTTAATTATTATAATAAAATTATCAGACATAAATAATATTTTATCTCTAGTTACATCTTACGTTTTCTCTTCCCACTTAAAGGCTCAGAAGAGCATAAACGGTCGCATTTAATGGTCAAGGCATCTTAAAGGCTTTAATTAGGTTTGCAGTGACATATACATATATATACTATTAGGAGAATTGGTGTTAGTGAAAATTCAACATAAGTCTTCCAAAGCAGTGGCGGATCCAGGACCCTGAGTCAGTGGGGGTAATCTATTTGTTTTTTAAAAAAATTATTAATAATTGTTGCTCATTTGATGATAGTTTTATCTTTTTAAAAAAATATACCATTGAAGATTGCTGTTTATTTGATGGTAATTTCCTCTTCAAAAATCTTTCCATTATATCCTGCAATTAAAAAAGAGTTTAATTTCTATACTTTTTTAGTGAAAAAGATTTTAACAATGACATATAATTATATCTTGACAAATCAACATTATTTTTATTTCTATTTCTTAGTTATTAAAATAAAAACACACGTGTTACACATGTCAAAATGGTACGTAAGTATAGAATTTTTTACATTGATAGTATATAACGATTTAATCCATTAAAAAACAAATTTAATACATTTAATTTTATGTTTAGGCAATTAGTTCAGTGAAACAACATAGTTAGCACAAAATACTCAAATTTGGGCATATCAAAACCCTAACCTATAAATATTTGCAATTAATCATCTTCAAGAGAAAGAAAGAAAGGATCGAAGAAAGAAGGCAGTGGCATAAGTACAATTATTCCAAATATGGGGTGCACAATAAAATACATAAGGTATTAAAAACAAATTTAAGAAAGTGAGGGGGTGCACTTGCCCACACTAGGGGCGACGTGCGTCTGCCCTTGCTTCCAAGGGAAGTAGTTGTTAGGAATTCAATGATGAGTTCCAAGTATATATGTAGATTAAGAAAAGAAAGGACAAGATGAAGACCCATATGGTTGGACCCGTAAACTTATTGTATTAAGGTTTTAGGTTAAGACATGATGTCCAGCTCATTATTGTTGTTCTAGTTTAAGCCCTTTTTAGATCACTATATGTTACTGAACGAAGTATAAAAGCCCTTGTTGACTTAAGCATCAGAGTGTCTTTATAGGTACCCCATTCGGTTCACATCACAAAGGAGAAGAAGGAGGAGGAGAATCCATCACCAGCATTCAACATTGGGCCAAATCCATACAAGTCCAATTCTTAGAAGAACTATTTGGGTTCTGGGCTCCCCCGGAAACACTATAGTATTTGAAAAACCTTCTTTCTAACAAATGATATCAACACTCTTGGTTTCATTTGGATGATTATCTTTATATTGGTTATTAATTTTTTTCACCAATAGATTCTTATATCTGTGCGATGTATGGACTTTATAATCTAATTTGTGTATTATGTAAATATAAATGAGATAAAATAATGAAATTTGAAATAATTATAAATTTAAATTATAAAAGTTTTGAAATTATATTAGTTAATTAAAAAACAACAACAAAAGAATGATTGCTTTACTTTTATTTGTTAAGATGATAGTCTTTATTAATATTACATTAACCATGCATTAATAGAGTTGAACGACATTAATTAGTTAGTAGGGTCTTATTCAAAAAATCCAAAAGTACATGGACCTCTTCCAAAACTTTCAAGAAATAAGTATACATAAAAGATAAGTACTTTTTTGGTACAAAAGTATAAGTACTTTTGAAATAATTTAATATATAATTAATTCGGACTATGAATTTTTCGATATATTAAGTATATTATTTACAAAGATTTAATAAATTATAATTCAAAAATATAGACAAATAAGTAAACAATTAATTAAAACACTTATAAAAAAATTGCTACTTAAAAATATTATGCTGATTATTATATATCAAGTGAAGAGTTCAAATAATAACAATATTACAATAATTAAGTTTTCTTAATGTACCAATTAGTGACGTTTCTTGCTTATATTTTTTATTTCAGTGTTATTTTTAATAGTGAGTTTTTACTTCGTTTTTAATCATTATTTTTATATTCACACTCAATTTTGTCTCTGATTATTTCATTATTAATTCAAATAATGATTTTTATAATCACATTCTTTTTTTAATTTTGTTATTATTTCAACAGGTGAATTTTGTAGTTGAAATTCATCTCTTATTATTTTATTTGTTTGTTCAAAAGGCAACTTTTTTGTTAGGTTTTTTTTTCTCTATATTTTCTTACTATTTTTTAAATAGTACCTTTTTTTTATTTAGTTTCATCTCTTATTATTACATATATAAATTATTTTAAATAATGGCTTCTATGCATAGTTTTACCTTTTATTATTTTATTATCATTTTAATTTAAACATTCAATTTTTTGATAAATTTATTTTTTTATTTTATTATAATTTCAAACATTAACTTTTCTCACTTTATTACACGACATATTATTTGATTATTATTACTTCAAAGTTTTTTATTTTTCTTAATTAATATTATATTAATTGGAAAAATTTTCTTAAGTATTTATATTATTATTTTAAATAATGTCTTTGTCCACTAAGTTTAAATTTTATTTTATAATTTCAGATAATATATTTTTCACTCGGTATGTTTTATTATAAAGCATGAATTTTGTAGCACTATTATTATTATTATTATTATTATTATTATTATTATTATTATTATTATTATTATTATTATTATTATTATCTCCTACACTAAATTCATCTATCATTATTTTATTATTCTTGTAAACAATGACTTTTATTCTTTTATCACAAAATTTTATTTTTTAATATTTTATTATTTTGTATAATAAATTGAGTTTAATTTCTATGTACTGACAGTGTAAAGATTTTTACACTGACAACCAATCAGAAATCATGAAATTGATGGCTTTTAAGGTAAATAGGATAAGAATTAAAGATTTGTAATGATGTGTCCATTTCTAATTAGTTGACAGTGTAAAAAAATTTAATACTGGCAATATATATCAATTAAATCCTAATAAAATTTCCCTGCCCTTATATAGTAAACTTTCCCACTCAAATTCATCTCTTATCATTCTATTATATTATGCTAAATAAGGATTTTTTTTTCAACGTTTTATTATCTATTAATTTATAATTATTTTAAATAGTGTTTTTTCTCAACATGCGTGTATCACTATTTTCCTCCTCACTTATATTTTTGTTATTAATTTTTTTTTTCAAACACCAAATTTTCTCCCTCGGTGGTGTGCTATTTATTTTATAATTATTTAAAAAATACTTTTGTAATTTGTGTTTTTATTATTATCTTAAATAGTTTGTTATCAATTGTAATATTTAATTATTGAATTCTTATTTTAAATAACATTTTTTTATATGCAAATGCTAACCAATGCCCCTTGGAAACAAAGATATAAATTATGTATTCGGAAGTAATATATTCAATTTATTAAAAGTTTAAAAGTTACAATTCTCAATATAAAATTTCTATTTTTTGATTCCTTAACCAATGTCATTATGACATTTGTTAGCAAAACTCCTTTTATATTTAGTTTTACCTTTAATTATTTTATTATCATTTCAAAAAATGAATTTTTCTATTGAATATCATATTATTTTATCATTGTTTCAACACTAGTTTTGTCTTTAATTGTTTTGTTGTTATCATGGTAATTTGTGATTTTTCAAACATGTAGTTTCATCTTTAATTATTTATAGTAAATCGTGAATATATTGATGAAAAACGTATGGAAAATGAATAATAGTGAGGGTCGGTGAACACTGTAATGAATAGTGAAGATTGAGTGGAAACGTAGCAAAAAGAATGAAGGGTGAAATGAATTGAATAGTTATTAAAAAAAAAGAACGGAATATAAAAATATAAAAATAAAGAATCAAATTAATGGAAACACGGTTACAAATATATTAAGATTCACTCCATACCCCTCTTGAAGCAGGAAATGAATGGATAAAGTGTGAGCACACATCGAAATTATTTTATACTTCTGTTTGCAAAAACCATCATCCACAATGAATTTTGACTCACTTCCAATTTCATTGTAGGAGATAAAACCTACTAGTATATCAACAACTATTAGGTATTTTCCCCTAGCCTCTTCTGTTCGGTTTCACTTTTTTCCCAAAAAATAAAATCCACCATTGAATTAAAAACCATGACTTAAGTGCAGTTTTCTTATTGTGTAGGATATTTTCCTTACTATTTAATTTTCACAAAATTTGATAATGACTTGAAAGGCAAATTCAACTAAAATTTTTATCTGCGAATCTACCCTTTGATGATTAATTTACTGAAGAGATATAATAGTCAAACAAAAGTATGAAATTAAACCAGAGCAACAGCAACAACATTACAAGAATAAAGAAGTCATATTGAACAATCAAAAACTCTTAGCAATACTCCTTACTCCAGCTACAAGGCAAAATTCATTCTCATGGAATAACTCCAAAATGAAAAGTGAAACACAAAATCTAATAAGCATCTTGCAACTCAGTGAGATATCATATGCTGCAGCACAACATTATAGGCTTCGTGTTCCTCCCAGAAATCCTGCAAGAAGCCAATAGTTAAACAATGATAGAGCAAGGCAAGACACCATAACATACAATTCCATTTCTATACAAAATCATACCTTGACAACCACACAGGAGCAACCAGTTACCTTCCTTGCTTTTCCTTCTGAATCAATCTTGCACAACTGCAAGGAGAAGGCATGGCAGAGTTAATACAATAAAACAATGTAAGATGATCATCCAAAGAAAAATTTGGGCATATGAATAAAGATAATCAACATTATTCAATGTTTGACCAACCATATTTGAGATTAAAAATACATTCCAAGAAGAATGAAAGTAATATGGTTGAGTCAATGATACTTACGCCAGCCCACTCTCCGAGGGTCTTGGAACTTGGAACAGTCAGCAGGCTAACATTGTGCTCTGCACAAAGGGCCTTGACAAGTTTAACATAGTCAGGCTGGTCACAATCTTCTGCTAGAACACAGAGCTGTGCCGTGTGCTTCTCAATCACTTTGGCAGCTTCATGAAGGCCTCGTGCAAGACCATCATATGCCAGTGATTTTCTGAGAACTAGCTGTAAGGCAGTCATGATGTCCATTGGCTCACCAGGAACTCAAGCAGCTGGCTCTGCTGCAACAACAGCTTCTTCACTGCAGACGTAAAATATCATGAACAGAGGAAACAAAAGAATTGCTACTTTGTCAAGGATTTGCTATTCAAGACAGAAACAGACCAGAACACACAAACAAGAATGACGACAGCTTTTACCGACATCCTATAAGAGAATCATTTTCATTCATTAACAAGTATATATTATACATTTTCAATTCCAAATCTTAAACCAACTAACTGATAAACTGACAGGAATATGGTGCCCCCTGATTCCATATATCAAAAGCAACAATAACTATAGCTACCTGCCCCTATTCACATTGTAATTTGTAATTTAAACAAAATATCCTATCTACCAAAATCTGCACCATAAAGATCAGAGCTCCAAATGACAGCATAGTATAAAGAATCATTTTGTTAAAAATACATTATCCCAATGAAGCGAGTCCCTTAACCATGCAGAACAAAAGCAGGCCAGCACAGAAGTGATCTGTGTCACTCAAAAAATACCTGTCTTACCAACAAATGTGAATGAAACAAAGCCTTTTACTGCAAATAGTTGACATCATTATATATATGAAACCACGTTTAAAAATGGGTGTGAAACAAACCCTTCTGCAGTAAATAGTTTTGGACTCCATAATATACCAAACCATGCTAAAGGAGTGTGAGGGCTCGACCAGTCTGGTAGGTTCTTTTGATTAAATATGAAACAAAACAAAACAAAAAAACTAAACAGATAATTCATATGGTAAAGTAATGAGCTCTGGACCCACCTCTTGGTACTAGTAAACATTGCACAATATACTGCATTATGGCAGTAACTAGTAACCTTCCAATATCCTATGCAAAATTCAAGCAACTTGTGCTTTTTCCTTTTCAAGGTCATCAGTCTTCGCTTTGATCTTTTTGAAGTCTGAACCAGTCTTCATTCTTTTGGATTTAGGCTTCCCAGCAGTGTCTTGCCCATTAACCGTTGTAGGTGGATCATCCATGGATTTATCAGCCAAACCAGAACTGTCAAGTGCAGCAGAAGTATCCACAGATTTGACAGCAGATTTTGCAGATTCAAATTTGGATATCCTGAAAGAAGTTCTACCCCTGTTGATCCATTACAATTTTTCAATAAGTATCCCAATAAAACACTCGTTGAACCCAAATATTTTGCCTAGCATGCAGACTAACCTGGATCGAAATTTGGTTTTTGAATTGTTAGCTACTGTTGGCTAGTCAAAGATGAGAGAGAGAGAGAAAAACAGAGAGAGGCTTAGAGATCCTAACAAAAGTCATTTTAGGAATGATCAAAGGGAACATTACAACTACTACAAAGGATCAACTTCCTTCTTCTTTACAAACTTCCCCGATAGTCATGGCCAAGAAGAAATGTGGAAGGTGTTCCTCAGGTGGGGTAGGGTCATTGATGTCTTCATCCCATCTAAAAAAGACAAATTCGGGAAAAGGTTCGGGTTCGTGAGGTTCCTTGATGTCCAACAACCAAAAGTTCTGGAAGATAAATTAGATTCACTGTGGATTGGGTCCTACAAGCTAAGGGTCAATATCCCAGCTTTTGTCAGAGGAGATGCCCAGAACAAGGTACACACCATTCAGAAAGCCAATGGAGTCAGAAGCGTGGGTGGTACAAAGGTAGCTGGGTGGAGTTACGCCGATGCGACGGGAGGGGGAGGAAAACAGAGCCCTTTAAGAGGAAACACAGTAGCAACCACGAATCAGTTCATTAAGAGGGCTACAAACAGAACAAATAGATGGAGCGGTCTGGAATTCGAAGTGTCCCAAGAAGAAATGGCTTAGCTAAAGGGATCGCTATGTGGGAAAGCTCTCGGACCAGAAGGGATCCAAACTTTGAAACAGAGATTTGAGCTTGAAGAACTCCTTTCGGTTTCCCCTAATTCCAATGGGGGGAATCTGGTTTTGATTAAAGCCCTCCAAGGGGAGATGTTAGAAGAGAAGGTGATGCGGTAATGATAAACAGCTTCTCACGCTGGTTCTTGGAGGTCGACCACGGGACCCGAAATGGTTGCAAGAGAGAGATCTGTGTGGGTCAAAATCTCGGGGTGCCTGTTTCACTTCTTTGAACGAGAATTTCTTGATCAACGGCTCTTCTCGTGGGATCATTCATTACGATAGATGATTCAACGAGAGATAAAGTTAGGCTTGATTATGGGAGGGTTCTCGTTAAAACTGCTAGCCCGGACCCAATAGACAAAATTGTTGAAGTAAAGATCAACGATGTTACATTTCTCTATACGTATTAGGGAGGAGGTTTTTTGTGACAACACTTCAAGATATCTCACGGACTGGAAATACCAGAATCCGGATCTTCTTTCTTCTGATGAAGAGGACTCCATGGCCAACAGCATTTTGGCCGTGCCGGAATCGAATCTGAATGACGAAGTTGGGATGGAGGATGTTCAATCTGATTCTTTGTCGAATTTTCAAATTCTAACTTTGGCGTAAACGCCACTTTCGAGGATGGAGGTAGGGCACTAGGTGTAAGGGAGCGGGGAGTAGGGTGGCTGAGGAGTACGATCAACCCGCAAAACCCTTCCCAACGTTTGTACGGCAAGGTTGTGTGGGGAAGATTACATAAGCAACTCACTTTCGGTGGACCAAAGGGCGGTGTTATAAGTGTTAGCCCAACACAAGAAATGGAGGACTTGGGCCATGGTAGCATCAGGCCCAATCTGCCAGGGAAAACACCAGTGGGTTGCGCAGGGCCTCAACATGAAACTGAAATGTTTAATCAGGGCAGGGGAGAAT
This sequence comes from Sophora flavescens, assembly GCA_030762895.1. Classification (NCBI taxonomy): domain Eukaryota; kingdom Viridiplantae; phylum Streptophyta; class Magnoliopsida; order Fabales; family Fabaceae; genus Sophora; species Sophora flavescens. Next base: position 5,489,473 of record CM061070.1, read on the forward strand.
ACTCGAAGGGGGTAGCTACTGTTTCATAAGAGAAGGAGGGGCCAATCGGGCCTGAGTTTGGGATTCTGGTTAATGGGCTGGAGGAAATACACCTCTCCATGGGGTCGACGGGGGATCTCGCGGGTGTTAAGGAGGGTTTAGTGGAGGAAGGAATTGGGACCGGAAGTGGGGAAACGGAAGATTTCAACCGAGTAGGAAAAAGTCTGTTCGTAAAGTCCATGGCCAGGCGTCGGGAAGGAAACCGAAGCTATGTCAACTTCCAAGGTGTACTTGTCGAAGACATAAAAACTTGCTCAACATTCCCTCGAGCATCGGGAATTCGGAGACGTGGGTGAGAAACTTCGATTTTGATACAAACACTAATTTGGAAACAATAAGAAGGAGGGTTATCAGGCTGGAAAAAAACCAATGTATCGGGAAAATAAAAAGAGACAATCACGGAGAGTGCCCCAATGTCGCCTTCACATATTCGGTCCTCAAACCGCGCGACGATTAGAGCAGAGGCCTACAAGGATGCTAATGATGTTTGGGAAATGGCTAAAAGATTGGGGCTGCAAGCAAACGAAATGAGGAGGCAATAATTGATCAAGCTCGGTAGAGATGGAAATCAGAGATAGGGCAAAAAGTAGGGAGGGAAGGGGAAGTAGGATTATTGAAGGGGTTCTCAACGTGTCGTAATGCGGATTGCCTCATACAATATAAGAGGTTTGGGGGGGAGAGTCAAGAAGAAGGAAATAAGAAATCTGATCATCAAGGAGAAAGTTGATTTCATCTGCATACAAGAAACCAAATTGGAGGCTATTGACAATTACTTGTGTCAATCTTTGTGGGGCGGTTCGGATATGAATTGGTGCTACAAGAGTTCCTCTGGAAACTCAGGAGGTATGTTATGTTTATGGAATTCAGGAGTGTTTGCGCTAGAAGAAACGTATGTTGGTGATGGTTTCTTGGGGGTAAAAGGATGCTGGGGAGACAACACTGATCACTGCTTCATCTTTAATATTTATTCTCCATGTTCAATATCTGGAAAGAGAGCCTTGTGGGAGGGGTTACGCGAATTGAGGTCCGACAACTTGGGGTCACCTTGGTGTCTAGCTGGGGATTTTAATGCGGTCAGAAGTGTATCTGAAAGAAGAGGCTCGGCTGTCCATATTGCTCTTCTTTGTGATGGCTGAATTCGATGATTTCATAGAAGATTTGGGATTAAATGACTTACCTCTAGTCGGCAGGAAATTTACTTGGCAAAGGATGGATGGAAGCTCAATGAGCGGAAATGATGATTTTTGTTATCGGATGAATGGCTAGGTAGGTGGTCGGATCTATCACAATGGGGGCTAGCGAGGTCGGTGTCTGACCATTGCCCAATTATTTTGAAGTCCACTGTAAAAAATTGGGGACCAAAACCGTTTAGGGTGCTGAATTGCTGGGCGGATAACAAGGATTTTGATTTGTTGGTAAAAGGAAAATGGGGAGAATTAACCTTGACTGGTTGGGGCTCCTACGTGCTTAAAGAAAAACTGAAAAAATTGAAGCTGGCTTTGAAGGATTGGAATAAAGGAACGTTTGGGAATGTGGAGGACAGAATCAAGGGAGTGGTGGAGGAAATTAAAGTATTAGACGATAAAGGAGAGGCAGGTCTTTTATCCGATAGTGAAGTACTGGTAAGAAGGGGTTTGTTTGAAAATTTTTGGAATTTATCCAGAATGAGAGACTCTATTATGTTTTAGAAATCAAGAATGAAATGGTTACAATTAGGCGACTCAAACTCAGCATTTTTTCATGCTTGTGTAAACAAAAGAAGAAAACAAAATGAAATTCTTGGGATTTGGCAGCAGGGAGTATGGGTTGATGAACCTTTGGAGCTGAAAGAAGCCATTTCCAATCATTTCGAATGCCTCTTCAAACAAGACAACATAGCAAGGCTGAATTTGGATGGCATTGGCTTCAAGCAAATTTCCTCCACCCAAAGCAAGATGTTAACAGAGAAGTTCACAAGGTTTGAGATTAAGAATGCAGTGTGGGAATGCGATGGGAACAAGTGCCCGGGGCCGGACGGGTACAATTTTTCATTCATAAAGAGATTTTGGGATATTATTGGTGATGACATATACAACATGATCGAGGATTTCCACTTAAATGAGAGGCTAGCTAGAGGGTGTAATGCTTCGTTCTTGGCTCTAATTCCTAAGAAGGATAATCCAGTGGGGTTGAATGAATATAGGCCAATTTCACTAGTTGGTTGCATTTATAAGATTGTGGCCAAGCTACTTGCGATTAGACTAATAAGGGTCATGGACTCGATAATATCAGAAAACCAGACGGCGTTTTTGAAAGGGGAGAAACATCCTAGATGGAGTGGTGGCGAGAAACGAATTAATAGACTATGCCAAGAAAAAAAAGAAAGCCGTGTTTGCTATTTAAAGTGGATTTCGAGAAAGCGTACGATTCGATCAACTGGGAGTTTCTGGATTACATGCTAACTAGAATGGGGTTTCCAAACAAGTGGAGATCATGGATTCGGGTGTGCTTACAGTCGGCTTCAGTTTCGGTTTTGGTGAATGGAAGCCCAACAAAGGAATTCCCTATGACAAAGGGGATTCGTCAAGGAGACCCAATGGCTCCTTTTTTGTTCCTTATAATTGCAGAAGGACTTGCAGGGCTAATTCGAAGCGCGGTGGAGAAACGCGTACTTTCTCAATTTGTCATTGAAGGGAGGGAGCATAGAATCGGTGTCTCACATATACAATACGCTGATGACACAATTTTGGTGGCAAATCTGACAATTTCCAATGTGCGAGCTATTAAAGGAATTCTAAGAGCTTTTTAATTAGCAGATTGGCCGAGAGGTTAATTTCCATAAAGAGTGGGTGATAGGAATCTTGGCAAATGGAGGCATCATTGATCAGGCAACACAAATCCTTAACTGCAAAGTAGGTGAGCTTCCTTTTAAATTCCTTGGAATCTTGGTGGGAGCTAACCAAGGGAGACTCTCAACATGGGAGCCTCTCATTAATTCAATTCAAAAGCGACTACTAGGTTGGAGGAACAAATTCCTATCCTTTGGTGGTAGAGTGATCTTGTTAAACGCCGTCCTCTCCGCCCTCCCAGTCTACTATCTATCAATGTATAAAGCACCCAAGAAGGTCCTGAACAAAATCATTCAGTTGCAGAGAAGATTCCTGTGGGGTGGGAGTGAGGAATGTAGGAAAATATGTTGGGTAAAATGGGAAGTGGTGTGTAGGTCTAGAGAGGATGGGGGTTTAGGAATTAGGAACATCAAAGCTTTCAATTTGTCATTACTTGGGAAGTGGAGATGGAGGTATTTCAAAGAAAGAGAGTCCATATGGTCAAGCATCCTTAGAGTGAGGTATGGGGATCCGTCCAGTTGGAGAAGTCAGTGGTGTGAAAAAACAATTGAGGGGGGTGAGGCTTCTTTGTGGTGGAGTGACTTGGGTAAGTTAGAAGGAGTAGATTCACAAAATGAGGGTTGGTTAACTAATGGCATTTCGAGGGTGGTAGGGTGTGGGAAGAGCATCTCCTTTTGGAACGAAAAATGGGTAGGTATGGATGCTTTGTCTAACACTTTTCGCAGGTTATATAACATCTCAACGATGAAGGAGGCAAAGATAGATCAAATGGGCACATGGTGGAATGGAACGTGGTGCTGGAAGCTCCTTTGGAGGAGACAGTTATTTGTTTGGGAGGAAGAAATGTTGGGTGACATGATGGCAATGCTAAATGCTTCAAGCTTAAAGGAAAATGTGGAAGATAGCTGGTGCTGGCTGGGAAATTCTACTCTCCCGTTTGCAGTTAAATCAGCATACAAGCTTATAACTTCAGGTGAGGGAGGAACCGAAGGTGATTTATACAAGTTCTTATGGGAGAAGGGCGTTCCACTTAAAATTGGAGCTTTTTGTTGGAGAGCAATCCAAGAAAGAATTCCTACTGGGGACAATCTTCTCAAAAGAGGTGTTTCAATAGGTCCTAATTCCTCTTTGTGCAGTTTTTGCTGTTCAGAAAAAAGAAAGCACAGCGCCATCTCTTCTGTTTTGCAAATTCTCATACTTGGTGTGGATGTTAGTGTATAAGCTGGTTAGGCATTGACACGGTTTTGATAGGGGATTTAAAGAATTTGCTTCTACAAAGAAGTGGACTATCCTATGCAAGAGGAAACACAAAAGTGTGGAGAATGATTTGGTTTGCTACAATTTGGTCGCTTTGGCTACATCGAAACGAAATCATTTACAAACAGTCTGTTTTGAATTTGGATAAGGTACTAGATCTCATAAAAGTGAGGGTATGGAGCTGGTATAAAGCATCGACAAAGAGGGGTGGTTTTTCTTTCACTGACTGGTGTCTTAACCCGGTGTCTTGCATCGATTCGGGCAGGTATTTGTGCAGCTAAGGGGGCGTTCATCATCTTGGCTAAGGCTTAGTTTTTCTACCTGGCTATGGTTCTTTTATCATATCCTCTAAAAACTGGGCTTCTTTGTCTCTATTTTAGTTGTGGGGTTTGGAGTGGCCAGGCATTTTGGCATGTAACTAAACTTTAGATCTATGTATTTGGGTTTAGAGTACCCCTTGTACTCTCTTTAATATATTTTGGCTTATCAAAAAAAAAAAACCTGGATCGAAATTTGATATTTTCACCCTTGGCTGATTCCAACTCAGATTCTTCTTTGCTTTTTTGTGCTCCACACATTATGAATGCCTCGACAGTACAAGCTTAATAAATCTGATAAGGATTAATAGCAAAAAACAAAATAAATGTCAAAGGACTCAAGCCAATTTTATCATACCGGTTATCCTTTTACAAATTAATGCTTATTCTTTAAGGCTACTGGCCTACTGTATAGACGCTTGATAAAGGCCCAAGGATGCATCAAGGCTTGCTTTTGGTTCTTAAGAGTAGAAAATAGTATAATCACAGTAATATTAGGCACATGGTTGTCAGAATCGCGAGTCAACTCGTAGACTCGGACGATTCCACGTTTCTACATGTGGAAAACGGGTGAACTCGTGGTCAGACTCGTTTTTCGGGTAGAATCACCGTGACTCGGATGGACTCGGTCAGACTCGTGCAGAATCGTATAGAATCGCGATTCTGCAGCGAGTTGGGCGAGTCTGAATGAAAGTCCCAAAACGGTGTGTTTTTATAACATTTTAGGTTAACACATTTGTCCCTCGTCTCTCTGCTTCATTCTCGGTCTCGACCCCAAATCCCTTCTTCGTTCACATCCTCCATCGCGCCTCATCCCTGCCGCGCCTCATCTCCTCCATCGCGCCTCATCCCTGCCGCGCCTCGTCTCCTCCATCGCGCCTCCTCTCGCGCGCCTCATCTCCTCCATTGCACCTTTCTCCCGCCGCACCTCGCTCTCGACCGCTTGAATCGGAACCAAAAGTTCACAACCTGCGTGAAAAAAACTACACAGCAACACAGAAGCAATGTCTCAAGCCGAAAACAACACAAGAAAGAACCGGGAGTTCTAGAGGCGGGGTAGGAAAAATTTACCTGGTAATAGGATCGACCCGGGTGGAAACATGGGCTTGATGTTATGGGTAATGGAAAAAAAGTGAAATGCAATTATTGTTCAAAGATTGTTAGTGGAGGAGTTTTCGATTCAAGCATCATCTTCTTTGGAAGTGGAGAAGATTCTCGAACCATGTGCTACGGTGCGAGATGAAGTTAAACATGTGTTTATGAGAATTGTGGCTAAGGCTAAAGAGGCATCAAAAAAAAAAGAAGAATACTTGGTGCTGATGAAGATGCTTGAGGAGGTTGCGTGAGCTAGCTCTCAACAAAAAGGCTTTTCCTTTGCAAAAGGGAAAGCAAAAGTCAGCGGTCCAGTTCAAGCAACAATTAATCAAATGATGAGAAAGGGATTTAAAGAGGAAGTTGATGATCAGGTAGCCAAGTATTTTTATACAAGTGCAATTCCTTTCAATACTATAAAAAATGTGGAGTTTGCAAAGATGTGTGAGAAGATTGGGAGATTTGGGATTGGCTACAAACCTCCTTCTTACCATGATATCAGAGGAAAGCTTTTGAAAAAAGCTGTGGCTCAAACAGATGACATGCTTCAAGAGTTTAAGGAGGAGTGGAAGAGAACCGGTTGCACAATCATGTCTGATGGGTGGACAGACAAGAAGAGGCGTTCCATTTGTAACTTCTTGGTGAACAGTCCTAAGGGGACAAAGTGAGTCAGTATTCATTGGACACTTCGACATCTCAAAAACAACTGAAAAAGTGTTTAAGATGTTGGATGATGTTGTAGAAGAAGTTGGAGAGGAAAATGTGGTCCAAGTTGTCACCGAGCAATGCTGCAAATTTCAAGGCAGCGGTGAAATGTTGATGCTAAAGCGACCCAACTTGTATTGGACTCCATGTGCCGCCCATTGCATTGACTTGATGTTGGAGGATTTTGAGAAACATCTGAAGGTGCATCAAGTTACAATATATAAGGGGAGAAAGATATGCACCTACATATATTGTAGGACACAACTCATTAGCTTGGTGAAGAAGTTTACTAAAGGGAGGGACTTGATTAGGCCTAGGCAAGACTAGATTTGCCACTGCTTATTTGACCTTAGCTTGTCTTAATGAGCATAAGGCATCATTGTTGAGCATGTTTAGCTCAGAAGATTGGACTTCAAGCAAGTTTGCCAAAACTGCTGAGGGAAGAAAGGTGGAAGACATGATTTGTGATACTCGGTTTTGGAAGAATATAATTGTATGCCTCAAGGCAGCTGCCCCTCTCATTATAGTCCTTCGTTTGGTGGATTCTGATGAAAAACCCGCCATGGGTTTTATATATGAAGGGATGGATTGTGCCAAAGAGCAGATTAAAAGAAACTTCAATGATGTTAAAAAATGGTAAACTTTCCTAACCTTATCTCATTTGAAAATTAATTAGCTTATTTATATTGTGTTACTAATATAGGATATTTGGAATTTGTAGCTATGACAGTGTTATCGATGGCGGATGGCGGCCGGCCAAAAATCCGCCATACATCATAGCGGATGGCGATGCGGCCATATGGCGGATGTCATGGCGGACAAAAAAAAATTATATATATATATACATATACATAACAAAAATTACAGAAATAAATATTAAATCCAAAACACTATCAACATAAGTAAAGAACCATAAACTAAATTGATAGAAAATGTCATATAAGTCTCATAATTCAAATAAAAAATGTCATAAACCATCAAGTTCAAGACTTCATAATTCAAAATAACAACAAAATGATAAAAACAACATGACAAACACAAAGTAAATGGCTATTCCTCTTCCTCAACCCCAACATAATCAATTTCTTGGTTATCTAATGGGGCATATCCCTCTTCCTCTTCTCCATCAGATTTCTCAAAAACAAGTAACTCTTGTTCATCTTCAGATGCCTCAGAATCATCCTCAAATTCTGATTCTTCACTTGGATCAATTGCTATCTCTTTCCCCTTGCCCTTACTCCCCTTAGAGGTTGAAGTAGCACCTGGACCTTTGTTAGAAGCTTTGGCAGCAGTTGCAACACTTGATGCTCCTTTTCTTTTCCTTGTTTTCTGCCTAGTAAGTGTTGTAGGCTCTCCAACCCCCGAAGCCTCATAAACAGTTTCCCAATTTAGTGTGTCATCATCATCAAAAACCAACTCATTCCCAGCATCATCATTATTATCATCCATCTCTCCAACTAACCACTCATTACACTCATCAATGTCATTGAGTGTAATTGGGTCGATTTCATCTTTAATACTATGTCTATGATGGAGTTGTTGGTTATATTTGACATAAACCAAATCATGCAACTTCTTATGGTCAAGCCTATTTCTCTTTTTTGAGTGAATCAAACATAAATATAATTGAAGTGTTAATACTTAATTAGGCTTGACCACACTTATAAAATAAACTCAAGATACTTACTTGCTCGAATACACTCCAATTGCGCTCACATCCGGATGCGCTACATGTCAAGCTCAAAATCTTGATAGCCAATTGCTTGCAAATTTGGAGCCGAGAAGCCATACATTCGCCACCATTGAGCTACAAAATCGAGTGTATGACTTAGAATTTAAACATTAAACTTAAAAGAATTGAAATAGTGAAATTATTAGAAGATGGGGTCTTAGTTTCTCACCGGGAGAAACGACTTTTCTCTCGTGTTATTGCAAATTCAGAACCAAAGACACCGCCTGAGTCTTATAAATAGGCAACTCGGCTAGTATCTTAGCTTGCACATCCTTACTTGGCACCAACCTAGAGATGCAAGCATACAACCCATTGTGAACCTCCAAATCAAACTCCAAGCCAGGATTGGAATAGAAGAACTCCGGGTTTAAATAGTGACCAGCTGCGTGCAATGGACGATGAAGTCGACAATTCCATCTATTGTCAATGATTTCAAAAACATCTTTGTATTTGCTTTCATTGTTGTTGAAAGACTTCATAATTGCTTCTTTGGCCTTGTCCATTGCTTCATAAATATATCCCATGGCTGGTTTTCTTTCACCATCAACAAGTCGAAGCACTCGTACAAGAGGAGCCATGACTTTAAGAATATAAACCACATTTTTCCAAAATGAAGGCATAAGAACAACCTTCGATGCTTGCCTCCCCTTAGCTTCCTTGGATAGCTTGTTTTTGCTCCACTCATCGAAGTAAACATTTTTCTAAGATTGGCTTTTTCTCCATGAAGTCTCTCCAATGATAAAAATGAGGTAGCAAATCGAGTAACCCCATGCCTTACCAATTCCCTCTTGTTTGTGAATTGTCTCAACAAACTCAAGGTACTTGAATGATCAGTAGATAAAACCAACAAGACCAATTCCCCTTTGAATTGTCTTCTTTATCAAAGGAATCTTTCCAATGTCTTCAAGCATTAAGTCCAGGCAATGGGCTGCACAAGGAGTCCAAGAAAGATTTGGTCTCTTTACTGCTAACATCTTTCCAGCTAGAACATAGTTGCTTCCATTATCTGTCATGATCTTAACAACTTTCTCCTCTCCAATCTCCTCTACAATAGAATCAAGCAACTCAAACACTTTCTCACCGGTCTTCACAAATGCTTGAGCCATCAATTGACTTCACAAACATCGTCCCAGCTGGAGAGTTCACCAAGAAATTAATAATGCATCTTTGCTTTCTATCAGTCCATGCATCCGACATAATAGAGCAACCATGTTTTCTCCACTGCTCCTTGTGATTTTTCAACAAATCTTCAGTGTGTTCCATCTCCATGTGTAAGAGTGGAACTCTAATAGCATGATAAGTAGGAGCTGGTAGATGTTTACCAAAGGCACCAACTGCTTCAAGCATTTCTTGAAAGCTTTCCAACTTAATGCAGTTAAATGATAAACCAGCCTGATACCAAAAACGAGCAATTTTTTGATGGACCAGAAGAACTGCTTTCTTTTCACATGCCTCTCTAATGTTAGCTTGCCTCATTTCCTCCTTCTTCCTTTTACCAATTGCAGCTGGTGCAGCTGGTTTCCTGACAAAGAGATCAATAGGCCCCTTTTTAGCAACTTTTTTCTTCCCTGTAGAAGCAGAACTAGCAGTAGCACTAGTAGGTGTCATTTCCATCTCATCTTCACTACTCTCCACATAGAGTAGACTCTCAATTTCAGCTCCAGCACTTGGAACATAAACATAGTTGCTGCCTAGATTCTTCCTCTCTTTGAAAAGTGTCCAAAGCTCTTCTCTAACTTCTTTTGGACACTTGGTACAAGCAACTACATTCCCCTTCTTGCCCATTAAGTGTTTGTTTGGCTCTAGTGATCCCTCCCTTCATGACTTTTGAACAGAAAGTACACACAACCGAGTTTGTGTCTCCTTCTTGCAATGGAAAGCAGTATTTCCATCCAACATCAGCTCTGGAGGAGGCCCTTGAAGCATCAGAAGAAGGAGGTTCGGCTGCCATTTTCGAAAATGGCTGAAAAAAGGAGAAAGGAAGAGATGCTTGCTGGTCGCCGGCCCAAGGGAGGTCGCCGGAGGTCGGTGGTCGGCGGACGGTGGTCGGCGAAGGTGGGTGTCGCCGGAGAGTGGGTGGCCGTGTGGGAGAAGAACGAAATGGGAGGAAAGGAAGGGTCTGCGTCTGCGTCTCTGCTGGAACGAAATCGCGATCGTGTTTGGAAGGAAAGGGTCAGCTGGTGCGAAACGTTTTTAGGGTTTATTTGTCATTTGGGCCGGGTCGGGTCGGGTAAACGGGTCGGGTTTGCAACAAAACACCCAAACAGCCCGCCATTTCCGCCGTGGCCGCCATTTCCGCCATGCGCCATGCGGCCGCCACGAGCCGCCACGAGGAATCCGCCACGCCACCGCCTCGGGATGGCGGTTCCCCCAAAATCCGCAACCGATTTCCGCCATGGCGCCGCCATGGCGGTTTTTTGACAACACTGAGCTATGAACCCATCTGGAATATTATTGATGAGCGATGGGATAACCAGCTCCATAGGCCCTTACATGCAGCTGCTTATTATCTTAATCCCTCATTACACTATGAACCCAAGTTCGATCATGAAGATGTAGAGGTTAAAATTGGGTTGTATGCATGTATGGGAAAGTTGGTAAAGGATCCTGAGGAGAGAAAGAAGATTGGGTTGCAGCTTGCAGATTTTCATTATTATAGAGGGCTCTTTGGTATTGATGCTACAAAGGAAAGTAGGAAAAGTATGCTTCCTGCAGAATGGTGGGACTTTTATGGGGATGGAGCAGTTGAACTGAAGAGATTTGCTATTCGTGTCCTTAGCTTGACTTGTAGCTCTTCTGGGTGTGAACGTAATTGGAGTGCATTTGAAATGGTAAGTGAAGTTATGTTTTTGTTTGTAGTTATCAATTTTTCTTTGTTTAGAAATATTGAGTTTTTATTTTTATGTTTTATTTCTAGGTTCACACTAAGAGAAGAAATAGGTTGCTTCAACAAAAGATGAATGACTTGGTGTATGTGATGTATAACTTGAAGTTAAAGAGTAGGGAAAATAGAAAAATTGTTGCTCTTCCCTTTGAAGATATTCATTCTGATGATGAATGGATAAGCTGAAGAGGGGATGTTCGAATGTTGATGAGGAGAATGTTGAGGAACCTATCAATGTTGGTGAAGCAATTGAAGAGAATATTGAGCAACCTATCAATGATCCAAGACTTGATTTGGACTTTGATGTAAATATGGAAGAAGTTGTTTCATCTGGGGAAGAACTTGATTATGATGATTCGATGGTGATGGAGATGGTGGTGACAATGGAGATGATGTTGTTAGAGGATTGGATTTAGATATTTAGGAGCTGTTTTTTGATATTATTGTTATTTACTTGAATGTTTTGTTGATGTTTGGATTTGGATTTGGATTATGATGTTACTTTTTGATGATTATGATGATGTTAGATGTTTTTGGATTATATTGTTGCTGTTTTGTTGCTTTTATGTTATATATATATGTCATTTATAGTTGTTTTTTATAATAGGTAGACTCGTACGAGTCTACGAGTCGAGTCTACGTGTCGAGTTTACGTACCCAAAACGAGTCTACCTAGACTCGCGAGTCTGACAACCTTGATTAGGCATTTTACTGCCCTTCAGACCAGATCATACTTACCTATGTGATGTCTCTGGAAGCTTGTGAAGAGCAAGTCCTTGTTCCTGTTAGCAGAATATCAGTATGCATGAATTAAATTGATGATACGAAATATTGGAAAAATATTTAAATAAGCATAGAAGCTTTAGACTCACCTCACTGGGTGAAATGTCAACAGCAATTAGCTCCCAGCGCTGCTTTTTCAGGTTTAACACTTTCACCTCACCATCAGCATACAAAATCTGTTGAAAAGACATTAGAAACATTAATAGATATAATTATACAAGTTATCTAATAGTTTATGCTTTTCAACTTCAAATTTGAATGGTGTTGCTCTCACTCTCAGTCACTTGGACACAAAAGTAACTTTTTTATTTTCCCTAGTCAATGCATAAATTTGAATTATTTCTTTTTTTTAAAATAATGTGCATGAGAGGAGTGTGAAAAAATGAGACTGAGAATAACATGTTCCTTCACAAGTAAGTTATCACAGTACAGTGGCAGAAGGTATTCAATTCCAGCTCTTCTGAATTCACCTTCTCCACTCCCATTAGCTCCCACTTGAAATAAAAGCTCCCAATAGCAACCCTCTGCACTCAAATTATTTACATGTTTAACTGTGGGTCTATCAAAATATTAGGTCTACTTTTCTTGAGGATATACCAGGCATAATAGCGAATAAAAGTACATGCTCTTCAACAGTTGAAGTCTTAACCAAACAGTACTTTGCAATTTGTATTATTGAAAGCCCAGATATGAAAGATAACCTTCTCATGGGATAAGTAAAATTGAAAATATGAATGGTTTAAAAGTTCATATGCCACCAGGATATTAACAGAGTCAATGCTACGGTTTGTAACACAAGCATGGGAATGTTCCATCAGCATGTAACTTGGTTGAGGTTTAAATAATAACACACATAATGTGTTCCAATTTCCAAATAAGCAAGTCTAAATATATAAACCTTACATCTGCAAAGAAGATGCATGAACGAATCCTAGAGCTGAAGAAAATTTATAAATAAAATAATATCAGTCACAGTCATCTCACCTTGTGCTTTCCTTTGACAGGATCATACTTAACGACAACACCTTCATAAAACCTGAAGAAAAAGGATATTATATGCATAATGTAAGGACATAAAGGAATTAATCTGTACTTGATCGTTACAAATTACAGGGATAAAATAAAGCAAGCAACAGGCGTATAAGATAAACAACTAGCTTGTTTAGGGAAGATATTAAATAATAAAATAACAATTTACTGATATCTTCAAAAGACAAAATCTTCTAGACCTATCATAGTCGTGTATAAAATCAAGACTTGCACAATATAGCAAGTATTTATCAAATCCAATTGCCTAATTATGCATCTGCATTTTATCAATAGTAAAATAGTTGGTCAATAATAAGAATGACCCCTTAAGAAATATAAATTCACTTCAGAGAAATTGAAAACTCTATTTAACTGCAATGCTAGTTAAAAACCAACCTGATTCCAATTATTTATCAAAATCACAAAGCATGTTTCTTAATTTAAAAGTTCTGACACAATCCAATAGGCCATCCTAGCAAAAACAGATTGTAGATTACAGAGTGTCTCCACTCTACTATCAGAAGAATACGCAATTATCTTATAAACCTATGGAATGAGTTTGTATAACACTAAGGAAATTGATTTCAAAGTCCAAAAATCCAAAGAGAGTTATCAATAATAACCTTTTTCAATCAATTTTTTTTAAACCACCCACACCCAAAAAAGGAAGTCACATCATAAAAAGATTGATACCTTCAGCTCCCCATGCCATGTCCCTGCATTCTCCTTTTGTATGGGTCTATTATTCAGAACCCAAATACGGTTTATAGCATTGTTTCCTCTAAATATAAGCACTGTCTTAAACCCTAATTCATACGCACTGTCTTAAACCCTAATTCATACGCATGGACTTACAACATCACATGGCACAATGCAACTAAAGTGATAGTATACTTGCTTAGAAATGTGTAACGGAGGAATGCAGAGATAGAAATAGATTATACAACAGTGCGACTGAAATACTTACATTTTGTCCATTGGCCACCAGACCCTGATCCTACTACCAACCAATGAACTACCAAGGTCACGAGTTTCAGATGCCTGAAGAGAAAAATAACAGCAAACTTAATTTATCGAAAAAAAATAAATAGGGTATGAATTATGAGGAAAAATTCACGGAAAGGGAAAGTTCCAGTAAACAAACAACATTGAAAATAAGCTTTTGATTCAAATTATTCTGTTAAAAGCCCCAAAAGTAAAGCTGTTAAGCCTATTATGTCAAAGTTTGTTAGTTTTGGCCAATATCACTGAGTAAGAGTGTGGAAAGTAGGGCAGAAATTTTTATGTGGGACAATGGACAAACACAGGGAGTGAAAGATTGTACAAACAGATAGTCAGATGCAAATTTATATGTGAAAAAAAAAGCAAGATGAAGGGAATAACATTTCCATTGATCCAAGGCATATCAACTTATTAGTACCATTAGCACATAATCTTAGGGAGTGCCACCAGCCAAGGACCTACTAGGGTAAACCGAAAGAGAATACAAAGGTCATAAAAACATTGAAGAAAAGGGAACATCTCTAGGGGTTTATTGGAAAAAAATGATACTTCAATAACACTGCTATATTTCAATTGCATACGTCTACACTTACAGTAGTGCGCCTTCTGCTCACCCTTGTTTGTGGTGTTTCCTCAACACCATTTAATGTTTTACTTGCAGATTCTGTAATCTGCTCCTATAAAATGGAGACAACATAGACCCCAAAAGACAAAATATGTGAGGTTATACTAGTTAGTATAATGTGTGGTATCCCGAAAGATTGTAAAAAGATAACTTGCTATACCTTAATGGCAGATGATTCGTTGAGATCTTTATTAGGAGTAACATTATGCCTCCTCCTTTTCTTAACTCCTGATTGAGCTGAGGACCTTCCTTCTTCTCTATTTTCTGCCTCAATATCCGTAACTGACTTATGTTTCCCCACATCTTTACAAGAAGCCTTAGATCCCATCTCCATAACGACCAATTCAGGAGCCACAACAGTTTTATCATTATTCTTAAAAGAAATTTTGATTTTCCTGATGTGTGCCTGAGGTTTTACTTCAGAATCCTTCCTTGCTTCAGATTCCTTTTCCAACCTAACATCAGGAGATTCCAAAGAACACTCCTCAAGAAGTGGATTCAAATTGTCTTTCTTTAACTTTGACACAGATTTAGAACCAACATCTCGAATCCCAGTGCTACTTCTTTTCCTTGGCCGACCCCTTTTGGGGTGGCTTTCATAAGGAATGTTATATGTTGAATGAGAAGCAGCATCTGTATTGTCATCAGCTTTTAGTTTAGAAGCTGAAGCTTCACGACCTTCGCTCATATCTTCAGACTTTGGCACAGCATTACCCTTGCTGGAAGTAGGGTTTTCATCACTGCCAATATCATGAGCCTTTGTGAATTGATCAGGCTTTACAAAGTTCTCATTTTTCTTCTGAGGAAGTAAAGCTTCACTCACAGTTTTAGCCTTTGACTGCAACTTATCCTTTCTAGAAACAGGGTTTTGGGAAGGTGGAAAAGCAGAGCTGCTGTCGCGAGCCTTTCTGGATAGAGCTTGTTTTCCAGTTCTTGCTCCATTATAAATCCGAGAGTTATCATATCCCTCCTCTGCGTTCATTAGAGAATTAGGTTTACGACCCCTCTTCCTTGGCACAGTATTCAGCCAAGTTTCCGATTTTGGTTCCAGCACAGATTCTAAATCGCCAGTTTCGGAATTGGCTTGTGAATGGCTACTTTTGGTGTTCTTAATAGGATCAGAATGTTTTTTCCTTTCTGAACCAGACTTTTCAGTAATTTCATTATCCATAGTAGAAGCAACGGCACTTCTCGTGTTTGACTTAGTATCATCCATAATTTGGGCATTTCTCACACAAGTAATATCTGGTTCAAGCTCCTTGGTGACCTGATTAAGAATGAAGTTTAAATGTTTAATACTGCATTAATATTGACTGATTCTTAATGAAGCAAGCATTGCAATTGTAAATTAAAATTTAAGAATCCAATAACTTATTCAGAAAGGCAAAAGACAATTACATTGCAGGGTTGGTTATCTGCATCTTTAGGTACATCAAGCTTGTTCTCAGTTGCCTGAACCTGAAGCATTGCAACACAACCAATCCTTATTTCAATCTATTTCAAAGCCTCAAAGCATGTAACAGCTTGTTGCAAATAACAACACCAATACGAAGATATCGATGCAACATGGGTCATGTAAAAAAAAAAAAAGTCTCAACCATATCCACCCTACCTTAATAACAGAACTTCTCTGGCAGTTATGAAAAATGGAAATGGCTCTAGTGAGCATGAATGGTTTATGAATATTTTGATGGTAAATTACTGGTTTATGACGACCCAGTTATTTTTCTCAGCAGGAATTTGAAAATGGATTCATTGAATAAGTGGTGCACAGGTGACATGGTGGTTGTTTTTTTCCAACTTGAGTTTTAGTAAGCATATGCTTTTTGGTAAGATTCAAGAAGGAGAACCAGTCTGCCTTTGTTTTAAAACACATTTAATCACAAATATAGTTCCAATTGGTTATGAGACAAAATAAAAGATTGGCCATGCTTCATTGTCTTCCATTACCTACTTTCTTATGCCTTCCATTAATTTGTTTTTCTCAGTTGTTCTGTCTTCTATAAAGCATTGAGCACCCATTGCTTAATCCAAAAGAATTATTTGAAGGCGGTTCATTTAAAAATCTAATTTGATATCAAAGTGATTAGAAAACACAATAATGAAACAAGAGTAACAGTCAAGGACTAGAGAACCTGTGTGTCAATTAAATTTGTTGCATGGTGTCCAACATGCAGCAAAAGTAAGACTAGCAAGAATATCACATATTAGCGCTATACCAATTTATCTTATAGAGTATTGCATCGGACAAGTAAAACGCACCACTGTCTTCTTAGAACCATTTGAATGATCATGTTGGGGGGATTCGGGTCCATTATGACAAACAGAAGTTACTATATGTGCATACTCATCAAGAGCTCTGCCTGAAGACTCCACTGCTTTCATGAGATAGGGCTTAAGCTTAATAGCACAATTGGTAATTACTTTCTCCCCCAATGTCCAAGAAGTAGGTGAAATAGCCTGGGAAAATAAAATAAACCAGATTGTCAAAGTTGAATAAAAGGACATGAAATAACAAATAACAATAAAAGAAACAAAAAGAAGAGGAAATGAGATGAGATGAAATTGATATAATGCAAAACATGTTACCTGATTTTCATTTTTTACATCATCTAATAGAGGTCTAAGAAGATCTGAGGAAATTTCTTCACTTTCATCCAAGACCAGGGTCATTATTGATATGTTCAACACATAAATAGGGGGTGTCTAACATATGTTTTAATAAAGACAGCATACTGAAAAAGCTGACACATTATTACAACATCTATGCCATCTTCTAGTTATGTGATCAACTTCAATAAGTTTCACCAAAATTGCAACATCGTTTACACATCAACTATCTCAACAGAGTTCAGATATCCACTTAGAAAAAATATAACAGAAATCTCAAAGTTGGGTGCAGGAATTTCATACAGATTTGTACATTTTATTACATACATAATTAGAATTAAAGAGAACCAAATAGAGGTATCAAATTTCACCCAGGCAAGTTAGGAACATGAAGAAACGGATGAAAGATATGTTGTCATGGCTCTACTAACCTTATATTTCTCAAGAAATGCTGAAACATCTGACTAATCAGGTCATCACACTCGAGGTCCAGCATGACCAAGCATAATCTGACTTTTGAAACATTATCAAGTATGGTAAGTGCCTTTTCATAACAGTGGCCAGATGCAAGAGACAATTTCTCAAAAGCTGGCAAAATAAGCTTGAAAATTTCCTGTTCACCATAAAATGGAATGCTCACACCTCAATTTATAATTCAAACAAGAAAAAGATGAGTGCCTAAAAAGCATTAACAGCATTTATAGTATACAATATGAATAGTTTGATTGAAAATTTACATCAAACTAAATACCTTCATTTGTTCATCATCATAAGGGGCATCTGGGGCTGTAATTCTGGTAATCTCAGTGATGCAAGATGTAACTGAAATCTTAACATCCTCAGCTGTGTGCCTCAAAACTTCATCGGATATCAATGCCTTCATTGAAGGTACAAGTGATTTTTGAATAGGGTTGGTTGGTGCTTGATCCACAGTTGATAACACCAGCTCCAATTTCTGAAAGTTAGAAAATCAAAATATTAGAAAGAGAGAGATTAAAATCAGAGTTCAATTGGGCTAACAATGTAACTCAAAATTGTTCCAAAATTCAAGAGAAGCACTGAAATACATGGGGAAAAACTCCTAATTTATGTGGTTATTATTTGAGAAGAGTTACACCAGATACTCTACTTGATTTTCCAACATGATCAATTCAGAAGATACAATGCAATTCAATGAGTTCATGGCACAAAATTCACCAAAAAAAAAAGAGAGAAAAGGTAAAGAGGGGACATTACATGAAGGAGTTGAAGAAGGTTATCTACTGGAGGCCAGGGTTTGAGTAGCTTCCTCCCCAAATGTTTTAAGACTCTTTTTTGTATCCCTTTCAGACAAATACTCAGTGTCATTGGAAGATGTCATTTTCTCAGAACTCAGAAGCACACAAAGTGTTTTACACTGCAAACTGCAAACTCAGGATGTTTTTATAGCCCTACACAACAGAATTCAAGGGTTTGTGTCAAAGTGTGAGACATGCAAGCTGAGACAGACAAATAAGAGCAATTTTGGTTTCCGCCCATGTTTTTTAATACCATCAGTTTTTTTTTTTTTTTCGTTTCTGGTTTGCAATCCGCATACATTGTCCTAGGATTTCTTTCTTTTTCTTTCCTCTTATATATATATATATATATATATATATATATATATATATATATATATATATATTATTATAATTAGGGTCTTTGGCTCTCTTGTGATATCTACCGTATCCTCACAAGCTTGGGTCCTTTAGACCTTCTATAAGACTGATCCTCATTCACATCTAGGGTTGGCAACACGGCCGGGCCGGGGCCGATTTTGACTTCCCTAAGCCCGCCCCACTCCCCTTCGGGTTTGGGAAATAGATCTCATCCCTATCCCCAACAGGGGTCAGGTTTCCCTGCGGGTCCCCGCCGATGTCAATGAGTAACCAAATTTAAAAATTATTTTGATTTAGTTGAAATTAACAACTAAAAAATTGTACTTCCAATAAATAAACAAATAAAAGCTTCACACAATTAAAACAATCAACCAGAGATTGGAACTTAGTTTTCTTTTAACTACAAATTAAAAAGAAACTAATGCTTTAGAAACAGTTCATTATGCTTTAAATAACACCGATAACATCAAAACACCATGATAAAAGCAAAATCAAATGTTCTGTAATTTTTCAAAAAAAAAAAAAAGATACCCTTTTATACAGAATGAAACATTTCAATTAAAACAAATTCAATATCCTAAATAGATATACGAGGATATTATTATAATTATATAAACAACAGGACGTATTTGGGACGAGGAGGGTATCTATATCCCCATCCCCTGTCAATACGGGTTTTCCCCGTAAAAGTCGGGGCGGGTTTGGATGGGTACCCGTAAGTTCGGATCTCATTGTCATACATATTCACATTCTTAGAACAGATAATTAACCCTTAAATTTTACAACCTACCATACCACCAAAATTTGAAGTTATGGGTCGAGATGTTTATCATCATATGGTTTTTTTTCCTCTTATTTAGTTACCTTTTAAAAGACATATATATCTGGCCGTAATTAGTCATGGTGGAAGTAGATTATACTACTTCCAAATTTGGGACTTGAATTTTGAAATTGTGACTTTTGAAAAGTTTTATCTAACCATCACCCACAATCTAAGGATAAGCCTCATAATTAGGCTTGTGTGAATTCCGATCAAAGACAAAAAAAAAACCTCCCTAAAGGGTACCTTCGTTTTCTTCACTGATTGATGGTTTAGTGCCTGCATTTGATCATTGAGGGTGGTGCTTATGAATCTGAGTTTTGGTCATCATCTACTGTTATGACACAGCCCAATTATGATCAAAGGACCAGACGTGTGAGTCAGAAGCCCAAGTACCTTGATGAGTATGTGTAAATGGGAAAGGGTGTAACGGAAATATGGTGATAGTTAGTTATTTACTTATGTCTTTCCTTATTTTCCTTTTCTTTGCATGTATTCGGTTATGAGGATTATTCCTCCGCTACGTCTCCGTGATTTCCGGAGGTGGTTAGGATGGATACTATATGTAATGAAGGCTTGAGCCATATGGAAATAACAAAGTATTATCCAAATTCTTGGATGGGGAAGAACGGGCAGCTGGGTACCTTGCCGGAGTTCTTGAAGGCGCTGGAAGGACGGTTTGCACCGTCACGATTCCCGTAACAACAAGGGACTACTCTGTAAATTACTCCAACCCATATCCTTAACAGAGGCGGTGGAACTTGCTAAGCCACAAGAAGACAAGTACTCAGAAGAAGAAAGGTTCTAAGCCCGATCCCGATTTAATAACCACCACGGCGGTTCCCCATCCGGCGGCTCGCAAAAAACTACCGCGCCGCCACTGATCCAGAACACACCCCAAATTCCCAACCTTCCTTTTAAGAGGTTGACCTTCGCGGAAAGGCAAGCTCGGAGGGACAAGGGGTAGTGCTATAATTGCGATGAGAAGTTTGGTCTGGGGCATAGGTGCAAGAGCCGTTTCCCTCTGTTATTGGTGGATGACCCTGAAGATGACATACCGGAGACGGTAGAAGGGACCTGGATTGCCTCCATCAATCTTCCCCTCCATCATCCCTCCATCATCTTTTTTCTCTCTTACCTTCATTCTCTCTCTTCATTATTTATCATTTTCTCTCTCATAATCCAAATCATCCCCTTCTATATTTTTTGCTGGACTTGCCGGATTGCTTCCAGCAATCCGGATTGCGGCAGAAGGGGAAGATGACCCAGGGCAATTGAGTTTGAATGGCTTCATAGACCACTACAACATTAAGACTTTCCGGGTTACAACCCATATCTCAGGTAGCCCAGTCCAGGTCTTGATAGACAGTGGTAGCTCACATGTGGAAATAAATTAAAAGCAAAGTTCATTGGTTGTTTTCAGAAATACTTCTCTTATTTTTTATAAGTCTGCAAATGGTGGTATAATTTTTTCTCTTCTGAGGTACACTTTGGAAAAATAATACACACATCACAAAATTAAAGTCACACCACACTTAATAACACACAAAAACTAGGTTTATTTATAAATCAAAACACCTCAACATATAAATTTTCATGAAATAGGCTTTCGTACTGAAATTTATGAAATAATACAAGGTCTTCGGAACTACCTATACCGACTTCCTTAAAACACACATAACCCAAAGAAAGACATTTATTTTTCACTCTATAAGACATTTATTGGAAAGAACTTCGTAGTTCTTACCATTAAATTTTTCACCAATGATGAGTGTGATTTCACCTCATTTTCCATGTACATTTCTGCATGCATTTGCATATAGTTAGGCCATTTTAGTGTTTATTTTGTTTAGTTTTTCCTTTGGAACAGATAAGGTGGTATTGTGTGTTGTTTTGCAGATATTCATGATTAAATGCCCAAGAATTAGCAAGTATGAAGCTTGGATGGCTTAGAGCTTTGAAAGATAAGAAATTGAGCCAAGCAGAGAGTATCACGGCCTAGCCGTGATGGCCCTCACTACCGTGAGGGAGCGATGAGTGAAGAGAGAATTGAGCCAAAAGTCGAAAGCTGTCACGGCCTAGCCGTGATGGCTATCACGGCCGTGACGTGTCAGTGTGCGAGATCTCCAAAAGTCGAGAGGCGATCACGGCCTAGCCGTGATGGATATTACAGTAGTGATAAATCGTTGGAAAAGTCGAGAGCGATCACGGCCTAGCCGTGATGTCTATCACGGCCGTGACCTGTTTGTTGGAAAAGTCAGAAAGGATCACGGCCTAGCCGTGATGAGTATCACGGCCGTGATGAATCAGTAAATGAAGCGGTGCCAAGTCAGAAACCATCACGGCCTGGCCGTGATGGCTATCACGGCCGTGACCGGCCACGAGTACTAGAAAAACTGAGCAGAACAGAAGAATTAGGATAATTCAGAAAACCCTAAAGAAACATCCTCTGCTGCTGGTGGTTGTGTGCATCATTCCATGGAGCTCTCCCCTTTGTTCATCTCTGTAATTATTCCTTTTGTTTTATCTTCAATTATGTGTAGCTAAACTCCCCTTTTGTTGGGGTTAGACTATTGTTATCTGAACTTGGTTGCAATATGATTTGAGATTAATACAGTTTCTTTCTTCTTTATGAGTATATAATTCTATGCTTAATGCTTTCCTAGGCTTGATCATCTTAGGAATGATTAGTTGCTTTAATAGACAATTGAAAGGTTGATGTTAAAGCATGCTCATGAATTATATGCCAAGTAGTCCAAGAATCTAGACATAGGTGTTGGCTACTTGCAATCTTATGAATCTTGTCTTAATGCAATTTCTCTTATTAATCCACCTAAGACATTAGGGTTTAATTTGGGATTTTAGGCTCAATGCACCTAAGACATTAGGCTTGAGTATATTAGAAAAGATTCGATTGTCATAAGGGGAGTAGGAATTGTGTTAGTTATCATTTCATAACAATCAAGGGAGGATTAGCTTAGTTTAACCCCAGCAATTCCATCTCATTGTTATTCATCTCTTTGTTTTCACATTAACTGTTTGAGAAAAATCCAAAAAGAACAAAAATATTTTCTTCTTGTTTGTTTGCTAGATGTTAAAACAACCTTCAATCCAAAATTCGATCGCCTAGATAGTAGTCAAATTTGCGAAGTGGTAATTGTCCACGATCCCTGAGAACGATATCCGGTCTTACCGTTTTTATTACTTGCAACGAACCGGTACACTTGCCGAGTCCGTGTCAACCAACTTCCTCAAGGATCGAGAGTAATATCCTAAGGTGAGCACCACCTCATAAGGGTGAGATACCAATATATGGATTAATTACGATAACTACATGCACACATACAAGAACAACATATACAAATAAATATTCAGATTCAACATAAGATTTTCACAAATAAGCATAACATTCAATAATCATCGTCGTTTTGAAAAATGCATGGCACTTCTGTATCAGTATTTATCCTAGTCTCTGGAGATCCCAACTTCAGTTCTTATAAAAAAACAGTGAGCTGATCGGGCTCAAATAGCCAACACATGGCACAACTTAATTCCCACAACAGTGTCCAACTCAAGGCACAGTAATCAACACATGTGGGTTCCAGAGCACACTGTCCTACACAAGGCACAGCGAACAAGGCTCATAGAAATCATGGTCCATCAAGACACCAATGATACACCATCGCATGAGATACATTTCCCTTCAAGGCATTCACACAAAACAATTTGGGCACGTCTATCAAATGCATGTAAAAACATTTTATTTTCACAGCTTTTCTTTGTGTTTCATTCTTTCCCTGTCGGGGCTCAGGGCTCACGACCATCCATAGATTTTCGACGTTTTAAAACTTTCATTATCAACACAGGACGTTTTAGTCCGAGTGTCCAATCACAACAGTTCTAGACCTGTGCACTAGTCTTAGACTTTGTGGTCGTAGAAAACAATATTCACCTTTAACCACATTTATCACGATGTATATAGGACACACAGTCCACAACGACGTAGGTAGGACACAGAGTCCACAATGACGTATATAGGACACACAGTCTATAGTAACACATGTAGGACACAACGTATGTAGGCCACACAATCCACAACAACATATGTAAGACATTCAATCCACAACATCGTAATACAGATCATAGATCCACGTGCTTTTTGCTACAGAAACACTAGTATCCCGACGTCTCAGATACTAGGTTCACTTTTCAATATCGTTTTTCGTTCAGTGAAACATAAATACAAAACAAAACCTCCGTAATTTATCCAAGTTATCGGAATATATTTTTTTAGTAAAACTTTTGGTGAAAGAAAAAAATTTTCATTTGAAATTTATTTTTTAAAAACTTCAAGTTATAGAAAATCTATTTCTTTTCCAAAAATCTATATTTTGAAATTTTCTTTTTCTGAAAATATTTGAAACTTTTAAAGTAAATCTTTTGAAAATCTTAAAATTAAACTTGTTTTTCTTTATGGTTTTTCACCATAAAATATTTTCAAAAATTTAATTTTTCTCAATGATAAAATCATTTAAATCTTCACAAAATATTTTAAATTCTTAAATTCTCGTCAGATTTTGAAAGGATAATTTACTTTCTCTTTTACCATTATATTTTTTCAACTAAAATTTTATTTTTTTTGATATTCTTCATATAGTTTTCTTAAAGCTTTTATCTTTGATTATTAATTGAGCTCTAACCAATGTTAGGCTTTCCAGACAATCAACCAAACAGTCTCACAACAGATAAAGCATGCATCAACTATATTCACATATATAATCAATCAAACATAAAAATTTAAATATTTTATCAGATCAAGCAGACAACTCAAGCCACCAATCAAAACTCAGCAAACATACATAAAATAAATCACAAACAACATGTAGTTATCATAAAGAGCATCCCTCAGGCAGTCCCCCCTTACCTGATCCGAAAAGGTATAAGAGGTCTTAGTTCCCGCGTTTCCTAAAGTGAACTTCCGTTGCTCAAGGGTGCGGCAAGTCTAATCTAAGAATTAAGCACATAAGTTAAATCAAAAATCATCTTATCTTTACCTTAACACTTGTTTATAGTCCATTTTATACCAAAATTCTTTATTTGATCATGTTAAAGGATGTTAATTTTTTAAAAATCATAGTTTTCATTAAAAAAATCAGGATGAACTCTTTTATAAAAGCATTTTCAGAATAGCAGTGGGTTTAAAATGTGAATGACCACTCAAATGACCTTTAAAATTTTTGAAAATTTAATTTAAGGTACCCAACTCACATATAAACACATTGCAGTTGGTCCCATGTCAAAATTCGAAGGCATTAATTCATTAAAATTCACACACTGCCTCTGATTGTACAGGATTTTCCAGAAATCCAAGTTCACCAACATGCAACTTTATGAAATTGTTTCTCTTTATATACACATGTAAAAATCTCAAATCTTCGACCAAACTTTATTTATACTTCAGTATAAACCCAGAAAATTTTATAAAGATTTTTAACCTTCAAAATCATATTTAAAATCATCATGCAACCAATTATGTTCATATTTTTGCAACCAGAATTTGATTCTACTTTGATAGGTGTTTTGACCCATAAAATATTATCCAAATACTTACATGTTATATATCAAATTAAAGCCCCAAAAGTCTTCTTTCCAAATATGTATTCAGCTTTCAGAAATACGTTTTGTATAAAAATATATGGTCTCACGAATCACTAAAGATCATGATGCCAAATTTATATTTTCATATGATCCACACCAAGTTATTATTTTCATTCAAACATCATCCATAAGTCATAAAATCAACATGCAAGGGTCCTAGACCCTTAAAACACATGCATGCGATCATATAAGATGGAAGTAGGGGTTGTTATGAGTTTATAAAAACTTGTTTCACATTAAAAAGATTTTTCTTTGGTTTTCTAAGAATTTTTGAGTGCAAATTTGGACATGCAACCATGAAAACATGACATGCATGAGGATGAAATAAATATTTTTGAGAAGATGAGGATTAAG
The DNA here is from genome assembly GCA_030762895.1 of Sophora flavescens. Classification (NCBI taxonomy): domain Eukaryota; kingdom Viridiplantae; phylum Streptophyta; class Magnoliopsida; order Fabales; family Fabaceae; genus Sophora; species Sophora flavescens. The sequence goes on from CM061070.1 coordinate 5,514,845, forward strand.
AGTGAAGAGAGTACCCTTGAGTGATGAAGAATGAAGAGAAATGCTCTAAAACAAGCTTATTAAAAAAAACTTGACAACTTTGGGGATGTGATGGTATTATGAGTGTATCTCATGATTTGCTCATCTAAAAATTTCAAACTTGGGCTTTTTGGAAAGGTAAGAGAGAGAGTCACAACTTTTATGTTGAAGGTTTTGCTTGATTCAGAACTGAAAATAGGCATAAAGAGCCCTCTTTCTGCTGTTTTTGTGTGATGCTGATGGTTTTGAGCTGTTTTGGTGATTTGGGCATATCTCCTAGTATACGTATCCTTTTTTGATGATCTTTAGCTTGTTGTAAATAGGAGAGGAAGAGGAACAACTTTCATGTATAAAGTGTTTCAAGTTTCAGAACAGAAGAGGGTCAAATTTTCAGTATGATTTCGGTGAGTAAATGGAGTTTTTGTGTGAGTGAAGGGAAGAAAAGTGTGAGTGAAGAAGAATGGGTGGTATTTATAGGAGAGTGGGGGAGGTGTTTGGCTGATGTGGAAAGAAATGGATAGAAATTTTCTTCTTTTTTTTTGAATGCTTAAATTAAATGTGATAAGATGGCTTTCTTGTAAGACTTTAGAAAATGATTTTATGTGTAAGTCATAATGGTCTTTCCTTATGACACCCTCATCATTCATATATCAAGTCTTTTCAATCATTCACCTACTCCATTTCAATCAATTCAGCTTCCTTCCGCTTCCCTCGATTTCCCGATTGAAAAAAATCTAATCGTATTTCAGCTAGGCAAGTCACGGGCCTGTTTAGCCTCTCCTTGACCCATACCCTGCCTCTTACAACACCGCCGCCCACCCTGCCCATCGGCCTCCAATAGTTGCTAGATGATTACCACTCCATTTTCGATACCCCCACTAGCTTGCCCCCACCTCGTCCCCAAGACCATTTTATCTCCTTGCTTCCCAACTCTTCCCTAGTGAAAGTGAAGCCATATCGGTACCGGTATTTTCAAAAGAAATAGATTGAAGACCAGGTTGCCAATATGTTACAAAAGGGGGAAATCCAACCAAGTAGCAGTGCTTTTTCGTCCCCTGTTCTCCTTGTCAAGAAGAAGGATGGTTCGTGGCGTTTTTGTGTCGACCTACAGGGAACTAAATACAATCACAGTCAAGGACAACTACCCCATCCCCACAATAGACGAACTGCTCGATGAATCTTGGGGGGGAAATACTGGTTTTCTAAGTTGGACCTTCTGAGTGGGTACCACCAAATTCGAATGCAGCCTGAGGATATTCACAAGACTGCCTTCCGCACGCACAACGGCCATTACGAGTTTCGTGTGATGCCGTTTGGCCTCTATAATGTACCGGTAACGTTTCAGTCAACAATGATCGATTTACTCCAGCCCATCTGTGCAACTTTGTCATAGTATTTTTTATGACATACTAATATACAGCTCTAGATGGGAGGAGCATCTTTTACACTTAGAACAGGTATTTAAACTTCTGTTCAAGGGTCAATTTTATTTAAAAGTTGAAAAGTGTTGTTCTATTTTGCAATAAGTAGAGTATCTAGGCCATATTGTTGAGGCAGGAACAGTGTCACCGGACCCTTCTAACATCCAAGCCATGCTAGACTGGCCAACTCCCAAATCCGTGAAAGCACTAAAGGGATTTTTGGGACTCACAGGTTTCTATTGCAAGTTCATCAAAGGTTACGCCATGAGTTATCAAGAGTGGGTGAAGATTATAAAGTTCAATGTCTCATCATTTCGGTGCCACAACCACTAATGTTCACTCGACTCAGGGAGGAACTTCAGTCCAACACATCATTCTTGGAAATGCAGGGTAAGCTACCTCTCCCTAATTACACATTGAATCAGGGCCTTATCTTTTACCAGGGAAAAATATGGTTACCATCTGATTGTGTCTTCAAGAACCTGATCCTCATCGAGTTTCACAATACTCCGGTTGGAGGACATATGGGGGTTAGGAAGACACTGCAGCGGGTCCAAGAGAATTTTTTGAGAGTCTATGATGGTCGATGTTGCTGATTTTGTCAAGTATGGGAAGATTTATCTATGGATTTTGTTTCTGGTTTGCCGAATTCCGAGGGGTACTCGATAATTAGTTATTTATAGCATGTTTGGAATTGAGTCTAACCTTCTCAAAAGCACTTTTAATATGAAGCTACCCATTGGAGTTTGAGTTACAAAAATGCTTCTAGCCTTTCCCACCTCAATTCCAAACATGCACTTACTATGTCTTTCCTTATTTTCCTTTTGCTGCATGTATTCGGTTATGAGGATTATTCCTCCGCTATGTCTCCGTGATTCCCCGAGGTGGTTAGGATGGATACTATATGTAATGAAGGCTTGAGCCATATGGTTCCTCGAAAACCAGCTTATTCCCTAACTCCCAACATGTCCCCTTCAATTACCATTATACCCTTGTTCATTTAACATTTTTTGAATATTTAACTCTTGCATTGAACAACATTATGTTTAACTGACACACTCACAAACCTGGTATGGTCAATGAGGTGTCTATCTTTCAGTTTATGTTGCTCACAACAAAACTTCTTTTTTAATAAAAAAAAAAAAATGTTACTGAATATATCATACAAATCCCAAAACGAGCTACTAATAACCTACAATTTGCATTGATGTGTGTCACTACCCACAAGGACCAATGTGTGATGTGTCATTCACTATTGCCAACTCAAAATGAAAAATTTCAAATTTTGGCTAAAAACCAGGATTACTCCCCCGTTACCTCTACATACCATTGAGGATATTCAGCTAATATATGCTTGATATGCTAAAGGGTCAAGTATGTCAATAAACAAAATAAGGAAAATCATCAAATCAATTTTAAAATAAACTTTTGGATTAAATAACAAATGTGCAAATGAAGATGAGAATTATTTTATGTACCTTTTATTTTTTCTTTTTTGGGTGCATTTGTATTTCAATGTCATTGCTTGCTGTTGTGTTCATCCCCTGGAACCTAGTATGACCAAACGCCAAATTAGCATTCAACTCAATAAATTTTTACTGGACATGGAAGCAAATTAGAAAGTAAAAAAGAAAAACAACTTTATGGTAAATGGAAGTTTTACGATTTAGGCATAATATCAATCAAGGTGATATGGCATTCATTAGTTTCCATAAACAAAAGGAATATGAGAATAAATAAATAAATCATAAGAGTTCAACTCAAGTTCTCACTTTTCCAAGCACTAAACAGTGTGGTCTATAGATTTTTGAGTATGAGCGCATGATCTCTGTGTTTTGTTTCATATACGTAGTTCTCTAATGATTAGAAAGAGCAAAATTCCGATGTAAACATTGTCTATCATGATGTCAAACACAATATTACATATCTCTTAAGCAAATTATTAAACAGTTCACATATTTATAAAATTATTTATTAAGAATTAGTACTGTCTTCTTAGTATTTGTCACAACCTTAACACAAGTTTAATATTAAATGGAGTTCCTACCCAAAAAAATGAAAAAATGGATAAAATTCATCTTTTACTACTATCCAACTAATTTTTGAGTGCTCAAGAAACCAATTATTAAAACATAAATCTCATATAAAGATGTCAACTCTATAAGTTTTACCTATTTTATAAAACATTACGAAAATAAGAATAAAAACTTAACACAAAAGGTCATATACCACATGAGATTAAACTACAATTATCCATTCAAACAACTATATTATCCAAATGGTTGATAAGTTATATACTATTGTTATATTGTAATGAGACTCACAAGCTTGATATAAGATAGGGGATTAAATCTAGGCACCACTTTACATAATGTAGTATTGCTCCAGTCATTTTGTTGTTGGGCTTATGAAGTATGCTCATTCCGCCGGTTCAAACACTAGAAGAGTCCAGTCAAATGTTCAGAAGCTTAATTAGTATATTAGGCTCACCTAACATATCATTCATGCGCGATATAAAGGAGAAAAAAAAATACTTTTATGATATAAAAGTAGAAGCAGAAGTTATTATTAGAAGCATAAGCTATTTTGTATTTAGATGGACTTTATAAAAAAACTTTTGAGAGATTTATTAATGAGGCATTATTGTCCAATAAAACATTGATGATATTCACTCTCTCTCTTCTATTACTTCTCCTTTTTTTAGAAGATAGAAATTGCAACTTCTTAAAAAGTACTAAAATGTGCTTTTTTGATTGCTTTTACTTTTTTTCAAAAGCCCATCCAAACACCTATATTTTTTTCAAAAACACTTTTATTTAAAAAATAAGTGTTTTTTTCTAGAAAAAAGTTCATCCAAACTGGCTCATAGTGTGGTATTGCTCCAGCCATTTTGTTGTTGGGCTTATCATCCATCAGTTCTAACATTAGAAGCCTTCGGCCATAAGCTTAGTCTATTAGACTCACCTTACATATCATTCATGCGACGTAAAGGAGATATTAAAATAATAAATTGATAAAAATTATATATACTTAAATAAGAATAGTTTTAACAAATAATAAACTTTTAACATATTAGGCTCACCTAGCATATCATCCATAGCATTTGTATGAACCCTTGTAAGAATAAAAAAAAGTTTTTTAACTGAAGAAATAAAAGAATTAAAATGAGTAATAATGTAAAATACTCTACAGCCTCATTAGAGTAAAATACTATACAATAGTTTTATTGACTTATTACTAATCTGCCAAATTTTTTACAGTTAACCTTGATAAAAAACATTAAACAGATATAGTTCGTATATATCACAAGTATTAATTCCAATGGTTAAAGGAAATCAATGAAAATAAGTAGCACAGAGAATCAAGATGTTGATCCTTATTCTATGTCAAAGTTAAAGGAAGGAAGACAATTTGAATCTTCTGCATAATGAGTCTTCTTTGGAATCTCCTGGTGTTAGGTTGGAAAAGGAATCTGAAGCAAGCAAGGATTCTGAAGTAAAACCTCAGGCACCCATCAGGAAAATCAAAATTTCTTTTAAGAATGATGAGAAAACTGTTGTGACTCCTGAATTGGTAGTTGCGGAGATGGAATGTAAGGCTTCTTATAAAGATGTGGGGGAAACAAAAGTCAGTTATGGATATTGAGGCAGAAAATAGAGAAGAAGGAAGGTCATTAGCACAATCGGGAGTTAAGAAAAGGAAGAGACATAATGTTACTCCTAATAAAGATGTCAACTTGTCATCTATTAATGTATAGCAATTTATCTTCTTACAACATTCCTGGGCACATATTTTATCTTTTTGAGTCCATGTTATCTTCACTTCATAGGAGCTGATTACAGATTTTGCAAGTAAAATATTGAGTAGAGTTGAGGAAACCCCTCAAACAAGGCTAAGGAGAAGGTACACCATTGTGATTGTAGAGGTATACAATTGAAATCTAGCAGAGTTATTGAAATTTCAATAAAAGCCCTTGAGATGTCCCTTCTCCTTCAACAAAAACCAGCACAATCCAGGATAATATTAAGGATGACCAAAATCATTCTGCATTAGAATATGAATAATACTTTAGAATAATCTTAAAAATTAATCTTAGACACTTCTAAACTTTAGCTTCATTCATTTAAAATTAATGATGAAAATCCTTCTGAAAAAATTAACTCAAAAAAGTTAGAAGAATTATCTTTTTCCATCATGTTTTTATTGTAATTGTTTAATCTCACTCCTCAATGTCACATTCATGCAAGTCATCTTGCACATTATTATTGCATATCTAAAATAACATAAAAACTTTAAGAAACTCTACTTATGTATAAGAAAATATAACGTTGGAGTAATAACAATTCAGTAATGTTACTTACATATAAAATTTTCTTGAGTAATGTTACTTGTGTATAAATTTTTTTCAAGTAACTTAAAAACACTATTAGGAGGGGTCCCCGCTCAAGCATCTGTCTGTACTCCGGGTGATTAATCTTTAACCTATTAGATGGAGGATACTTTGAAAATAAAACATTCATTTGTCATGTTTTTTTCTCCTTCCCTTTCATTCATCAAATTCAATGGTACACATTACAGTTAACATTTTTTAAAATTATTAGATATAAATTATCTCTATAAACACCTTAGAGTGATGTTAGTAGCAACCTAATTGTTTGTCCACATTTTTTACCAATTAATCATGTTTTTTTTTTTATATAAAATTATGCATAACTAGAACTTAATTGTTGAACCATAGAACTTAATTTATATAAATTAAAAGTATATTATAAAATTTATTCAATCAACTAGCAAAATGAAAGAATTTAAAGAGAGGGGAGAGTAAAGCATACACAATCAAGTTATAGGAGGATTCTAGCATGAAATGCCAAAATAAGTGATTCATGGTGAACCATCAATTTACCCATCGGATCACCCAAAAAAATTGGATAATTGTTGTTCAGGTCACGCAAAAAAAATCAAATGACAAGTTGGTCCCTATCTCCCTCACCTCATCCACCAAAAAGATCCACCCCCTTTTACTAAAAAAAATCCACCGATCTACACACCATTGGATCTGATTCCGAGGCAAATAAAGAAGAAGATAACAATTGGGTATGCAGATCTGTTCAAGATTTCTACAATGTAAGAGAAGCATGAAGTGGAGGTGCGAGAGCGGAGGTCGGAGAAATAAGAGGTTGTTTGTGAAGCAAGGATCGAAAGTGAGAAGGATGCTTGCAATGTTGGGAGTTATTCATCCACTGGTTTGAATGTTTGGTCATTCTGCATCCGAGTCATTCTCATATTTCTTTTCATTTCTCCAATTCCTTTTTACCCTTTTCTGCATGAGAATGTGATTGCCATGTGATTTTTGAAACTAAAGGTGATTTTTGGGTTGCTTCCAAATATAATGGCTCCTCCTCAGTATCATTGTCTTCATCTTCCTCCTGCTACTCAACTTCTTCCCCATCCTTTAACTCTCTAGTATTTCCCTCATGTTAATCCTCTGGCAAGTGGTTTGAGTAATACTCACCCCGTATTCTGTTGGTGGTGGAAGAGGGGTAAAGTGGGTGGTGGTGAGAGGCAGAGATGTTGATCGGGGCTCAACTAAACTCAGTATCATCTCCTCCTCCTCCTCACACCTCTCATCACCACCCCTTCTGCCCCTCTTCTACCACCAACAGAATATGTGAGAGTATTACTCAAACCACTTGCCAGAGGGTTCACATAAGGGAACTACTAGTGAATCAATGGATGAGGATGAAGTTGAGGAGCAGGAAGAAGATGAAGACAATGATACTGAAGACGAGTCATTACTTTTGAAAGCAACCCAAAAATCACATGACAATCACATTCTCACACATAAATGGGGAAAATGAATTGGAGAAATGAAAGGAATCTGAGAATGGATCAGATTTAGAATGACCAAACATTCGAACCAATGGAGGAATAGCTCCCAGCACTGCAAGTGTCCCTCTCACTTCTGATCTTCCTTCGCCAACAACATCTTCCTTCTCCGACCTCCACTCTCGCACCTCCACTTCTTGCTTCTCATACATTCACTACTAGAAATCCATCTTTTTCGGACGGATTTTCGGACGGATTTCGGACGGATTTCGGACGGATAATTCATTTCGGACGGAATGGCATCCGTCCGAAAAAGCCCCGTGGGAAATTAGAAAATCCGTCCCAAATTCCGTCCGAAAAAGCCCCGTGGGAAATTAGAAAATCCGTCCCAAATTCCGTCCGAAAATATTTACGGACGGATTTCGGACAACGTGGAAATCCGGACTGTGGTTATTTTTCGGACGGATTTCGGACGGATTTATTTTTGTTTTCGGACGGATTTCGGACGGATTCTGTGATTTTGTTGGTTATTTTTCGGACGGATTTCGGACGGAATTTTTTTATTTTTGGACGGATCTTGTGATTTTGTTGGTTATTTTTCTGACGGATTTATTTTTGTTTTCGGACGGATTGGGACGGATCTTGTGATTTTGTTGGTTATTTTTCGGATGGATTTATTTTTGTTTTCGGACGGATTTGGGACGGAATGCTGTGATTTTGTTGGTTATTTTTCAGACGGATTTCGGACGGATTTATTTTTGTTTTCGGACGGATTTGGGACGGAATGCTTTGATTTTGTTGGTTATTTTTCGAACGGCTTTATTTTTGTTTTTTCGGACGGATTTGGGGACGGATTTCCCACGGAAGAATCAAAAGTCGAGAATCTGTCACGGCAGTGACATGTTAACTGAGTCAGACCCCTTGTAAGCAGAATCTGTCACGGCCAGGCCGTGATACCCATCACGGCCGTGACAGACCATTTAGTGAAACAACATTCAAGGCAGAAGCTGTCACAGCCAGGCCGTGATGCTCATCACGGTCGTGACAGATCACTTCACTTACATTACAGTTTCACTATCTATGCGAATTATATGGCACCGATCACTAACATTTGCAGTTTCACATTCAATCACAAAATCATGAATTTGACTATTGTTACAAAATACAGTCTTGGTACCATACAACTTCTAAAAATCAAATACCAATTGCTGCATGCAATCCAAAAGTCATGACTTAAAAACTATCAGAAGATCAAACCACTGTGAACTGTGAAAGTCATGTAATGAACCAAAAAGTTGAGGAATCTGAGAATCCAGCCTCTCCAAATTTGCTGACATTTTTCCTTTAGAAGTAGAATGACCTGCATCAATGGAGATGCCCCCACGATACACCTGAAAGATTTATATCCAACAATTCAGTAAAAGAATGAACCTTTCCATCGACCAAGCAAGTCAATTAATTAACAAACAGAAATAAGTGCACACATGTGTTCAACTGTACTCTAGAACCCCAAAAGAATCGAGCCGAGAAAGAAGCCCATGTGATCTATCTTGTTTAGTATAGCCGTCTCGAGCAAATATACATGCTACTGGATCAAGAAGATCGATGGTACTTCCAATAGTTGGAAAGTGCAATCTAATTGTTTATCAATTAAAAAGTGCTAAATGCTTAGGACATATTTTATCTGCCAGCATTGTTAACAACCAAAAAGCATAATTAGAAGGCTATTTATTAATTATTGGCATTTAAATTGATGCGACTAGCAGAAAGTACAAATAATAAAAATTATCAAGAGATTTTTCCAGCAAACCCTCAAATTGTTTGGATCTTTATTGCTAGCAAACCCTCAAATTGTTTGAATCTTTATCTAACTCATGCCCGTTCATAATTCCTAGGCCTAAGCATACACTACACTTTAGTTCAAAGGATAGTCAAATGTTGAGGCTAAACAAAAAATCTGCAATGCACAAGAGTATTAGGATAGCCAAAAGAACCAACATTATTTCCACTACACACACACAAAACAAACGACACACAAACAATCAATATTGGAATCTTTAAATTTGATAAAGATTAAAGAACAGAAGATTCGGTGAATAAGAGAGAAAATGTTGAAACATGTAAGTTGCACTGAATATAACAAACATTATCCAATGATAATGAATCTTCAAATAGTACAAAACATATCGTGAGTAAAAACATGGCCTTGAATGTACACTACACATTGCAACTCACACAAGGCAAGCAACTAAAACTAAATCATGTCCCCCAATAACATAAAGTACACCCAGCATCTCCCAGCAAATATTTATAAAATTTACATTCTTATAATCTAATTCATCAGCAAAAACTATTTCCACAAAAGGAGGATGAAATTCTCAGAATACCTGTATAGTAGCAAAGAGATCCACAGTATCCAAAAGTGTGTTAGTAGTGTAACTATTGGATTGTAATCTGATTCGTCCTGGCTCCACATCCACCGAGCTCCTTGACCAGAATGCAAAGGTAGATGAATCAAATTTCTGCATAATTAAATTAGAAACATATTATATTGAGACTAGTTACAAAAATTAATTTTGAAGAAATAGTCAAAATGTCAATAAGGAAGCTAACAAACTTACTTCACATCTTGTTATGTTGTCAAGAGGATATATTCTCAATGTTTGACTGGTATTTGGATCTAACATACGAATTCCATCCAAACCAATCTGAAAGGATAAACATTGAGAAAATCACTAATTTAGAACAGCAGCCACAGAAAGGATAAACAATTGAAAGGTTTGTGAACGCAAAATAAATAAAAGAGAATTGCTAGAGAGCCGGGAGGCTCCTAGACCGGTTGATTTATCTCCCAGGAGATGAGTGATGAGCCTCTGGTTGACCGGTTTTATAACTAGTAAAGACCTTGGCTTTGTGCTCATTTTATATCATTTTTACCCAAATTAGACTTGATTGTCCTTAAGTACTATTTTGAGTCTGTAAAGTGTTTTTAAGTTAATTTAGTTGATTTAGAGTGAATAAAGTATTTACTTATATTTTCTTATTTTCAGGTTAATAAAAGGAATAAATCTAGAGTCTTTCGCCCCGCGAGAAGGTTGTTCGCCCCGCGAACCAGAAGGTGACTGTTCCTGAAATTGCAAAACTTTCTATCTCGCCCCGCGAAGAAGGACTCGCCTCGTGAGTACCTGGAAGTCAGAGAGCATCACGGTTTACCCGTGTTGAAGGCCACGGGCGTTACAGTTGGGAATTTGAAGAGTTCGCCTCGCGAAGATATGATCGCCTCGCGAGAAGACCAAGAGTTGCAGACCTTTCATGTTATTCGCCTCGCGAGCAGTGCTTCGCCTCGCGAGGACTTGGATTCCAGAAACGTGTATATAAAACAGTCTTAGGCAGAACTGAAGGGGGTGGTCAGAATTAGCCAGTTTTGGCTAGTTTCTGAGCTTGTTAGTCTTTTGTTTTTCTCTTAGTTTAATGTTTATTTCTGTAATGGAGAATTAGTTTCCTAGATTAATCTACTGTAATTGGTTTCCATTACCACACTTGAGGTTCTGTGATTCCTCTTTCATTTGCTTTTCTCTTTTCAATGCAATGCTGTATGTTTCTGTTTGTTATTTCAGGAATGTATAGTATGGTATTGTTTCATTTCGGTGATGTCATGTTCCTATATATAATCGCGTTTGTTATTTCGCGTGTGTTCATTCATGTTCGTTTGTTCATGAGAGCTTAACCCCGTTTGTTATTTCGGGAATAGGAACATACATCTGTAGTAGCGGTTTTCGTTTGTTAATTGTTGCTACAACCGGGAGGGGATTAGTATCTGCTTAGTAGAATATGCATGAACCGATGATAGTGGGGAAACCGAGAACAGTAGGTTAATCGTCTTTAGTTTATTTGTTAATCTCTTTTCTTACTCTGTTTTTATTTTGTTTCCTTTATTTTATTTTAATCTCAAAACCCCCATTTCTAACTTTTACTAATTTTCTGTTAATAATAACAACAACTAAAGAGTCCTTGAGAGACGATACTCGAGTTGTCGACTGCATCTTGCATTATTTTATAATCGCTCGTTCTTTTTGGCGCGTGGCGACAGCGCGACCAAAAATTGGCGCCGTTGCCGGGGACTCTAGTTTGTTGTTATTAGCAACAAAAAAAAAATTCTTTGCTAATTAGTTTTGTCTGCATTGTCTGGTTGTGAATTTTGCCCCATGGATAATTATATGCGAAATTATGTGCCTAATGTTTATTATGAACCACAACCTTGCATGTATTATCCTAATTTTAGTGAGCCACCACCATACTATCCTAGCCAAGTGACCACCTCTGCACCTTCCGAACCTTCACAGAGCACCTTGGATGAGATTGCTTCAATGCTACAACAAATGGCTGAGAATAATCAACGGATGGCCGAGCAAAATCAACGGATGATAGAGGAAAATCAACAGAGGATGGAGGCTGAATACCAGAGGAGCCAAGCTGAATCTCAGAAGTTGTCCGCTCTAATTGATCAAGTTACCGCCAACTCATTTGCAATGCTAACTCCACATCCCATTGAAGAACATAAAGATTCACAAGTCATTCTTGAAAATATTTCGATGATGATTTTGATAATGTTTACGTTGATGATGAATTATGTGTTGAATCCCCGATCCTAATGCTTGTTATTGTGATGGAACCGCTTTGTGTGTAGAATGTTTCTGAGGTTTATACTTTTCGGGAAAAATAGAAAATGCAGATCGTTTTGCAGGTTTATTTTTTTCGGAAACTTAGAAAAGGAGGATCAAGATGACATCCGATCCCACCGTGCTTGAGGATGATGAAGAACCTTTGGGAGTAGATGATGCAATTAAAGCAAATGCATGTGTTGAGAGTAATGGGGTGGATGCCTTTGTGTGAAGAATTCCCGGACATTCTAACTTTTTCTCGATTCATTTTCTTGTAATATATGTACTAACTCTAACCTTTGTGTGGCGTGTGCTGAAATTTCTGCATGTATAGCGGTGATAACTTTGTTAGTGCGGTGAATGAAGAAAGTGCAGAAAATGAAGCGGCACCAAGATAACCCCAACTAAACTGTTTGCCACCTCCCCGAGGAGACACCAGTGATGGAGTTTAAACCCTTGGATTTTGCACCATGGCCGGTCCAAGAGGTTGAGCCCCACTTCTATTGGGGAGACTTTGTAGATAAAGAGGTCAGCTGTGACCCGCATGGGAGTGAGAAGTCCGCCGCACTCGGCGAAGTCATCATAGTTGTCAAGTGCTCACTCCCACATCAAGGCTGCGAGTTAGGGAAGCATGGAATGAACTTCAGTCCTTTGGCTACCACGTGGGCCTTATGCTACAAGCAATGGGATCCTGGTGGAACCACCCTTAATGAGTTTTCTTAACCTTTTCTTCTTTTTAATTTTCTTTTCCTTGCTTTATTTCTGTTTTGTTTTTAATAAGGCTCCTGAATAATTTGAGAAGCTCAGGAGTTGTGTTTGTGTCTTGGTTTTGGCAAGTTTATAGGATTTGATTAATATTTGCATAGATGGATTGCATGATAGTGTTGACTGTTTACCCCTAGGATTTGAAAAAATTTTGAAAAGAAAAATGATCCCCATATGATTGAAAACTGAACTTTGAGATTTTATTATGATGGCATGATTTATGATAAGTTTGGGGTGATAGGAAGCACACACTAGGGATAGAAACTCTGTCAAACAATTTGCAAAAATGTCCAGGTGAGGTTTTTGAGCCTCCAACATGTTTTTTTGACTGTGTGAAAATCACTTTTGATTGCACTTCCCTGAATTTGATTGAATCTCTTTTTGGTTTGCATGATTATGTGTTTGCTTCAGATGATTTAGGCATTTTCTTTGTAAATAACTACTTAGCCTAAAATAACCAAATCCTAATGCATGTTCCCTAGTTAGCCCCTTTGAGCCTGATTAGCCTATTGTTAATTCTTGTTGACCTTATGTTACAAGCTAAAATCTGGAAAACCATGTTAACCCGATCTTAGGATTAGGAGAGCATGGAATCTTAGAATGGGTGCAAGAAACTAAGTTTGGGGTGGCTGCAAGGTGTAATATGTTGTTTGGGATTGAGAAAAAAATTTGTGAAAAAAAGAATAAAAATAGAAAAAAAAAGAGAAAAGCAGAAATTAAAAAAAAATGAAAAAAATAATAATATAAAAGTGAAAAAATGCCAAAAAGAAATAAAAAGGTTGTAGTCACCCAAGGCAAAATGAAAAATGAGAAAAGGAACTTGAGTGGAATTTCAAAGTGTAAATAATGTTCATGCTCTCTTAGTTCCTAGGGTCTTCAGCCTAGTACCTTTGTATATCCTACCCTTAGCCAGGCCCCATTACAACCCATAAAAGACCTTCTGATGTTGCTTGCATATTTTCTGTGGGGACCATTTTGAGATGAAAATCAAATTTATGGGAAGTGCTCTTAAAAGTGAAATTGAGTGAATGTTGTTAGCCTGACAAATTGAGCGAATGAGTGAACACAAATTTCCCTTGTGAGGAAGGCAGTTGTTTGAATTTGGTGATCTCCCTCTTGTGTGTAACTTGGATCCCCTGCCTAGATTAATGATTGTTTGAATGATGAAATTCTCAACTGTTTAGAATGAATGAATGTGAGGATTGCTTTGTTTGAAAGGGGGGAACATTGAATTATATTGATAAAGTGCTTGAAATTTGTGCGAAAGTTGATTGAATCCTTAAGCTTGCCATGTTTTGCCAAGTCTGAGTCCTGTTTAAGTTTTAGTTTGCTTGGGGACAAGCAAAGTTTAAGTTTGGGGTATTTTGATGAGCCTCTGGTTGACCGGTTTTATAACTAGTAAAGACCTTGGCTTTGTGCTCATTTTATATCATTTTTACCCAAATTAGACTTGAATGTCCTTAAGTAGTATTTTGAGTCTGTAAAGTGTTTTTAAGTTAATTTAGTTGATTTAGAGTGAATAAAGTATTTACTTATATTTTCTTATTTTCAAGTTAATAAAAGGAATAAATCTGGAGTCTTTCGCCCCTTGAGAAGGTCATTCGCCCATGAACCGAAGGTGGTGACTGTTCCTGAAATTGCAAAACTTTCTGTCTCGCCCCGCGAAGAAGGACTCGCCTCGCGAGTACCTGGAAGTCAGAGAGCATCACGGTTTACCCGTGTTGAAGGCCATGGGCGTTACAGTTGGGAATTTGAAGAGTTCGCCTCGCGAAGATATGCTCGCCTCGCGAGAAGACCAAGAGTTGCAGACCTTTCATGTTATTCGCCTCGCGAGCAGTGCTTCGCCTCGCGAGGACTTGGATTCCAGAAACGTGTATATAAAACAGTCTTAGGCAGAACTGAAGAGGGTGGTCAGAATTAGCCAGTTTTGGCTAGTTTCTGAGCTTGTTAGTCTTTTGTTTTTCTCTTAGTTTAATGTTTATTTCTGTAATGGAGAATTAGTTTCCTAGATTAATCTACTGTAATTGGTTTCCATTACCACACTTGAGGTTCTGTGATTCCTCTTTCATTTGCTTTTCTCTTTTCAATGCAATGTTGTATGTTTCTGTTTGTTATTTCAGGAATGTATAGTATGGTATTGTTTCTTTTCGGTGATGTCATGTTCCTATATATAATCGTGTTTGTTATTTCGCGTGTGTTCATTCATGTTTGTTTGTTCATGAGAGCTTAACCCCGTTTGTTATTTCGGGAATATGAACATACATCTGTAGTAGCGGTTTTCGTTTGTTAATTGTTGCTACAACCGGGAGGGGATTAGTATCTGCTTAGTAGAATATGCATGAACCGATGATAGTGGGGAAACCGAGAAACGATGGGTTAATCGTCTTTAGTTTATTTGTTAATCTCTTTTCTTACTCTGTTTTAATTTTGTTTCCTTTATTTTATTTTAATCTCAAAACCCCCATTTCTAACTTTTACTAATTTTTTCATTAATAATAACAACAACTAAAGAGTCCTTGAGAGACGATACTCGAGTTGTCATGACTGCATCGCATTATTTTATAATCGCTCGTTCTTTTTGGCGCGTGGCGACAGCGCGACCAGTGAGCAAATCGGCTGTAGAAAAAGATCAACACCACAGAAAACGAAGGCAACCCTTACTGCACATAATAGAGAAACACATACCAGACAACAATCTTCAAGACTTGCCGCCTCATTAAGTGAAACACTAATTCACAGTCCCAATTTCATAAAACAATATTTAATTTTAAGCTAAAAATCACTTTTCTGTGTTCATATGTTAGTAAAATAGTTTTCCAAAACATAAGCTATGACGTATGTCACGACTCCACACCTAAGCCTTGATCGGCACACAAACTTACTATCACAGCCTGACAAGCCTATTTAATTTAGAGAATATACTTGAATAAAATCTAGTATTTTTACGAAAATTTTGACAGAGTCTCCTCTATAATTCGGACATCCCAGGTAAAAGAACACCAAGGAGGTAAGGGCAGAAGCTGTCAACTAAAAAATTGAATGACATCTATAATAGCCGCATGGGTCATTGGAGAAACAATCATTTAATTTTTTAAAAATTAATCTTTAGACATTTTTTCCATAAGAATTTCAATATAAAGTACATTTATCTACTTATACTAAAATTACTAGTTGGTAACCCGATGCACACCACTGGTCAAATTCTACACTTTTTTAACCTTATGTAAACTACTTTGATGCTACATTTTCTGTGAAGATGGGAAGAAATAAGGTCAAGGTAGATAAGTTTTCTATTCTACAAACTATTTCTAATGAGATCTTCTCAAGTGAAACATGATCCTCAAAAGTAATATATCAAGTTTTTGAAACTACTGATAGTCACTTGTAGAACTACTTACAAGATTTTCAGTTTTTTCTGTTGTCCCAATATATTACGCGACTGGGATCTTTCCTATAATCAAGCATTTTCTCAGTATCCTGCATATGGTGTCCAAGTAAAATATAGGTTAATTAAAAAAATACTTTAAGTGAAAGAGAAAGTGGTCAAGTCATTGAACTCACAGTATCTTCAAGGATCTCATATTACTTGGTAAAGGGAAAGTATATCCTCTGCTACCTTTTTAGGTCAGTTGTGCTCCTAAGTATCAAAGAATAAACAAAACAATCTCATTGACATGAGAAGGTGGAAAAATACCTTTTTAGCCTAAATACAATTTGGGGAAAACTCATTTTAATTAAAGAATAATGAAATTGGTTTAGGGAAACACTAATTCACAGTCCTAATTTCATAAAACAAACTTAAATTTCAAGATTAAAATCTGAAATCAAAGGGTTAGGGTTAGGGTTTCAAAATCAATTTGGGGTTTCTTGAAACTAGGCAAAGTGAAATGAGAAAATCACTCACCCAACTAAGAGGAAGGAGACGTGGTGGCTGAAGGTGTTTCCGTCGCGGTGGCTTATGGTGGCGGGGCGGCAGCGGTACAGCGGAGGAACAAAACGGAGCAGAACGTGCGGAACAGGGAGGACGCGGTTCAGGTCGACTTCTTCGCCCTTGATGCAGTCGAACGGCGGCTGGAGGTGAGCGGGGACGGCGGAGCTTCGTTTCCATGGCGGTGTATGGCGGCGCAATTGGAGCGAACATGAACCAGAAGGAGCTGCGTCGTGTGGTCGTCTTCTCCACGTCGTGTGGCGGCAGGAGGTCCTCTTACGTGGTGGTGTGCAGCTGGTTTGGTGAGAAGGAGGAGGAAGAGAAATTTTATGGAGATGAGAGTCTGAAACATGAAGAAGTAAGAACGAAAAAAAAAGAAAGAAGAAGGGTCTGGACGTGTGGAAGAGAAAAGAAAGAAAATAAATAGAAAAGGAAAGAAAGAGAGTGGGAGACGTTGAGTATAAAAGGGAGAGGATAGAGGATTTTTATTATTTTTGTACTAGTGGGTATAAAATGAGTGATAAATATTAGGCCTAAAATAAACATGTTTTTAGTTTTTGAATCTAAAAATAAAGATTGATAAAAATATGATATTGAAATTCAAGTTAGAGTAAAGATTAATAATTGAACTGATCAACTAAGAAAATACTCGGTCCAAAATTTAATCTCCGATTAAAGTCAAACCAGTTTATTTTCAACTCTAAAATTAAATAGGATGAAAATATGAAAATGCTTTTCTCTTAATCATATTATTTAAAATATTTTTATGTACTCTTGGTAATGATAGTGACAATAATGTAAATTATTGTCTAATAAGCGTGCATTCACTGAAATAAGTCGGTCTAACGCACCCAATAAAATAATTTGAAGAGAGTAATTTAATTACTCAAACTAAACCACATAACAAAATAAACTTAAACATCCAAATAAAATAATTAATCATAGGTGTAAAAACTAGGGTGGTACAGATTGCTTCTCCACATTATCAATCAAAATGCTATAGGTTGCATCTGGACAGAGGATAAATGTGTAGACATCAATTAGTTGGCTAGTCTCACAAGGAACATCCTTCTTTATCAAGTGGTTTCTCTCACGTTTGGAGCTTACGCATCACAATACCCTTTTAGGAAACATTGTTTTGATTAAAGGATCATGAAAGAGAACTTGGGAATCATCAATTAAAAACGCTAGGGCTCCATTAGGATCAAACTAGTCCATTTGGGCTCCATTAGGATCAAAGAAGTATAAATTGGCCCAGTTAGGTCGTATATGACCTAAAAAGTCGATTTGGGCTCTATTAGGATCAAACAAGTCCATTTAGGCTTCATTAGGTCCATAGAAGTTCAATTGGGCCGATCGGGGCAATTGGCCCAATTAGGTCCTAACAAGTCAAATTGGGCTCTATTAGGATCAAACCAGTCCATTTGGGCTCCATTAGGATCAAAGAAGTACAAATTGGCCCAGTTAGGTCGTATATGACCTAAAAGGTAGATTTGGGCTCTATTAGGATCAAACAAGTCCATTTAGGCTTCATTAGGACCATAGAAGTTCAATTGGGCCGATCGGGGCAATTGGCCCAATTAGGTCCTAACCAGTCAATTTGGGCTCTATTAGGATCAAACCAGTCCATTTGGGCTCCATTAGGATCAAAGAAGTACAAATTGGCCCAGTTAGGTCGTATATGACCTAAAAAGTCGATTTGGGCTCTATTAGGATCAAACAAGTCCATTTAGGCTTCATTAGGACCATAGAAGTTCAATTGGGCTGATCGGGCAATTGGTCCAATTAGGTCCTAACAAGTCAATTTGGGCTCTATTAGGATCAAACCAGTCCATTTGGGCTCCATTAGGATCAAAGAAGTACAAATTGGCCCAGTTAGGTCGTAAATGACCTAAAAAGTCGATTTGGGCTCTATTAGGATCAAACAAGTCCATTTAGGCTTCATTAGGACCATAGAAGTTCAATTGGGCCGATCGGGGCAATTGACCCAATTAGGTCCTAACAAGTCAATTTGGGCTCTATTAGGATCAAACCAGTCCATTTGGGCTCCATTAGGATCAAAGAAGTACAAATTGGCCCAGTTAGGTCGTATATGACCTAAAAAGTCGATTTGGGCTATATTAGGATCAAACAAGTCCATTTAAGCTTCATTAGGACCATAGAAGTTCAATTGGGCCGATCGGGGCAATTGGCCCAATTAGGTCCTAACAAGTCAATTTGGGCTGGATTAGGATCAAACCAGTCGATTTGGGGTCCATTAGGATCAAAGAAGTACACTTTGGCCCAGTTAGATCGTCTATGACCTAAAAAAGTCGATTTGGGCTCTATTAGGATCAAACAAGTCCATTTAGGCTTCATTAGGACCATAGAAGTTCAATTGGGCCGATCGGGGCAATTGGCCCAATTA
Organism: Sophora flavescens; assembly: GCA_030762895.1. Classification (NCBI taxonomy): domain Eukaryota; kingdom Viridiplantae; phylum Streptophyta; class Magnoliopsida; order Fabales; family Fabaceae; genus Sophora; species Sophora flavescens. Next base: position 5,533,871 of record CM061070.1, read on the forward strand.
GGTCCTAACAAGTCAATTTGGGCTCCATTAGGATCAAACCTGTCCATTTGGGCTCCATTAGGATCAAAGAAGTACAAATTGGCCCAGTTAGGTCGTTTATGACCTAAAAAGTCGATTTGGGCTCTATTAGGATCAAACAAGTCCATTTAGGCTTCATTAGGACCATAGAAGTTCAATTGGGCCGATCGGGGCAATTCACCCAATTAGGTCCTAACAAGTCAATTTGGGCTCTATTAGGATCAAACCAGTCCATTTGGGCTCTATTAGGATCAAAGAAGTACAAATTGACCCAGTTAGGCCGTTTATGACCTAAAAAGTCGATTTGGGCTCTATTACGATCAAACAAGTCCATTTAGGCTTCATTAGCACCATAGAAGTTCAATTGGGCCGATCGGGTCAATTGGCCCAATTAGGTCCTAACAAGTCAAATTGGGCTCTATTAGGATCAAACCAGTCCATTTGGGCTCCATTAGGATCAAAGAAGTACAAATTGGCCCAATTAGGTCGTATATGACCTAAAAAGTCGATTTGGGCTCTATTAGGATCAAACTAGTCCATTTAGGCTTCATCAGCACCATAGAAGTTCAATTGGGCCGATCGGGGCAATTGGCCCAATTAGGTCCTAACAAGTCAATTTGGGCTCTATTAGGATCAAACCAGTCCATTTGGGCTCCATTAGGATCAAAGAAGTACAAATTGGTCCAGTTAGGTCGTATATGACCTAAAAAGTCGATTTGGGCTCTATTACGATCAAACAAGTCCATTTAGGCTTCATCAGCACCATAGAAGTTCAATTGGGCCGATCGGGGCAATTGGTTCAATTAGGTCCTAACAAGTCAATTTGGGCTCTATTAGGATCAAACCAGTCCATTTGGCTTCCATTAGGATCAAAGAAGTACAAATTGGCCCAGTTAGGTCGTATATGACCTAAAAAGTCGATTTGGGCTCTATTAGGATCAAACTAGTCCATTTAGGCTTCATCAGCACCATAGAAGTTCAATTGGGCCGATCGGGGCAATTGGCCCAATTAGGTCCTAACAAGTCAATTTGGGCTCTATTAGGATCAAACCAGTCCATTTGGGCTCCATTAGGATCAAAGAAGTACAAATTGGTCCAGTTAGGTCGTATATGACCTAAAAAGTCGATTTGGGCTCTATTACGATCAAACAAGTCCATTTAGGCTTCATCAGCACCATAGAAGTTCAATTGGGCCGATCGGGGCAATTGGTTCAATTAGGTCCTAACAAGTCAATTTGGGCTCTATTAGGATCAAACCAGTCCATTTGGCTTCCATTAGGATCAAAGAAGTACAAATTGGCCCAGTTAGGTCGTATATGACCTAAAAAGTCGATTTGAGCTCTATTAGGATCAAACTAGTCCATTTAGGCTTCATCAGCACCATAGAAGTTCAATTGGGCCGATCGGGACAATTGACCCAATTAGGTCCTAACAAGTCAAATTGGGCTCTATTAGGATCAAACCAGTCCATTTGGGCTCCATTAGGATCCAAAAAGTACAAATTGGCCCAGTTAGGTCGTATATGACCTAAAAAGTCGATTTGGGCTCTATTACGATCAAACAAGTCCATTTAGGCTTCATTAGGACCGTAGAAGTTCAATTGGGCCGATCGGGGCAATTGGCCCAATTAGGTCCTAACCAGTCAATTTGGGCTCTATTAGGATCAAACCAGTCCATTTGGGCTCCATTAGGATCAAAGAAGTACAAATTGGCCCAGTTAGGTCGTATATGACCTAAAAAGTCGATTTGGGCTCTATTAGGATCAAACAAGTCCATTTAGGCTTCATTAGGACCATAGAAGTTCAATTGGGCTGATCGGGGCAATTGGTCCAATTAGGTCCTAACAAGTCAATTTGGGCTCTATTAGGATCAAACCAGTTCATTTAGGTTCTATTAGGATCAAACAATTGTACTTCTTGTTTACTTTACTTCATAAATCTTGTAAGAAATATAAATCTTATTTAATTCACTTCATAAATCTTGTTTACTTTTAAATTTATTAAGATCAAATATTTTAATCATATTTATAAGATAAATTATTTAATATTTTTTCAAGGATAATATAAGATAAATCAAGGAAATATAAAAAATAACACAATCCGTCCGAAATCCGTCCGAAATTTTCGGACGGATCAAGGAAAATATACAAAATAACACAATCCGTCCGAAATTTTCGGACGGATCAAGGAAAATATAAGAATTAACGAAATCCGTCCGAAAATTTCAGACGAATTTCGGACGGATCAAGGAAAATATACAAAATAACACAATCCGTCCGAAATTTTTGGACGGATTTCGGACGGATCAAGGAAAATATAAGAATTAACGAAATCCGTCCGACGGATCAAGGAAAATATAATAATTAACGAAATCCGTCCGAAAATTTCGGACGGATTTCGGACGGATCATGGAAAATATATGAATTAACGGAATCCGTCCGAATTTTCGGACGGATTTCGGACGGATCAAGGAAAATATAAGAATTAACGAAATCCGTCCGAAAAATGGAAAATATATGAATTAACGGAATCCGTCGGAAATCCGTCCGAAAATTTCGAACGGATCAAGGAAAATATATGAATTAACAAAATCCGTCCGAAAATTTCGGACGGATCAAGGAAAATATAAGAATTAACGAAATCCGTCCGAAAATTTCAGACGGATTTCGGATGGATCAAGGAAAATATAAGAATTAACGAAATCCGTCCGAAATCCGTCCGAAAATTTCGGACGCATTTCGGACGGATAATGGAAAATATAAGAATTAACGAAATCCGTCCGAAATTTTCGGACGGATTTCGGACGGATAATGGAAAATATATGAATTAACGAAATCCGTCCGAAAATTTCGGACGGATTTCGGACGGATCATGGAAAATATAAGAATCCGTCTGAAATCCGTTCGAAATTTCTGACGGATTTCGAACGGATCATGGAAAATATAAGAATTAACCAAATCCGTCCAAAATCCGTTCGAAAATTTCGGGAAATTTCGGACAGAAACATATCCGTCCGAAAATTCCGTCCGAAAATTCAAGTGTCCAGACATCATTTCTGGTGAACTGATTGAGTTCTTCATGCATGGCAAGAATCCAGCTTTCATCCTCAAGAACTTCCTCAATGCGCTTTGGTTCCATTTCTGATAGAAATGCCACATTACTTGAATCTCTTAGAGTAGATATGGTTCTTACTCCTTCTAAGGGATTTCCAATGATAAGATCCATAGGATGGTGAGATTTGAACTTCCAGTCTCTCTTGAAATCATCTTGAAGATCTTGACTTGTCTGCTGACTTGTTTGCTGACTCGTCTGCTCTACTTGTCTGTCTAGCTCATTAACAGTTTTTGTAATGGTTAGATCAGGTTGTTGACTTTCTGGATTGTTTATGTCAAGACCTGCAATATCATCTTCTAGATCTGATAGTTCCCTTTTAGTCTTTAAACCATCATTGGACTTAACATGAACAGATTCTTCAATTACATAAGTTCTGGAATTATAGACTCTAAATGCCTTAGACATTTCAGAATAGCCTACAAAGATACCTTTATCTACTTTGGAATCAAACTTCCCAAGTTGATCCTTGGTGTTCATAATGAAACACTCACATCCAAATGCATGGAAGTAAGATTTGTTGGGGTTTTTACTTTTCCACAATTCATAAGGAGTCTTCTTTAGAAAAGGCCTTATAAGTATTCTGTTTTGTACATAACATGTAGTGTTTCTTGCTTCGCCCATAAGTACTTACGGAGATTATTCTCATTGAGCATAGATCTAGCCATCTCTTGCAAAGATCTGTTCTTTCTCTCAACTACTCCATTTTACTATGGAGTACTTGGTAGTGAGAGAAATTGTTAAGAGATCCCATTCTCCTCACAGAACGGTATAAATTGCTCATTTTCAAATTCTCCCCACGATCACTTCTAAGGGTAAAAATACAGAAACCTTGCTCATTTTGTACTCTCTTACAGAATATAGAGAAAGCCTTAAAAGACTCATCCTTGTGGGTTAAGAAGAGTACCCCAAGTAAATCTAGAATAGTCATCAACAATGACAAATCCATATTTCCTTCGGCCAAGCTAGCAACACTAACTGGCCCAAACAGATCCATGTGTAACAAATCGAAGAGTTCTAGAGGTTGATACTTGGTTTTTAGATTTGAAACTTGATTTTACTTGTTTACCTCTCTGACATGCATCACACAAGACATCCTTCTTAAACCTAATATCAGGCAATCTTCTCACAAGGTTATCCTTTTTCAATTTTGAAATTAGTTTCATACTAGCTAACATGTCCTAGTTTCTTATGCCACAACCATCTTTCATCCTATTTAGACATCAGACAGGTTACACTTTGATATGAGAGATCAATCAGTTCAATCTTATACATATTTTGTTGCCTTCTAGATCAAAAGAGGGTTTTTCCACTGATGTCTTTAACGATGCATGAATCCTTGGTAAATGAGACATCAAATCCACTGTCGCATAATTGACTTATGCTAAGTAAATTGTGTCTTAATCCTTCAACCATAGGAACATTAGATATAAAGAGAAGAAGGGGTTTACCACTAATAGTACCAATTCATATAACCTTCCTTTTTCGATTGCCTCGAAGGCAACATGTCCTCCTTTCTTAAGTTGGAGGTCTAGGAACATAAACCTTTCTCTTGTCATGTGTCACGAGCAGCCTTTGTCCCGGTACCAACGGTGGTGTTTTCTTTGTCCTATTAAGGACATCCGCAACAGAATTATTTGATCTTTAGGTACCCATAGTTTTCTGGGTCCTTTTCTGTTAGCTCTAGAGTCTGTGAAGACTTCCTTATATTCTTTCTGGACACACTTAGATATGACATGTCCAGTTTTTCCACAGAAGTTACAGGCAGGTATGGATTTAATAAATGTTGACTTAACAGACACTTTAGAGGTTTTAGTTGATACTTTATGATGTGTCTGATGGACATATCCAATACCTTATCTGTTAAGGGAGTGTCTCTAGCAGCCAAGCAGCTTGGTCAGATTGTCTCTATCATTAACAAATTTGGCAAGATCAGAAGTGAGCTCTTCCACTTTTTGTTGAAGCTTTTCAACTTCTTCAGATTGTGATGTTTCACTAGAGATTTTAGCTTCATCGGACTTTTTGAGTTTTAGCTTCATTGTTTTCCTTGGCCAGCTTCTCACACTCTTGAGATTTTTGCTTATGTTGACTAAGGAGCTTTACATACTCTCTCTTGAGGGATTTGAAGACCTTAGATAAGCAGTTGGATTCCTCCAGCAACTCCTCATAGATGACTCGTCTGCCTTCAAAGCTTTTGAGGCCTTTGATGATTTTTGATCAGCTTTCAGAGCAATGGACTTGCCCTTCTGTGTTTCAACTTCATCACCAAGTTCCTGCTCATGAACAGTGAGTATGCCAAGAAGTTCATCCATAGTCTAGGCAGTGAGATCCTTGGCTTGAGAAATAGCGGTGAGTTATTCTCTCTAAATAATCAATTAATATTTATTCATATTAATTGGAATAATTTTTCAATCCGTACTGTATTTATTTAATACCGGTTCACATCAATTTTGGTTCATCGTGACTTCTCATGAAACGCCGTTCTCAAAATCAAGAAAATTGCGTAAGATAAAATCTGAGTGGATTAAGAAAATATAATTATATTATTATATTAAAGAAATAAAGTAAAAACTAAACCAAAACAAAAGGAAAAAAAAAAGGGGGGACAAATTAAATTAATACATTTCTCACTATGCACTCACCCGTATGAGCAATTTATACCGTTCTGTGAGGAGAATGGGATCTCTTAACAATTTCTCTGCACCAAGTACTCCATAGTAAAATGGAGTAGTTGAGAGAAAGAACAGATCTTTGCAAGAGATGGCTAGATCTATGCTCAATGAGAATAATCTCCCTAAGTACTTATGGGCAGAAGCAGTAAACACTACATGTTATGTACAAAACAGAATACTTATAAGGCCTTTTCTAAAGAAGACTCCTTATGAATTGTGGAAAAGTAAAAACCCCAACAAATCTTACTTCCATGCATTTGGATGTGAGTGTTTCATTATGAACACCAAGGATCAACTTGGGAAGTTTGATTCCAAAGTAGATAAAGGTATCTTTGTAGGCTATTCTGAAATGTCTAAGGCATTTAGAGTCTATAATTCCAGAACTTATGTAATTGAAGAATCTGTTCATGTTAAGTCCAATGATGGTTTAAAGACTAATAGGGAACTATCAGATCTAGAAGATGATATTGCAGGTCTTGACATAAACAATCCAGAAAGTCAACAACCCGATCTAACCATTACAGAAACTGTTAATGAGCTAGACAGACAAGTAGAGCAGACGAGTCAAGATCTTCAAGATGATTTCAAGAGAGACTGGAAGTTCAAATCTCACCATCCTATAGATCTTATCATTGGAAATCCCTTAGAAGGAGTAAGAACCATATCTACTCTAAGAGAATCAAGTAATGTGGCATTTCTGTCAGAAATGGAACCAAAGCGCATTGAGGAAGTTCTTGAGGATGAAAGCTGGATTCTTGCCATGCATGAAGAACTCAATCAGTTCACCAGAAATGATGTCTGGACACTTGTCTCCAATTGGCCCAATTAGGTCCTAACAAGTCAAATTGGGCTCTATTAGGATCAAACCAGTCTATTTGGGCTCCATTAGGATCAAAGAAGTACAAATTGACCGAGTTAGGTCGTATATGACCTAAAAAGTCGTTTTGGGCTCTATTAGGATCAAACTAGTCCATTTAGGCTTCATCAGCACCATAGAAGTTCAATTGGGCCGATCGGGGCAATTGTCCCAATCAGGTCCTAACAAGTCAATTTGGGCTCTATTAGGATCAAACCAGTCCATTTGGGCTCCATTAGGATCAAAGAAGTACAAATTGGCCCAGTTAGGTCGTATATGACCTAAAAAGTCGATTTGGGCTCTATTACGATCAAACAAGTCCATTTAGGCTTCATCAGCACCATAGAAGTTCAATTGGGCCGATCGGGGCAATTGACCCAATTAGGTCCTAACAAGTCAATTTGGGCTCTATTAGGATCAAACCAGTCCATTTGGGCTCCATTAGGATCAAAGAAGTACAAATTGGCCCAGTTAGGTCGTATATGACCTAAAAAGTCGATTTGGGCTCTATTAGGATCAAACTAGTCCATTTAGGCTTCATCAGCACCATAGAAGTTCAATTGGGCCGATCGGGGAAATTGACCCAATTAGGTCCTAACAAGTCAAATTAGGCTCTATTAGGATCAAACCAGTCCATTTGGGCTCCATTAGGACCAAAGAAGTACAAATTGGCCCAATTAGGTCGTATATGACCTAAAAAGTCGATTTGGGCTCTATTACGATCAAACAAGTCCATTTAGGGTTCATTAGGACCATAGAAGTTCAATTGGGCCGATCGGGGCAATTGGCCCAATTAGGTCCTAACAAGTCAATTTGGGATTTATTAGGATCAAACCAGTCCATTTGGGCTCCATTAGGATCAAAGAAGTACAAATTGGCCCAGTTAGGTCGTATATGACCTAAAAAGTCGATTTGGGCTCTATTAGGAACAAACAAGTCCATTTAGGCTTCATTAGGACCATATAAGTTCAATTGGGCCGATCGGGGCAATTGGTCCAATTAGGTCCTAACAAGTCAATTTGGGCTCTATTAGGATCAAACCAGTTCATTTAGGTTCTATTAGGATCAAACAATTGTACTTCTTGTTTACTTTACTTCATAAATCTTGTAAGAAATATAAATCTTATTTAATTCACTTCATAAATCTTGTTTACTTTTAAATTTATTAAGATCAAATATTTTAATCATATTTATAAGATAAATTATTTAATATTTTTTCTTGGATAATATAAGATAAATCAAGGAAATATAAAAAATAACACAATCCGTCCGAAATTTTCGGACGGATCAAGGAAAATATACAAATTAACACAATCCGTCCGAAATCCGTCGAAATTTTCGGACGGATTTCGGACGGATCAAGGGAAATATAAAAAATAACACAATCCGTCCGAAATTTTCGGACGGATCATGGAAAATATACAAAATAACACAATCCGTCCGAAATTTTCGGACGGATTTCGGACGGGTCAAGGAAAATATAAGAATTAACGAAATCCGTCCGAAATTTTCGGACGGATTAAGGAAAATATAAGAATTAACGAAATCCGTCCGAAATTTTCGGACGGATTTCGGATGGATCAAGGAAAATATAAGAATTAACGAAATCCGTCCGAAATTTTCAAACGGATTTCGGACGGATCATGGAAAATATAAGAATTAACGAAATCCGTCCGAAATCCATCCGAAAATTTCGGACGGATAATGGAAAATATATGAATTAACGGAATCCGTCCGAAAATTTCGGACGGATTTCGGACGGATCAAGGAAAATATAAGAATTAACGAAATCCGTCCGAAAAATGGAAAATATATGAATTAACGGAATCCGTCCGAAATCCGTCCGAAAATTTCGGACGGATTTCGGACGGATCAAGGAAAATATAAGAATTAACGAAATCCGTCCGAAAATTTCGGACGGATCAAGGAAAATATAAGAATTAACGATATCCGTCCGAAAATTTTGAACGGATAATGGAAAATAAAGAATTAACGAAATCCGTCCGAAATTTTCGGACGGATTTCGGACGGATAATGGAAAATATATGAATTAATGAAATCCGTCCGAAAATTTCGGACGGATTTCAGACGGATCATGGAAAATATAAGAATCCGTCCGAAATTTCGGACGGATCATGGAAAATATAAGAATTAATGAAATCCGTCCGAAAATTTCGGACGGAAACATTTCCGTCCGAAAATTCAATTTTTCTAGTAGTGATTTCAGAAATATTGAATAGATCTACATACCCGATGGTTGTCTTCTTCTTTGCTTGCCTCATAATCAGATCCGGTGGTGTGTGGGCGGTGTTTTTTTTTTTTGTTGGGGGGGGTGGTGTAAAAATGGGTGGATTTTTCCTGGTGGATGAGTTGAGGGAGACAAGAATCAGCTTGTCTTTTGAATTTTTTTGGGTAACTTGAACAAAAATTATTCAGTTTTCATCTCAACCATTATTTAGATATTTTAATAATAAATATGATGGTTAAAAATAATGATTTACCATAAACCACTTATTTTGGTACTCCATGCTAGAATTCAACTTTGAAGTGAGATTTGTCCTCTAATTCCTCGATCATATATCAACACATACAAAATATAAAGTAAAAAAATTTAACTTTCTCTTCAATATGAATTATCTCCATTCAATGGAGACTGGTGAGTGGAACTACAAAACCAATTGAAATATTAAGGAAGATATTAATAGATGAAATGAACCCTTCATTATTACACTCAACATTTTTTTGTGTTAAACCAACAAATTTTACTCCATATTAAAATCATGATTTGAACATATATAGAGCATTTAATCCACCAAATTACCAATATAAATTCATATGGCAGTAAAGATAATGCATACCAGATAGATATTAGGGTAGTCAAGGTGCAAATCTTGCAAAGTTTTAGCCATTGCTTATGGAACATCTTCTGTAGCAAATAATTTCTTATAATGAATATAATTGTGCTCTTGATAAGTCCTGTGATCTGGATATTATTTAAGGTAAGATCCATGGAAGAAATTGATTTCAAATATGAAATAGATTGTGAGGTTAGAATTCATTATGAATTTAACAATAATAAAGAGGTGCATCCAGAAGGAAATGATTTTATGGTTATGAATTTCATAACAATAGCGGGGGCATGAAAGAAACTTGTTTTAAGATTAGTAATATCACTAAAAAAGGAGGTTTTAAAAAATCAGATTAAGAATTTTACAACCACGAATAGAAATAGGAAAAAAACAATATATTTTGAAATCCGAGATTGATAACAATTGAGGTATAGAAGAAATTGATTTTGAGATTTCGATTTTCATAGCAATAGGTGAATAGTAAGGTATAGAAATTGGTTTTGATAATAAGGATTTCATAATGATTGAAGCATATAGAAGAAAATTATCTTGACATTAGGGATTTTACATTGAAAAGCAGATGCAAAAGAAAATAGTTTTAGAAGTAGGGATTATTTCATAATAATATACATATATAAGAAGAAAATGATTTTGAGAATAGAGATTTTTCACCATTTTAGTCAAGATACTGAATAGTAAAAATAAATCACTTGATATTAAGGATTTCACAAATAGCAAAGTGTAGCAATATATTAGTTTGAGATTAGGGATTTCACAATGCAAAAACAAATATAAAAGAAAATAATTTTGATAATAAGAAATTTTTGTAAAAATGCTTAAAAAAATAGAAAAACCAACCCTAATGAAAAGGGCTTTCATGGAATCATTCGAAAGTAAAAGGTTAAGATCATGCGCACGATCTCCCATACCTCAAGATTAACAAAATTGAAAGGTCCCTTCTTTTTAAGATACTGAAGATATTTTTCAAAGTTGTTAGGTTCTCTCAAAGTGTGGCAAAGATGCACCTCTCAATCCATATAGATGATGTTAAAATTAGGGATTTTAAAACAATAGAAATATAATTTTGCAACCAAAAATTTAACTGCGATTGAAATCTAGAAGAAAAAGGTTTTGAAGTTATTGATTTCACAGCAATAGGTTAATAGTTGAGTATAAAAATAAATGATTTTGATATTGAAGAATTCACAATGATAGTGAAGCATAGCAAAATGTTGTTTTGATATTAGGGGCTTCACAACAAAAACAAGTTTAAAACAAAATAGTTTTGGAATTAGAAAATCTTGGTACATATATATGATAAAAAGAGCAAACTGACCTTAATAAAAAGGGCTCTCATGGAATCATCCAGAAGCAAAAGGCGACTAGGCACGAAGGTTTCCCAAATCTCAAGATCGACATAATTGAAAGCTTCGCTCTCTGCAATAAGATAATTTACAAAGTTATTAGTTAGTTGCTCTCAAAGAGTGGCAAAGATGCACCTCCCAATCCAAACGAGTCATGCTAAATTACGGATTTCACACCAATACAAATGCATAGGAAAAAAATGATTTCGGAGTTAGCGATTTCACGAGATCCACATGTAGAAGAAATTGATTTTAAGACTAGAGATTTCACAACAATATATTGATTGTGAAAATATAAAGGAGATTATCTTGAAACTGAGGATTTCACAATGATAACAAAGCATAGCAGAAAATTGTTTAAAGGTTATGGATTTCACAGCAAAAACAAGTGCAAAAGAAAATTGTTTTGAAATTAGAAATTTTCGGTACATAAGATTGGGGGGGGGGGGATAAACTAACCCTAATAAAAGAAGACTATCATGGAGTCATCCGGAAGCAAAGCACCAAAACCAAGCACATGGGTCTCCTGTATCTCAAGATCAGCAGCACTAGAAACTCCCTTCTTTGCAAGATAGTCTGTAAAATTATTGGTTTCTCTCCAAGTGCGGCAAAGATGCATCTCTCGAAAACATGGTTTTGAGATTAATGGTTTCACAACAATGACGAAATAAATAAGAAATCGAGTAAGGAAAAAATAAATTACGGAATGTTCTAGAGCATGAACTTATATAAAAGAATTATAATTATTATAATATTATCGGATCAAGATTTGTTGTAGTAATAAAAGTCCGAAGTTGACGCAGTTGGCAGATCTGGACCGTCTGATTGAGATCGGACAGCTCACATTTTGAGATGAGAAATCACATTTTTTTTTTTAAAAAAACCTTGAAATGTGAGCCATCTGATCGAGATCGGACGGTCCAGATCAACCAATTGTGTCAACTTGGAGCTTTTACTACTGCAGCAAATCATGATCCAATATTATTAGACATAAATGATATATTATTTTTAGTTACATATCTTACATTTTTTCCTTCCCGCTTAAAGGTTTAGAAGAGCATAAACGGTTGTGTTTAATGGTCAAATATGAGTTCTAAGTGTATATGTAGATTAAGAAAAGAAAAGGCAAAGTGAGGATTTACGTGACTGGACTTGTAAATTTATTGTCTTAAGGTTTTAGGTTAAGACATGATGTCTAACTTATTATTGTTGTTCTTCTTTAAGCCCATTTTAGACAGGGTCGACCCAACATATATTGAGGCCTAAAGCGAATTTTAAGTAAGGTCTTTTCAATTAATAAAAATATTTTTATAAAAATAATATTATATTTAAAATTTATTTTCATTGTAATTTTTTATATTTTTAAGTCAAAATTATTATGGTTGATGTAAATATTTATTGTGTGTATACATACAACTACACTTGCAGATAACAAAACAAATACAAATAATATATATATTGAGTTTGAGTCTTTTTTGGAGGTCTAAATCGTTACAAAATTAAAAAAAAATTGGGAGGCCTAAAGCTGCTGCTTTAGAAGCTTTAGGCATGGACCGGCCTTGATTTTAGATCACTATAGTATCCTGGAAATCATTCTAACCAACATTGTGCGGCACAATTGGTAGATAACTGGGCCCCTTAATCATGTGGTTAGGGGTTCGATTCCTGGCTCATGCGTATGGAAGAGCATCTGCTGGGAAATGTCAACCCCTTAAATGAATCTCAGTACTTCGAGGGATTAGTCTTTGGTTCCCGATCAGAGGATACATGGGTTCACAAAAAAAAAAAATCCTGGAAATCATTCTTTCTGACAAATGATATCAAAACTCTTGGTTTCATTTGGATGATTATCTTTATCATGGTTATTGATATTTTTTCATCAGTAGATTCTTTATACCTTGTGCAATGCAGGGACTTTGTAATCTAATTTGTGTATTGTATAAATATAAGTGAGATAAAATAATAAAATATGAAATAATTATAATTTTAAATTATAAAAAAATTAGAAATTATATTAGTTAATTAAAATAAAAATATAAAGAATGATTGATTTAAATTTATTTGTTTGGTTCCCGACCGGAGGATACCCGGGTTCACAAAAAAAAAAATCCTGGAAATCATTCTTTCTAACAAATGATATCAAAACTCTTGGTTTCATTTGGATGATTATCTTTATCATGGTTATTGATTTTTTTTCATCACTAGATTCTTTATACCTTGTGCAATGCACGGACTTTGTAATCTAATTTGTGTATTGTATAAATATAAATGAGATAAAATAATAAAATATGAAATAATTATAATTTTAAATTATAAAAAATTTAGAAATTATATTAGTTAATTAAAATAAAAATATAAAGAATGATTGATTTAAATTTATTTGTTAAGATGATAGTATTTATTAATATTACATTAACCAATGCATTAATAGATTTGAATGACATTAGTTAGTAGCAATTCGGATTCCCTCCAGCGACGACTCGTCCAGTGCCCCTACAGCAACAAGATCTGGACCGTCTGTCCAGATCGGACAGTCCAGATTAAATGGGCTTATAAAATTAAAAACAAAAAAACAAAATGTATCAGAATATGAAAACCCAAAACCCTTCCCATTCCCGCGCCCCACCTCAAGCTCGCAACCCACCTCCCCTTGACACCACCTTCGATGGTGCCGCCGCCAACCTCCAACGACGCCGCCCACCTCCACGTCGAACACCTGCACCGGCCGCCCCCTTCCTTTATCTCTCTCGAGCGCCGATCAAGCCCTTTCCCAAATCTCTCTCCTGGTTCTTCTCCTCTTCAAGCACCGTCGCCCCTCAGCCGCGTCAGTCGTTGCGCCATCCACCACCGTCAGCCATAGCTCCTGCTTCAAGTGAGGCTTCAGCTTTTCATGTGGTTTCTGTTTCCTTTTGAATTGGTTCTGTTTTCTTATTGTTCTGTTATTGGTTTCATGTGGTCCATTGTTTCCTTTTACTTTCTATACTGTTTGGTTTTTGTTTCATTTGCTTTCTTATTGTTTTCTTATTGTTTTCTTATTGGTTCTGTTATTGGTTTCATGTGGTTATTGTTACGTTTTTATTCTTTGGCCGGCAATGTTATCTTTGCCTCCTTTTTTACGATGGTTATAGCATGTGCAATTCATTTTAATTTTTATTTATTTATCTATAACTGATTTTAAACTCCTATTTTTGTTGTCTTTATCGGGATTGGAAGCAAGAAGATTGGAAACCAAAAGTGGGTATGGTTTTTGACAGTTATAAGGATGCTTGAAACTTCTGGGTTGATTATGGTGGCAGAGTTGGATTTGGAGTGAGGTAACAATGGACACATACAAAAAAAGATGGCTCATTCTCTTCCTTTAGGTTTGTTTGTTGTAAAGAAGGCTTGCGTGAGGCAAACAAACGGGATTATAAACTAGTGAACTCGAGACCGGAGACCAGAACAGACTGTGAAGCAAGATTAGGACTAAAGAATATGGGTGGAAAATTATTGGTGCATGATTTTGTGGAGGAACATAACCACATCTTACAACTAACCGAAACAATTCATATGTTGTCATCTCAACCAAAACTTTCAGAGGTTCAATTCCAACAAATTGACCTAGCAGATGATGCTGGCCTACAACAAAGGAAGTTGTTTTATTTGACGAGTAAAGAAGTCGGAGGTAGAACTAACTTGGTATATACTCGCCTTGATCAAAAGAATTATCTTTCGAAAAAAAGGCAAAGGAGTTTGGTACACGAGGAAGCCGGTTATTTGTTGCAATACTTTCAAAGAAAGCTAGTTGAAAATCCAACTTTCTACCATGCCTATCAGATTGATGCTGAAGAGCAAATCACTATTGTATTCTGGGCAGATGCAAGGATGCTCGTTGATTACGAGTATTTTGGTGATGTGGTTTCTCTTGATTCAACATATTGCACCAACAGTTTGCATAGACCATTGACAGTGTTCTCAGGATTTAACCACAATGGAAAAGAGTGATCTTTGGGGCCGTACTATTTAATGACGAAACAGCCGAGTCATACAAGTGACTTTTTGAGACATTTCTAGAGGCACATAAACAGAAATTGCATCAAAAAGTTTTTACTGATCAAGATCGTGCAATGGCAAAAGCATTACTTCAAGTTATTCCTGGATGTTACCATGGCCTATGTACGTGGCTCTTGATACAAAATGCCATCAAGCACCTAGGCAATTTAATGAAAGGTGATTCACATTTTCTCACCGACTTTAAGAAGTGCATGTATGGCTATGATGATGAAGCACAATTTGAAGAAGGTTGGAGAACCCTCCTTGTGAAGTATGGTGTTATGGAAAATACTTGGTTGCAGAGGGTGTACACTATGAAGGAGAAATGGGCAACTTGTTACATGAAGAAGGCTTACACATTAGGAATGTGAAGCACCCTACTCAATGAAAGTGTGAATGCTGATATTAAAAGCTTCGTGAATGTGGATTTGGATATTGTCAAGTTTTTTAAGCATTTTGAGGATGTTGTAGAGGAAAAGAGATATAATGAATTGAGGTGTGAATATGAAGCACGCCAAAAACTTCCAAGACTCAAGAACCCATATTCTAATATCTTGCAACAAATGGCCGAACATTATACTCCAACTATTTTTGATATATTCCAACAAGAATATAACTTGTTTGAAGCATGTTGTGTGAAGAGCATTAATATACAAGCATCTTCAATTGATTATTTTATTGCCATGGTGAGGGATTTGGGAGAGTGGCGAGTGTCCTATGATTCGGAAAAAAAGACAATTTATTGCTCTTGTCGTAAGTTTGAGAATTTTGGCATACTTTGTTGTCATTGTGTAAGAGTATTTATTCATTTGGATGTCAAAGCAAGACCGAGCAATATATTTTAAAGAGGTGGACAAAGCTAGCAAGAAGTGGGACTTTACCTAATGTTGGTGTTAGTCACGAAGCACAATATGTTGATCTATCCCCAGTGCAGCGCTTCAAGGAGATATGTCCCCGCCTTATTAGGATAGCCACTGAAGCATGTAGAAGTCAAGAAAGATTCATGTTCCTTAGGAAAGTTACTGATGAATTGGATAGACAAATACTTGAGTTCGAAAATAAAGAAGTAAGTATTTTTCAAGTGAATGGGTTCCATAGCAAAGTTAAGGAGATTACAAGCAACAATGATGGTTCAACACAAGTAAAGGGGTTCAAGAAAAAAGAAGGCAAGAAGGGTTCAAAACGTTACAGAGGTTGGGTAGAGCACCATCTTACAAAAAAAAAAAAAAATGGTGGCTCAAGTGTCAACAACCTATTGAGGTATTATTAAATTATTTCATGTTCTAGTTAGCTTTCCTCAATTACATAAAATTTTCATTTTCTATTATTTTTTTGCCATGTAGAACAATGAGGTGCCCAATACAAGTTTACCTACATGACTCAATGATGCATACAATAAACCATCTGTGGTAAGTTAATAGCATTTATAGCATGTGAATCAAGTAAATGTTTAGTGATTAAATGATTTTACCTTTTTGTGTAGGAAATCAACGACACTTTAAACCAATTTGGTGTAACTAGTTTTACTATTTTATTGATGGTAAGTTTTCAACAAGTATGTCCAAATGAGGTGATTTCTTTTCACATCTATATTTACAATATTAACTTGCGTGTTTCTACTTATAGGGACAACATGATGAGGATCTCACAACATTGACCAACCCATAAAGATATGGAGCAAATCTTCTTTTGGGCTACACAACTTATTTTGGATATAGTAGACATGTTTTTATTGGCACAGGGATATAGTAGACATTTTGGATATGGAGCAGTCTATTGGACATGTTTTTGGGGTATAAGTGTTGATATTTTGGACATGGAGCATAGCCTATGGGTATAGGTTTTGATATATGTGATTTTACTTCAAATTACATGAAAGAAATGTACAGAATGAATTGAAATACAAATAACATTTTATTGCAATCAAAACGTTTGTTACATGATTTTACAACTATTGAAATTCAAGTGTACTTATGCAACAAATGTTTACATAAGTCCTATTCTAGATGTTCTTCAAAATTGAGCCTTGAAACTTCAAACTTGAACCGGAGACTTGCTTCTGCTATATACTTCGAACTTCAATCTTGCCCCCAAGTACTTGCTTCTCATCTGTCTTTGATACAATTATGCAAATTGTATTACAGTTATCCAGGACACTAGAAAACAGTTATGCGGGACAATAATTTGCTGCTACCAATAACAGTCCATGTCCAACAAGTAAGAAAAACAAACAAACTGCAAAGTGAATTACCCTCGGTTCTATTAGGGGTTTAATGTACAGCAGAGTGAATTACACAAAGATGTCATTTTACAACAGAAAAAACAGCAAAAATGAGGATGCTTGAAGGAAAAACTCCAATTCAAGCACCAATTCAAACAGAAAAAATCATTGCAATTGGCACTCTTATGCACAAAAGAAAGGTAAAAAATATGCCAATCAATCTAACTAAAAACAGCCCGTAAGGAGAACAAAAATGACATAAACCAGAGAAAGACAAAGACTGCTCTATCAAAGAAGCAGAACAAGACAGTTAGCTAACAAGGATAGTTCAGCCATAAAATTCCTGGGCAGCATCTGTTATAACACCCTGCAGACATGAGGCAAAACACAGACAACTAGGTGCTGATTTTAACTCCAATTCAAGCCCCAATAATCAAACGCAGGAGCAGCCTTGTAGATGCGCTTCAGGAGGAGAACCGGGACAAAGATAAAGGAAGGGGGCTGGCGGTTGTGGGCGGCGCCGGTGGCTCCTGTTGGGCCGTGCGACGGAGGTGGGTTGCGATGAGGGGTGGGTTGCCGGGCTTTGTTTCCAAAGTGACCAAGAAACTATATACCAAGATAGCCTCCTTTTAAAATAATTTACCAAACTAACCTACTTTTGAATAAAAAATTATTTTCTTTAGTTGCGCCAGTTTGACTGGCACAATTGACTTGTTGACCTGCCACGTGGCAGGTCATGATTCGTTTGAAAAAGTTGAAAAAAATATTTAAAAAAATTTATTTGGGGGAAAAGAAAAAAAAAGGTCAGCGCCACGTGGCGCACTCTGGTGGATTGGCGCTAGTTTGACTACCATCATTGACCTGCCACGTGGCAGCTCCTGATTGGTCCGTCAGTGTTTTTTTGAAAAAATAAAAATAAAAAAAAGGTTTTTCTGGTTAAAAAAATTAAAAATGAAAAGAAAATTAGATTATTAATTAATTAATATAATGATATTAATAATATTTATCATTATATAATTATACTAATAATATAATTAATAATTAATTAATACCAATTAAATTTTATCATTATATAATTATACTAATTTATAATACTAATAATATAATTAATAATTAATTAATACCAATTAAATTTTATCATTATATAATTATACTAATTAATAATAATATACTAATTTAAAATACAATTATACCAATTAAAATGTTTTATGGTTAAAAAAATTAAAATAAAGAAAAGAAAATTAGATTATTAATTAATTAATATAATTATATTATTAAATTTTATCATTATATAATTATAATAATTAATAATACTAGTAGTATAATTAATAATTAACTAAAACCAATTAGATTTTATCATTATATAATTATACTAATTAATAATAATATACTAATTTTAAAATACAATTATACCAATTAAAAGGTTTTTGGGTTAAAAAAATTAAAATAAAGAAAATAAAATTAGATTATTAATGAATTAAAATAATTTTATTAATAAATTTTATCATTATATAATTATACTAATTAATAATACTAATAATATAATTAATAATTAATTAAAACCAATTAGATTTTATCATTATATAATTATACTAATTAATAATTAATATAATGATATAATTGTATAATTGTATTTTAAAATTAGTATATTATAACTTTTAAAATTAGTATTTTAAAATTAATAATTATACCTTTTAATTGGTATAATTGTATTTTAAAATTAGTATATTATTATTAATTCGTATAATTATATAATGATTAAATTTAATTGGTATTAATTAATTATTAATTATATTATTAGTATTATTAATTAGTATAATTAAATAATGATAAAATTTATTAATAGAATTATATTAATTAATTAATAATCTAATTTTATTTTTCTTTTTTTTAATTTTTTTAACCAGAAAAACTTTTTAAATTTTTTTTTTAAAAAAAACTGACGGACCAATCAGGAGCTGCCACATGGCAGGTCAATGGTGCCAGTCAAACTGGTGCCACTCCACCAGCGTGTGTCATATGGTGCTGATCTTTTTTTTCTCCAAAAATATATTTTTTTATTTTTGTAATTTTTTCGGACCAATCGTGACCTGCCACGTGGTAGGTCAACAAGTCAATGACGCCAGTCAAACTGGCGCCACTAAAAAATAATTTTTTATTCAAAAGTAGGTTAGTTTGGTAAATTGTTTGAAAAGGAGGTTATTTTGGTATATAGTTTTTAAAAGTGGGTCACTTTGGAAAAAAAGTAGGGTTGCGGGAATGGGAAGGGTTTTGGGTTTTTTCATATTCTTAACAATTTATGTTTTTTTTATAACCCCATTTAATCTGGACCGTTCGATCTGGACGGACGGTCGAGATCTTGTTGTTGCAGGAGCGCTGGACGGGTCGTCGCTGGAGGGAATCCGAATTGAGTTAGTAGGGTCTTATTCAAAAAAACTTAAAAGTATGGATTTCTTCCAAAACTTTCAAGATATAAGTATACATAAAAACATAAAATATAAGTACTTTTAAAATAATTTAATCTAGAGTAAATTACATTCTACCCCCTCGAGATTTTGCTAAAAAACACACAACCCCAAACTTACCTAAAAAATACACTTCACCTCGTTGATCTTGTTGACCATTAACTAAGTTGATTCCAACGAAATATTCTTTATTTAACCTTACTAGCTTTGAAATAACTAGATAGAATGATTAATAAAATTAAAATAATAAATAAAATTATTAAAATTTTAATACTAAATTAAACTAGCCACTTTGGTTGCTGGAAAAATCATTTATCTAAGGGGATTAAAATAAATAATAATAATAATAATAATAATAATAATTATTATTATTATTATTATTATTATGATGATGATGATGATGATGATGATGATGGAGAAGGTTAAACCTAATATTATTTTTAAATACAAATTAAATGAAGCTCATTTGCAACGCGTGGTCCAAGGGGCGTCTCCATCATATGAAGTTCTTTTAAGGAGCAGGGGAGAGACTCTCCCCAAATTTTTTTTCTTTAATCTTCTTATATAAAAAAAATATGTATGGCCCCCTCAAATAAATTGTATGACATATATTATATTCAAAATTTATAAATTATCATATATTTTATTTTGTAAAATATTATTATTGGATCGTATTGATTTAAAAATAGGATGTAGTATGTATTGTCAATGTAAAAAGTTTTATATTAACATTCACTAATACTTTGACATGTATGTTTTTATTTTAATAATTAAAAAATAATAATAATAATATTGAGTTGTCAATATATTATTGGAAGTCATTGTAAAAATCATTTACACTGACAATGTATAGAAGTTAAGCTCTTAAAAATATTCAAATAGTTAAACAAAAATAATGTAGGACACTCTTAAAATAATTTGTATGATATATATTACATGCAAAGCCCACAAACTATCATGTATTTTTTTTGGAACAATATTGGCAGACTCTGTTGATTTAAAAATATCCAAATAGCTAAACAACTTCATCAAAACACGAGTATTGTTTCCAACTCAATATCATTAAGGACACTATAATTAGTACTATGTTTCTTCTCCTATATGTAACTACTTCAAGCTTCCTAATATCTCTTGTGTGCATCGCACCATTGTAAGATGAGCAAATACTAAGTAAGAGGATTTCATAAATTAGATGTTTACTTGCTTTACGGGATTGAGTAATAAAATTATATATGAATAATTATAAATTTTAAGGGAATCATTTTAGCTAGCTTCCCAAATTTTGTTGCTGAAGATCCTCCTATGGTCGCCATCTTCCCCGTGTCATTTCTGTCCTCCTCCATATGAGGGACTTCTACATGGAAACCTCCTTCAACGTAGGGAGCTTCGTTAGTCTCTTTGCCGACAAGATTGCCCCTTGTGAAACCTATAAAATTTGCGCAATGGGAACCTTCGCATCAATACCTCCTTTCACCAAATGATGCCTTCGTTTCGAACACTCCTCTTTCTGTAAGCATAAAACCCCTCATTCTTTCAATTCGCAATCTCAATTTTATCCTCTTTCTGTTGTGCCCTTTGGTTTTTGTTGAACCGTGGGTTGGAATCGTAACTTATTAAACAATGATTTTTAGTCTTTTATCACTAAATTTTATTCTTCTACTATTTATTTTTATTTTGTATAATAAATTTTCCCACTCACTATATAGTAAACTTTCCCACTAAAATTTATCTCTTATCATTTTATTATAATGTCAAACAGTAATTTTTTTCCCAATGTTTTATTATCTATTATTTGATAATTCTTTTAAATACTGTTTGTTTTCCAATATTTTTTTATCATTATTTTACTCCTAGTTTTATTTTTGGTATTTTATTATTATTTGAAACACTGATTTTTCTCCCTCAGTGGTGTGTGTTGTTTATTTTATAATTATTTTAAAAAGTACTTTTTAAAGTTGTATTTGCTATTATTTTAAATAGTTTGTCATCAACTGTGATCTTTGATTATTGTATTGTTATTTTAAATAATAATTTTTTTTTATAGGAAAATTATAATCACTGTCCTAAGAGTATTGGTTAAGGAAACAAAGATAGAAACTTATGAATTCAAAAGTAATGAATTTATTCAAAGCTTAAAAGTTAACAATTCTTAATCCAAAGTTTCTATTTTTTTTTATTCTTTAATCAATGTCATTAGGGTACCTGTTAACAATACTTTTTTTTATATACATTTTATATTTAATTATTTTATTATCATTTTAAAAAATGAAAATTTCTATTGAATATCATTTTTTTATAAACAAAAATGTATTCAAGAAAAGTATTAGGGATACTCTAACTCAAATACAATAGGATAACCAAACGTGATAGGTAAACTGTAAAAGTAATACTAACACCTAAATCGAACTAGTATTGATATTACAAAAACCTATCCCCGTAATACTCCCTATGAAGCTGAAAATACAGAGAACCCACATATAACCTCCTGAGCATCATCCGAAGCAAAACATCCCAGAAAAGTTGATAACTAAACGAAACCTTTAAAATCACCAACCATTCGCAGCACACAAACCTTTGCCCTTCAGGAACTCCCAACACTCTTGCATGATTTCAGAGTTAAACCACCCAAATTAAGCCACAAAAACAGCTTCATTCAACCTTCTCCTCCAAAAGTAACTAAAATAAAATCAGTTGCCAACCTCTGCTGCATTCCCCCCACAAAACCCAATTTCTCTCACCTAGGTGAAATTTGCCTCTTGGTAAGCCTCCGACCTGAGTATAGCTCTATTGCGGCTCCTAACAAGAAATCTGAGAAAGAAAAACTACCTTGTTGGGTGCTGAGTATTGTTGGTTTCTTCCCCTTTGCAATGTCAGCCCTCTTCAAGATCTTTCCCTCGGAATAAACCTCCACACCCCGTATCTTATCAACGATTCCAGTCAAACCCTTCGCCCGAGAATTGCTCTTCGACCACCTCACAACACATTTCTGTTTGACCTTGGGGACTTGCCTCTTACGCGACTTCTCCTTAGAAATTGAAAGCAAAGGATCTGAACAATCTCTTTCTTGAACACCAACAACAACCGAAGACGAAGACCCTCCATCCAAGCGCATGATAATTTCCTTCATAGAACCCATTTTAATTTGTCTAAAACCCAGTTTATTCTTGCAACCATCTATGTCAGGCCCTCATAATGACTCCTCACACATTAGCATTGACGGAACCTTCAAATTATGGACCCCAATGCAATCACTTCCAAAAGCCATGCTTGTGCTTAAAAAACTTGGCCCAACAATTTGCTCACCCACCTTACTTCCAACATCCAACTCCACGGATCCTGCAACTTGGGCTTTCTTCACGCATGAACCCAATACTTTTGGGCCTTGCTACCTACATCCTTACAATTTGGCATCCACCCCACACGCCTCCCGGCATTTAAATGTCAGATTTAGAAACCATGCTTCCGGTATTTAATTGTCAGAAAATTATTAAAATTTGAAAAAAAGTGTTTCCGGATAATTAGATGCCGGATTCAGAGTTTTTGAATCCGGTATTTACATACCGGAAGATGTCCGACAATTAGATGCCGGAAACATAGTTTCTGAATCCGGTATTTAAATATCGGAAGGCGTGTGAGGGTGGATGCTTTTTCTGAATCCGACATTTAAATGCCGGATTTAGAGTGGGGGTGAAAGCTAAATATAAGAAGTGTAGGTAGTAAGGCCCGTACTTTTTCAATCTTTCAATTTTTCATTTCAGGGACCAACATTGGGCTTTTAGATTTTGGGCCAACACCACCTATCTTCTCTTTAGCCAATCCAATAGTTGGTTCAACGCCCAAAACACCCTTGAGACATCTACTTTGCACCGCCCCATCACAATCAGACCCTACACTCTGATTCATGTCGCGTCGTAATGGAAGATAAGCAGACTGAGCTGCATCTGAAAAGGCTGAAATTTCCCTAACTTTGAAAAGGGAAAGTCACCTAACTTTTCATCATCCTGATCGTTAGATTAATCTAATGAACCTTATATAATTATTAAAATACAAAAATAATAATAAAACAATATAATCATGGGTGGCCCGAAGAAATGGCAATAAAATTCGAAGGTATAGAAAAAATTATGAAAAATATAAATAAAAATATTATCCAATTAATAGAAAATACTCATAAAATTACAAATTATACTTATAATAGAATACGAAAAGGATAAAATGAAATAAACAATATCAAATAAACATTAAATAATAATATAAATAAAGGAAAGGAAATAGACGAAAATAAAGATATTGAAAGAATAAAAATAATTCTCGAACAATTGCAAAATCTTTTAGAATATGAAGAAAATAATAAATGTATAACAAGACAAGAACTAGAAGATTTATTAAAAAATAAAAGATTTAGAAAAAATAATAGTAAAGCAAGAACTAAGTGGTGAACCATCAAAAATACCTACATCAGTGTCTGCATGAAGAGGATAAAAGAAGAATACACAAACATTAAGAAAATCAAACGATTTAGAAGAAATTCAACATTTATTAGAACAACTCAAGATAGTTGAGGAAGAGAATAATCAAATATATAAAATAGAACATATTGATCAAGTAGATAAAGAAATTGAAAATAAAGAAATAATATTAAATTATAGTTCCTCTTTAGATTATGAAGAAAACTATATAAGAATGGAAAAATGTGAATATAGTGGAAAAAGTCCTAAAAGAAAATGGGAAGAATATAAATATACACCCAGCGGAGCTTGGGATAAGTACGAAGAAGAAACAATGTATAATAAAGGATATGCGATAAAGAATAATAAATGGACGAAAATTCAAGAAGAATTTAAACCTCGATATGATAATACTAATACAGGAAATATATTAAATCTTGATTGTGCAAGAAATAAAGAAGAAATACTTTTGAAATGGACTAATGAAATGATATTAATAGTTCTAACAGATGATATATTTAAAAAACTAAACTTTATAGAAACCAAGAATTTTGTAACATTCAAAACATCGGGAAATGTACAAAACTTCTTAGTAGGAATTAAAGATGAAGATTGGATTCGATATGGAAGAATGATAGATATCAACATGGACTATGTGAAACTAATTATGAAATTAATTCATCGAGAATTTTTAGGATATAATATGATTGAACAAAAAGAAAAAGCAAATAAAAATTTACTTGAAAATGCTAAATCACATTTAAATAAAATGCAAATATGAGATACGTGCCAAATCGAAAGTTTTATCTGTGAATACTAAAAATACTATTATCAATTAAATGGAGAATCTAAATAAACATATAAATATATTTTTATAGATAAATTACCATACCCACTTAACACAAAAATAAATAGACTATGGGAATCAAGATCTGAAGAAACAAGAAATACTCTAGGAGGAATTATTCAAATCCTATACCGAGAATTAAGAGAACAATGCTTAGCTAGAGAAACAATAAGTTAAACAGAGGAAGAACTGTTGTTTGTTGTGACATTCGAAATAAAAAAACCAGGGAAATATGGTTGTGATAAACCAATAAGAAGAAAACAAAAAATATTATAAGAAATCAAATTTACGAAGAACTTATCTTAGAAAGAAAAACTATTATAAAAATAATAAGAAAAAATATTTCAGAAGAAAGAGATTGTAACACCCCCTTGGCGCTACATGTTGAAACTAAAAGACTGAAAATAATTACGCTGGTTGCTTTCGGAAAAATATAACTTTCACTATTTCTTAACTTCCTTGAAAATTAGTGATAAATTTTTTTCTTTTTCTTTTCCTCAAACGATACAACCCAAATTGTTATAATTAACAAACAACCGAACACATATATATATATATATATATGCATCAATAAGGTTTTACATTTGGCCCTTTATATTACAATCGTTTATCTAAGCCATAGCATAAGGAAAACACACATAAACTAAACCTATATGGTAGCGGTACTACTTTCCAAAATTAAACCCAAATCAGAACCCTACAGCTGGTTACACTTAAGAATACCCATTGGGAAATCCTCCCGAGACTCCCCGCCCGTAGAAGTACCCAGGTTAGTCCTCCACACGCTTCTGTCATCAGCCTCGTCAAAGTGTAGGGAACGCATCCCCGTGTACGATATCATACTCATTTGGCTCATCTATACTCGAATATATATATATATATATATATATATATATATATATATATATATATATATATATATATATATATATATATATAGAAGCATAGTAGAAACCCAACATGAAAATAAATAAAGCAAGGGTGAGATACCATCATTGAGTTTTCATCATGACAACTACATGCACGACACTCAAACAAACATCATGTATACATATTATAAATATTTCCTACCAATGGGATTCATACCCGATCATCCAATCGTAATTTTTCAAAAATGCATGACACTTCTGTAACAACCTGATTTTAATTATGCTATTCAACTGGTTAAAATATAATTAATTATATTTTAATCTGATAGTTAAAAAGTGTTTTTGAATAAAACAAAATCATATTCATAGTCTACTTTATGGTAGAGGGTTACGGTAAAATTTTCGGTTGAAAGTTCAGATGAAAGCCGGTCTGTGTTTTCACTGCCGGTACAAGTTTACCGTGCAGAAAACCTAATTTTGACCCGTGAACGAGATATTTAGTGTTTTTATTATGTTTCCTTCAACTTTGGTTATTTTAAAAATTTTCGTTCAAAAATAAAATATAATATTTTATTCGGGTGAAAACGTCGGAAGAATTACGATCGAAAATGCAACCGGGTACGAAATGGAGCAGAATGGGAGACATAAAAGGCATGAGGTGGGATGAGGGAGTGAGGTGACTCACTAGAGGTATGGCCTAAGCTACCTCCTAAAAAGTTGTCATGATGGACTTTTTGAAATATATCATATTATATTCTAAAAACCTATTTTTCTCTTTCCTCTTCAACCAAACAAGTCTTAAAGACAAAACTTGCTCTCCAAGCTCATCCTCTCTCCAAAATTTCGTGCTCCCCTCTCCCTCCTCTATATAATCATCACTCATCTTCATTCTCTCATTTTCTTCCTCCATCTTCATACTTCTTCAACTTCTTCCATTTCTTCTTTTTTCAAACACTTAAAGCTTCCATTTTTATTAGTCTTTTTCACTTGAGTTCTTCATTAAAGTTATTCCTTATACTAAGGGTAATGCTCTCATATGAATCTTTTTGCAAGTTTCATCTTTTATTTCTTAGTTTGCTTTATGTGTTCTTTATATGCTTTAAACTTTTAAAATCTCTCTAAAATGGTAGAAAACTCCTTTTGAGTTGAAACCACTTTCTATAGTCTTGTATTAACTTATATTTTCACATACTAAGAGGTTGTGTAAAACAAAAATCTCTACCTATCTCTTCCAATGAAGGCCAAATGCTTGCATTTGTGACCTAGGAAGTTTTTGTTTCAACTTTTGGAATATGATCATGTGTTTGAGTTTCAAACTATCCATTAATCTTAAATCTATAAATCTTGGAAGTTTTGATAGCTTGTTCCTATGATGGCTGAAAATATGAATAAGTAAGCCTAGGATACTGTGTTTCAACTTTCCAAGTATGATCATGGATTTAGAACTCTTAATACCTTGTCATTCTAAACCTAAGAGTTATTGTTAAACAAAGAATATTTTTCCTCATCATCCTGTGATGGCCAAAACTTAGTGTTTAGGTACTAGGATGTTTGATTTTTTATTTTTCCAAAATGGTCATGGACTTAAGCTCCATAAGATATTTGGATGCTAAGTCTAAGAGATTGGAAAATTTAAGGATTTCTAACTTGTTTATTCTATGTTATTAAAGCTAGGATGTATTACTTTCATTTTTTCAAGATGATCATGGACTTGAGCTCCATAAAATATTTGGATGCTAAGTATAAGAGATTGGAATGTTAAAGTTTCCATTGTTTTCCAAAATGATCATGGACTTGAGCTCCATAAGATATTTGGATGCTAAGTCTAAGAGATTGGAAAGTTTAAGGATTTCTAACTTGTTTATTCTATGTTATTAAAGCTAGGATGTATTACTTTCATTTTTCCAAGATGATCATGGACTTGAGCTCCGTAAGATATTTGGATGCTAAGTCTAAGAGATTGGAATGTTTAAATTTCCATTGTTTTCCAAAATGATCATGGACTTGAGCTCCATAAGATATTTGGATGCTAAGTCTAAGAGATTGGAAAGTTTAAAGATTTCTAACCTATAAATCCTATGAAGGCCGAACCTAGAAGGTTATGGACCTAGGATACTTTGTTCTTATTTTTCCAAAATGATCATGGTTTTGAGATCCTTAATACATATGGATGCTAAACCTAAGAGATTGGAAAGTTTAGTGAATGCTAGCCTATTTTACTAGCCTTGACCGAATACCCTAAGTTTATAACTTAGTGGGATTTTAATTCAACTTTGTTAAGTGATCATTGTTTATGAACTCCTAACACTTAAGGATCATAAATCCATGAGTTGTATAATTTTCGGGAATCTCTAACCCTAAGAACTAGTCTTGGCCGAACCTATACCTTGTGGTTTAGTGTTCTTGTTTGATTTTAACTTGTGATTTTGTGTTCATAACCTTAGACTTCCATCGTGGAGGAAACGAGGACGTTCGTGGTATACTTCGAGCATCTAATCTCCTTACCTTCGTAGAAGGTGGAGTTAGTACTTTGTGGTGTGACAACGAGGAGCTTCGAGTTCGGGAGTCCGGTGATAACCCAAGTGGGGGAAAGAACCAACCTATCGTCAGAATGGATAAGTAGTAGATTATATAATAATTGTGTAGGGAGACCTAAACCCTACTAGTAGTCGAGTAATCGACAAGACCAAAATCACATTGGAAACCTTTTATAAAAAACCAATGACGATTCGGGGATTGTAGGTTTATTGACATTAGGTTGATCTTTATATTGTTGATGGTTGATTTGATTTTATTACCTTTATTGAATTGATTTTGTGCTATGTTGGTAATATGGGAATATTTTGATTGATATTGTGTTATGCATGATCTGTCTGGTTTTTATTATTATGCTTAGTGGATTTTAAGCAAAGATATATATGTTGTCTAAGAGATTATTGTTTTGGGTGTGAGGATAATGATGATTTAGAAGTGTCAAACTTAGATGAGGAATGTTAAAGAGGTGTTTTGACATAGAATATGTGTCAAGTTCTAATGGAAGGTTAAGGCACTAAGATGTTGTTAAAACGGGTTGGTGAGATTCAAGTATAGATGTTGTTTTCCACAACCGTGTATTGGTAATATAATACACAAGGATGAAAGTATATTGGTAATATAATACACAAAGACAAAAGTGTATTGGTAATATAATACGCAAGGACATCTGTGTATTGGTAATATAATACACCGTGTATTGGTAATAAAATACACGTAAAACACTTCTGTGTATTGGTAATATAATACACCGTGTATTGGTAATATAATACACGTAAAACATACTTCTGTGTATTGGTAATATAAATACTTCTGTGCATTGGTAATATAATACACCGTGTATTGATAATATAATACACGTAAAATCAAGAGTTCTCGCAAGACCACTTCCACCGTAGGAAATGGGGGTGGAACACCTTAACGGGAATGGAGGTATGCACTAGGTGGAACATCCTAACGGGAATGAGGGTGTGTCGCGATGCAAATGAGGGATGGTGACAGGAGTGGTAGTGGCCACGATAACGTAAAGACATGGTGAAGAGTATTAGAGAGGTTACGTGTTAGATTTCACGAGAATAAGGATAGAGGATGATATATATGGACCTGAGGATGATTCGTTAGTTATGTGTGTTGATTGTCTATGACAATTACTGTATAATTTACTATGACTCTTTTCCGCTTTTTGATGATAGAACTGTTTCTTATCCCCTATGTTTCTGTATTTTTGTGGGTTACTTTGGTTTACGTTAGAAGACCCGATGGAGGGTTATGTTGTTGAGGAGCTAGACGGAACTCTATGAAACGGAGATTGCTGAGGAGTTGGATGGAACTCCTTACGAACCAGACGCTGGGGGTCGGCATTTGTGATCCATGGCGATTAGAGTCTAGACATTATGGTCAGTGTGTCTAAGGAGAATTTTTATATTTCCGCTAAGTACGTCTGTTATTAATTTTATCACTGTGAGGGATCCTAGTGAGAGGATACCCTCAATAGTGTTTTGGTATTGTAATGAACAATTAGGTGTGTATTTACAAATGTTAAAGTTGTCGTGTTTTTAAATTTGCAGATGTTATATGATAATTAAATAAGTTTTAATTTTTACGTATTTTCACGATAACCATGCGGTTAAGAATTGATTTAAGAAGGTAATTAATCTAAAAAAACACCGGGGCAACGGGGTGTCTCAACTTCAATATCCATTACTATGATTCTTGACCTTTATTCTCCGGAGATTCCTAACTTCCCTTCTTCGAGCAATGATTAGGCTGCGATACCCTTAACACAATTGTCTCATGAGATCGGCCTCTAAATTTAGGTCCGGCTCCAATTGTTCAGGGAATATCACGATGGAGCGCCTAAAATAATATTGGAATAGTTCCCTATTGAGTACATTCATGCCGGGTAACCGAATTCCACGACCCGAGGTTGCAAGGCCCCAAGTATTCACTCGATTTTCGAAGCCCGAATGTCCCTAAGACCCAAAGACCCTAGAATTTATCTTTGGTCCGTCACTAACCAATTTACCCAATTCACCCTTTGTGAAATTGTAGCTCGATACCCAAGGTATGTCTGCCCAAATATGGCATGTTTACCAGACTATGCATGTAAAATCCTTTGTTATCGTAATTGTTCTTTGTCGTTTGTTTTTCCTCCATCGAGGCTTAAAGCTCCTAACTACCCTTCCTTAGGTATTCCAATTCCTTTCCTTTCCAAGTGCGATTTCCTTTTAGGAACACTAGCCCATCATCCCTGCAATCTAGGTCCTTATCCTTTCCTTGATTTTTCCCCAAAGAATTTTCGTTCAGTGAAACACAAATACCAAAAATAAAAACTCCGAAAACTTATCCATGTTTGTCGGAAATTTCCGCCGTTCTTAAATTCTTTTCCAACAAAATCCTTTTCCGATGAAATTCGTTTAAAAAAGTAACGAAAATCATTTTTCCCTTAAACCGTTTATTTTTATTTCTGAGAATCTGTTAATTCTTTTTAAAATCATTTCTAACCCATATATTTATTTTTCTCATGTAAAAATATCGTTTTTCCTTATACTGTCGTTAGATAAGCAAAAACCCTTATTTCTTGAAAAATTATTTATTATCAATCTTAAAACACTTTTTAAAATAAATTTTCTTGAAATTAAGATTTTATTTCCATTTTTCCCGACGTTTTCGAAAAAAGTGTGAAAGTGAAATTTTTTCACGGTTACGTACGTGCGGTTGCTCATTAACTTATTCTTTTATTAAAACTCATTAAAATATTATTATTTTTAACTTAAAAATTAAATCCACCAATTTTCAAAAACATAATACTTCTCTTAAGTTTTCTTAACGTTTTATCCTTAATTTTCAATAAGCACTGACCGGTGTCAGGCTTCCAGCCAATCATAAAAGTCCACAAAAAATTTCATACAACACAATTTATCACATGCTTTCACAACCAACAATAAATTCACACATCGCAATTTATAGCATGCTTTCACAGATAAATCATGCATCACAGAATATTACGCAATAATTTTAAAACAAACACCACAAACTATAACCATTAATTACAGACACACCAAACGATTTATACACATAGTTATCGAAGCTCCTCGGGGAAACTCCCCTTACCTTTGAAGATTCAAGTTTTGATTCAATGAAGTCTCGGTTTCTCAAATCCGGTTTCCTCCACGAACTCCGAACAACAATTACTAACACAATCCTTCACAAAACAACACATAACTAATTAAACTTTGAAAACAAGTTATTTTTTTTCCCTATGGGTATGGTTTCGGCCCAAGCTAAGAAAATAGGTTCGAGGTTTCAAAATTCCACATACTATTAGATCCATAACCTTAGAGTAGTGTAGAGCTAGGGAAAATTGCCATAACTTGAAAATGAAGAAAAATCATCATACCCATTTTGTGGGTAGATTCGGCCAACAATGAAAAAAATGGCTAGGGGTTTCAAAATTTTACATACTCTTGGATCCATGATCCTAGAGTAGTAGAGATTTATTGAAAATTTCTAGATCTCAAAAATAATCATCCTATGATTTTCTACATTTTTTTTTGAAGACATACATGAAAGTTGAAGAAAATTGTTTTTGGACATGATTTAATGGAAAGAAATGAACTAGAAAAGCTTATGACTTGAAATTGGAACAAAACCTCCTCCATCATCACAAGTGAGGTTTCGGCCTCATATAGAAAATTGGGAAGGAAATTTTATTTTCACACATGCTCATGAATGAAGATACTAGGGATCATAACTAGTTCATAGCATTTGGAATCATATGAAAAAGGATTTTTCTATGGTTTTCTAGGAATTTCCAAAGTTCTAGATCTAAGAACTTAAACTTGATGATCATGGCAAAATAAATGGATCTAAGACAAGAATGATCATGAAATAAAAATGGTTACCTCTTGAAGATTGAGAAAAGATGAAGAAATTGATCCAAACTTGCAAAGAATCACTTAAGAACCACTAGTGGAAATAATGTAATATACGGGAACGTTTTACG
Source organism: Sophora flavescens (assembly GCA_030762895.1). Lineage (NCBI taxonomy): Eukaryota > Viridiplantae > Streptophyta > Magnoliopsida > Fabales > Fabaceae > Sophora > Sophora flavescens. The sequence continues at coordinate 5,566,160 of CM061070.1, forward strand.
TCAGTTGACCATATGTTTGACGTTAAAAATGAGGCGGTGACAATTTTGTAAATATTAAATCACTATTTGCATCATTGTGTAACGAATCGGCGTTAAAAGTGACTTACAAGAATTATTAACACTTTTAACGTCAGTTGTTTATACAACTGACGTTAAAAGTGTGATTTTTACTTCAGTTAAATAAATAACTAACGTAAATAATCCTATATTCCTATCTGAAACTCATTCCTATCTTTCTTTCGTTGTCATCTCCCTGTTGTCACTCTTAACGTAGATCACTCCATATATAGTGCAGTTTATTTCTAATCTTTTTTTAAAACAAGTTTATTTTTAATCTTAATTAATTAGCTTGAAATAGTAAACAAATTCTTGTGCAAATTAAAACAAATAAACACTTAACATAAAACAAGTTATATGTATAATCAAATCGTATCTCATTGAAGCGACTCATAAGTTACAATTATATGATTAAAAGATAAAAAATTTCTGTAACATAGCCCTAAAATATAAAAAAGTTTCTGCTTCAACGTCATTTTCTTCTCAGTCCTGTCCTCAGAAACTCTAATGGATGCATCCCCTCCCTCATTTGAAGTCCTTGATGCTCCATCTGAATCCACAATCACTTGCTGCCAAAGCGGAGTGAAAGAGATGAAGGGGATTAAATAAAGTGAGGGAATCGCATTATGTGATTCACTCAACCTTACCATCCATGTTATGTGATTTACTCAACCTCAGAAGTTTTTTTACCATTAAGACAGAAACCTTTATGTCTAGGTATAGGAAGAAATAACAAAAGTCTCAAATATGATAGAGCCATATTGTGAAGGAATAGAAAACGCACAAAATATAGAGGAAAAGAAGAGGGTGTATTACTGATCGATCTGAGAAGAATGATACTTTATATAGAGAAGAGAGACTACTACGATTTTCTTCAAAACTGATCTATAAACATAATGTTCATTAAGAGGATTTAGTTACTAGGTGTATGGGTAAGTAGCACAGTAGTCAAAGGATTGATTTTTTTTGCAGAAACTTATACACTTTTAACGTCAGTTGTCTTCAACAAGCGGCGTTAAAAGTGTTTTTAAAATAAAAATATTTATTTTTAATGACATATGTTTAATACAACTGACATTAAACAATGACTTTTAACGTCAGTTGTTTAAGACAACTGACGTTAAAAATGACTTCTAAAGTCAGTTGTATTAAACAACTGACGTAAACTATTGTTTTATTAAACAATGACTTTCATCACGCTTACTCTCACTCTCACTCTGCCCTAATCGCGAGCTCCTCTCCACCGCAACCACCGCGAGGGCTTCTTCGCCACCACCGTGAGGTACACTCTTAACCCTAACTCTGTCTTTCTCGCTCATTCTTTGCAATAACTTGACATCTCTCTTTCCCCTTCCCACGCACAAACTCTCCTTGTCCCTCTGCTCTCAGTAACCACATCGAACGTTGGCCACTACTCGAGCTCCCCTCCCCACCACCACGCGAGCACCTATTTCTGGTGAGTCTTTAGGGTACATTTTTTTGTTTTTGGTTTTGAGTGTATGTTGAAACTGTAGTCTCTGTAGTTGAAACTTGAAACTGTGAGTTTGAGTTGTTTGGAATGTCTCTATTTTTGGTCGTGGGTTTTGTGTTTTCTCTTGTTATTCTTCTACTATCATGACCTATTTCAAAATGGGAAGAAATTTAGAGTTGCTTGTAGCATGTGACATCAACAATATATTGCTCATTGGAATTCCGTTTTGTTAATTTATCTTCATTTGCTTATTTCTTTTGTCTTAAGAAACCTGAAAATGGTGTAAATTTGAAATAATTTTTAAACGCCTTGCTTGTATATATCATGCTCTCTTGATCGATTCATATGGCTGAGTGGTTATAGTACTAGATATAGCAATAGTCCTAATATGTGTTGTTGCCTGCTTGATGAGAAGAATGATGTGAGATTACCGTGGAAATTTTGTTTTAGGCAGTTAGTCAAATAAGATATACATGGTTGACGGGATTTCAAAAACTAGTTTTCAATTAGGATTTCAAAAACTAGTTTTCAATCTCCCGTATTGTCCTTATATTGGATATATGTTTTGTATATCTACAGAACCTATCTAGTTATGGATCGTAGTTGGATGGCTTGTGAGCACACTAGTGCTGAGTATTTGAAGGGAGTGGGAGAATTTATAGAATTTACTCAAAGGAATGTTCCTAATAGTAATGGAATGTTCTGTTGTCCTTGTGTCAAGTGTTTGAATACGAGGAAATGTACGGTGAAGGATATACGTACTCATTTGATTTGTGAAGGGATTTACTTGAGTTATACAAGATGGATATGACATGGTGATGTGTTGTTGAGTAGTACGGCAAGTGTCTCCCAAAGTGAGGACGTTGACGTAGATATGAAGGATGATCGAGTAGAGGACATGATCAGTGATATTGGACAAGAATCTTTTCATCGAGCTCATGTGTAAGATAGGTTGTGCGGTGATGCGGATAAGCCTTTATATCGAGGGTGTACTACTCATACACGATTGTCGGCGGTGCTAAAATTGGTTTGTGTGAAGGCGAGAAATGGTTGGACCGATAAAAGCTTCACGGATCCTTCTAACAAAAGGTTGTTCGTGGTTCTCCAAGGAAAAAGCATGTATAATGGTAGTGATGAAAATCAAGATTCAAATCTTGATATTCCCTGAGACTCCTTCTTTTTCAACAAACATGCCTACTATAATCGAGGAGACACGGGTGGATGATGTACATGCCACTCGTGATGATCATCACGAAGGGATATTGATATAGTTAGTTTAAACTTAGTATACATTTATTTTTATTTATACTTCTGTATTTATTTTTACTTATAACCTATTTTAATAAATATATATTGTTTCCGAACAGGCATACATATGGATCGGTCGGATGGCCCACATGCACGGGAGGACACTGTGGGGCCTACGCAGGACCCGATCGCCCTCGCCTGATTCTAGTGTAAGTTTACATGTTATATACTATCTTTAGTCCTTATTTTTAATATAAGTTTATAATGTTACAACTCTCTATTTTATCATTTTTTTGTCCATACAGACATCACAGTCTCAGAGGAAACGGGGTAGAGGAGCCACGACTTTGAAGAAATTAGAGAAGTCTAGGCAAAGCGGACAGAAGCTTGAGGTGTGATTTGATGATAATCTAAAGCCCCAGGGACCCCGTGCTAAAGAATTTAAAAAGTGGGTGTTTCTACAAGTGAAGCAGCACGTTAGCATCAACTACAACCATTGGAATGACGTTCCATAGAATGTTAAGGATCAGATTTGGGAGGCTATCACGGAATTTTACCTTTACATTCTTTTGATTTACATTATTAGATAATTATCCGAGTTATAATCCATCCAGTTGTTATGTATTTAATGTGTAGGTAGCTTGGATTGTGCCGAATGACGAGGATCATCGTACGAAATGTATGAAAATGGCATCAAAGCACTGGAATGGGTTCAAGCATGATCTTACCAGGTACTATGTATCTGGGAAGAAGCAGCTCGATAAGATGATCTCGGATTATCCCTGAATTGATAAGGATACTTGGGATATGTTTGCTAGGAGTCGACAGGATAAAGAATTTCAGGTTGGTTGATTAAGTTAATTTTGTATGCTTCTTATAGATCATCTAACTGTATTTAATTATGTGTTTTTGTTTGAATAGGCTAAGGCAGAGAAGGGTAGGCAGAATCAGGCGAAGAACGTCCACCGCCACACCATGTCTTAGGGTGGGTACGAGACTCGGATCGAGGAGATGATGGCGGGTAGGCTGAGGGTGAAGCAGGAAGAGCACGCTGCTAGGATAGAAAGAGGAGAGGTTCCTGAGGGCACACCATTAAGTCCTCTGTCGGACATCGACCGCGAGGATGTCTGGTTAGCCGGCCGCATGACAAAGACAGGATCTTTTAAAGTTGATGCCACTCGCGAAGTGGCAGATAAGATTGTAAGTAAATAATTAACTTCATTTCAATTGATATTTGTATAGATATTTTTAACACTTTTCACTTGCACGTTTTTTCATTTCTTCATTGTAGATGGATCTTAAAGCACAATGCTCCCAGGGCTCATTCGTCCCTTCTGGACGGCAGGACGTCTTGATGACTGCTCTAGGCAAGAAAGACCATCCTGGTCGGGTTATCGGTGTTCCTGGGAATGTGACCATCAGAGAATATTATGGCAAGTCTGCTTCACGAAAGCGGGTCGTCGATGAGGCATCAATTTTGGAATCCATGACTCAGCAGCTCATCTCCAACCCTGCTATTACAACGCATCTGATGAAAAGCTTCCTATCCAACCCAGAATTCAAGCGGCGCTTGCTAGAGAGCTTTCCTCCGTCGGTTCATCCCCAGGACACCGAAGGACATGCCAACCCTTCACATGTGAGCACAAAAGAGAGTTACGGATGAGGGCACATGTGGAGGACGATGAGTTGGCGGCTAGGGAGGCGGGAGTTGGAAGTCCAACGCCGTGAGCTTGAGTTGGAAATGCAAAGGCATGAGCTTGAGTTGGACTTCAAACGTCGTGAGCTCGAAATGGTAACAAAGGTATGTATTCATTATTAATGTCCAAATTAGTCAAATAATTACTTGTGTTTTTTTTAATTATCAACAACTTATCTATTTTATTTTTTTCTAAATTGAAGGCCAAGTCGACGTCGGTTTCGCAATCACCTGTCACTCGTTTGTTGTCACTTGGTGAGGATTATGCCTTTGAGATTTTTGAATGTCCATTGGAGCACGATGGATGGGTGGCACGCCCAAATCAAGAGAGGATATTTTCCTTCTGTGGTGAAGAGCTCGGGCATGCCTGCAGAGATAACGTGTGGATGGCCAGCACGGTTTTGAGTCTCTGGTGCACGTAAGTTAATTTTAATTTTATAACTTATTTATTTTTGGTATTTTTCCATTTAATAATTTATTTTAATTTCAATATATATATTATGTAATTAACATCCACACCTTTTCATATCTTAGGCATCTCCATCGTCTTCACCTTGATAAGGGCTCCAAATCAGTTTATGGCTTCTTAGATCCGTCAATCCTTATGCCTCAATTCTTTGCTGGCGATGATTAAGTAAATACATAGGGAACTTGATGGGAGACAATCGGAAAGAATTATATCTGGCTCCCTACTCTATGAATAACCATTGGCAGTTACTCGTACTTCACCCGTCTAGGCATACTGTCATATTCTTTCCGCTCTCTCCACCAAAACCACGCCACTGGAGGTGGTGGAAGCTGTAAATACGTAAGTAACTAATCTTCAATTTAATTTAAGTTTTAATATCAGTTGTTTTTAGTTTATTACACACATGATATATGAATTTGTTAATTGACATGATTATTTGTTTATGATAGCACGCTGAAGGCAAGTAGCATGAGTTGCCCCAACGGGAGAAGTAGGACTTCTAAGGCTAAAGGAAATCCTGATTGGATCATCCTCAAGGTTTGGTAGTTTATTTATCAAATAATTAATATTATAATTACTAATTTATATGTATATTTAACTGACATTGAAATTAATTTTGTTTATAGTCTGGATTCAACTTGACGGGTGGTCGTGCGGCTATTATGTGATGCTTCATATGTTGAACATAGTCTCCGCATCTATTACGGATGGATGGAAGAAGGTAATATTTAAACAACTTGTTAAATTATTTATTATAGTTTTGGTGATGACTTGCGTTAATGTTATTGTTATTATTTGAACGTGTGTAGGCATTTAACAACCAATTGCCTCTTCAAAAAGATGAGTTTAGAGACTTGAGGATGCGCTTGGCAGAATTCTTCTTCAAGTATGCGGCTGAAAAAGGAATTGACAAGATACCTCCGCAATACTTAGATGAATAGTTTTTTTGTTAGACTTTAGAAACTAATTAGTAACACACACACACACACACACACACACACACACACACACACACACACACACACACACACATATATATATATATATATATATATATATATATATATACTTAGATTGGTAGTTTTGTTTTTAGATATTAGAGACTAAAATGTGTGTATATATATATATATACTTGTAGATAGTTATGTTTTTCCTATACATGGGTTTTGGTTTTAAGTCCCCCCCATTGTTCCTTTGTATATTTCTTTTCTTTTAGTTAATATTGAAATTTAAGGGTGGTGTTTGCAATTCTGTAATGTGTGTGATATTCTGTATTATTTGGATATTTACTGAATGCAGGGATAGGTGAGGGGAGTGTTATTTTAAAACTGAATTTTAGAAAAAAAATCTATTAACGTCAGTTGTATCAAACAACTGACGTTAATAGTATTTTATAAAATATAGAATACACTATTAACGTCTGTTGTATTAGGAAACTGACGTTAAAAATAAAACCTGTAACGTCAGTTCTTTAATGAAGCGGCGTTAGTTTGAACAACATTAATGTCAGTTGTGTTAAAGAACTGACGTTAATAGTTTTATATTTAACGTTAGTTGTTTAAACAACAACTGACGTTAAAATATTAACTATTAACGTCAGTTGTATTTACGTCAGACAATATTCTGACGTATAAAATCAATTTTAACTGACGTAAAAAACACTTATTGCACTAGTGAACCTATGGTTTTCTTTGTTGTTCTTGGTTGATGTTGAAGAAATGAGAGAGTGTGTGAGGGGGGAGGGGCTGCTGTGAGTAGAAGAGAGTGAGGGGGCAAGTATTAGTGAGTCATAAAGGTAGTTTAGGGTTTCTAAATACACTTAGGGGCATTTTAGTCTTTTTAAGTAACAAATATCTAAGATATTTTGCAAATTAATCATGACAAAGGTGAGTCATAAGTGGTGACTCACCCTACTCACCACAACTATGTGACATGTGTCCCTCGGTGGCCCGGTGTCCGGTTCAGTCTCCGTAGTTCCGATTCCGACTCCGTTATTCTCCCGATTTAGGTTTTACACCCGAATCGAGTATAATAACATATTTATTTTGAAAATTTTAAAAATAACCTATATCGTTGGAAATGATATATAAACGCTATCCATTTCGTTCACGGGTCAAAATTAGGTTTTTTGATCAGTAAAATCTTACTGTCAGTGAAAACGCAGACTGGGTTCCGTCTGAATTTTCAACCAAAAATTTCATTGTATACTTATAAAAATAAGTATGATATGAATATGACTTTGGTTTTCCCAAAATCATCTTCTAAGCTTCAGAAAAAAATATATAAACAGATGTTTGTTTATCGATACAGAAAACAGCAAAAACAGCAGAAATCGGGGTGTTACATTACTACCCCACTAAAAAAAAAATTCGTCCTCGAAATTACGTACCTGGAAAAAGATCAGGATACTGTAACTTCATCTTGTCCTCAGATTCCCATGTTGTCTTTCCCGTTGTCTCATTCCAAATAACCTTGACTAAGAAAATTTGTTTACCCCTGAGCTACTTAATCCTCTTATCCTCGATTCGTACATGTGAAGTCTCATAAGACAATTTTTCTTTTAATTGTACTTCATCAGGTTCAATTATGTGAGAGAGATCAGGAATATACTTCCTCAATTGTGAGAGATGAAAAACACTATGAATATTTGAAATAAAAGGTGGTAAAGCAATTTGATAGGCTACTGGACCAATACGGCGAAGAATTTGGTAAGGTCCGATAAATTTTGGAGTGAGTTTTCTGGATTTTAAAACTCTACCTACCCCAGTCGTGGGTGTGACTCTCAAAAATACATGTTCTCCTTCTTGGAATTCAAGGGGTCTTCTCTTCTGATCAAAGTAACTCTTCTGTCTGCTTTGTACCATTCTCATCTTTTCACGGATTTGTTTAACCTCTTCCGTTGTTTGCTGCACAATTTCTGGTCCTAAAATCATGCTTTCTCCATCTCGATACCAACACACAGGTGTTTGACATTTCCTTCCGTATAAGGCCTCATAGGGTGCCATCCCTATACTTGAGTGAAAACTATTGTTGTATGTGAATTCGATAAGTCCCAAAAGATCATCCCAACTTCCTCGATTCTCTAAGACACATGCTCTTAGCAAGTCTTCTAACGATTGAATCGTCCTCTCTGTTTCTCCATCAGTTTGAGGATGAGAAGCTGAACTTAAGCGTAACTTAGTTTCCAACGCTTGATGTAAACTTCCCCAAAAACGTGAAGTGAACTTCGGGTCTCTATCTGAAACAATACTCGAAGGTACTCCATGAAGTCTAATCACTTCTCTGATATAAACTTCGGTCAACTTTTCCACAGTGTAGTTGATCTTAACAGGTAAGAAGTGTGCTGACTTCGTTAGCACATCAACGATCACCCAAATTGAATCAAAACCTCTGGAAGTTCGCGGTAAACTTACCACAAAATCCATCGATATGCTATCCCACTTCCATTCCAGTACATCCAACGAGGTAAGCATTCCACCTGGTCGTTGATGTTCTACCTTCGATTTCTGACAAATCAGACATGCTGCAACATACTCCGCGACTTGCTTTTTCATGCCTGGCCACCAAAACTTTTGTTTCAAATCCTGATACATCTTAGTTGATCCCGGATGAATACTCAACTTACTCTTGTGTGATTCCTCTAGAATCATCTTTTTCATCTCAAGATTATCAGGTACACTGACTCGTCCATTGCACCTTATGATGTTATCTGGTCCCAAGCTAAACTCAGTAGCTTTTACTTGTTCCATTAACTTCTTCTTCTCTTGAAGACAGGTATCAGCGACTTGTTGTTCTCTGATCTTTTCCATTAATCCACTAGAGATCTTGATCATTCCTACATAAATTTTATTTTGAATTACGTCCATGATTAAGTTGAGATCACGAAACTTTTCAATCAATTCTAATTCCTTCACCATCATAGCTGAGATATGAATGGCCTTCCTGCTTAGTGCATCTGCTACAACGTTCGCTTTTCCAGGATGATATTGTAACGTGAAGTCATAATCTTTCAGAAACTCCATCCATCGTCTCTATCTCATGTTGAGCTCCTTCTGATCAAACAGATATTTCAAACTCTTGTGGTCACTAAAGACATCAAACTTGGCTCCATACAGGTGGTGTCTCCATATCTTTAGTACAAAAACCACAGAAGCCAATTCTAGATCATGCGTCGAATAATTCTTCTCATAAGTCTTTAACTGTCGTGACGTGTAACCTACGACTTTCCGATGTTGCATTAACACACAACCTAAACCTTGATATGAAGCATCACAATATACTTCGTAAGGTTCATTCGGTTCAAGAAGTATCAACACTGGCGATGTTGTCAGACGTTCCTTAATCTTTTGAAAACTTTCCCCACAAAGCTGTGAATCTCTGTTATCGTTTTTGGTTTTTCCCAAGAAAGTACTGCTTCTACTTTTGCAGGATCGACAGAAATTCCTTCCTCAGTAATCACGTGCCCCAAGAATTTCACCTCTCCGATCCAGAATTCACACTTAGATAGTTTTACGTATAATACCTTCTCACGTAGGATTTGCAGGACTTGTCGTAAATGTTCGTCATGTTCCTCATCATTCTTAGAATAAATGAGAATATCATCGATGAATACGACCATGAACTTATCTAGAAACGGACGAAAAATCCAATTCATGTAGTCCATGAAGATAGCAGGTGCATTTGTTACTCCAAAAGGCATTACAAGATATTCGTAATGTCCGTAATGAGTTCTGAACGCAGTTTTTGGTATGTCTTCTGTCTTCACCCTTATCTGATGATATCCTGTTCTCAAATCGATCTTTGAGAATACAACGACTCCTCTTAGTTGATCCATTATATCATCTATACGCGGTAAAGGATATTTGTTCTTGATCGTCACTTTATTGAGTTGTCAAAAATCCACGCAGAGTCTCGACCCTCCATCCTTCTTTCTTACAAACAGAAATCGTGCTCCCCACGGGGAAACACTTGGTCGAATGAACTATTTTGATAAAAGATCTTCCAATTGAGCTTTCAACCCAGCAAGTTCTGTCGGTGCCATCCGATACGGAGCAATTGAAATTGGACCGGTTCCTGGAATCAGGTCTATGGAGAATTCGATATCTCTGACAGGTGGAAAACCCGGAACATCATTAGGAAACACATCTGGAAATTCTCTTGCTACCAGTATCATACTCAAGTCGATTTCCCTCTCGACTTCCAAGTTAGATAGAAGTAAGTATTCCTGAGCTCCTTCTTTCGAAGAAGTTCTCATTTGGTGGGTAGATAAAAATCCAAAAATCTCGGGATCAGGAAAAACTAAGGTCTTATGGGAACAATCTAAAAGGATATGGTTGGAAGATAACCAATCCATGCCTAGAATTACATCTAATTGAATTAAAGGTAAACATATGAGATTAACAAGAAAATGTCTATCCTGAATGATGATAGGACAGTTCAGACATATAGAAGTCACAATAACAGGTTCAGCAATTGGAGTTGAAACAATCAGATCATATGACATGGAAGAAACAGGCAATTCTAGATGTCTCACACAATCCATCGTAATAAAAGAGTGTGTTGCACCCGAATCAAAAAGTACCGTTAAGATATTACCAGCTATGTCGCAACTACCTTGTATGAGATCTTCGGAATTTGAATCCACAGCACCACTCATGGTGTAAACCCTTCCCTTAGCTGTCGGTTTATTGGTCCTAGAATTGTTGGTGGTTGATGCAGGTTTCTGAGTTTGACAGTCTTTGGCCATGTGCCCTATCTTTCCGCATTTGAAGCACTGCACTCCTTGTAGTCGACAATTATTCGTAAAATGAGTCTCGCTTCCACACTTGAAACACTTCAAAACTGGCCTTGGTTTTGGTTTATCCGCCTCCACTGTTGTACGCAGAAGTGATCGTATTTGTCGCGCACGCGCCAAAAAGAACGAGCGGTTTATAAAAATGTAGTTTAGGCGACAACTCGGATGTCGTCTCACAAGGACTATTGAAGTTTAATTTATCACAAAAAGCAATTTTTTTTGTGGGGGGGGTTGGTTTGAATTGGAAATAGGAAACGATTGCAAAAAACGAACAATAAAACAGAGAGCAGTTGAAAGGTTATCAAATAGCTAAAGATGATTAATCTACTGTTTTCGAATTCACAACTATCATCGTTTCATGTAATCCCAAGCCCTAAGCAGATTCTAATCCCCTTTCAGTTGTAGCAACAATTAACAACGAAATCACTACTACGGATATATGTTCCTATTCCCGAAATAACAAACGGGATTAAGCCCTCATGAACAAACGAACATGAATGAACACACGCGAAATAACAAACGCGATTATGTATAGGAACATAACATCACTGAAATGAATCAACACAACACTATACACTCCTGAAGTAACAAACAGAAATGTATAATATGGTATTGAAAAGGGAAAAGCAAGTAAGAAGAATAGGAATTACAAAACCTCCAAGTATATGGAATTCAATCACGATAGATTAACTGGGGAATCAGTTCTCCATTACAAATCGAAGGAAAAACTCAAAGGTATATGAAAAGCAGTCAAAAAATGGATCATTTTACTTGCTGCTGCGTTTTGTTTTTATAAGGGGCTGCGGCGTCACACGGTAGTGATGGCGGTCACGCGGCCAGACCGTGACCGATTTTGCCAAGGGTGTCCTTTCACATTCTGGTCCGTTCACGGCCGTGATGGTTATCACGGGCCGGCCGTGATGCATTCTCGACTTTTGGTTTCTCTCTTGTCACGGCCGTGACCTTCATCACAGGCAGCAGACCGTGATCCTTTCGACTTTTACGGGTTTCCTTATCACGCCCGTGATGTGTATCATGGCTGGGCCGTGATGCTTTTCGACTTTTATGATCTTCTCATCACGGTAGTGACCGGTGTCACGGCCTGGGCGTGATAGCCTTTGCATCAGATGCACTTCCTTTCTTGCTCTTCTTATTATCCTGAAAACAACAAAATAGCCATAAGTGCTTTATTTGACTCAAAACTGGCTAAATTAACCTAGAACTACTTAAAGGACTCAAAAGATTGCTTGAGGACAATCGAGTCTAATTCGGGCAAAAACGGGATATAATTAACACAAAACCCTGGTCATACTAGCCATAAAATTAGATGAGCCAGAGGCTGATCAAAATACCCCAAACTTAAACCTTGCTTGTCCCCAAGCAAACTAAGACTCAAAAATCAAAAAGACTCAAGACATGGCAAGCTCAAAAAGGTTTAATCAACCTTGCACATTTTCAAGAAATTTCATCAAAATAGTTTCCTTCAATGTTCCCCCTTTCCAACAAAGCAACCCCCACAATCATTCCATCCAAACAATTGAGAATTTCATCCTTCAACAATCATTAATCTAAGCAGGGGATCCGGGTTACACACAAGAGGAAGATCACCAAATTCAAACAACTGCCTTCCTCTCAAGGGAGATTAGCGTTTCACTCAATCGCTCAGTTTTTGTCAAGCAATCAACAATTCACTCAATTCACTTTTCAGAAGCACTTCCCATAAATTTGATTTTCATCTCCAAATGATTCCCACAGAAAACATGCATGCAACATCAGAAGGACTTTTATGGGTTGTAATGGGGCCTGGCTAAAGGTAGGATAAACAAGGGTACTAGACTGAAGACCCTAGGAACTAGGAGAGCATGAAACTTTTTACATCTTGATTTTCCCTCAAGTTCCTTTTTTCCATTCCTTTTCATTTGCCTTGGGTGACTACAGCCTTTTTATTCAAATAACCTTTTTGACAATTTTTTCTCTTTTTTTTTTTTTTTTGCCTTTGTCTCCAACCTTTTTATTATTTTTTCTTTTTCTCAATCCCAAACAACACATTACTGTAGCCACCCCAAACTTAATTTCTTGCAACCCTTTTCTGCTAAGCTTCCATGCTCTCCTAATCCTAAGATCGGGTTAACATGGTTTTTCAGAGTTTACGCTTGTATCATAGGGTTATCAAGAATAACAGGCTAATCAGGCTCAAAGGGGCTAACTAAAGAACATGCATTAGGGACTGGTTATTTTAGGCTAAGTAGCTATTTACAAAGAAAATGCCTAAATCATTTGAAGCAAACACATCAACATGCAAAACATACAGAGACTCAAGCAAATTCGGGAAAGTGCAATCCAAAAGTGATTCTCACAGTCAAAAAACATGTTGGAGGCTCAAAACCTCACCTGGACATTCATGCAAATTGTTTAACTGAGATTCTATCCCTACTATGTGCTTCCTTTCACCCCAAACTTATCATAAATCATGTCATCACAACAAAATCTCAAAGTTCAGTTTTCAATCATATGTGGATCACTTTTCAAAATCAAATTTTTTTTTTCAACCTAGGGGGAATCATCACATCAATCAAGCAATCAATCTGTGCAAAATCAATCAAAATCAATCAAGCTCACCGACTCACACAATTTATTCCAAAGCTATTTACAAAGACAAAACAACTACAACTAGTTCCTCCCCCCACTTAAAATAGACATTGTCCCCAATGAAACAACATAACCAGAAAATTAGAGTGAGGGAAAGGAAAGGAGCACTCCCTGATCAAGTGTCAGTGTAGGTGGGAGCTTCCAAAGAGAGCTCCTCAACATTAGCATCATCAGGAACACCAGCATCAACACCATGGAATGGCTTCAGCCTCTGCCCGTTGACCTTGAAGGGCTTGTTGCCACCTGCATCTTTAATCTCTATGGCACCATAAGGAAACACATTAGTAACAACAAATGGTCCAGTCCACTTGGACCTAAGTTTCCCAGCCATCAATTTCAAAGTGGAATTAAACAAGAAGACTTTTCGCCCACATAAAATGTTTTCCTAGCAATCATCTTGTCATGAAAAAGTTTTTTTCTCTCTTGGTTAATCAGAGATCTCTCATAGGCATCTAGCATAAGCTCCTCAAGCTGCTGCAATTGTAGTTTCCTTTCAATACCACCTTCCTTCATTTCCAAGTTACAGCACTTGACTGCCCAATATGCACGGTGCTCAACTTCCACCGGGAGGTGACATGCCTTACCAAATACCAGCCTGAAAGGGGACATTCCTATTGGGGTCTTGAATGCGGTCCTCTGAGCCCACAGTGCGTCTTCAAGACGGCGGCTCCAATCTTTCCTATTCGGCTGCACCATTTTTTCCAAGATTTGCTTGATCTCCCTATTTGATATTTCAGCCTGACCATTGGTCTGGGGATGATAAGCTGTGGAAACTCTATGCACAACCCCATATTTCCTGAGTAAGGCCTCCATGATGCGATTGCAGAAGTGAGTGCCCTGGTCACTGATAATAGCCCTTGGTATGCCAAACCTGCAAAAAATGTTGGACCTGACAAAATTTGAAACCACTTTAGCATCGTTAGTCCTAGTGGGGATTGCTTCCACCCACTTTGAAACATAGTCTACAGCCAACAGAATGTACAGAAAACCAAAAGAAGCAGGGAAAGGACCCATAAAGTCAATTCCCCACATATCAAAAACTTCACAAAAGAGCATGGGCTGCTGAGGCATCTCACTCCTACGAGTGATGGCAGGGCCTGTAGTTTGACATTCTTTACAATTCCTGTAGACCTCATAGGCATCTCTAAAAATTGTGGGCCAGTAAAACCCAGAATCCAGGACTTTTCTTGCCGTCCTCTGTGGTCCAAAGTGTCCTCCGACTTGAGAGGCATGAGAGAAATTCAGGATGGACTCGGTCTCATAATCGGGGACACACCTCCGAATCACCTGATCACTGCAAAACTTCCAGAGGTACGGATCATCCCACACATAGTACTTGCAATCACTCTTAAGCTTGTGGAACTTGGGTCTACTTGTACTGCAAGAACAACACCAAGCAACAAGAAAATTTACAATGTCGAGAAACCAGGGGGTGTCTCCATGCAGATGTAGAAGCCTTTCATCCGAAAAATCATCTTGGATGGGAGAAGGATCCTCATCCTTTGCTATTCGGCTCAAGTGATCGGCTACCAGATTTTCAGCTCCACTCTTGTCTTTTATTTGCACATTGAACTCTTGGAGCAAAAGCATCCATCTAATCAGTCTTGGCTTAGCTTCTGGTTTCTTCAATAGGTACTTCAGAGCTGCATGGTCAGTAAAAACAATAACCCTAGAACCTAGCAAATATGACCTAAATTTATCAAGTGCAAATACAACAGCTAGCAGTTCTTTCTTAGTGGTGGTGTAATTTGATTGTGCATCATCTAATGTCCTAGAAGCATAATGAATCACATGAGCAGCCTTGCCCACCCTTTGTGCCAGAACCGCTCCCACAGCAAAATTAGAAGCATCACACATCAGCTCAAAAGGGAGGGTCCAGTCAGGGGGCTGGATGACAGGGGTAGATGTCAATGCCTTTTTTAGATAGTCAAATGACTTCTTGTAAGTATCATCAAAATGGAACAGGGTATCATTCTTCAGCAGGTTTGACAATGGCAGAGTTATCTTGCTGAAGTCCTTTATAAAGCGCCTGTAGAAACCTGCATGGCCAAGAAAAGAACGGATCTCGCGTACGCAAGATGGGTAAGGCAATGAAGAAATCACATTAATTTTTGCAGGATCTACAGAAATACCCTCTTTAGAAATTACATGACCCAAAACTATCCCCTGTTCTACCATGAAGTGACATTTTTCAAAATTCAAAATCAGATCAGTCTCGATGCATCTTTTTAGAACTAAACTTAGACTATGCAAACATGCATCAAATGAGGAGCCATATACAGTGAAGTCATCCATGAACACCTCAATGCAATTTTCAATAAATTCATAGAAAATGCTAAGCATGCATCTTTGGAAGGTGCCAGGAGCATTACAAAGGCCAAATGGCATCCTCCTATAAGCAAACGTGCCGAAGGGGCACGTGAAAGTGGTCTTTTCCTGATCCTCAGGGGTAATATGGATCTGGAAATACCCGAAAAAGCCATCAAGAAAGCAATAATGAGATTTACCAGCCAGCCGATCCAGCATCTGATCTATGAACGGCAATGGAAAGTGATCCTTTCTGGTGACCTGGTTCAACTTCCTATAATCTATACAAACCCGCCTGACTATTCTCGGACTCTAGTGGGTACAAGCTCATTATTATCATTTCTAACTACTTGTGAGACCGGACTTTTTGGGTACAACTTGAACCAGGACTTACCCAAGTACTATCGAAATGGGGTATATAATACACTGCTGCAAGTTTAGTTACCTCTTTCTTCACCACATCCAGAATCATTGGGTTTAGCCGCCATTGGGCCTGCCTTACTGGTTTAGCCCCATCCTCCAATAGAATCCTGTGCATACATCTGGAGGGGCTAATTCCTGGAATGTCAGCCAATGTCCAACCAATAGCCTTCTTGTGCTTCTTCAGAACCTCCAATAGTTTTGCTTCCTGGTCAGGGTCAAGGCTAGAAGAAATGATGACTGGCAATGTTGCATTCCTCCCCAAGTAGGCATACTTCAGGTTCTCAGGAAGTGGTTTGAGTTCTAAGGAAGGTGGCTGCTCAATGGATGGTGCATTTGGAGCAGCCATGAGGTCAAGGACTTCTGCTGAATAGGCAGCTTCACTCTCACTATCATTATCACCCTGCAAAGTTGAATCCAGAAACTCAGAACAAACAGCACATGGGTCAGTGTCAGTACAGTTAGCACATGAATATACATCATCAAATCCAGAAATAAAAGGAAAATCAGAGACAAAATCCTCATGGGTATCATCAATGATCTCAGAAAGCAACTCTAATTGGAACACAGAGTGCTCCTCCAGTGGATGTTTCATGGCATCAAATATGTTAAACTTAGCCACAATATCACCAAACTCCATAGACATAGTCCCATCATTCACATCAATCTTAGTCTTAGCTGTCTTCATGAATGGCCTGCCCAAGATTATTGGTGATCTACTGGAGTGTGTCTCTCCTGCCATGTCTAGGATGTAGAAGTCAGCAGGGAAGATTAAATCCTCAACTCGTACCAGCACATCTTCTACCATTCCCATGGGGCGGGCACTGGTCCTGTTGGCCAACTGGATGGTGAGACCTGTATACTGCAATGGCCCAAGATCAAGGTTATTGAAAATGGAAGTGGGCATGACATTTATGGAGGCTCCCAAATCCAGCATGCAGTTTTCAAACTTTCTGTCCCCAATAGTGCATGGGATAGTGAAAGTGCCTGGGTCCTTGCACTTCTGTGGTAGTGCCTGCGTAGGGGATAAAACAACAACTCTTTCTGGTGCAGGCCTAGACTGGATAAGAGCTGAAACATTTCTTCCCAAATCAACTCTCTCATTATTCTTCAACTTCCTCTTGTTGGTGCATAGATCCTTCAGGAATTTGGCATACTTGGGCACCTGCTTGATCACATCTAGAAGAGGAATATTTACAGCCACCTTTCTGAACACATCAAGAATTTCCTTCTCTTTATCTTCCCCACCAATCTTCTTATTTTTCTGCAATCTCTGTGGGAAGGGGATTGGGGGTGTGTATACTTTCTCAACTTCAACATCAACAATAGGCTCAGGAGTTACCTCAATATTTTTCTTCTTTTTTTTCGGAGGCTCCCTCAACAACTTTTCCAGATCTCAGAGACATGGCACTCACATTTGGATTGGAGGCATTGGGATTTATCATTTGTTTCTTGCAGTGGGTTGTTCCTTGAGCTTCTTTGTATGTTATTGATGGAAGTGGCAAGCTGTCCAACTTGTGTATGCAAAGCTCTGAATGCTAGCATCCGTTATTTCAAACCGGCTGTGATGCTCGAAACTGCCCAACTGCTGCTGAAATCGAAGATTGGTTGCAGCCATTTGCTTGACCAAGTCTTCTAGTGAAGGTCCGAAGGTGCAGAAGTGGTCACTGAAGGAGGGTTCTGAGGTACTGTCATCGGTTGTTGTTGGGATGAATTCCCATACCGCAGATTAGGATGATTCCTCCAGTTGGATGGTACCTATTTGTGGAGAGGTCTGGAGTGTTGTATCAGTTCTGACTATTGCCTTGATTATAAGGATGGAGTGCATAGGCCACGAGATGATTCGATGAACCGATCCTACTTGCGAGAATGGGGCATGCCTCATATGGGTGCTCGGGAGAACCGCACATGCCACACAACCTTCTTTGGCTGAACCCTATCCATTTCCAATTTCTCCACCAAAGAAGTGAGCCTATCAATTCTATCATCACGGTCCTGATTTGAAGAAGAAGCTGTGGACCTCATGCACACCTCTTGTCTCAATGAGAATTTCTTCGGTAGTAAATTGCTGGGAATTCAGTGACATGTTCTCAATGAGTTGCTTGGCAGTAGCTGGGGTTTTATCAACAAGCGCTCCCCCACTAGCAGCATCCACGATATTCCTATCCATAGGCAGCAACCCTTCATAAAAGTACTGGAGAAGAAGTTGTTCAGAAATCTGATGCTGGGGGCAACTGGATATCAACTGCTTGAACCTCTCCCAATATTCAGCCAACGACTCATTTCCTTTCCTGATGCCACATATTTCCTTCCTTATTGAAGCGGCTCTGGAGGCAGGAAAATATTTCTCTAGGAAGAGCTTCTTCAAGTCGTTCCAGGTGGTAATAGAGTTTGGCTCAAGATACAACAGCCAATCCTTTGCAGCTCCCTGGAGTGAGAACGGAAAAGCTTTCAACTTGATATGATCCTCAGTTACTCGTTTTGGTCTCAAGGTTGTGGAGCAGACAACCTGGAATTCATTGAGATGCTTGTGTGGATCTTCACCTGCAAGACCATTAAATCTTGGCAACAAATGGATTAGACCAGATTTTAATTCAAAAGGAGTGACAACACCAGAATATTCAATGCATAATCCATTATAGTTAACATCAGGCGCAGCAAGTTGCCTTAATGTCCTTTGGTCTCCCATATTGTCAAAAACAGTTTTGGAATCAGAATTACCACTAGTACTAGCCCGAATTTCTCTACAACGTGTGTGCAGTGTTCTTTCTATTTCAGGATCAAAATCACACAGTTCAGGGCAATTAGACCTAGTAGCCAGACCAATTCAAAACAAAAACAAAAATAAAAGAGAAAAACAGAAAATAAAAATGTGAATATAACAAAACAAGAGTCCCCGGCAACGGCGCCAATTTTTGATCGCGCTGTCGCGCACGCGCCAAAAAGAACGAGCGGTTTATAAAAATGTAGTTTAGGGCGACAACTCGGATGTCGTCTCACAAGGACTCTTGAAGTGTTATTTATCACAAAAAACAAATTTTTTTTTGGGGGGGGGTTGGTTTGAATTGGAAATAGGAAACAGTGCAAAAACAAAACAATAAAACAGAGCAGTTGAAAGGTTATCAAATAGCTAAAGACGATTAATCTACTGTTTTCGAATTCACAACTATCATCGTTTCATGTAATCCCAAGCCCTAAGCAGATTCTAATCCCCTTTCAGTTGTAGCAACAATTAACAACGAAATCACTACTACGGATATATGTTCTTATTCCCGAAATAACAAACGGGATTAAGCCCTCATGAACAAACGAACATGAATGAACACACGCGAAATAACAAACGCGATTATGTATAGGAACATAACATCACTGAAATGAATCAACACAACACTATACACTCCTGAAGTAACAAACAGAAATGTATAATATGGTATTGAAAAGGGAAAAGCAAGTAAGAAGAATAGGAATTACAAAACCTCCAGTATATGGAATTCAATCACAGTAGATTAATCTAGGGGAATCAGTTCTCCATTACAAACTGAAGGAAAAACTCGAAGGTATATGAAAAACAGTCAAAAACTGGATCGTTTTCTGTCTGCTGCGTTTCTGTTTTTATAAGGGGCTGCGCGTCACGGCCAGGCCGTGACCGATTATGCCAAGGGTGTCCTTTCACATTCTGGTCCGTTACGGCCGTGATGGTTATCACGGGCAGGCCGTGGTACATTCTGACTTTTGGTTTCTCTCTTGTCACGGCCGTGACCTTCATCACGGGCAGACCGTGATCCTTTCTGACTTTCTGGGTTTCCTTATCACGCCTGTGATGTGTATCACGGCTGGACCGTGATGCTTTCTGACTTTTATGATCTTCTCATCACGGCCGTGACCAGTGTCACGGCCTGGGCGTGATAGCCTCTGCTTCAGATGCACTTCCTTTCTTGCTCTTCTTATTATCCTGAAAACAACAAAATAGCCATAAGTGCTTTATTTGACTCAAAACTGGCTAAATTAACCTAGAACTACTTAAAGGACTCAAAAGATTGCTTGAGGACAATCGAGTCTAATTCGGGCAAAAACGGGATATAATTAACACAAAACCCTGGTCATACTAGCCATAAAACTAGATGAGCCAGAGGCTGATCAAGAAGCGACTGGACGGTAAGTTTGTTGATTCTGGTTCTGATTTTGATTATTTCCGGGTGGTCGGAAATAAGGCTTTCCCTGAGCTTGTTTTCCTCTCTGGTTCAGTACGATTCTCGATCATCGATTCTTGGATCTAGATGGTCCTCCAACATTCCCTCTGCTATCCCTTCCCCTTTTCATCTGTTCCACCTTCCTGCATTTCTCGACCAAAGCTTGAAAATTTTTGATCTCTAGTGGCAACACTGACTCCTTGATTTCAAACCTTAATCCTCCTTCAAACTTCTCACATTTCCATTCTTCGTCCGGTTGAGCTTGGAATAAACGAAAAATACTTGGCGAGTGATTCGAACTTCATCGCGTATTCCCCAACAGTCATTTTTCTCTGCTGCAGACGCAGAAATTCTTGTTCCTTCTCAGTTCTAGCACTTTGAGGAAAGTACTTGTGCAGGAACACATTACGAAATGCATTCCAAGGAATCCCCTGATGATCTGCTTCCATCAATTGTCTGACTCCCCTCCACCAGTACTCAGCATCACCCACGAGCAGGAACGTATCATATTGAACTTTGACTCCTTCTGGGCTGTGAATCAGTTTGAAGATCTTCTCTAATTCTTGTATCCAAAGGTCAGCCTTCTCGGGATCAGCATCCCCATGAAATTGTGATGGATTTTGACGCTGAAAAACAATCAATCCTTTTCCCTCTGTAGCTTGTTCAGCTCTGAGTTGTTCTTGTTGATTTTGGGCCGCCATAGTTGCCGTCTGTTGCGCAATAGCAGCTGCAACATTTTCCATTGCTTGTGCTGCATAGTCCATTCCACCAGCTCCTTCATAATTCTCTCCCAGATTACCACGATCGCCAACACGACCGCCTCTACGGCCTCGTCCACGGTCGCGTCCACGTCCACGTCCAGCTTCTGGTTCAACAATTGGTACCATAACTGACCTACAAGCCACAATCAGTCAAACCAAAACCAGAAATTGAAACGTAAACTTACTCGTTATCACACATTACTTCTAAGAAGTAATTAAAACAAGTCTAAGTCAGAGATCACACAACATAGACATAACAGACCTATTTCCCAAGGATTCCCGAAAGACTCGACCAGCTCTGATACCACTAATGTAACACCCCCTTAGCGCTACATGTTGAAACTAAAAGACTGAAAATAATTACGCTGGTTGCTTTTGGAAAAATATAATTTTCTCTATTTCTTAACTTCCTTGAAAATTAGTGATAATTTTTTTCTTTTTCTTTTCCTCAAACGATACAACCCAAACCGTTATAATTAATAAACAACTGAATACATATATATGCATCAATAAGGTTTTACATTTGGCCCTTTATATTACAGTCATTTATTTAAGCCATAGCATAAGGAAAACACACATAAACTAAACCTATATGGTAGCGGTACTACTTTCCAAAATTAAACCCAAATCAGAATCCTACGGCTGGTCACATTTAAGAATACCCATTGGGAAATCCTCCCGAGACTCCCTTCCTGTAGAAGTACCCAGGTTAGTCCTCCACACGCTTTTGTCATCAGCCTCGTCAAAGTGCAGGGAACGCATCCCCGTGCATGATATCAGACTTATTTGTCTCATCTGTACTCGAATATATATATATATATATATATATATATATATATATATATATATATATATATATATATATGTATATATATATATATGTATATATATATATGTATATATATATATATGTATATATATATAGAAGCATAGTAGAAACCCAACATGAAAATAAATAAAGCAAGGGTGAGATACCATCACTGAGTTTTCATCATGATAACTACATGCACGACACTCAAACAAACATCATGTATACATATTATAAATATTTCCTACCAATGAGATTCATACCCGATCATCCAATCATAATTTTTCAAAAATGCATGACACTTCAATATCCATTCCTATGATTCTTGACCTTTATTCTCCGGAGATTCCTAACTTCCCTTCTTCGAGCAATGATTAGGCTGCGATACCCTTAACACAATTGTCTCATGAGATTGGCCTCTAAATTTAGGTCCGGCTCTAATTGTTCAGGGAATATCACGATAGAGCACCTAAAATAATATTGGAATAGTTCCCTATTGAGTACATTCATGCCGGGTAACCGAATTCCACGACCCGAGGTTGCAAGGCCCCAAGTATTCGTTGGATTTTTGAAGCCCGAATGCCCCTAAGACCCAAAGACCCTAGAATTTATCTTTGGTCCGTAACTAACCAATTTACCCAATTCACCCTTTGTGAAATTGTAGCTCGATACCTAAGGCATGTCTGCCCAAATATGGCATGTTTACTAGACTATGCATGTAAAATCCTTTGTAATCGTAATTGTTCTTTGTCGTTTGTTTTTCCTCCGTCGAGGCTTAAAGCTCCTAACTACCCTTCCTTAGGTATTCCAAATCCTTTCCTTTCCAAGTGTGATTTCCTTTTAGGAACACTAGCCCGACATCTCGACAATCTAGGTCCTTATCCTTTCCTTGATTTTCCCCCAAAGAATTTTCATTCAGTGAAACACAAATACCAAAAACAAAAACTCCAAAAACTTATCCAAGTTTGTCGGAAATTTCCGTTGTTCTTAAATTCTTTTCCAACAAAATCCTTTTCTGATGAAATTCGTTTTAAAACGTAACGAAAATAATTTTTCCCTTAAATCCTTTATTTTTATTTCCGAGAATCTGTTAATTTTTTTAAAAATAATTTCTAACCCATATATTTATTTTTCTCATGTAAAAAGATCGTTTTTCCTTATACTGCCGTTAGGTAAGCAACAACCCTTATTTCTTGAAAAATTATTTATTATAAATCTTAAAACACTTTTTAAAATAATTTTCTTGAAATTAAGATTTTATTTCCATTTTTCCCGACGTTTTCGAAAAAAGTGTGAAAGTGGAATTTTTTCAGGGTTACGTACGTGCGGTTGCTCATTAACTTATTCATTTATTAAAACTCATTAAAATATTATTATTTTTAACTTAAAAATTAAATCCACCAATTTTCAAAAACATAATACTTCCCTTAAGTTTTCTTAACGTTTTATCCTTAATTTTCAATAAGCACTGGCCGGTGTTAGGCTTCCAGCCAATCATAAAAGTCCACCAAAAATTTCATACAACACAATTTATCACATGCTTTCACAACCAACAATAAATTCACACATCGCAATTTATAGCATGCTTTCACAGATAAATCATGCATCACAGAATATTACCCAATAATTTTAAAACAAACACCACAAACTATAACCATTAATTACAGACACACCAAACAATTTATACACATAGTTATCGAAGCTCCTCGGGGAAACTCCCTTACCTTTGAAGATTCAATTTCTGATTCAACGAAGTCTCGGTTTCTCAAATCCGGTTTCCTCCACGAACTCCGAACAACAATTACTAACACAATCCTTCACAAAACAACACATAACTAATTAAACTTTGAAAACAAGTTATTTTTTTCCCTATGGGTATGGTTTCGGCCCAAGCTAAGAAAATAGGTTCGAGGTTTCAAAATTCCACATACTCTTAGATCCATAACCTTAGAGTAGTGTAGAGCTAGGGAAAATTGCCATAACTTGAAAATGAAGAAAAATCATCAAACCCATATTGTGGTAGATTCGGCCAACAATGAAAAAAATGGCTAGGGGTTTCAAAATTTTACATACTCTTGGATCCATGATCCTAGAGTGGTAGAGATGTGTTGAAAATTTCAAGAACTCAAAAATAATCATCCTGTGATTTTCTACAATTTTTTTTTGAAGACATACATGAAAGTTGAAGAAAATTGTTTTTGGACATGATTCAATGGAAAGAAATGGACTAGAAAAGCTTATGACTTGAAATTGGAACAAAACCTCCTCCATCCTCACAAGTGAGGTTTCGGCCTCATATAGAAAATTGGGAAGGAAATTTTATTTTCACACATGCTCATGAATGAAGATACTAGGGATCATAACTAGTTCATAGCATTTGGAATCATATGAAAAAGGATTTTTCTATGATTTTCTAGGAATTTCCAAAGTTCTAGATCTAAGAACTTAAACTTGATGATCATGGCAAAATAAATGGATCTAAGACAAGAATGATCATGAAAGAAGAATGGTTACCTCTTGAAGATTGAGAAAAGATGAAGAAATTGATCCAAACTTGCAAAGAATCACTTAAGAACCTATTGTTTTTTGTTGTTCTTGGTTGATGTTGAACAAATGAGTGTGTGTGTGTGTGGGGGGGGCTGCCGTGAGTAGAAGAGAGTGAGGGGGCAAGTATTAGTGAGTCATAAGGGTAGTTTAGGGTTTCTAAATACACTTAGGAGCATTTTTGTCTTTTTAAGTAACAAATATTTAAGATATTTTGCAAATTAATCATGACAAAGGTGAGTCATAAGTGGTGACTCACCATACTCACCACAACTATGTGACATGTGTCCCTCGGTGGCCTAGTGTCCGGTTCAATCTCCGTAGTTCCGTTTCCGACTCCGTTATTCTCCCGATTTAGGTTTTACGCCCGAATCGAGTATAATAACGTATTTATTTTGAAAATTTTAAAAATAACCTATATCGTTGGAAATGATATGTAAACGCTATCCATTTCATTCACGGGTCAAAATTAGGTTTTCTGATCGGTAAAATCTTATTGTCAGTGAAAACGCAGACCGGGTTCCGTCTGAATTTTCAACCAAAAATTTCACCGTATACTTATAAAAATAAGTATGATATGAATATGACTTTGGTTTTAACAAAATCATCTTCTAAGTTTCCTAAAAAAAAACATAAACAGTTTTTTGTTTATCGATACAGAAAACAGCAAAAACAGCAGAAATCGGGGTGTTACATTAGTACCCCACTAAAAAAAATTCGTCCTCGAAATTACGTACCTGGAAAAATATCAAGATACTGTAACTCCATCTTGTCCCCAGATTCCCATGTTGCCTCTCCCGTTGTCTCATTCCAAATAACCTTGACTAAGGAAATAAATGATGCCATGGAAGGAGACGCATATTTTCTTCCAAGACAGGTATAAATGATGCCATGGAAGGAGATGCATATTTTCTTCCAATAAAGGATTTAATTATTGAAAGAATTGGATATATGAATTGGTTTAGTACCTTTGATTGTAAATCAGGTTTTTACCAAATTAGATTAACTGAAGAATCTAAAGCACTAACAGCATTCAGTTGTCCTCAAGGTCAATATGAATGGAATGTATTACCAATGGGAATGAAACAATCACCAGGAATCTTCCAACGAATAATGGATTCTATACTTAAAGAATTTAAGGATTTTTGCCTTATTTATATTGATGATATATTAATCTTTACTAATAAGGATTTAATTGATCACTTTAAAAAGGTGGAATTAGTACTCAATAAATGTCTTGAGCATGGAGTAGTTTTAAGTAGAAAGAAAGCTGTTCTAGCTCAAAATAAAATAAATTACTTAGGATTAGAAATTGAAAAAGGAAAAATCATAATGCAGCAACATGTATTAAGGAAACTTCTAGATTTTCCAACAAAATTAAAGGAGAAAAAGGAATTACAAAGATTTCTTGGATTACTAACATATATTTCAAATGAAGGTTTTATTAAAAATCTTGCAGCAGAAAGGAAAGTACTTCAGCAAAATCTAAAGAAAGATGCTCTTTGGTCATGAACTGAAGAAGATTAAAGACTTATTATTAAACTGAAATACTTATGTCAGGAACTTCCTGAATTATATCATCCATTAGACGACGATTTAATTATCATTGCTGATGCTTCAAATGGGGAGGTGTTATGAAGGCAAAAGCCCCTTGACAAAAGAAAGAATTACTATGCCGATACACGTCTGGAACTTTTTCAGACAGTGAAATTAATTATCCTACTCTTGAAAAAGAAACACTAGCACCAATTTGAATGTTAGAAAAGCATCGAATATATGTGCTTGACAAAGAATTTATTGTCCGAACAGATTCTACATATGTTGCGGGCTTTAAGAACTTAAACCATAAAGGGACTTATAAACAAGGAAGATTGATTAGATGACAAATGAAATTAGCCGAATACAATTACTCAATCTCCCATATTAAAGGAGATAAAAATGTTCGTGTAGATATACTATCAAGAGAATGGAACGAGAATCAGCAGAACCACTAAGAAAGCATATGCAACTTCAAAAGGCACTAGAAAAGCAAAAATTGAAGGAATTAGATTTGATCAAAACAAACATCGAAGTACTAGAACTTTAACTGCAAGCAGAAAGAACTTCAGAAGATGTTTTTCCAAAAGAAATCAAGCAGGAAATTAGCAAGATGAAATGGTATGTTGTTTTCAATGGACCATTTCCAGGAATTTATGATGACTGGTATAAAGCAGCACCACACTGTACAAAGATTTCAGGAGTCTGGCATGAATCTTATTCTACCCAGGAAGAAGCATAAAAGAAATTTAGAGAATTCCAAGAAATAGAAAGACTAAAAAAAGTAAAAGAAGTTTATCTTGCCCCCCCCCCCAAGAACTTTTTTCGAAACCATAAAGCATCAACCAGAGCCAAAGAATTCAATGAAAATTCTAGGAAGAATTCCCTCTTCCTTGGGTGATTATCCAATTACTACTAGAAAAGAATATGAACTTCAAGTTCAATTCTCTAAAGAAATGTTTTTTGAAAATCTCAAAAGATTAGCAAACTGAACCGAAAAATAAAAGAATAATTGCTTTTATATGGTTAACCGAAATATATTCGGAATTAAAGCCGTAATTACTCCAGGAGCGCCATCAATATTGACATTTAATATGCTCCAATTTGGACTCATCGAATTTCTTTATTTGAGTAAGGAATCAGAAGAAATTAGTTTGTTCCCATACAATCTCAAGGAAGCGGTCCAGATATACAAGAAGAATGTAGCAAAGGAAAGAACTATATTCTTGAAATTTACTCAGCCTGTAACAGCCTGATTTTTAATTACGTTGTATAACCGGTTAAAATATAATTAATTATATTTTAATATGAGAGTTAGAAAGGGACTTTAAATAAAATAAAATCATATTCTTAGTGTCTCTGATCGTAAAATGTTACGGTGAAATTTTGGGTTTAAAATTCAGACGGAAACCGGTCTGCGTTTTTAACTGACAATTTAATTTTATACCGGCAGAAAACCCTAATTTGACCCGAAACTGAAATTTGTAGATTTTTTTATATTTTGTTCGTGAGGAATCATACTTTCCAAATTTCTGATCAGAAATAAATATTATGTTTATTCGGACGAATTTTGGTGAAAGTTCGAACGGAAAACAGTCGGTATTTTCACTGACAGTAAGATTTTAATGATCAGAAAACCTAATTTTGACTTGTGAAAGAAATGGTTTATATTTAAATCATATTTCCAACGAGTTTGGTTAGTTTGAAAATTTTCAACCAAAAACGAAATATTACGCTTTTATTCGGGCGTAAAACCCTAATCGAGAAATCGACGGAGCCGGGAACAGCTGAAAATATCTAGATATTTATTTTAAAATATCTAGATATTTAGTAAAAATATCTAGATATTTATTAACCATTATTAGTATTAACTTAACCTAAGTTAAGTCAATTTCCTACCTATAAAACCCCCTCCCCCGACGGCCCCTCCCCTCCATCTCTTCTCCTTCTTTTCTTCATTCATCTCCAACCTTCTAACATCTTCTTCCACTTTCTCTCATTTTCTTCCTTTTTCTCCAAAACCTCCATAACCAAGGTATTGAAGCAACTAGTAGATTTCTTGATCGTCTTCCATTTTCAAGAGGTAAACCTTGTTCCTCATCAATAATAAACCCTATGTTGTTCAATTATTTTCACGATCCAAGTTCATATTCAACTAGGTTCATATTAGGGTTCATAACTTTGAAAATCTCTATAAAATTGTAGAAAAATCATTTTAATGTGAAACCAATTTCTATGATCCTTATATGTCTTCTATTTTCATCATCGAAGAGTATGTAAGCAAAATCATTTTCCTTCATATTGTTCTAGATAGGGCCGAATCTATGTTAAAGTGGACAAAGGAGGTTTTGTTCAATTTTAACTTAGATGAGGTTAGATCTAAGCTTTTTAAGGGTTCTATATTCCTAATCCTCAACTAATCTCAAGTTTCATCAAGTTTTATCTATTTCAAGTCTTAGATCTATTTCTTCAAATATTATGTAAAAATGTTTAGAAAAGTATTTAATGAGTTAAGATTATGGTTTTTCTTCTTTTTGGTATTTGTACTGTTATAATCCAATAGCTTGAATCCAAATAAATTTTCTCACCTATTTTTGTGCTCATGGCCGAAACCCTAACCTTGGAGGTTAGAGGATTTTGTTTCATATTTTCAATTTCTAACAATTTATCCTAGTTATCCAAGACCTAAGCACCTAGAATCCAAAAGATTAGAATGAGAACATAACCATAACCCTAACCCTCATTTGAATTACTTGGCCGAACCTAACTAAAAGTGGTTAAGGGTTGGTTTGTTGATTAACTTGTTGTTGTGTTGTTTGGATGAAGGTGAATTTGATAACGTGTGGCGTGATAACGAGGGACATCAATTTCGGAATTCTAGTGATAACCCAGGTGGGGGAAAGAATCAACCTATCGTCGGAATCGATAAGTAATATATTATATAATAATTGTGTAGGGCGGCCTAAACCCTACTAGTAGTCGAGTAATCGACAAGACCAAAATCACATTGGAAACCTTTTCTGTGAAACCAATGATGATTCGGGGATTGTAGGTTTATCGACATTAGGATGATTTTATCTTATCTAAGGTTGATTGAATTTATTATTATTATTATTATTGAATTGCTTATGTGATATTTTGTGGTATTTGAATATTTTCTGATATTGTATTATACATGATCTGCCTGGTTTTTAGTACTATGTTTAGTTGATTTTAAGTGAGGATATATGTTGTTCGGGAGATAATTATTTGGGTGAGAAAGTATCAGTGAATTAGAAGTGCCTAGCGTAAATTGATTATTTTAAAGATGAAATGTGTCATATAATGTGAGTCAAGGCTAGGATGGAAGTTTGAGGCACTAGGTTGTTATTGATGTACTTCAGTGAGGTTTATAAGTTGTATTGTGTTTATAACCGCATGTTTGACACATACGAGGTCCAAAGTCCTTGTGGGACCGTCCAATGTTAGATTTAATTTGTGCAGCTATAGTGTCAATGCTTTGCTTGAGCACCCTCGAAAGAGAATCAAGGTGTGCACCGACTGTACCGTGCAGCTATAGTGTCATTGTATTACATGAACATTCTTACCATGGATGAGATTGTATACCGACTGTACCGTGCAGCTATAGTGTCATTGCTATGCATGAGCGCCTTTGGCCCAGGGTGTGCACCGACTTTACCGTGGAGCTATAGTGTCATTGCTTTGCATGAGCATTCTCACCATGAATAAGGGTGTGCACCGGTTTTGGGGACGCATCGCTTGGACGACGGACTAACATCCCGAACGGATATGGGGAATTAGTGGCCACGTCATCATAAAGGTTTAGTTGTGTGAGGTTGAGGGTAGAGGATGATACCTTAATTTTGAGGATGATTTGTTAGTTATATGTGTTGATTGTCTATGACTTTTATTATGTTATATACTATGACTCTTTTCCACTTTTCGACGGCAGAACTGCTTCTTATCCCCTATATCTTTCTGTGTGTTGTATTTTATCTTTCTATAGAATCATTTGAGAAGACCCTGTTGATGAGTTGGTTGAGGAGGAGTTGGATGGAACTCCATATGAACTGGAGGTCGGAGGATGAGCTGTGATCCATGGTGTTTAGGGTCTAGATAGTATGGCCAGTGTGTCTCAAGGAAGTATTTGTACATGTTTCCGCTAGTATAACTTTTGTTTATGTATATGCCTGTGAGGGATCCTACTGAGAGGATTACCCTCAACAGTATTTTGGTAATGTAATAAATAAACCGGTGTGTATTTATATATTACAACATTGGTGTGTTTAATTTGCAGAAGTTATATGATTATTATATAAGTTTTAATTTTTACGTATTTTCATGTTACGTACGCGGTTAAGAATTTAATTAAGAAGGATTTAATCTAATAAAGCACCGAGGCACAACGGGGTGTCTCACAGCCTATCCTGACTTCGTCGCAAGGCAACCAGCAAAGCACTTAGTTTTTATAGGAGTAAGCAATAATAGTTTCTCTTTCAGAGACGAACCAACAAAAGAAGTCTATGATGAAGATCAAATTACTGCAATTCTGGCTAACCAGCTGACAAGCATTTTTACACAATGTCAAATAATTGGGAAAGATTCCTGCATTAAAGTACTATACAAAGGACCACATGCTTTGCTTCTAAGCAAGACAAGTGGAAAAATAATTAAAGAAAAAGACTTAGCACTACTGACGAACTTTGAATTGCCTTTTTACACACTTCAAGGACTAGCAATGAACTATCATCCAGCTGTCCTCAATCAATTATGCTCATTGATAAAGCAAAATGGAAATCATGAGTGTGAGAGGTGCACAGCAAAGAAGGACCCATCAAAAGACAATAATGATTGTCGGAAGAAGATAAGGACTCAGATGATGCAATTATTGAAGAATGACGTAAGCGCATACATCATCATGTAAATTATTAAGAGTCTGATGTAAAAACTTATGTAATGAAAAAACTTTTGGTGTGTATAAATAAGTCTTCTTATGCTGAGGCAAAGCAGAGTTTTCATTCAGAAAAACTTTTCATGTCTGAGAGTTCTCTTTGAAAGAGAATATCACTAGTGCAATAAGTACTTTTTACGTCAGTTAAAATTGATTTTTTACGTCAGAATACTGACTGACGTAAATACAGCTGACGTTAAAAGTTAAAATTTTAACTTCAGTTGAGAACTGACGTTAAATATAAACTATTAACGTCGGTTCTTTAACACAACTAACGTTAATTTTGTCAAAATTAACGTCAGTTCTTTAACACAATTGACGGTAAAAATTAATGTCAGTTCTTTAAGAACGGACGTTAATTTTGTAAAAACTAACGTTAGTTGTTATAAAGAACTGACGTTAAAGGTCTTAAGTTTAACGTCAGTTGTAATAAACAACTGACGTTAATAGTGTAATGTATATTTTATAAAATACTATTAATGTCAGTTGTTTGATACAACTGACGTTAATAGTATTTTTTTTAAATTCAGTTTTAAAATATCACTCCCCTCAGCTATCCCTGCATTCAGTAAATATCTCAGTAACACAGAATATCACACACATTACAGAATTGCAAAGGAAAAATGGAACAATGATCCATATGTACCTGTTCAAAAACAATATATATTTATTAACATAGGTTATAACTCAAAATAAATACAAAAATATAAATAAAAATAAATGTATACTAAGTTTAAACTACCTATATCAATATCCCTTCGTGATGATCATCACGAGTGGCATGTACATCGTCCACCTGTGTCTCCTCGATTATAGTAGTCATGTTTGTTGAAAAAGAAGGAGTCTCAGGAATATCAAGATTTGAATCTTCATTTTCATCACTACCATTATACATGCTTTTTCCTTGGAGAACCACGGACAACCTTTTGTTAGAAGGATCGGTGATGTAGAACACTTGTTTTGCTTGGGAAGCCATTATGAAAGGCTCATTTATATGACCTAACTTGTTGAGGTCTACTAATGTGAACCCCAATTCGTCGGTTTGTACACCACCGTTACTATCAACCCACTTACATTTAAATACCGGCACCGTAAGCTTAGTGTAATCGAGCACCCAAATATCTTCAATATATCCAAAGTAAGGTCTCGGTGCTTTAACGGGTTTTGTGTCCTTTGCACTAGAGAAGTGCATTGCTTCGGCCACGATCATAACCCCACTATTTTGCATGGTACTCTTGTTATCTTGTTCCTTTGTATAAAAGGAAAAGTTATTTATGTCGTATCCGCTCCAACATACGACGTTGAAGCTAGGCCCACGTGCTAGCCATCTTACGTCATCAGAAGCAGTGCTACCATCCTTAAGCATTTCTTCCTTGAACCATGGTAAGAAAGTCTTGTTATGCTTGTTCAACAACCACCTTTCGCTCATTCGAGGGTTTTCTTGATTGACTTTTCTTTTATGTTCAAATAAGAAAGGCTGAACACATTCGATGTTGTTCAATACATACAAATGTGCTTGAAGCACTTCCTCCCGATCCTTCCTATTAATTCTTAAGCCATGTGTACCCTTACCTTGACATCTGATCTCATCATGCCGAGGCTTAGGAACCCCTATAGGATCCGTGTTATGAAGGTAGTCCGAACAAAAGTCAATAGCTTCTTCTGCAACATACCTTTGAACAATAGATGCTTTTTCGGACGATGAGGATTCTTCACGTACCCTTTCAAGATCTTCATGTAGCGCTCAACTGGGTACATCCATCTCGAAAAAAACCGCCCACATAATCTAATCTCCCTCACCAAATGAACAATTAAGTGAACCATTATGTTGAAAAAGGAAGGAGGAAAATACATCTCCAATTAGCACAAGATTGTAGCAGCCTCAACTTCCAAGTCATCCAACATACGGGGGTCAACGACTTTGCTACATATAGAATTGAAGAATGAGCACAACCGAGTAATGGCATGTCTCACATTTTTTGGAGCAATACCACGAATAGCAACGGGCAGAAGTTGTTTCATCAAGATGTGACAATCATGAGACTTTAAGCCAACCAATTTAAGATCACTAGAGACAAGCCTCTTCATATTTGAAGAGTAACCATGTGGAACTTTGATGCCCTGAAGACACCCGCAGAAACTTTGTCTCTTTTTTTTTTGACAAAGTATGACATGCTGGCGGCAAATAAGTCCGCTTACCATCCTCAACAACTGAAGCTAACTGCTCTCATATACCCATAGCAACGAGGTCGAGATGAGCATTCACACAATCCTTTGTCTTGCCCTGAATGTTGAGAAGCGTCCCGATCACACTATCACACACATTTTTCTCCACATGCATCACATCAATGCAGTGTCTGACATCAAGCTTGCGCCAGTATGGAAGATCAAAGAATATCGACCTCTTCTTCCATATGTTTTTCTCAGTAGCTTTACCTTTCTTTTTGGACTTGCCGAATATAACATCGATGCCCTTTACCCTCTGATAAACCCACTCTCCAATTAAGGCCGCCGGCGCTTCTTCTGTCTCTTGGCATCCATTAAAAGCTTTTTTCATCTTACGATATGGGTGATCACGACTAAGAAATCTCCGATGCCCAAGGTAAACCGTCTTCTTTCCATGATGCAACTGAGTGTAGCATGTGCCTTCTTCACATATAGGGCATGCTTTATGCCCCTTGACACTGTACCCGGACAAGTTACCGTATGCTGGAAAGTCGTTGATGGTGCAAAATAACATGGCATGAAGCTTGAAAGTCTCATGAGAATACCCATCAACTACATCAACACCTTCCACCCACAGTGTTTTCAAGTCTTCAATCAAGGGACCTAGATAAACATCTAAGTCATTTCCCGGTTGCTTTGGGCCCGAAATCATCATAGACAACATCATGTATTTGCGCTTCATGCACAACCAAGGGGGCATGTTGTAAATTACCAACAGAACAGGCCATGAACTATGAATACTACTCATGTTACCATAAGGATTCATTCCATCCGTAGCAAGTCCAAGCCTTAGGTTTCTTGGCTCATCGGCGAAATCCGGAAACATAGTATCGATATTCTTCCATTGAATAGAATCAGCAGGATGACGAACCTTTCCATCACGTTTCCTCTCATCATTATGCCATCTAAGATTCTTCGCATCTTTCGCATTGGCAAACAATTGCTTGAACCTTGGAATTATTGGAAGATACCACAACACCTTCGCAGGAGGACCCTTTTTTCTCACATCATCAAGATCATCATCATCATCACCACCCTTCACTTTGTATCGTGATAACCCACATTTGGGGCAATCGTGATTGTCTTCATGAACACCGGTGTACAATATGCAATCATTGGGGCATGCGTGTATCTTCTTATACTCCATACCCATAGGACACAATACCTTCTTGGCCTCATAGTTACGGTCGGGCAATGTGTTGTCCTTCGGAAGCAAGTCTTTCAACACTTCAAGCAATTCCGTGAAGCTTTTATCGGTCCAACCATTTCTCGCCTTCACACAAACCAATTTTAGCACCGCCGACAACCGTGTATGAGTAGTACACCCTGGATATAAAGGCTTATCCGCATCACCGCACAACCTATCATACACATGAGCTCGATGAAAAGATTCTTGTCCAATATCACGGATCATGTCCTCTACTCGATCATCCTCCATATCTACATCAACGTTCTCACTTTGGGAGACACTTGCCGTACTACTCAACAACACATCACCATGCCATATCCATCTTGTATAACTCAAGAAAATCCCTTCACAAATCAAATGAGTATGTATATCCTTCACCGTACATTTCCTCGTATTCAAACACTTGACACAAGGACAACAGAACATTCCATTACTATTAGGAACATTCATTTGAGCAAATTCTATAAATTCTCCCACCCCCTTCAAATACTCAGCACTAGTGCGCTTATAAACCATCCAACTACGATCCATAACTAGATAGGTCCTGTAGATATACAAAACATATATCCAATATAAGGACAATACGGGAGATTGAAAACTATAGTTTTTGAAGATTGCCAAGCACTGGTCACTACCTGGCAAAGTGATGTCCATCACGGTCGTAACGTGCCAACTGAACCAAACCATCACAGGCAGAACTGATCACGACCTAGCCGTGATGAGCATCACGGCCGTGACAGATCAACCAGCAGAGCAACATGAACTCAAAACCAAAAATAGAGACGTACATTCCAAACAACTCAAACTCATGGTTTCAAGTTTCAACTACTGAGACTACAGTTTCAACATACACTCAAAACCAAAAATAAACAAATGTGCCCTAAAGACTCACCAGAAATAGGTGCTCGCGTGGTGGTGGGGAGGGGAGCTCGAGTGGTGGCCAACGTTCGATGTGGTTACTGAGAGCAGAGGGACAAGGAGAGTTAGTGCGCGAGAAGGGGTAAAAGAGAGATGTCAAGTTATTGCATGCAAAGAATGAGCGGGAAAGACAGAGTTAGGGGTTAAGAGTGTACCTGACGGTGGTGGCGAAGAAGCCCTGGCGGTGGTTGCGGTGGAGATGAGCGCGCGATTAGGGCAGAATGAGAGTGAGAGTGGGAGTGAGAGTGAGAGTTGAGAGTGACAGTGAGCGTGATGAAAAGAGAAGAACAGAGATGTCAAATTATTGCAAAGAATGAATGGAAAGACAGAGTTAGGGTTAATAGTGTAACTCACGGTGGTGGCGAAGAAGCCCTCGCGGTGGAGATGAGCTCGCGATTAGGGCAGAGTGAGAGTGAGGGTTGAGAGTGAGCGTTGAGCGTGATGAAAAGAGAAAAGAGACGTACAAAGCGAAATGCAGAAAGCGCGCGGGTGTAAACCAAAATAAAACAACATTTGACGTCAGTTGTTTGTAAAGACTGACGTTAAAGGTCGTATATTTAACGTCAGTTGTCTTAAGAAACTGACGTTAAAAGTGTATACCTTTATCCAAAAACATTAATTTCTTTGACTATTTATTTAATTGAAGTAAAAATAAAACTTTTAACGTCGGCTGTATTAAACAACCGACGTTAAAAATAAATATTTTTTATTTTAAAAGCACTTTTAACGTCAGTTTTTGAAGACAACTGACGTTAAAAGTGTATATCTGCAAAAAAATTCATTCCTTTTACTATTGTGCTAACCCATGCACCTTGAAACTTAATCCTCTTAATGAGCATTAAGTTTATAGATAAGTTTTCAAGAAAATCAGAGAGACTCTATTCTCTATATAAAGTGTCATTCTTCTGTATCAGTATGTAAATACACCCTCTTCTTTTCCTCTATATTTCGTGTGTTTTCTATTCCTTCACAATATGGTTCTATCACATTTGAGACTGTTGTTATTTCTTCCTATACCTATACTTAAAGGTCTCTGTCTTAATGGTCAAAAAACTTCTGAGGTTGAGTAAATCACATAATATGACTCCCTCACTTTATTCCATCTCCTCCCAAGCGATCGTGGATAAAGCACGAGATGGAGCATCAAGGACTTCAAATGAGCAGGGAGGGGATCGATGCATCCATTGGAGTTTTCGAGGACAGAATCGAGAAGAAATTGATGTTGAAGCAGAAACTTTTTAATATTTTAGTGCTATGTTGCAGAAATTTTTTATCTTTTAATCATGTAATTGTAACTTATGAATCGCTTCAATGAGATACGATTTGATTATACATATAACACTTTTATGTTAAGTGTTTATTTATTTTAATTTTCACAAGAATATGTTTACTAATTCAAGCTAATTAATGAAGATTAAAAATAAACTTGTTTAATATTTACACAAGTTCTTTACACAACTGACGCAAATAGTGATTTAATATTTACAAATTGACACCACCTCATTTTTAACGTCAACTTAATTTATGACTGCCAAGTTCCCGTATATTACATTATTTCCAATATTCATTCTGCACGTTTATAATTTATAGGATTATTTACGTCGGCTATTTATTATACTGAAGTAAAAAACCACACTTTTAACGTCAGTTGTATAAAAAACTGATGTTAAAAATAAATATGACTGCCAAATTGTCACCACCTCATTTTTAACGTCAACTTAATTTATGACTGCCAAGTTCCCGTATATTATTATTTCCAATATTCATTCTCGCACGTTTATAATTTATAGGATTATTTACGCGCCTATTTATTATATCAAGTAAAAACCACACTTTTAAAGTCGGTTGTATTAAACAATCGACGTTAAAGGTGTATAAGTTTCTCGCAACATTAATTCCTTTGACTCTCTGTGCTACTTACCCATGCACCTTGTAACTTAATCCTCTTAATGAGCATTAAGTTTATAGATAAGTTTTCAAGAAAATCAGAATAGCTTAGTAACTTCATCCCCTGCTCCTATAAATAGCTTCCTTCCATCCTTTTAATTTTCTGCTTCACAATATGGCTCTGCCGTGGAGATTAACTTCATCACTCTTTCTTCCTATTCCTAGACTCAAAGGTCTTTGTCTTAATGGTCAAACAACTTCTGAGGTTGTGTAAATCACATAACATGGGTGATAAGGTTGTGTAAATCACATAGTGTGAGTTGCTCACCTTATCATCTTTCCGGAGAATCGGCAGACTACAAAGACTTAACGTCGACTTTGGAAGCAAATGACTGTTCCAAGGCCATTCTTGAAACAGATCGGGTGCACCCTTGCTCAGCCGCTCTGGAAAACTAGGTCGCTCGACTCTCCTCTCTTGCTCACCCGTGAAGGGAACGAAGCCTCAACAAATGTTTAGGATTTTAAACCTTTCAATGTAACTTTTTATAGGATTTTAAACCCTATCAATGTAACTTTTTATAGGATTTTAAACCCTTTCAATGAATGAGATCCGGTTTGGTTTATTGATTCAACTTATACTTCACACATATATTTTAGTTTTCAAAACAGAAATACAAAACATCAAAGCAATTGTGAAACTGAAACTTTGAGGAAGGCAATGCGGAAGGGTATGCATACTAGATAAAAAAAATTATTAAAATAACATTTAACGTCTGTTGATGAAAGAACATAAGTTAAAAGTGAAGTGACTCACTTTTAACGTCAGTTCAATGAAGAACTGACGTTAAAAGGTTCACTTTTAACGTCAGTTGTTTATTGAACTGACGTTAAAAGTGAGTCACTTCACTTTTAACGCCGTCGATCCTTAAAACAAATTGACGTTAAAATTGAATTAATAAAGTCTCGATATTTACAAAACTCGCCACCGCATCCTTTTTAACGTCTAGTTTTTGGTTAATCGACGTAAACCTTTACCGCCTCGATGTATATTTTCCACTAGAGTATTGCTAGCCTCCTTAGAAGTGTTGGTCGGATTTCGGAGAGTGAATCCATTATGTTTTCTTGTATTTTCCCTACTCATCATCAATAAATACTACTTCCAATTACTGGATTCTCCAATTACTTTAAATTGAATCTTATTCAACTTGACTAAGCCGAAGCAGCAGTGGGCAGAATAATTCAAAACTGGTTTTCAAGAAATCCCAATCAGGTATAACTCATCAATTTTTTCAGTTAGCCTGTTATAAGATAGACTTTAGAAAATAATAATGTCTGAAGTCAAAAAAAAAAAGATAATAATGATATAGAACACCTACAAATTACTGAAGAAGGTGGGAATTATGAAGGGAGTATTTTAATAGATTCAAAATTATTTCAAAAAATACAGAGAGAAGACTTAAATTTTGAAAAAGATGCAAATATGAAAAAACTTGGAGGAATAATGAAGAGATTTAATCAGAAAGAAAATAGTATATACTATGGAAAGATAATTAATGAAACACATATTGATATATTAGAAGCACAAGGAAATACTTGTATACAATTGCTAAATAAAAGGAAATTAACAGATTTAAAAAGGAAGAACATAGAAGAAAGATAGGATATATTCATATAGGAGCTATACAGGTTTTAATTAAAGCCACTTTTGCAGGAAGGAATAAATTCACCTATAGAATTAATATTAAAAAATGATAGAATAACAGATCTAAAAGATAAAATACTAGGAGTTATAGAAGGAAATTTAGCTTATGTCAAATTGAAATTTGAGATCCACCCAAATATTGGAATACCATTAGATACCCAAAGATTATATCAATCATTAACTCTAGAGTACAGATTTTAAAGAAACAATTTAATGAGACCAGGAGATAAAATCTTCTCAATAACTTACTGTGTTAATTATGCATTAAAAAATTCTCACCATAGTATTACCTTCAGAACTAATGATAGAATAGATGTACCAAGATTATTTGAAGAAATAGGAAAAATTTATTATCCCAAAAGAAATGAGATAACAGAATTAGGAATCTCTATAAATAAACCAAAATTGTTAAATTTAATTCCAAAAGCAATTACTTTTCTAGAACTAGAAAAAACTGATGAAGACGAAAATATTAATAAATTATCGAATCAAGTAAGAGACCTGGCTCAGTATTTAATAAATAGAATATGAGAAATATAGAGGAACTTTGGATGTTTGACTTTAAGTCAAGAAAAGATGAAATTAAAAATGAAATAAAAAACCTTACAGGAACCTTAGATTATTATTTTGAGAAAGACCCAAATAATAGATATAGAAAATGGATTGAACTAATAGAGAAAGAAAATGCATTAATAAATATGAAAAATTATGAAGAAACCAGAAAAACTACAAAACAAGAAAGTAATTCATCTAGCTCTATTAATTAATGAAAATATACTCATAATTCGATGACCAAACAAAAAGAAATAATGAGTGTTTTCATGATGAACTTACCCTTTGACTGTAAACGATTAATAATCGAGAAAATAAAGAATCAATATAGACAAGAAGATTATTATTTACTACATATATTATTAGATGTAGAATGGGATTGTATAAATGAAATTAGATATTAATTTGATAGATTATTATTATCTGATAAATATGAAGAATATGATCTATTAGATGATTAAATTGATCAGGAAATATTAAGTATATTAGCTATGAAAATACCCAAAGATTGTAAGCAAATAAAAATTAACAAATTAAAGCACCGACATTGGCAAGAAGAACGAAAACAGATAATTAAAGAATGAGTAGAAATAGATGAATCTATAAGTGAATATGGGTATGGGTTATTAATAACCCAAATTTTGCATGAACACTACCCAAATTATGTATAAATACTACCCTAAACATGAAAATAAAATGATAAATAAAACAAAAAAGGAAATTAATAGGGTAGTACCATTTTGATATCAGAGCTAAGTACTAAATCAAAATATAAAAAAAAAAAATTGTACACAAATTAAGTATGCTATATTTAACTAATCAAGATACACTAAAAAAATTAATATATAAATTAAAAACTGAAGCTACTAATACATGCAATAAACATGTAAAATATCATTGTAAATATTATGAAAAAAAATAGATTTAATAAAAATCATAATTATTAAATTAGAATTATGGATGAAATAATTATAACCGTATGATTAATCCAACATTTGAGATTGATTTAAAGTGACATAACTTTCGGTTCTTATTGAAGTTAAGAGAATCCGTTCCCGAGAAGGCTACACATTCTGCTCTGAAAACACGACCCACCTGTTCCTCATCCCTGCTAATTGAGCCAGAGCATTGAGAATCACAACCTCCAAAATTTGAATTCGAAAAAACTCTTCCAGGTTGCTCAACTTCCGGCAACCGCACTGCACCTGTCCCGATCTTCTCAGGGATGGCATGACTGGTTTCACCTGACGGAACCTTGTTCGATACAACAATTTTCACCCCACACCTCAGATTATTGTCCCCGTAAAACATCCTTAAAGGATCATAGAAGCTGTCCTCCATCAACCTAATATTGTGGAAACCCCCATTTATGCTCACCTTGACTCTTTTGTTAATAACCTCTGGGTTGGTTGTTGTAACAAGGATTCTGGCAACATCTAATCTTACCTTCTCCCTAGTGAAACAAAAGTTACAACCATTTGTACCAAATCCTTAAAAACCTCCTCCAACCATGCATATGGAGGGACACCAGTAACGTCAAGCCAGGCCGACCTCTCCCAGGGACGGATTACCTTGAAGCAATTTGCTAGTTTCGCAGTCCCTCCTATCTCTATTTTAAGCAAAAAAGTCACAATACTTTTTTTTCTAATATATAAATAAATTTTGTTTTTCAATTATTGATTTAATAGTTTTATTTCCAAAATATCTTTTATTTAATATAAATTCCAATAACTCATTTAATAAAGATTGAAGTTTTATTTGAAGGTAATTTAGATAATAAATCTAATTTTTTACAAGATTCAATAAGATTAACTAACCATTTTAATATGTCTGTTTTATTTAATTTTTATTTTATTACTTATAACAAAGATAGGAGGAAGTATTATTTTATCATTGGTTCAGACACTTAGTTTTGTCTTTAATTATTTTATTGTTATCATCGTAATTTGTGATTTTTCAAACACTTAGTTTCATATTTAATTATTCATTGTAAATCGTGAATATTTTGATGGAAAATTAATAATGGCGAGGGTTAGTGAACAGTGTAATGATTAGTGAAGACTGAGTTGAAATGTAGCATAAAGTATTAGCGGTGAGATGGATTGAATAGTAAATAGTACATTGTTTTACACTTATGTTTTTTTTTTACATCTAAAATTGGACATCCGTTGTGTGGGTAAGAGATATATTGTATTTTGAGATAAAGTAGTTATATAATATACAATTATGAATATGGGTATCATTTATGTGTCCATAATAGTTATACAAATAACATAGCTCACTGGGTAACACCATTGATCTGTTGTTATGTTCGAGTGAGTATATCTATAACAAGTGTTGGTGTTATCATGTTTTGATGTTATTAGAGAGAAAACAAAATTCTGGTAAGACCATTGATTCTTACTCTGCTCAAATGGTAGTGGTCGTATTTGTGGTGGATTCGCCCGCAAGGGGGGATCATTATGAATTTGATTGTAGTTTCCAAGTACCAACTTGTGTTAGTCCAAGTGATAGGTGTCTGTATCCCTTAGTACGTAGTCCCGGGTTCTTGTGTATTAAAAAAAAAACACTATTGAGAAGATCTTCTCTTAAGTGTTTGAGTGTGCCATGAAATATTAGTCTCTCGGCTATCAGACATGACGTGAGGACTTTATAATTAGTTAGACATGAAACTCTAGGGTAAGCCACCTAACATTGCATATTGCGTAAGGGTTGTTTTGCTCTGTGTCAAAACTGTCAATGCTCCTTATCCAACAAGCATCAAGCAAGCCATATCATTGTTGTCCATGCATAAGTACAGAGGATCCTCTAAGTACAAACTCTAGACTATAGTAGGGGTAAAGTGCTTAAAATAAAGCTAGTGATATTAAGAAATAGTGAGGGATAACACATAAGAAGATATGTTGCATTCCAGCTGGATCTCTCTTTTTCAGCCATATACCCAGATCTAGCCCTCTGTTCAGCCACCGTCACGCTCGATCCTCCTTTCCTTTCCTGAATGGTGGCTGGGCAGCGGAGCGTCAGGGTCATGGTTAGATCTGGGTGGTGGTTGGTTGATGGCGATGCTAAAATTGTTTTTAAAAGCTTAGGGACTTGTAAAAAAAAATTGCTTTTGCAAAAATGGGTCTGCCTATAGTGGGAGACAAGACATGCTCTCCCACTCCCACCATAGCATCTGCCTTAATTATACCGATAATGTTGTCTCAAAGTTTTGAGTGAACCTTCTGGGTAAACAGATAAGTGTTCACCCATTGTTTCTCTTTTAACTTTTAAGTTTGATAGTTTCACACCTCCTCACTACCTTAGTGTATATCTTTTACCATAACTTGATATTTAAAGACAAAATTATATTAAGAAGTTTTGGATATAATAATTGATAATTAAAAAATATAAAAAAAATTGAAACGCTTTGATTGTGAGCAACAATTTAAGAGTGTTATGGAAAGCTGGAAAAAAAATTTATGTTAATAATCGATTTTTGTATAATCGATTATAATCGAAATCTATTTTTGTTTGGATATGTTTATTGAAAAACGATTTTAAGATAATCTATTTTATTTAGGTGGTGTACAAAAAATCATTTGTACATAATAAATTGTGAAAAATGGTATGAAATTATTTGTTTATAATATTTGATGGGAACAGTGACTAATATTTGATTTTTTTTTATAACCAGATTTATTCACTATTTATATTATTTTTCTTTGTTTAACTTATTTTTTATATTTTTTTTTTATCAAGTATATATATATATATATTTTTTTATCAATACTTATTTTTTATATTTGAATTGTGCATAATATGAGAAAGAGGCTTGTACCCCAAAAAAAAAATTTTGAGAGAGACTTCGGAGTTTGTATACGCTTGGGTTGGGGCGTGGCCACTGTGGCTTCAAATTGTAAAATAATCTTTGTAAAACAATTCAACAGCCCAATTTTGGAGATGGATGAAACAACTTTTTTCAGTAAAGAATAGCTGAAATGCAAGTTCCCAATCAATTATGGAAAAAGACAGAGAGAACTTTTAACACTAATTTAGTTTTTTTTTTATAAAAGGTCAGAGGCATGTAAAAGCATCACAATAAAGAATGACATCCCAACTAAATTATCATCTCAAATTCTAACAATCATTTGCAGTACACCTCAATAATTTGTTTATATTTGATTTTAAAACAAGAAATTCAATGTAGAAAATAAAACCTCAACTTTGAATTACAATGTAGAAAATAAAACCTCCAGTATATCAACTATCAGGTTTTTCCCCTAACCTCTACTGTTCGGTTTCACTTTTTCTTTTTTCTTTTTTATAAAAAAAATAATAACACCATTGAATAAAAAATGATGACTTAAGTACAGTTTTCGTTTTGTGTAGGATATATTCCTTACTATTTAATTTTCACAAAATTAGACGAGTCATGCATAGTCAACTAACTAAATCTTTTATCTGCGAATCTACCCTTTGTTGATTAATTTACTGGAGAAATAATACTCAAACAAAAGTATGGAATTAAACTAGAGCAACGGCAACAGGAATAAAGAAGTCATATTGAACACTCAAAAACTCTTACCAATACTCCTTACTCCAGCTACAAGGCAAAATTCATTCTCATGGAATAACTCCAAACTGAAAAGTGAAACACAAAATCTAATAAGCATCTTGCAACTCAGTGAGATTTCACATGCTGCAGCACAACATTATAGGCTTCGTGTTCCTCCCCGAAATCCTGCAAGAAGCCAATAGTTAAACAATGATACAGCAAGGCAAGACACCATAACAAAAACTTCCATTTCTATAAAAATCATACCTTGACAACCACACAGGAGCAACCAGTTACCTTCCTGGCTTTTCCTTCTGAATCAATC
This sequence comes from Sophora flavescens, assembly GCA_030762895.1. NCBI lineage: Eukaryota > Viridiplantae > Streptophyta > Magnoliopsida > Fabales > Fabaceae > Sophora > Sophora flavescens. Next base: position 5,610,397 of record CM061070.1, read on the forward strand.
TTGCACAACTGCAAGGAGAAGGCATGACAATTAATACAAGAAAACAATGTAAGATGACTATCCAAAGAAAAATTTGGGCATATGAATAAAGATAATCAACAATATCCAATGTTTGACCAACCATATTTGAGATTAAATACATTCCAAGAAGTATGAAAGTAATATGGTCGAGTTAATGAAACTTACGCCGGCCCACTCTCCGAGGGTCTTTGCACTTGGAACAGTCAGCAGGCTAACACTGTGCTCTGCACAAAGGGCCTTGACAAGTTTAACATAGTCAGGCTGGTCACAATCTTCTGCTAGAACACAGAGCTGTGCCGCATGCTTCTCAATCACTTTTGCAGCTTCATGAAGGCCTCGTGCAAGACCACCATATGCAAGTGATTTTCTGAGAACAAGCTGTAAGGCAGTCATGATGTCCATTGACTCACCGGGAATTGCAGCAGCTGGCTCAGCTGCAACAACAGCTTCTTCACTGCAGGCGTAAAAATAAAATATCATGAACAGAGGTTGCTACTTTGTCGTGGATTTGCTATTTTCTATTCGAGAGAAACAGACCAGAACACACAAAAACAAGAATGACACCAACTCTTACTAACAACCTATAAGAGAATCATTTTCAGTTTTTGGCAAATATAATATATAATATATATATATATATATATATATATATATATATATATAATGTACTGCATAAGTTTAGTTTTTCAATAGGATTATCAAGATTCAACATTCAAGTCTCATTCTTAAAGCAACAAACTGTTAAATTGACAGGAATATGGTGCCTCATGATTCCATAATATCAAAAACAACAATAAATATAATTACATGCCCATATTGACATTGTAATTTGTAATTTAAACAAAATATCTTCTCTACCAAAATTTGCACCCTAAGGATCGGAGCTCCAAACAACAGCATATCATAACCAATCAGATTACAATGACACATGAAAGCAAAAATGATCATACCCTGACATTTTGCTTGCTGAGTTCAATAAACAAGTTATCCTTCCTGCAAAAACAAACAAAAAAACAAAGCAAAAAATAAAATAAAATAAAATCAGATCATGTGCTATGAGGCAGCATTCAAACGCAAAAATAAAGAATTAAGCACTATTTTTCTTTTAAAGATAATATTTTTAATTATTACACTACTTGGGTATAGACAATTATATTGACCACCAATTCCCAAACGCACCGTGTTAAAATCAAATTGGGTAATCGCCAAACTACACTAGAAATGCACATGATGTTTGTAAAAAAAATATTGAACGGTAGATCGAAGAAATGAATAGCGAAAGAACAAAGTGAGTAAACGAATTCACAGATACAGGGAAAGAGAGAGAAAGGAGTGACCTTGAAGCTGAGACTATGCCGCCGAAGTGAAGAGCGTGAGATGAAACGTTGTTTTATATAAACGGAACCCTAATTTCAATCCATGTTGCCCCGCATTGACCTACATTGGGCCTCAAATGGGCCTCCAATCGTGTCCTTCAAGCCCAAAAGTCATTACAAATTAGATTTAATTATGGTCATTTTAGTTTCACGAATGATGATTTTGACCCTCTAATTCCATTTGTTTAAATCAAATTTTTCTAATTTTAAAATCGTACAAATCTGGTCCAGTTACCATCCTACCATCCAATAATTAATTCACTTATCTTTTGTTTTTTAGAAATGCTAAGTATGTATGAAACAAAAGTTTAGTTTTGATGTATGGTAATGAAAGTTTTTTATACCATCAATCAATTATACATTAGTATTTGTTTTAATTTTAAGGCAGTGTCAATGAGAACCGAATATTTTTAATTACATGATAATATATAATTGGATGATAGTGTTAAAAACTCTTGCAACTGAAAATGCATAAACTAAAACTCACTGTAATGAACTAGTGAAAATTATGTAAACATAAAGTCATATGTGTTTAAATGCATTTTTGACATTATTCTCTCCCTCCAATCATTTTTATTGTGAAGTAATAACATTTTCTTTTAGGATCCGTTTGGATGATGAAATTAGAGTTGTAATTCATACGGTGTGTTTAATATGCATTAATGCACAGAACAATACATGACAAGCAAGACAACACAGTACGTCACAGGATAACGTTTTGTTATGTACATCGTTTGATATATAATGGACAGTACAATTAAAATAATATTAATTTTACTATGATACTCTTTGTAATATATTTTATTTATATATATATATATTAATATAATATTATTAATATATGTAAGTATTAGTCAATATATAATATATTTTATAATATATAGTATATATGATAATATATTATTACTACCATAATAATACTATATATATTAGAGAGAGAGAAAGAGAGGAGAGAGAGAAGAGAGAGCGAAAGAGAGGAGAGAGGATAGAGAGATAAGAGAAGAGAGAGAAGAGAGGGGAAAGAGATATGAGAGAGGGGAGAGAGAGAAGAAAGAGAGAGAGTAGAGAGAGAAGAGAGAGAGGTAAGGATAATTTTGTCTTTTTTGGTTGTCTGTCCATGAGACAAAAGGTTGTCCCGTGATTTGGTGAGGGACAAAATTTTGGGTTTTCGTCCTGTCCCTCACCCCTTTTTTTTATCTTGTCCCCTGACCACTTTTCAAATCAAACAGGGGACAAAAATTTTTGTGCTGTCCGGTCCCCTGCATTTTTGCAAATCAAACGCACCCATAATATTAATTTTAATCCCTCTTTTGTTAGGATTGAAATTGGATTAGAATTATCAGTTTTACGTTTAGGTCATGCAAAGAATTAGGGCATAGAATTGTAATTCTGAATTTAATTCCATAAAATTTGTCGTGATAGTACTGGTGGTGACGATGGTGGCTGCGACAACAGTGATGATCTAAAGACACTACCAATGACTTGGCTGATATCGACAATAATGATTGTCGAAGTACGTAACAAAGATAATGAATTAAAATTATAACATATTATTTTAACTTCTATATTTGGAAATGATAATTCTTAGGGTTTTTGTAACGTCTCGTTTGAGACACCGCCTTGTTTTATTAGATTAAAAAACTTATTTATTATTTACTTAATCACGTGCTTATCGTTGAAAATACGTAAAAATTAAAACTTAACTAATAATCATATAACTTATGCAAATTAAACACACCAACATTATAATATATAATTACACACATGTTTATTTATTACATTACCAAAATACTGTTTAGGGTATCGTATCAGTAGGATCCCTCACATGTACTTAATTATACAAACTGGTTATAACTAGCGGAAAATAAAACGTTTTGTAAGACTCACTGGCCCTAAACTTACTATACTATATCGTTAGCATCCGTAGCTTGTTCTCCAGCATCTGGTTCAAACGTAGTTCCGTCCAACTCCTCAGCAACATCAGTTTCATACAGAGTTCCATCCAACTCCTCAACAACATATTCCTCCATCAGGTCTTCTAACGTAATAAAGCAGGCATACACAAAAATATAGAAATAGGGAGATAAGAAACAGTTCTATCATCAAAAGTGGAAAATACTCATAGCATATAATATAATAGCTGTCACAGACAAACAACATTCCTTATTAACAATCATCTTTAATTCACAATACTTTCCTCTACCCTCAATCTTATGCAACTAACTTTTATTCTGACGTGGCCACCACCAATCCTATCACACATCCCTTGCCCGTCGAAGGATGTTAATCAGTCGTCCAAGCGATGCATCCCCTCTAAAACCGGTGCACATACTCTTCCATGGTGAGAATGCTCATGCAAAGCAATGGCACTATATCTGCACAGTACAGTCGGTGCACACCTTGATTCTATCTCAAGGGTGCTCATGCAAAGCAACATGACACTATAGCTGCACAATCTAAGACTAAATTGGGACCGCCCCCCAAGAACTTCATACCTCGTGTGTTCCCAATACACGGTGAACAACAATACACATGAACCTCACTGACCCATATCAATAACAACCTAGTGCCTCAAGCTTTCCTCATAGCCTCCACTTACATTCTATATCACATCAATTCTATACAATAATGGCTAGGCACCTCTAATTCATATTCAAGCTCTCACCCAAACAAAATACTTCCGAGCAACATATATCATTACTTAAAATCAACTAAGTAATTTATCAAATCAGGCAGATAATGTATAACACAATAATCAATAAAATATTCAAACACCAAAATAAACGTCATATGCATTAGAATACCTCAACCAGCATATCACAAACAATTTAGTAATAATAAATCAGACATCGTCGATATCATAAAATTAACCTAAGGCGATAAACCTACAATTCCCCAATCATCATTGGTATTACGAAAAAGTTTCCAATTTGATTTTGGTATTGTCGATTACTCGACCACTAGTAGGGTTTATGTCGTCTTACACCATTATTATAAATTATATACTACTTATCAGTTCCGACGGTGGAATGGTTCTTTCTCCCACCTAAGTTACCACCGGAAACATGAAATCGATGATCCTCGTTATCACGCCACGAGTTACCAAATCCACCTTCAACCAAATCAACAATAAAACAAATTAATCAAACAAATCTAAATATGGACATATGGTGCTGGGTTCGGCCAACTCATCAAAACGAGACTAGGGTTATTTTCTTAATCCAATCTTTTAGATACTAATTCCTAGAATATTAACTAACATAAGTTAAGTGTTAATAGTTAAAATTATGAAACAAAATCCTCTAACCAACTAGGTTAGGGTTTCGGCCATAAGGGCTAAAACAGGCTAGAAAATTCTTTTGAGTTCAATCTCTTGGATTTGGATAATACAAATACTAGAGATCTCAAATCAAGCATTAGATTTCACAAAGAAAAACAAAATCAACAAACCCTTTTTCATGCAAATTTTGGCCAAGCAAGGAAAATAGGTTTATGAGTTTCTTTTGATTTCATGCTTCTATATCTAAATACTATAGATATTAGAGAGTTCAAATCAAGTGTCATATTTTAAAAATTGAACAAAACTTCATTTGACTAAAACCATATAGGTTCGGCCTCAATAAGTCCGTTGAGGAGGGTTCTTCAGCTGAGTATTCTTTTGTTCTTCATCCATAAATGCCAATAGAGTCGTTCTGGTCTTGCATTTAATGTTTATGATCGGTGGTGAGCTTCAAGACAAATTGAACGTATAGGTTGGCATAGCTTTATCAGAGTGCCGTTTGATTCAGAGCAACATTTTTTACTTGTTAGACTTGGGCAGCACGACTTTCCTTATTTGTGCTAAACGGGTCTGCGTTCAAGTAAAGTTCATTTTGCTTTTTGCAACAAAAAGGTTCTTCATGCACGGAATGGTGCTTTGAGCTTTCTGATATCGAATTTATTTATTCGAGATATTCAGGGGATATTCTTTGTGTTTGAATATTGTTGAAGTGAGGGACTTTTAGTCTCTTGATCAGAATTCGGTAGAGACCGAGTCATTGTTTAGACGCATCATACCATAAATGCATCATTAAGATTTTGTTTCTTTATCATGAGACTCTTGTATACTGATCTGTACACTTAATAAACATATTAGTAGATTTCACAAGGTTCATTTAAAATCATTCTTTGTTTGGATTCATCAAAATCAGAGATGTTTAAAGATGTAGTCTTAACAATTTCCCCTTTTTTGATGATGACAAACATAATCTTATGATTTTAATGAACTAAGGATAAAAGCATATTTAAGCACAGAGAATCATATGAAGTATGACTATATTCAAGCTTATAAAGAAATCAGACGCATGAATAAAAAGCTTCTATAAAGAAATTAGACGCATGAATAAAAAGCGTCTTATCTTGAGTTTCATTAGATAGTTATTTTAGTTCAGATATACGAATATATTCTCCCCCTTTGTCATTAGCTAAAAGATAAAGAAACAGAATAAATAAAATGCATATGAAAACAACATTTATTGATTTAACCATCATTGACTTATTACATTGCTGACAAAGGTAATGAAAACTAAAGCTGTTGTTTCTTAACAATCTTGGTGAGAAGAGCCACAACAGTTTACATGGCCTCACGAAGACCGCTGATTTATGCACAAGCAACTGGATCCATTCCAATGATGGTGGATGCCGGTGCAACAGGATCGTCATGTGTAGATGAAAAAGAGGGACCAGGGTCAGAAGGGTTGGCAGTCGTAGGTGGTTCATATGGAACAATTTCCAGACAGTGCCAGGGAAGGGAATGACCAAAAGAGAAAATAAAAGTGAGATAAAAACAATGGGGAACAAAGAAAGAGTCAAGGGAAAGACTGAGTGCAACAAACCAAAGGGTTGCAAACAAGGAATTCTAAAAGAGGGAATTTCTAAATTAGATAGAGAAATGAAAAGAGGGGAAAGAGAATTGAAAAACCAAGTCAAATTTTCATAAGAAATTGGTAAATCGAAAGAGTAAACAGAAAAAGGGTTTTCATAAAAAGACAAAGGTAAAATGAAAAGAAAAGGAGTGAAAATAAGAGTTGGTTGGAAGGGGTAAAGTTGCCTTGTTTCTTCTCTATCTTCATATGGATATCCGATCCAGGGAATCTGGTAAGAACTGAGTCGGGCACTATCTGTAGGTGTGTTGAGTTTGTCAATCAGAGATAGGCCACAGTGATGAGCTGGGTCTTGAAGAACATGAGGCTTAGGGTGACTCAAGAACAAAGTAGACCATCAAGGGAACTTCAGTTTCTGATGCTTTCTTTTCAACCAGACAAAAGGCTTTTTGGATTCAACTTTAACTTTGGACAGACAGATCCTCTGTCAGGACAGATTTTCAATACAGTATTGGCCTTCGTGCAAGCAGTAGGATTAGGTCTCTATTTCCAGGAGGCTTGATTCTGTAACACCCCGTATTCTCGTATCTTAACCGGTAATTATATTATATATCTTTACCAGCGATCCAGAAAATGATTTTGAGAAAAAAAATCATATTTGAGAAAAACAAAATCATATTTGAGATCTTCTATATCGAAGGAAGTTATGGTGAAATTTTGGGTTTAAAACTCAGACCGAAACCGGTCTGAATTTTTACGAACAGTGCAATTCTGTACTGCCCGAAAACCCTAATTTCGGCCCGACAACGAAAAAATTTCAAAATGTTGCCACTTTTTTGGGACAATATATATTTCAAGAATTTCTACTCAAAAATAAAATATTTTATTTTATCGGGTGAAATTTTAACAAAAAACAGTCGAAAACCCTAATCGGGTAAATCGACGGAGTTGGAAATGGGTCTGCAGAGGTGTGTCAGAGGATAGGAGTGATGACTCATAGGGGTGAGTCACTACCATGACTCACCATAGTCATAAATGAGCATTTATGATTAATGTGGTGAATCACCAAAGCCATTAATGCAAAAATTTGTGATTCTTCCAATCTTGCACATGTTAAGAGTTTGTGTTCAAATTCTCTTCCTCTTGCTCCATGATCCATGAATTCGACCATGCCCTCTTAGCCACACATAAGTCACCTAGCCATCATGATTTCAACATAAAACTATTTTAATATCCTTGCGAAATGACCAAAATACCCTTTGATCATTTTTTGAATTCCTTTGATGTCCAACAAGTGTTTTGACAATTTTATCCTTCTATCATGTATAATTTCGACCAAGCCTCTTGAGTAGGAATTATTTCACTTCATTCTATATGATCATGATGGTTATGAAGACATCTAAATATTTTAAGTTATTTTCTAACTTAACCTATGATTAGTTATACTTAACCAACCATGGTCATAACCAAGACAACTTCAAATTGGCTTCTTTTTTCTCAAATGAACCACACGGCCTACTCTCATCCATTCATCTGCAATGACTCACCTCCCTCATCAATGCTCATAAATGGTCATAAATGTAAAGTTCAAAATATCTAGATATTTTCTCTTTAACCTAACCTATCCTTATTAACTTCAACCATGATTAGCCTACCATGATTTGCAACAAAAATATCTTCTTCCTTCATGTGGTGTATACCCTGCCACACCTCCCTAGCCACACCTTCACCACACATTATTTCCTAGCATGATGATTACTAAACTAGCTAGGTTATAATATAGGGGTTGGACTAAGGTGCACCACCCATATTTTACACCACCCACTATACCACCCATATGTGGCAAATTTTGGACCAATCAAATTGCCACATGGGTTTGGTCAAAATTTCAAACTTTCTAGTTGTATTTCTACTGTAGTCAAATATATGAATACAATATATTGTAGTATAATATATGTACTATTTGTATTCGCAAATTTATCCCATATTAAAATAATGTTTTTTGATTAAAAAAACTGATTATATTACAAAATAATATTTTAATATGAATTAAAATAATATTCGTTGTTAATAATATTTTACAATATAGTCAGTTTTTTTAATCAAAAAACATTATTTTAATATGAGTTAAATTTGCAAATATAAAAAGTATATATATTATACTACAATATACTGTATTCATATAGTTTGACTATAGTATAATACAACTAGAAAGTTTGAAATTTTGACCAACCTATGTGACTATTTGATTGGCCCAAAATTTGCCACATGGGTGGTGTAGTGGGTGGTGTAAAATGTGGGTGGTGCACCATAGCCCAACCCTATAATATAGTATTTGTTAACCTAACCTAACCAAACCTTGGTCATCTTTCACCACGGTTCTCATTTAATATTAACAAACAATTTCTTCTCCTCACTTAGTTGAACCACACATCCAAGACCACATCCCCACACATCTTCATCTCGACTTCATTTCATTTCATTTCATCTTAACTTAGCATCTAAGTTCAATAATACCAAAGTTCTTCCTTGTTCTTCATCTTCCTAACACAAAGTTCTTCCTTCCTCTACCTCTCAATTTCGTCCAACACCCTAAACTCCTCATCCATTTTCTTGATTGAAATCCTAAGACCATATTCACACTCATCTTCACTTGTTTTACACTTAACTTCCTTTGATGACACAAAATCCTTTCCTTCCTTTCTTTTCATGAAATTCGGCCATCATCATCATCTTGTGATCCATGAGTTTGTTTGATAAACCAATATAAGATCCATCATCCTCTCATCATTCTAAGCCTTTGTCATCTCTCCCAAAATCTCATTTTGAGCTTTCTTTCAAAATGGGTATTTCTTGCCTAGAGGAAACTATCACTTGATCATTAACCATTTGACTTGAGTTAAGTGATTCAAGCCTTGATTTCCTTTCTTTAGATATGTCTAAGCCTAAGTGTATAAACTTTTGTATCGTGGTTTGATCTTGCTAGGTTTTCAAGCTCAAAAACCGTGAGCACATCTAGGAGATCAACCAACCTTTGTTTGATTTTTGAATGATCTACAAGAGGTATGGGGGAGATTACCACTATCCTACCTTAATGTAGATATGTATGTGGTTCATATTGTTTTTATGTTGTCTTGAAATCCTAAAAATTAGGGATATGTCTTTGTGTGTTGTGAGCCTCTAAGAGGACTTGGTGTAATAATTATGTGATGCAAGTTGTGTGATGAAAATTTATGAATTATAGGTCAATATGATTCATGCTTACTTGAATAAAAATCATATGTTGCACACTTGGCCTATATTACAAAGTATGCCTAATATGTTTAAAAGTGTATGTCATGAATTTGTACTTTGATATGTGAATATGTATGATGTTTTGAGAATGATTGATGAAGAGAAAATCTTCATTTGTGTTGTTCATGGTTCGGCCATGATGTGGAACAAAAAGGTTATGAAAATCTTAAGGATTAAAATCATGGAATCTTATGAGTATTTCAAGTTTTCAAAAAATGACAAAACCAAGAAAAATCACTAAGTTTACAACACTGTCTTTAGGTCAGTATAAAATGTTTGTCCTATTTTTGAGGACTGCCTTATCTTATTTTAAATGATCCAAAATTGGTTTGAATTGAATTGGTTGATTATATTGAAAGTTATGAATTTTTAAAGATATAAGGACTAATATGCAAATATTGAGAATTTCAGGGGCTGTTCTGCAAATTATATTTTTTTGTACTCTGATTGTAGTCCTTAATGATATAAAACTATAGAAATTGGTTTGAAATTATTTGGATCAATACATAAAAAGATATAAGCTTTTTAGTAAGTAATGACCTTTTTGCAAATATTGTAAAATATGGGGCATAAATGTAATTTCTGGAAATTTCATGGTGACTGAAAATATATTTCTATAAAAGTTGATTTGGTGTGATTTGGAGTTATAAATAAAAAGTTATAAGGTTTTAAGCGAATAAAGACCTTTTTGTAATTAATGAAAGTTTAGGGACTAAACTGCAATTTTCAAAAATTTATGTAACTGGACAGTTAGAGACTGTTTTTCATACCTATCTAACTGTTCTAAAACTCTAAAATGAGTTTTAGACTATTAGAGTTTAAAATCATTGAAAAAGGATTTACACGATTTACAAACTTAACGACGATCGGTCACATTTTTAGGAATTTTGTATAAATGGAGAGTAAGATGTAAAATTAGTATTGCAACATTTTCATATGAATATTATAACCTAGGAGAGTAATATATTTGAGATTAAGAACCATGTTTTCAAAAAGTATGGCTTTTGAGCCTAAATTCAGTAAAAAGCGGCGAAACCGTCGTTAAGTGTTTTTAAGGATTTTTGAGAAAATGTTTTGAGAAACTGATACCTATGTATCTTTGATGGAAATTATTCTTGAAAATTGATTTGATTTTATCTAAAGGTTTTGGTTTTAAGCCAAAAGGATTTTAGTCTTCAAAGACGAGCTTTTACGATAAAATGTAAAAATCTAAGTCAAGAATGACTTAGTCAAAATACGAACGTAATAATTTATGACGTGGGGTGGAACACGACCTAATGTCATAAAGTATGGATAATTCATTATCCATATTCCATAAAATTTAATGGACTCAGAATGATTTGTTTTCTTGGAAGCCGAAGAAAAATGCTCAATTAGAAAAGTACAGAATAATAAATAATTGGACTTGTGTTCCAATCTTATAATGCGTTAGGACTTTTAATCAAGTGTTTTAAGATATTTTTACACAAAGATGAAAGGTTACTTGAGAACTTCAGCTCGATGTTAAGTACCGTAATTCGGACTTAAGAACATCTAACATCTGAGAAAGCATGTTGAGAGAATTTCGATGGAATCAAGATGTCATCCGATGGATAAACAAGAAGAACGCATTTCCGGAAATTTTACCTAAACACATAGTGAAACTATGTTCTGTAAGGTCGTTGTGCCTAGGAGAATAAGCTCACAATTTAATGCGGGTGCGAATTCCGTAGTGACGATCCATTGATGCTCGGGGGTGTCGGGGTTATGAAATACTCACATAGGCTTGATGGGTCACTCCTCTGCGGCGTGGTGATCTGGCAATACACCGACATACTCAACTAGTACGCTATGTGTTTTATGGTAGTGTAGGATATTCCCGAAAAAGCCTATGACGTGCACGTTGCCTACTGTTGACGCATTTTTTATTACCCTAGGCTGGTACCTCCGAAACAATCCTCCGAACCACTCTCTCCGACTATTTGTAAAACCATGGTATAGGAATTCATAGGTCATTCCTCAAATCTTACATGTTTTCTATCTAGGAAAACGTTGGGCTGAGGTCATGTTTCTGTGAAACATTATTGTTCTTTTATGAATGTAGATTTGATTGAATGTAGATTTGATTGAATATTGTTAATTGTACATACCTGAGAGTCGTACCACTGCATGTCTACCTTATGTGTAAGATAAATGAAAATCTCACCTCCTTATTTTTATATTGCCTATATCTACTGGCTATGTCCCTTCTGTATTCTTTTGAGCAGATTGAAACGTCAAGATGTCGCTTGGCTGATGCATCGTAGAGGTCGAGGTTCTAGCATGCGGACGATATGTTAAAGTTTCTAGTGGATGTCTTTCAGACTGTCAATGGTTCGTAGACCATGTTTTTCCTTTTGGAAGATAATAGGGGTTAGTTCGAGGGTTACGATTGTAGTAGCTCCAGTAGTGTCTTTTGTGGCGATGTCGGTAGTGGACTCAAATAGAGTTTCCACTAGATCTCGTCAGTTGGGTTTGTCCTTCTCACGAGGTATGAGAGAAGATGATCTTTCCTATTTTAGTTTGGCCAGCTGGGTATGTTTAGGAGTTAATGTAACTGTCTATGGAGCTGCGACTCCAAGTATCTTATATTTTAGGAGCTGTGTCTCCACATCTTTATGTTGAGTCTGTACATTCTATGATTTCTGTTTATGAGTTGGGTTGGATATTATGTAAATGATTTTCGAACTCATGTCCCTAATTGTGATAATGGAATATTTTATTGTCCACTCATTTAAAACAAAGTAGTTATATTTACGACTTACGAAAAAGAAAAAGAATTACCCCATTTTTTATATCCAATTTTAATTAACCTACTTTTCGACCTTAAAATATCACTGACGATGTAGCACCCGAGAAGGATGTTACATTATTGGTATCAAAGCTGACCGAGTCTTTTGGGCTTGGGGTTTAGGTCTGAGAGACCCCGATGTCCCATTAAAGAAAAATCAAATTAACTAAAACTTAATCGTAATATTAGCGTTAGACATATATACATAAAATCATAAATAAACAAACTTTAAATATAAATAACATAATACAAACATCAGACCATACACGTATATAAATAGAAACATACTATACTGATACACTGTAAAGGGTACCCCATCAGTAGGGTCCCATAATATACATACTGGTACCAACTGATATAAACAACAGAAACTAAAACATCTCAAAAAGACACACTGACTATAGATTCTAAACTCAACTGCTAGGGTCCACTGCTCGTCCTTCAGCATCTGACTTATAAGGAGTCCCATCAAGCTCCTCTGTAGCTGGCTCCACCTCAGAGTCTTCTCAAAACGATCACATAAAAGAAACATACATAGAAAAGAAGTATGGAGATAAGAAACTATCTAGCATGAAAACATGGAAAAGGGTACGTAACATCTAGTCAATAAAGGCACACAGACATGCATCACACACACACACACACACACACACACACACACACACACACACATATATATACAATCATCCTCGAGACTCATTATTATCGTCTGCCCTTCCCACTCATGCAACTTATACTGACGTGGCCACCACTAATCCTGTCACACATCCCTCGTCTGATTAGGGATGTCAGTCAGTCGTCCAAGCGATGCGTCCCCAAATCCCGGTGCACACTCTTATCCGCGGTGAGAATGATTATGCAAAGCAATAACACAATAGCTGCACATCTCGCTCAGGTGCACACCCTAGTTCTCTCTCGAGGGTGCTCATGCATAGCAATGACACTATAGCTGCACAGCCTAAATCTAAGTTGGGACGGTCCCGCAAGGACTTCTGACCTCGTGTGTTCCAAACACACGACTGTGATCAACAACATGCATATATATGGGTCTCACCGACGTATATCGAGTCATACCCTAGTGCCTTAACCTCTCATCACTATCTCTTAAAATGTCTCCAATAATATCACATATTTTTTTTTATCAAAAGACTATGGTATGCAAAAGCATCACAATGTTGCTAATCATCCCAACTAGGTTGGCACCAAAACCAACAACAATCATTTGCAGCATACAATAAAAGAAATATTATTAATAAGAAAAATGAGAACAAGAGCATTGGGGGACCAAACCAAACCCATGAAAGGAATACAAAAGAGAATTACTTAAATCTATAGTTAGGCATACCTACCTTATTTCTAAAAAATTCCTCCTTAAGAAAATTAGGAGGTGAATCCCACCACTTAAATCCCTGGTTATCTACACCATAGTTAGCTAGTTTATCTGCACAAGTGTTACCTTCCCTATATACATGAGAAATCATAAAACTCATCTTAAATACTAGGGCTACACAATTCTTCCATCTATTTCTAAGATTCCGAGGAACTATGCCATCTGAATTGAAGGCTTGGACCACAAGCTGAGAATCACACTCTAACCAAAGCCTCATCCACCCTCTATGGAAGGCCACCTTAATGGCAATCATGGCTGCTTCTAGATCAGCATGAAGAGCATTAGTGATACCAATATAATGAGAGAAGCATCCTTCAATTTACCCTCTATAACCTCTGAAGATCCCACCACAAGCTGCATGGCCTGGGCTACCCCTAGCTGAACCATCAGTATTACATTTGATCCAATTACAATAGAGAGGAATCCAGTACGGAATAATGATTTTTGGAGCTTTATCCACTTTGCTATCCACATTGAAAGCCTTCAGGACTTTAAAATACTCCAAAGAGTTAGAAGTGAATCCCATTGAGAAAGCACCTGAGGTGAGTGGATGCCTTAATAGAACAAATGGCCGAATGAAGACTTACTTGGACATTGTTGAACCGAGATTGATTTCTACAGATCCAAATCCAGTAAAGAACATTAATAATGGCTGTTGTAATCACATCCTGAACTTGACTACACCACTTTCTATTCAGAATATTGAACAAAGAAGATAGAGAAGAAAGATCCAAGGAGCACTCAAAACAAGATTCAAGCCAGTGCCAAATTGATGCAGCAAACTTGTATCACAAGAAAAGGTGATCAGCACTCTCATCCATTTCTCTACAAAGATCACACATAGAAACCAGAATGCAGCCATTGCTTCTCAAACAACCAGTAGGCATTTTGCAATGAAACAATCTCCAAGCTATGAAGGACTTAGAGGGAGGAATACACTTCTTCCAAATGACTTTGGACCAAACTAGAGAAGCCGCATGAGACTTGTGAAAGCAGAGAGCATCTTTAAAGGCCATTGATCCTGAATCAGAGAAAGGCCAAATCAATATATCAGCTGAGTTAGAATTTTGAGGAATGACAGTCTTCTTAATTGCAGCAGCAACATCAGGAGCCTTTTCACAAAAAAAGCTCCGGAAGAGACCAACTACCATTAGCAATAAAATATTTGACCTTAGCATTTAACAAAATAGTCATATCCTCTGGGAAATCAAGTTGACCAGCAATTGGGGAGTCCAACCAACAATATGTCCAGAAGTTTATAATGCTGCCATCACCAATGGACCATCTAATTGAGAATTGCACTACTGGTATGAATTTCCTAATACCACTCGATATTGAGGATTTGATAAGAGAAGCCACTTTGTTCTTTTTGAAAAATCTAGCTCTCAGGAATTGAGCACAGTAAGATGAAGAGGAAAGAACTTCCCAGGATAGTTTTAACGTTGCTGCTTCATTAATTTCCCTCACTAATTTCATACCAAGGCCCCCTTCTTTTAAGCTTCTGCAAGTCTTGTTCCAAGCCACTGTTGACAGCTTTCTAGTGTGAATATTGCTAGACCAAACAAAATTTCTAATGGCTACATCAATGTTTTTCAAAAGGGAAACATGCCAATGATAGATATGGAAGCTGTAAATCAGCATACCATTAATCACATAATTCACTAGTAGCACCCTGCCCATTATTGAAAGGCAAGAACCTTTCCAAGCACTCAGTCTTGCCTTGATTATGTCTGCAATGGCCTTAAGGTGAATAACTCTAGGCTTTCCTTTGAAAATAGGAACTCCCAGATAGTCGAAAGGCATCAAACCTGCTGAGAAACCAAGAATCCTCTTGAGCTCATTGACCGCGCTGTCGCCACGCGCCAAAAAAAACGAGCGATTATAAAATAATGCAGTATAGTGCGACAACTCGGATCGTCTCTCAAGGACTCTTTAGTTGTTGTTATTATTAACAGAAAATTAGTAAAAGTTAGAAATGGGGGTTTTGGATTGAAAGCTAGATTAAGAAAACAAAATAATAAAAACAAAGCAGTTAAAGAAAATAGCAAATAGACAAAAGCGATTAACCTACTGTTCTTGGTTTCCCACTATCATTGATCCATGCAAATCCTAAGCAGATACTAATCCCCTCCCGGTTGTAGCAACAATTAACAAACGAAAACTGCTACTACAGATGTATGTTCCTATTCCCGAAATAACAAACGAGGTTAAGCTCTCATGAACAAACGAACATGAATGAACACACGCGAAATAACAAACGCGATTATATATAGGAACATAGCATCACCGAAATGAAACAATACCACACTGTACATTACTGAAATAACAAACAGAAACATACAGCATGGCATTGAAAAGAGAAAAGCAAATGATCATGAAATACAGAACCTCAAATGTTAACAGAAACCAATTACAGTAGATTAATCTAGGAGACTAATTCTCCATTACAAAAGAAAGACAACAAACTAAAAGGAAAACAATAGCTAACAAGTTCAGAAACTAGCCAAAACGGCTAACTCGACTCTCCTCTTCATTTCTCGCCTAAGACCGCTTATATACACGTTTTCGGGAGTCGAGTACTCGCGAGGCGAAGCATTGCTCGCGAGGCGAATTACATGAAAGGTCTGCAACTCTTTGTCTTCTCGCGAGGCGAGACACATCCTTCGCGAGGCGAACTCTTGACTTCCAAACGTTACGCCCGTGGCATTCAACACGCCCAAACCGTGATGGCTTCGATCTTCCAAGACTCGCGAGGCGAAGGAATGCTCGCGAGGCGAACGCTTCAACTTCAGAATTGCCACGGCTGTGATCTTCAACACGGCAAGCCGTGATCGTCTCTCGACTTTTTCATGGTTGCAATACTCGCGGGCGAGAGATTATTCGCGGGCGAGCGGCTCCTCATTTATTACTTTTTATTAACCTGAAAATAGAAAATAAAAGTAAATAATTATTCAACTCTAAAACAACTAAATTAACATAAAAACAATTTACAGACTCAAAATACTACTTAGGAACAATCAAGTCTAATTTGGGTAAAAATGGTATAAAATAAGCACAAAGCCAAGGTCTTTACTAGTTATAAAACCAGTCAAACAGAGGCTCATCAAAATACCCCAAACTTAAACTTTGCTTGTCCCCAAGCAAACTAAAACTTAAAAACATAAAAAAGACTCAAGACCTGGCAAGCTCAAAAGATTCAATCGACTTCCACACAGATTTCAAGCAATTTTTCAAAGAATTTTTCTTTCAATGTTCCCCCCTTCCAAGCAAAGTAATCCCCACATTCATTTATTCTAAACAGTTGAGAATTTCATTACTCAAACAATCATCAATCTAAGCAGGGGATCTAAGTTACAACACAAAAGGGAGATCACCAAATCCAAACAACTGCCTTCCTCACAAGGGAAATTTGTATTTCACTCAATCGCTCAATTTGTGTCAGGCTTTCACTCAATTTCACTTTTCAGAAGCACTTCCCATAAATTTGATTTTCATCTCAAAATGATTCCCACAGAAAACATGCAAGCAACATCAACAGGTCTTTTATGGGTTGTAATGGGGCCTGGCTAAGGGTAGGATATACAAAGGTACTAGGCTGAAGACCCTAGGAACTAAGAGAGCATGAACATTATTTACACTTTGAAATTCACTCAAGTTCCTTTCTTAATTTTTTTTTTTTTACACTTCTGGGTGGCTACAGCCTTTTTATTTAAACAGCCTTTCTGGCCTTTTTTATTTTTTTTTCTTTTCTTTTTTTTTCACATTTTTTTTTCGTTTTTACACTTTCCTTCTTTTTTTTCTTTTTTTTTTCTTTTTCCTAATCCCAAACAACACATTGCACCTTGCAGCCACCCCAAACTTTAGTTTCTTGCACCCATTCTAAGGTTACATGCTCTCCTAATCCTAAGATCGGGTTAACATGGTTTTCCAGATTTTTGGGCTTATAACATTAGGTTATCAAGAATTAACAGGCTAATAGGCTCAATGGGGCTAACTAAGGAACATGCTTCAGGAATTGGTTATTTTTAGGCTAAGTAGCTATTTACAAAGAAATGCCTAAATCATTTGCTACACACATATAATCATGCAAACCAAAAAGAGATTCAATCAAATTCAGGAAAGTGCAACTTAAAAAGTGATTTTCACACAGTTTAAAACATGTTGGAGGCTCAAAACCTCACCTGGATATTTATGCAAATTGTTTAACTGAGATTCTATCCCTAGTGTGTGCTTCCTATCACCCCAAACTTTTCATAAATCATGTCATCATAACAAAATCTCAAAGTTCAGTTTTCAATCATATGGGAATCACTTTTCAAAAAAATTTCAAATCCTAGGGGGGAAACAGTCAACACTTAACATGCCATCTATCTATGCAAAATCAACCAAACCAATAAACTTGCCATAACCAAGACACAAACACAACTCCTGAGCTTCTCAAATTATTCAGGAGCATTATTGACAATAAAACAAAAATAAAACAAAGCAAAAGAAAATTAAAAAGAGATAAGGGTTAAGAAAGGCTCATTCAGAGGCGGTTCCACCAGGATCCCACTGCCTGTAGCATAAGTCCCACGTGGTAGCCAAAGGACTGAAATTTGTTCCATGGTCTCCTAGCTTGTAGCTTTGATGCGGAGGTGAGTACTTGACAATTATAATAACCTCGCCGAGTGCGGCAGACTTCTCACTACCTCTCGGGTCACAGATGACCTCTCTCTCAATAAAATCTCCCCAATAGAATCGGGGTTCAACCGCTTGGACCGGCCATGGTGCAAGATCCAAGGGCTTAAACTCCATCACTGGTTCCTCAGGGGGAGGTGACAAACAGTTAGTTGGGGTTACTGGTGCTGCTTCAACTTCCGCAGTGTCTTCATCCACTGCACTAACAAATTTTTCACCTGCTATACACGCAGAAATTTCAGCACACACCAAACAAAGGTTAGAGTTAGTACATATATTACAAGAAAATGAATCAGAAAAAGTTAGAATGTCTGGGAATTCTTCAATCAATTCATCCACCCCATTACTCTCAACACATTCAATTGTTTTACTTGAATCATCTACTCCCAAAGGTTCTTCTTTATCTTCAGGCACGGGGGAGCAGACGTCCTCTTGATCCTCCTGATCTAAGTTTCTGAACAGAACAAACCTGCAAAACGATCCGCATTTTCTATTTTTCCTGAAAAGTATAAACCTGTAAAACATTCCACACACAATGCAGTTCCATCACAATAACAAGCATTAGGATCAGGGGATTCAACACTAAATTCATCATCAACAGAAATATTATCAGAATCATCAGAAATATTTTCAGAAATAACCACTTTAGAATCTGTATGTTCCTCAAGAGGCTGTGGAGTTAGCATCGCAGCCGAGTTGGCGGTAACTTGATCAATTAGAGCCCACAACTTCTGAGATTCAGCTTGGCTCCTCTGGTATTCAGCCTCCATCTTCTGTTGAAATTCCTCTATCATCCGTTGAGTTTGCTCGGCCATTTGTTGCCTCAGTTCTTCCATATTTGCACTTATCTGTGCAGTCATCTGTTTGCACAAGTCCTCTAGGGAAGGTTCGGAAGGTGTAGAGGTGGTCACTTGGGTAGGATAGTATGGTGGTGGCTCACTAAAATTAGGATAATACATGCAAGGTGGTTCATAATAAACATTAGGCAAATATCCATACATGTAATTATCCATGGGGGAAAATAAAATTTACAGACCAGACAAAGCAGACAAAACTAATTAGCAAAGCAAAAAGTTTTTTTTTTTTTTTAAATGTAACTTTCTGCTAATAACAACAAACCAGAGTCCCCGGCAACGGCGCCAATTTTTGACCGCGCTGTCGCCACGCGCCAAAAAAAATGAGCGATTATAAAATAATGCAGTATAGTGCGACAACTCGGATCGTCTCTCAAGGACTCTTTAGTTGTTGTTATTATTAACAGAAATTTAGTAAAAGTTAGAAATGGGGGTTTTGGATTGAAAGCTAGATTAAGAAAACAAAATAATAAAAACAAAGCAGTTAAAGAAAATAGCAAATAGACAAAAGCGATTAACCTACTGTTCTTGGTTTCCCACTATCATTGATCCATGCAAATCCTAAGCAGATACTAATCCCCTCCCGGTTGTAGCAACAATTAACAAACGAAAACTGCTACTACAGATGTATGTTCCTATTCCCGAAATAACAAACGAGGTTAAGCTCTCATGAACAAACGAACATGAATGAACACACGCGAAATAACAAACGCGATTATATATAGGAACATAGCATCACCGAAATGAAACAATACCACACTGTACATTACTGAAATAACAAACAGAAACATACAGCATGGCATTGAAAAGAGAAAAGCAAATGATCATGAAATACAGAACCTCAAATGTTAACAGAAACCAATTACAGTAGATTAATCTAGGAGACTAATTCTCCATTACAAAAGAAAGACAACAAACTAAAAGGAAAACAATAGCTAACAAGTTCGTAAACTAGCCAAAATCTGGCTAATTCGACTCTCCTCTTCATTTCTCGCCTAAGACCGCTTATATACACGTTTTCGGAGTCGAGTACTCGCGAGGCGAAGCCTTTGCTCGCGAGGCGAATTACATGAAAGGTCTGCAACTCTTTGTCTTCTCGCGAGGCGAGCACATCCTTCGCGAGGCGAACTCTTGACTTCCAAATGCTATTACGCCCGTGGCATTCAACACGCCCAAACCGTGATGGCTTCTGATCTTCCAAGACTCGCGAGGCGAAGGAATGCTCGCGAGGCGAACGCTTCAACTTCAGAATTGCCACGGCTGTGATCTTCAACACGGGCAAGCCGTGATCGTCTCTGACTTTTTCATGGTTGCAATACTCGCGGGGCGAGAGATTATTCGCGGGGCGAGCGGCTCCAGATTTATTACTTTTTATTAACCTGAAAATAGAAAATAAAAGTAAATAATTATTCAACTCTAAAACAACTAAATTAACATAAAAACAATTTACAGACTCAAAATACTACTTAGGAACAATCAAGTCTAATTTGGGTAAAAATGGTATAAAATAAGCACAAAGCCAAGGTCTTTACTAGTTATAAAACCAGTCAAACAGAGGCTCATCAAAATACCCCAAACTTAAACTTTGCTTGTCCCCAAGCAAACTAAAACTTAAAAACATAAAAAAGACTCAAGACCTGGCAAGCTCAAAAGATTCAATCGACTTCCACACAGATTTCAAGCAATTTTTCAAAGAATTTTTCTTTCAATGTTCCCCCTTCCAAGCAAAGTAATCCCCACATTCATTTATTCTAAACAGTTGAGAATTTCATTACTCAAACAATCATCAATCTAAGCAGGGGATCTAAGTTACAACACAAAAGGGAGATCACCAAATCCAAACAACTGCCTTCCTCACAAGGGAAATTTGTATTTCACTCAATCGCTCAATTTGTGTCAGGCTTTCACTCATTAATCATTCTTTCACCGAAAACATTATCAAATATGATGGTTTTCCATATCTACTTCCACTTCCTTAAATGAAATCCCTTAAACCTTTCCTCAAGCTCTTTAAGCTTTTATCTTTAATTTAATTGCGCACTGACCACTGTCAGACTTTCAGACAATCAATGAACCAAACAAATATTCTCATACAACATAGTTGTAGCATGCATCACAGTTATAACCAAATAACTCAATGAATCACATCAAATCACATAACCAATTAGAAATAAATAATTAAAAACCATAGAACAACCATGACAAATAATTTTACAAACAACAGTAAAATAGCATATGGCTATCTAGAACTCCTCAGGCTTACTCCCTTTACCTCTTGAAGACAAGTGAATGATCCTCACCTTAATGCTCACATTAGTTCCAAGAGTGCAACATCTACTCCACCAAGCAAGCATAGCCATGTTCAACATCCTAGAGACACAAACCAAACATGATAACAAACAGACAATTTCACCAAATCAATTTTCATCCGAAAAACATACAATCAAAAGAAACCATATACTTAATTCAATAAATAGATTCAATTTCTCAATAAAATCGATTTGGGTACAAAGGATCCATAATTAAAATTGGGGAAAATGAGATTTTCTCATAGAAAAGCAAAATTGATTTGTCAAAAATTAAATTGACCGTCCCAATTTCATAAATGAATAGTTAATTTTATAAAAACATAACTAATTTCAATTAAAATCAAATTGAGGTTTTAGGGTTCATATCCTAAATTGGGGAAAATCCAATCCAATTAAAGAATGACGAAATTGGTTTAGGGAAACACTGATTTACAATCCCAATTGCATAAAAACCAGTTTTAATTTCAGATTACAACATGAAATCAAAGAGCTAGGGTTAGGGTTTGTATCTGAAATTTGGGGTTTCTTGAAATTTAACAAGATAAGGTGAGAAATCACTCACCCACAAGGAAGAAGAAGAAGCACGCAGTGGTACTGTGATGGACGTGTGGCGACGGCAACAATGCGACGGAGGGGCGGCAGAGCTCCGTTCTATAGCAACCATAACCAAACAAGAAGAGCTACGGTTCAAATAAGGAAGGAAGAGAGTTTGAAACACAAAAGGATGGTGGAACCACCATGAAAGGGCGGCAACCAGAGCTTACCGCGGTGGGTCCGAAGTTGCGGTGGCGAAGGGCGCGTTTCACATGGCTGTGGAGGGCGAACCAGACGCGAGCAGGCTGTGCGAGCAGGCGACAGGTCTTCCCCTCCCTATGTCGGCGAGCGGCGATCGATGAGCTCCTGGGGGCGGCGCAAGGTTGAACAACAAGAGGGAGGAAGATATGTGATGTGTGGGTCTAGTTTTTCTGAATAAGGAAGAAGAAAGAAAATAGAAATGAAGGGGGGAGGGGTATCGAGTGATAAGGGAGGGAGGAGAGAGAAATTGTGGTGTTTTACTTACATGATGAATAAGTATATAAAAATGAGTGATTGGAAATAATTTTGGAAAAGAGAATTAATATTAATCATTGGATCTAAAAACAATTAGGGACCAATATATACTTTCAAAATTCAAAATAGAGTAAAGATTGATAGTTGAATTGATCAACTAAGAAAATACCCGGTCAAACCAATTTGTTTTCAACTCTAAAAGTAAATAGAGTAAAATATAAAAATACTTTTCTCTCAATCATAACGCTTCAAATATTTTTCTAAATAAATACTAATAGTGACAATAACGTAAGTTATTGTCTAGTAAGCGTGCATACACTGAAATAAGCCGGTGCTAACACATCCAATAAAATAATTTAAAAAGAGTAATTAAATTACTCAAACTAAACCACACAAACAAAAATAAACATAAACATCCAAATAAAATAATTAATCATATGGGTAAAAAAAACTGGGGTGTTACAGTATTCTTACACTTTGCCATTTTGTGAAAAAATGCTGTGTTTCTGTCTCCCTTCTTGAACCAATTCACACAAGATTTTTGCTTCCAAAAAGACTCTTCAGCATTAAGAGCTTTTTCTAGATCTGCTTGAGCCTTGCCTTCCCGAGAATGCAACTCATCTGAGAAGCCAGTGTCTGCAATAGATTGTTGGATAGCAGCTAAGTTTGCATAAGCCTCATCAACCATAAGATTAACATGTCCAAAGATTTGCTTATTCCAAATTCTTAACTCAAACTTTAAGGCTTTGAGCTTCTTCATCAGGACTGACATTGGACAGCCAGAGAAATTTCTAGACCAGACTTCTCTTACAAGCCTCTCACAATCCTTATGCTTAGTCCACATACTAAAGAACTTAAAAGATGAAGGCTTGGGAACATACCCTTTATTCATAGAAAGAAGGATTGGATGATGATCAGACTTACACCTAGCAAGAGAGTAACAACCAATGCTGTCCCAGAATGAGATGGCTTCCTCATTAACAATAGCTCTGTCAAGTCGAAGATCTGTATGAGCTATACCAGCCCTGCCATTAGTCCAAGTGAATTGGACTCCTCTAGTTTCAATATGAATAAGCTTGTTGATCTCAGTCCAGCTACCAAACTCCTCACATGATTGACTAATTGGCAGATTACCCCATCTCTTTTTATGAGAGCCAAAAACTACATTAAAGTCTCTAATTTGACTCCATGGAATTGCATAACTAGATACTAAAGATGTTAGATAATGCCACAGAGCTCTTCTACCTTGAATTGTGGTTGAAGCATACACAGCTGCCACACCAATCTCTTAATTATTCACAGATATAGAAAATGAACAAAACTGAGATGTGGAATAAATGATTTTAGGAACTATATTTTCTGAACACAAGCACCGGATGTTAGGGATTCTGGTGCCTCTATCATTCTCCAAAAAGATCTTTAAACCAATATATTTCCAAAAAGAGCCAGAAATCTTATCAGAACTCACAATGGTTCAGATAACAACACCAAATCTGGCTTATGAGACTTGCAAAGCATTTTCAAAATAAGCCTAGTGTCCTTATTGCCTAGGCCTCTAACATTCCAAAAAAGAATCTTCATCAAGCAGCATTCTTGTAACCAGTCTTAGCCCGGGTATTATGAGTCTTCTTAACACTCTTGGCCTTTTTTAACTTTTTCTTTTGAGACTTGGAGAGCACTGGAGTGAATTCTTTGTCATTATCCTCTCTGTAAACTGAGAGTGAATCCTCAGTCTCCTCCTCTACCTGGTCTGCCCAAAACTTAGAAGCCACTTTTAAATCATCTTTCACCACTTTAGGAACATGACCCTCATTCAACAAGGGGGATAAAGAATAAGATGAATTATTTGCCATGCCAGACATGCTACTGTCCTGCTGAGCCTGATCAGGAACATTTTCCTTAGAAAAGACTGAATTTGATACATGATCAACATCCTGTAAAATTGGATTAATTGCATTACCATCATTCTCACCAGATGTATCCTTCTGCCCAGAATCATCTTTATCATCCTTATCAGCAACCTAACTTTCATCAAAAACTGTCTCTACAGAATCTGCATCGTCTTCATGTTGCTCATATACTATGTTATCTACAGGTCTATCAAGTACTGGATCCTCCAAAATAATATGTTGAATCATATAAGGAACAGTGTCAGGCAACTTAGTACCACTTGTGCCAGCATCTCCTTTCGGACTAACATCAATGGCAACAGCTCTGCCTTTGTCAGCAGGCTGCACTTTCCTTATTTTTCCCCACAAATTTTGCAACAACCTTTTTAGTTTCCTTTCCTTTCTGAACCATGACCCGGGAAGTCTTATTCTCTTCAAGAATGATTGGTTTCTTTTTAAAGTTGGACACAGAATGTCCAATAATCTTACATGAAGAACAGAAAGCAGGAAGATATTCATACTCCACTCACACCTTAAAAGCATGTTCCCTCCTTTCTACCATTAGTGTCTCTCTAAGCTGTCCAGCTAAATCAATGTCCAACAATACCCTTGCATAGTGACCCAAAGTCCTATTTTTTGTTGCATCTTCTAAGGATAAAAAGGATCCAATCCCTCTTTCTATTGAGAAAAGAATTTTTGGCCTCCAATACTCAAGGGGAAGATCAAAAATTCTAATCCAACATTTCACCTTGGATTGCTTAACCAAGGAAGGATTGAAATCTGGAGTCCACTCAAACAATCTCATGACTCCTGGATCAAGATTCCAAGAACCCGCAGCCAACACTCTTCTCTTATCCTCAATGGATGAGAAAGAAAACTCAAAGAATCCTCTCCCAATCGGAATTAATTTCAATTGAGATATCGGCTGCCATAGTTTTGATAACTTGGCCCTCAAGTTATCGACTTTCATCGAAATATCACTTTTCTACAAGAGAATTCTCCCATGGAGATTGATTTTTGATGATTCCAATCCAGCTAGATACTCTTCCTCTGGGATTTGGATCACCATTGTGTCTCCCATTAAGCGAGGCAAAGGCAGCTGACTCAAAGGAATGCTACAGGCATTATTAAAAGCCGGTGCGAAAGACTTTTTCTGAGGAAGATCCAAACCTTGAAGAGAAGAAGAAAGAACTGAAATAGAAGATGAGGAAGGGACAGAAGGCGGAGAAGAAAGATGTAACACCCCGATTTTTCGCTGCTTTCAAATGTCGGTAATAAATATATAAAAATATATTTTTGTCCGAGACTCAAAATGATTTTGGGTAAACCACTGTTATTTTCACGTCATGTTTTATATCTTAGGGTTAGGATGATATTTTGGGTTGAAAATTCAGACAGAACCCGGTCTGCGTTTTCACTGACAGTAAAAGTTTACAGCTCAGAAAACCTAATTTTAATTCGTGAACGAAATGACAAATGTTTTTATCGTATTTACTATGATACTAGAAGTTTTGAAAAATTTAGCGAAAAAATTAAAATATTATATCTGCTGCGGGCGGATATGTCGAGATATCTATAGGAAAAACCTGCGTCAGATGAACCAGGGAGTCAGCAACGGAGTTGAGGTGATGGATTACACATATGTGACAAGCATTTATGACAATCTCATCCACGACATAATGGCCATAATGGCACATTTATGACAAAGGGATATTTTGCATGGAAATGATGATTTTACCCCTAGCTTTTCATGAAATTTTCAAGCCATGCCATTGTAAATTTTGACCAAAACACCCCTAAACCCACGGCTCCACCATTATCACCATCACTTAGGGAATTTCTTCATTTCATTTATGGACTTTTTTCTCTCCAAAGTTCGTAACTTGCCATAAGAACACTTAGAACACCATAGGAGTTTTGTGAAGAACATCATCAAGATCATCCTTTTCTTTGATCATCAAGAGGTATCAACTCTTCATCTTGTCATTTAAAGCCTTTATCTTCACAACTTTTGTGGATTTATGACATGAATCATCATGTTCTTCATTTCATTCAAAGTTCATGAAGCTAAATTCAAAAATCCATAACTAATTCTAGAAAAATCCTTTTGACATGAAACCAATTGCTATGATCTCGTAATCATCTCTATTTTCATCATCTAGAAGCATATGATCATGAGAAATTTATTTCCTAACTTTCAGAACTGGGGCGAATCCAAGTATAAGGATGGCACCCTATGAGGCTTTGTACGGAAGGAAATGTCAAACACCTGTGTGTTGGTACCAAGATGGGGAAAGCATGATTTTAGGTCCTGAAATCATGCAGCAGACGACGAAAAAAGTAAAAGAAATCCGTGAAAAGATGAGAACGACATAAAGTAGGCAGAAGAGTTATTCGGATCAAAGGAGACAACCTCTCGAATTTGAAGAAGGTGAACATGTATTTCTGAGAGTCACACCAACGACTGGGGTAGGTAAGGTTATGAAGTCCAGAAAGCTCACTCATAAATTCATTGGACCTTACCAAATTCTTCGTCGTATTGGTCCAGTAGCCTATCAAATTTCCTTGCCGCCTTTTCTTTCAAATATTCATGATGTATTCCATGTTTCACAACTAAGGAAGTATATTCTTGATCCATCACACGTAATCGAACCCAATGAAGTACAATTAAAATAAAACTTGTCTTATGAGACTTTGCTTGTACGAATCGAAGATAAGTTGATTAAGCAACTCAGGGGTAAGCAAATTTCCTTAGTCAAGGTTATTTGGGATGAAACTACTGGAGAAGCAACGTGGGAAGCCGAGGACAAAATGAGATTACAGTATCCTGAACCTTTTACAGGTACGTAATTTTGAGGACGAAATTTTTTTAGTGGGGTATTAATGTAACACCCCAATTTTTCGCTGCTTTCAAATGTCGGTAATAAATATATAAAAATATATTTTTGTCCGAGACTCAGAAAATGATTTTGGGTAAACCACTATTATTTTCACGTCATGTTTTATATCTTAGGGTTACGATGAAATTTTGGGTTGAAAATTCAGACGGAACCTGTTCTACGTTTTCACTGACAGTAAAAGTTTACTGCTCAGAAAACCTAATTTTAATTTTAATTCGTGAAAGAAATGAAAAATATTTTTATCGTATTTACTACGATACTGGAAGTTTTTAAAAATTTAGTGAAAAAATTAAAATATTATATTTGCTGCGGGCGAATATGTCGAGATATCTCTAGGAAAAATCTGCGTCAGATGAACCAGGGAGTCAGCAACGGAGCTGAGGTGACGGATTTGACTGATGTGACATGCATTTATGATGATCCTATCCGCATCATAATTGCGCATTTATGACAAAGGGATATTTTGCATGGAAATGACGATTTTACCCCTAGCTTTTCATGAATTCTTCAAGTCATGCCATTGTAAATTTTGACCAAAACATCCCTAAACCCACGGCTCCACCATTATCACCATCACTTAGGCAATTTATTCATTTCATTTCATGACTTTTTTCTCTCCAAAGTTCATAACTTGCCTTAAGAACACTTAGAACACCATAGGAGTTTTGTGAAGAACATCATCCAGATCATCCTTTTCTTTGATCATCAAGAGGTAACAACTCTTCACCTTGTCATTTAAAGCCTTTCTCTTCACAACTTTTGTGGATTTATGACATGAATCATCATGTTCTTCATTTCATTCAAAGTTCATGAAGGTAAATTCAAAAATCTATAACTAATTCTAGAAAAATCCTTTTAACATGAAACCAATTGCTATGATCTCATAATCATCTCTATTTTCATCATCTAGAAGCATATGATCATGAGAAATTTCTTTCCCAACATTCTGAACTAGGCCAAATCCATGAAAAAAGTGATGTTCATGGGTTTTGTTTCATTTTCATGTCTTGATTGATGATTCAATCTTTTAGTACCTTTATAGTCCTTGTATGTAAGTAAATAGAAGATCAAAAGTCAAACCATAACCTATTTGTTTCATAAAGGTCGAAACCCTAGCTATGAACATTTGATGGATTTTTGATTCAAAAGTTGTCTTGTGACACTTGAATCCAACTCTAAGTTTTGTATGTTGATTAAATGGAAGAGTTGAGAAAATTTTAAAAACCTCTAGCCTATGATCTTGAGAAAAACCGAAACCCTAGTTCTTGGAACTATATGAGTTTTATTCCATGTTCTTGGTTCATGATCTTGGTTTAAGTGCTTAATCATGTTTAAGTTACTTATGGATCATAAATCCCTAAGTTAACAAATTTTTTAAATTTCCTAACCTAGAAAATCTGTTGAGACTGAAACCTAACCTTCATGATCCAAGTATGTTGTTGTTTGATTTGATTTATTTTGGTTGCAATTCGTTTGAAGGAATCGTTCAAGTTACCTTGACTTAAGCGGACGGAGGAGAATCGGATCGGGATAGGGAGATTAATTGAATCTGCTAGTTCAAATCTTTAAGAGGTAAGGGGGGTATGCTTGAGGAGTTTAAGATAATCACATGCTTATTGTTGGAGTCATTTGTTAATTTTCTGTAGAAAATATTTTATGATATTGCATTGTTTACTGTTAACTACTGGATTGATTAGATATTTATCTGAGTAATTAAATTTATGTGATATGTGGATTTACATGATTATAATTATTTGGTTATATTATAATTGTGATCCATGTTATAGATGGATATATGCCATGTTATTCTGTGATTGAAATTTATCTGCTGTTGAGTGTTGGATTGAGAAACCTGACATTGGTCAGTGTTTAAAACTTAATTTGAGGATAAAAGCTTAATAAGCTTGGATAATTAATCAGAGGGATTAATTTGGGAAATTTGAGAAAAATGAAATAAAAATTATTATTTTAATAATATTTTGTGGAAACTGTGTAAATAAGCGACAGTAAAGGCGAAACCGTGAAATTTTTTCACAGGCTCTAATTTTATTATAAAATATTATTTAAAGTGATTAAGTTCCAAAAATAATGCTATATAGCAGCCAGAACAATTACTTGACAGAAAAGTGATTTAAGTTATAAAAAGAATTTTATTAAAAATTTTAGGAAAAGATTAAATATATAATTATTTTATTATTATAAATTTATTCATTGATTACTTTTTGAAAATTTACTTTTATTAAGAATTATTTTCAGAAATAAAATAGTCAGAAATAAAAGAATTTATCAATGATTTTCAGGTTTTATCAACATTTTAACAGAAAAAGGATTTCTGTAAAAGTATTTTTATTCCGTGAAATTATTCCGTTAAACTTGGATGAGTTTTCGGAGCATTTGTTTTGTATTTTTTTTCCACTAAGCGAAATGTTTTACAAGCAGATAAATAAACCTAGGAACCGAGACGTCGGGTTTCTAGTGTTCTATGGACACGTAGATCAAGGATCTGTGTCATTGGACGGAGTGTCCTGCAATGATTTTTTTGGACTGTGTGTCCTAAATTGATGTGGAAAGTGTGAATTCCATATCCGCGAAGCCCAAGACTGGTGCATCGGTTTAAGGGCCTCGTGATTGAGCACTCGGACCGTGTGTCCTGTGTTGAGTTTAAAACATTTGGGCTGTATGTCCTGTGTTTGTTTAAGGGGAAAGTCTTAATAAGAAATTAAGCATGGTCGTTAGCTTTGTGCTTCGACAAAGAAATATTATTACGACAAAGAAAACAAATCGAGAATAAAAGTTTTTCTCATGCATAGATGGCAGACGTGTCATGTGTTGTGATCATTGAGTCCGAAGTGGATCAATGTATCTGTTATGGACTATGTTCCATTTGATCATTGGGATTCTGTGTGAGCCAATGTATCTTTACTGGACTGAGTGTCAAATTTTATGCGATAACTATTGAGGTTCTGAGTGATGCAATAGGTTATGGACAATAAACTCCATTGTTCGCAGTGACCATTGTGTTCTGTGTGAGCCAATGAGTTATATTTTTGAACAATAACCTTGGTGTACTGAGTGTTACCGGTGTGTTATGTGTTCTCTTGGACATTGTTTTATTTCGTTTTTACAATGGGTCATGTGCATAGCTTGATCAGCTCAAAACGAAACAAAAAGTTGTGGGATCTCCGGAGATTAGGTATTAAAAATAGAGCCTGAATATTGAAGTGCCATACATTTTTATAAAATGACGATGACTGCCGGGTATGAAACCCTTTGAATTAAATTATTCTGCTGTTTCGAAATAATTTTATTATGCTGTGAATATATGGTATTTGCTATTTGTGTGTCGTGCATGGGGTTGTCTTATCAAGACTCATATATTGGAAACTCACCCTTGCACATTCTTTTGTGGTTTCCTCTACTACGTGGAATCTACGTATATATATCTGCGTTCAGATGGATCCGGCCGCAACGGACCTGAACTACTTAGGGGTTCGAGCCCTAATGTTCGACAATGCTGATTAGGGGAACACTTGGGTGATTAACCCAGGAGCTCGGAGTTCCACTTACACAGGTCCTATGAGGACGCTCCGAGGTACTGTAGCAGATGGACCACAGTAGTTGATTCATAGTAGGGAGACGATTGAAGTTTCATTACCGCCCATTTGGATGATCCTACGATATCTGGTACAACACGGAAATCTGGAGCACCAGCCACCTCCCTTTATTCATCCGTTACAGCAAGTAGCACCGGAATCACCTCCTGCACCCATAGTCTTGATTCTAGAGGATGTCCAGGTGGAGATGGAG
The DNA here is from genome assembly GCA_030762895.1 of Sophora flavescens. Lineage (NCBI taxonomy): Eukaryota > Viridiplantae > Streptophyta > Magnoliopsida > Fabales > Fabaceae > Sophora > Sophora flavescens. Next base: position 5,641,638 of record CM061070.1, read on the forward strand.
GAGGATCCTGAGGAGGTTCCGATGGTTGATCCAGACTATATTCCTTCAGGGGACGAAGGGTCTCCAGCTGTTGGAGAGGGGGCTGTTGTATCTTCTCCAGATACACCTCCCCGAGCTGGGGGAGTTTATACTGGACTCCCCAATGGATTTCTGTAGTAATGACCAGCTTAGGATGTAGTTTTCGGAAAGAGTGAGAATTTTAGTTTAGTCTGACTTAGTGGCTACTGAGATCCATATTTTGAGTAGTGTTTTTCAGACTCCCACTATGACATAGTTATGATGTTTCAGTTAGTGTAAAATATGTGTGACGGTAGATGGTGACCTGGTAAGAAAAAGGTCTTTTGTAAAACGTTGAGGCATATGTAATATATATATATATATATATATATATATATATATATATATATATATATAGTGATGTATATTATTTTACGGGTGTTCAAATGTGTGTATAGTAAAAAGAAAAAGAAAAAAATTTATCACCATTTTTGAGAAGTTTAGGGAATTAGAAAACGAATCTTGTTTTCCGAAGGAAACCAGGAAATTAGTAACTTTATTAAGTTTGATGTTTTGAACCATGTTATGAAAATGTGATACCTGGAAAATGGGGTGTCACATTAGTGGTATCAGAGCTGGTCGAGTCTTTCGGGAAATCTTTGGGAGTAGGTCTGTTGTGTTGATGTTGTGTGATCTCTGAAGGAAATTGTTTGAATTACTTCTTAGAAGTAATGTGTGATAGTTATTAGATTCAAGTTTCATTTTCTGGTTGCCATTTAACTGATTGTATCTTGTAGGTCAGTTATGGAACCAGAAGGTGCACGTGGACGTGGACGCGGTCGTGGAAGAGGTCGTATAGGTGGTCGTGTTAATGGCCGAGGGACTTTTGAGGAAAATTATGAAGAAGAAGGAGGTATGGACTTTGTTGCACAAGCAATGGCGGATGTAGTTGCTGCTATTATACAGCAAACTGCTACAATGACTGCCCAAAATTTGAAGGAACAAATTCGAGCGGAACAGGCTGCTGAAGGCAGAGGTCTCACTGCTTTTAAACGCCATAATCCTCCACAATTTCATGGAGATGTGGATCCTATCAAGGCTGACTTATGGATTCAGGAAGTGGGGAAGATTTTTGAGTTGATCAATAGTCCAGAAGGAGTGAAGGTACCGTATGCAACACATCTGTTGTTAGGAGATGCCGAGTATTGGTGGAGAGGTACTAAGCAACTACTAGAAGCAGAGAATCAGGTGATTACTTGGGTGATATTTAAGAACATGTTTCTAAGTAAGTATTTTCCACAGAGCGCTCGAGTAGAGAAGGAGCATGAATTTTTACGTCTTTATCAAAGAGATTTATCTGTAGGAGAGTATGCGACCAAGTTTGAGTCACTGGCCAAGTACTTCCGCTTTTTCCAAAACAATCCGGATGAAGATTGGAAGTGTGAATGTTTCGAAGAAGGATTACGATTCGAGATCAAGGAGTCTGTACTTCCATTGGAGATAAGGAATTTCCAAGCTTTGGTTGAGAAGTGTAGGAAAATAGAGCAAATGAGGAAGGGAAGAGATAATAGAGGATATGTGGGAGGACCATCAAAATCCAAAGGTCAATATCATAACCAGAAAGGGAAGCAGGTCCAGAATAAATCTTATTATCGAGCACCGGGGAACAGTCGAAATCAACAACCATATCATCCTGTAGCTACTGCATCGGGTGTTGGAGGCCAGAAGAATCAAAATCAAAACCCAATTAGAAAATGTTACAAGTGTGGAGATCCAAATCATTTGGCAAACAATTTCTCAGTAAGAGGACCCAAGTGTTTCAATTGTGGTCAGATGGGGCATTTAGCTAGAGACTGTGGTAGGCCAAAGACTGCACTAGTTGTCAATACTGTCAAGACCAATAAACCGACAGCTAAGGGGAGAATTTACACCATGAGTGGTGCTGAGGCTTCTGATTGTGACGATCTCATACAAGGTAGTTGCGACATAACTGGTAGTCTCTTAACTGTATTTTTTGATTCGGGTGCAACGCATTCCTTTATTGCGATGGATTCTGTGAAACATTTGAAATTACCTATTTCTTCTTTATCCCATGACTTGATTGTTCCAACTCCAACTGCCGAGCCAGTTACTGTAAATTCTATATGTTTGAACTGTCCTATTATTATTCAGGATAGACATTTTCTTGATTTGATATGCCTGCCTTTAATACAATTAGATGTAATTTTAGGCATGGATTGGTTATCTTCCAACCATATCATGTTGGATTGTGCTAATAAGACTTTAATTTTTCCTAATCCTGAGATTTCTGGAATTTTATCTACCAATCATATAAGAACTTTTTCGAGAGAAAGAGATCAGGGATACATGCTTTTTACTAACTTAGAAGTCGAGAGGGAGATCGATTTGAGTACGATGCCTGTAGTAAGAGAATTTCCGGATGTGTTTCCTAATGACGTTCCTGGATTACCGTCAGTGAGAGAAATTGAATTCTCCATCGATTTGATACCAGGAGAAGGACCAATTTCTATTGCTCCATATCGGATGGCACCTATAGAGCTGGTTGAATTGAAAACTCAACTGGAGGACCTTTTGTCAAAACAATTCATTCGACCAAGTGTTTCTCCGTGGGGAGCACCAGTTCTTCTAGTGAGAAAAAAAGACGGAGGTTCAAGGCTTTGCATGGATTTTCGACAACTTAATAAAGTGACAATCAAGAATAAGTACCCGTTACCGCGTATAGATGATCTGATGGATCAACTCCGAGGAGCTGTCGTGTTCTCAAAAATTGACTTGAGGACATGTTATCATCAGATTAGGGTAAAAAGTGAAGATATTCCAAAAACTGTGTTCAGAACTCGTTACAGACATTATGAATATCTCGTAATGCCATTCGGAGTGACGAATGAACCTGCTATCTTCATGGACTACATGAACCGGATTTTTCATCCGTTCCTTGATAAGTTTGTTGTGGTGTTCATTAATGATATTGTTATTTACTCTAAGAGTAATGAGGAGCATGAAGAACACTTGCGACAAGTTTTACAGATTCTGTGTGAGAAAATTTTGTATGCGAAACTGTCTAAATGCGAATTTTGTCTTAAGGAAGTAAAGTTTTTAGGACATGTGATTACCGAGGAAAGTATTGCTGTCGATCCTGCAAAAGTAGAAGCGGTAATTTCTTGGGAAAGACCAAAGACAGTAACAGAGATCAAAAGTTTTATGGGTCTAGCCGGTTACTATAGAAGATTTATTGAAGGATTTTCCAAGATAGTTGTGCCGTTAACCTTGCTTACAAGGAAAGATCAACCTTTTGTATGGATAGACAAATGTGAAGAAAGTTTTCATAGGATTAAGGAACAATTGACAACCTCACCAGTGTTAATATTACCTGAACCGAATGAACCTTACGAAGTGTATTTTGATGCTTCTCATCAAGGTTTAGGATGTGTGTTAATGCAACATCGGAAAGTTGTAGCTTACGCATCCCGTCAGTTAAAAACACATGAAAAAAATTATCCGACGCATGATTTGGAGTTAGCTGCAGTGGTTTTTGCACTAAAGATATGGAGGCATTCCTTTATGGAGCAAAGTTCGATGTCTTTAGTGACCATAAAAGTTTAAAGTATCTGTTTGATCAGAAGGAGCTCAACATGAGACAAAGACGTTGGATAGAATTTCTAAAAGATTACAATTTCAAGTTACAGTATCATCCTGGAAAAGCTAACGTTGTAGCTGATGCACTTAGCCGAAAAGCCATTCATATCTCAACTATGATGGTAAGGGAACTAAAGTTAATAGAGGAGTTCCGTGATCTCAATTTGATTATGGAATTCAATAAGGAGAAGATCAATGTGGTAATGATCAAAATTTATAGTGGATTAATGGAAGAAATCTGAGAATGACAAGTTACGGATGCTTATCTTCAAGAAAATAGGGACTTAATGAGACAAGGAAAAGTTGCATAATTTAGTTTGGGATTAGATCAAATCTTAAGGTGCAATGGACGAATATGTGTGCCTGCTAATCCTGAGATGAAAAAGATGATTTTAGACGAATCATATAAGAGTAAGTTAAGTATTCATCCCGGATTGAAGAAGATGTACCAAGACTTGAAACAACGATTTTGGTGGCCAGGCATGAAAAAGCAAGTAGCAGAATACGTTGCATCTTGCCTGACATGTCAAAAAGCGAAGGTGGAACATCAAAGGCCAGGGGGTATGCTTACATCACTAGATATACCAGAATGGAAGTGGGATAGCATATCAATGGATTTTGTGGTAAGTTTACCGCGAAATTCTAAAGGTTTTGATTCAATTTGGGTGATTGTTGACAGGCTAACGAAATCGGCACATTTCTTACCTGTTAAGATCAATTACACAGTAGAGAAATTGACTGATATCTATATCAATGAAGTAATCAGATTACATGGGATACCATCGAGTATTGTGTCAGATAGAGATCCGAAGTTTACTTCATGTTTCTGGGGAAGTTTACATCAAGCTTTAGGAACTAAGTTAAAGTTAAGTTCAGCTTATCATCCTCAGACCGATGGACAAACAAAAAGAACGATTCAATCGTTAGAAGATTTATTGAGAGCATGTGGTTTAGACCATCATGGCAGTTGGGATGACTTGTTACCGATGATCGAATTCACATATAACAATAGTTTTCATTCAAGTATAGGGATGGCACCCTATGAGGCTTTGTACGGAAGGAAATGTCAAACACCTGTGTGTTGGTACCAAGATGGGGAAAGCATGATTTTAGGTCCTGAAATCGTGCAGTAGACAACGGAAAAAGTAAAACAAATCCGTGAAAAGATGAAAACGGCATAAAGTAGGCAGAAGAGTTATTCGAATCAAAGGAGACGACCTCTCGAATTTGAAGAAGGTGAACATGTATTTCTGAGAGTCACACCAACGATTGGGGTAGGTAGGGTTATGAAGTCCAGAGAGCTCACTCATAAATTCATTGGACCTTACCAAATTCTTCGTCGTATTGGTCCAGTAGCCTATCAAATTTCCTTGCCGCCTTTTATTTCAAATATTCATGATGTATTCCATGTTTCACAACTAAGGAAGTATATTCCTGATCCATCACACGTAATCGAACCCGATGAAGTACAATTAAAATAAAACCTGTCTTATGAGACTTCTCCTGTACGAATCGAAGATAAGTTGATTAAGCAACCAGGGATAAGCAAATTTCCTTAGTCAAGGTTATTTGGGATGAAACTACTGGAGAAGCAACGTGGGAAGCCGAGGACAAAATGAGATTACAATATCCTGAACTTTTTACAGGTACGTAATTTCGAGGACGAATTTTTTTTAGTGGGGTAGTAATGTAACACCCCGATTTTTCGCCGCTTTCAAATGTCGATAATAAATATATAAAAATATATTTTTGTCTGAGACTCATAAAATGATTTTGGGTAAACCACTGTTATTTCCACGTCATGTTTTATATCTTAGGGTTACGATGAAATTTTGGGTTGAAAATTCAGACGGAACCCGATCTACGTTTTCACTGACAGTAAAAGTTTACTGCTCAGAAAACCTAATTTTAATTCATGAACGAAATGAAAAATGTTTTTATCGTATTTACTACGATACTGGAAGTTTTTAAAAATTTAGCGAAAAAATTAAAATATTATATTTGCTGCGGGCGAATATGTCGAGATATCTCTAGGAAAAATCTGCGTCAGATGAACCAGGGAGTCAGCAACGGAGGTGAGGTGACGGATTTGATTGATGTGACAGGCATTTATGACAATCCTATCCGCGTCATAATGACACATTTAAGACAAAGGGATATTTTGCATGGAAATGACGATTTTAACCCTAGCTTTTCATGAATTTTTCAAGCCATGCCATTGTAAATTTTGACCAAAACACCCCTAAACCCACGGCTCCACCATTATCACCATCACTTAGGCAATTTCTTCATTTCATTTCATGACTTTTTTCTCTCCAAAGTTCATAACTTGCCTTAAGAACACTTAGAACACCATAGGAGTTTTGTGAAGAACATCATCAAGATCACCCTTTTCTTTGATCATAAATAGGTAACAACTCTTCATCTTGTCATTTAAAGCTTTTCTCTTCACAACTTTTGTGGATTTATGACATGAATCATCATGATCTTCATTTCATTCAAAGTTCATGAAGCTAAATTCAAAAATCCATAACTAATTCTAGAATAATCCTTTTGACATGAAACCAATTGCTATGATCTCATAATCATATCTATTTTCATCATCTAGAAGCATATTCTCATGAGAAATTTCTTTCCCAACTTTCTGAACTGGGCCGAATCCATGAAAAAGTGATGTTCATGGGTTTTGTTTCATTTTCATGTCTTGATTCATGATTCAATATTTTAGTACCTTGATAGTCCTTGTATGTAAGTAAATAGAAGATCAAAAATCAAACCCTAACCTATTTGTTTCATAAAGGCCGAAACCCTAGCTATGAACATTTGATGGATTTTTGATTCAAAAGTTGTCTTGTGACACTTGAATCCAACTCTAAGTTTTGTATGTTGATTAAATCCAAGAGTTGAGAAAATTTTAAAAACCTCTAGCCTATGATCTTGAGAAAAACCGAAACCCTAGTTCTTGGAACTATATGAGTTTTATTCCATGTTCTTGGTTCATGATCTTGGTTTAAGTGCTTAATCATGTTTAAGTTACTTATGGATCATAAATCCCTAAGTTAACAAAAATTTTAAATTTCCCAAACTAGAAAATATGTTGAGGCCGAAACCTAACCTTCATGATCCAAGTATGTTGTTGTTTGATTTGATTTATTTTGGTTGCAATTTGTTTGAAGGAATCGTTCAAGTTAGCTTGACTTAAGCTGACGGAGGAGAATCGGATCGGGATAGGGAGATTAATTGAATCTGCTAGTTCAAATCTTTAAGAGGTAAGGGGGTATGCCTGAGGAGTTTAAGATAATCACATGCTTATTGTTGGAGTCATTTGTTAATTTTCTGTAGAAAATATTTTTTGATATTGCATTGTTTACTGTTAACTGCTGGATTGATTAGATATTTATCTGAGTAATTAAATTTATGTGATATGTGGATTTACATGATTATAATTATTTGGTTATATTATAATTGTGATCCATGTTATAGATGTATATATGTCATGTTATTCTGTGATTGAACTTTATCTGTTGTTGAGTGTTGGATTGAGAAACCTGACATTGGTTACTGTTTAAAAATTAATTTGAGGATAAAAGCTTAATAAGCTTGGATATTTAATCAGATGGATTAATTTGGGAAACTTGAGAAAAATGAAAAAAAATTATTATTATAATAATATTTTGTGGAAATTGTGTAAATAAGCGACAGTAAGGACGAAACAGTGAAATTTTTTCACAGGCTCTAATTTTTATAAAATAAATTCAATTTTATTATAAAATATTATTTAAAGTGATTAAGTTCCGAAAATAATGTTATATAGCAGCCAGAACAATTACTTCTAACAGAAAAGTGATTTAAGTTATAAAAAGAATTTTATTAAAAATTTTGGGAAAAGATTAAATATATAATTATTTTATTATTAAAAGTTTATTTATTGATTACTTTTTGAAAATTGACTTTTATTAAGAATTATTTTCAGAAATAAAATAGTCAGAAATAAAAGAATTTATCAATGATTTTCAGGTTTTATCAACATTTTAACAGAAAAAGGATTTCTGTAAAAGTATTTTTATTTTGTGAAATTATTCTGTTAAACTTGGATAAGTTTTCGAAGCTTTTGTTTTGTAATTGTTTTTCACCGAGCGGAATGTTTTACAAGCAGATAAATAAACCTAGGAACCGAGACGTCGGGGTTCTAGTGTTCTATGGACACGTAGATCAAGGATCCGTGTCATTGGACGGAGTGTCCTGCAATGATTTTTTTGGACTGTGTCCTAAATTGATGTGGAAAGTGTGAATTCCATATCCGCGAAGCCCAAGACTGGTGCATCGGTTTATGGGCCTCGTGATTAAGCACTCGGACTGTGTGTCCTGTATTGAGTTTAAAACATTTGGGCTGTATGTCCTGTGTTTGTTTAAGGGGAAAGTCTTAACAAGAAATTAAGCATGGTTGTTAGCTTTGTGCTTCGACAAGGAAATATTATTACGATAAAGAAAACAAATCGAGAATAAAAGTTTTTCTCATGCATAGATGGCAGACGTGTCATGTGTTATGATCATTGAGTTCGGAGTGGATCAATGTATCTGTTATGAACTATGCTCCATTTGATCATTGGGATTCTGTGTGAGCCAATGTATCTTTACTGGACTGAGTGTCAAATTTTATACGATAACTTTTGAGGTTCTGAGTGATGCAATAGGTTATGGACAATAAACTCCATTGTTCGCAGTGACCATTGTGTTCTGTGTGAGCCAATGAGTTATATTTTTGAACAATAACCTTGGTGTACTGAGTGTTACCGGTGTGTTAAGTGTTCTCTTGGACATTGTTTTATTTTGTTTTTACAGTGGGCCATGTGCAGAGCTTGATCAGCTCAAAACAAAATAGAAAGTTGTGGGATCTCCGGAGATTAGGTATTAAAAATAGAGCCTGAATATTGAAGTACCGTGCATTTTTATAAAATGACAATGACTGCCGGGTATGAAACCCTTTGAATTAAATTATTCTGCTGTTTCGAAATAATTTTATTATGCTGTGAATATATGGTATTTGCTATTTGTGTGTCGTGCATGGGGTTGTCTTATCATGAAACATATATTGGAAACTCACCCTTGCACATTCTTTTGTGGTTTCCTCTACTATGTGGAATCTAGGTATATTTATTTGCGTTCAGATGGATCCAGGCCAGCGGACCTGAACTACTCAAGGGTTCGAGCCCTGATGTTCGACAATGCTGATCAGGGGAATGGCTGGGTGATTAACCCTGGAGCTCGGAGTGCCACTTACACAGGTCCTATGAGGACGCTTCGAGGTACTGTAGCAGACGGACCACAACAGTTGATTCATAGTAGGGAGACGATTGAAGTTTCATTACCGCCCATTTGGATGATCCTACGATATCTGGTACAACACGGAAATCTGGAACACCAACCACCTCCCTTTATTATTTTATGGGTGTTCGAGTGTGTGTACAGTAAAAAGAAAAAGAAAAAAAATTATCACCATTTTTGAGAAGTTTAGGGAATTAGAAAATGAATCTTGTTTCCCGAAGGAAACCAGCAAATTAGTAACTTTATTAAGTTTGATGTTTTGAACCATGTTACGAAAATGTGATACCTGGAAAATGGGGTGTCACAAAAGAAGAGGACACAAAGGAGCCAAAGATTCTGGAAAGAGGCTGATGGCCTCATTGATGTAGAAATGGGCCATTTCTTGATTTTCAGAATAGAACCTGGTTGTGACTTATGTTTTTGTATTTTTTGATGTAAAATGAAAGAAGAATGGTTAAAGATTGAGATGAATTTCGTGGTTTTGGTGGTAATGATTTAAGGGAGCAGATTGGGAAAACTCCAATGCATGAAACCAACAAAAAAAAAAGGATTCAAGGAGCTGTTTAAGGAATAAATGAAGAAGATGGATGAATGTGAGGTAGGGGCGCCACCTTGGTCTAATCCAAGACAAGGATAAGCCTATGAGTGTGAGGATCACCACAAGAAGAAAATTTCTTGATAAGATCAATAAACTAGTCCAATCCAGAACCAAAGAGTATGAACTCAATATTTTGCTGAAATCTTTGTTAAAAATCTATTGGAACTTGCTCCCCCTACATATAATGAGGGAGGTTCTTGCTGTTACAAAGAGTAAAGAGACAAAGTCCTTCCTTTCTAGGGTTACAAAAAAACTAAAGGAAATTACAAATAAAAATAATTGTTGCTGTTTTGATTGCTCTTCATGACCAGGGGACGGTTTCACAACCACTCTTTAAATACAATTAAGTGGATGGTTGCGCTTTTATTGTGCTGTTGGAGCATTCATCACCTTGTCTTGTGTAACTCCTTTTTGCCTTGATTGCTTTGATTCTCTTTGTCTTTCTTTGGAAGCAAGTTTATTGATTCATTCAAACCACACAAACAGTTGTTGAGAGGTGTGGGACCCCCTGCTCTTTGTGCCACACAGCCACTTGAAGTGGATTAAACACACCAAAAGAAATAAAATGACTTAGTGCCTTGGTCCCAAATAAATCAATTGGTCACTTGCACTTTTATTCAATTAAAATAAAATAACTTGGCTGCCTTTTTTTTTCTTTTATGCAAGTTGCGCCTTCTCCATGGCTTGTATGACCAACATGGTTTTTGGTGCAATTACATTTTTTCCTCTGTTTACAGTCGTCTTAGTCATGAATTGGACTAAGCTTTCTTGGACCCACCTTGACATTGCCCTAGTCATTGGTCCTCCTAAGATTTGAATGGCCTCTTGGTGCTCCATGTCCTCATCATTCCCTCCCTCTTGAGGAGAATTCGACCTCGAATTGAAGTCCTCATCACCTACATCAAAGGGAGACAAGTCAGTAACGTTGAAAGTGGCACTAACACCATACTCACCTGGAAGGTCAACTTTATAAGCATTATCAATGACTTTGGCAATCACTTGAAAAGGGCCATCGCCCCTAGGAATTAACTTAGATTTCCTTTGTGACGGAAACCTTTCTTTCCTCATATGGATCCAAACCCAATCTCCGGGTTCAAAAGTAACCCGCTTGCGCCCTTTATTGGCACTTTTGGCATGGCTTTCATTCTTCTTTTCAATTTGCAGTTTAATTTTCTCATGCAAACTTTTCACAAATTCAGTCTTCGCTTTGCCATCTTTATGCTTCAACAGAGATGTGTTAGGCAATGGTAATATATCAAGAGGAGTTAAAGGATTATAACCATACACAATCTCAAATGGGGAATGATTTGTGGTACTATGGACAGCCCTATTATAAGCAAATTCAACATGTGACAGCCATGTTTCCCACATTTTCAAATTCCTTGAAAGTACAACCCTTAAAAGAGTAGAGAGGGTTCTGTTTACTACCTCGGTTTACCCATCAGTTTGGGGATGACAAGTTGTAGAGAATAGTAACTTAGTTCCCACCTTACCCCACAAAGTTCTCTAGAAGTGGCTTAGAAATTTAGTGTCACGACCAGACACTATACTTTTTGGTAGACCATGTAGGCGCACCACTTCTTTGAAAAACAAATCAGCAATGTGGCAAGCATCATCCACCTTTTTGCATGGAATGAAATGTGCCATCTTTGAGAACCTGTCCACAACAACAAAAATAGAATCTTTCCCGTTCTTTGTTCTAGGTAACCCTAAGACAAAGTCCATGGAAAGGTCAATCCAAGGGTATTCAGGAACAGGCAATGGAGTGTATAAACCATAGGGCATAACTTTGGATTTGGCCTTTTTGCATATAATGCACCTTTCACAATATTTTTGCACATTAATTTTCATGTGGGGACAATAGAAATGTTCTTGCAAAAATTTCAAAGTTTTAGGAACACCAAAATGTCCCATTAAACCCCCCTCATGTGCCTCATTGACTAAGAGTTCTCTAATGGATCCTTTTGGCACACACAACCTTTTTTCTTTAAACAAATAATCATTGTGCCTAAAAAATCCATTATGGGCAGGATGCACACATTCAACATATTTATCAGAAAAATAAATATCATGCTCATACATATCCTTAATGTGCTCAAGACCAAAAATTTTAGTTTCAAGGGTGGAGAGTAATGTGTACCTTCTCGATAATGCATCAGCCACAACATTGGCTTTACCCTTCTTATGCTTAACCACATAAGGAAATTGCTCCAGAAATTCAACCCATTTAGCGTGCCTCTTGTTCAACTTACCTTGTCCTTTTAAATACTTCAAGGACTCATGATCACTGTGAATGACAAATTCCTTTGGCAGCAAGTAATGTTGCCACATTTGCAATGCCCTTACCAAGGCATACAATTCCTTATCATAAGTTGAGTAATTTAAGGCAGCCCCCTTTATTTTCTCTCTAAAATAAGCAATTGGATGACCTTCTTGCATCAAAACAGCCCCAATTCAAACATTGGAAGCATCACACTCAATTTCAAAATATTTTGAGAAATTTGGCAATGCTAGAATTGGTGCTTGGGTGAGCTTTTCTTTAAGAATAGAAAAAGCTTGTTCTTGTCTCTCACCCCATTTAAAGCCAACTTCTTTTTTAACAATTTCATTAAGAGGTGCAACAATAGTACTAAAATCCTTAATAAACCTCCTATAGAAACTGGCTAAACCATGGAAACTTCTTACCTCAGACACATTTTTTGGTGCTGGCCTGGTCGCGCTGTCGCGCACGCGCCAAAAAGGACGAGTGGGTTTTAAAATTGTAGTTTAGGGCGACAACTCGGATGTCGTTCTCAAGGACTCTTAAAGTGTTATTTTCCACAAAAATCAGTTTGGGGGGGGGGGGGTTTGGTTTGGATGTAAATAAGTAACAAGCAAAACAGAGAAATTAAAAACAGGGCAGTTTAAAGAGGTTATCAAATGGCCAAAAACAGATTAATCTATTGTTCTCGATTTCCCAACTATCATAGGTTCATGCAATTTCCAAGCCCTAAGCAGATTCTAATCCCCTCCCGGTTGTAGCAACAATTTACAAGCGAAACCACTACTACAGATATATGTCCCTATTCCCGAATTAAGCAAAAGGGATTAAGCCCTTCGTGAACTAAGCGAACACGAAACGTACACACGCGAATTAAGCAGACGCGATTAATTATAGGAACATGATATCACCGGAAATAAATCAACACAATACAATATACTCCTGAATTAAGCAAACAGAAATATAAAGCATGGCATTGAAGAGGGAAAAGCATACAAAACAGGAAAATACAAGAACCTCAAGTGTATGGAAATCAATTACAATAGATCAATCCTAGAAACTTAGTTCTCCATAACAAAAACGAAAACACACAGAGAAAAATGTAAACAGAACAATGGAGAAGCAAAAGTCTCTACAATCTGTTCAGAACAGCCTTTTATACTATTCAGAATTTTAGCCCTCTCGCGAGGCGAAGCCTCTCTCGCGACGCGATTCTTGTGAACAGTCTGCAACCTTTGGTATTCTCGCGAGGCGAACACACCTTCCGCGAGGCGAGGAACTGAAGAGTCTTCTTATTACGCCCGTTATGAATATCAGGGGCCAACCGTGATGCTTTTTGACTTCCAGACTCGCGAGGCGAATGGATTCTAGTGAGGCGAGACTCTTCAACTTCAAAATGCCACAGCCGTGACCTTCAGCACGGGCAAGCCGTGATCGTCTCTGACTTTTCAGGCTTGGGTGACTCGCGGGGCGAGATATTCTTAGCGGGGCGAACCAGAGACCTGGCATTTTCTTGGAACAGTCAGCTTCGGGGTCACGAGGCGAATAGATATTCGTGGGGCGAATCCCCTGCTTCTTTATTTTGTTGACTTCCAACTTAACCTGAAAACAAAGACACAACTATAAGTGTATTATTTGACTCAAAACTAGCTAAATTATCCTAAAACTACTCTAGAAACTCAAAACCTTGCTTGAGGACAATCTAATCTAATTTGGGTGAAAATAGGATATAATTTGCACAAAACCCTGGTCATACTAGCCATAAAACTAGATGAGCCAGAGGCTTATCAAAATACCCCAAACTTAAACTTTGCTTGTCCCCAAGCAAACTAAGACTCAAAAATCAAAAAGACTCAAGACCTGGCAAGCTTAAAAGATTCAATCAACCTTGCACAAATTCAAGCAACACATCAAAACAGTTTTCTTCAATGTCCCCCCTTTCAACAAAGCAATCCCCACATTCATTTATTCTAAATATTTGAGAATTTCATCATTCAAGCAATCAGAAATCTAAGCAAGGGATCTAAGTTACACACAAGAGGGAGATCACCAACTTCAAACAACTGCCTTCCTCACAAGGGCATTTAGTGTTCACTTAATCACTCAATTTGTGTCAGGCTATCAACATTTCTCTCAGTTTCACTTTTAAGAGCACTTCCCAAAAATTTGATTTTCATCTCAAAAATGGTTCCCACAGAAAACATGCATGCAACATCAAAAGGTCTTTTATGGTTGTAATGGGGCCTGGCTAAGGGTAGGATATACAAAGGTACTAGGCTGAGGACCCTAGGAACTAAGAGAGCATGAACATTATTTACACTTTGGATTTCTACTCAAGTTCCTTTCTTCATTTTCCTTTATGCTTTGGGTGACTCCAGCCTCTTTTATTTTTATCATTTTTACACTTTTTTTTTTTACAAGCCTTTGGCTCCAACCTTTTTATTGTATATTTTTTTCTCAATCCCAACAACATATTACACCTTGTAGCCACCCCAAACTTAGTTTCTTGCACCCATTCTAAGATTACATGCTCTCCTAATCCTAAGATCGGGTTAACATGGTTTTCCAGATTTTTGGGCTTATAACATTAGGTTATCAAGAATTAACAAGCTAATCAGGCTCAAAGGGGCTAACTAGGGAACATGCATTAGGGATGGTTATTTCTAGGCTAAGTAGCTATTTACAAAGAAAATGCCTAAATCATCTGAAGCAAACACATAATCATGCAAACCAAAAAGAGACTCAAGCAAATTCAGGAAAGTGCAACTTGAAAGTGATTTTCACACAGTCAAAAACATGTTGGAGGCTCAAAACCTCACCTGGACATTCATGCCAATTATTTGAAAGAGATTCTATCCCTAGTGTGTGCTTCCTATCACCCCAAACTTATCATAAATCATACCATCATAACAAAATCTCAAAGTTCAGTTTTCAATTTCACATGGGAATCACTTTTCAAACTCAAAAATTTTTCAGCCTAGGGGGAATCATCACATATCAATCATGCACGCAATCTGTGCAACATCAATCAAAATCCATCAAACTTGCCAACAAAAGACTCAACACACAAATACTCCTGAGCTTCTCAAATTATTCAGGAGTTTTATTCAAAGAAAAGGAAAAACTACAACTAGTTCCCTCCCCCACACTTAAAATATACATTGTCCCCAATGAACAAAAGAACTATAGAAACAGAGTGAGGGAAAGGAAAGGAAACTCCCTGATCAAGTATCAGTGTAGGTGGGAGCATCCAAGGAGAGCTCCTCAACATTAACATCCACAGGAACACCAGCATCCACACCATGGAATGGCTTCAGCCTCTGCCCGTTAACCTTGAAGGTCTTGTTGGTACCTGTACTTTGAATCTCTACTGCACCATAAGGGAACACATTAGTAACAACAAATGGTCCAATCCACTTGGACCTAAGTTTCCCAGCCATCAATCTCAGGCGGGAGTTAAACAATAAGACTTTCTGACCCACAAAAAATTCTTTCCTAGCAATCATCCTATCATGAAAAAGTTTTGTTTTCTCTTTATACATCCTGGAGCTTTCATAGGCTTCAAGCCTAAGCTCCTCAAGTTGCTGCAACTGCAGTTTTCTTTCAACACCAGCTTCCTTCATGTCCATGTTACAACTCTTTACTGCCCACTATGCACGGTGCTCAACTTCCACCGGTAGGTGACATGCCTTGCCAAATACAAGTCGGAAGGGGGACATTCCTAAAGGTGTCTTGAAAGCAGTCCTCTGAGCCCACAGTGCGTCTTCCAGACGGCGGCTCCATTCCTTCCTGTTCGGCTGCACCATCTTCTCTAGAATTTGCTTGATCTCCCTGTTGGATATTTCAGTCTGGCCATTGGTCTGGGGATGGTAAGTAGTGGAAACTCTATGTACAACCCCATACTTCCTGAGTAAGACCTCCATGGTTCTGTTGCAGAAGTGAGTGCCCTGGTCACTGATGATGGCCTTAGGTATGCCAAACCTGCAAAAAATGTTGGACCTAACAAATTTGGAAACAACTTGAGCATCGTTAGTCCTAGTGGGGATTGCTTCCACCCACTTTGAAACATAATCTACAGCTAAAAGAATATATACAAAACCAAAAGAAGGAGGGAAAGGATCCATAAAATCCATCCCCCACACATCAAAAACTTCACAAAAGAGCATGGGCTGTTGAGGCATCTCACTCCTACGAGTGATGGCAGGGCCTGTTATTTGACATTCTTTGCAATTCCTGTATACCTCATAGGAATCTCTAAAAATTGTGGGCCAGTAAAACCCAGAATCCAGGACTTTTCTTGCTGTCCTCTGTGGTCCAAAATGTCCTCCAACTGGAGAGGCATGAGAGAAATGCAGGATGGACTCTGTCTCATGATCGGGGATACACCTCCGAATCACCTGATCACTGCAAAACTTCCACAGGTAGGGATCATCCCACACATAGTACTTTGCATCGCTCTTGAGCTTGTGGAACTTATGCCTACTTGTACCTGCAGGAACAACACCAGCAACTAGAAAATTAACTATGTCAAGAAACCAGGGGTTACCCCATACACAGATGTGATCTCTCATCGGGGAAATCATCTTGGATGGGAAAAGTATCCTCATCCCTTGCTATCCGGCTCAAGTGATCTGCTACCAAATTTTCGGTTCCACTTTTATCCTTTATCTCCACATTGAATTCTTGGAGCAAAAGCATCCACCGGATCGGTCTTGGCTTAGCTTCGGTTTCTTTAACAGATATTTTTGAGCTGCATGGTCGGTGAAAACAATAACCCTAGAACCTAGCAAATAAGACCTAAACTTATCAAGTGCAAATACAACGACTAGCGAGTTCTTTCTCGGTGGTGGTGTAATTTGGTACTGCAAAGCATCTAATGTCCTAGAAGCATAGTGAATTACATGGGCAACCTTGCCCACCCTTTGTGCCAGAACTGCTCCCACAGCAAAATTGGAAGCATCACACATTAGTTCAAAAGGGAGTGTCCAGTCTGGGGGCTGGATGACAGGGGTAGAAGTCAACGCTTTTTTCAGATAGTCAAATGACTCCTTGCAATGGTCATCAAAATGAAACAGGGCATCATTCTTCAGCAGGTTTGACAATGGCAGAGCGATCTTGCTGAAGTCCTTTATAAAGCGCCTGTAGAAACCTGCATGTCCAAGAAAAGAACGGATCTCGCGTACGCACGATGGGTAAGGCAATGAAGAAATCACATTAATTTTTGCAGGATCTACTGAAATGCCTTCCTTAGAAATAACATGACCTAAAACTATCCCTTGTTCCACCATAAAGTGACATTTCTCATAATTCAAAATCAAATCAGTCTCAATACATCTTTGTAGAACTAGACTCAGACTATGCAGACATGCATCAAATGAGGAGCCATATACAGTAAAATCATCCATGAACACCTCTATGCAATTTTCAATAAATTCAGAGAAAATGCTAAGCATGCATCTTTGGAAGGTGCCAGGAGCATTACAAAGGCCAAATGGCATCCTCCTATAAGCAAACGTACCGAAGGGGCACGTAAAAGTGGTCTTTTCCTGATCCTCAGGGGCAATATGGATCTGAAAATACCCGGAAAAGCCATCAAGAAAGCAATAATGAGATTGACCAGCCAGCCGATCCAGCATTTGATCTATGAATGGCAAAGGAAAATGATCCTTTCTGGTGGCCTGGTTCAACTTCCTATAGTCTATGCAAACTCGCCAGCTATTCTGGACTCTAGTAGGCACAAGCTCATTATTTTCATTCCTAACTACTGTTAGACCAGACTTCTTTGGTACAACTTGCACCGGACTAACCCAAGTACTATCAGAGATGGGGTATATAATACCTGCCTGTAGAAGCTTAGTCACCTCTTTCTTCACCACATCCAAAATCAATGGGTTTAGCCGCCTTTGGGCCTGTCTTACTAGCTTAGCCCCATCCTCCAATAGAATTCTGTGCATGCATCTGGAGGGGCTAATTCCTGGAATGTCAGCCAATGTCCACCCAATAGCCTTCTTGTGCTTCTTCAGAACCTCCAACAGTTTGGCTTCCTGGTCAGAGTCAAGGCTGGAAGAAATGATGACTAGAAGTCTTTCGTTTGTCTCTAGGTAAGCATACTTCAGGTTCTCTGGGAGTGGCTTGAGCTCTAAGGAGGGCGGCTGCTCAACAGATGGTGCATTGGGAGTAGCCATGATGCCACGGACTTCTGCAGAACAGACAGATTCACTCTCACTATCACTATCACTATCACTATCACTATCACTATCACTATCACTATCACCCTGCAAGGTTGAATCCAAAAACTCAGAACAGACAGAACAAGGGTTAGTGTCAGTACAGTTAGTACAAGTATATACATCATCAAAACCAGAAATAAAAGGAAAAATCAGAAATAAAGTCCTCATGGGTATCTTCAATAAGCTCAGAAAGCAACTCTAAGTGGAAAACAGAGTGCTCCTCCAGTGGGTGTTTCATAGCATCAAAGATCCTGAACTTGGCCACAATACCACCAAACTCCATAGACATAGTCCCATCATAAACATCAATCTTGGTCTTGGAGGTCATCATGAATGGTCTGCCCAAGATTATTGGTGACCTACTGGAATGTGTCTCTCCTGCCATGTCTAGGATGTAGAAGTCCGCAGGGAATATCAAATCATCAACTTGCACGAGCACATCTTCCACCATTCCCATGGGTCGGGCACTGGTCCTGTTAGCCAACTGGATGGTAAGACCTGTATACTGCAATGGCCCAAGATCAAGGTTGTTAAAGATGGAGGTAGGCATGACATTTATGGATGCTCCCAAGTCTAGCATGCAGTTTTCAAACTTCCTATCCCCAATAGTGCATGGAATAGTGAAAGTGCCTGGATCCTTGCACTTCTGTGGCAATGCCTGAGTAGGGGTTAAAGCAGCAACTCTTTCTGGCTTAGACTGAATAAGCGCTGAGACATTCATTCCCAAGTCAACTCTCTCATTATTCTTCATCTTCCTCTTGTTGGTGCATAGATCCTTCAGAAATTTGGCATATCTGGGCACTTGCTTGATCACATCTAGGAGAGGAATATTTACAGCCACCTTTCTGAATACATCAAGAATTTCCTTCTCCTTGTCTTCACCACCAATCCTCTTATTTTTCTGAATTCGGTGTGGGAATGGGATTGGTGCTCTGTACACTTTCTCAACTTCAACTTCAACAATAGGCTCAGAAGTTACCTCAACAGTAGGCTCAGAAGTTACCTCAATAGTTTCTTCATCCTTTCCAGAGGTGGCCTCAACAACTTTTCCAGATCTCAGAGATATGGCACTCACATTAGGGTTGGAGGCATTGGGATTTATCACTGGATGTGCAGGCAGCTGGTTTGTCCCATGACCTTGCTGTATGGTGTTCATGGATGTGGCAAGCTGTCCAACCTGTGTCCTCAAATCTTGAATGCTGGCATTTACTTGCTGCTGAAACTGTATATTGGTTGCAGCCATTTGCTTTACCAAGTCTTCTAATGAAGGCCCAGAAGGGGCAGAAGTGGTCACTGGGGGAGGATTCTGAGGTGCTGCCATCGGGTGTTGTTGGGAGGAGTTCCCATACCGCAGATTAGGATGATTTCTCCAGCTGGGATGGTACCTATTGGTAGAGAGGTCTGGAGTGCTGTACCGATTCTGACTGTTTCCTTGATTATAGGGGTTTACTGCATAAGCTTGAGGCACTTCACTGACAAACTCTTCCCTCTGGATGGGGCATGGATCATATGGGTGCTCAGGAGAGTTACGCATGCTACATAACTTTGCAGGCTGAACTCTGTCTATTGCCAATTGCCTTACAAAGGAAGTCAGCTCATCCAATCTATTCTCAAGGGCGGCCTGGTTGGAAGATGAACTGTGGACCTCATGCACACCTCTTGTCTCAACTGAATTTCTTCTGGTAGTAAACTGCTGGGAATTCAATGACATATTCTCAATGAGTTGCTTGGCAGCAGCTGGGGTTTTATCAACTAATGCTCCCCCACTAGAAGCATCCAAAAGATTCCTATCCATCGGCAGTAATCCTTCATAAAAGTACTGGATGAGGAGTTGTTCAGAAATCTGATGTTGGGGGCAGCTGGATACCAAATGCTTGAACCTTTCCCAATATTCAGCTAGCGACTCATTCCCTTGCCTGATGCCACATATTTCTCTTCTTATTGAAGCAGCTCTTGAAGCAGGAAAATATCTTTCTAGGAACACCCTCTTCAAATCATTCCAAGTGGTGATGGAGTTGGGCTCAAGATACAGCAGCCAATCTTTTGCAGCTCCCTGGAGTGAGAACGGAAAAGCCTTCAGCTTGATACTATCCTCAGTGACTCCCTCTGATCTCGAGGTTGTGGAGCATACAACTTGGAATTCCTTCAAGTGCTTGTGTGGATCCTCACCTGCAAGACCATTAAACTTGGGCAACAAGTGAATAAAACCAGATTTTAGTTGAAAAGGAGTGTCAGCACCAGGATATGAAATACACAATCCATTATAGTTGACATCAGGGGCAGCAAGCTGTCTTAATGTCCTCTGGTCTCCCATATTTTCAAAAACAGTTTTGGAATTAGTATCACTACTAGTGCTAGCCCGAAATTCTCTACGGAGTGTGTGCAGTGTTCTTTCAATTTCCGGATCAAAATCACACAACTCAGGGCAATTAGACCTAGTAGCCAGACCAATTCAAAACAAAAACAGAAAATAAAGGGAAGAAAAGAAAGGGAGAAAAAAAAGGAAAAATAACAATTAAGAGTCCCCGGCAACGGCGCCAATTTTTGGTCGCGCTGTCGCGCACGCGCCAAAAAGGACGAGCGGGTTTTAAAATTGTAGTTTAGGGCGACAACTCGGATGTCGTTCTCAAGGACTCTTAAAGTATTATTTTCCACAAAAATCAGTTTGGGGGGGGGGGGGGTTTGGTTTGGATGTAAATAAGTAACAAGCAAAACAGAGAAATTAAAAACAGGGCAGTTTAAAGAGGTTATCAAATGGCCAAAAACAGATTAATCTATTGTTCTCGATTTCCCAACTATCATAGGTTCATGCAATTTCCAAGCCCTAAGCAGATTCTAATCCCCTCCCGGTTGTAGCAACAATTTACAAGCGAAACCACTACTACAGATATATGTCCCTATTCCCGAATTAAGCAAACGAGATTAAGCCCTTCGTGAACTAAGAGAACACGAAACGTACACATGCGAATTAAGCAGATGCGATTAATTATAGGAACATGATATCACCGGAAATAAATCAACACAATACAATATACTCCTGAATTAAGCAAACAGAAATATAAAGCATGGCATTAAAGAGGGAAAAGCATACAAAACAGGAAAATACAAGAACCTCAAGTGTATGGAAATCAATTACAATAGATCAATCCTAGAAACTTAGTTCTCCATAACAAAAACGAAAACACACAGAGAAAAATGTAAACAGAACAATGGAGAAGCAAAAGTCTCTACAATCTGTTCAGAACAGCCTTTTATACTATTCAAAATTTTAGCCCTCTCGCGAGGCGAAGCCTCTCTCGCGATGCGATTCTTGTGAACAGTCTGCAACCTTTGGTATTCTCGCGAGGCGAACACACCTTCCGCGAGGCGAGGAACTGAAGAGTCTTCTTATTACGCCCGTTATGAATATCAGGGGCCAACCGTGATGCTTTCTGACTTCCAGACTCGCGAGGCGAATGGATTCTCACGAGGCGAGACTCTTCAACTTCAAAACTGCCCCAGCCGTGACCTTCAGCACGGGCAAGCCGTGATCGTCTCTGACTTTTCAGGCTTGGGTGACTCGCTGGGCGAGATCTTCTTAGCCGGGCGAACCAGAGACCTGGCATTTTCTTGGAACAGTCAGCTTCGGGGTCGCGAGGCGAATAGATATTCGCGGGGCGAATCCCCTGCTTCTTTATTTTGTTGACTTTCAACTTAACCTGAAAACAAAGACACAACTATAAGTGTTTTATTTGACTCAAAACTAGCTAAATTATCCTAAAACTACTCTAGAAACTCAAAACCTTGCTTGAGGACAATCTAATCTAATTTGGGTGAAAATAGCATATAATTTGCACAAAACCCTGATCATACTAGCCATAAAACTAGATGAGCCAGAGGCTGATCATGGCCACTCTTGGATTGCTTTCACCTTTGCTTCATCCACGTGTACTCCTTGAAAGCTTATGACAAAACCTAGAAAAATAACTTGATCCGTGCAAAACACACATTTTTCCAAGTTGGCATACAAGTTTTCTTTCCTTAGTACTTTTAAAACAGCCCTTAGATGAATGCAATGGTCCTCTAAATTTTTGCTATATATCAAGATATCATCAAAATATACAACAACAAATTTACCCAAAAATTCCCTCAAAACATGGTTCATTAATCTCATGAAAGTGCAAGGTGCATTAGTTAATCCAAAAGGAATAACTAACCACTCATATAAACCATATTTTGTTTTGAAAGCAGTTTTCCATTCATCCCCTTCCCTTATCCTAATTTGATGGTATCCACTTTTCAAATCAAATTTGGAAAACAAGCATGCACCAAACAGTTCATCAAGCAATTCATCTAACCTAGGTATTGGATGCCTATACTTAACAGTGATATTATTAACAGCCCTACAATCAGTGCACATTCTCCAACTACCATCTTTCTTAGGGACTAAAATAACAGGGACAACACATGGACTTAAACTTTCTCTTACTCAACCTTTACTTACCAATTCAGCCACTTGTTTTTGTATCTCTTGCGTTTGTTGTGGGTTGCTCCGGTAGGCTGGCCTATTAGGCAAAGTAGCGCCTGGGATGAGGTCAATGTGGTGTTCAATCCCTCTCAAGGGCGGCAGCCCACTTGGTACCTCCTTAGGGAACAAATCATCCAATTCCTGCAAAAGAAAATTTATGTAATTTGGCAATTCTTGAGTGTTAGGTAAATTTTCCAGCAAGGCCACCTCTTTGCTAAAAAGTAAATATAGGGGCTGCTTGGAGGAAATAGCTTTTTTTAACCTCCCCTCTTGTCACCATCAAATTTTCTTTCTTTTTTTCATCAATTTTTTTTGTCACTCTTTTTTCTCTTTTCTTCTTTGGCGATCTTTTCTTTTTATTCTTTTTTCTTTTCTTTTTCTTTTTCACATTTTTCTCTCAATTTTTTTTGATCATCTCTCACCTAACTTGGGCTCAAAGGAGCCAATACAATTCGTTTTCCATGATGAACAAAAAAGCACTTGTTGGTATGACCTTCATGGCTTGCCTTTTTTTCAAATTGCCAAGGCCTTCCCAACAAGACATGGCTGGCCTCCATAGGAACTACATCACAAACAGTCACATCTTCATATTTTCCAATGGAAAAAGAGATTTCTACTTGTTCATCGACAACCATCTCAACATCATTTAACAAGCCATTGAAGCTTATATGGCTTGGGATATGGTTTAGTTTCTAGTTGGAGTTTGGAAACTAACCTTGTGCTAGCAACATTAGTGCAACTCCCATCATCAATAATCAGGGAACATACCTTGCCTTGTATGAGGCACCTTGAGTAAAATATGTTCTCCCTTTGAGTCGCATCTTCCTCCTTTACCACGGCTTCCAACAACCTTTTTATCATGAGTAGCTCTCCACTAGGTATTTGGGCCTCCTCCTCAACACAATCCTCATCACACTCTTCAGCCCCTTCATCTTCCTCCTCAACCTCCCCTACAATCATAATTCTCTTCGTAGGACATTGAGATGCAATGTGTCCTAAGCCTTGGCACTTGAAACACTTAACAACCCGGTTAGTTGAAATAACTTGAGAAGGACTAGTTGTAGTGTTTTTACCTTTTGTGTTAGCAGCGGCTTCTTTGGATGAAGAAATACCTTTGTTCTTAATATTGCTCTTCCAATTTTGAGGATTAGAAGTGGTAGTGCTTCTCCTTATTTGACCCTTCGTCTTGAGTTGTTGTTCTACCCTTGTGGCTTGATGTACCAAATCGTCTAATTGAACATAGTGTTGTAGTTCCACTATGTCACTTATATCACGATTTAGGCCATGCAAGCACCTGGCCATGGTTGCTTCATCATCTTCCTCCACATTTGCTCTAACCTTCGCCACCTCCATCTCATTGTAGTACTCATCAACACTTTTGTTGCCTTGTGTGAGTCGCTGCAATTTGTTGTGCAACTCTCTGTTGTAGTAAGATGGGATGAATATCCTTCTCATGAGCCTCTTCATCTCCTCCCATGTGGCAATGGCTGGCTCATTGTGGTTTCTCCTATCCTTTGTCAATTGATCCCACCACACCAAGGCGTAATCTGTAAATTCAATAGAAGCAACCTGCACCTTTTGAAGTTCAGTGTAATTGTAACAGGAAAAAAATTGTTCAATTTTAGTTTCCCATTCCAAATACGTTTCCGGGTCATTTTTCCCAACAAATTGTGGTACTTTTATTTTTATACCACCCAACCTATCTTCTCTAGTGTCATCACGTCTCCTTCTCCTCCGTTCCTCCTCTTCACTATTATTCTGTCTGTTTTCTAATTGGTCAATTCTTTCATTTATACTTTCCACTTCCTCTTTCAAAAGTTATCTCATTTTTGTCGTGAGGGCATCGAATAGCAAACGATTTTGAGCATCCATAACTCTGTCAGTTCTTTAGAGAAACCAGCAAATGTTCAATACAAGAAACTAATTCAAATAATAATCCACACACCCAATCAGCTTGGAAAGGAAAGGTAAGAGACAAAAATTGAACACAAAGTTTGTGAGACTAGAACAAGAAAGAACTTACTCAAAAGAAAGAAATAAAGAGTCTTCCAGCAAAGAAGAAACAAAACCAGAATTCAAGATATATATATATATATATATATATATATATATATATATATATATAATTTGCATTTTTTTTTTTGAGAATTCAGAACTCAAAGATAAGAATAGAGAAACCTGGGATTCTTTTGAACAAAGTCGAAACCTTGCTCTGATTACCAAATGATGGCCTCCTTGATGTAGAAATGGGCCATTTCTTGATTTTCAGAATAGAACCTGGTTGTGACTTATGTTTTTGTATTTTTTGATGTAAAATGAAAGAAGAATGGTTAAAGATTGAGATGAATTTCGTGGTTTTGGTGGTAGTGATTTAAGGGAGCAGATTGGGAAAACTCCAATGCATGAAACCAACAAAAAAAAGGATTCAAGGAGCTGTTTAAGGAATAAATGAAGAAGATGGATGAATGGAAGGTAGGGGCGCCACCTTCGTCTAATCCAAGACAAGGATAAGCCTATGAGTGTGAGGATCACCACAAGAAGAGAATTTCTTGATAAGATCAATAAACTGGTCCAATCCAGAACTAAAGAGTATGAACTCAATATTTTACTGAAATCTTTGTTAAAAATCTATTGGAATTTGCGCCCCCTATATATAATGAGGGAGGTTCTTGCTGTTACAAAGAGTAAAGAGACAAAGTCCTTCCTTTCTAGGGTTACAAAAAAACTAAAGGAAATTACAAATAAAAATAATTGTTGCTGTTTTGATTGCTCTTCATGACCAGGGGACGGTTTCACAACCACTCTTTAAATGCAATTAAGTGGTTGGATGCGCTTTTATTGTGTTGTTGGAGCATTCATCACCTTGTCTTGTCTAACTCCTTTTTGCCTTGATTGCTTTGATGCACTTTTATTGTGTTGTTGGAGCATTCATCATCTTGTCTTGTGTAACTCCTTTTTGCCTTGATTGCTTTGATTCTTTGTCTTTCTTTGGAAGCAAGTTTATTGATTCATTCAAACCACACAAAGAGCTGTTGAGAGGTGTGGGACCCCCTGCTCTTTGCGCCACACAGCCACTTGAAGTGGATTAAACACACAAAAAGAAATAAAATAACTTAGTGCCTTGATCCCAAATAAATCAATTGGTCACTTGCACTTTTATTCAATTAAAATAAAATAACTTGGCTGCCTTTTTTTTTCTTTTATGCAAGTTGCGCCTCCTCCATGGCTTGTATGACCAGCATGATTTTTGGTGCAATTACATTTTTTCCTCTGTTTGCAATTGTCTTAGTCATGAATTGGACTAAGCTTTCTTGGACCCTCCTTGACATTGCCCTAGTCATTGGTCCTCCTAAGCTTTGAATGGCCTCTTGGTGCTCCATGTCCTCATCAGAGGCATTGCCATGGAGCCACCATGGTACAATAGCATGCAGAACCCTAACTCTTCATGTAGAAAGAAACCCTAGCAGATCTCCCTTTTTCACTTTAGTCAGATCATTAAAACAATTATCTAATTATCAATAATATCACATCATCAATCTCATCATAATAAAATATTAATTAATTAGGTTAGGCACATCTAAATCACATATCATACTTTCCCCAACACGCATCACTTTAAGATATCATATATCATCGCCTAAATGTCGCTAAGCATATCATTCCAGATAAAACATATTATCAATCAAGACAACATGTTATCAACCATAATCAAAATAAAATAATAATAACATAATAATAATAATAATAATAATAATAATAATAATAATAATAATAATAATAATAACATATTCAAAAAAACATAATAACTATAATTAACATGTTAATCCAAACAGCACACAACTAACAGTTCAATATAGTAGAAATCAGACAACCTCAATATCATAAATTTAACCTAACGATGATAAACCTACAATCTCCATATCGTCATTAGTACCACTAAGTAGTCCCCAATGTGATATTGACATTGTCAATTATTCACTCACTAGTAGGGTTTAGGTCGCCCTACGCCAATATTGAATAAAATGTTACTTAGCTATTTCTGATGTTAGATGACTTCTTTCTCCCACCTGAGGTGTCGCAGGCTAGCTTAGGAGCAATGAAACGGACTCGCTTCTATCCTCTTGCTTGCTGCCACTTGAGGTTCACCTACCTCATGGGCTCCAAAAACTCACATGAACATATATTCATGAAGCACGTGTTACGGGTAACCCTAATCTGAAGACGGAATTGAAAACCGATGATCGAATTGAAAGATAACCTCAATACCGTCACCGATGGCATTTCGGCATAAAAGGACATGAGTTTACCTGAGCCTAATCAAGAAAATAAAGATATGATAAAGAAGTAGATGTCGCGAGGATTAACACGGTATAATCGGTTTCTCGATAGGACGAACGGATTGCTCTGAAATCTCTCCGGAATTTCACTCCCTCTCATGGCCTCTCTCTCTCTTTCTCCTCTCTCTACGTTGTCTCCCACTTTCTGACTTCTTCTTTTTCATTAACTTAGTTTACATTAACTTAGTATAACTAGCATCCTTCATGGTGAAGTAAGGTGACTCACCCTTGCCACACTAGACCTAAGTGGCATGATTTTATGGCAAGGAAAGCAAGCAGCTTGCGTGGTCCTTGACTGATCATGAAATGGCCAAAACCTGCGTGAATTAAAGAAAGGAAGGGCAGTAGGAGGCGTGGCCTTTTGGTGGTCATTCCATGAGCTTAACTTTGCATAATTTATGAAAGAAAACAAGCAAGAGGTGACATGAATTAAGAAAAGGAAAGGCAAGGAATCAAGTCACAATATGGCAAGCAGGTGGCATGGTTAAATGATGATCAAGGAATGAAAATTACCATTTTCATGAAGAATGCATAAGGAGGAGGTGGTGCCTAATGAGCATGCAGCAAAATTTTCAAGATGGAGGTGTTATGCCCTTAAGATATGTCATGCTTATTTTTTCCAAGTGTAACTTCTTTACTTAATAAAATTTATTTATAATTAGTATATCTTTTCCTATCTTTTGGCCGTCCAAAATTTAGTTAAAGAAACCATTTCTTTTAGTTACAACTTAACTAGGATTAAATATGTTAGTTTGATTACCATTAGGTAACTATACTTAAGTATTTACTTAATAAGGTGGGTTATGCTTGATTAGCATCAATTTCTTAAGTAGTCTTCCAACTTTTGGTTTCAATAATCTAATTTAGTTCATTAAGTTTATCTAACAATGAAACATAACAAATTATCCCTAGTTAGTGATTAATTAAACTTAAATAACCTTAACTAACTAATAAATTGAGATTAGTGTTAATTAATCGTGATTAGTAAAACTTAAGTAAATTGATCATAATTAGTTAGATATAATTAAGATCTATATCTATAGCTAATTATCATGTAATTTGGTTAATGATAAACCATCTAAATTAAGGATTTAAATTGAGGTGCTTCCAATAGGGGAGTTTTGACGTGCCTGCTTGAGGTGCTTGCCTATTGAAAATTTTGAGTTGCTAGAATCTTATTCTAAACTTGCATATAGGTTTGGATTCTTAAATAGCTTTGATTTATCTAACCCTCACTCCCATCTAATTAATATATCTAATTTTTATTCACGAAAGATAGGATGTTACAAGGTCTGTTGTCGTTTTTGTTGTGTTTTCTCTAGTTGTGTCTTATGTTGTTTTGTGTTCTTGGTTCAATGAAGAAACAATGTTTGTAAGGATAATGACTTTAGTCTATCCTTGGATGTGTTATGTTCTTCATGACGTTGTTCCGAAAGGATACAACATTGTTTGCTATTCTTTTCATTATTGTTTCTAAGGGGGAATTATAGTGGATAGAATTTTGATGCCTAGTTTTGCTTTAAGTTGTCATCCTTAACCTTAGTAAGGATTGACTGTCTGTTAGTTGAGGCGGAGAATAGAACTGTCACTAAGGAAATACTCAGGATCAATCTTTTGGATGAGTGTTTTTCTAACAAAGCTTGAGCCGTATCAGAGAATGTAGTTTTACGATTATGCTAAGACAAAATAATTGTTAGAGAGTACGTTAGTCTTTTTTAACTCCATCAACTATCTTTTATAAAGACACTTAGGAAACAATCGCAACGACAATGAACTCAAAAGAGTGGTGACAAGGAAACTAGTGAAGTCATTGTACTTTTCAAAGCTGCCCGAGATGTATCAAAAGAATATGCAACTAGGAACTGCAACGATAAAGAGACCGTTTGTTTCCAATATGGAAAGCCGAATCACATTGCGAAAGTTTGCAAGCATCAAATTTCTAGAAGGATTGGTAGAGTTAGTCAATTCATGGCTACAACATCGTGTTGCATGAGATGTGGAAGTAACCACCAAAGAAGTCACTGCAACCTTAGAGGTCTTGCCTATTCTCGGTATGGATAATCAAGGCATACTACAAGTAGGTGTGATCCAACCGAGGGAAAAATGTACCATAGAGAGTAAGCTTTCAGCTATATTGTTTGGTTCACACGCGAGTCATTCTTAATTCTCTATGAATATGTGAGATATTCTGAGTACTTATCTTTTGTTGATTTTCTTCCATCGAGTTAATGTGATTTCAATATTCATCTTTGATGGTTTATGTTTTGGGTCAGCCAAATAAGATTTGTATTCTTCTATCATCATTGATATAATGATTTTTTTCAATCGTTGGTTAATCAAACTTTGTGGGTAAAATCTGTTTGAAATCTCCGATGTTATGGAGAACTAATTTTTGTAAACTTGACCATTTGCTTTTTCCACAAATGAGTATAATTGAGAAATGGTGTGATCTCTGACAGATCTAATCTTGTTTGCCTTCGTAGGAAAAAAGTTGTAAATTCACATCAAATTTTCTTTTATGACAACTGAATCAGAGTTACCTCGAGTGAGGGAATTCACAAAAATTTATTGTTGCTCTCTTAAAGACCAAGAGCAATCTTAATGTAAAATCTAGACTCTTGGAAATTAAGAAAGTTATCATCTTCAAATTTTGTCTTTTGAAGGAAATTCTCGTTGAGAAATGGACTTTATTAGAGTCACGTTTGTAAATATATGGTGGTACAATGCAATTTCACATTCAGGAACCTATTAAAGAGACTTTTTGTATAAAGAATATTTGTTGTTTTTCTATTCGTTTTACTTTATTATGTTGAAAGAGTAAAGTATAGAGATTTATTTTCTCTCCGAATTTTTTTTGTTTGAATTCTGAGTTCTTATTTACCATTGGTGTGTTAGAACTGCCATCGAGGATAGAGTCAGAGTTTTGTATTGTTCAGGTGTCAGAACCTATTTGATATCTATGTACTTGATTCTATTGAACGTTCGAATTATCCGAATGTACTTAGAGTCTTGACGATCCTTCTCGTGTAGTCTCACTAATACAATACAAGTTTGGAAGAGAGTTTAATCTATGAAGTACTTCATGTCACGTTCCGAGAAACGTGAATGTTACGCTGCTGGAACACAAAATAGAGGAACGGTATCCACGTTCGTTTTCCTTTAGATAAGCAAATTTCGGGGACGAAATTCTTTTTAGAGGGGTAGTGTTGTAACACCCCGTTTTCTCGCATCTTAACCGATAATTATATTCTATATTTTTACCGGCGATCCAGAAAATGATTTTGAGAAAAACAAAATCATATTTGAACAACATGGCCTACTCTAATCCATTCATTTGCAATGACTCACCTCCCTCATCAATGCTCATAAATGGTCATAAATGCAAAGTTCAAAATATCTAGATATTTTCTCTTTAACCTAACCTATCCTTAGTTAACTTCAACCATGATTAGCCAACCATGATTTGCAACAAAAATATCTTCTTCCTTCATGTGGTGTAT
This sequence comes from Sophora flavescens, assembly GCA_030762895.1. Lineage (NCBI taxonomy): Eukaryota > Viridiplantae > Streptophyta > Magnoliopsida > Fabales > Fabaceae > Sophora > Sophora flavescens. The sequence goes on from CM061070.1 coordinate 5,672,049, forward strand.
ACACGGCCACACCTCCTTGGCCACACCTTCACCACACATTATTTCCTAGCATGATGATTACTAAACTAGCTAGGTTATAATATAGTATTTGTTAACCTAACAAAACCTTGGTCATCTTTCACCATGGTTCTCATTTAATATTAACAAACAATTTCTTCTCCTCACTTAGTTGAACCACACGTCCAAGACCACATCTCCACACATCTTCATCTTGACTTCTTTTCATTTCAGCTTAACTTAGCATCTAAGTTCAAGAATACCAAAGTTCTTCCTTGTTCTTCATCTTCCTAACACAAAGTTCTTTCTTCCTCTCCATCTCAATTTTGTCCAACACCCTAAACTCCTCATCCATTTGCTTGATTGAAATCCTAAGACCATATTCCATCATCCTCACATCATTCTAAGCCTTTGTCATCTCACCCAAAATCTCATTTTGAGCTTTCTTTCAAAATGGGCATTTCTTGCCTAGAGGAAACTATCACTTGATCATCAACCATTTGACTTGAGTTAAGTGATTCAAGCCTTGATTTCCTTTCTTTAGATATGTCTAAGCCTAAGTGTATAACCTTTTGTATTGTGGTTTGATCTTGCTAGGTTTTCAAGCTCAAAAATCGTGAGCACAACTAGGAGATCAACCAACCTTTGCTTGATTTTTGAATGATCTACAAGAGGTATGGGGGAGATTACCACTATCCTACCTTAATGTAGATATGTATGTGACTTATATTGTTTTTATGTTGTCTTGAAATCCTAAAAGTTAGGGTTATGTCTTTGTGTATTGTGAGCCTCTAAGAGGACTAGCTGTAATAATTATGTGATGCATGTTGTGTGATGAAAATTAATGAATTATAAGTCTATATGATGCATGCTTACTTGAAGAAAAAAAATCATATGTTGCACACTTAGTCATATATTACAAAGTATGCCTAATATGTTTAAAAGTGTATGTCATGAATTTGTACTTTGATATATGAATATGTATGATGTTTTGAGATTGATTGATGAAGAGAAAATCTCCATTTGTGTTGTTCATGGTTCGGCCATGATGTGGAACAAAAAGGTTATGAAAATCTTAAGGATTAAAATCATGGAATCTTATGAGTATTTCAAGTTTTCAAAAAATGACAAAACCAAGAAAAATCACAAAGTTTACAACACTATCTTTAGGGCAGTATAAACTGTTTGTCCTATTTTTGAGGACTGCCTTACTTTATTTTAAATGATCCAAAATTGGTTTGAATTGAATTGGTTGATTATATTGAAAGTTATGAATTTTTAAAGATATAAGGACTAATATGCAAATACTGAGAATTTCAGGGGCTGTTCTTCAAATTATATTTTTATGTACTCTGATTGTAGTCCTTAATGATATAAAAATATAGAAATTGGTTTGAAGTTATTTGGACTAATACATAAAAAGATATAAGCTTTTTAGTAAGCAAGGACCTTTTAGCAAATATTGTAAAATATGGGGCAGAAATGTAATTTCTTGAAATTTCATGGTGACTGAAAATATATTTCTAGAAGTTGATTTGGTGTGATTTGGAGTTATAAATAAAAAGTTATAAGGTTTTAAGTGAATAAGGACCTTTTTGTAATTAATGAAAGTTTAGGGACTAAACTACAATTTTTGAAAATTTATGTAACTGGACAGTTAGTGACTGTTTTTCATATCTATCTAACTATTCTGAAACTCCAAAATGAGTTTTGGACTATTAGAGTTTAAAATCGTTGAAAAAGGATTTACAAACATAACGACGTTCAATCACATTTTTAGGAATTTCGTATAAATGGAGAGTAAGATGTAAAATCAATGTTTCAATATTTTCATATGAGTATTATAACCTATGTATCTTTGATGGAAATTATTCTTGAAAATTGATTTGATTTTATCTAGAGGAACAATCCGTCATGCTTCAGAGGAGCTTATGATCCTGAGGGTGCCCTATTGTGGTTGAGGGAGACAGAGAAGATTTTCAGAGCTATGGGATGCAATGACCAGCAGAAGGTCATCTTTGGAACTTTTATCCTGACGGAGGAGGCAGAGCACTGGTGGAAGAACTACCGCTAGCGCATGCAGGATGCAAGTACCGTGGTTACATCAGACGTCTTCAAAGATGGGTTTCTAGAGAAGTACTTTCCAGCCGACATCCGCGACAGGAAAGAGATGGAGTTTTTGGCGCTGAAGCAGGGTAACATGATGGTGGGAGGTTATGCTTCTAAGTTCGAGGAGTTCGTTTGTTACTATACTCTGTATAAGTCAACCTTCCCAGTAAGGGGAATGCCCTTGATATTTAGAAGTCTGGTAATCAACATCCCATAGGTGTATGAGGTCCTGATTTGGGGCTTTGCCATCCTTAGCATATACTTGAAAATTAAGTCATTGATGTTAACCTTCATCAAATTCAGGAGATGGAATAGAGCAAATCTATCCATCTTGTTGACATTGTTGATCCGAGGCCGTACACGGGTCAAAATAATAGTAATTAAAAACTGTAGTACAGGGCAAAACAACCTTGGTCGTCTCACGAGGATCTTTAAAATTATTAGCCAATGAAGAATGTTAGAGAACGGGGGTTTTCAAAATTTTCAAGGAGAAAACAGTTTGCAATAAACAAATAAATTCAATTAATTATAAACATCAATCCTAGACGTCAAGTTCTTTGGTAGAATTCGTCATTGTTCCAAAAGATATAAATTCGTTTGCCCTCCCCCTCTGTTAATTTGAAATCTGGATCATGTAGGGTTTAAACAACAAAATTGGAGTCACAATCGCAATCCCTAATAATGTTGATTTATGCACAAATTCAATTAACCTAGGTTACTGATAAGCCTCTGGCTTATCTAGTTTTATAACTAGATGGACCGTGGTTTTTGTGCTAATTATTCGAGTTCAATCTCGTTTTCGCCCAAATTTGGTTTTGTTTTGTTCCTAAGTAGACTTTGACTCGTTCTAGGCAATTTTTGTAGTTTTTAGTCTATTTTGAATAGAATTACGCTTTTTGTTTCTTTTTATTGTTTCAGGTTAGAAGTGAAGCTCCGAGAGTCAAGGAAAGTCAAGAAACAGTGGAAATTGTCATTCTGGAGATACTCGCCCCGCGAGCCTGAAGATCAGCAAAGCAGCAACAGTCATCAATTCTGTCTCACCTCGTGAGCCGCCGGATCGCCACGCGAACCTGAAGGCCTGACTGTGCCAGAGAAGTCATCCTTTCGGGATCGCCTCGCCAATCACAGTTCACCTCGCGAGCATTCAAACTCAGGATGGAGCCAAAACTGAAATTCGCCCCACGAACATACTCTCGCCTCGCGAAAGTCCAAATTGAAAGCGCACCATTTTTAATATTCGCCTCGCGAAAGCATGCTCGCCTCGCGAGTTCGCACAAAATCAGAACTCTATATATTGTTGTTTCAGAATCAGAAAAGGGAGCTTTGAGATTAGATCCGAATCCTAGTTTTTTCCACTTGTATAGAGTAGCGTTTAGGCTAGTTTCTTGTCTCTTTGGAGCTGCGTCTCCCTTTTTCTTTTTCTTATTTTATTATAGTGGTTATGTCCGATTGTTTGTCTATGAGCATGAGGAACTAATCCCCTCGTCTGAGGGAACAATGAAGCCACCCATGGCAGTGTAGATTCGATGTGATGTATGTCTTTCTCCCTTTTTCTCAATTAATGTTTTCCAATTCTGATTTGATTGTGTTGATCATATGCATGCGTGATTGACTTGTTAACGTTGATGAGGCTTAGTTAGCGATTCGCGTTTAGAACTTGAATTGGGATCATCGATCGAATATTGCACGAGAGTGAGTAGGAGATCGGTGCAACCTTATAGGGAACAAGAATTAACAGAGTTTGATGATTAGGATTATGAGACCTAGTAAGTAATTAATCCAATCTTCGAATACGTCCTAATGAGCACGACAGTGGATTTAGGAGAATTTGGGGGTCCCGGTTGACATTGTAATTGAACTTAGGGATGAATTCATCATCACTTGGGTATGCATATTGGGTAGGTGGATTTGTGACCTTGGACATTTTAATTTCAGATTTTAATAGCTTAGTTTTATTAGATTTGTTAATTGAATTTCGATCCTATTTTCTCTCCATTCTCAACCACTTTCTGTTACTTGACCAAACGTATCTAATTTCCCGCGGATTCGTTGAATTGGTAGCCCAATTCTTGTGTTCGACCTCGGTAAATTCTTACCGTGTTATTTTATTACTTGCGACGACCCGGTACACTTGCCGATGACTCAACAGTTACCAATCGGTTCCCTAATCTCTATTAGATTTTTGGATCAATCAATCCTAATTCCTAATTCCAATTCAATCATGAAAATTGAATCTACATCTAATCAGACATAGATCAAGCGTAATCACACTCACAACACAAATCATAATTGAAAGAAGAGAAAAGGAGAAGAAGCAATTGAAAAACAATTAAAAGTAAGGAACTCGGAATTCAAACCAAATTACTTGAATGTCTAGGATTGATAAAAGGTTTAGCCTTCCATCGTCATCACCATTGGAGAATATTTAACAACAAAACATCCAACAAAGTGCAAAAAACTAAAAAGGGAAGAAGAGAGGGGAAGAGAATTCCAAAACTTGCTAAAACAAGGATTGTAAAAGTATCTAATTTTCATCTCCCTCACTTCTACAGATGTAAAATGTTATTTATGCTTATTAATACTGACCTAACCCTAGACCAAATTAAGGTCCTATGAATAAGCTTTCCAACAAGGTATCATATGCCTTAATTGGGCTTAAGATGAGTAAGTTAGACCCATTTAAGTGAAGGAACATCATGGACTGCGCACCGATCCACGCCAGAGAACTCAGGACCCAATTTAGACTTGATTTTGGCCTAATTTGACAATTCTTATGAAACTTGAAATTTTAGGTCTCTTCCTTATCTTTCTAGGGACAGTAAGATCACCAAAATCCGATATTTGTAGCTCTAGTTATGCTCTGCGTAAGCCAACAAGGTCAGGATGAGTGAAAAATCCGAAATTTAACAATGTTTAGCAATTAAGCCCAATAATATAAAACTCAGTCAAATCACCAATGTTGAACACATATAGAAATTAATTAGGCCAAGTATACAACAATAAAATACGACTCAAAAATGACTTATCAAATTCCCCCACACTTATTCTTTTGCACTCCTGGGCAAAACTCAAAAACTGAATTCCCAGAAACTTGATGAACAAAACAAACACACTTATCAATGAATCCCAAGAATGAACAAAAGTGAGCAAGATACAAACATTCAAAGCATCGAGGAATCAAAACAATCATGAATACATCCTTAACATCTCAAGGAAACAAGGAGGCAATTCAAATCAAAGATGAATCAAAAGTGGTAGATTCCTCACTAGGCATACTCTCCAACTCTCAAGTGTTTAATGTTTGTGTTTACACTCAAAGCACATCATGAATTCTAACACTACCTAAGCTTGACAAGCCTCTAACTTCCACTACTTGAAACACATGCACATACAGATCGAAAGGAATTTTTCAAGGTTGTAATGGGGCTAAGGTATGGGTGGATACAAGAATGGATGCTGGCTATAAACCATAGAGACTAGAGGAGCAATGGGGAATGAGTTTAAATAAGCATGCAAATTTACCCCAAGAAACACAATTCAATGCCAATGAACACCACTTTGTCTCTTTTGAACTTTTTCTTCCTTTGCACTTCCACTCATTTGCACTTTTACATTGCATTACAATTTACATTTTTTTTCTTTTTTTCTTTTTATATATTTTATTTCTTTCTTTTTCTTTTTTTCTTTTTTACTTTTCGCTTGCCACTTTGCCACTCCAACCAAATAAGTAACAAAATTTTTCGGGTAGACCCCCACACTTATTTAAGATCTCATTCCCAAAACAATTCCAAAGCTCCTTTACTCCTTAGGGTTAGGGGAATCATGATTTTTCACTTCATGAGCTTGTGATTAGCTAAAAAACAAAGGATGGGTTAGACAGGCTCAATGGGGCAAGCAATGGTCTTAATGCAAGGTAGGCTAATTTGGCTAGTAGCTTAAAAACAAAGAAGGCCTAAATCATCTCAATACATACATGTGAACAAGAGGCTTCAAAGAGTCAAGTCAAGTTCTAGAGTAATTAACAATCATGAGTGAAATCACACAAGAAAGAAAAGCATGGAACAATTGCAGTTCATCTATATATAGGGCTCAAAAACTCACAAGGGTTAATTCTACCACAAAAAATTCACAAATTAATTTCAATGCCAACTTATTACACTAGAAATGCAAGAATTTCTCCATATCAAGTCACGAAACCTCTTAACCAAGAATGAAGCAAATCATTCACAACTCACACAAACTTAAAAAATTCACTGAAAAGCATGCAACAAGACTCAAAAACAAATATTATTTTTGTTTTTTATTTTTACTTTATTTTTAAGTCTCTAAAAATAAGAAACCAAACAAAATAAAAATCCTAAAACACTAAAACACTTCCCGCCACACCTAAATCACACATTGTCCTCAATGTAAGCACAAAGACAATAGATAAGGAAAAAGTGCAATTAAAAGTAAAAGGGGAAGGACTCCCTCATCAAGGTGCGAAAATCTGCACTTCAGGAAAGGTGGGCTTGTCCAAGGACAACTCCTCTACACGCTCCTCAACTAATATGGGGCTCTCATGAAACTGCTTAAGACGGTGGCCATTAACCTTGAAACTCTTGTCAGTGGTCTCATTTTTAATCTTCACTGCACCATGGGGAAAAACATTCGTAACAACAAAAGGACCATCCCATCTGGAGCGAAGCTTTCCGGGTATGAGCTTGAGGCGAGAATTAAACAAAATCACTTTTTGGCCAATAGAGAACTCTTTCCTGGAAATCATTTTGTCATGAAAATTCTTAGTCTTCTCCATGTAGATCTTAGAATTCTCATAGGCCTCCAAATGGAGCTCCTCAAGTTGCTGTAACTGAAGCTTCCTCACTGAACCAGCTTGATCAAAGGCTGTTACAACATTTCACTGCCCAGTATGCACGATGATCTATTTCCACAGGTAGGTGACACGCTTTACCGAAGACAACCCGAAAGGGAGACATTCCTATAGGTGTCTTGTAAGCGGTCCTATGAGCCCAAAGAACATCCTCAAGCGGACGGCTCCAATCCTTTCTATTTGGCTGCACAACCTTCTGTAAAATTCTCTTGATTTCCCTATTAAAGACTTCTGCCTGCCCGTTGGTTTGAGGATGATAAGCTGTGTCAACTCTGTGCACTACCCCATACTTTCGAAGCAAAGCCTTCATGGTCCTATTGCAGAAATGACTCCCTTGGTCACTGATGATAGATCGAGGCACACCAAACCTGCAAAAGATATTAGACCTGACAAAATCTGCAACAACACGAGAATCATTAGTCTTGGTGGCCTTGGCCTCCACCCACTTAGAGACATAATCAACTGCAAGTAAGACATATGAATAACCAAAAGAAACAGGAAAGGGGCCCATAAAATCTATACCCCAAACATCAAATACCTCACAGAAAAGGATAGGTTGTTGGGGCATCTCCTGCCTACAGTGATGGCTATCCCCGCTCTCTGGCACTGCTCACAAGTCATAGAAACTTGATGCGCATCCCTGAAAATGGTGGGCCAATAAAATCCAGAGTCCAGCACCTTCCTAGCTGTCCGCTGTGAACCAAAGTGCCCTCCTATAGGGGAGGCATGATAGAAATGAAGCACAGACTGGATCTCATGGTCAAGTATGCATCTGTGAATTACTTGGTCACTACAAAATCTCCACAAATACGGATCATCCCACTCATAATATTTTGCATCACTTTTTAGTTTAGCAATATGTGATTTAGATGCATAAGAGGGAACAACAGATGTAACCAGGTAATTAACTATATCAGCAAACCAAGGGTTAGTATCATGCAGCTGCATAAGCTGTTCATCTGAAAAATCATCCCTGATAGGTAAAACCTCAGCCTCCCTCTCTATCCTGCTCAAATGATCAGCTACCAAGTTCTCTGCACCACTCCTATCTCTGATTTCTATGTCAAATTCTTGAAGGAGAAGCATCCAACGAATTAATCTTGGCTTAGGATCCGGCTTCTTCAACAAGAATTTCAATGCAGCATGGTCAAAGAAAACAATCACTTTAGAACCGAGTAAATAGGAGCGAAATTTATCCAATACGAAAACAATTTCCAAAAGCTCTTTTTCAGTAGTGGTGTAGTTGGCCTGGGCTGCATCTAAAGTTCTAGAGGCATAAGCTATGACATGGGAGATCTTGCCAACTCGTTGGGCTAAAACAGCTCCAAGTGCAAAGTTTGAGGCATCACACATCAGCTCAAAAGGAAGCTCCCAGTTAGGTGATTGGATGATAGGAGTGGTGGTGAGTCGCCTCTTCAACTCATTGAATGCATCCTGGCAAGATTGATCAAAGACAAACTCTACATCCTTCTGTAAAAGCTTAGACAAGGGTAAAGCTATCTTGCTGAAATCCTGGATAAACCTCCTGTAAAAACCTGCATGGACAAGAAAGGAACGCACCTCCCGCACAGATACGGGGTAAGATAAAGAAGCAATAACATCTAACTTGGCCCTATCTATCTCAATGCCTTTGCTAGACACTAAATGCCATAGGACAATTCCTTATGCCACCATAAAATGCCATTTCTCATAATTCAGTACAAGGTTAGTTTCAATACACCTATCCAGAACTCTAGACAGACTTTGTAGGCATGCATCAAATAAAGAACCATAAACAGTGAAATCATCCATAAACACCTCCATGCAACTCTCTAAAAGATCAGAAAATATACTCACCATACATCTCTGAAAGGTACTTGGAGCGTTGCATAAGCCAAATGGCATCCTCCTGTAAGCAAAAGTGTCGAAAGGACAGGTGAAAGTGGTTTTATGTTGGTCCTCCGGTGCAATGTGAATCTGAAAATACCCTGAGAATCCATCCAGAAAACAGTAATGGGATTTTCCTGCCAACCTTTCTAATACTTGATCGATGAACGACAAAGGGAAGTGGTCTTTGCGACTGTCTTGGTTAAGCTTCCTGTAGTCTATGCAAACTCGCCAACTATTCTGAACTCTAGATAGGACCAACTCATTATTCTAATTTTCCACAATAGTTATCCCAGTCTTCTTAGGGACCACCTGAACAGGACTAACCCACTCACTGTCAGATATAGGGTATATGATCCCGACTGCTAATAGCTTGCTGACTTCTTTCTTGACCACATCAAGAATGGTAGGATTTAGTCGCCTGTGGCTGCCTTACTGCTATGGCATCATTCTCTAACAATATTCGGTGCATGCATGTAGAAGGACTAATCCCTGGAATATCAGCCAATTGCTTTTTTGTGACCCTTCAAAATCTGCAACAACTTCTCCTCTTGGTCTGGTTAGAGATTGTTGGCTATAATCACTGGAAGCTTGTGATTAGCCTCTAAGTAAGCATATTTCAGGTGCGCAGGTAGAGGCTTCAACTCTAAAATTGGTGGCTGCTCAATAGAAGGCAATGGTGTTCCCTCTATTGCTGCTACTGCTGCTACATCACAGCCTATATTAACATTATCTATAGCAACATTTATTTCTGCATAAATAGCACACCAGATTCATCACATGTACAAGGGGAGCAATCTAAATCATTAATTTCAGGAAATTCAGAATTTAAATTTGCATAATCATCAACTAGCAAATCAATGACATCAAGATATAAAAGAGAATGATCTTCCATGGGATGTTTCATGGCATCAAATATGTTGAACTGCACAATATCATCACCAAACTCCATAGAAAGAGTCCCTGCATGCACATCTATCTTGGTCTTTGCTGTCTTCAAGAATGGCCCCCCCAAAGTCAATGAGGTTCCATGACTAGAGGACTCATCCTCCATGTCCAGAATGTAGAAATCTGCTGGAAATATCAACTCATTAACTTGAACCAGCACATCTTCAAGTACTCTGGTTGGATGTGTTGTGCTTCTATTGGCTAGTTGAATCACTACACCAGTTGGCTTCAAATCTCCAAGCTTCAATGACCTAAAAACTGATGTAGGCATGACATTTATGGAAGCACCTAAATCCAGCATTGCATTCCCAAATGTGGAGTTGCCTATAGTACAAGGGATGGTGAAAATGCCTAGATCCTTACATTTTTTAGGCATACTAGGCTGAATTAGTGCAGAAACATTTCTGCCCATGCTTACTTTCTCATCACCCTTCAGCTTCCTTTTATGGGTGCATAACTCCTTAAGAAACTTTGCATACTTGGGAATCTGTTTGATGGCATCCAATAGGGGAATATTCACCTCTACCTTCCTAAAAGTTTCCAGCAACGCTGTATCTACCTCGGCTTGTGGTACTTTCCTTGGTTGAGCTATTCTGTTTGGGAAAGGTAATGAAGGCCTTCTTTCCGAATCTGCTGCAGCACTTAAATTTTCTGATTTTTCTCCTGCAACATGTTTTTCTTCAACTTGTTTCCCTGCAACTGTTTTACCTGCTACATTGCTCTTTCCTTCTTTACTTCTACTTCTAGATTCACTCTCCTACAGTTCCATCTCCTTGCCACTTCTCAAGGTAATAGCACTCACATTTCCCTTTGGATTAATAACTGGTTGAGAGGGAATTTGACCAGATCCTTCTGACTGCAATTTATTAACAGTAGTAGCCAGTTGTCCAATCTGTGTTTACAGGTCTTGAATGGTGGTATTGATATTCTGCTGGAACTGAATGTTGCTGGTTGCCATCTGTTTCATCAAATCCTCCAATGAAGGTCCAACACTAGTGTTCTGCATAGGTTGGTGCATATTCTGTTGTTGCCTAAAAGGAGGTGGTTGGTACTTGTTGCTCGAACCTGTTGCCTGAAATCTCTGCTGTTGTTGCACATTTTGATGCCCAGGACCATATTTCAGATTAGGATGATCTTTCCATCCTGGATTGTATTTGTCAGAAAATGGATCATAATTCTGCTGCTGCTGAGATCTATATGGCTGTCCTCCAGTGAACATTCCAGCCACTGCAGCTGATTCATGAACACCTTGATCAGTTTCTTGAAGTGTAGGACACATGTCCGTAGGGTGATCTGTTGAGGTGCATATGCCGCATCCTTTGGGTAGGCATTGATTTGCTGCATTAACTTGCTGGTGTTGTCCGATGGCTAGTTGTCTAACAAGAGAAGTAAACTCTGTGATTTTATTTTCCAGTCTCTGATTATCTGTAGTAATGTTCACCTTATGCATTCCCTTAGCTGGCGTTAGAGCTCTTGAACCAAACTGTTGGGAGTTTTCTGCCATATATGCAATCAGACTTCTGGCTTCCACAGGTGTCTTGTCCATCAATGCTCCACCACTTGCTGCATCAACCATACTTCTATCCATTGGCGTTAGTCCTTCATAGAAATACTGGATGAGAAGTTGCTCACTAATCTGATGGTGGGGACAGGTTGCACATAACTTCTTAAACCTCTCCCAATACTCATATAATGTCTCTCCAGAAAACTGCATGATGCCACAAATTTCTTTTCTGATTGATGCTGTTCTGGATGCAGGAAAGAACTTCTCCAAGAAAGATATCTTCATGCCATCCCAGCTAGTAATTGAACCAGGATGAAGGTAGTACAACCAATCCTTTGCTGTAGCATCTAAAGAGAATGGAAATGCTTTCAATTTGACATGATCTTCAGGAACTCCTTGTGGTCGCATAGTAGAGCACACAACATGGAACTCCTTAAGCTGCTTGTGAGGGTCCTCACCTGCAAGACCATGAAACTTGGGCAACAAATGGATTAAACCAGATTTAAGCTCAAATGGTGCATCGAAATCAGGATATTGAATACACAAAGGTTGATATGCGACATCAGGTGCAGCCAATTGTTTTAGTGTTCTGTTATTTGGATTAGCCATGTTATCAGCACTAAATTCAGAAACAGAATCACCAATATAAGATGTAAAATTAGAACTAGAATCAAATGCAGAGTCACTTAATTCACCTAAGTCACTATCTACTTGATTATTTGGTGCAAAACTGTGATTAGTAACCCTCCTATTGACTCTATTCAATCTATGATATGTTCTATCTATTTCAGGGTTATAAGCAAACGATTCACCTGGATCAGACCTAGTCATGCATAATGTAAACAAAATAAGGAAGCATAACAATTTAGAAAATACCAACAATGTCCTAATCGCTAAAATGAAAAACAAATTGAGAAACCGTGCCAAATAAAATAAAAAAATTCAAAAACACTACAGAAAATCCCTAAAAATCAAATAAAGCGTACACAAATTTTTTATATTTTTTTAAAAATACGAAAAATTAAAAAAATTGAAAAAGTGGTCTAAACGATGGAATTTTGGATTTTTACACCCAAAGCCATGTAATTAGTCCCTAATAGGTGGGTATTGTTCCTTGATTTTTTTCGGATTTTCTGTGCAAATTTTAGAGCAATCTGATGAAGTTGACCGAAAACCGATTTTTGCTATGAAGGGCAAAACTGCCACTCCTCAATCAGGAGACCAATCACTGTACGATTCCAAGGCCACAATCTGAAAAACAGAGAAAACACTAAGATAAAATGTTAGTTATAAACTAAAGTAAGCAGGGTTCTTGAATTGGCTAATCGAGATCAAAGATCCCCAGCAACGACGCCAAATTTGATCCGAGGCCGTACACGGGTCAAAATAATAGTAATTAAAAACTGTAGTACAAGGCAAAACAACCTTGATCGTCTCACGAGGATCTTTAAAATTACTAGCCAATCAAGAATGTTAGAGAAAGGGGGTTTTCAAAATTTTCAAAGAGAAAACAGTTTGCAATAAACAAATAAATTCAATTAATTATAAACATCAATCCAAGACGTCAAGTTCTTTGGTAGAATTCGTCATTGTTACAAAAGATATAAATTCGTTTGCCCTCCTCCTATGTTAATTTGAAATCTACTACATGATCATGTAGGGTTTAAACAACAAAATTGGAGTCACAATCGCAATCCCTAATAATGTTGATTTATGCACAAATTCAATTAACCTAGGTTACCAATCGGTTCCTTAATCTCTATTAGATTTTTGGATTAATCAATCCTAATTCCTAATTCCAAATCAATCATGAAAACTGAATCTACATCTAATCAGACATAGATCAAGCGTAATCACACTCACAACACAGAAATCATAATTGAAAGAAAAGAAAAGGAGAAGAAGCAATTGAAAAACAATTAAAAGTAGGGAACTCAAAATTCAAACCAAATTACTTGAATGTCTAGGATTGATAAAAGGTTTAGCCTTCCATAGTCATCACCATTGGAGAAGGTTTAACAACAAAACATCCAACAAAGTGCAAAAAACTAAAAAGGGGAGAAGAGAGGGGAAGATAATTCCAAAACTTGCAAAAACAAGAATTGTAAAAGTATCTAATTTTCGTATCCCTCACTTGTGCTGCTGTAAACTGCAATTTATGCTTATTAATCCTAACCTAACCCTAGACCAAATTAAGGGCCTCTGAATAAGCTTTCCAACAAGGTATCATATGCCTTAATTAGGCTTAAGATGAGTAAGTTAGGCCCATTTAAGTGAAGGAACATCATGGACTGCACACTGATCCATGCCAGAGAACTCGGGACCCAATTTAGCCTTGATTTTGGCCTAATTTGACAATTCTTGTGAAACCTGAAATTGTAGGTATCTTCCTTATCTTTCTAGGGACAGCAAGATCACCATAATCCGATATCTGTAGCTCTAGTTATGCTCTGTACAAGACAACAAGGTCAGGATGAGTGAAAAATCCGAAAATTAACAATGTTTAGCAATTAAGCCCAATAATGTAAAACTCAGTCAAATCACCAATGTTGAAAACATATATAAATTAATTAGGCCAAGTATACAACACTAAAATGCGACTCAAAAATGACTTATCAATTGTCATGAGCACTTGTTCTTAGCATCACACAGTTTATCAACAAGACATGCAAAAACCTTCCTTTTGGAATCAGTTTGGATGTAACCTTGTTTGTAGGGTTGGATACCCCATAGAGAACTTAATGAACAATTTCTTCACCATATTCAGCTTCCCAATCATCTGTAAAGGCAGCACCTTGCCTAGGACAACCAGTTGCTTTCTGAATACTGTTGAGAGTAAATGAATAGGGTTTTCCATTACACTTGGTTCAATGGAAATTTGAGTCTGAGACATCCTTTCTTCAGCATTTTCCCAAAATTCTTGAAGTAGCAGAGGGTAAACAGGTTCATGTAGTGAGAAAAAGTTGACCCATTGTGAAGCTTCCAATTCTGCCATAACATTCATACCTCCTTTGATAATCTTATTCATCTTGACAAATCGTCCGGGAATAATCATAGATACATCTTCCACACTCATCCCTAACCGAACAGCAGCACGGGCAATTTTCCGAGAGGGTGCTTTGAGTGCCATGGATTTAGGTTTGAAAGAGAGAGAGAGAGAGAGAAAAAAACAAAAGGGTTTCAAAAAGACTCATTTGTAAGAGAGAGAAACATTTTTTGAAACAGTAAAGTATTTCGGAGAGAAGACTTTAGGTTAAAAATAAATTTCAGAAAAGAGCAGTTGAGAAATAATAAAGACAAAATGTTTTGAATTCAAAAACATTTGGATAACTGCAATGTAAAGTCTCATTAAATAATCCATGTCAGCAGACGCTTCATCGAAGATCAAACGCATTATTCATTTATGAAATGCATGTTCAAATTATCTCTAATATAGGTGAATCTTTCTTCAGCTAAGGGTTTAGTCAATATATCAGCCCTCTGATTTTCAGTTTTAACAAACTTAATGTCAAAAACACCTTTTTGAACATAGTCACTTATGAAATGATGTTTAATTTCTACGTGCTTAGCCTTAGAATGATGGTTTTGGTTTTAAGCTAAAAGGATTTTAGTCTTCAACGACGAGCTTTTATGGTAAAATGTAAAAACCTAAGTCAAGAACGGCTTAGTGAAAATACGAATGTAATAATTTATGACGTGGGGTGGAACACGACCTTATGTCATAAAGTATGGATAATTCATTATCCATATTCCATAAAATTTAATGGACTCAATGAATTATTTTCTTGGAAGCCGAAGAAAAAGGCTAAATTAGAAAAGTATGGAGAAATAAATAATTGGACTTGTGTTCCAATATCATAATGCGTTAGGACTTTTGATCAAGTGTTTTAAGATATCTTTACACAAAGTTGAAAGGTTACTTGAGAACTTCAGCTCGATGTTAAGTACCATAATTCAGACTTAAGAACATCTAGCATCTGAGAAAGCATGTTGAGAGAATTCCCGGCAATTTTGCCTATACACATAGTGAAATTATGTTCTGTAAGGCCGTTGTGCCTAGGAGAAGGAGCTAACACTTTAATACGGGTGTGAATTCCGTAGTGACGGTCCATTGATGCTTGGGGGTGTTGGGGTTATGAAATACTCACATAGGCCCAGTGGGTTGCTCCTCTGTGGCATGGCGATCTGGCAATACACCGACATACTCGACTAGTACGCTACCTATTTTCTGGTAGTGTAGGATGTTCCCGCAAAAGTCTATGACGTGCACGTTGCCTACTATTGATGCATTTTTTATTATCCTAGGCTGGTACCACCAGAACAATCCTCCGACCCACTCTCTCTGACTGTTCATAAAACCATGGTATAGGAATTCAGAGGTCATTCCTCTAATCTTAGATGTCTTTTATCTAGGAAAACGTTGTGCTGGGGTCATGTTTCTGTGAAACATTATTGTTCTCTTATGAATGTAGATTTTATTGAATATAGATTTGATTGAATATTGATAATTGCACATACCTGAGAGTCGTACCACTGCATGTCTACCTTATGTGTACGATAAATGGAAATCTCACCTCCTTATTTTTATATTGTCTATGTCGGCTGGCTATGTGCCTTCTGTATTCTTTTGAGAAGATTGAGACGTCAAGATGTCGCTCGGCTGATGCATCGTAGAGGTCGAGGTTCGAGCATATGGACGATATGTTAGAGTTTCTAGTGGACGTCTTCCAAATTGTCGATGGTTCGTAGACCATGTTTTTCCTTTTGGAAGAGGAAAGGGCTTAGTTCTAAGGTTACTATTGTAGTAGCTCCAGTAGTGTCTTTTGTGACGATGTCGGTAGTGGACTCAAACAGAGTTTCCACTAGATCTCGTCAGTTGGGTTTGTCCTTCTCACGAGGTATGAGAGAAGATGGTCTTTTCTATTTTAGTTTGTCCTGTTGGTTATGTTTAGGAGTTAATGTAACTGTTTATGGAGCTGCGACTCCAAGTATCTTATGTTTTAGGAGCTGCATCTCCACATCTTTATGTTGAGTCTGTACATTCTATGATTTCTGTTTATGAGTCGGGTTGGGTATTATGTAAATGATTTTCGAACTAATGACCTTAATTGTGATAATGGAATATTTTATTGTCCATTCATTTAAAACAAAGTAGTTATATTTACGACTTACGAAAAATAAAAAAATTACCCCATTATTTTATAGCCAATTTTAATTAACATACTTTTCGGTCTTAAAATGTCATTTATGATGTAGCGCCCGAGAAGGGTGTTACAGATTTAGCCTTACTGTAGCCTGTTCATCAACAAGATTGCTGATTGCTTTTAAGTCATCCGAGCTAAGAAGGTAAGGATTGATTTGATCTATAGGTAATGGCTCAGAAGGATTGAAAGTAGTGGGTAGAGGTCTCTGTGGTGAGGTCTGAGGGGTAGATGAAGGGTGAGAGAGGGGTGATAGAATGGAATCCAAATTTCTTGAAACAGGAACAAGAGTTTGAATTTCTTGAGTTGGTGAGGGAGAAAGTGATGAATGGTTGGATATGTGATCTGGTGAGTTATGAAGAATAGGTTGTGGTGATGGGTGATCTGGAGTGAGATTTAAATTAAAGTCTCGAACAGATAAAGCAAGAATATTTTCAGCAATTGAAATATGATTGTGAAGATGGGAGTTATGGGAGGAAGAGGATGATGAACTAGAGTGTGAGGTATAACAATGGGTGAAGAGGGTGAGGGTGCAGATGACCTAAGGGGTGATGTAGTAGGTTGCAAAGAAACTTGCATAGGTTTAGCTATCTTCAGCCTTGTAGATCTTCTTACTGGTGTAGCTACAACAGTAGCTTCCCTCTTGAGTTCCTTCCGAGGGGCAACAGCAGGTTTTTCAACTATTTCCTTATTTAGAACCTTGGAAATAGGTTGGTCATCATCATCATCAGATGCTTTTGAGATGACCAGCTTCCTCTTTACTTGAAGCTTTGTTCTAACCTTGGGATCCAAAGGTGCAGACATTTCTATTGCTTCTGAGTCATCAGACTCATCAGATTCTCCTAAAGATTTCTTCTTCTTCTCATCTTCATCAGAGTCGGGAATCCTTCCTGGTGGTCTCAGCTTTATCTGAGAGAGGGTTCTTTCATCAATGTCAGTAGCCATATCAACCTTTCTAGTGAGGGGAATCCCCTTGATGTTTAGCAGTTTGGTAATCAACATCCCATATGTGTATGAGGTCCTGATTTGGGGCTTTACCATCCTCAGCATATACTTAAAAATTAAGTCATTGATGTCAACCTTCATCATATTCAGGAGATGGAATAGGGCAAATCTATCCATCTTGTTGACATTATCACGAGCGCTTGTTCTTGGCATCACACAGTTGATCAACAAGACATGTAAAAACCTTCCTTTTGGAGTCATTTTGGAGGCAACTTTGCTTGTAGGGTTGGATGAATGGTTTCTTCACCATATTTAGCTCCCCAATCATCTGTAAAGGCAGCACCTTACCTACGACAGTCGTTGCTTTCTGAATACTGTTGAGAGTGAATGAATAGGGTTTTCCATTACACTTGGTTCGAATGGAAATTTGAGTTTGAGACATCTTTTCTTCAGCATTTTCCCAGAATTCTTGAAGTAGCAGAGGGTAAACAGGTTCATGTAATGAGAAAAAAATTGACCCATTGTGAAGCTTCCAATTCTGCCATAACATTCATGCCTCCGTTGATGATCTTGTTCATCTTAAAAAATCGTCCGGGAACGATCATAGATACATCCTCCACACTTATCCCAAACCGAGCAGCAGCACGAGTAATTTTCTGAGAGGGTCCTTTGGGTGCCATAGATTTATGTTTGAAAGAGAGAGGAGACGAAAGGGTTTCTAAAAGATTTATTCACAAGAGGGAGAAAAACTTTTTGAAACAGTAAAGTGTTTCGGAGAGAAGACTTTAGGTTTTAATGAAGAGGTTTCAGAAAAGAGCAGTTGAGAAATAATAAAGACAAAACGTTTTGAATTCAAAAACATTTTGGATAACTGTAATGTAAAGTCTCGGTAAATAATCCACGTCAGCAGATGCTTCATCGGAGAGCAGACGCATTATTCATTTATGAAATGCATGTTTAGATTATCTCTAATATAGGTTAAGCTATCTTCAGCTTTAGTTAATATATCAGCCCATTTATCTCTTAAGAAACGATGTTTAATTTCTATGTGCTTAGCCTTAGAATGTTGAATGAGATTCTTAGATAAATAGATAGCACTAGAATTATCACACCAAATAGATATATTATGTTCAAAGATAGAATAATCTTAAAGTTGATGTTTTACCCATAAGAGCTATGAACAACAGCTTGCAGCTGAAATGTATTATGCTTATGCAGAGGATAGAGCAATTGTAGTTTGTATTTTGCTTGTCCAAGAGACTAAGCTTGCTCCAATGAATTGACATCCTCCACTTGTGCTTTTTCTTTCTACTCTGTCTCCAGCATCACAGCATCCTACTAATCTGTATTCTTGTGTTCTTAAATACATCAAACCAAGATTAGTGGTTCCAAGAAAATATCTAAATATTCTTTTGACAACCTTGAGATGTGATTCTCTAGGGTCTGATTGGAATCTCGCACACACACAGACACTGAATTGAATATCAGGTCTACTTGAAGTTAATTACAAGAGAGAACCAATCATACCTCTGTAAGTAGTTTGATCTACCTTTTTACCTTCCTCATCCTTGCCTAATTTTGCATTAGCTTCCATGGGAGTTTTCATAGGTTTAGCTGTATCCAGCTTGTATTTCTTTAAGATCTCCTTGGTATATTTTTGTTGATGAATGTAGATTCCATCATCTGTCTGTTTGATTTGTAGACCAAGGAAGAACTTCAATTCTCCCATCATGCTCATCTCAAATTCATTCTGCATAAGCTTGGAGAACTCTTTGCAGAGCTTTTCATTAGTAGCACCGAATATAATATCATCAACATAAATTTGTACTATAATGAAATCCTTTTTAGAACTTTTTCTAAAGAGAGTTGTATCTACTTTTCCTCTAATGAAATCATTTTTCATAAGAAAAGAACTTAGTCTGTCATACCAAACTCTAGGTGCTTGCTTTAATCCATAGAGAGCTTTATTAAGCTTATAGACATGATTTGGTTTGTTTATCCTCAAATCCAGGAGGTTGCTTAATATATACCTATTCTTCAATAATTCCATTAAGAAATGCACTCTTAACATCCATTTGAAATAATGTGATTTGATGATGTGCTGCATATGACATAAGCATACGAATTGCTTCTATTCTAGCTATTGGTGCAAAAGTTTCAGTGTAATCAATACCTTCTTGTTGATTATAGCCTTGAGCTACTAACCTTGCTTTGTTTCTGACTACCTTTCCATCTTCATCAAGCTTGTTTCTGAATACCCATCTCGTTCCAATAATTGCCTTTCCTTTTTCATTTGGAACTAAGAACCAAACATCATTCCTTTTGAACTGATTTTGCTCCTCTTGCATAGCTAAAATCCCACTTTCATCTTCAAGAGCTTCTTTGATGTTCTTTGGTTCGATCTCAGATAGGAATTCACTGTTGTTTGAATCTTTGAATGTTGACCTGGTTCTAACTCCTTGAGAGGGATTACCAATGATCAACTTTTCAGGGTGATGAGTCTTGAACTTCCAATCTCGTCTGGATTCAGTCTCAGATGGTTGTTATGCAGGTGGATCAGACACTTGAATATGAGTTTCTGGATCTTCATTTTTCAAGCTATCATCAGTCTGATTGCTTTGTCTTCCGAGATCTAATCCTGCAAGATCATCTTCTAGATCTGATAGTTTCCTATGAGTCTTTTAACCATCATTAAATTCAATATGAATAGATTCCTCAACAACTTCTATTCCAGAGTTGTAAACTCTAAAAGATTTAGAAGTGACTGAATATCCGAGAAATATAGCCTTATATACTTTGGAATCAAACTTTCCAAGTTGATCTCTAGTGTTCAAAATAAAGCATTCACATCCAAAAGAATAGAAATAAGAAATGTTGGGTTTTCTACCATTCGACAATTCATAGGGGGTTTTATTCAAGAAGGGTCTTATCAATATTCTGTTATTTACATAACAAGCAGTGTTTATTGCCTCAGCCCAGAAGTACTTTGGGAGTTTGCTTTCATTGAGCATTGTTCGAGCCATCTCTTGTAGATATCTGTTCTTTCTTTCTACTACTCCATTCCGCTGAGGAGTTCTAGGAGCATAAACGTTGTGAGAGATATAATTCTCTTCACAGAATGTATTGAAGTGCTCATTTTCAAACTCTCCCCCATGGTCACTTCTGATAGCTGAGATACAGAATCCCTGCTCATTCTGAAGTTTCTTACAGAATATAGAGAACATCTTGAATGACCCATCTTTGTGGTTTAAGAAGAGTACCCATGTATGTCTAGAATAATCATCGACAAAGACAAAACCATATTTCTTTCCTGCCTTACTAGCAACACTAATTGGACCAAACAGATCCATATGCAACAACTGTAAAAGTCTAGAGGAAGATACCAGATTCTTGGATTTAAAGCTAGATTAACTTGCTTTCCACATTGGCAAGAGTCACATAAGACATCCTTTTTGAAACTTATGTCAGGTAGACCTTTCACAAGTCTATACTTCCGAAGCTTAGTTATCTATTTCATACTTGTATGTCCTAGCTTCTTATGCCATACTCATCTTTCATCTTCTCTTGACACAAAACAAGTCACATTTTGATTAGTCAATTCAATTAGATCAATCTTATAAAGATTTTGTTGCCTGTTTGCTGAAAATAGAACTTTGCCATTAGTGTCTTTGACTATGCACGCATTCTTAGTAAAGGAAACATTATATCCATTATCACATAATTGACTTATGCTTGGCATATTATGTCTTAATCCTTCAACTAAAGAAAGTTAGAGATATGTGGTAAAGGTGATTTCCCACCAATTTTACCTATCCTGATGACCTTTCCTCTTTGATTTCCACCAAAGGTAACATGGCCACCTTCTTTAGGTTGGAGGTCTAGGAACATAGACTTTTCTTCCGTCATGTGTCACGAGCAGCCACTGTCCAGGTACCATGATAGGTGTGCTTTTTGTCCTATTAAGGATATCTGCAACATGAATAATCAAAGCTTTAGGTACCCATATTCTTTTGGGTCCTTTTTTTGTTAGTTCTTGAGGTTTGTGACAACTTCTTTCTTGTGTGAATACATTTAGACGTGATATGTCCAGTTTTTCCACAATTTTTACAACTACTTTTGTAAGTAATGACCTTATCATAAAGAGTTTTAGGTTTTTGTCCTAATACTTTGTTAGATACTCTATGATGTGAGCTCTTCAACCTTCAACCTTCTGTTAGATACTTTGTCAGAGGTGAGCTCTTCAACCTTCAGTTGAAGTTTGACAACTTCTTCAGATTGTGGCGTCCCAGCTGTGATCTTAGCCTTAAGCTTTTCAGCTTTGAGCTTGTTGTTTTCCTGAGACAGTTTCTCACACTCTTGAGTCTTATGTTCATGCTCTTTTAGGAGTTTCACATATTGCCTCTTAAGTGTTCTAAAAACCTTAGTTAAACAGTTACATTCCTCAATCAATTTATCTTGGGCATCTTGTAGATCCTTAAAATCAGAAATTACCTCAATCTGAGTCAGCATCTGCCATGAGACATAGATTTGCCTCTTCGCCTTCTGCATCTTCATCAGATGAGCTGCCATCAAGATCATCCCAAGTTGGCATCATCCCTTTCTTTTTCTTTTTATAGAACTTTTTGAAGGGTTGCTTTTGCAACTGAGGACATTCAGATTTGAAGTGTCCTGGCTTCTTACATTCATAGCATACAATAGAACTTTTGTCAGAACTATTGTTCTCTTTGAAGAATTTTTCTTTATTGAACTTCTTGAAAGGTTTATCCTTTCTGAAATTCTTCTTCTTCCATAACTTCCTCATTTTTCTAGTCAGTAATGACATTTAATCATCATTGTCCGAGTCTTCTTTAGAGGCTTCTGACTCTTGATCTGATTCTTTGACCTTTAGAGCTTTTGAAGATCCTTTCTCTGCCTTGAGGGCAACGGTCTTTCCTTTCTTATTTGAGCTGTATTCATTAAGTTCCTACTCATGAACTTGTAAGGTTCCAAGCAGATCACTCATTTGAAGAGTTGTGAGATCTTTGGATTGAGTTATTGATGTAACCAGAGGTCTCCACTGTTTGGGTAGACTTCTTAGAATTTTTTCAACTTTCTTAGCATTGGTGTAGATTTTTCCCAGTGACTTCAGATTATTTGTGATAGTCAGAAATCTTCCTATTATTTGAGCAATGCTTTCTCCTTCTTTCAAACAAGCATGTTTATCTTTGTTTCTTTCACTTTTGTTGTTCCTTCATGAGTAACTTCTAGAGTATCCCAGATTTCCTTAGTTGATCCACATGCATGGACCTTTTCAAATTCTTCTTGGCTGGGAGCACACATCAAGGAATACCTTGCTTTATGATTTAGCTCCCACCTAGTCTTTTCTACTGCAGTCCACTGAGCTTTGGGTTTGTCAGTGTCATCATCATTCTTTGGAATATAGGGACCATCAGTGAGAATATCCCATAAATCAGAATTTGTTGACATGTTGAACCATTGAAACCTTTCTTTCCAATAAATGTAGTTGTCTCCATCAAAGTAGGGAGGTCTAGCCATAGATGCTCCTTCTCCAGTGTGGCTTCCGCTTGTGCTAGCTCCAACTGTCATGATGTCTGTTCAATAGGATCTTTCCTCAACACTGTTAAGTGCTCAACCTAAAGGTTAAGCTCTGGTACCAACTGAAATGAACAGATATAAAACACTAGAAGGAGGGGTTGAATTGTGTTTTAAATACTTTTTTCAAAACGTTACAGTTTAATCTATTAGACACAAAGATGCATCTGATAAAAAGAAGATTCACTTTCCACCCCAGTTAGCACAGTTAAAGAAAATCAAACTGAAAAGATTAAGCTAAGAAAAGGAGGCACAGATTCACACTGGTTCACCCCAAAACTTGGGCTACGTCCAGTCCTTGGCTTCACCAAGTATTTGCACTATAGCCGATCAGGTTACAGAAGGTATTATTTGTACACCTAGCCTTCGCAGGCTCAACTAACAAGTATTGTTTGCACACCTAGCCTCTCTAGGCTCAAACAAGTATTCTTTTAGCAAGCCTCTTCAGGCTCTACAAACAGTAAGAGTTTGAATGAAGCAGCAGTTTCACGGGTTACAACCTTGCAGATCTGCCGAGTAACACTCATAGAGTGAATAAGTATTTAAGGTAGGTGAGATCGCAATAAATACTTCTCAATAAATACAAATGATTTGAGTAGAGAAGTTTTCTATGAAGAACTTAAGAAAGCTTTGAATGCTTGAGAGTATTGAATGTGTGAGTTAATATATTCAGGTGTGTATCTTCAATTATCTTCAAAGTCTTCTATTTATACTCAAGAGAGATAAGTCCGTTGAGGAGGGTTCTTAACTGAGTATTCTTTTGTTCTTCAACCATAAATGCCAATAGAGTCGTTCTAGTCTTGCATTTAATGTTTATGATCGTTGGTGAGCTTTAAGACAAATTGAACATATAGGTTGGCATAGCTTTATCAGAGTGGAGTTTGATATAGAGCAGCATTTGTTGCTTTTCAGACTTGGGCAGCACGACTTTCCTTATTTGTGCTAAGCGGGTTTGTGATGA
The DNA here is from genome assembly GCA_030762895.1 of Sophora flavescens. Taxonomy (NCBI): domain Eukaryota; kingdom Viridiplantae; phylum Streptophyta; class Magnoliopsida; order Fabales; family Fabaceae; genus Sophora; species Sophora flavescens. The sequence continues at coordinate 5,696,042 of CM061070.1, forward strand.
AGTAAAGTTCATTTTGCTTTATGCAACAAAAAGATTCTTCATGTGCGGAATGGTGCTTTGAGCTTTCTGATATCGAATTTCTTTATTCGAAATAATCAAGGAATATTCTTTGTGTTTGAATATCGTTGAAGCGAGGGACTTTCAGTCACTTGATCAGAATTCGGTAGAGACCGAGTCATTGTTTAGACGCATCATACCACAGACGCATCATTAAGACCTTGTTTCTTTGTCATGAAACTCTTGTATATTGATCTGCACCCTTAATAAACATATTATTAGATTTCACAAGGTTCATTTAAAATCATTATTTGTTTGGATTCATCAAAATCAGATATGTCTAAAGATGTAGTCTTAACACTTTGCAGAGCACATTTCCCTTTTCGTGTAATAACCAAGAGTACTAGGGAATAAAGCATGTTGGAAACATTCTTTAACTGGACTTCATCTATGATTTCCTAGGTTGCTTGTGAGAATGACTTCTGACTTTTCTTGATAAACGCGAGAAGAAGAAAAAGAGAGCTTCAGAGCCTTCTGTATGAGGGGACAGCTTCCAAAAGCTCTTTGTACTTGAGTTCCCTATCGAACGACTTCAGACAAGTATAAGAACTAATCAGAAGACAAGTTGAAACTTCAGTGCAGAAAGTTAATATCCTAGTCAGCAGACAAGTTGACTTTTACTTCTTCAGACAGGTGGTCATCTATGTGGGCAGATAGGTGAGAAAGTGATTTCTTACTATTTTGATCTGCATACTGGATAGACAGACTAGCAACCAATTATAAAGGTTAATTAAATCATTAACAAGTGTTTACTTTTCATCAAAACTTCAAAAAATGCACATCAGACATTTTAGAGACTTAACAAACTCTTGGGAAGTTTTCCCAGGAAGCGTGTGAGGGAGGACAAAGCACGATGAAAAGACCCGTGTTGGTCTGTGGGGGCAGTCGTCAATCCATAGAGTAGTCAGGGACGTTACAAAATGGTATCAGAGCAGCACCTCTCTCGGTATGCTGTGGTTCGAGGACGTACCAAGCGGAAGCGAATGGGCATGTGACACCTGATACTGACGAGGACGGGGAGTGGTCGCCAGTGCAAGAATGCACGGACAAGGAGCGGCTCCTAGCAGGCTTCTAGGCGAAGGGGTACATGAATGAACCGATTGCACACCGGGATAAGAGTGATCCTGAGACTGTGTAGGTGTGAGACTACATAGTTGAGCATGTCTTATATGAATTGATTGGTACTACATATACCAACAAGATGCATCTTCTTTTCGGTAGCCCATCACTTAAGAACTCCACAGTTAAGCGTGCTTGACTTGGAACAATTCTGGGATGGGTGACCTCCTGGAAAGTTTTTCTAGGAAGCGTGTGAGTGAGGATAAAGTAAGCTGAAAAGACCCGTGCTGGTCTGTGGGGGAAGTCGTCAATCCATAGAGCAGCTAGGGATGTTACAGTATGAGCCAGCCGCAAGGGATACATGCTCACTGATAGTGTGATTTTACATGATATTTTCTGTACACTTTTGCATGCATTTTTCATATAGATTAGGCATTCTTTATTTGATTTTAGTTAGTTTTTCCCTTGGAACGGGTGAAGCGGTTTCTTGGTGTTGTTTTGCAGGAATTAATGTAAAAATGCTCAGAATTAGCCTTGATGGATCTTGGATGAAATAGAGCTTGAAAAGTGAAGAAAATGAGCCAAGCAGAGCCCATCACGGCCATGATCAAGAAAACTGAGAAGAGCAGAAGGCAAAAGTCAGAAGCTGTCACAGGAAAGACTCGCCCCGCGAGAGGTTACTCGCCTCGCGAGACTGAAGAGAGCCAGAAACAGCAGAATGTCATCCTTTCTGTCTCACTACGCGAAACACACCTCGCCACGCGAACCTGAAGGCTGACTGTGCCAAAGAATGCAACCATTTCTGTCTCGCCTCGCGAACCATCTCTCGCCTCGCGAGCTTGAGGAACAGAAGCCATCACGCCCAGGTCCTGAAGCTCATCACGGGCGTATTTGAGAAGAACCTTTCGGTTTCTCCCCGCGAGCAACTCTCGCCTCGTGAGAGATCCAATCTCTGAAGCCAGATTTTTAATATTCGCCTCGCGAGAATCCATTCGCCTCGCGAGTGCGCGCAGAGTCTGATTGGTATAAGTTGCTGTTTTAGGGCAGAATTGAGGAGTTCTTGGAGGGGGGCACTTGGAGGCACTTGGAGGCTGCGGCTGGGCTAGGGTTCCAACCCTAAGAAGGAGCTGAGTTAGGGGGTTGCTGTGACGACAGTGGGAAGCTTCAATGGAGTTCTCCCTTTCTTCCGTTCTTTTCTCCTATTTCTCTGGTTTGGCTTTCTCTTTTATGAGTAGCTAATCCCAGTTTGTTGGGATTAGATGTAACTAAACTAAACTTCATGTATTTATCTTGACTGATTATTCTGTGTTCATGTCTTCATATTAGTGATTGATTTTCCATGCTTAATGCTTGTTGTGGCTAGCACCCCCATGACTTGATTTGTGTTTTAGTATGCAATTGGGAAATTCGTATTAGAACCGGAATTGAATTTAATCACCCAGTAACCCTTGCGTCTAAGAATGGAGTTTGGTTTACTAGTAATCACGTAACCTTCGATCTTAATGTAAATTCATTAATCTAGGCCACCTAAGGAATTAGGGGTCTATTAGTGGATTTAGGCTCTTGCCATCCGAGGAATCGGGGCTTGAGTAATTTAGTGGATTGATTTTAATATCTGAAGCATGAATGGGAGGTATCTAGTCCTGGTAGTACATGAGGTAGAGGTTTGGTGAAGTCTAGTCCCAACATATCCTTTCTGCATTCCAAGTATTTGTTAAAAGTCCCCAAAAAGACAAAAAGATTTTATTCCTTTCTTTTGTTTGTTTTGATTTCTCTGTTTAGTCTAGATAGTTGCCGAGTTTGTGAATTGGTACTTGACATCCAATCCCCGTGGATACGATAACCGGTCTCACCACCGTATTACTTGCACGACTGGGTATACTTGCCCAGATCCGTCAACATGTTTTTGGTGCCGTTGTCGGGGATTGGTTTTGCCAATATCATTAGTAACAAAGGAGGCAACTAATTTAGACATTTTTTTTATTTTCTGTATATATTTGATCTTTTTGTTTTGAGTTCTGTTTTTGCAAGGTGGACGAAAGTCATGGAAAATTTTTATTATCCACCTGATGAGGAAGCTTCTAGTCATATTTTGGAGGATAACTTGTGTTGGGAAGACGATATAAATTTGGGAGAATTCTTCGAGGAGTTTTCTTTATCTCATAATATTCCATCAAGAGTCGATCCTATGACTGGCGAGCTTATATATATATACACCAAGGAGGATTGGGAAACCTTTTTGTCATATCTGCCACCTCCACCACTGTGTATTGTGATTCCCATAGAGCCACATGAAGCAGAAGTTGAGCAGAATCTGGTTGTGGGAATAGATCAAATTGAAGATGAAGTGGTGATGGTGGATGAGCCATAAGAAGAGGAAGTACCTTTCACAAGTCCTTGGGGAGGAACAAGTGAGAAGGCAGGGCATTTGGAAAGCACTCCCTCCACCATGCTTGCTGAATTTACTGCATTAAATAAATATGTTGGCTTGCATGCATGTGTGGACATTGGTAAGTTAGCCCCTTCCACTTGTCTGTCAAACTTCCTGGTGAAAATGCCATTTGACCCGCTAGGAAGTGAGTGCATTATTGTAGCTAAAGAGGTCAATGGTGCTTTCACACCATGGCTAGGTGGAACCATGGATAGAGTCATACTGCTGCTACAATCGCCACTCCACAAGCCATTTGATCCGGGAGGAGGATCCTAGGATGTCAAGCTAGTGACGTTAAAGAAGCGCTTATTGGGAGGCAACCCAACTTTTATTAACCCTTCTCTTTAGTTAGATTTTGTTTTTGATTTTTAACTCTTGAATAATTTGAGAAGATCAAGAGTTTTCTTTTACTAATAAAATGGCCAAGTGATTTCAGGGAAAGAAGGAAGGGAGATCAAGAAGACAAAGTCAGCACCTATCACGGTCGTGATGCATTTCCCAACAAGTTTCTGACTAGAATGAGAGCCAACACCCGCTACCGCCTCGGTAAGCCGTTCCATTTTTCTCCTCTTTCTAACTTGATTGTTTACATTGGGGACAATGTAAATTCTTAAGCTTGGGGTAGGGGTATTTTGCATTTACATTTTGCATGTTGCATTCATATAGTTTTGCATGATAGTTTTGCATGGTCACACAATTAGATTGCCCTTGTTTAGATTTTGCATCCAATTGTGAGAACTGAGTGCCAATTAAATTGAGATAGTGAATTATTGAACCCAAATTTTTTTTTTCATTCTTGTGATATGGCTACAAATGAAAAATGCTTGAGATAATCTTGGATAGTTGATAATTAGCATATGGTTCTATAGATTTGTGTTTTGCATTGATTCTTGAACTAATAAAATGTGAGATTTTGAGCCAAAGGGGTACTCACTAAATCTACCCCATTCTTTGTGTTAGAGTGTTATTCCTCTTGGATGGTATTTCTCTAGAACTTGACTTGAAACCGTTTCAAAGCTTAAAAATTTTTGAAAACATTTTTTTTGAAAATGATTGAGGCACTAGGTATTTTTCTGGCCTTCTGAGCTTTGAATGACTAAATGCTACCCCTTAGTTGCCCAATTTTGAGCTTGAAAGAATGAAATACTTTTCTTGGTACCTTGAAATTTATTGATAAATAATGTTTGATAGGACCTTCTAAAGTATTGCACAAAAGGGTAAAAAGGTAGTTGAAAAAAGTTTGGGATGAAAGAATCAGAAAAATATTTCTCTTGAGTTGAAAAATCTCCCCTTCTCCAAGCAAAAGAAAAACAAAAGAAAAAGAAAAATATATAGAGAAGGGGATGACAAAAAGAAATGAGAAATAAAATGAAAAGAAAGAAAGAAAGGTGGAAAAAGGAATTGAAACCCAAAAAGGTATTTTAGAAGGTGCATGATTTGCAATGTTGATATTTTGTTAGCCCTTTTGAAATTTCCTTTTCTTGATTTCCCCACCTAACGATTAATCCCATGGCCCCGTTACAACCAAAGCAAAAGACCTCTTGATTCTTAATTGTTTTCATTAATAAAGTAGATATTTGGTTGATAGTCAAGCCTATGGTAGAATTCTTTCCTTGAGGAAAATGGAGCGAATTGTCTTATTTCCCTAACACTTGAGTGAGGTGAGAAAGAGAGCCAAGTAAATGAACAAGCTTGGGGTGATCTTCAGGTGAGAAAGAGTGCCCGAATCAGTGAGAATATGAGTCTAGAAAACCTAAGCCTATAATTGGACTTGAAACTGATTGTCTCTTGCTGATTTATTTGAGTTGCCTGTTACTTGGATTATGTACTCGGGTTCTTGGTTCACTATCTGTAATTTGTTTGTCTATATCTTCTGGCCTTAGTGATTGCTTGAGGACAAGCAATTGAATAAGCTTGGGGTGATTTGATAGTGTGATTTTGCATGATATTTTCTGTACACTTTTGCATGCATTTTTCATATAGATTAGGCATTCTTTATTTGATTTTAGTTAGTTTTTCCCTTGGAACGGGTGAAGCGGTTTCTTGGTGTTGTTTTGCAGGAATTAATGTAAATATGCTCAGAATTAGCCTTGATGGAGCTTGGATGAAATAGAGCTTGAAAAGTGAAGAAAATGAGCCAAGCAGAGCCCATCACGGCCATGATCAAGAAAACTGAGAAGAGCAGAAGGCAAAAGTCAGAAGCTGTCACAGGAAAGGCTCGCCCCACGAGAGGTTACTCGCCTCGTGAGACTGAAGACAACCAGAAACAGCAGAATGTCATCCTTTCTGTCTCTCTACGCGAAACATCTCTCGCCTCGCGAGCCTGAGGAGCAGAAGCCATCACGCCCAGGCCCTGAAGCTCATCACGGGCGTATTTGAGAAGAACCTTTCGGTTTCGCCCCACGAGCAACTCTCGCCTCGCGAGAGATCCAATCTCTGAAGCCAGATTTTTAATATTCGCCTCGCGAGAATCCATTCGCCTCGTGAGTGCGCGCAGAGTCTGATTGGTATAAGTTGCTGTTTTAGGGCAGAATTGAGGAGTTCTTGGAGGGGGGCACTTGGAGGCACTTGGAGGCTGCGGCTGGGCTAGGGTTCCAACCCTAAGGGGGAGCTGAGTTAGGGGGTTGCTGTGACGACAGTGGGAAGCTTCAATGGAGTTCTCCCTTTATTCCTTTCTCTTCTCCTATTTCTCTGGTTTGGCTTTCTCTTTTATGAGTAGCTAATCCCAGTTTGTTGGGATTAGATGTAACTAAACTAAACTTCATGTATTTATCTTGACTGATTATTCTGTGTTCATGTCTTCATATTAGTGATTAATTTTCCATGCTTAATGCTTGTTGTGGCTAGCACCCCCATGACTTGATTTGTGTTTTAGTATGCAATTGGGAAATTCGTATTAGAACCGGAACTGAATTTAATCACCTAGTAACCCTTGCGTCTATGAATGGACTTTGGTTTACTAGTAATCGCGTAATCTTTGATGTTAATGCAAATTCATTAATCTAGGCCACCTAAGGAATTAGGGGTCTATTAGTGGATTTAGGCTCTTGCCATCCGAGGAATCGGGGCTTCAGTAATTTAGTGGATTGATTTTAATATCTGAAGCATGAATGTGAGGTATCTAGTTCTGGTAGTACATGAGGTAGAGGTTTGGTGAAGTCTAGTCCCAACATATCCTTTCTGCATTCCAAGTGTTTGTTAAAAGTCCCCAAAAAGACAAAAAGATTTTATTCCTTTCTTTTGTTTGTTTTGATTTCTCTGTTTAGTCTAGATAGTTGCTGAGTTTGTGAATTGGTACTTGACATCCAATCCCCGTGGATACGATAACCGGTCTCACCACCGTATTACTTGCACGACTGGGTATACTTGCCCAGATCCGTCAACACTCACCAATCTAGGGGTCGCTCCAAATATTAATATTATCACCCTTACCAATGATCCATTTGTAACCTTCTTTCAACAATGATTTGGAGCTCCAAATACTTCTCCAAGAATAGCTAGGGTTGTTGCCTAGCTGTGCCCACATGAAGTCACTCCTAGGGAAATATTTGGCTTTGAGAAGCCTAGAAGTGAGAGCATTAGGGTTATTCATCAACCTCCAACCTTGCTTTCTAAGCATAAACAAGTTAAAAGCATATAAGTTCCAGAAACCCATACCACCTTGACTTTTACTTATTGATAGCTTGTCCCAAGATATCCAATTAATTCCTTTACCACCATTACCATTCGAACCCCACCAATACGAGTTCATCATTATTTGAATTTCTTCACCAAGAGATTCCGGGATTAAGAAGATGCTCATAATGTATGGGGTATGCATTGGAGAACCGACTTAATGAGCACTTCTCTACCCGCTCTAGAGAGACTTCTTCCGCTCCAAGAATTAATTTTCTTCCACACACAATCCTTGATAAAATTTAAAGTTGCTTTCTTGCTCCTACCAATCATTGAAGGGAGGCCCAAGTATTTACCAATACCAAGGCAAACATGGATATAAAGAATAGTGGCAATAGAGTCCCTGCATCCCCACGAAACATTTTTACTAAAGTAGACCTCAAAATTTTGAAAATTAACCATTTGACCCGAAACGTCCTCATAGGTCTTAAGAATATGTTTCATCACATTTGTTTCATGGCTGCTAGATTTGAAAAAGAGAAAAGAATCATCAACAAGAAGGAGATATGTGACAATGGGAACTCCTCTTTAAATTTTAATACCATGGAGATCACCCCTCCTATCCACTTTATCAATAATAGCTATAAGACCTTTTGCACCAAGGATAAAGAGATTGGGGGGGGGGGGGTCCCCTTGGCTAAGTCCTCTACCTAGATAAATAGGGCCAACTGAATCTTCATTAACAAGAATAGAATAAGATACTGATTCAATACACATCATAATCCACCCAATCCACTTTTCAGAAAATCCCATCTTCCTCAATCCTCATAACTTTTCTAAGGTAACCTCAATCTATATGGTCATAAGCCTTACTTATATATCAATTTTTAAAGCTACCTCCCCCACCTTACCCTTGCTTTTATCCTTCATATAATGAATCGATTTGGAAGCAACAAGAGCATTATTAAGCATAGATCAACCTTCGACAAAAGCATATTGAGTTTCAGAGATGCACTTTGGGAGAACTTTCTTAAGCCTATTAGCCAATACCTTGGATAGAAGCTTGTACACTACATTACAAAGAGAGATAGAGCACCAATCCTACAAAGAATTGGGGTCATCTTTCTTTGGGATAAGAACTATCTGAGTGTCATTTACAAAGGATCAAAAATACCACTTTCAAGCCAATCACAACTTGCCTGGAAAATAGCAGGACCATAAATGTCCCAGAACTTATTGAAAAACTTTGAGTTCATACTGTCAGGTCCTGGTACGCGGGTGCTTCTGGCCCAAGGCTATTTTAAATTCTTCTTAAAGGAGTCACAAGGCCTATATTATCACCCATTGATACACGGACAGTAAGCGCATCAATTACTGGGCCATAATTACTTTGCCTTTGCTGGAATAGCTCACACAAATAATCCTAGGTAAGCTCCTGAATACCAGCCTTCTCTAACAATGTGTAGAACTTGAAAACCTCAAAACCAACCTTGCTAATTTTCCCCCCTCTTGATCTCTCTCCATCTTTCTAGATTAGGATTTCGTTTCTCAGGAAACAAACAAAACAGATTCCTCCACGATAAGACCTCCACCTAAGTAAATAAATAATATTAATAAAAAATTATTAATAATAAAACTAGTGATAAGACAGACACGTTGTTGGTATATAATATTTTATTTGTCTCTTTATAAAGTGACTTTTTAATGTAAACACATATTATATACTTAATCATTATGTTAATAATATTATGTTGTGAATACATGTAAAAATAAATAAAATACATATTCAAATAAAAAATAAATCCAATGTACAAATTATAATTTAGTTACAACTATCATTTGGTTTTGACATCTTCGAAACTGGATTAATTGAGAGATTAAATATGGATTGAATTTCAGGAGCATTTTCCATTTTCCTACGTCACAATAAAAAAATTATATTGTTAATTTTTATTTTTATAAAAAAACAATAAAGCATACCAAATGGATAAAACATAAATTGTTTCCAATAGTTGTTTACCATGCAAGGATTCTCCAAATGTCTTGTACAATTCATCATCAATAATTTTTTGGTGTTTGAAAAACTAAAAATTAAATAAAAAATATAAGATTAAAATTTAGATTATTCTTTATCAATCAATCGTGACAAACTTAAAGTGTTATTAAAAGAAAGAACATATTTCAACCTCGATTAAGGCCATTTCTCTTGTTTCAAATGTAATGCGCTATCATGACATATGTTGCTTGATACTGCAGCTTCAAGTTTTCTAGTAATTAAAAAAATAAGTTAGTATTTAATAAATTGGAGAAATGCTACAAATTATTATATGGTAAATTATGTATTTTGACATAAATAATACAAATTTATGTCAATTTACTTCTCATGTATAGAATTTTCAAATGAAACATAATACGTTACACGTCTAACTTTTGAGCCAACAATTCTTATTTTACCATTTTCCAGACTTATGTCTTGTTTGATATTACTGTGGAACCCCAATCAAAAGAGTATATTTTTAGACGATGTACCTGATTATCAAAACTATTAGAATATTGGTTTTTTTTACGATGATATAAATGATTAAAATAAAAGCATACGTCGAAATATTAGTTAATGTCGGTGTAAAATATTTTACGCTGACAATGCATAATACTTTAATTCTTTACCTTTTTCATTATTGAAAAAGAAAATCAAAACATTTCAAATTAAATTTTTTTGAAATTTTTTCCAAAAAAAAATGAAAAAATCACATAGAAAAAGGAAAATGATTAATAATTAATAATTTTCTTCAACTGTACCAACGCTTAATATTCTTAGACAAAAGGAACAATTGCAATCAATTTTTACTTTCTCGAAATTTCACTCCTGCACACTCATAAGTATACCGTCACATTAAAAAAAGGGGTACTGAAACTGGTGGATCATATAATTATAGCACAGCCTTCCAGCTTGGCCTAAAAAGCCATGTTGCTACTTGATGAATAAATAAAATCTCTCCCTCGTACAAATGATCAATATCTAAGTGAATGTGGGGCCTAAGGCAAGTGCCTTAGTTATCTTGAGGCACACACGACCCTGTGGGCAAGAAAGCTCTGCTTCCGGCATTGTTGTTTGTTAGGATTTTCACATCCAACATATTCATAAACACACCAAAACATAGTAACTATGTCCCATTACGAAGGCCAGATTTAACCATGTACAAATTATTATTAATTTGCTTTTGTGAAGAAAGAAAAAGAAACTTATCTAACAAATCAAACGTAGTTCTTTTTGTAATATGACGTGCATGTATGCGCTATATGTTGTGTATGTTGGGGGCATAGATTGCTTAGTAATTCAATTTAGGAGAAAGAGTAAAACCCAAAGTGGTCCCTCAAAGTTTTCAAGTGGGACAGTTTGGTCCTTGAAAAAAAAAGGATAATTTGATTCCCCAAATTTCATAACGGGGGACAATTTGATCCTTACGAAGAACCAGAACGACCCTCATTATGAAATTTGGGGGACCAAATTATTCTCCGTTATGAAATTTGGGGGACCAAATTATCTTTTTTTTTTCAAGGACCAAACTGTCCCACTTGAAAAATTTGAGGGACCACTTTGAGTCTTTACTCTAGGAGATATTCTTAAGTTGGTATTGTCTATAATAAGTGCATTTCAAATACAGTTCGCCCTTGATACATTATGATCAATTAATCTTTATTTTTCAATATTAAATTTGTGGAAAGTAGGTCAAATGTTATTGCTTAATGAAAGTGAAATATTTTTTTTCTAGTTCATCAATTGTAAGTTAAGTATCTATACAAATTATATCTACTTGATATCCTATTTAATATCTTGCATAATGAGATGAGGGAAAAAATATGTATTACAATCAGATCAGGAAATAAAATTTCTCAATGCTTACATGCTTTCATCATGAAAATTCAAAGCACATGTTTGCTTACATGATAAAGGTTTGTTGTGAAGGGGATCCGTACTCCTTTTGCCTTATTATGCTTATTTATTTAAGTTCGGGAATATGTGTAGTGGTGGTTGGTGAGTGTTCCTGACGAGATCCGACTTGCCGGAATCTCGTCGTAAAACGTCAAACCAAGAGTGAACAATGAGGGTTGTTTTAGATTATAGCTTGACAGAATATGGTATTTCGGTCCTACGTATCTCAATGGGAATCAAATCCAAACGTAGTTCTAGGTTCAACCTCTGGCCATGCGGTGATCTCAATCCCTTAATCTTGTATATGATGAGTACCGGTGGGTAAGGACTCTTCGGTAGTCTCTTGGTTAAGCTGGTTCCTTCAATACGCTTAAGGGAGATTCACCTAGGTTAGTGAAAAGTGAGTCTTTCTCTAAGGGTTCTCCTCTTTTTATAATAGGATCCCCATATCTCTTAGATTTATCTCTTCCTATCTCTTATCCTTTAAGCTATCCTCTTTATAGATGAGATTTATCTCTTTATATTTGAATTCGGGTTGTTAGCTAAGCTTAGGTGAGTGTTATCCTCTAAGCTTGTCTTCCCTATTTCTTTGGGAGATCAAGTCTCCAAGCTCGGTTGGTCGGGTCTACTACCTCGGCCAGTACACAAGCCCCCCAAGCTTCGAGTTCAAAGGAGCGAAGAAGTTTTCATGACAGAAGCCGAGCTTGGCCTTTGGAAAATCATTTTTAGAGAGTCTAGGGTTTATGGTGTAGGTTTTCTTCTCTTTTTACCATAGTTTGGTGACCGACCTTGCATTTCAGTCAACACTTGCGTTTGGCGATCTCAGGTGGCCGAGCTTAACACCTCGGTCCATTTAGCCTTTCAAGTCAATAAAGTAGGTGACCGAGCTTTACACCTCGGTCCATATATATTTCAGCTCGGTAGTCTCGGCAGCCGAGCTTTACACCTCGGCCCATATACAAGCCCCTCAAGATTTGAGCTCTAAAGAGCATGAAAGCTTCTTTGAAGGAGCCGAGCCAAGCCAAGCCAGGAGCGATCACTTCAGTCTTGTACTGTGACGTCGGTTTCTTAGTTCCCGAGATGAAAAGAGACGTTGGTTTTGTTATTAAGACGGGGCTTGCTTGTGACGCGTGGCCTTTATGGTATTATTTCTGAGGCCTGCTCTACGTCTGCGTATCAATTCCTTAGCTGTTGCGGTGCATATTCCGATGTCTTCGCCACGTGTTGCTCCGTCATTGGTGTGCCGAATTTGAACAGACTTGAAGAGACGTTTCTCTTTCCTCACACGGCAACCACCATCATTACTTTCAAAATTAACGTTTCACTTGTTTTTGAAACGTTACTCTTCTTCTATAAATTGAAGGAAACTTAGAGACAGGGCCTCACTTTCCTTCAACTTTCTACTTTTCTTTCTCGAGTCTCTTCTTGTTCAAGCTTTTTCACACTCCCCTTTTTGTTCAAGTTACGTCCTCATCTCATCTTTTTCTAATTTCATTTCTGCTTTGTTTAGCCATGGAGTCTTCGTTTGAGGTTTCTTAGAATGCCTCCTCTGAGGTTCAAATCTTAGAGCTGGTAATCAATCCCATTGTGGGATCTCCTCATCCTTCTGACGGTAATGGAAGTGCGAATGGGTCCTCCTCCTCTTCTGATGAGAGTAGCTCAGCTACTACTGATGCTACCATAATCCTAAGCACCGTAGACGGGCCAAAAGGATGCCTAGAGTTCCTTATCCAGACTACACCATCCCCGGGTATTTCTGGGTTAGGACCGATGCCGGGGCTTTTCATTCCAACTTTAGGACTTCCGAGTCCCTTAAAACCATGAAAAACAAAGTAGCCTCTTCTCATGGTAATGTAGAGTGCCTGCCTTGCTCAGAAAATGAGCTTGTTTTTCTTCAATCCCCTTCCAACGAACCACATTTTACATATGTGTATAAAACATTTTTTGAGCAAATTGATATCACCATTACCTTCACCCCATTCGAGTGTGAAGTCTAGATAATTATGAACGTTGCTCCAACTCAGCTACACCCAAATAGTTGGGCCTTCCTGAAAGCCTTCGAAATTTTGTGTGTTCAGATAGGGATGGAGGTCACGACTCCCAAATTTCTTTTCTTTTACAAAGTTCGGTTTGGGGATCGAGTTGGCTGGATCTCCTTGAGTGGAGTTGAGAAGAGAGGAATCATCGAGCTCTATAAGAGCTCCTATAAGTTCATCAAGTAGGACTTTTTCAAAGTCCGACCTACTAAAGGCAACGAGTCCTTCTTTTTTGACTCGGTTGGGATATCGAAATTCCCCTTCTACTAGCAACCCCACCCCTCCAAGTTTTCTAGCTTTGATATCGGCTGCATGACAGCTCAAGAAAGGGATAATGTTGAACTCCTTAGCCTTTATCCTCTGCCGTTGCCCTGTGGGAAGCTTTTAATTCTCCCCACTCTTCCACTCGGCAAGCCGATTTTGACTGTAAGTAGATTTTTGTAGGTACTTTAATTTACCTTGTAGCATACCTATATTTGACCGATCTCTCTTTTGCTGAGATAATGGGGAAGTTTAATTATAAAGCCCTAATGGAGAAATCGGCCCACCAAGCTGCTAGCGGGTCGGCCCCGGCTTCTGACGTCAAGGGGAAGAAAAAGAAGGTTGTTGAAGCTTCTGATCCGAACACTCGCCTTCCCAAAAGGACTCTGGAGGATATTCAGTCCGAAGTTCCACGAAGAAGTACTTCTCCCCTCTCGGTGGTTGAAGAAACTCCTGCAACTGAAAGGAGGTCGGGCAAAGCTCCCGTGGTGATCGATCTGACTTCTGACACCAAGTGGTACAATGGAAACTGCAACCCGGGCATCAGCTGGATTTGGGGTAATGAGTTCAACCCCGGTCCACTCATCGACGACCAAGTGCTCAAACCCTCCGATGCTCGTCTGTTGCTGGAGCAAGGGCCTGATGAAAGCATGGAGGCCGCTACTGCCTACGCCCTCCGGATCGTATCCATTACTCGTTTCTGGAGTCACCATCTTTCTGACAATTTCAAGAAGATGGAGATGATGAGAGCCGATGTAGCTCGTGCCTTGAGGGTGAAGGACGAGTTGGACCAAGTTGTGGCCAAGTGTGAGGAGCAAGCCCGCACTGTTGGCCAGCTGAAGGCCCAAAAGGCAGAGCTTGAGAAAAAAAAGGTTTCTCTTCAGTCCGAGGTGGATAGAGATAAGGAAGAGAAGGTCGGCTTGCAGAAGGCCGTTGAAGACTCTCGTGCTTCCTGTGCCCAACTTCAGAATCTTTGGAGGCTGAGAGGGTGGCCAAGCAGAAGCTTGAAGCCGATATGGATGAAGATGTCTCCAACATTGTGAAGGAGCATGTCAATGGGTTCTCCCAGGCTGTGAAGCAACTTCAACGCTTCAACCCTGATGCTGACTTCTCCCGAGCTGATGTGGACAAGGACGTCAACCAGGATGGAGTAATGGTTCCACTGTCCGAGCTCGAGGATGAAGAAGAGATCCAAGAAGAAGGAGGAATCAAGGAGCAGGCTGCCGAGGAGGGGGAAACGGCAAAGAGGGAATGGTTGTACCTGACCCAGCTCTGACTGTTCCTCCACCAATTGAAGATGCCCTTTATTCTGTTCCTGTTGAAACCATTGCTCCTAGGGATGCCTAAGAATAACTTTAGGAAAATAGTTTTTTTTTTTTTTATGTTTTTGTACCCAGGGCAATGCCCTTTTTGTTTTGGTATCTTTTTGTACTTAGGGCAATGTCCCTTTTTATTTATGATATCACAACTTTATGTTTTTTAGAACATGACTTGTTTTTCTTTCGACACTTAGAAAGTTTTGTAAGTTTTTGCTTAGCTCGGATGTTTACTTTTGGTCTTTCACTGTGTATTCAATATTTACACAGTTAGTTTACCTAAGTTTTTCATCGTCTTAATCTTGGTCTTTTAATCCCTTTGGGTTTTTAACTCGGCCTATTTGGGCTTCTTGAGATTGTCCCCTTTAATGAATGGCCCTTCGATTTTAGCTCGGTCAGCCATTTCGGCTCGGCATTTCGATTTTAGCTCGAATTATTTCTTTAGGTTTTTAGTTACCTTTTTAAGCATTGTGTACCTCTTTAGGTTTTGATTACTTTTTTAGGTTCTTATTACCTTTTTAGGTTCGGCTCGTTCGACTTTAGTTTAGTCGATTTCAGCTCGGTACGCCTTTTTAGGTCTTGAGTTTCGCCTCTTTAGGTTCGGTATTTCGACCTCAACTCGGTCGATTTTAGCTCGGTCAACCTTTTTAGATCTTGATTTTCACCTCTTTAGGTTCGGCATTTCGACTTCAACTCGGTCGATTTTAGCTCGGTCAACCTTTTTAGGTCTTGAGTTTCACCTCTTTAGGTTCGGCATTTCGACTTCAACTCGGTCGATTTTAGCTTGGTCAACATTTTTAGGTATTAGTTTTGCCTTTTTAGGTTCGGTATTTCGACTTCAACTCGGTCGATTTTAGCTCGGTCAACCTTTTTAGGCTAGGCATCTTTAGTATGCCAACACAAGTAAACTCTTAGCCCTATAACAGTTTTTTGCCATATAACATAACTGAAATAGACTTTATTCATTTATTTACCCAGGTGTGCCTCATTTAAACCTTCCTGGCCAAAACCGCATGGGAAAAAGACCAGGGTTGGAAAAAGAGTACATCACCTGCTTACATAACTTTAACTAAAATAAAACTTAAGGTGGGAAGTGTTCCATGTCCTTGGAACAACCTTTCCTGACAACTCTTCTAGCCTATAAGCACTATTTCCTAGACTTTCAACTACTCTGAATGGGCTAGATCAGTTTGATGCGAGCTTACCCTCTTTGGAGTCTTTTCTTGCACCATTTTGCAGTCTCAGTACTAAGTCACCTTGCACAAACTTCCTTGGCCATAACCTTGAGTTGTGCTTCCGAGTTGCTTTCTACTTGCATAGTTCTTCCCAGATTCTTGCTTCATCTCGGACTTCTTCAACCATGTCAAGCTTAACTCGGACTTCTTCTTCAATCTTACTTTCGTCATGATGTTGCCTTAGGAAAGAAAGTTCGTCGAGCTCAACTGGAATTATTGCATCGGTTCCATAGGTTAGCTTGAATGGCGTTTCAGCAGTCGATGACTGTGGTGAGTTCTTGAGCTCGTTCAAAATGACTTTGTTGGATGCTTCTGCTTGGCCGTTTGTTTTTGGATGCTCAACCGAGGTCACCTTATGTTTAATTCCGAGGTTGGAGTAGAACTCTCTAAGCCCTTTATCAGTGATTTGATTTCCATTATTTGTGACAATTGCATAAGGTAGGCCATGTCTGCATATGATGTTTTTCCATACAAAACTTTGAACCTTTTAGCTGTTATGGTAGCTAACGGTTCGGCTTCAATCCACTTAGTGAAGTAGTCCACCCCCACTAGCAAGAACTTGACTTGGCTTTTAACAATAGGGAAAGGACCAACGATGTCCATCCCCCACATAGTGAAAGGCCACAGCGAGAACATGGAATGGAGCTTTTCACCTAGTGCTCACGCAACGTTGATGAACTTTTGACAAGGACCACACTTGTTAGTCCAAGCAACACAATCTGATCTCATGGTCGGCCAGTAAAAACCTGCTCGCAGAACCCGAGCTGCTAGAGATCGGCTACCTGAATCCATTCCTCAGATTCCTTGATGCATCTCGTCCATTACGTACTCGGACTGCTCCTTTGTTGTGCACTTTAGTAAAGGCATGAAGAATCCTCTTTTGTATAGCTCTCCATCTAAGATGGTGTAATGACAAGATTTCAGACGGATTTTCCTTGCCTCTTTGGGATCATTAGGCAATTTGTCCAAGGCTAAAAATTCCCAAAAGGGTGTCATCCAGCCCTTATCATAGTTCTCGGTGATCATTACCTCGGCACACTTTATGCTCGGCTCAAGGAGATTTTCCTGAATGAAAGTTCTTAGCTGGCCAGCTTTTTTGGTGCTAGCCAACTTAGACAACAGATCTGTCCTGGAATTTTCCTCACGAAGTATATGTTCAATAGTAAAATTATCAAATTCTAAAATTAAACCATTAACTTTACAAAGATACCTGGTTAATTGGGGATCCTTTGCTTGATAATCACCAGAGACTTGTCCTGTTACAAGTTGTGAGTCACTTCAGCACTTCATCTCTTTGACTCCAACTTCTTTAGCTAGCATCGGTCCTCCAATAAGTGCTTCATATTCTGCTTGGTTGTTTGAAGCAGTAAACCCAAACTTCATGGATTGCTCCTGTAACATGCCTGGTTGCTCTATGGATTGATGACTGTCCCCACAGACCAATACGGGTCTTTTCAGCGTGCTTTGTCCTCACTCATACGCTTCCTGGGAAAACTTCCCAGGAAGTCACCCATCCTAGAATTGCTCCAAGTCAAACACGCTTAACTGTGGAGTTCTTAAGTGATGGGCTACCGAAAAGAAGATGCATCTTATTGGTATAGGTAGTATCAATCAATTCATATAAGCCATCCACAATTGTATAGTCCCATACCTACACAGTCTCAGGATCCCTCTCATTTGGGTGTGTAATCGGTTCATTCATGTGTCCTTCCTCCTAGAAGCCTGCCAGGAGCCATTCCTTGTCCGTGCCTTTTTGCACCGGCGACCACTCCCCGCCCTCGTCGGCACCCGGGTGTTACAACTCCAGGACTAAATCACCAGGACCTTCAAGAATTATTCCATCTCTGCTTCCTCGGTCCCCTCGACTCATATTGCAAACCGAACTCAGATAACGTCACTGACCAAGCTATCATTCGTCCTGCCAGATCAGGCTTTCTGAGAACTTGCTTTATTGGATGATCTGTTTTGACTATAACTTGGTGTGACTGGAAGTAAGGTCGTAACCTTCGAGCTGCCATGACTAAAGCGAGGGAAAGCTTTTCAATTACTTGATATCGCATTTCTGCATCTTTCATAATTCTACTAACATAATACACTGGCATCTGTTGTTTTTCTTATTCCTGGATGATTAATGCACTGATTGCGTAATCATTGACAGACAGATAAAAATACAGATCTTTGCCGAGTTGTGACTGAGTTAGGATCGGGGGACAGGCTATAAAAAGTTTCAGATCTTCAAAGGTCTTTTGACACTCCTCGTTCCAAGTGAACTCTTTTGGTCTTTTCAGGAGCTGAAAGAAGGGTCTCACTTTTTCTGCAGACTTTGGGAGAAAGCGAGATAGAGAAGCTAACCGGTCAGCTAGCCTCTGTATCTCTTTCACACTCTGTGGGCTTCGCATTTCAATGACAGCTCTACACTTATCAGGATTAGCTTCAATTCCTCTATGTGTTAGCATATATCCCAAGAACTTCCCTCCTTGTACACCAAAAGATCATTTTTCTGGATTTAACCTCATGTTGTATTTTGAGTTGGCTAAAAATTTCTTCGAGGTAGGCTGGGTGTTGGTTTGGGTCATCGGACTTTACCACCATATCATCAACATAAACTTCTAGGTTCTTTCCGATCTGATTGACAAACACTTTGTCCATAAGCCTTTGGTATGTTGCACCAGCATTTTTTAAATCGAAAGGCATTACTCAGTAGTAGTAGTTTGCCCCATCGGTCATAAATGTCGTCTTTTCTTCATCGGGTGGATACATCCTTATCTGATTATAACCTGAATATCCATCCAAGAAAGTCAAGATTCTGTAACCTGAAGCCCTGTCCACCAATCTGTAAATGTTGGGGAGAGGATAAGAATCCTTTGGACACGCTTTGTTGAGATCGGAGTAGTCGGTACACATTCTCCATATGCCGTTGGACTTTCTTACTAACACAACGTTAGCTAGCCAAGTAGTGTATTTCACCTCTCTGATGAAATTTGCTTTAATCAGCTTCGCCGTCTCCTCAGCTACTGCCTTGTGCCTTTCTTCACCGAGCTTCCTTTTCCTCTGAGCTATAGGCTTGGCCTCAGGACATATAGATAGCCTATGGCACAGAAAATTGGGGTCTACGCCAGGCATATCCGATGTCTTCCAAGTAAACAAATTGGTATTCTTCTTTAGAACAGCTTGAATCTGTTGTTTGAGCAATGGGTCGAGCTGACTGCCGACCTTTGTACACTGTTCGGCTTGGGCTCCCAGTTGGAACTCCTCCAAAGACTCTGTTGGTTCAGCTCTGGACTCATACATCTCCATCCTCAGATCCAATTCAAACATACTGACCGAGCTAACCGAACTGACTGAACTTACCACTTTTGGTTTATCATCTTTAGTATTTTTTGTGATATATGGCTCTCTGGTCACCTTTAAACTATCCACATAACACTATCTATCTATCCTCTGGTCAGCTCGGACGGTAACTATCTCTCCCGAATCAGTTGGAAATTTCATGGTGAGATGGGGGTTTGAGACAACTGCTCCGAGTTCGTTCAGAGTTGGCCTTCTGACTAGGATGTTGTACGATGTGTTGGCATCCATGATAACATACCTGACTGATATGGTTCAGGCAAGCTTGTCTCCACCAAATGTTGTCAAGAGGTCTATGTAACCTCGGGTCTATACCTGCTCTCCGGCGAACCCTACTAGCTTGCCCTCCTGTTCTTTTATCAAATTTTCTGGAATTCGAAGCTTTTTAAAGGTTGCCAAATACAAAAATGTCAGTCGAGCAACCCTGATCAACAAGTCTTCGTTTGACCGAGTAGTTGACTAATTCCTCCGTTATCACCATTGGGTCATCTTGATTAGGATACAGCCCTTGGAAGTCATCATCTGAGAAAGTAATGGGAGGTCTCGGCCTTATAGGTTTTCCAGACATCGAGTTGACAGATCGGATAGCTTTTACATAACGCCTTCGAGCTGAACTCATTGTACCTCCTCCTGCGAAATGCAACACCCTGTTTTTCCTATGCTTTATGTAGCAGTAAATACATATTTAAATGTGTTTATTTTAGATTAAACTCAGAGGATGATTTTAATTAAACTAAAATCATTTTCTTGTGTTGTTATATCATATGAAGTTACGGTAAAAATTTCGGTTGAAAATTCAAACGGAAGCCGGTCTGCGTTTTCACTGACGGTACAAGTTTACTGTGCAGAAAACCTAATTTTGACCCGTGAATGAGACGGTTAGTGTTTTTATTATGTTTCCTTCAACTTTGGTTATTTTGAAAATTTTCATTCTAAAATAAAATATAATATTTTATTCAGGTGAAAACGTCGGAAGAATTACGATCAGAAATGCAACCGGGTACGAAATGGAGCAGAATAGGAGACAAAAAAGGCTTGAGGTGAGATGAGGGAGTGAGGTGACTCACTAGAGGTATGGCCTAAGCTACCTCCTAAAAAGTGGTTATGATGACACTTTTTGAAATATAACATATTAAATTCTAAAAACTCATTTTTCTCTTTCTTCTCAAACCAAACAAGGCACAAGGTCAAAACTTGTTCTACAAGATCATTCCTCTCTCCTCAATTTCATGCCACTCTCTCCCCTCTCTATATATACCCCTTTTATTTTCACTTCATCATCTTCCTCCTTCAACCTCCATTAAAGTTCATATTCTTCCTTTCTTCTAAAAGTTCAAGCTCATAAAGCTTTAGTTTTTATTCATTTTTTCTACTTAAGTTCTTCATTAAAGTTCTTCCTTATACTAAGGGTAATGCTCTCATATAAATCTTTTTGCAAGTTTCATCTTTTATTTCTTGGTTTACTTTATGTGTTCTTTATATGCTTTAAACTTCTAAAATCTCTCTAAAATGGTAGAACACTCCTTTTGAGTTGAAACCACTTTCTATAGTCTTGTATTAACTTATATTTTCACATACTAAGAGGTTGTGTAAAACAAAAATCTCTATCCATCTCTTCCAATGAAGGCCGAATGCTTGTATTTGTGACCTAGGAAGTTTTTGTTTCAAATTTTTGAATATGATCATGTGTTTGAGTTTCTAACTATCCCTTGATCTTGAATCTATAAATCTTGGAAGTTTTGATAGCTTGTTCCTATGATGGCCGAAAAATATGAATAAGTAGGCCTATGATACTATGTTTCAACTTTCCAAGTATTGATCATGGATTTAGAACTCTTAATAACTTGTTTATTTTATGTTATTAAAGCTAGTATGTGTTACTTTCATTTTTCCAAGATGATCATGGACTTGAGCTCCATAAGATATTTGGATGCTAAGTCTAAGAGATTGGAAAGTTTACGGATTTATAACTTGTTTATTTTATGTTATTAAAGCTAGTATGTGTTACTTTCATTTTTCCAAGATGATCATGGACTTGAGCTCCATAAGATATTTGGATGCTAAGTCTAAGAGATTGGAAAGTTTAAGGATTTATAACTTGTTTATTTTATGTTATTAAAGCTAGTATGTGTTATTTTCATTTTTCCAAGATGATCATGGACTTGAGCTCTATAAGATACTTGGATGCTAAGTCTAATAGATTGGAAAGTTTAAATATCTCTAGCCTATAAGTCCTATGAAGGCCGAACCTAGAAGGTTATGGACCTAGGATACCTTGTTCTTATTTTTCCAAAATGATCATGGTTTTGAGCTCCTTAACACATATGGATGCTAAACCTAAGATTGGAAAATTTAGTGAATGTCAGCCTATTTTACTAGCCTTGTTCGAATTCCCTATGTTTTTAACTTAGTGGAATTTTAATTCAACTTTGTTAAATGATCATTGTTTATGAACTCCTAACACTTAAGGATCATAAATCCATGAGTTGTATAATTTTCGAGAATCTCTAACCCTAAGAACTAGTCTTGACCGAACCTATACCTTGTGGTTTAGTGTTCTTGTTTGATTTTAACTTGTGATTTTGTGTTCATGACCTTAGACTTCCAACGCGGAGGAAACGAGGACGTTCGTGATATACCTCTTCGAGCATCTAATCTCCTTACCTTCATGGAAGGTAAGAGGGGATTGCCTAGGGATATTCAATGACTATATGCATGTGTGTATGTGTTTACTTGAGTGATTTGAATATTATTGTGATATTGAGCCAATTCTTGAATAACTTGTTTACTTGAACTATTGTGGTTATTATCTGAAGTTGAACGTCACTTGCTTTAAAGTGTTATGAATTATATATATGTGATGAACTGTCGTTAACTGTGATATTATTGTTGAGAATATATTATTGTTGATTGAAGTTTGAGAAGCCAGACTTGAGTCTGCGCACAATGATTATAAAGGATTAAAAGCCTTAATAAGCCTTGAATATAACTTTGAAAGTATTGGTTTCATTTATAAAAGTTCCTTGTTTAAAACGCTTACTTCAAGAAAATGAGATTCTTATTTTGAAAAGAAACGGTGACGTGCTTTTAAGACAATAGAAATTACCTTTTTATGATCCAAAGTTGGTACGAGAGAAAACCTTTTTCGAACTATGTGTTTCATGAAGGAAAAACCCCTTTGAAAATATTTGCTTTTATTCCATCAAGGATTTCATAAGCAAACGAATTTCCAAATGTTTTATAAAAGACTTTGTAAAGGAAAAGATTTTCTCCTAAATGATTTAGAAACGTTCCGGTTACTTGGATAAGTGACCGAGGTTTTCTTTTGGGTTTTGATTTTCACTGAGCGAAAAGTAAACACATGTGAAAGAGAATGCTAGTTCGCGAGACGTTGCCTCTAGCATTCAGTTTATGCACGTGATCTGGGATCTGTGTCAAGAATTATGGACCAAAGGTCCTAATCGTGATATTATGGGCTAGGAGTCCTAATTTTGGAATTGAGGACTGTGTGTCCTAATTTCGTTGTTATGGGCTAGGAGTCCTTATCATGTTGAAATAAAACATGGATAAAATTATAATTGTTTCTACGACCACAACCTTGGACTGTGGCATCGATTTAAGGTGTTGTGATTGAGCACTCGGACTGCGTGTCCTGTGTTATTGATTTTCAAGTAATGAAAATTGTGAATAGTCGTTAGCTTTGGGCTTTGACAACGGAAAATAGTGAATACAAAGAAAAGTCTCGATAATGGAAAGTCTTTTATTCATATGCATTTCCCCTTAGCAGACATGCTTGAGTTATCCGAATACCCGCTTAAGATATGGTATTCGATGAGGTATACATCCGAATTGTCGTTATAAGGTATTCGTGATGATGTTGATCCGGGCGCATGAGGTGACGGAGACAACTTGCCAAACGGGGCGTATGAGCCTGATTAACTCTTTCTTTCTTAATGATAAAACGGTGATGGAATCTCATGATATTAAGATTAGAGCCTGATGATAGAAGTGTCATACATTATCTTTATAAGATTGATTGATTCGGGTATGAGACCCACTGATATAACACTTGTAGTTTTATCTATGAATGATGCTTAAATGCTAATATGCCAATGTGTTATATGTATCATGTATATGGTTGTTGTATGATATATCCATTTGCCGGTGTCTCACTCTTATAGTTATATCAGGTCTCTTTGGGTCTTGCTGTAGTACCTTGGTACTCTAGTACCGATGTTGCAGAGGAGTCTTTCTAAGTCACTTGAAGACCTAGTGTTAGAGGTTGGGAAAGTATTCTGATTGGGGGTCTCTCCAATGAATATTTGATAGAATGACCAGCTTAGGAGTCTGAGTTGGGTTGTATATCTGAAGAGGTCGGTGAATGTAGTGTTATATACATCCATCTGTAGTTTAAACTTTTTCTTTCGAAAATGGAAACTTATAGAAATGTTGTATGTCATGGTAACTTTGTTACGAATGTGATTTTACATTTTAAATGTATGTATGATGGATTTCAGAGTTATCCTTAAAGAAAAATTTTATACCCAGTTTTTTGACTTAAAAGAAAACAATTTTCCGAAAGCAACCAGCAAATTATCTTTTAATTTACTTCCGCATGTGTTACGTAGTAATGCCCTAGGGGGGTGGGTGTTACATGAAACCTCCTGAAATAGTATTAATGACTCCTCTAACTCCTCATTCTGCTTCATCATTAGGAGCCCTCTGGTTGTGCACACGATCTCCATTCTGATTGTTACCTCGCTGGTTTTCATCTCGGTTATGATTGTCATAACCTCGTCTTCCTTATCGTCGGCCAGCTCGTCCGCCTCCATTATCATCTCAACGAACGAACCGGTCAAGATCACCTACTTGTACCAATTATTCAATTTTATCCTGGGCTGTTCTACAGTCTTTAGTGGAGTGACCATAGTTTTGATGCCACTTGCACTCTTTACTTTTATCTGCCTGGGAAGGAGTTTTAGACGGCCGAGGCAAGGTGAGTAACTCGGCATTGCACACCTCTTGGAGAATGGTTGCTCTGGATCGGTTTAGCGGTGTATAGGACTGGTACCTGGGTTGCTTCTCTGAACCCCCTTTCATTGCTTTTCTGAGCACTTTGTGGATTGGCCCCCTGTCTCTTTCTTTGTTTGGGACAGTGCTCTTGTCCTCAAAACCTCTTTCCATCTTTTTGGATTCCACCATCTCTTCGGAGTTCATGAAACCTGTTGCTTTTTAATGTAATTCTTCAAAGTCTCTCGGTGGTTTCCGAGATAAGTACTCAAAGAAATGTCTTGGCTTCAAGTCGCCCATGACGGTATGAAGGCAGAGTTCCGAGCTCATATTGGGAATTAAAACTTGTTGAGCATTAAAATGAGCCATGTAATCTCTAAGTGATTCATTTTTTTCTTGCTTAAAATTCGTTAGAGAGATCGAGTGCCTTTTATGCTTTCGGCTCGCTGCAAATTGTGCAGTGAACTTAGCTACAAGCATATCAAAAGAATCAATTGACCGAGGTGGAAGATTCGTAAGCCAGGTCAAGGCAGGGCCTTGCAAAGTAGTTGGAAAAATTTTGCACATGACAGCTTCCGAATCGGTCACCAAGTAAACAGACGAAATAAAGGATTCTACGTGCTCAGTTGGATCAGTGGTGCCATTGAATGTATCAATATTAAGAGGCTTAAAATGTCTAGGTATGAGTACCTCGTCTATGTCATCAGTGAAAGGCAACCTCAGTCTTCTGTCTCTTACCTTTTCTTTCTGGACAGTCTCTTCAGCACGAGATTTGGCTCCTGAACCTTAAGGCCCAAGTTTGGTCTTGGTAGGTTGACTCGTTTCATGGCGAGAAAGTTCATATGAGGGATCCTCCAGGCTATCATCGGGTGAAGATCGCTCTCCATCGGAAGGTGTTGCTGATCTGGCCCTTCTCCGAGCTCTTAGAAATTTTTGGTTCTGCTCACAAATATCCTCGTTTTCTTTGTGCAGTTGGTTCAATTGTGCCATAATCTCTCCCAGCTAAGGATTATCTTCATCGTGGGGTGGAGGCGAAGGGTTGTCATGGTTCTGGTTTGTATTTGATACTTCATGATCAATGTGGTTTGTGTTGTGCGCCCCTCCCTTCGGTCCGTTCCGTGTAGTCACATCAACCTTTCTTATGGAACCGTGGAAAGTTTTTCCTTGGGCCCATGGTGGGTGCCAAATGTTCCTGCCGAGATACGACTTGCCGGAATTTCGCCGTAGAACGTCAAACCAAGAGTGAACAATGGGGTTTGTTTTAGATGGTTTGACAGAATATGGTATTCCGATCCTACTTATCCCAATGGGAATCAAAGCCAGAATATGGTATTCCGATCCTACTTATCCCAATGGTATTCAGTAGTCTCTTGGTTAAGATGGTTCCTTCAATACGTTTAAGGAGATTCACCTAGGTTAGTGAAAAGTGAGTCTTTCTCTTAGGGCTCTCCTCTTTTTATAATAGGATCCCCATATCTCTTAGATTTATCTCTTCATATCTCTTATCCTTTAAGCGATCCTCTTGATAGATGAGATTTATCTCTTTATATTTGAATTCGGGCTGTTAGCTAAGCTTAGGTGAGTGTTATCCTCTAAGCTTGTTCCTGTCGAGATCCGACTTGCCGAAATCTCACCGTAGAACGTCAAACCAAGAGTGAACAATGGGGGTTGTTTTAGATTATGGCTTGACAGAATATTGTATTCCGGTCCTACGTATCCCAATGGGAATCAAACGTAGTTCTAGGTTCAACCCTTGGCCATAAGGTGATCTCAATCCCTTAATCTTGTATCTGATGAATACCAGCGAACAATGACTCTTCAATAGTCTCTCGGTCAAGCTAGTTTTTCTAATACGCTTAAGGGAGAGTCACCTGGGTCAGTGAAAAAGTGAGTCTCTCTCTTGGGTTCTCCTCCTTTTATAATAGGATCCCCATATCTTTAAGAGATCTGGATATATTTTCTTTTATCTTTTAAATCTTCTTTGAGATGTGATTTTCTTAATTTAAGGGATATTATCTCTTTTAACCGGATAAGGTTATTTGAGATAATATCAGGATTGATAAAGATAATATCAGTATCTTAAATTGATCTCTTAACCGGATAAGGTGATTTGAGATAATATCAGGATTGATAAAGATAATATCAGTATCTTAAATTGATCTCTTAACCGGATGAGGTTATTTGAGATAATATCAGGATTATTAAAGATAATATCAATATCTTATCCCTAATATCAGGATTGGATCGAGTATCCAAGCTCGGTGGCCGGGTTTTGCTCCTCGGCCAGTACACAAGTCCCCCCAAGCTTTGAGCTAGTAAAGCGTAAAAGTTTTCATGCATTTAGCCGAGCTTGGCCTTTTAGAAACCTTATTTGGAGAGTCTAAGTTTTATGGTGTAGGTTCTCTCCCCCTTTTTACCATAATCTTAATGGCCGATCTTGTACCTCGACCAATCGTTCATCCTCGGTGACCGAGCTTAGGAACTTGGTCTCTTCTTTAGCCTTTCGAGTTGGTGAGGTAATTGGTCGAGCTTCATACTTCGATATATATATATATATATATATATATATATATATATATATATATATATATATCTCTCCTTTAACTCGGTGAACACCTCGGGTGGCCGAGCTTCATGCTTCGAGCTGCCGAGCTCTACACCTCGGCTAGGGTACACAAGCCCCCCAAGCTTTGAACTGAATGCGTGGAAGCTTTTTGTAGGATCCAAGCCTAGCCGACGGAGGTAATCATCTGAGTTTCGTACTGTGACCATATTTTCTCGGTTCCCGAGATCAAAAAGAGACGTTGCCCTTTGTTATCAAGGCAAAGTTGACTTGTGATGCATGGCTTTTATGGCGTCATTTCCGAGGCCTGCGCTGTAGATGCGTGCTCATACTTTTACTTGATGACAGCACATATTTAGACATCTCTGCCACGTGTTTTCTTTCCATTCGTGTGCCGAATCTACGCAGACTTGAAGGGACATTTCTCTTCTCTCGCACGCCAACAACCATCATCAATTCGCCAAAAGGAACGTTCCATTTCTTTTTGAGACGTTGCACTTTTTCTATAAATTGAGCGAGCCCCTGGCATAGGGTTTCACCTTCCTTGAGCCTTAGATTTTCTTCTCTCACGAGTCCTTTCTAGTCCAAGCTTTCACACTCCCTTCCTATTCGAGGTACGTCCTTCACATCTCATTTTTCCAGTTTGATTTCTTATTTTTCATTCATGGAGACTTCATTCGAGGTATCCCAGAATGCCTCTTCTGGGGTTCAGATCATAGAGCCCGAAATCAGTCCGATTGGGGGCTCTCCTCATCCTTCTCCATCTTCCTCTCGTGATGGCGGTAATGCTAATGGTGCCTCCTCCTCCTCTGATGAGAGCAGCTCTGCTGCTCCTAATGCCATACCCATCTCCAAGCGTCGTAAGCGTACCAATAGGATGCCTAGAGTCCCATACCCAGATATCACTATACCTGGGTATTTCTGGGTAAGACCGGATGCGGGAGCCTTTCATTCAAACTTTAGGGATTTTGAATCCCTCTTGTCCATGAAAAACAAAGTTTCTTCTTCTAGTGGCACTGTAGAGTGTTTGTTGTGTTCTGAGAGGGAACACGTCTTCCTTCGTGCTGCTCCAGATCAACCTTTTTTCACATACGTGTATAAAACCATGTTTGAGCAGATTGGAGTCACCTTGTCGTTTACCCAATTTGAGTGTGATGTTTTGAAGATTATGAATGTTGCCCCGACTCAACTCCACCCAAATAGCTGGGCCTTTTTAAAGGCTTTCCAAATTCTTTGCGGGCAGATATGAGTGGTGGCAACTGCTCCTATATTCCTCTACTTTTATAAAGTCAGGTTTGGAGACCGGGTTGGTTGGATCTCCCTTAGTGGGGTTGAGCGGGGAGGCATCATTGGGCTCTACAAGAGTTCATACAAATTTATCAATTCGGACTTCTTCAAAGTCCGACCTACCGTAGGGAATGAGTCTCTATTTTATGACTCGGATGGAATCTCCAAATTCCCTCTTTACTGGCAACCCCATCCCACAAGTTTTCCAGCTATGATGTTGGCTGCATGACAACTCAAGAAAGAACCGATGTTGAGCTCCTCAAGCTCTATCCTCGGCCATTGCATTGTGGGAAACTTTTATTGCTTCCTAAATCATCAACTCGGCAAGCCGATTTTGATTGTAAGTAGATTTTTAGTGCGCTGTTTTACTTACTTTGCAGCATACTTGTTTCTGACAGATTTCCCTTTTTCAGTGATAATGGGGAAGTTCAATTATAAGGATTTGATGAAGAAGTCGGCTAACCAAGCTGCCGGTGGGTCATTTCCAGTTGCCGAAGCTAAGGGAAGAAAAATAAGATTACTGATGCTGCCGACCCGAACACACGCCCCTCCAAAAGGACTCGGGAAGATTTTCAGTCCGAGGTTCCAGGGAGAAGTCATTCTCCCCTACTGGTTGTTGAAGAAACTCCCGCCGTCGAGAGGAGGTCAGGCAAGGTTCCTGTGGTGGCCGATCTTACTTCGGTCCCCAAATGGTACAACGGAAACTGCAACCCGGGGTTCGGCTCTCTTTGGAGTAGTGAGTTTAACCCCTATTCGCTCATCGACGGCCAGGTGCTCAAACCCGCTGATGCCCGTCTTTTGCTGGAGCAAGGGCCTAGTGAAAGCATGGAGGCTGTTGCTGCCTATGCTCTTCGGATAGCTTCGATTAACCGCTTCTGGAGTCACCAGTTCTCAGAGAACGTCAAGAAGATGGAAGTGATGAACACCGATGCCACCTGTGCCCTGAAAGTGAGGGATGAGT
Source organism: Sophora flavescens (assembly GCA_030762895.1). Lineage (NCBI taxonomy): Eukaryota > Viridiplantae > Streptophyta > Magnoliopsida > Fabales > Fabaceae > Sophora > Sophora flavescens. The sequence goes on from CM061070.1 coordinate 5,725,155, forward strand.
TGGCTCAAGCTGTGGCCAAGTGCGAGGAGCAAGCTCGGGTCATCGGTCAGCTGAGGGCCCAAAAGGCAGAGCTGTAAAAAGGCAAGACCGTCCTTCTGGCCGAGCTGGATCTAGAAAAAGCCGAGCGGCTGAATCTTCATAAGGTCGCAGAGGGACTTCAAGCCTTGAAGGAGGCCAGTCTTGAGCTGCGGAAGTCGCTAGAGGCCGAGAAGGAGGTCAATCTCAGGCTCCGGTCTGATCTGGCTGAAGTCGAGGCTTCCATTATGAAGGAGCACGTTAATGGCTTCTCTCGAGCCGTGAAGCAGCTTCAGCGTTTCAACCCAAATGCTGACTTCTCCCGTGATGACGTGTACAAAGATTTTAACAGAGACGGGATTCTAGTTCCTTTTTCCAAGCTGGAGGATGAGGCAGAGGCAGCTCAAGAAGATGAGGCTGAAAGAGAAGTGGTCTAAGAGGAAGCCGATTGTGAAGGGGGAATGGGCTTACCCGGCCAATCGTCTCCTATTCCTCCGAGTGACAAGGATGAGTCCAACTCTATTCCTGTTGAAATCGTTGCTCGTGGGGATGCCCATGAGTAGCCTAGGAAAAAATTCTCAGTGCAATGCTCTTTTATTTTGAATTCTTATGTACTTTGGGCTTTGCCCCTTCTTATTAATGGAATCACGTGCTAGCTTACGAGTTACTTTTTACTTAGAAAATGCTTGTAACTATTTATCTAAGTTAGTGCTCTTTTTTATAGTTTTAGCGTGTTACACAATTTACTGAAATATTTGGAGCTCGAAATACTTGTAGGTTCTTACTTACCTTCTTATGCATTGGTTGCCTTTTTAGGGTTTAGCCATTCCACCTTGGTTTGGTCGATCTCGGCTAGGACTACCTCTTCAGGTTTTTAGTTGTTGTTTACCTTTATAGGCTCGGCATTTCGACCTCAACTCAGTCGATTTTAGATCGAGCAGCCTTTTTAGGCTTGTAGTTGTTGTTTACCTTTAGTTGTTGTTTACTTTTATAGGTGATGAGTGTGATTTTACCTCATTTTTCATGTACATTTCGACATGCATTTGCATATAGTTAGGCCAAATTAGTGTTGATTTTGTATAGTTTTTCCTTTGGAACGGATGAGGTGGTTTCTGTGTGTTGTTTTGCAGGATTTAGTGGAAAAATGCCCAGAAATCAGCCTTGGTGGAGCTTGGATGAAAAAGAGCTAGAAAAGTGAAGAATATAGCCAAACAGAGCCTATCACGGCCTGGCCGTGATGACCATCACGGCCGTGATGAAGCAGAGCAAAAGGCAAAAGTCAGAGACTGTCACGGCCTGGCCGTGATGGCCATCACGGCCGTGACTTAGGATTCGCGTCGCGAACAAAGGGCTCGCCTCGCGAGTGACCATTTTGTGCAAATTCGCCCAAGTCAGAGACCATCACGGCCTGGCCGGGATGGCCAGCACGGCCGTGACGGGCGACGGACCGATAAATAACAGACAACGAGACGAGAAAAGGGGACTAACTTCTAACCTAAAATAATCTGCACTTGGAGGCGGCCGAGGTGGCGGTGGAGAGGGTTTCTACCCAAAAAGGGGGGCGTTTTCTCTGCTCTTGGATGGGGAGAAGATTGGAGGAAGCTTGTCTATGAGTGTTCTCCATCCCTTTTCTCATTCTATTTTGTATTTCCTTATCATGAGTAGTTAAATTCCCTATTGTTGGGGTTAGATGTAACTTTTCTAAACTTAGTTGTATTGTGATGTGGTTGTTTTAATACAAGTTTCTATTTCGTATGAGTATGTGATTCTGTGTTTAATGCTTTCCTTGGATTAGCTACCCATAGGAATGATGTGTTGCTTTGATAGATGACTGGAAGGTTGGTATTAAGGCATGCTCATGAATCATATGCCAAGTAGGTCAAGAATCTAGACATAGGTGTTGGCTGCTTGCAATCTTATAAGTCTTAACTTAATGCAAAATCTCAGGTTATTCCACCTAAGACATTAGGGTTTAATTTGGGGTTTTAGGCTCAATGCACCTAAGACATTAGGCTTGAGTACTTTAGAAAAGGCTTGATTGGCATAATTGAATTAGGACTTGTGTTAGAAGCCATTTCATTGCAACTAAGGGAGGATTAGTGTAGTCTAACCCTGACAATTCTAGCCACATCCCTGTTTGCATACCAAGTGTTTGACAAAATTCCAAAAAGACAAAAATATTTTGTTTCTTTAGTTTCTGTTTTAATCCCTCACACTTTAGTAAGTCTAAATAGTTGTTAAATTTGTGAATTGGTAATTGACAACCAATCCCTGTGGATACGATAACCGGTCTCACCACCGTATTACTTGATTGCGACGAGGTGCACTTGCCTTTATTTAATTATATTTCTTAAAAATACACGCATCAAGTTTTTGGCGCCGTTGCCGGGGATTGGTTTTGTCAATATCATTAGTAACAAATGAGACAACTAGTTTAGACCTTTTTTATTTTATTTTTCTGTATATAATTGATATTTTTCTTTTGTTAGTTTTGTATATATTTGTTTTTGTGTTTCTTTGATCTTGGGCTTAATTGTCTGTGAGGTGAAGATTGGTTTGGCAGGATCATGGACTATAATTATTATCAGTCATCTGATGCAGAATTGGAGATATCTGAGTTGCAGCTGCGGGTAGATATGCTGCAGTTGGCCGTAAAAATCCAACAAGTGAGTGATGAGCTGTCAAGGGCACAAATCTCTCCTCCACCAATGGTAGGTTGTTCTGAATGGGGAAATCAATTTCCCAACACTTATACTCCATGGCGAGGGAGCCCTCCAAACAATACTTGGATTGATGAAGAGGAACATTGGGAATCTTCCACACCTTGGTATGATGAGCCATCCCCATTGGAAGTTGCTTGGGAGAACTTCAAATCCGCATTCCCAGTCGAGGTTGAGCAACCTATCCCGGATAGTCAACCCCACTTAGAGGCTGTTTTGGAGAACTTCATGGCAACAACAATGGACGAATTAAAGAATCAAGAAGATGCCATTCGAAGTCTCGGGGTACGTATTGAGGAACTCTCTAACCTTCTGTCCAAAATGCCAAATGAGGACTTGATGGATGATGATGAAGATGATGCAATGATGGATGAGGAGGAAGAAGAAGAAGTGGGAGCAACCGAGTCAAGAAGTGAAGACCCTGTTTTGGAGAACATAGTTGCACCATTCCCCATTAAACCCTTGACTAAGGAGCCTGAAGAGAAGAGGCAATTGGAGGACATCTATGTCACCATGGTTGGGGATGATGAAGAACTTGTGAAATTAAATGATGCTATTGGCCCCTATGCATGTGTGGAATGTGATGGGAAAAACACTTGTGTGGTTTGTGCGGAGATTTCTGCATATTTGGAAGGTGATGAATTTGGCAATGCTGAGAGTGAAGACTATACAGAGGCCAGAACAGCACCAATGATCCTCTCGATTTGTTTGCCACCTCATATTTTAAAGCAGTCAACAATGGAGTTCATGCCTCTACCTGAGGTTGAACCCCATTTTTATTGGGAAGATTTTATGGATAAAGGGGTCATCTTTGACCCGAGTGGAATTGAAAAGCGCTTCCCATTTGAAGAAGTCGGCATGAATTTCGAGTGCTCACTTCCACATTTTTGCTGCAAATCGTGGGATCCAGGTGAAGGATCTCACATGGTTAGCATTCCTTGGTCCTTATACCACAGGTTATGGGATCCAGGTGGATGCTTCTTGATGAGTCAAGCTAGTGACGTTAAAGAAGCGCTTATTGGGAGGCAACCCAACTTTTCTTAACCCTTCTCTTTAGTTAATTTTGTTTTTGCTTTAACCTCTTGAATAATTTGAGAAGCTCAAGAGGTTTGTTAATAATTTTGTTAAGTGTCTTCAGATTTTGAATAAAGGAAGGAGAAAAAGAGCAGGGAGAAACAAAGCCATAAAGCATGTGAGCCAACACCCGCTACCGCCTCGGTAAGCCGTTCCAATTATTTGTTTTATTTTATTTTTCTTTTCTCCCCTCTCCAACTTGATTGTTTACATTGGGGACAATGTAAATCTTTAAGCTTGGGGTAGGGGTAATCTTTTTGCTTGCATTGTAAATATTGCATTCATATAGGCTTAAGTTTGCATGATCACATGAATTGATTACCCTTGCTTAGATTGAGCTTATGATTGTGAGAGCTAAGTGCCAATTAAATTGTGATAGTGGATTTTGAACCCAATTCTGTTTATTCTTGTGATATGGCTGCAAATGAATATGCTTGAGATGATTTTGGATAGTTGATGATTAGCATATGTTTCTTTAGACTTGTGTTTCTCACTGGTTCTTGAACTGATAAATGTGAGCTTTTGAGCCATTAGGGGGTACTCACTAAATCTGCCCCCATTCTTTGTGTAGAGTGTTATTCCTCTTGGTTTGTTTTCTCTAGAACTTGACTTAAAACCATTTTGAAGCTTAGAAAATTTTTGGAAACATTTTTGAAAATGATTGAGGCAATAGGTATTTTTCTGGCCTTCTGAGCTTTGAATGTGTAAATACTACCCTTAGTTGCCCAATTTTGAGCCTGAATGAATAAAACGCTTTTCTTGGTACCCTGAAAAATTTTGATACATATACTTGATAAGGGACCTTCTAAAGTATCACAAAAAGGGTGAAAAAGGTAGTTGAAAGTTTGGGAAAAGAAAAAAAAAATTTATTTCTTTATGAAAAAAAAAAAAAAAAAACTCCCCTTTTCCAAATAAAAAGAAAAAAAAAACAAAAAAAAAATAATAAATAAATAGAGAAGGGGATGACAAAAAGAGAAGTGAGAAATAAAAGAAAAAGAAAGAAAAGAAAGGTGGAAAAATGTATTGAAAACCCAAGAAGGTATTTTAGAAGGTTTCTTGTGTTGAAATGTTTGATACTTGGTTTAGCCTTTTGAGATATCCCTTTCTTGTTATCCCCACCTAAAGATTAATCCCATGGCCACGTTACAACCAAATAAAGACCTCTTGATTCTTAGGTGTTTTCATAAATAAAGTGGAGATTTGGTTGATAGTCAAGCATATGGTAGGAATCATTCCTTGAGGAAAATGGAGCGAATTGTTATATATACTTGAACACTTGAGTGAGTGAGGCAAGAAAGAGAGCCAAGCAAGTAAACAAGCTTGGGGTGAGCTTCAAGTGAGCAAGAGTGCCCGAATCAGTGAGAATGTGAGTCTAGGAAACTTAAGCCCCTAATTGGACTTGAATTGATTGTCTCTTGCTGAATTGTTTGAATTGCCTATTGCTTGGATCATTTTACTCGGGTTCTTAGTTCACTATCCATGCTTTGACTGTTTATCTCTTCTGGCCTTAGTTTTTGCTTGAGGACAAGCAAAGTCTTAAGCTTGGGGTGATTTGATGAGTGTGATTTTACCTCATTTTTCATGTACATTTCGACATGCATTTGCATATAGTTAGGCCAAATTAGTGTTGATTTTGTATAGTTTTTCCTTTGGAACGGATGAGGTGGTTTCTGTGTGTTGTTTTGCAGGATTTAGTGGAAAAATGCCCAGAAATCAGCCTTGGTGGAGCTTGGATGAAAAAGAGCTAGAAAAGTGAAGAATATAGCCAAACAGAGCCTATCACGGCCTGGCCGTGATGACCATCACGGCCGTGATGAAGCAGAGCAAAAGGCAAAAGTCAGAGGCCATCACGGCCTGGCCGTGATGGCCATCACGGCCATGACTTAGGATTCGCGTCGCGAACAAAGGGCTCGCCTCGCGAGTGACCATTTTGTGCAAATTCGCCCAAGTCAGAGACCATCACGGCCTGGCCGTGATGGCCATCACGGCCGTGACGGGCGACGGACCTATAAATAACAGACAGCATGAGACGAGAAAAGGGGACTAACTTCTAACCTAAAATAATCTGCACTTGGAGGCAGGCTGAGGCTGGCGGCTGGAGAGGGTTTCTACCCAAAAAGGGGGGCGTTTTCTCTGCTCTTGGATGGGGAGAAGATTGGAGGAAGCTTGTCTATGAGTGTTCTCCATCCCTTTTCTCATTCTATTTTGTATTTCCTTATCATGAGTAGTTAAATTCCCCATTGTTGGGGTTAGATGTAACTTTTCTAAACTTAGTTGTATTGTGATGTGGTTGTTTTAATACAAGTTTCTATTTCGTATGAGTATGTGATTCTGTGTTTAATGCTTTCCTTGGATTAGCTACCCATAGGAATGATGTGTTGCTTTGATAGATGACTGGAAGGTTGGTATTAAGGCATGCTCATGAATCATATGCCAAGTAGGTCAAGAATCTAGACATAGGTGTTGGCTGCTTGCAATCTTATAAGTCTTAACTTAATGCAAAATCTCAGGTTATTCCACCTAAGACATTAGGGTTTAATTTGGGGTTTTAGGCTCAATGCACCTAAGACATTAGGCTTGAGTACTTTAGAAAAGGCTTGATTGGCATAATTGAATTAGGACTTGTGTTAGAAGCCATTTCATTGCAACTAAGGGAGGATTAGTGTAGTCTAACCCTGACAATTCTAGCCACATCCCTGTTTGCATACCAAGTGTTTGACAAAATTCCAAAAAGACAAAAATATTTTGTTTCTTTAGTTTGTTTTAATCCCTCACACTTTAGTAAGTCTAAATAGTTGTTAAATTTGTGAATTGGTAATTGACAACCAATCCCTGTGGATACGATAACCGGTCTCACCACCGTATTACTTGATTGCGACGAGGTGCACTTGCCTTTATTTAATTATATTTCTTAAAAATACATGCATCAATAGGCTCGGCATTTCGATCTCAACTCAGTCGATTTTAGCTCGGACATCCTCTTTAGGTTTTTAGTTGTTGCTTACCTTTATAGGATCGGCATTTCGACCTCAACTCGGTCGATTTTAGCTCGATCAGACTTTTTAGGTGTTTAGTTGTTTTCATAAATAAATTTTTAACCATAACAGTATTTTTGCTTAATAGTGCAACTGAAAATGATTCTATTTCTTTATTTTTCTAGGTGTGCCTCATTAAAACCCTCCCGGCCAAAACCTCGTGGGAAAAAGACCGGGATAGGAAAAAGAGTGCATCACCTACTTACATAACCTTAACTAAAATAAAACTTAAGGTGGGAAGTGTTCCATGTTCTTGGAATAGCCTTTCCTGACAATTCTTCTAGCCTGTAGGCACCATTTCCCAGATTCTCAACTATTCTGAATGGGCCAGACCAGTTCACTGCGAGCTTACCCTCTCTGGGGTCTTTTCTCGTGTCGTTTTGCAGTCTCAGCACTAAGTCACCTTGCACAAATTCCCTTGGCTGAAACCTCGAGTTGTACTTCCGAGTTGCTTTTTGCTTGCATAGCTCTTCTCTGATTTTCGCCTCATCTCGGACTTCTTCAACCATGTCAAGCTCCACTCGGAGCTCTTCTTCGTTTTTACTTTGATCATGATACTGCCTTCGAAAAGAGAGTTCGCCGAGCTCAACTGGAATCATTGCATCGATTCCATAGGTTAGCTTGAACGTTGTTTCACAACTTGAATACTGAGGTGAGCAATGGTAAGCCCATAGGATGCTTGGTAGTTGTTCAACCTAAGCCCCTTTTGATTGGCCTAGCCTTCTTTTGAGCTCGTTTAAAATGACTTTATTGGCTGCCTCTGCCTGTCCATTTGTTTGTGGATGCTCAACCGAAGTCACTTTATGTTTAATTCCGAGGTTGGAGTAGAACTCTTTAAGCTCTTTATCGGTGAATTGCTTTCCATTACCTGTGACAATTGCATAAGGGAGGCCGTGCCTGCATATGATGTTTTTCCATTCAAAACTCTGAACCTTTTTAGTAGTTATCGTCGCTAATGGTTCTGCTCCAATCCACTTGGTGAAGTAGTCTACTCCTACCAGCAAGAACTTGACTTGACCTTTGGCAACTGGGAAAGGACCGACTATATCCATCCCCCACATAGTAAAGGGCCACGGCGAGAACATGGAATGGAGCTCTTTTCCTGGAGCTCGTGCTATATTGGCAAACTTCTGACGGGGCTCACACCTATTAGTCCAAGTAGCACAATCCAGTCTCATGGTTGGCCAGTAAAACCCTGTTCGCAGGACCCGAGCTACCAGAGATCGGCCGCCTAAATGCATTCCACAGATTCCTCGGTGCATCTCATCCATTACGTACTCGGACTGCTCCTTTGCTGGGCACTTTAGTAATGGCATGGAAGCTCGCCGTCTCGGATGGTGTTGGCAAGATTTTGGACGAATTCTCCTCGCCCCTTTAAGGTCACTGGGCAATTTGTCCGAGGCTAAATATTCCCAAATCGGTGTCATCCAACCACGATCATAGTGCTCGGTCATTATTACTTCGGCACTTTTTATGCTCGGTTCGAGAAGGTTTTTCTGAATGAAAGTTCTTAGCTGGCCAGCCTTCTTGGTGCTAGCCAACTTGGACAACAGATCTGCCCTGGAATTTTCTTCCCGTGGTATATGCTCAATAGTAAAATTATCAAATTCAGAAACTATGCTATTAACCTTGCAGAGATACCTGGTTAGTTGGGGATCCTTTGTTTGATAATCACCCGAGACTTGTCCTGTTACAAGCTGTGAGTCACTTCGGCATTTTAATTCTTGGACTCCAACTTCTTTAGCTAGCATCAGTCCTGCAATAAGGGCTTTATATTCTGCTTGGTTGTTTGAAGCAGTAAACCCAAACTTTAAAGATTGTTCCAGGATTAGATCATCAGGCCATTCGAGAATTATTCCGCTTTCCTTCAAGTTAGATGATCCATCGACATATAGAAGCCAGATGAAGGATTCCGACCTCGGCTTAGAAGAGATCTCGACAATGAAGTCGGAGAGGCATTGTGCTTTCATCGGCCCCCTCGTCTCATATTGCAAACCGAATTCCGATAATTCTACTGACCAAGCTATCATTCGTCCGGGTAGATCGGGTTTCCTGAGCACCTGCTTTATTAGATGATCAGTTTTGACTACAACTTGGTGCGACTGGAAATAAGGTCGTAACCTCCGAGCTGCCATAATTAAAGCGAGGGCTAATTTTTCAATTACTTGATATCGTGTTTCTGCGTCTTTCAGGATTCTACACACATAATACACCGGCATCTGTTGTTCTTCCTCATCCTGGATGATTACTGCACTGATTGCATAATCGTTGACAGATAGATACAAGTACAGATCTTTACCGAGCTGAGGCCGAGTGAGGATCGGGGGAGAGGCTAGAAAAAGTTTCAGATCTTCAAAGGCTTTCTCACACTCCTCAATCCAGACGAACTCTTTTGGTTTTTTCAAAAGCTGGAAGAAGGGTCTTGTCTTTTCTGCGGACTTCGGGAGAAAGCGGGATAGAGAAGCTAATCGGCCAGCTAACCGCTGAATTTCTTTCACATTCCGAGGACTCCGCATTTCCATAACATCTTTGCACTTATCTGGATTAGCTTCAATCCCTCTGTGTGTTAGCATATATCCTAAGAACTTTCCTCCTTGTACACCAAAAGAGCATTTTTCTGGATTTATCCTCATGCTGTATTTTCTGAGCTGATTGAAAATTTCTTCAAGGTCGGCTGAGTGTTGCCTTAGGTCATCAGATTTTACCACCATATCATCAACATATACTTCTAGGTTCTTTCCGATTTGGTTGAGAAAAACTTTGTCTATAAGCCTTTGATACGTTGCACCAGCATTTTTTAAACCGAAAGGCATTACCCGATAGCAGTAGTTTGCCCCATCAGTCATAAATGTCATTTTTTCTTCATCGGGTGGATACATCCTGATCTGGTTATAACCTGAGTATGCGTCCAAAAAGGACAAAACTTTGTACCCTGAGGCCCCGTCTACCAGTCTGTCAATGTTGGGAAGAGGATAAGAATCATTTGGGCACGCCTTGTTGAGATCGGTGTAGTCGGTACACATTCTCCATTTACCGTTGGCCTTTCTAACTAACACCACGTTGGCTAGCCAAGTAGTGTATTTCACCTCTCTGATGAAATTTGCTTTGACCAGTTTGGTAGTCTCCTCAGCTACTGGTTGGCACCTTTCTTCGCCAAGTTTTCTTTTTCTGAGCTACAGGCTTGACTTCAGGACATATAGATAGCTTATGGCACATGAAATTGGGGTCTATACTAGGCATATCCGATGTCTTCCAAGCAAACAAATCGGCATTCTTTCTTAAGACCGCTTGAATCCTTTGTTTGAACGAGGGGTCGAGCTGACTGCCGATTTTGGTGCACTATTCAGCTTGGGCTCCCAACTGGAACCTTTCTAAAGACTCTGTTGGATCGGCTCTGGACTCGTACATCTCCGTCCTTGGGTCAAGTTCAAACATGCTGACCGAGCTGGCTGACGTTACCGAACTGACCGAGCTTACACTTCTGCTTTATCAACCTCGGCAGTCTTTGCGATATCTTGGTTTCGGGTAACCTTTAGGCTATCGACATAGCATTGCCTGGCTATTCTTTGGTCATCTCGGACAGCAACTATATCTCCATACTCGACTGGGAATTTCATTGTCAGGTGTGGGGTAGAGACAATCGCTCCGAGTTCATTCAACGTCGGTCTTCCAATAAGGATGTTGAACGACATGCTGGCATCCACAATAACGTACCTGACTGATACGGATTTGGAGTGTCTTCCTTCTCCAAACGTTGTTAAGAGGTCTATGTAACTTCGGGTTTTTACTTGCTCCCCAACGAACCCTACTAGCTGGTCTTCCTGCTCTTTTATCAGCTTTTCTGGAATTCAAGGTTTCTTGAAGGTCGCCAGGTATAAAATATCAGCCGAGCTCCCCTGATCAATAAGTGTTCGTTTGACCGAGAAGTTGGCTAATTCGACTGTTATCACCATTGGGTCATCTTGATTTGGATCCAGCCCTTGGAAATCATCATCCGAGAAAGTTATTGGAGGTCTTGTCCTCGTAGGTTTTCCAGACACCGTGTTTACAGGTCGGATGGCTTTTACATGATGCCGCTAAGCTGAACTCGTTGTTCCTCCACCTGCAAATCCTCCTGAGATTGTATTGATGACCCCTCTGACTCCTCCTTCTGATTCTTCATTAAGAGTCCTCTGATTATTCAACCGATCTCCGTTCTGATTATTTCCTTGCAGGTTTGCATCTCGGTTGCGATTGTCATAACCGCGTCTCTGTCGTCGTCGACCGGCTCATCCGCCTCCATTATCATCTCGACGAACGAACCGGTCAAGACGACCTGCCCGTACCAAGTCTTCAATTTTTTCCTGGGTTGCTCTGCAATCTTCAGTGGAGTGACCATAGTTTTGATACCATTTGCATTCTTTACTTCTGTCTGTATTGGCCGGCGTTTTGGATGGTCGAGGTAAGGTGAGTAACTCGGCGTTGCACACCTCCTGGAGAATGGTTGCCCGAGACCGGTTCAGCGGCGTATAAGACTGGTACCTAGGTTGCCTCTCCGCGAATCCTTTTTCATTGGTCTTTTGGGCCCTTTGTGGATTAGCCTCCCTATCTCTTTATTTGCTCGGAACCGAGTTCTTGTCTTCAAAACCTCTTTCCCTCCTTTTGAATTCTACCATCTCTTCCGAGTTCATAAAACCTGTAGCTTTTTCTTGCAACTCTTCAAAATCTCTCGGTGGTTTTCGAGATAAATACTCAAAGAATGGCCCCGGCTTCAGACCGCCCATGACGGTGTGAAGACGGAGTTCTGAGCTCATATTGGGAATTAAAATTTGTTTGGCACTAAAATGAGCCATATAATCTCTGAGTGATTCATTCCTTTCTTGTTTAAAACTCACCAGCGAGACCGAGTGCCTTTTATGCTTTCGGCTCACTGCGAACTGTGTAGTGAACTTAGTTATAAGCACATCAAAGGAATTAATTGACCGAGGTGGTAGATTCGTAAGCCAGGTTAAGGCAAGGCCTTACAAAGTGGTCGGAAAAACTTTGCACATGACGGCTTCCGAATCGGTCACCAGGTAAACAGAAGAAACAAAGGATTCTATGTGCTCGGTTGGGTCAGTGGTTGGTGTGTGCCTCGTGCGAGTGCACGTGCGATCCGGAAAGTGTACCGGATTGTCGCCAAGTAATAAAAAGATATCAATCCCACAAAGACCGTGATCTCGAATCACAACTAATTATCAAATTGACTAAACTGGATTTTAGAAAAGGTTTTGATATTTGAAATAATAGATGACTTTAAAATCAGAATCAAGTAAAACAGAAAGTAAACAATTTATGGTGTTTCAGATCTAAATGGATTCCTAGGAATTTGGGTTAGCAACAAGATCATTTATGTTACTAAATTGATTATCCCTTGTTAATTTATCGAAATTGCCTTGAAGGCAAATTTACCCTCAAATAGTTTAAGCTCCCTCTCGGGTTACAAAAACCGTGTCCAATTAAACCAACCCCTACTCTCGTGGTAGTCGAGTTCAGATTGGACCCTTTACGTTTTGTGACAATTCGTTAATCCTCAAAGGACGGCTTCTAACTCTCGTAATTTCAGTCCTAAGTCTGATTCTATAGATCCGACACCTAAGTTCACCGCTAGGTTCCTCCTTAGAATGTCTATGACACGCAAACAAGAGGCCACCGAATTTACGAGTAATTCAAACACTAGAAATCAAATCTAAATAAAAATCTAAATCAACAAAGGTACAACATCAAATTAACAACATAAATCAACCTTGGGCATAGCCCCAATCCCTAGAAATTAAACTACTACTCAAGCCTTGCCATGGAGATGACAAGCTTGGTTACAAATAACATGAAAATAAAACTAAGAGAAGAAGGAGAAGAAGAGGAGAGATCCTAAATAATAGCCTAAGAGTAGCAGCCCAAAAGTCTTCTTTTTAGTCTCTTCCTAATGCCTTATTTATAGATTTGGGAAGTTTGAATCTCAATCAAACTCAAATTAGATCAAAATTAGTTGCTTCTGATCCAAGTAATGTGCGTCACGGTCGTGATGGCCATCACGGCCATGCCGTGATAGATTCTGTCTTGGGCGTTTCTTCAGTAATTGGTCTGTCACGGCCGTGACAAATTCTGACTTGTGGGGGTCTGGTTCAGCTGACAGGTCACGGCCGTGATGGGTATCATGGCTAGGCCGTGACCAGTTCTGACTTTTGCCTTTTTTTCTTTTTTAGCTCTGCTTGATCATGGCCGTGATGGTCATCACGGCTAGGCCGTGATGGGCTCTGTTTGGCTCATTTTCTTCACTTTTCAAGCTCCATCTTCATCCATGCCCCATCATGGTTGATCCTGAGCATTTTATCCTTAATTTCTGCAAAATAACACCATAAAATCGCCTTACCCGTTCCAAGGTAAAAATTAACAAGAAATCAAATTAAATATGCCTAAACTATATGAAAATGCATGCAAAATGACAAACAAAGATGAGGTGTAATCACACTCATCAAATCACCCCAAGCTTAAGATTTTGCTTGTCCTCAAGCAATCACCAAGGCCAGAAGATATAAACAATCAGAGCATGGATAGTAAACCAAGAACCCGAGTAACTAATCCAAGTAACGGGCATATTCAATAAATCCCCAAGAGATAATCGATTTCAAGTCCAATTAGAAGCTTAGGTTCTTTAAATTCATATTCTCACTAATTCGGTCACTCTTCTCACCTCACTCAAGTGTTTAAGGGTATATGACAATTCACTCAATTTCCTCAAGGAAGGTATTCTACCATAAGCTTGACTATTAACCAAATCTCCACTTTATTAATGAAAACACATAAGAATCAAGAGGTCTTTTATTCTGGTTGTAACGAGGTCATGGGATTAATCGTTAGGTGGGGAAATCAAGAAAAAGGAAATTTCAAGAGGGCTAAACAAAATATCAAACATTGCAAAGCATGACAACCTTTTCAAATACCTTTTGGGCTTTAATTCACTTTTCCGCCTTTCTTTCCTTTTCATTTTATTTTATTTCTCACTTCCTTTTTGTCATCCCCTTCTCCATTTTTTTTTTCATTTTATTTATTTTATTTTATTTATTTGGAGAAGGGGAGCTTTTCAATTCAAGAGAAATATTATTATTTTTTAACTTTCTCATCCCATGCTTTTTCAAACTACCTTTTTTACCCTTTTCGTAATACTTTAAGAGGTGTCATACCAAGTATTTTTCATCAAAATATTTCAAGGTACCAAGAAAAGTATTTTAATCTTTTAGGCTCAAAATTGGGCAACTAAGGGGTAACATTTAATCAATCAAAGCTTAGAAGGTCAGAAAAATACCTAGTGCCTCAATCATTTTCAAAAAATGTTTTCAAAAATTTCTAAGTTTCAAAACGGTTTCAAGTCAAGTTCTAGAGAATACAATCCAAGAGGAATAAAACACTCTATCACAAAGAATGGGGTAGATTTAGTGAGTACCCCTTTCTGGCTCAAAATCTTACATTTAGTAGTTCAAAAATCAGTGAGAAACACAAATTTAAGGAACCACATGCTAATTATCAACTATCAAAAGATCATCTCAAGAATTTTTATTTTTAGCCTTGTCACAAGAATAAAAAAATTGGGTTCAAAAATTCACTATCTCAAATTATTTGGCACCAAGTTCTCACAATCGGATGCATACTCTAAGCAAGGGGGCAATCTAATCATGTGATCACGCAAAACTATGCCTATATGAATGCAACATGAAAAATGCAAAAATAATTGTAAAAATATACCCCTACCACAAGCTTAAAAACTTACATTGTCCCCAATGTAAATAATCAAGTCGAAGAGAGGAGAAAAATGGAACAACTCACCGAGGTGGTAGCGGGTGTTGGCTCACATTCCAGTCAAAGAGATGTTGGAAATTGTATCACGGCCGTGAGGCTCATCACGGGCAGGCCGTGATCAATTCTGGTCTTCAGGAGCTGGCCTGTCACGGCGGTGACCTGCATCACGGCTAGGCCGTGATGCTCTCTGATCTTAGGGTCCCTGCTCATCACGCCCGTGATGGATATCACGGCTGGGACGTGATCCTTTCTGGTCTTCTTGGTTAGCTCATCACGACCGTGATCGTTGTCACGGCCTGGGCGTGATGACTTCTGACTTTGTTAGTCCCTGCCCTTCTTGCTCTTCCTTCCTTCTTAACCTGAAAACACTTGACAAATTTATTAATTTGTGCTTTTTGCCTCTTGATCTTCTCAAATTATTCAAGAGCTAAATTCAAAAAGAAATGGAAAAAGGGAAAGAAAAACTTGGGTTGCCTCCCAAGAAACGCTTGTTTACGGTCGTAAGCTTGACCATACTTCCTTCAACCAACCGGGGTCGACTGGGCGTAGAAGTGCAGGAACACTTCTCTTCCATGGAACTTCTTCAAAGAGCCGATTCTGCTCATACGGTCAATTTCGCTTCCGTTTTTCTCTTTTCACTCTGAGCTTCATGGCCTTACTCCCTCCCGGCGAAAGTTTTGTTTCCACATGATGAGCAACTCCAACTTCATCACTACTGGGTGCATCATTTTCCATGCAAATCTTCAGAGTTGCTTCCATGTTGAGCTCTTCCTTTATCACTGGAGACGTTATATCGATCCTGCACACATGGCTCTCAAAAGGAGGGTTGTTATATGAGTTAGTCAAATGAAAATCTACCTTACCTTCCTCTACATTCAGAGAGAGTTTGTCATTCCTTACGTCTATTATTGCTCCAGCAGTGGCCAAGAATGGCCTTCCTAAAATGATGGGGAATTCAGAATTCCTTTTAATATCCAATACCAGGAAATCGGTAGGGATGAAAAATTTCCCTACCTTTACAGGAACATTCTCTAGTATGCCTAGAGGAGTCCTAGTTGAGCCATCCGCAAATTGTAAGGAGAATTTGAATGGACTCAACTCTTTGGTTCCCAACCTTTCCAAGATAGTGAGCGACATCAAGCTCGCACTAGCCCCTAAGTCACATAAGGCTTAGTCTATTTGCACTTCTTCAATCGAGCAAGCGATAGAGAAACTCCCTGGGTCTTTCAGTTTAGGAGGAATTTTAGTTTCTATACCTACTAGCTTTTTCTTGACCAACCTTTGTGGGAAAGGTATTGGGGGTTGGTACGGTGGTGGAGGCACGTATTTTGGCTCTGTCTTTTCCTCTTCGCTCATGTCCTCCTCTGGTTCCACATATTTTTCAACCACCCCAAGCTTATCATCCCTCAAGTGTATGGCATTGCAATGTTCAATGGGATTTGCTTCGGGTTTCCTCGGGAACGTACCCTTAGGTCTAGAGTATGTGCTGGCTTGTTGGGCAATCTGAGTTTCTAGCATCTTGTTATGGATGGCTAAATTATCTACTTTAGATGCTAGCTCTTTTATGCCTCGTTCACTGCCCTACCTTGTTGTCTAAACTCTTCATTTTGTTTTGTTTGAGTTTCAACAAAACTTTCCAATAAAGACTCGAGTTTAGATTTCTGTACCTGAGGATACCCCGGTGCGGGTTTCCTATTCCCTTGGCCTTCTTGGAACTAGTGGTTTAGCGTGTTGTTGTAGTTTCCGTAGGAGAGGTAAGGATTGTTCTTCCTCTGGTTGTAGGGATTTGGGGGAGCATAATTGGGCAACTTCGGGTTCATGTTGTAGAAGTTGTGACAAGAGTTCACTTATTCCCCCGAAGCACCGGATCCATGAGCAATACCACGCGGGCACTCCATTATGTCATGTCCCTGCATTCCACAAATCTCACAAACAATGTTAGTAGCACCTATTGAACTCACGTTAGCTCTTTCAAGCTGATCAAAGCGTCTATTCAGTGAGTCTATTTTAGATATGATAAGATCAGTGTTATTCATTTCAAACTTACCCCCCGAAATCTTTTTCAGGTTATTACCTCTTTTTGAACCCCATTGGTGGTAGTTGGTGGCCACATTTTCAATGATGTTGAATGCCTCAGTCAGAGGCCTATTCATAAATGCTCCACCAGCTGCGGAATCAAGTGACACCTTCGAAGAGTAATCCAATCCGTTGTAGAAGGTGTGCACTAATAACCACCTCTCGAGTCCATGGTGTGGGCAAGACTCCAGCAGTCCCTTGTAGCGATCCCAAGCTTATGATAAGCATTCTCCGTCTTTTTGGAAGAAGCCGGTGATCTGGGTTCGTATGTAGGCCGTCTTGGATGGAGGGAAGAATTTCTCCAAGAACGCCTGCTCCAGTTGGTCCCAAGTCAACAAGGAATAACGGGTATTTGCTTTAGACAAGCTTTCGCTTTTCCAGTCAGAGAGGAGGGGAACAAACTCAAGCGAATAGCATCAACCGGGGCGCCTTGAATTCTAGCTGCATCGGTGAACTCCAAGAATATCTCTACGTGATCAGTCGGGTCCTACGAGGGCAATCCTCCAAATTGATGTTGCCTAATCATGTTAATGAGCATAGGCGGTATGGTGTAGTTCTCCGCCTCGATCTCTGGCCTAGCAATCCCAGTACACAAACCCATCGCATTTAGGGCTGCGTAGTACTTCAGTGGTTTCGTATCCGGTTGATTCGCCATGAGCGGAATGGGAATCAACCTCTCTCTCTCTCTTTGTAGTCTCCTACGTCTGTGAAAGGTCCTCTCGATTTCGGGGTCAACCACAGTAAGGTCTCCAAGACTTAGGGATCTTTGCATAAAAACACAGAGAGATAGATACTCTAGAAGGAAAAGAAATTTTTTTTTTAGTATAAAAATTAAATAGAAAGAAAAGGTCCAGAAAAATAAATTTAAAAATTAAATTGAGATTCGAGTTAGCACAGTCCCCGACAACGGCGCCAAAAACTTGGTGTGTGCCTCGTGCGAGTGCACGTGCGATCCGGCAAGTGTACCGGATTGTCACCAAGTAATAAAAAGATATCGATCCCACAGAGACCGTGATCTCGAATCACAACTAATTGTCAAATTGACTAAACTGGATTTTAGAAAAAGTTTTGATATTTGAAATAAGAGATGACTTTAAAATCTTAATCAAGTAAAAAAGAAAGTAAACAATTTATGGTTTTTCATATCTAAATGGATTCCTAGGAATTTGGGTTACCAACAAGATCGTTTATGTTACTAAATTGATTATCCCTTATTAATTTATCGAAATTGCCTTGAAGGCAAATTTACCCTCAAATAGTTTAAGCTCCCTCTCGGGTTACAAAAATCGTGTCCAATTAAACCAACCCCTACTCTCTTGGTAGTCGAGTTCAGATTGGACCCTTTACGTTTTGTGACAATTCATTAATCCTCGAAGGACGGATTCTAACTCTCATGATTTCAGTCCTAAGTCTGATTCTATAGATCCGACACCTAAGTTCACCGCTAGGTTCCTCCTTAGAATGTCTATGACACACAAACAATTGGCCACCGAATTTACGAGTAATTCAAACACTAGAAATCAGATCTAAAGAAAAATCGAAATCAACAAAGGTACAACATCAAATTAACAACATAAGTCAACCTTGGGCATAGCCCCAATCCCTAGAAATTAAACTACTACTCAAGCCTTGCCATGGAGATGACAAGCTTGGTTACAAATAACATGAAAATAAAACTAAGAGAAGAAGGAGAAGAAGAGGAGAGATCCTAAATAATAGCCTAAGAGTAGCAGCCCAAAAGTCTTCTTTTTAGTCTCTGCCTGATGCCTTATTTATAGATTTGAGAAGTTTGAATCCCAATCAAACTCAAATTAGATCCAAATCAGTTGCTTCTGATCCAAGTAATGTGCGTCATGGCCGTGATGGCCGTCATAGCCATGCCGTGATAGATTTTGCCTTGGGCGTTTCTTCAGTATTTGGTCTGTCACGGACGTGATGGTCATCACGGCTAGGCCGTGACCAATTCTGACTTGTGGGGGTCTGGTTCAGCTAACAGGTCACGACCGTGATGGGCATCACGGCTAGGTCGTGACCAGTTCTGACTTTTGCCTTATTTCTTTTTTAGCTCTACTTGATCATGGCCGTGATGGGCTCTGTTTGGCTCATTTTCTTCACTTTTCAAGCTCCATCTTCATCCAAGCCCCATCATGGTTGATCCTGAGCATTTTATCCTTAATTTCTGCAAAACAACACCACAAAACCACCTTACCCGTTCCAAGGTAAAAATTAACAAAAAATAAAATTAAATATGCCTAAACTATATGAAAATGCATGTAAAATGACAAACAAAGATGAGGTGTAATCACACTCATCAGTGGTGCCATTGAATTTATCGATGTTAAGGGGCTTAAAATGTCTAGGCATGATTACCTCATCGATGTCGTCTGTGAACGGCAACCTCAGTCGTCGGTCTGTTACCCTTTCTTTTTGGATAGTCCTTTCTGTATGAGACTTTGCTTCTGAAGCCTCTGGGCGAGGTTTGGTCTTGGACGGTCGGTTAGTATCATGAGGAGAAGGTATGTAGGATGAACCCTTTTGGCTAGCCTCGGGTGAGGATTGCTCTTCCTCGGGAGGTGCCACTGATCTTTCTCTTTTTCTAGTTCTTAGAAGCCTTTGGTTCTGAGCACGTATCTCCTCATTCTCCTGCTGCAGCTGCCTTAACCGTGCCATAACCTCTCCCCACCAAGGGTTATCTTCATCGATGGGAGGGGGAGGGTGATTGTCATGGTTCTGGTTCGTGTTCGAAGCCTCATGATCTTTATGATTCATGCTATTCGCCACTCCCCTCGGGCCATTCCGTGTAGTCACCATCAAGCTTTCTTATGGAACCGGGGAAAGTTTTTCCTCGGCCCCACGGTGGGTGCCAAATGTTCCTGCCGAGATCCGACTTGCCGGAATCTTGCCGTAGAACGTCAAACCAAGAGTGAACAATGGGAGTTGTTTTAGATTATGGCTTGACAGAATATTGTATTCCGGTCCTACGTATCCCAATGAGAATCAAAGCCAGACGTAGTTCTAGGTTCAACCCTTGGCCATACGGTGATCTCAATCCCTTAATCTTGTATCTGATGAATACCAGCGAACAAGGACTCTTCAATAGTCTCTTGGTCAAGATAGTTTTTCTAATACGCTTAAGGGAGAGTCACCCGGGTCAGTGAAAAAGTGAGTCTCTCTCTTGGGTTATCCTCCTTTTATAATAGGATCCCTATATCTTTAAGAGATCTGGATATATTTACTTTTATCTCTTAAATCTTCTTTGAGATGTGATTTCCTTAATTTAAGGGATATTATCTCTTTTAACCGGATAATGTTATTTGAGATAATATCAGGATTGATAAAGATAATATCGGTATCTTAAATTGATCTCTTAGATAATATCAGGATTGATAAAGATAATATATATCTTAAATTGATCTCTTAACCGGATAAGGTTATTTGAGATAATATCAGGATTATTAAAGATAATATCAATATCTTATCCCTAATATCAGGATTGGATCGGATATCCAAGCTCGGTGGCTGAATTTTGCTCCTCGGCCAGTACAAAGCTTATCTTCCCTATTTCTTTGGGAGATCAAGTCTCCAAGCTCGGTTGGCCGGATCTACTACCTCGGCATTAAATTTTATCTTGTACACGATGTAGTCATATGCACACATAATAGCACTAAAATTCAGCCATTTACTTGTAGGAGTGAGTTAAATCAAGAAAACCGGACCAATACATATGTCAAGCTATGATTTCTGATGTTAATATATTTGGTAAACTTCTATACATTTCTAGGTTGCCAAAGCCAACCGTTTTGCTAGCTTGGGCTCTATGTGCGAAGTCAAGATGCTCTTTAAGTAAGTGAAAGAATGGTGGACACCATCACATTGAAGTCTATTGGCTTTGTTAAGTAAGGATCGATGCAAATGCTTCATCGCATGACACTGCATGGGCTGTAATAGAACAATGGGGATGTGGAGCCAGTTTCCACTTCTGATTTTCTGATCACTTTTCACAAAAATGGAAAGAATCATAAAACTTGAGCTAAGATTCAGTATGATATTTACTTATTGTGATAAAGAATTACATGACAATCCATTAGGATCAAAGTCATATGGTGGGCAAGTTAAAAATATGTTTTTGAGATCTTGTGCTTTTTCCCCCTTTGGAGAGTCTCCATTCTACAATCTTCAACACCTAGCATGCAATTGAGACATCTAATGCTTGTTGTCCATCAATTACAGCAGCAGCAACAACTCCCATTTTCTCAAGCATTATGGATGCCACCTAAGGGTGTCAAATGGATGGATCGGATAAATTTTTATTCGGATCTTAATAGATGGATTAAAAACAATCCATTAATCCATTATAATTCATTATAAATTCATTAAAAAAATCCAATTCATCCATGATCCATTAAATAAAATCCATCCGATCCATCCATTAACAACTTTTCATATATGGATATCCAATCCATCCACTAAAATTTATTTTAAGAAATTAGATAATTTTATATCCCTTTTATCCATCCATAAAATATTTTTAAAAATAAAATAACTTGTAAAAAAAATTAAAATATTATCTCTTATCTCACACTCGCTCTCCTCTTTCTTCCTCTCTCTACCCTTTCTCTCTCTCCTTGTTTTTCCTACTCTCTCTCTATCTTTACTCTCTCTCCACTCTATCTCACGACCATTTTGTATCACAGTCATTTTTCTATTACAAATGGAGGTTTTTTTTATTTGGTGAAAAATATTATGAAAAAAATAATTTAGTTTTGAAATGGATAAAAGTTGATCCACTACATTTTTGATTGTTGGTCCAATGGATTTTAAAAAATATTGGATGGATCATAAACCATCCACTAAAAAAATAATCCAATCCATTTATATTATTTTTTTTTTTATAAATGGATGGATTTTCTCAAGGATGAACTGGATGAATGGTGGACAAATGGATCATTTTGCCACCCCTAATGCCACCCTTTGAAGTGTTGGAGTATCTTCTGCAAGCAATATATGTAAGCCTTCAAGAGACTTCTTTCCATTTACCTCTTTACTTGAAATTCTGACCCTTTTTGTTCTCAAGCATTACTGCATATGTGGATCTTCCATCTCATGCTTCTTAAGGATAAACCATGGGAGAAAGAGAAATACAGAACCACATGACACAACATTTTGGGTGCGTTTGGGTAAACAACTTAATTAAGAGCTTATCACATAAGACCTTATCGCATAAGAGCTTATGCCATAGCGCTTAAAGAAAGAAAAAGAAATAAAGAGGTATGAGAGGATTCGAATAGTGAAAAACATGGAGAGTGTGTTTAGTGCATAAGCTCTTATGATAATTCCATAAGCTTCTCCCAGTGACTTATGAAAATAAGTCAAAAACTCCTTATGGGATGTCATAAGTTATTTTTATAAGCTCTGTCAAACACACTGCATAAGAGCTTATGTCATCAGATAAGTCAAAAGGAGCTTAAATAAACTCTTCCAAACGCCACCTTTATATCAACAAAAAAAAAAGAAAGAAAGAAACACAAATACACACGCAAGTACAAAAATACCAGCAAAAAAAAACTCAGGAAAAGCAATGCACAATGGCAGCCCAATCTATATGCAGATCAGAAATGACAACCCTTCTTAAAAAGACCAATATGGGTCAAGCACCAAAAAGGAGCTAAAAACGTTATTCTGTCCCACCAAAAGAAATAAATAAGAACAAAAACAGCAAAATGACATTTCCTAACCTATGTTTAGTAGCATCTATACTAAAAATAGTTATGATTGGAATAAATCCAAACAGCCAATACATGTGTTAATTGACCATATCTTCCTTCTTTAAGGGGGAACATGACTAAGCATAGCATAGCATTGAACACAGCTACTTGAAATCCCGTAGGTTCTATCAACATTTTATTCAATTCCCTTGCAATCCAAAAGAATCATAATCCAATAACCAATCAAATTATAATAAGATTAAAATAACCTACATTTGTCTTTAAATATTTTTTCCATAGGATATTGAAGATCGCATATGGAAGAAATGCAGCAAAAAGCTTAAACAAAACATAAATGAAATACACAGAAACATTGAAGATGTCAAACATAAATAAATAAAATGTCAAAACGACAAATGCATGTAAAATTTTAAAACATGAATATTAAATGTTTCTATAGTAGAAGAAGCATCTTTTATAGATCATTGTTAACACAGAATCAGAACAATTCACCATGATTCTCCTCCGCCCACAGATCAACTTCAATAGGGGAGCACTCCATGTTGTGTTTCAACAACAATTATACAAAGATACACGTTATACATAATCGAAAGCTACTTTATATAACAAATCCATAAAAGAAAAAGAAAGCAAAATGGTGGAGAAATAGAATGTTGAGGGAATACAACCACGGTATGATCTAAGTTACAGCAAAATTTACATTACAAATGGCAATCCAAGCATTAACTAACGTTATGGCTTAAAATATTAAACAATGATATTTCCACCAAAAATGTATCCCATAATTCAAGACTCAAGTTGGTTCTCTCTTAAAGTTGCCTTAAAACCAACCTCTGTCATTTTTTTTCTTCTGTCTCTCTATCTTTCTAGATTAGGATTTCGATTCTCGGGAAACAAACAAAACAGATTCCTCCACAATAAGACCTCCACCTAAATAAATAAATAAATAATTTTAATAAAAAATTATTAATAATAAAATAACAATAATGGAAGCAAAATAAAACCAATTCCACCACTACTTTTGACCAAAATATCTTCCTCTTTCTCCTTTGCCGACTTCTTCTCTTTCCCCATCTCATCGTTCCCAAAATTCAAAAAAAAAAAAAAAAAAAAAAAAACCTAGAACGGGGAGGGGTTTCATACCTTACAAATCTCTTCCTTCTCCCTCCTTCTTTTTCTTTGTTCCCTCTCAACAAGTTCTAATCTCTCCCTCGATTTTGAATACCCAGTTGCCTGTTCTCTTTCTTCGATCTAAGGTCAGGTTCTATTTCTTCTCCTTTTCTTTTTCCCCAATTTTTATTATTATGTAAATTTTCTTAAATCCCATGTTTTTTTCATCATAAATTGTTGATCTTTGATGTGCATATACATGATTTCGATGCTAATTTCCGTGGGTATTTAACAGATCTGATTGGATTATATGGTAAATTTGGGTTTCGAGGAATGCCGCTTTTTCCGAAAAGCGATTCGATCCATATTCGCGAGGTGTGGAACGATAATCTGGAAGAAGAATTCGCGTTGATTCGTGAAATCGTTGATGATTTCCCTTACATCGCGATGGACACAGAGTTTCCAGGAATCGTACTTCGACCCGTTGGGAATTTCAAAAATAGCTACGATTATCATTACCAAACCCTAAAGGACAACGTTGACATGCTCAAGTTGATTCAATTGGGTCTCACCTTCTCAGATGAGCAAGGGAACCTTCCCACGTGTGGCACCAATAGCCAGTGCATCTGGCAATTCAATTTTCATGAATTCAATGTGAACGAGGATGTTTTCGCCAACGATTCGATCGAGCTTTTGAAACAGAGTGGCATTGATTTCAAGAAGAACAATGAGATGGGTATTGATGCAAAACGTTTTGGTGAGCTTTTGATGTCATCTGGGATTGTGTTGAATGATAGTGTTCATTGGGTTACTTTCCATAGTGGTTATGATTTTGGCTACTTGTTAAAGCTATTGACTTGTCAGAATTTGCCTGATACCCAAGTTGGGTTTTTTAACCTCATCAACATGTATTTTCCAACTGTGTATGACATCAAGCATCTCATGAAGTTTTGCAATAGCCTTCATGGAGGGTTGAACAAGCTTGCAGAGTTGTTGGAGGTGGAGAGGGTTGGGATTTGTCATCAAGCTGGTTCTGATAGTTTGCTCACATCTTGTACATTCAGGAAGTTGAAAGAGAATTTCTTTAGTGGATCTTTGGAGAAATATGCTGGTGTCTTATACGGCTTAGGTGTTGAGAATGGACTGAGTGCTTCTCATTGAGAGGAGGAAAAAAATGTAAAAAAATTTAAAAAAAAAAATGAAATTAGAAGAAAGAAAATTTGTTAAGAAGTCGGTAGAACTCTATCTATTTAAGCTGCTGTATGAATACCAACATCTTCTATGTAAACCTTTGGCATTAAGTGTCTTAATCTTATGAATACTTTTTATTGTTACTTCT
Source organism: Sophora flavescens (assembly GCA_030762895.1). Lineage (NCBI taxonomy): Eukaryota > Viridiplantae > Streptophyta > Magnoliopsida > Fabales > Fabaceae > Sophora > Sophora flavescens. Next base: position 5,750,065 of record CM061070.1, read on the forward strand.
CATGTGTGTGTGTGTGTCTTTGTGCCTTACTAAGCTTTTGTATTATCTTTTTACATCTTTTAGTCAATGAATCCAGTTTCAACTTGGGCATGGCAGGAGTTGGCAAATATATGATACACAGATTCTTAAACTATTCCAAGCATTGTATTGTGGTTAGAATTTTTCCTTTACATATGCTGTCTTTTATTTGGAAAAGGAGTGGTGCTTTAATAGCTTAATATTTGGTGTCAGCACTTCCATCACATTGCAAATATTATCACTTTCTTTAGTTTTCAAAGGAACTTGACCACCCCTTTTTATTTACTTTTATTTAAAGAAATAAAAAAACCAAGCTGCTATTCATATGTTTTCTAGTCTGTCATTTGTCTGTATCAAAATTAGAATGGCAACTGGTAATTATTTTGGAAGAAGTTTTGCATTGGATGGAACTTGGAAGAGGAGGTAAAAGCATTAGCCTGCATTATGTTTCCTGCTTGGAGTTCCCCCCTTGATCAGTTAAGGCTTTCATTGGGTTTAATACTTGAGATTTCCCCTCTAGAAAAGCTATGGCTACATAGTATTACTGCTTTGATTAGCAATTAGTTAGCTTTGTATACATTTACTGGAGCCAAGGTTTACAAAACCGGACCGGACCGGCCGGTCCGACCAGTTTAATCGGGACTCGAGACCTAGGTCGGTTCGGTTGGTCCCCAGAACCGGCCCTGCTTGGAACCGGTCTTAGAACTATCGAACCGGTTCAAAACCGGTTGTGGACCGGTTTGGACCGGTTTCCTAAAAAAAATTTAGCATAAAAGGATTTGGGTCATCCTAGCCAAAACCAAATTCTTTTGTTTTCTAACATATGTGGGTTGGGCTGGTTGTAGATTTTGGGTTGGCTTTCCCTATAAAGATGATTTTAACATATATCTTTACATTTATTTAGTTTAATTTCTAAATAAAAAATATGTGCTTAATAATTTTAGTTGTTATGTTGTTTTGTTGTTTAATATTATTGTTACAATATTATTAAAAATTAAAATAATATTATTTTATTATAATCGGTTCAACCACGGTCCAACCTCGGTTGAACCTTGAATCACTGTCTTCATCAGTTCAATGGCCGGTCCGGTTTTATAAACCTTGACTGGAGCAATAGGGAGAAAGTCTTAGTGAGAAAAATGTAGCCATAGCTCTGCTGGTGTTTTCGGCATGGTACGGAGGACATTATACCCCTCTTCTTCACATATGAAACTTGTTCTTCTGAGAAACAAGAACCAGGCAAATACGAAGTAGAAAGATTTGTCTTACTAAACTGGTTTGACTCCACTTGGTGTGAAGTTAATAAACATTGATCTTGATGTTTTCCTCATGTAGCAATTTCTTTGTCAATAAGAGACAGCAAGAGTGTCTTTATATACATGAGAAGAGGCATTTGATGTTGTTTGACAGTATCATACAATTCACAAACAATTCATTAGTGGAGAATAAACATAACTGATGGTGTGATCCAGTGACATACAATTTATGAATCTTTCATATTGTATTAATGTATAGTATATATAAAAACTGGTTCCTAGATAATTAAAACAGTTGATGTGTCCCAGTGGCAGTGATTCTTCGTCATTACTATTAGGTGAGATGTTTGATTGTCACAACTTACGTTTCATCTCAATATTTTTATTTTCTTTTACTGAAAAAAAAATCAGGAAATGAAGGTAGAATGCCGTTTCTGGGATTCGAACACTAGATAAGATTTTGTGCGAAACGTTACACTGCCACCAGGCCAAAACATGACAGTTGTATCTAGATGACAGTTAATATATTTTAAATTAGAAAAACGGCATCATTCTAGAAACACATGCATCACAGACCACCATTAATACAATAATGATTTTCTCCAACATTCAATAGTTTTTCATTTAAACTATCAGTAATCATAATTCATGCAGCGGAAACATCAATACTTGAAATCTCAAAACATTCAAGAACAAATTTAAAAGCATCATTTATGGATTAAAACCAAACATCATCAATGGAAAACTATAAATTCCCTAACACATGCTCTAATACCACATGTAACATCTATCGTACACGAGCCATTAATAAGGATCTTAAGAATTCATAGTCTTTACTAATAGGATGAATAGAAACACTAATATTTCTCCATGCTTAAATGTTAATACTTCTTTACTTGAACTTCAATCAACAATGGAAACTCTTCTATCCCTTTCCTTCCTCTTTATGCCTCTAACTTTGATGGAAATTAGGAGACTTTCTTTCTAGGAAGAGATAGGGAAATGTTTCATTTCCTTCCTTTTATAATTGTTTCCATCAAGCAATATATTATTTCATTCATAAGACTCCTTCCCAAGAGTCATAATCATTCATTCAAATGTCAAACAATATGTCCTTTCATTCAAATATTAAACCACCACTAATATTTGTCACACACGAGACATTAATTCTTACATTCTCCCACTTGGCTCATGTGACAAAATACAACCTCATGTGGTCCAATAAATTCTCAATCATAATGCGCATAAATAAGGACAATTGTTTCATCGTAAGTCATATTTAAGAACAAGAAATAATAAGAGTCGTGGCGGTCATATATCCCTATTTTGACATAGTTCCTTCCATGTACTACTATATTAGTCTTCTTCCTAACATGACACTTTCACAGGAAGTACATAATATGTCTAACAATAATGTCATTTTAAAGACCAATCATGTTTTCAACGTCATCATTCATACATGTGCACACAGAAGTTTGAAAACAAAGTATTCAGAAACTTATACATTAATAAGCTTAGAGTGTCATACATACATCATTAATGAATTAAAAACATAATTTATCATTCGCTAGCAGACATAATGTCCATTCTTTCAACATGACCAGTAAATGCTTTGGGCGGTAACCCTTTTGTTAAAGGGTCGGCAATCATAAGTTCAGTGCTAATATGATCAATTGTCACTCTTTGTTTCTGAACTTCTTCTTTAACGGCAAAGTACTTTATTTCCATATGCTTAGCGCCCTTAGAGTACTTATCGTTGTTCGAAAAGAAGACAGCTGCGGAATTATCACAATAAATTTTCAGCGGCCTGGCAATAATGTCAACTATTCCAAGTCCTGAAATAAAGTTCCGCAGCCAATTAGCCTGAATAGTGGCCTCAAAACATGCCACAAATTCAGCCTCCATAGTGGTTGCAGCAATGACCGACTGCTTCGCACTCTTCCATGATATTGCTCCTCCGGCTAAAAGATATACGTAACCAAAAGTGGACTTTCTTATATCCACACATCCAGCAAAGTCTGAATCTGAATATGCAACCACCTCAAGGTGATTAGATCTCCTATAAGTAAGCAAGTAGTCCTTCGTTCCTTGCAAGTATCTTAGAACTTTCTTTGCAGCTTTCCAGTGGTCCATTCCTGGATTACTCTTGTATCTACCCAGCATTCCAACTGCAAAACTTACATCTGGTCTCGTGCATGTCTGAGCATACATCAAACTCTCAACAACAAAAGCATAAGGAATATTTTCCATCTGTTTCCTTTCCAAATCATTCTTTGGACATTGCATGAGACTAAACTTGTCTCCTTTATGAATTGGAACAGGAGATGCTGAGCACTTGTCCATCCTAAATCTCTCTAAAACTTTATTAATATATGTTTTTTGAGACAAACCCAACAATCCAAGTTATCTATTCCGGAATATTTCTATTCCGATCACATAGCTTGCCTCACCCATATCCTTCATTTCAAAATTCTTAGAGAGAAAGTTCTTGGTCTCACTTAACAAACCAAGATCATTAGTTGCAAGCAAGATATCATCAACATACAGAATCAGAAATATAAACTTACTCCCACTGATCTTCAGATATATACACCGGTCAACAGTGTTTTCCTCAAATCCAAAAGAAACAACAGTATCATTGAACTTAAGATATCATTATCGGGAAGCTTGTTTAAGTCCGTATATTGATCACTTAAGTTTACATACCATGTGTTCCTTTCCTTTCTCTATGAATCCCATTGGTTGATTCATATAAACATCTTCATCTAAGTTCCCATTTAGAAAGGCAGTTTTCACATCCATTTGATGCAACTCTAAATCATAAAGAGCTACCAATGCCATGATAATTCTGAAAGAATCTTTCTTGGAAACTGGTGAAAACGTTTCTTTGTAATCAATGCCATCTTTTTGAGTAAAACCTTTAGCAACAAGTCTGGCCTTATAACGTTCAAGGTTGCCATGAGAGTCACGCTTAGTCTTAAAGACCCATTTACACCCAACTCTCTTGCAACCTTCAGGCAATTCTACGAGGTCCCAAACATCATTATGTTCCATGGATTTAAGCTCATCTTTCATGGCATCTAACCATTTATCAGCATTATCACCATTCATGGCTTGTGAAAACGAAACTGGATCATCATCAATTCCTAAGTCATTTTCTGACTCTTGTAGATATACCACATAATCATTCGGTATAGCAGATCTTCTTTCTCTTTGGGATCTTCTTAATGCTATTTCTTGTGGTTGTTCTATTATAGGTTCATTGTCAACCTCGATAACATTAATTTGTTGTTCTTCTTGATTATTATACGGTTCAACAATTTGAGGAACAACAACTTGAGCAGTAGGAACATAAGTCAAAGGAACTTGTATTCTTACTTCATTAATCTCCACATTTCGTGAAGCTTCACTCCCACTGGTTTCACCACTCTCAATGAACCTAGCATTCCCAGTTTCAACAATCTTGTACTATAGGTAGGACAATAAAATCTAAACCCCTTAGACTGTTTTGGATAACCAATGAAATATCCACTGATTGTTCTTGCATCTAGTTTCTTTTCCTGTGGATTATAAATCCTTATTTCTACCTGGCAACCCCAAACATGCAAGTGCCTTAAACTAGGTTTCCTTCCAGTCCACAGTTCAAAAGGTGTCTTTGGAACTACCTTACTAGGAACCCTGTTCAACAAATACATGATAGTTTTTAAGGCATACATCCACAATGATAAGGGTAAAGATGCATTACTTAACATACTCCTAACCATATCCATTAAGGTTCGGTTACGCCTTTCCGATACACCATTTTGTTGTGGTGTACCTGGCATTGTGTATTGAGCACATATGCCACGCTTTTCTAGGAATTTAGAAAACGGACCAGGGTGTTGTCCATTTTCATCATACCTTCCGTAATACTCACCACCTCTATCAGACCTTATGATTTTCACCTTTCTGTCCAATTGCCTTTCAACTTCATTTACATAAATTTCTAAGGCATTCACCGCTTGAGACTTCTCATGCGGTAAATAGACATATCCATAATGTGAAAAATCATCAATAAAAGTGATAAAATATTTTTCCTTACCGAAAGAATTAACACCAAAAGGTCCACATATATCAGTGTGAACTATCTCAAGAAGCTGAGTGCTTCTTGTGGCACCTTTCTTTGTGTGTTTTGTTTGCTTTCCTATAATACAATCCACACAAATATTAAGGTCAGTAAAATCCAAATCTGGAAGGACTTCGTTCTTTATAAGTCTTACCATTCTTTCCTTGGAAATATGACCCAATCGCTTATGCCACAAATAAGCAGAACGTTCATTCACTAGACCACGTTTAGTGCCAACATTATGATGCAAGGTCATAAGTGTTTCAGCATATAGATTATCAAGATTCAATCTATATAAACCATCAATAAGTATACCAGATCCAATCATAAATGTATGCTTATACAAACTGAAACATCCATTACCAAACTTAAAAGAGTATCCAACAACATCAAGTTTAGACAAAGAAACTAAATTCCTAGAAATATTAGGTACATACAAAGTTTCAAATAAATCTAAATGATGTCCAGTGTCAAGGATTAAACGATAAGTCCCGATAGCTTCCACTGGAAATTTCACTCTATTCCCCATGAATACAAACTTCTCATTTGGGCTTATGGTTTGGATCGTAAGAAATTCCTGCATCATATTAGAAACATGAGTCGTACATCCAGAATCAATCCACCAAGTATTATGAGGAACTTCAGTTAAATTTGATTCGAAACATATATAAGCATTAAGCTCACCTTTCTTTTCGAACCAAGCCTTACGTTTGGGGCAATCCTTCTGGAAATGTCCAGATTTCCCACAGAAATGACATTTGTCATTCTTTCCTTTCTTCTGGATCTTAAGGGAGGACTCATTTATATTTAGTGATCCTTTCCCATTTCCATATTTCTTATCAGCATTCTTACCAGCTCCTTGATGGTTCACATAATGGATTGAGTGACTTCCTTGATTCTTAAGCCTCGTTTCCTCTTGAACCAACATAATGTGCAAATCATGCACATTCCATTTATCTTTCATGGTGTTGTAGTTCATTTGGAACGGAACATAATCAGACGGTACTGAGTTCAAAATGAACTGCACAAGGAAATTCTCATCCACTTCCATTCCCAATGACTCAAGTCTTGCTGCAATATTTATCATTTCAATAACATGCTCATGCATAGTACGAGAACCATCAAACTTCATGGTGGTTAAGGTACTCATTAATGTCCCAGCAAGAGACTTGTTAGTAGTTTGGGAGCGCTCTTCCACATTCTTCATAAATTCTTTTGCACTTTCAGTTTTAGGAAGAGCAGACTTAATGTTACTTGCTATGCTCATTCGCATAAACATCAAACTTAGTCTGTTTGACTTTTCCCAAGCCTTAAATGAGCCTTCTCTTCATTGCTACTAGCATCAGTAATAGCAGCAGGCTTCTCAACTTGAAGAGCCGAATCAAGATCCATTACACCAAGGTAAAATTGGATCTGTTCACTCCATTCAGAGAAGTTCAGCCCATTAAATGTTGGAACAGACGTAGCATGCGAATGTAAAGACATAGGAACAGATACTGCAATTAACGCATGCTTCACATTAATGCTTTGAGTCATAAAATAACATACAATCAAATTCAGGCAATAAACATTAAACATTCAATGCACATTAATGTTCTCTTTGGGTGATACATCAATGCACAACAAACATAATGATGTTAATACAGTCAAAATTATTAGGCAATGAAATATGAACTAACTAGAAATATTTACTATCTTTGGACATATAAATAAAACTAATAGTGTGTTCACATCACCATCAATCATGTCCATTAATTATAAGAACAACTAATCAACCTTTGGGTGATCCATAAATGCCTTATAACAATGAACTTCAATTTACCCATAAACTAACAATCATCATGTTATTTATAGCATCACATTCTATGGGTAATTGAAATATGTTATCATTCATTTGGAATTAAATAAACTTTTAGATTTGACCACTTTGGTGATTAACAAATCCATCATACATTTAATCCCAAAATATTCAAACACTTCACAAACATTTAATTGTAAGATTAACAGTATCATACAATTCATTAATGGAGAATAAACATAACTGATAGTGTGATACAGTGACATACAATTCATGAATCTTTCATACTGTATCAATGTACAGTATATATAAAAACTGGCTCCCAGATAATCATAACAGGCGCTGTGTCGTAGTGGCAGTGATTCTTCGTCATTATTATCAGGCCAGGTGTTCGATTCTCACAAATTACGTTTCATCTCAATATTTTTATTTTCTTTTACTGAAAAAAAAAAGTCAGGAAAGGAAGGTAGAATGTCGTTTTTGGGATTCAAACACTGGACAAGATTTTGTGCGAAACGTTACACTGCCACCAGGCCAGAACATGACAGTTGTATCTAGATGACAGTTAATATATTTTAAATTGGAAAAACGACACCATTCCAGAAACACATGCATCACATACCACCATTAATACAACAATGATTTTCTCCAACATTCAATAGTTTTTCATTTAAACTATCAGTAATCATAATTCATGCAGCGGAAACATCAATACTTGAATTCTCAAAACATTCAAGAACAAATTTAAAAGCATCATTTATGGATTAAAACCAAACATCATCAATGGAAAACTATAAATTCCCTAACACATGCTCTGATACCACATGTAACCTCTATCATACATGAGTTATTAATAAGGATCTTAAGAATTCATAGTCTTCACTAATAGGATGAATAAAAACACTAACATTTCTCCATGCTTAAATGTTAATACTTCTTTACTTGAACTTCAATCAACAATAGAAACTCTTCTATCCCTTTCCTTCCTCTTTATGCCTCTAACTTTGATGGAAATTAGGAGACTTTCTTTCTAGGCAGAGATAGGGAAATGTTTCATTTCCTTTCTTTTATAATTGCTTCCATCAAGCAATGTATCATTTCATTTACAAGACTCCTTCCCAAGAGTTATAATCATTCATTCAAATGTCAAACAATTTGTTCTTTCACTCAAATATTAAACCACCACTAATATTTGTCACACACAAGTTACATGTTAATATGCCTTTTCTAGTTTTCTGCAGGATGTTGGCGTCAACAAGGGGCTAGCAGTTTTGGCTTTGAACTACGAAGGGATTGCATGCACTGTACTTTCCATAGCTTTTGCTATTATTAGGAAGAAAAAAAAATATTGGGAAAGGTGATGAAATTTTTATTTTGATTTTAGCATATTTGTCATTTAGAAATGAGTGTGGGACTTATGTTTCAAATTATTTTCTCGTGTTAACGCTATATTTTAATTCTGGAGATTTATCTGTTTTCGTTTTTCATCTTTTTGAAAATGTTTAGTTTGGTTTAGATTTTGTTTGGTACATACCTCCAAATTTTCTAGTAAAAGATTTGGCATTTTATTTGAGAGTTTAATTTTGATAAAATGTTAGTATGAAGTTTTTTCTATTCTCTCAAGTAATTACAAATAGTCCTAAGGATAATTTTTAAAGTAATTATTATATGTGTCAAATATTTTTAATAGAATAATTCATGATTGATTCATAGTGTAAACTTTTTTATATTGACAATGTATTTGTGAGTTTAATTTTGATATAATATTAGTGTAAAGTTTTTCCTATTCTGCCAATTGATTATAAATCGTCGTATGGATAACTTTTAGAAGTAATTATTATACGAGCCAAATATTTTTAATATGATAATTTATGATTGATTGATAGTGAAAACTTTGTTACACTGACACTACATGACCCTTCAATCTTTTTATCAAACACAGATGTGCCATTGATTTTTATTAAAACTACAAAATTACCACCTTCACTATTTGCATAAATAGGGACAAAGTTTATACAACTCCCTTAAACTTTATGCTATTTATATATGAAGACCTTCATTTTAAAATATGTCCCAGTTGGTTGTTAATATGAAACAGAGCAAGCTTCTCCTTCAAAATAGTGAAAATCAACACTCCTCTATGCCATCATGACTCATGAAAGCCATGTCCAAAGAGCTGCAGGAAGGCAACCTACCATACTTTTCGTCACTTACTTTGGCATGGCATGCTCCTCACTATAATATCGTCCTTGCACTTCTAGCCATCCTATCATTTGTCTTCTCCAGAGTACCCATTTCTGTGTTGGAAAAGCAAAGAGAGTTTTTTTCGGGGCTCGTAGTGCGACCTCCCCACTCTCCTTTGGATTCGGAGAGTGCTGTTATCTCTTCGAGTAATGATGTTATGATACCAAAAATTGATATCAACTTTTGACATATTGATTCATCGGTGTAAATATTTGGTTGTTCATTATATGGTTAATCACGTGTAAACATTTGGTTAATTCATGATGACTCATTAATCATATAAAGAACTGAATTAACCAGATATTTACATGTGATTAACTAAATATTTACATGATTATGGAAAATAAGCTTCAGATGAATTATTAACCATATAATGAACTGAATTAACCAAAAATTTATACATAATTAACCAAGGTATCAATTTGATGTCAAAAACTAATATCATAATATCATTACTCTATCTCTTCAAGTGAAAGATTTGTTACGATAAGACTTCAAGCATTATCCTCTCTCGTATCTTTAAATTTGGAAGTTTATTTTATTCAAATAAATTGCTTTTTCCCATTCTAAAGCAATATAATATGGGTGGCTTTTAAAGTATATTACAAAAGAAATTTTAAACATGATTGAAGGTGTAAAGGGGAAAGGCTCAAAAGGTAAAAGACATTTTGTTATTGATTATGTGCAATTTTATTCGCCCGCAAATAAGGAAGGTAATTTTCTCTTGTGCGTGGGGATTCCCGCGGGTGGGATTTTTTCCCCGAAGGGACGAGGTTAGGTCAAGGTTTTTTAAAAAGCCTATATACCTAAAGAGGTTAGGCCTAAGGCTTTAAAAAAAGCCTATTAGGCCTATTTAACAAATATGCACACATAAATAAATAAATATATATATATATATTATAATAGTATAATATATTATTTACATTATAATATTTGAAAATAAATGCTTATTGGTCATGTAGTGACTTACTTACCTATTTATTTTTGAACATCTGATGACATTTATTGGTATAGGTCGACCAATTTTTTTATCATTAGAGGCCTATGTGTCTATTTACAAGTGAAAGCCTATGACCTATTTATAGGTGGAGACATATTTAAAGGACTTGTTGATAAGTAGGTTTTTAAATAGGCTTTCAGGTCAAGTCATACTTTGAAGTAGGTCAGACTCGGGCCTTAATCTGAAGGTGGATATTTAGTCACTTAAACCATCACGTGAGTAGTTTTCACTCTCCCACTTACATAATTGTTCCTCCTTTTTGCTCTCTCCCTCAGCTGCTCATTCCCCACGTAACCATTACGAATCCTTATTTTTCTCATGTGCGTGCTCTCCTGCACCTTTCCTACTTAGACCGCCAAACTCCGACGCCAACGTCCGCCAGACATCACTGCCGCAAACAGCCACACACCTCGTCATCTTCCATCATAGTCAGACTTATAGCATAAATGCCAACGTCCGTCGGACATCACCGTCGCGAATCGCCGTCATCTTCCGTCATAGTCATAGCATAAATGCCAACGCCGCCATCCTCCATACATCAACACCGCAAATCCTCGCCATCTTCCATCAAAGCAGAAACGCCAACGCCGCCATCCTCCATAAATCACCGCCGTAGACCGACACAAATCAAAGCTGCTGACAGTCGCACACCGACGACGCCATCTTCTGTCACAGCAGATACAGTACTCTGTGTTGGACCCTAGCCTTACAGTGTGATGTGTGATGGAGAATACAACACCAATTGTTGAAGATGAGAATTATGACACAGAGGTATTGTTCATTAATTCTTTTATTTTTTTGTCTTATGTCTGTGATGTAGTTCTAATAAAGTTCTGCAAGTATTTTATAAATTGTCTTATGTCTTATTTTCTACATACAGTGCATTGAGAGTTCTCAGAACAATGAAGAAAGAAGCTCAAAGAAAGCTTCAGAACATGATGCTAATGTCCATGAGTATCATAATCTTTCTCCTCGTATTGGATTGGAATTTGACTCTATTGAAGATGTTAAAAACTTCTACAAAGCATTTGTTAAGGAAGAAGGCTTTGGAATTCGTACTCGTTCAACCAAGCCAAATTTATGCATACTTGTGCGCTCTATTGCTGATCAACATGTACTTAAGAGCAAAAGTAATGAAGAAAGTAATACAATCACGGGAAAAGGTAACAAAAGGTGCTCAACTTCAAGAACTGATTGTAAGGCATCACTTACTGTTTCTAAAGCACGAAAGAGACATAATTTGCCTATAATTAGTTTTAGCAATGTCCATAATCATGTTACAGTTAGCCCGAAGAGTGTGAACTATCTTAGGTGTCATAAAAAAATGAGTTTGACTGTAAAGAACCTTGTCGAAAAGTTTGATCAAGAAGGCTTACCTACGGGAAAAGTTGTTGCGATGTTTAACAATGGAGGTTTAGCTTTCTCCGAGAGAGATTGTTGGAATCATCTTAGAGATCTTAGATCTAGAAATTTAGATGTTGGAGACGCTCAAGCTGTATTTAATTTTTGTAAGCAAAAGCAGGCTGGGAATCCAAATTTCTTTTATGCAATACAGTGTGATGATGATGATAGGATAATTAATTTTTTTTGGGTTGACGCGAGATCAAGGTTAGCCTATCAAATTTTTGGAGATGTTACATTTGATACAACATATAAGACTAACAAGTATAGTATGCCATTTGCGCCTTTTACTGGGTTGAATCATCATCATCAATCCATTTTATTTGTTTATGCTTTGTTACAAGATGAAACCGAGAAGTCATTTCCGTGGTTGTTTGAAACTTGGCTCCAGGCAATGGGTGGAAAGAGTCATGTGTCAATAATTACAGATCAAGATTTGGCAATTGGAGCTGCAATATCCAAGGTATTTCCACATACTCAACATCGTTTATGTTTATGGCACATAAGAAAAAAATTTCCCGAGAAGCTTTCACACATATATCATAAAAATTCAGTTTTCAAGCGTGATCTAAACAGGAGTATCCGTGATTCAGCTTGCATAAAAGACTTTGAGGAAGATTGGCACCGTATAATGGTTGAGTATGATTTGGAGAAAAATGAATTGCTTCAAGGTTTATATAATATAAAAGAGTCATGGATTCTTGTTTACAATAGAGACATTTCATTTCCTGGGATGAATACTACAAAAAGGAGTGAGAGCATCAATGCTTTTTTTGATTCTTTTGTTTATTCTTTAACCACACTACGAGATTTTGAAGCAAAGTTTGATAAAGCTGTGGATAGTCGCTATGAGAAAGAAACAAAAGAGGATTTTGAATCGAGGCATCGATCACGTATCTTAAGTGTTGGATCAAAAATTGAAGAGCATGCTACAACTGTTTATACTAGAAACATCTTCAATAAGTTCCAAGATGAGCTCGCAAAGGTTTGCCAATTCATAAAGGAGAAAATTGAGAAAAGTGGGTCTCAATATTGATATAAGGTAACTAATTGTTTTAAATCTCGAGAATCGTTTATTGTTAATGTGGATCTTGATACAAGGGATGCCAAATGTGGTTGTCAACTTTATGAATTTATGGGGATATTATGTAGGCACATCCTGGTGATTTATCAAGTAAAAAATATTGTTGAAATTCCAAATAAGTATATTTTACAGCGTTGGACAAAGGACGCTAATAAGGGCTTTGGATTTGGTGTGAATGGATCAAATTATGTATGTGAGAATGGTAATTCAACAACTTTGCAAAGTATGCATGTGCTTAGTCAAGTAAGCTTATTATCCGATCTTGCTAGAAAATCTGAGAAAATATACAAGTTTATATCATTAGAGTTGGAACAAATCTCCAAAAAGGCCACAATGATGGATTGTGAAATGCAAACTAGCAAGGACATACTTCTTCCAGAGACAACTTGTCAAGATACAATCATGTGTGAGAAAGTAAATGAAGAGCCTGAATTAAATATTAGAGATCCGAAGATATCACAAACTAAAGAAAGACAAAAGGATGTTGATAGAATGTCTTAACCTGGAAGAATCAAGAGTAGTCTAGAGTTGTCAATGAATCGACTCTCAGCGAAAAGACGATCACGTCAAATATGTGGAGAACATGGTCATAATCGAAGAAGTTGCAAGCTGAAAATAAGTAACGAAGGAACTAAATCGCCTGATTAAATTGGAGGTAAGATCTTAAAGTGAGTTTTGGTATATGTTTCAAATATTTTTCTGCATATACTTATCTAGTTTACAAAGTTTGAGTCACGTGTAACAGGTTGTTCACTTGGAACTATAATAATTTGCATGGCTAGTCATGATTTTTGGAGCTGCTGAAGTCATTGATTGATAATCTTTGGGGATTTTTTTAAAATTGTGTTGATATATTATCTAGATTTTAGATATGTACAAGTACATGAGTTTTTTTGTTTGTTGATTGGACTCATCTTTTGAATAAATTCTTATTGGAGTACTCACCGTATAAGTGAGAATAATAATAAAGCAACTGTAGTACCTGTATCTCAGTGGACAACCGAATTGGATTAATAAGCTACAAATGGAATCATTATTAAAGCTTATAATTGGCTTTCATTGCTTATAATTGGAATATTACAAAAGGATCCCACTTTTATTGCATATAATTGCTCTCTATATTTTTGAACCAAGTTGAGTACAAGTGTGCATAATAAACAAAGATGCATTTCACACAGTACTCAAATGTACAGGCTGAAAAAACCAGTGTGCAGTAAACTAAAAAAAAGAACATTCTGCAGTAAACTTAGAATGTGCAGCCTGATTTAACTCTGGTTAAGCTGGAATAAGTACACTAATCGAGTTCAAAATGAGTACACCAACAGAGTTAGAGTTCGAATTAATTACACCAACTGAGTTCAAAATAAGTACACCAACTGATTCCCTGTTAGAGTGTCTTAATCCTTTTGTTTGGAGTTGCTACGGTTACTAGTTGATTATCTGTGATCCAGCTTTTTATTTACATATGCTGATACTCATCATTTGAATAAATTGATGTTTATGAGGATCATATTATACTGGCTCATTAAATTCTGGTATTTTATTTCCACTGTAATATTACTTGTACAGGATCTTGGCTATGGCCCCTTTTATGTGGTCATATAGTTAGAATCTAAGATGAACCAAAAAATGCATCTGAACAAATATATCTAAAAATAATTTGTGTAATTCCGAAGGTACATTGGCATTGCTAAATCCAGTTTGGTACAAGATCTCGGTATCAATCCATAATTTCAAAATCTACAATTTTGCCACACTACATTTGCCAATGGTGCATAGTTTTTTACAAATCAGAATGACAACCATTATTATATAATAAATCTTGTTCTATATTTGAATAAGTTTCTGTTGGGTAGTCAAGGATCCATCCTTCTACTAACAGATGCTTCGTAGCTTTCAATCTCCCTTTTCTTTTATCAGCCAAGTGGTTCTCTAAGACATGCAAGTGATATTTCACAACACCTTGAGGACAAAGTTCAGGTTCAACATGATCTTTAACAGAGGATAAACATCTTCGTAACTGGGATTCAAGTTGAGGAAGGACTTGAAACATGCATCTCATCAGGTCTTTGTAGTGGAATAGTCATAGCTGCAATGTAACAGAGTTTCAAGAAATCATTCAAAAATGACTCTTACTTATACTTCAAACTAATATGTAAATTAGCATCTTATAAACTGTCAGTACCAGCTAGCAAAATATAAAGAAGAGAGTGTCATATACCTAATAGAACAAGGCAAGTTGTGTACAATCTCTTGATATGGCAACTTTAACAATTATATTAATTTCAGAGGATATAAGTTCTTTGTTCTATCCACCTGCTAATATGAGCTTACTCTGATTAGTTGTGAGGAGAGTATCACTTTGGAACCACATAAAAAACCCAAATAATGTCCATTTTATAAAGCATTTGTAACATATCTCATGCAAAAAGGACCCTCCAAAATCTAAGTTAGTATACTTTTATACTGAATGATGCATTTCTAAAATATATGTTCACCTTAGAATATAAATTGTAGAAGTTATAGGTCCAACAATATTTATCAACGATATACAGGTTGGGAAAGTAAGTAAAAAATACACAAACAACAAATTGAAAATTGTGTCACGTTCTTTATCAATATTCAGTAAGTGATATAGCTAGTTGTTTCCTATAGCATTTTATCAAGAGGCCTACAATCACATATAGCACAACACATGTAGCTGTCAACCATAATTTTTTTTTCAGCTCTCGGTCCTTTGCATTATTGTCCTTTACCAAGGAGCACATATCGCCACAAACAGAATTACAAAATGAACACCAACTATATAAGTTACAAGCAAAAGTTTCAACAATTTTGCTTAAGCATAAGCCTTACCAACTACAGGAACCAGATCAGGCAACAACTTCCAAACAAAATTTTGAATATCAACTGCTACCCAAAGGATGGGTGGAGGAGAGTGGGGAAGAGGAGGCGAAGTGAGACACCCCGCTGTGCCTCTTTGTGTCATTAGATTAAAACATCATTATTTAATTACTTAATAGCATGCTTAACGTGAAAATACGTAAAAATTAAAACTTAACTTATAAAGTATACAACATCATATAGAATGACATATCACAATATAAGTATATTATGCATATTACAAAACACTGTTGAGGATATCCTATCAGTAGGATCCCTCATAGGCATATACTTAGACAAAAGTTAAACAGCGGAAAACATAATAAAAATACGCCTCACGAGACGCACTAGCCATAACTAACTAGACCCTAATCACAATGGGTCGCAGCTCGTCCTCCAGCCTCCGGTTCGTAGGGAGTTCCATCCAACGCCTCTTGGTTACGCTCATCCACAAGGTCTTCCCGTACAATTCCACAAGGAGATAAAATACAATATACATAAATATACAGGGGATAAGAAACAGTTCTATCATCAAAAAGTGGAAAAGGGTCATAGTAAATTATACAGTAATTGTCACAGACAATCAACATACATAATTAACGAATCATCCTCAGGTTAATATATATCGTCCTCTGCCCTTACTCTCAGGCAATCTAACACGTTATTTTAACGTAACCCCTTTAATCCTATCACCATGTCTTTATGTTATCGTGGCCACTACCACTCCTGTCACCATCCCTCATTTGCATCGGGGTACACCCTCATTCCCGTTAGGATGTTCCACCTAGTGCATACCTCCATTTCCGTTAAGGTGTTCCACCCCCATTCCCGTTAAGGTGGAAGTGGTCTCGCGAGAACTCTTGATTTTACGTGTATTATATAACCAATACACGGTGTATTATATTACCAATACACGGTGTATTATATTACCAATACACAGAAGTGTTTTACGTGTATTATATTACCAATACACGGTGTATTATATTACCAATACACAAAAGTGTTTTACGTATATTATATTACCAATACACGGTGTGTTATACTACCAATACACAAATGTCCTTGCATATTACCAATACACTTTTGTCTTTGTGTATTATACTACCAATACACTTTTGTCTTGGTGTATTATATTACCATTACCAATACACTTTTGTCCTTGTGTATTATATTACCAATACACGGTCATGGACAACAACACCTATACTTGAATCCCACCAACCCGAATTAACAACATCCTAGTGCCTTAACCTTCCATTAGAACTTGACACATATTCTATGCCATAATACCTCTTTAACATACATCATCTAAGTTAAGCACTTCTAAATCATCATTATCTTCACACCCAAAACAATCATCTCGTAGACAACATATATATCTTTGCTTAAAATCCACTAAGCATAATAATAAAAATCAGGCAGATCATGCATAACACAATATCAATCAAAATATTCCAATATCACCAACATAGCACAAAAATCAATTCAATAAAGGTAATAAGCTCAAATCAACCATCAAGAATATAAAATCAACCTAATATCGATAAACCTACAATCCCGGAATCGCCATTGGTTTTTCAGAAAAGGTTTCCAATGTGATTTGGTCTTGTCGATTACTCGACTATTAGTAGGGTTTAGGTTGCCCTACACAATTATTATATAGGTTGGTTCTTTCCCCCACCTGGGTTATCACCGAACTCCCGAACTCGAAGCTTCTCGTCGTCACACCACAAAGTATTAACTCCACCTTATGTGAAGGTAAGGAGATTAGATGCTCGAAGAGGTATACCACGAACGTCCTCTTTTCCTCCGTGATGGAAGTCTAAGGTTATAAACACAAAATCACAAGTTAAAATCAAATAAGAACACTAAACCACAAGGTATAGGTTCGGCCAAGACTAGTTCTTAGGGTTAGAGATTCCCAAAAATTATACAACTCATGGATTTATGATCCTTAAGTGTTAGAAGTTCATAAACAATGATCATTTAACAAAGTTGAATTAAAATCCCACTAAGTTATACACTTAGGGTATTCGGCCAAGGCTAGTAAAATAGGCTAGTATTCACTAAACTTTTCAATCTCTTAGGTTTAGCATCCATGTGTATTAAGGAGCTCAAAACCATGATCATTTTGGAAAAATAAGAACAAAGTATCCTAGGTCCATAACCTTCTAGGTTCGGCCTTCATAGGATTTATAGGTTATAAATTTTAAACTTTCCAATCTCTTAGACTTAGCATTCAAATATCTTATGGAGCTCAAGTCCATGATCATTTTGGAAAACAATGGAAACTTAAACATTCCAATCTCTTAGACTTAGCATCCAAATATCTTACGGAGCTCAAGTCCATGATCATCTTGGGAAAAATGAAAGTAATACATCCTAGCTTTAATAACATAGAATAAACAAGTTAGAAATCCTTAAACTTTCCAATCTCTTAGACTTAGCATCCAAATATATTATGGAGCTTAAGTCCATGATCATTTTGGAAAAATAAAAAAATCAAACATCCTAGCACCTAAACACTAAATTTCGGCCATCATAGGGTGATGAGGAAAATATTCTTTATTTAACAAAAACTCTTAGGTTTAGAATTACAAGGTATTAAGAGTTTTAAATCCATGATCATACTTGGAAAGTTGAAACATAGTATCCTAGTCTTACTTATTCATATTTTCATCCATCATAGAAACAAGCTATCAAAACTTCCAAGATTTATAGATTTAAGATCAATGGATAGCTAGAAACTCAAACACATGATCATATTCCAAAAGTTGAAACAAAAACTTCCTAGGTCACAAATGCAAGCATTCGGCCTTCATTGGAAGAGATAGGTAGAGATTTTTGTTTTACACAACCTCTTAGTATGTGTAAATATAAGTTAATATAAGACTATAGAAAATGGTCTCAACTCAAAAGGAGTTTTCTACCATTTTAGAGAGATTTCAGAAGTTTAAAGCATATAAAGAACACATAAAGTAAACTAAGAAATAAAATATGAAACTTGCAAAAAAATTCATATGAGAGCATTACCCTTAGTATATAGAAGAACTTTAATGAAGAACTCAAGTGAAAAAGACTAATAAAAATGGAAGCTTTAAGTGTTTGAAAAAAAAGAAGAAAGGGAAAAAGTTGAAGATGTATGAAGATGGAGGAAGAAAATGAGAGAATGAAGATAAGTGATGATTATATACAGGAGGGAGAGGGGAGCACGAAATTTTGGAGAGAGGATGAGCTTGGAGAGCAAGGTTTGTCTTTAAGACTTGTTTGGTTGAAGAGGAAAGAGAAAAATAGGTTTTTAGAATATAATATGTTATAATTTGAAAAGTGTGATGATTACACTTTTGGAGTGTGTCATAACCCATTTCCATCAAGTCTCATCAAGTCACTTCACTTCTTTTGTGCTCCCTAATCTGCTCCATTTCGTACCCGGTTGTATTTTCGATCGTAATTCTTCCGACGTTTTCGCCCGAATAAAATATTATATTCTATTTGTGAATGAAAATTTTAAAAATAACCAAAGTTTAAGGAAACATATTAAAAACACTAACCGTCTCGTTCACGGGTCAAAATTAGGTTTTCTGTACAGTAAACTTGTACCGGCAGTAAAAACGCAGACCGACTTTCGTCTGAATTTTCAACCGAATTTTTATCGTAACCCTCTACCATAAAGTAGACTATGAATATGATTTTATTTTAATCAAAAACACTTTCTAACTCTCAAATTAAAATATAATTAATTATATTTTAACCGGTTGAACAACATAATTAAAATCAGGCTGTTACACGAAGGCGCGAAGCAAAGGTGCGACTAAGCCGCTGTGTCACAGAGGAACCGCGTCACAAGGTGTGTGGTGCGGATCTGTGTTGTGCGGGAGGCGGGAGAGAAGGTAGATGGCATCATCGAAGGACAATTCGACGGCGATAGCGGCTTGGTTGACGATGAAGATGGGCAAGGCCGACTACTGCGTATATCACTTTCTCAAAGGCTCAAATTGGGGAAGGGATGGAAGAGTGGGAAAGTGAGAGAAAGATTGGGTAGGGAGACCAAACTGGGTTTCCTTCTTCCCCTGCTCCTTTTTCTTTTCTTTTTAATCTTTTTGGTGTTACCCTGCTCCATCTTCCTTTGTACAGTTCCACTTTCGAAGATAGGGGAGTCACGAACGATTGTCACGTGAGGGTTTAAGTGAGTAAACATCTATTGTGTGATCCAATACGAATTAACGGATGGGATTTGGTGTCAAACTAAAATTTTGACACCTTGTGTCAAATGATCCCAACCCATATATATATATATATATATATATATATATATATATATATATATATATATATATATATATATATATTAATTGTATAATATATTATTTACATTATAATATTTGAAAATAAAGGATTATTGGTCATGTAGTGGCCTGCTTACCTATTTATTTTTGAACATCTGGTGACATTTATTAGTATAGGTCTACCAACTTCTTTATCATTAGAGGTTTACGTGCCTATTTACAAGTGAAAGCCTATGACATTTTTATAAGTGGAGACATATTTAAAGGACTTGTTGATAAGTAGGTTTGTAAATAGGCTTCCAGATCAGGTCATGCTTTGAAGTAGGTCAGGTTCAGGCCTTAAAAATTGGCCTATATCAGGCCATTTGCCAGACTCAGGCCTTGAGAATTGAACGCAGGCCAGCCTAGCCTATTCCTATCCCTATCCCTATCTACAATATCCCAAAAATTGATTTAACAAGTTATCAATGTTTAATTTTTTTTTTTTTGGCTCAAATATACTTTTAGTCCCCCTATTTTTCCACTTTCGCGAAAATCATCCCCCTATTTTTTTTCACCCGAAAATGATCCTCAATGTTTTCCAACAGTGCAATGTTAGTCCCTACCCTAGTTTTCCATCAAAAACTAACTGACGCTGCTTAAGTGTCAAAAGTGTTTCAGCTGTTATTATTAGGTGTCAGTTAACTTAATTAAATTTTAAAATAAAAAATAAAAAAAGTAAAAATAAACTGTAATCGCTAGTCTCGTTTTTGGCACGTGTTAACGCTGGTTTTTGGTTGGTGTCCAAAATCCCTTTGTTACAAATAATTTAAGATCAGACGAGTGTGGGACCTACGAGTTATGCGGTAATCTCGTCAGGATGTTTGTATATATGTCTGCCAAGTATGAATTTGACAAATTAGTCAAATCTAATAAATACTGGCAAAGACTTGGGTTTGGTATTTTTGAAAATAAGTTTTTAATTTTAAAAGGAAAGTTAGTTTCTTAAATAGAAGTAACTTCCTGATTGCTTAATTATTTGTACGTGAAATGAAATGGAAATAACATTAATTTGAAAAGCAATTTGTGTAAAGCATGATTAAATGACTTTTGAAATAAAAGAACTTAAATAAAGAACATGAAAGAAAATGCTGAAAGTAATGAAGAATATGTAAAAAAGACTTAAATAGAGAATATGAAAGAAATACTTAAAGCAATGAAGAATAGGTAAAAGGACTTGAATAAAGAACATGAAAGAAATATTGAAAGTAAATAAACCAGTATTAAGAGACAAGCAAAGAATTTAGAAGGATAAAACCAATACTGTCCTGTAAATTGAACTTAAAATGAAAAGGATGGAGGAAATACTTGAGCGTAATCCGTCAATCTGCTGTGTGATCGAGATATGTAGGATGTATATCAAGTAACCTCCTCTATTACATCGCGATTATTAGTATTTATAGGCAAGTAAAGTAACTACTTAGAAATAACTTCCTATCTAAAAGGCTGCCATATGTCTTTTGGCAGTTCTCTTGAGTTTTATATTTTTATATTAAAACCGTTTATCAAACAACTCTGATAACTGTTTAATTTCTTGAACCGCTCCGTGTCAGCTTGATTGTCTTCGACGGTTTGGCTGTTTGACAGTTTATCTTGCTAATGCCTGGTTAGCCTAAAGGACTTAGCCGTTTCTACACTTATGGTACGTTTGACAACTCTTCTTATCACTTTGTAAAAGAACTGGGTTGTCAATTTATCCTTTCTGTCGGCCAGTATCTTCTTGTCGGCTAAATATAACGCTTAAGAAATGTCATTCATCATTTTGATTCTTTTGTCAACCAGTCAAATGCATCCGTCAATAATCAGAAATTTCCACTCTTGACAAATGCGTTCTAATTTCCACTCTTGACGGCTTTGCTTATCTGACATGTTAATTGAAGAATCTTCTTGTCAACTCCACATCTATCACTTTTCAATCTTCTGAGTTCGACGTTCTTCTGTCATCCTGTCGGATTATTTCTGTCAAGAATTTGAAATTCTTCCGCGAATAACACGTGACATGGTTTATTTATCCCCCACCTTCAAAATTCGATAGTCTCCTTCTCCAAAGGCACGAAAACTGGAACCCTAAAACATTGCAGAGCATCATTTCTTCTTCAGCACCGCTATATGGTGCGAAGGATAAATTCGTGAGACGAACGAATCATGTGGTTTTCATTTTTTTTATTTCTTTTTTAGTTATTATATATTTAAATAATTAAAATAATTACATTTAAATTAAAAAAAAATCAGGATTACACTCTTTCACTGCTGTGTCTCCTTGCCGCCATTCGCCATATTTCTGCTCAGGTCTCTGGTCGTGCTTCATCTTCTGCCGCCGCCGCCGCCGCCAGTAGCGGATTGCCGCCTTGCTGCCTCTCTTATTTATCATGATGAAAGTTACTTATCAAGTCATGTAAAGGATTAAACTAAGTGGCACTGGTGGTGCTAGAGACTGGAGACCCCTCACCGTCGAACACCGTCGCTTCTGACATGGGCGGCGACGGCGACGGCGACGGTACAAGGTGGAGGCATCATTGCAACCTTCCATGGCTGTGGGTTAGAGTTCCCCTGATTAGAGAAAGGAGAAATTGCATCTTGTGGAATCAAATCTAGAGAGATCCAATGAAGCCAAATTCCACAAACAAGGACTGAGATCCTCCAAGAAATAGGGATGAAACCAACATTCCAGTGCATAAAGAAAAAAGAAAATTAATTTTAAATATTAATCATTAGAAAATAAAAAAAAAGAATACAAGTTGTCCCAAAATGCGTGGCAGCGTGACGGAGCTTGTAGCAGGAGCAAGGTCGTTGATCTATTGCGATCTTGCTAGCGAGAGAGGAGGGATATGAATGGTGGGTGACTGGGAGGCTCGACCAAACAATGGTTGTCGAATAAAAAATAAAATAAAAAAAGCAAGTGCCACATCATTCGCAGGATGTATTGTTGTTAGTTGGTGTAATTGGAAAGAAATCGATAAATTAGTGGTCTGGGATATAGGCATGACTTATAGTTTCGCCTTAAATATAATGTAACTTATCATTATGAGTTTGGATCAACGTTTTCACTTTCTAAAATTAATTTGGTTAGAATTGAATTTGAAGTGATTTATGTTTTGATGTTTTTATTTTGAAAACAAGTTTGATATAAAACTTAGTGTAGATTTTTCAACTCAACTCAAAAGCTACTTTTTGTAACTTCCAGTCGGAATCGCTTATGGAGGCAAAATCAAATATCTCGTTTTCACTAAAATCATGTATGACAAAAGACATAATCAACTTTGGAGGTTCCAACATGAATGCAAACACATACTGATTAGAGCAATTGGATTGTCAATGGGATGTCACCGTGCTAAAGATTTCTTTTAAAACAAATCTAGTTTGTAACATTACGTCATAATTGTTTAGTCTCAACAATAATTTAAATGACTTAATTTTTTTCAAGTAAATAATACAAAATATCTAAATAGCGTTGTTGTTTTTTTTTACTTTTGTTTAGCTTATAATTTTATTAATTAATTATTGCAAAAATACTCAATTGTTTTTGGTTTAATTGCATTTTTTATCCTCCTATTTTTGATGACGTGTAATTTTTATCCCTAAAGTTTTTCCAAATTCAATCCTTTTATCTAATGACTAACAATTTTTTCAATGATAACACACGGGAATTAATACTCTAAGCATATGGAATTTCTAATTCAGATTCTCCCTCCTTTTTTACTCTCTGATTCAACATTATTTAATGATTTCTCTATATTAATTACTGATTTTGTCCCTCCTTTTCAAGACCTTCTATCTGTTCTACCACAAGATCCTTCACCACAAAAGTTCAACCAATGGTTCTATGCACGTAAAGGCAATAATTCCTCTTTGTTAATCATTGAAAAATTGTTAAACATTGAACGGAAGAACTGGAATTTGCAACATTGACAAAATAGAAAGACCAAATGCACAGAAAAACTGTAAGAACTAAAATCACACATTGTCAATATTAAGAGAGCAAAAAGTGCAATTAATCCATTATTTTTACTTTGTTTCTTATTTTCAAACTTTTTTAATGAAAATGATAAAAATAATTTATTGATCTAACTACTTTACAAAAACTTACTAACAAGAATCGTGAAAAGAAAATAACATTTTATGTAATTATAATAAAACATTAATAATTATAAAAAACCAAACATTGCACGACACATTCTTATTCTCTTATGCCGTTTGGTACTGCATCATGTGATGCGGCTTAAACATCTCATTGTGTGAACCACAACAATATGACGCCGTTATTGTCAATCGCATTGACCACAGTTGATATATATATATATATATATATATATAGAGAGAGAGAGAGAGAGAGAGAGACCTCAATAAGTTTGTCTCAATCGTTGATGTGCAACAATCGACATAAAATAAGCAGAGACAACTTGCAAGAGAATAGTTGATTCTTTGAAAGTTGTGAGTGAAGAAGTTCTAGAAATGAATTTATCAGATTACAGATGTTCATATCCATCAGTAATGATTGTTGAAATATTGCATATGCAACTCCAGCAGCTTGTTTCTACGGCTCATACAAGCAAATAAGAAAGGTCATACTTTCCATCTTCCTTTTGAGAGATCGTATATTTCTCCCTTACGATGCCTCACTCTGAAATTTCAAGATAGAATATTTGTCAAGTGTCAACAGATATCTAACTAAACTGAAATGTGTATCTTTGTCAGATTTGTCAGATACAAATGCAGCAGCGTCAATATATAAAAATTTCTTCTTTTCTATCAGTCATCACCATATCATTTCCATTTTTTGCTTCTGAAATTATTCATAATGAACATTGAACAGGGATGTTTGATACGCCTAACTGCTAACAGACCAAAAACCCATTGATGCAGAGATTGAATAAAACAGATAGCATCATTGGAACCAAGATATGGTTGAGGGACTATCATCAATGTCAAACTATAAGCTTATTTCAGTGGATATATAAATTGATCCTACTCATAGACTCAACCGATTTACTGGACTCGATCACTTCAGATACGAGATATAGCAATAGATTAATGCTTTAAATTTAAAAACCATATTAGGATATTGAATACTAAAGAAAAGCTCATTTAATGATAGCAAACAATGTTCAATACGAGCCTAAGACGGATTCTAATGTGCACCACCTTGAAAATGACATCCTTTCAGGTCAGAACCAGTTTATGAATTATTATATTTTAACCCACAAAATTTATTATATTTCATTTCCACCCCCACCATTCCTCCCTCCCGTCAACTCTTCGATCTCAACGGAATTAGACCTCGTCATCGCTGCCAGAACCTCACCTCCTAGATCCAGCCCAACCACCCCACCCCCGCCCCTCCCCCAGCAACCCAAAAAAGGACAGCTCTTTACCCCAAAACACTTTTTCCTAGATCAGGTCCCCCCACCACCATCTTGACAGCTGACAAAACCTCTGGCCCCGAGTCTTGATCTTTGTCTTCACCTCTGTCCCACTCAATTCACCACCTGAAAACAGATTATTGAAGCCCCAAATAATGACTGAAACCATGCCCAAAGTCCCAAAAGCCGGAAACCCAGCACACCATCGACCCATAATCACTTTGATGCCATCGCACCTCACAAATACAGCCACCACCTTTGCGAATTGATGCAATGGTGGTGGAGTGGGAGGTGCACCACGGGACCCGGTTGTTCGCTGCAGTCAGACTAGGCCATTTGTTCTAGGGCTTTTCTTGCAAATTTTTACTGAGACAATAACCTGATTAAGCAGTTACAGGCCATCAATCTCAGTCATTCATCTAATTTTCTTGTTGATATGGTTCTACTCAGCCACAGCACTATGATTCTCATTCCTATCAGAACATGCAATATCCCAGGCAGTATCCTTCTCATTTCAGCAATCAGCAAGCTCCTCCTACAGCCAATCCACCACCCTTGCTGCCTCTGCCTTGGCAGACTCCTGGCCCTTGGCAAAATTCCAGAACAGTCACTCACACTGCAGTCCCTCCTACTGCACATCAGGGTGGTCCTATGGCTATGGTTGCTGCTGGTTCAGATCCTATGTCTATGGTAGCCTCTAATTCTGCTTCAGTTCCTGGTGCTTGGTATGTCCACAGTGGAGCCACACACCATGTCACCTCAGACATTGGAAATCTTCATCCGCAGAATGGCTCCTGTGGCCTAGACCAAGTCTTTATGGGTAATGGTCTTGGCCTCTCTATTATCTCTATAGGTTCTACTTGTGTTAAATCACCACATAATTCAGCTATCACTCTTAAACTAACAGATATCCTATATGTGCCTAAGGGCACATTTGGTGGTCAGGATAAGAGAGACAGGATAGGATAAGCTATCATATCCTGTCTGAAACTATTGTTTGGTGAGTCAACAGGATAGGATAAACCAATCCTATCACCTATTCTATCCTATTTATCTAGTTAAAATACTATCCTGAGGGGGGAGCTGGGTTAGAACTCAGCAGGATAGGATAAGGTGATTTAAAGTATAATAAAGTATAAAAATATTTTATATATAAAATAATTAAAGTATAATAAAATATAATATGGTTACCAAAAAAGATATAATAAAACATAAAATAATAAAAATATTAATACTTAATTTTAAAAATTATTTTTAATTTGACACAAGGCTAATTTTGTTACTTTATATTATTTTAAAAAACTGAAAAATAAATAAAAAATATTCTCATAATTTAACTATAAGTAAAGTAAAAACTAAAAATGAATATTTAAAATTATAAAAAAAAATAATTTAAGTTAAACAATGTTTTAAAATTTAAAATATTATACGTAATTTTATCACAAGGACAATTTTGTCTTTTTATATAATCTTAAAAATGAAAATTATAAAAAAAAATTTAAAATCTAATAAAATATGAAAACATTAAGAACAAAAACGAAAATTTTAAAATTCATAATAAAATTACAATGTTATCCAATTGGTTGTTTGGTGGACACCAAACGTCAGATAGGATAACAGCTTATCCTGCTCATATCCTATCCTACTCTCTTATCCTATCCTATCCTATCCTGACCACCAAACGAGCCCTAAGATAACTAAGAATCTGCTCAGTGTCAGTAAGTTTTGTCTTGATAACAATGTCATTTTTGAATTTCACTCTCATGTTTATTATGTACTGTCATTTACTATGACAATTTCAGCAGAGTCTCACTGTCACACAATCCAGTGATTCACTCAAGAACTAAGCACATGGAGTTGGACTTGTTTATTGTTAGAGAGAAGGTTCTGGCCAAGTCACTCACAGTGAGTCACACCCCTGGTCTTGATCAGGTAGCTGATCTGCTCATCAAGCCTCTCACACAGTCCAGATTCGAGGAACTGAGAACTAATCTTGGTGTAATTTAAGGTGCATGGAATTACCTTCCTTGAGCAGGTGCATATTAGACTGCACCAAGAACCTAAATTATACACCAGACAAAAATCTAAAAGTTGTGAACTCTGTGTGTGTGTGTGTATATATGTGTGTGTGTGTGTATTATCCAATCGTGTTCTTTATCTTTCATTATATATTTCCTACTTCTATATCATGGAAAGATAGCATTCACATTTAGACACATAAGCACATAGTCAGTAAGAACATAGTTATTCAGTGAAGCCATCACAGTAATATCAATTCATGCTATTAATCAGCCACTCAACTCTCAAAGCATTGGTCGACGAGAACTCTACAGAAAGTCCAAAACACTAACCTTTTGCCTTATGTTCTCCTGCGCTTAAGTGGCTTGATATGTTCCACGATATAACTGATAACCTCTTTCAATGTAGCCTTCCTTTTTTCCTTGAAGTTCCATAGCTCATTAACAGTATAACCACCGCTTGCATTGTATTCATTTAATTCTTTCTTGGCTGTAACAACAGCTGAATGTATCTCATCTCCCCATTCCTGCTTGAGAGTTTGTAACTTCTGATCTTCCTCGTCTACAATTTCCTGTATCATTGCAAATTTTTGTTTTTATGTTCAGTGTTATACTATTTCTCTTCTTTGGAAGTATAAATGAAACGAGCTTGATCAAGAGCTAAGAGTCAGACAGTATAATGCAGGACTTTTACCAATGTCATTGCATGTCTGTGACTTGACAACAAATGATAAAATTACTAATTAACTAACAATAAACCCCATTTTAGGAAAAGAAAGCGTATAGAGCAATGTGTGAACACAACATATATAAGTAACCATGTCGATTGAAGCAACTGAAATGGCATGAACACACAAAGCATGTCTTGATGGTATATTCTGAGGACATACCATAGGTTTATCATCAACTTTGATCACTTTAAAGGGATGCCAGGCTGAATTCTTCACGTTCTCTTGCCACAAGGAGCAAAGCTCAACACCCTTTGTCCCTGATTCTTCAAGAGGAAATCTTTTCTTGCAGGCATTCACAAAGACCTTATCATCAAGCTCTCCCATTCTCTTGAGCCCAATATTAGTTCGAGGAGCATTCAGCAAATCTTTTAACCCCTAAAATATTAGAAATAAAAAAGGATAAACTTTACTCTTCACAATCTACTCCTGATACGATAACAAGATATCAAATTTCTGATTTCCTAGAGAAAACGGAAGAGAATCATCATGCAAATATATTTACAGCTTAGCAGGGCTAGATGCATGCATAGAAGCAGTAACTTGTTAGTTGGTTATCTTCAAGAATCCAAGAAATGTTAGATTAAAGGCAACTTAGTGTCTAAAGTCTATGCATTATGTAACAAATTTTTATATTTAAAAAGGATTTTTATTAGTAAGGAAACAAGATCGTACCTCTATCAATTCTTTACGAGCTTCTTGCAGTTCATCATTGCTCTGGCGCTCCTTGACAATGAGGGTTTGATTCATGCTCTCCATATTATCTAAATTTTCCTCTTTATCTTTCAATTCTTCATTCATTTCTTTCATCTTATTCTGGACTGCTGCATCATCTTGATCTCCAAGATGCTTCATAACTTGCAATTTCCCTTTTAGCTCTTCAATTTCCATTTCCAACTTCTGTTTAGCATCTAGCTGTTTTTGCAACTGAATTATCTTTTGGAAGGCCTCCTCTTTCTCTTTCTGGAAGTTTTGAGATCCACATCAGCAGAAAGCATGCACAATATATAAGAATAAAGTGAAAAACAACATATACCATGATGTCACTTCATAACTGAGACACTAGAAAGGACGCAAACCTTTTGCTCCTCAACAAGCCTATAAACATTCACATCAGCTATCTTCGCCTCCTTTGAAGCCAACAGGAGTGATTCATTCCTCAAATCTTTCTATAAGGACAAAGACATTATATCAGAATCCTGTAAAAGCACATCATAAATGCTAATGATTTCAGAGTATAATGGCACCTCAGGAATGAAAAGGATGGAAAGTAAGATATCTGGTGATGCATCTTCTGGAGATTATCTATGGAATGAAGAAAGCGATTTTCATATTGACTCGTCAGAGTTTAATGTTTTATATAACATATGAACATGCCAGTCTTTTTACTAATTATCAACCAACTGAATGACATAATTAAAACTGAAACCACTTCAATAAATTGATATATCCTCACAATAAATTAAAGTTATGTATTAGGAAATATTGACTTTAACCTCAATTCACAAATGGTGAAAATCCGATTATCAAAAAAAAAATGGTGAAAAGCCACAGAAATGTGGATTTGTTTAAAGGGAGAGGATAGGGTCAAAATAAAAACTTTTAACAGACCAGAGACAAAAACAGGTATATAAGTTTGCAAAGACAACTAAAAATAAGCATCAAGAGGAGAAAAAATCATTTAAAATGTTCAAATACCAATAGCCAAAAAATGTAATATACATTACCTTCTTCTTGTCCTCTTCAAGTTTCTGCCTCTCTTGTTCAGTTAGCACCTCACGTTTTTCTAGGTTTCTACTCCAGGAATCAAGCTTATGCTTTTTGTCGTCCAATTCCTTACTCAACTTATCTTGTTCATCCAAGATCCTCTGTACCTCATCACGAGCTCTACGCTGCATTTTCCTTGATTCTGAAAAAGAAAAGAAACAGCTATGTAGTATTACCTTCCATGTAGTTTTTTGCTATTCTTCTGGGTTCATTAGCATACAAGAATGTCATTCAGAATAGTATGCCATGCATGGCTACATTCCAAAAACATGACTAATACATGAAAGCAGGCAAAATCAGATGCTACAAACGGAAAGTGGACAAACCTTCAACAAAAGCACTGTGAAGCTTGTCTTTCTCCTCAAGCATCCTACCCAAGGACATAGTTTTCTCATTGTACTTGTACTGCATTATGTACAGATTTTCATTGCTAATATCAAGTTCATTAGCAAGGTTTTCCACAATACTTTTGCTGCTTTTAGATGTTTCTTGAAAAATATCAGAAAATGTTCTCAACCTTCCTTTCCGGCGGAGGTATTCCCCTATCGGTCCTTCACATTTATAATCATCTTCCCGTGCAATCCATCCATAAATATCAGATCCTGCCTGCAACTTCCTTGAATTCCAATCCCTTTTACCATGATGTTTAGGATCAAATGATTTCTCAAAATCACTTGCATTCAAGAAACCATTCCAGTCGTTGTTAAAGTCGATTACAGCTTTAGAAATTGGGTCTCCCTCATCCAAGAAGATGTGAACATCTATTGGTCTGTAATTAGAAAACTCTTTCAACCAGTGCCTAGAATCATGTGATTTACTCTGAATGTTAACAATTATGCCCATCCAGGGCCAGACATAGAGATCATCTGGCTGTATGGGTTGATTGACAGCATGGGGTAAATCCGGACCCTGGATTTGGTCTGCTTCACTGGATAGGTCAGTCTCCATATACTTTGCTAAAGCAAGGTGATTCGCCTTTTGTTTTGCACTTCTGTTAGCAGAACCCTTACTGACTCCTGATGCATGTTGAAATAACTCTTTATATTTGTAATCCTGTTTCTTCTTCCCAGCACAGAAAGGACATCTAAGAGAGCCATTTAGACTTTTAACCTTGTATTTCCCAGCCTTTAACTGTTCGTATGGTTTCTCAGCATAGTCATCAATCTCAGATTCGCTGATATCTGACTCATCTTCAGAGCTGTAGTCCATTTTAGTTCTGTATCCAAATACAACATTAGTTCAAGAAGAAAGGTTGTGTAGAATTTGATGGGGAAAAAGATTCCAGATATCATCAAAACAAAAACTAGCATAGAATAAATTAGGAAATAGGAAATGCTCATTAATAGTATAGCACCCAAAATAAATCCAGAAAAGAATGAAAAAATTATACTATTGAGTGCAAAGCAAACAACAGTTTGCCCAACGTAAACATTTTGAAATAATGGCAAACAGCCGAGGACTCACTCAGTGGCTGCATCAGATTTAGAAATAATGGCAGTGTTTACTTCTATGGGTATAAAAAAATCAATTTACTATGATGAAAACACAACTTTTTTAAGTAGATAAAAACAATCTAACATCTTCAGACCAGGGCTTTATATTTCCAGTATAGAGAATCGTAGCTCCACCGTAAACATTTAAGAAAAATGACAAAGCTCTTTTTTTAAAGATATTCTCACACAAGAAAAAATACATGTGAATAAATAACTAGTAAATGTTAAAAAAACAGACTGCTTCTGATTGGAGAATGACTAGTTAATTATTGAAGGGGGGGCATAGCAAAATATAATTAAGGACGTGATAGAATCCAGAGCCAACAATTAATAAAACGGATAGTAAGAAACATGACAGATATAGTTTCAAACATAGAGGCACTCAAAACTCAAAATCACATATCGTAAATTAAAAGAACCCATGACATAAATCGACAGTCAATATCACAAAAAATGGGCAAAAGGTAGGAGCTCGGAGAATAAGAAATTCGCATATTTCCTACATTTTACCATGTTTCATTTGCACAATTCAGCATTTACTTGGGTTAATTTTCAAATCCATAATATAGTTCTATTCTTTCATTTACTTCTTTTACTTAATCAAAATTGAAACTTCATCTCAGTATCAGGCACTGAAGTTGGAATCTAAAGTTTCAAATTCTAATTTACCTGTTTTCTCAGATAATCCGCCATTTATTGAGTTAGTCAAGGAGGAATTCTCTCTCTAACTTCAAACTCTCTCCCTTCTCTCTACACACAGTCACGTGCTACCATTAGAGGGGGCGGTTTTGAGCCATTTTTTGGCTTGGAATCACCCCTTTACTTCTTTTTTTTCCATTTTATCTAAATAAGTGGTTTTTCCACATAGATCAGATTTTTTTTTTCTTCGTGTTTTTCATGTTTGTCGTCTTCTGTGGGCGGCGGTATCGTTGTTCGTCGTCTTGGTGAGGCGTTGTTTGATTTCCCGTCTTGGTGCGGTGCTTGTTTGATTTCCCGTCTTGGTGCGGTGTTCGTTTGGTTCAGATTGACAGATCTGCTTCGATCCATCACAGATTTGATCAAGAATTGGGCGTCAATGTTACAGATCCGGAGACATGGGTATTCCGGTGACTTTGATTTTGTCACTTTTGTAGGCATTTTGATTTTGCCGTGTTATACTATTAACCTGGGTGCCGTGAGATTGTTCGCAGCCTTTACGGTTTTTAGCGATGTTGAATGAGTGTTGTTCTATATATTTTATCGATGAATATCTTTTTAGTCAAAAAAAGAAAAAACAGATTTTCTGGGATATATATATATATATATATATATATATATATATATATATATTAACCAGATCCCTAAATCGGGCACAATAACGATCTCATTTTGTTTGCAAACAAGTAAGATTTCCAACAATGCAGCTCCTAATACATGCAACAAATCGAAAAAACGAAAACAACACGACATTCAACAAATCATACATCGAATCACATCATTTTCAACGGAGAAAAAATCTCGAAGCCATTGTGAGGCTCAGAAATGAATGTTTTCAAGAACAACATAGATAAAAAGAGAAAGAACATGAACTTACAATGATAAGATTGCAGCTGAGAGAGAGAGAAATGGCCACTGCCTCTGAGCTCAGTGAAAACTAAAAAGGCGATTGGAATTTTAAAACCCTAATAATCCGTGAGTATATTCGAGAGTAATTATCTCATGTTGTGGCGCTCCATGGGTTCTTGTGCAGCCTCTCTGTTATTATTGGTTGAAGATTTGTTAGGTGCTATTTGTAGGACAATGATTGGTTGATGATGAATTGTGACGGAGAGAAATTGTGTACTCCGCTGTGGATGATTATTAAGATTGGTGACTTGGAGAATGTGTTAGACAGAGTTGGAATGCTCAAATTTTAAGAAAACGGAATAACCCATGACTTTTGATTGAGGACTTGCATTGGATGCAATTTGATTGGACCCTCTACAACATCGAAAAATGCATGGACTGGGCCAGTCGTTCAAGCGATAGCCCATATGTAAAAGCCCAAAAAACTAAGGTAAGCCCATTTAATACAACAAGCCTTGCTACTAGCGTGAGTATATATTTGGGCAAGCAGCCACGGTGCATGTTTGGAAAAAATTGTCATGACTAGTGGTGGACCTTAACTAAATTTTTTGGGAACCATAAGCTACTAACTAAAATAATATCATTAAAGTTCATATGAATTATACATAATTTTATAAGTTTCAAATAAATTATTAATATTTTTAATAATCTGGGAAGTGGGTGAATGAGGAGTACTTAATCTCTCGAGTCTTTCTCTGAGAGCTATTTTTTCTCATCGTAAGTTTGATGGTGGTCTGGGAGGGTTTGAACTATTTTTTTTGCTTCAATTTTCATTATTCTTTGAGTTATTTTTTTCTCTTGGAGTAATGGAAGGGGGGCTGTTTTTTGCTTTGCCTGTGGCCTTCTTGGTCATACAGAGCAGTATTGTGAAAAACTATTGGCTGTGGAGAATGATGGTGGTGCTAGGGGGTGGGGACCAGACCTAAGGGCGGATGTGAAGAAGACGGGAAGCGGCGGCAGTAACAACCCCTGGTTGAGGGAGGCTGGAGGAAGCAACAGCGAAACAGAATC
Source organism: Sophora flavescens (assembly GCA_030762895.1). NCBI lineage: Eukaryota > Viridiplantae > Streptophyta > Magnoliopsida > Fabales > Fabaceae > Sophora > Sophora flavescens. Next base: position 5,784,161 of record CM061070.1, read on the forward strand.
TCCTAACCCAGGAGATCAAGGCGGATTGGGTGACGCAAGATCAGGAGATGCAGTTAATATGGGAAATCAAAATTCAAATTATGCTGATACTGATTCGGTGGTTGCAAATAATCCTGGTCAAAGAGTCAACACGGTTGATGGAGATAAGGGTAAAGCAATTTCAATTGCACCAGAATTGACAATTAAGGATCACGTGGGCCCGAGACAAATGCTCTAACTCCTGGTGCTCAAAATAATCAATATGATTATATGCAATTAATGGATCTTGAACGTGCAAGTAGATATTTTGTAGATAAAGGTAAAACGGTGGTTTCACATGTTGCTTTAATGATTGATTCTCCAATTGTGGTGCCAATTAATTTGGAAAATCTCACATTGCATGGTTCTGCTGATATGGTATCTGATATGTGTGTTGACCGTTTGAAGAGGAGGAGAGAGAATATTGGCAGTAGCGACCAAAGTGAGGCTGAGGCAGTGATTGGTGCTGATCATTTTTATCGGTAGGCCCTGGGTCCCAGGCCTACCGGGGCCAATAACGATTCTTAGTTGGAACTGTCGAGGCCTGGGTCATCTGAGTGCAGTTCCTACATTAAAGAACCTAATCCGGGCTTATAAACCGGAATATATTTCTGAATTTGGTGCTATTATTTCCTCTTGCAAGGAGTTACTCAGGTCTTTTTGTCAAAACTCTCATGTGGAGTTTACTAGGAGGCTAGCTAATATGGCTGCTCATAACTTAGTTAGGGTGGCCATTCTTTATGCTAATCCTTATTTCTTTTATGTTACTCCTACATGTATTGACGTCTTGATTATTAATGAAATGTATTTTTTTTCTTGTCAAAAAATAAAAATAAATTATTAATGCAAAATAACAATAAAATATATAAAAGGTAAAATATAATTATATTTGAAGTGTCGCTCTTTATTCTTTTAAACACTTGAAATCATCTATTGTTGAACCATAACTAAAAGTTTGGACTATTTTTTTTTAATGTAAATCATCGTATTGTCTGGAAAAATTCATCATCTGTCCTATTACGCAATCTTGTCTTGAATAAATCACTTATCGTAATACATGCAATTAACCATTTATATAATGGAATTAACCTTACTCTGTATCACATCACTTGCTGGCACAGTCACCGTTTAAGGTAGCAAAGTATTATTATACTTATTACTTTTGAATATAGCCTGGTCTAGCTGAAAGCAAGTGCCCAACTATCTGTCCTTGAGTATTGCTGTAGACAAGACCAATTGTTGAGACTTGAAAAATATTTTATACTAAAAAAATTAATTTTTTATTTTTTTGGAGGGAGCCGTTGCTGTCCCTAACTACAATGAAGGACCACCACCGATCATGACTGAAGCGTTTTTGACATAAGCTCATAAGACAAGCTTTTACTGTTGTAGAAGTGTTTCTACCCATTTTAAATACGGACCAAACATAATACAAAATATACTTTTGATTCTCTATCTTATTTTTTTAGTTTCACAATAGTCCTCTATGTGATAAAATTTTTAGTTTAATCCTCTAAATTGTCAACGTTATACAAAATTAGTCATTTTCATAAGATTTACACTAACATTAGATTTCTATTGTTAGTCACTAGAAACTCTCTGAACTTGCCAGAATTAGAAGATTTTGGTTGGAATCTAGGTTTCCCCTCTCTCTTACGTCCTCTGCGAACTCTAGGAACAACAATTAGAGTTGGTGAAAAACTAGATTCGACTTTCCTCCAAACTCATTGTTCCCATAAAACCTAGAAACCATTTTCCCAAAATTCCATAAACCTATTTTCTATTTCCTTTCTTTTTTCCTTTCTCCTCAAATGCCAATCTCCTAATTTCAAGTCAATTCCTAGAAATCAGAAGAAAGAGAGTGGAAGAAAGATAGGAATGCCAAACTGCAACGAAAATCTCTCGAGATTCTGTTGAGTTGAAGGAGTGTCCAACAACCGACGGTGGAAATTCTACTATCGTTAACTTGGTAAAACATTGAGAATTTAAAAAAACAAATGGGAACTTTTATTATTTAGAGGACCAACTTAAAACTAAAAATATAAGATAAAAGACCAAAAGTATGGTCTGAATTATGATGTATGTTTTTTTTGTTCCTATCTAGCTTATGGCACATGATTGATTGATTGCTCTTCAATCATTCCTAGAAGGTAGGTAGAATAATCATTTTGATGCTAAACCTAAATGATTAATAAAATTTGTACTTATAAAAAAAAAACTATAAAATATTTGTTTTGATGCAGATTGAATAAACGTTAAAAAACGAAAATTACACTATTACCATCAATTATAGTTTGATGCAACATAATAATACAATTTAAATTCAGATACTTTTCTTTTATTAATTATTTATTGTTTATTTACTTATTAAAATTAAAATAAATAATATATACAACAATAGCTTCAGGACAACAATACATGACATCATATACATATACAAGTTTTGACCACTGAGTGTTTGAGCATACAACTTATTTAAGCGTTTATGTCATAAGCACTTTTTCAAATAAGCTAAAAACAACTTATTTTCATAAGCTTTTGTGACAAGCTTATGGAAATACGCTAAAAAGTGCTTATGGAAAGATCATAAATTATTTTAATAAATTATTTGCTTAGATTTATTATCATAAGTTATTCTCGTAAGTTCTTGCAAACACAATAATACGACCAAATTGGCTGGCCAACAGCAGCTTTCCATTTTCTCTGTGGGCTACGGCTAGGGTGAGAGACCTTGTCATGTCTCCCACCATAAGAAACAATTAACAACAGTAGATGAAGTGATGACACGTGATATTACCATGTACCAACCCACACCAAAATCTCCCCGCCTCCATTTTCTCTCACTTCCGCCAACCCACCAGCTCTCTTCTCCGCCACCCATCTCCAACCCTCCCGCCTGAACATTCTTCTGCAGGTTCGACCAACGCTGCCGTGGATGCAGAGGTCGTTGCTGAACCAAAAAGGAGATGCAACGGTTTCTGGACAGGGTGGCGGTGTGCGACCTTGGCATTTCGAGAACATGGCGGCCGATGGTTTAACAGGGAGGGAGGTTCAGCACGATGATCGGCCTTAGGGAAAAACGGGGTGGCGATGCTTGGCAATGGCCACTCCAGATCTGGACGTCTATGGCGGCTCAACTTGGTGGGTCTCAAAGAAGAGATGTTGACGAGCACTAATGGAAAATATGCTTTCTAGATCATGTATCTACATTCTTTGTTTGTTCAAGTCCAATGAAGGGTTTGGCTCTGTTCTGGCCTTCATGTTTTGGGTTTACCGGGCAACATTGTTTTGGCTCTGTCTTATTTAGTTGTGTAACAGGCCGTGAATGAGATAGTTTCTCAAATAAAAATTCTAATGCAAGGTCATTTACCAGGATAATATGAACCCTTAACCCCCTAATGTATATTACTTTTCTACATAAATCACTGCTTTCAGTGATCAGCATGCGGAGTTTGAGGAACCAAATACTGAAATATTGGGTGTTTCAGTTGACAGTGTGGTAAGCTGGTTTTGACAGTAATTTTAATTATCATTATTATTGTTCACTCAGTTAATGGCACTTGTGTTGTGTATATAATTGTATATATTTCTTAGTTTGCTTGATATGACCTACTTCTGTCTGCTGTATATTGGCTAGTGAAGAAAATAAAGGATGCACAAACGATTAGGCCCACTTACAGCCTTCATACAGTTGAAGGCTTTAAGGATTTGATTTTGTGGGGGATAAACTATGAATAGGAGTTGTTAGCATACTTGGTTAAGTTAAAACTGAATACATATATATTCTTGTAATCTTGTCTAAATTTAATTATATTATAAATTTATTATAATAATAATAATAATAATAATAATAATAATAATAATAATAATAATAATAATAGCTGCTGCTGCTGTAATCTTGTCTAAATTTAATTATAAGTTAATAATAATAATAATTATTATTATTATTATAATTATTATTATAATAATAGCTGCTGCTGCTGCAGCCCGTAGAGAAGGATCTGATATTCTGTAGGTTTATTCTCATAGGAATAATGATGCTAGCTAGCTAGATGGGTGGTTTAGTGGGGGCCAGTTGTAACTTCAGTTAGCAGTTTTATTTTCCTTGTATAGTTTAGTTTAGTTTAGTTAGCACAATGCCAATGTCGGAGGATTCTTCTGCCATATTTGTGGCCTTCTAGCTAGTCTATGAGTAACAGTCCTCAACTTGTGTCTTTATGTAGGTATTATGGAATTTCCGCGAAAGCCAAAGAATAGGAACTTGAATACATACTTCAGGTACTAAACCTTTCTTGTTTTCTTAATTTGATTCAAGTGAGGAATATGCAGTGTAAGTTAAATTCCTGCTCATGCCTCATAAGAGTTAGAATATATATTGAGGTCTCTGATCATATATCCATTTGGACAAAATGTGACTGTCTAAATCTAAGACCAATTTCAATAATAACTACCCAATGTCTAAATCTAAGACCAAAATGTGCTACTTATTATAATCTCCTCTTGTTCTAAGTTCATGATAAGAAGGTGGTGGTGGTGTTATGTCTAAAAGGAGGCGGAAGCTGAAACAGATTTATAACAGTCTCTGGTTTGAGGGATTTAAAGGGGATGAAAATGCTATGACACGGATTAATTTTTTGCTTAAATACTCCTTATTTTATGTTCTGCTTTACCTACCATGTTAGCTTTTGATCTTGAGACTGTCTTTTGTTTTTAAATAATCGATATATGCTTTTTGTGTGATAATGGATTGATAAAGACTGTGAGCAGTGATGTAGTAGGTGGCATAATGTGTGCTTGAAATTTGAATGCAGGGGGGAGCCAAGCTACTTGGTGTTTAAGTCCCTGATAGGAATGTCCCTTGCTAGGATAAGAGTGGATTGTGTCCTTTAGTTCCTGTTGGTGTTTGTGATCAATTCAAATCCACCATCAATCCACTAAGCACCAGAAGAATGCTACAGGAAGAAGTTGAGGCTACATGAGAGTACTTTATCTTCTTTTTGTATGTAATGTATAAGTTAGAGTCTATTTTGCTTCTTTCTATGGTATTTAGGGGTATTGTTGTTGGCTTTGTGGGGGGTTTTATATAGCCTTTTTCGGCTCTTGGGTAAATGATTATAGGTGCAGGATTTTTAGAGACATTAGTTTTACTGGTATGTTTACGCCAGTACATATTTTTTATCTTTATATAGATTGATGTAAGTTTTTCTTCCCTCTATTATCAATTCATACTTCCCCTCTATTATGTATCATGTATCCAATTAATATAAAATTAATTTTATAAAATTTCATTTAATAATAATAAAATAAAATATATTTCATTCAACAACCAAGTTGTTGATTATGTTGATGTATATCGAAAACTGAATGAAAACAGTGAAAGGAAGTGAGGGAAGAAACAAACGAGGTTTTTTTCACTACAAGAAAAAATGAATTTAGCGAGGGCCAAAGGCCGTCGCAAAAAGCTTAAATCCGTCGCAAAACACATGTTTCTGACGGATTTGCGACGGCCATAAATCCGTCACAAGTTAGGTCGTCGCAAAAGGTTTCGAGCGGTTTTTAAATGACCGTCGCTAATTACGACGGCTTATTCCGTCGCTAAATTATGTTGATTTGCGACGGCTTAGCCGTCGCGAAATTTTGAGAAATTAGCGACGGCATAGCCGTCATAAATTATACAAATTAGCGACGGCCTAACCGTCGCAAATCAACGTAAATTAGCGACGGAATATAAATCGCAAATTGCTACACATTTTTATAAATCTAAATAATTTAATAAAGTAATTTTTTATTAATTAATTATTTAAAATATAAAGTATTTTTAAATAATTATTTAATATTTAATATAAAATTCAAAATTAATATAAACATTAGTTATTTTGTATATTAATTAGAATTTAGACTATATTATGATAAATGAATAATAATTTTAAACAATAAATAAAATTCATAAATAAAAGCAAATTGTTTTGACAGAGTGTATCATACAAAATAAAATATAATATCAAAAAAACTAATAACCCTCTCTATAGCCCCCATGATAACAAATCAGTAAAGGATTGATCATCCTCACATCCGGTATCTTGATGACCCTCAGTGGGACGGTGGTGGCCGTGGTCGTGGGCGAGGGGTGCCGTGAAGGTGTTGGTCCTTGCGATCGTGGTGAGGGTGCTGGTTCCTAAACGCAACATGAGCTCTCTCTGTGTAGCCGCCATCATCTCTATCTGCTCCATCATCCCGTGTTTGTTGAGTAAGCGGTGCCGATTGATCTCATCCTGAGCTGCCAGTTTCTGTCGCATCTTTACCATCTCTGCAGACTCATGAGACTGGCGAGGCCTAGTACTGGACGATGCTCGACTCTGCTGAGTGAAGATACTGGAGCACCCGCGTCGATAGTTACCGGCTAGGTCTCCCATACCATATATGCGACCCTTGTTCTTACCGCCAGCAACATCGACCCATGCCTGCAACTCCAATTGGGCTTCCACCTCTGGGTCAAGTGTGGTGGAAGAAGGGGAAGATGAGGCTGCCTGAGACCGAACCTGAGATAACTTATCACGATAGTCCTCCTGTCATTAAAATTGATACACATAATCATACAAAATGACCATAATGTCAGGTTACATGCATAGGTGATTGGGTAATATTCTTATCATGCTCATGTTTTTCCTCATTTATCTTATTTGTTAATGTTACATAATAGTTCATTTTTAAAGAGCAAAGACAGCATCAATAGTAACCACTTAATAGACTACATTAAACCACAAGGAAAAAGTAATTAAAATCACTTACCAATTAGAATGAGAGCAACACTAGCACAACTAGAAATGTATATAACTTTCACAAATCAAGAACCTGCCCAACAGAAAATTGAATATAATCATAAATATAAATATGAATAGAGGTTTTCAATTTAATAAAACTTATATATCATTTATATGAATAGAGGTTTTCAATTTAATAAAACTTATAATGTAAATAATTAAAATAGCCGGATATTATATTCTACCCCTAAAAATGAATTCGTCCTCGAATTATAAGGGCACGTGCAAAATCTAGAATTAACTCCGAACTAGTTCATGGTCATCGACCATCATGTTCTCAAAACACCGTACATGCCCACCTACTTCATCCAAAGATGCTCATGTAAAGGTTCAAACCATAAAATACATATTATAGCATTTATCAACATGGAAATATAACAGACGGATCAGTAACTTAAATGTAATCCGCATATCATCAATATACAAGTCCACATTATAAATCATACCCAAGATAAAAGAGAGTATAAGGATTTCCCAAAACCCATCAACAAAAGCACATAACTTAGGACAATATCCACTTAAACCAACAACAAAAACCAAACAGCTAGCCAACACAACCAAACAAGATATAGAACTAAGCAACCGACTTGAAACTAGTTTTAAAATAATAAGATATCAAGCAAAGATCAATAGACATTAGCGAGCCCACGAAGCATAGGAGATGCACACATCGAAGAGATAAAACCCATGCTTCAAATTACCATACTCTCATAAAACTAACCAATTCTCTCAACAGGCTCAAGAAATTCCTATCAAACACAAACCAAGAATTTTGACAAACACAAAACAAAGATTCATGTGCATGGACCATATATCAATAGCTTAAGGATACAATTCATGTTCACATCATATGACATTTTATCAACATCGAGTCTCTAATCTATAAATAGGTCACTTAAGTTTAATCGTCCTCTCATTAGTAGACTTTCTTGAAGCATAGTGACAACAACAACAATTAAGAAATTAATACAATATTAGCTCTTGACAACAAAAAGATCTAACCTAAGACAAGATTGGATATAACATATTGCTTATATTTACTTGCACTCATTATAAATAATAAAAATTCATAACTTCCACCAACCTACAAGCCTCGATTGCATCTATAATCAAAGAAGAAAATAACAGACCTAAAAAAATGCATACAATTAATAAAACATTGTAGTCATAAAGCTCATGGCATCTGATCAGTAACTTAGGCATATTTGCATTAACATTTATTAAACATCGCCCTTCATAGTAATTTTTTTTTATAACAATATTCACCTGTCTATTATTAAACTCATTACTTTGTAAAGTAGCAGAGGTAGCACCATTAAAGTCATTGCTATAAATGATGTAAATATAAACAAAGCATGAGAATCCAAAAATTGCTTAAAATGACCATTTCAAAGTTAAGTCTCACCATGCAGTCATGTGCTAAATTAATTGACAGACCCTCTAGGTTTAATTCAAAATCAAGTAGAGCGCCATGTGTAAGCAAGAATGTTCATTCAAATATCACTTTGTAGACTAATGCTCATAATTGAAATCACTTTCATTCTCTTTTCTGTCTTTTTTTTTTGTTATTAAAATGACAAACAATAATTTGACTTACCAACTCTACCAAATACCCTATCCAAAACACATTCTGCAAAGTATTAGCTTGGCTTATGAAATCAACAAGGGATTATAATGCGTGTCGGTGTCATTCCACTACAACATTTTTGGTCTATGGCAACTCCCCTCTTAACGGCTCAAAAACTGTTGTCTTAGACTGATGAGACAACGGGGGTTTTTCATATTGTTGGCTCAATGTAAAAAAATTACATTTACAATATACAACGGTCAAAAATTGTTGTTGAAAAAAAATAGACAATAGTTATTTGAATGTAATTTTCTCTTATCTTTTTAGCATAATTATATAACCATTGCATATTTATCAATTTTGAACTACACATAAAAATCGTTCTCGTAGGATTTGAAAACGATTTTATAAATGTTGTTTCATAATTTTTAATATACCACTAAAAAAACCATTGTAGAAATAATCATATATAGTTAGCTAAACTATCGAAGGCATGTAGAAAACATTTCAAACACTAATTATGTTTAGTACTAGCAGATTTGAAATTCATGAAATACTTATATTATACTTGTCAAGGCATGAGACATTTGATTAATAAATTATAAACTATAAAACTGTATCCCTATATAAGGAATAACCAAACATGCAAATATCATTTTATTTAAGCATCATTCTCTCGCAGCATTTTAACATGCAAAACAAGCATGCAATGTATTCATTATTTAATTAAAAGGAAGAAGCAACTTCTTGCAAGTCATATGTCATATGCATGCAAATCAAACAAGAAAGGAAACACAGAATAAAGTATGAGGAAGATATATAAGCATTTTCTTACCTCTCGTGTGGTGGCTAGGACTTGCAAGTTTCAAGAAGAAAGTATGAAAAAAGATATTTTCGTTGCCTCCAAAATCGTGGCTGCTCCAAGATGAAGCTCCAACTAATGCCTAATCATAAAAAAATCAATGTATTTATTATGCAGCAACTTATCACTCTATATTTATAAACTATCTAAAAATAAACATTATATGTAGCAAGCATGTTTTGTAGCTGTCAACAGAAACATCAATATTTATCAAAAAAAAAAAAAAGCAGAAACATCAATACTAACCTTCTACCAAATGCTACCAAATTAATAAAGATCCAAAAGCTCTCAAGTTGAAGTTGGAAAGAAAATGGAATGAATAAGGAAGCAAAGAAACCATAGAAGCAAACAAGCAAAAAAGCTGGTGCATACGCCCTGCCTTTTATGTGTCTCTGTCTGTTTGAGATTCTTACATCTCAAAATCCAGTTACCAGGGTGTATAATCAATTTTGCTTTTTAAATTTTTGTTTGGATAAAAATCATGGTGAGCAAATGCGTGGGCTGAAAATCAATTTTAGTGAAAGCTAACACATAGGAGTTTTTGGGTTTGAGATTACTGACGGAAAAACCAATTTTACTTAAATATCCGGAAGCCCAGGATTTTCGATTACAATCTTCTCAAGCAATGCTTTCTGTTGATTATTTCCCAGATCAAAGACTATTCAATCCGAACTAAATTCTAAAATTATAATTACTTCATACTTAGTGCAGTCTCGATCTACCTGCTAACCATCTATGTATATGTAAACTCATAAATCATGACACCATTTATTTATACAATGTACTACAAATTCTCGTAGATCCATACCATATCGAAACAAGACATCATCAAGACAATGGACATATCCATGCAGCCCATCACTTCCACCATGGCCTAAGTGCAAAGCAGAAGTAGAAAAATCGGTGTTGCCCAATAATTATGGTTAGTTGCTATAAGCTCTTTCTCTCAACATCTTTACACACAGATATATATATATATTGTTGTATGAATAATATTTCATACATTAGGAGCTATTGAATTGTCTTGTGAAGCGAAGTAACAATCCTTAGTATTTTACGCTGCAAAATCGTAAAGAGAAGGTGAACAAATTAGAAAGAAGAAATGAGGGAAGGTAATGTAATATTTTGAAAGAAAAATGAACAAAGTAGAAATAAGAAGTGAAAACTCGCCGTTTTTGGAACTATGGTCGCTGCAGGAGCTCCTTGAAGAAACCTTGCGTCGAAGAAGACAAGCGAGGGAGGAAGAAAACTGTTCGAGTTACATATTGGAAATTAGCGACGGCCTTTTAATATTAGCGGCGGCTGGCCGCCGCAAATTACGATTCCGTGCAAATCGTGAATGACCGTCGCAAAATTACCATCCGTCGCACATTAGCGACGGCCATGCCCGTCGCAAATTGGCGCCAACATTTCGCGTAAAATGGCGGGAACGTTACTGACAGATTTGCGACGGAACTTCCGTCAGTAATTTCCTCTACCATTTGCGACGGCTTCAGCCGTCGCAAAACATAAAATTAGCGACGGTTTTGAGACCGTCGCAAAATTTCCGTCGCTAATTCACCTTATTCTTGTAGTGTTTTATAAAAAAAAAATTCAAGACTTTCTACATCGGTTGGTCAACACAACCGTTGTAGAAAGTTATCTTTCTACAATGGTTGGTCAACACAACCGTTGTAGAAAGTTATCTTTCTACAATGGTTGGTCAACACAACCGTTGTAGAAAGTCCACCAGAATCTAATAAATAGAAGTAGAAAACGCACTTTCTACTACGATTGTGTCTTCCAATCGATGTAGAAATGTACTTTGTACAATGGTTGGTCAACCGTTGTAGAAAGTCCCTACTCTACATCGAGCGTATCTACAACGGTTGGTCAACCGATGTAGAAAGCATTTTCAACCGTTGTAGAAAGGCTTTTTTGCATTAGTGGGGGTCGTGGCAGAGATGGTTGAGCTCGAGAAGGTCGGCCTGGGCTTGTTGGGATATCGCCGTGGAGGTCTCTGGGCTTGATGTCGACGAAGACGAGCTTCGCAGGTGGTGGCGAGTTGTGGCCTTTCTAGAACATAGGAAGATTGATGGCGGTGGTGGAGGTTCAAGGTGGCGGGAGGTTGAACACGTTGGGGTGGCGGTGGCGGTGGCAAAGGCAGGAGGAGGTAGGGTGGGGTTGGCGATGGCGGAGGAGAGGGGTGGCGGTGGGTGGCGGAGGAGAGAGGTGGTGGGTTGGCGGAAGAGAGAGAAAATAGAGGCGGAGAAATTCTGGTGTGGGCAAGTGCATGTTAATATCATGTGTCATCACTTCATCTACGGTTGTTAATTATCTCTCACAGTGAGAGACATGAGGAGATCTCACCCTAGCCGGAGCCTTCTCGATGTGTTAATTCTCCTTATTTTATTTTGTGATAACTGATAGGTGGCAAAGTAAAACACAACTAAATAAACTAGTCATTGGTGAAGCACTCAGTCAGGGAAGGCTTCAATCTACAACAACCCATTAGCTCTTTCTTTTCTTAATTAGCCTTAAATTCTTAATTAACCCAAACTTTGTTTAATGCAGATCAACAAGGCCACTATGAAGTGCACTTAGCTTAATCATGCTTTCCATTTCCTTTTCTTTTTTTTTTTCTTTTTTATATTTTTGGTAAATCATGTTCTCCATTTCTGGAAGTTTTGTTATCAACATTATTCCCCCTTCCTTTGTGCAGTCTTTTCTTATTTAATTGATTTTTTTAACTCGGATTATCTTCCGCTTTATTTGGAATCTTCCGTTTTTCAAACACAAAGGAAACAAAAAGAGAGAAACGCTTCAATCCTTTGAATTTGAGTGACAATTACAAATGATTACAATGTAAGTGACTTGACAAATTATTCATCATCAGTATATGCACAAAGATATTGCAATATGAAGTTGAGAAAGATTTTGTCCAAGAATCCTATAATTATTATTTTTTCACTCTCTTATGATTCCTTAGCATACAAAATGATCAATCTCTGCACATTGTTGCTCATTGTTTTCTCTGCTAATCAAATCAGTTACACTAATTAACACAATGCACAAGCAAAGATTCTCTGGTGCAAAGCGTGGAGCAATCAGAACCAATCCTTTTTTTTTTCTTTTGCATCTCTTGTGCACATGAGTGAAAAGTAGTCTTGTAATATATATATATATATATATATATATATATATATATATATATATATAGAGAGAGAGAGAGAGAGAGAGAGGTAGGTAGGAAATGGCATTGAGCTTTCCATTCAAGTACCAAAAAAAACAGAAGAAAAGTGCTCTATATGGGCCATGTTGACAGATATGATGAAATGTGAGGGGTTTTCTTTCCGGGTTAACTTTATTAGTACTACAAATATGTTGAATGAAATCCCACATCAAGTAATTTGGGGTTATAATATTGAACTTGCTACGTCATCAAACTCTCTCTTTTGATTATATATTACACTGATACCTAGTATGTAGATATTCTTTAAGTGTAAAGCTGTTTGATAATCTCCAAAGTGCTAATATTTGATTTCCTGCGCTTAAGAATATGGCAACTTAGGGCCCAATCTGCTTTCTTTTTTATACAAAATATAATTAGCTAAATTGAAGTGAGTACATGATTGAAGCCATGAAAATTGGCAAATGAAATAGAAGAAAAGGAATGGCATAGATTAAAACAACTTAATATTTAACTTGTGCAAGAAGAATTCTATATATGAAGTAAGTTGACCAATTGATGCAGAGTGCACTAAGTGGAGGACAAAATGATACAAAATGCCAACTCATTTTGACCCTTTTATTTTCATTATTTGGAATCATACCTTTCAACATCTAAATGCATTGCATTCACTTTGTATCATCCTCTTCATTTTTGACAAGCCTGTGGCTACAATCTATTTCACATACACTATCTTCCCTGAGTGTCCAATTTCATTTTGTTGTGAAAGATACAAAAAGGGAAATAATTCAAGAATTAATCATAGCCATCCTTTTTGTGCTTTGTTTTGTGCATTTTTCATCATATTAAGCTGTTGTGGAAGTCTCTCAACCATCATTGTATAAGTTAAATCTAAACTGATGTTGGTTTTCATATGTCAAACTTTTGAGATGATGACAAGTACAGTGATTAGAGACAGTTCTGATTATAATTCAATCTGAGAGTCAAAAGAAGCTGAGGGAGGAACACAACCACAGATGTTCAAATCACAAAGAATTTGTGCCACTTTTAGCTTTAGGGTCTTCTCCTACCCCTATATGATTTGATGTTTCACATGGCAAAAAATAGTTCAGACACTAATATCACTGTTTACTATGCTGATTCTTAACTTTAGCAGTAATCCACTGTCACATATAGATTTGGATTGCCCGCGCTCACTGCATCTACACATTCATTACCATACTAGGATGTGCTCCAAATGAATTTGAGTGTTCATTAAAAACATAAAACAACATTAATCCAACGGTATACGTTGATGCATTGATTGCAATCAATGAATCCAAATCTCATTTTCACGTCCATTCCTCGTCATATTTTTTTTTTCCATATCACTAATTTTTGAACCTTCAAAAATTCATGTCACCGTTTTTTTATTTATTAAAAAAATACTTTTTAATCATTTAAAAAATCAAAATGTATGAGTTTGTAGTCAACGGGAGGCAAACTATGGCCGCGGCGTTAGTTGGCTAGAAGTGGTTGTCGTCTAAGGTCGGCCGTGATAGTCACCGAAAGTCATCAGTGGTCGGCGGTGATAGCTGGTGATAGTTGGTGATAGCCAAAAAAGTGATTTTTTTAAACTCTAGTTGCACCCTTTTAACAATAAAGTTCTCTTGCACTCATATGTAATAGATATGTTTAAAATGAAACGAGCATTCCTCCTAGTGTTTCCCCACAACCATTTGTAATGCTTTTGAAGGAATAGTATCTTTCTCACCCGAACATTATTTAGTGGATACTAAACCGTTCGATTGAAAAATAAAATGTGGATACAAAACTAGATAGCAAGAAATAAATAGTAACTTTCAACAGCTATTTTACCCCTCATAATACCCTTTATAGAAGAACATATTCCGCAGACTGCAGCAGCATTTTACAATAGCTTAATTTCTTAAGTATAGTAAATTATATTATATTATATTATATTATATTATATTATATTATATTATATTATACACTCACTTTATATATGTATGCGTCCACCCACTCGTAGAAACATGTGTACCCTTTTTCTGCGCTATTCTTTTAAAGTAGGAAGATAGCACATTGACCGCGCATAATTCAATATAACTTTCCTTGGCTTAGAAAGATTTAGCAAGGAACGAGTGTCCTAAGGTTATTGATTAAGAAACTCATAAAATAAAAAATTATTTTGAAAAATTAAGTATAACATTTTTTAAAATATTAAATACATAATTTCTCATAAATTTTCCTTTCTTGATTTTTTAAACAATGTCCTAAGGACACCTGTTCGTATTCTTCTATCAAAAATAGTATGCTTTAATCGAAGAGATAGAAGTGTAAATATTTTTTTATAAAAAAAAGTGAGATTTAATAAATAATAATATGCTATCCCACTAAATTGACATATACATTTTTTTTATACATTTATATCTTTTATTCATTCCATTTTTGTTCTTGGGGTAATGTTACTAGTAACAATTTTCTCATTTTACCTCAATAAAATTAACCAGGGATGGAACCAAGGCAAAGACCCATTGTCGAATGGGCTACAACTACAAGCTTGAGAATGTGGAGGAAGAGCAGACACAGGGCATTAATGAAACCAGCAATAAGGCAAACCTTCCAAGAAACTTTCAATGGCCATATATATGACACCAGCAAGCCACCCCCATAAAACCTACTGTAATTGTAATGGGTAAAGTCAAAGGTCCAATGATAAACATTTGACTAGAAGGTCCATCTTAAAACAAAAATGTTATTTGGACATTTGACAATTGAGACACTAATATTATTCAAAATTGTAGTTAATAATATATTAAATTTAATTAATGAGTACATTTACATTAAATGTGAATAACTCGTACATCAACAACTTGATTAATGAAAATGAAAAATTGTAAATGAAAGATGGATAATCAAATCGTTTATTACATCACGAAATGAAAGTGAATCCAATAATAAATATAATAAGTAGTGAAGATAGATGCTAAAAATATACTTTTGGATGGAAAAATTATTGTTGAAATGTGATCCTCTTTTATATAGAGATACACTACAAAAAAACGCTAATTACTGACAGTCAAAAGCTGTCGGTAATGATTGGTTACCGATGGATTTTCGACGAACACAGATCCATCGGATATGAACTCGTCAGTAAGCGTTCCGATAGATGTGGGTAGTCAGTCGGTAATTACCAACGGAAATGTCCGTTGGTAACTCGTTAGAGGGGTTGTCCAACTATCGATGGAAATGTCCATCGATAAATCCCTCAAAGACTTATCGACGAATATTTCCATCGGTAATAAGGAACCCACCTTATCGACGGAAATGACTGTCGGTAATCTCAATTTTTTTATATTAAAATTATTTAAAAATTTTCTTTTAATTTTATTAATTTTATTTTAATATTTATTTAATTTTATTATTATTAAAATTTAATTTAATTTTAAATATTAATTATTATTTAATTTAATTTTAATTAATTTAATATATTATTATTTTATTAATTTAAATTTAAACTATAAATAAAATTTAAAAATTAATTAAATAAAAATAAAAATAAAATAAAATCTTAATTCGAATACAATGTCGATCCATACATAAATAACCCTACAGCTACGAAACCCTACAACTATAACTATCATAATAACCATCATCGTCGTCCTGGCAGGGGGAGTTCACCAGCGTAAGATGTGTATGACTCAATGACTTAGAGATTTTGATATATGACAAATACAATATAATGTGTGTGCAAGTGTTTTAGTGTCAAATTGCAAAGACAGGTATCAAGCAGTGATCAACAAGTTCATTAAGCAAATTCAAGGAAAATATTCAAGGAAGACTTGAAGGAATCAAGGAGCTGCATGTAGAAATCAAAAGAGCAAAGTCAAAGATCAAAGGATCATCAAGATCAAGCTTAAAGGAGAATTTTAGATTTAAGTCTTAGATAATTTGTAAGAGAAAGAAATCTCTTAGTCACAAAATAGCTCAACTAAAAAGATGCATGAAGAAAATCAATTTTCATAACCTGCATTAAAAGGAATAAGTTTTTTTTTAATGAAAATGATTTTTGGAAATAAGAAAATTATTTGTCAGGTACAGACATGTAATCAATGGATGTATGTACTCTCATCAGAATCGACAAATGAATTTAAGGTTCTTGATTCAATACATAGATGTACTGAATGGATGTACTGATGGATTAACCAAGTTCGAGACTATCAGTATGAAATTGGTTAATACAGCCATGTACTCAACCCCTGTCCAAGAATCAGAATCAAGAAAACAGATTCTGTTATCAGACCCAAATCTGCTTTAATTAATCCCAACGACTATAACTTGTTTCCTATATATAGAGGGATCAAAGGAACACTTTTAACATATCAAAAATATATCGAACATATCAGAAATTTTACAAAATCAATTTGAGAGATCAATTGTGAAAAGCATTCATCTTCTTGCTTGAGCTTCATTGTGAAAAAGAGTGTTTCATTCTCATAAGTGCTTCAATTTGTTTATCTGACTATTGAGAGTTTAGGAATCAATCTTTGTGTACTTTTCGATTGTAAAGAGAGAGGGAGTCTCTCTGTGTGATTAGGGTGAGGTATCCCTAAGGAAGAACATTGAGGCTCTTCACAAGAGTGTGGTATCTCGAGGTGAAGGAGTGCTCTGTGGTGTCAAGGTTTTTCAAGCTACCTGGCTAAAGCTTGTTGTGTTAGTGTGTGAAAACCCACAGGTGGAGTGGGGACTAGATGTAGGTCACAGTGATGGTGACTGAACCAGGATAAATCTGGTTGTGTGGTATCTCTAAACTCAAACTCTTTAATTTGTGTCTTATGCATATAATTGTGATCTTGATGTTCTAAGTTTTCAATTGATATCAGTTCTTGATCTGTTTAATATGAATTAAAACCAGAGTATTACTACAATCAATCCTGAGTTATTAATTGTTCAAAACTGAGTTGATTAAGACTGTTCTTGTTCACTGAAACTTAAACTGATATATTGTAATTTCAGTTTTTGACTGACTAAGGCCTGTATCTAATACTGTGCGACCCTAACTGAACTTCTTTCTGTTTGATTCAATCACTATTTGATTCAATCACTAAAGTGACAGAAGCGCTCGTCCACATAAGTGACAGAAACGCTCGTCCACACAAGTGATAGAAGCGCTCATCCACACAAGTGACAGAAGCGCTCGTCCACTAAAGTGACAAGTACTGATTTATCTTTCTGAACTGATTCACCTCATCACCTTCTATTCAAGATATCATAAAAAGCCATTCACTGTTTTTGTAAAAGATCTTGAGGCAACTTTGATTTGAAAAGTAAAGTTTTTGAAAAGGAAGAATTTTTGAAAACTCAATTCACCCCCCCCTCTTGAGTCTTTGAAGCCAAAACAACAAGATGACCCCATAAAAATCACCACTACCTTCACCCTACCTTCATCTTGTATGACAACCCCATTATTAATTGTCTTTTTTCCCACATTCCATTCATCAGTGTGGAGTTTGTACCCATTGACGAAGTATGTATGCCATGATCTAACACGACTATAGGGCTCGTACGCTAAATCTCTTAAGTGTTGATTTGTCACACTTAATGGTTGCTGAGTACACCTACGAATATGTAAGTCATATTAGATAATTACTTTTCCATTAGCAATAGACCTTTGTACAATTTTACTTTATGCACTTGAACGAGAAACTAAGGTTTTTCTCAAGAACGTATTAATTCACTACAAGAAAACACAGAATTACCGACGGAAGTTTTCCGACGGCTTTGGTTCCGACGGACTTACTATCGGATTTGGACGTCGGTAAGTGTGAATATGAAAGTTTATGAATTTTCTGACGGAATGCCCGTCGGAAACGTTACCGATGACTTATCCGTTGGTATTTCTGTCGGAATAGTGAGCCGAATGGCAAAAATTAGGCGCGAAAGCTTATCGACAGGTTAATCCATCGGTAACTACAAAAAACCTACCGATGAAACTTCCGTCACAAATCTCATTATCATTACCGACGGCCATTTCCGTTTGTAAATGTATTTTTGAATTACCGACGGAAAAAGCCGTCGGTAATTTAAAATTGTTCGTCGGAAATTTTGAGCTCAAATCCATTGAAAACCCTCCTATCCTTCACTTTTCTCTTTTCTCTCTTCTCTCTTCTCTCCTTTCTCTCTGCTTCTCCTTCGCGCCAGTATATTGTATCCGCCGCGCTCTCCACCACCGCGCCTCCCTCTCCCTTACGCCGCCACCACCGCACCGTCTTTTCCTTCCCTCTCTGCCACAGCTCCACCACCACCTCTTTATGGTATGGATTCCCTTTTAATTTTCATTTTTTAATTCTATTTTTATTAGCACCACCTTTAACCACCATTGTGCACCACCACCACTCTACACAAAACCACCACCATTCCTTTTTTATTTTCATCTTTTTTTATTTATTTATTAGACTTTCTCATTTTTTCTGATTATTGGTTTGGATTCTAAAAGGGTATTTTTTGAAGGGTACTTTTTGCATTGTTTCAGAGTCACCAGCTTCCTCCGGTAGCAACTCCCGGCATCCATTGCGGTACATTGACTTTTTTATGCCTTTTGATGGTCTTATGTTTTTTTTTGAACAACATGTTCTGTTTGTGTCTTTGTTGGTATATTTTATTTCAGTGAATGATACTGCTTTAATTAATTAGTTGTATTATGTGCATGTATTTAATTTATTTATTATAAAAATATCTGTCTAAAGTTATTAATTTGTGTGGGTTTTTTTGTCAATTAATTAGTTGTATTACATGCATGTAAAGTTACTAAATGTGGTATGTTTGTTTCTGCCAAATGCATAATAAACTTAATGTATTTCCTTGATATAATAAAATCGTAAGGACAAAATTTAGTGTTGATAAGATTTAGTGTAGATAACATTAGAGAATTCGTAAAATCGTTTTCCTCCACATCTGCAGCTGTGATGGAGCATATATGGCAATAACTCATGTCCATTGATTAATTAAGCGCGATTTGGAATAATGAATTAAGTATTTAACGGATAACAAAATATATTAATTATTTAAATAATAATAAAAATAATGTAATTAATTAAGAAGTTAATTAAATCATTCATCTCACAAATAAGTTAATAGTTGCACATGCCGCATCCAGAGTATCTATTAATGGCGTGTAGGGGATATCTGTTCGTGGCTCATCGGGAAGCGTGGACGACGAAATCTTTTAAAATATTTGCATAACAATAAAATTAGATTGATTAAATAATTAAAAACATTAACGATTAAATAAGTAAAAAATAGAATATGAAAATAGTTAAATATATAAGTAAACTTATTATTTTTTTCAACAATAATAAACTTAAATATGTAATAACTTAATAATTACATAACACCAAAATTAAATTAAATAATAAAATAAAAATTATTGAATAAATTAAAATAGTATAAAAAATAAAGATTTAATCAAAAGAGTGGCGAACAATTTAATAAATTTTGATTAGAGTAAGTGATTTTTTTTTGCTAATGCTTTGTTTATGATGGTTGCTTAAATATTGGCTTGATTGATTGCTAATAATGTCAAACTTTATGCAAATTATTTGTTACTTGAAGTTTTATTTTATCTTAGAGTGTGTGTGTGTGTGTGTATATATATATATATAGTTAATACGTAATTGAGAAAAATCGTAGTTTCCCGTTCAAGGTTCACTACAAAAAAATGTTATTTAGCGATCGAAAATAGTGACCGAATTTGTTAGTTGTTGTTTGTGACCAAAATGGCGACCGATTGTAGGATCTTCATGAAACTTGGTTATAGTTGATACTGTGACCGAAATAGCGACCGAAATAGAGCGTAGCAGAGTTATTGGTCTCTATTTCAGTCGCTAAATAAAGGAAAGTAAAAGTCAAAACTTGCTGACTTTTTAGCGAACGAAATGACGACCAAGTTAAATGCAACAATTAAATTTTATCTATATTTGCGACCGATATTAATTCGGTCGCTAAACGGCGCGTAAAAAAATTAAAATAGAGCGCGTTAGCGACCGCTTTTAAATCGGTTGCTAATTTATGAATTCAAATTTCAAACTAACCCAGTTAGCGACCGATTTAGCGACCGAATTATTCGGTCGCTAAAAATAAAATCCCTAAATCGCGATTTCCTTCCTCTCTCCCCCCATTTCTCTCTTTTCTTCTCTTCTCTCTCACGCGCAGCAGCTCCTCCCCCACAGACCTTCGCTCTCTCCGACCGCCTCCAAGCTCCGGCCGCGCCACCACCACCACCACCACAACATCACCACCATAAGTTATCTATTGCTTTGTGTCTCTTTCTCATTCTCTCTTGCTCTCTTCCTCTTTATCTAATTTCTCTCTTTCTCTGTCCAGCGCACCTCCGGTGAGCCACCACTGCTCCACTTCCTCATCCCCTTGCTGCGTCTCTGTTCATCACTAAGGAGGTAAAATTATCATCCCCCATTCCTTATCTTTAAGGTTTGTTGTATTGCTACTGTGATGGGATGGGTCATAGTGTCTAGTATTTTGTGTAGGTTAAAATTTCCATTCATTTAATGCTTTTGTGATTGTCTATTTTATGTTGATGCCAATTCATGATTTGGATTTTAGATGATAACAAGAATACAGAACAGAAATAGATAGGCTTTGGATGTGGTTTGTTTGATGTTGGGAATAAAGGGTTCAAGGATTTTATAGTGAAAGGGACAGCATCACCCGGGACATAGTTGATGATGGGGCTATGAACATTCCCTTATGCAAAACACATGTATATAGCTTCCAATTTCTTTGTTTTGATTGATTTTGTTGCTTATAAATGGTAATTGAATTAGATACAATGTGGTAATGTGCATCAATTTTATTCAATTATAGTTGTGTGACTACGTGTTGTAAGTTGTTTATGTTGGTTTTATTGTAATCCCCTGTTGAATAATTTCACTAAGAGGTATATAACACTTTAATGCTGGAAACTTTGTTATGGGTTGTTGGTATGGTTCATAATAAGTACATGTTTGACAAGGCATTGACACATTTGAGAAAAATTAATATTAAGGCAACAGATTGTTTGTTGGCTTGTAAGAGACCTAAAGAGTTGTGGATGAGACTCACAAATGATCCTAAGTATAAATCAAACCATGTAACTAACAATGTATATAAATCATGGAATATAAAGTTGGCTAGTGATTATAAGAATAAAAGCATTTTGTTAATGCTAGAGTCCATGACTACCATGACATGGTCTTATTAAACCGTATCTGTTGAGATGTCTAAGTGACATGTGAAATGAATTTAATCACTTATTTTTGAACAGACTGTTGAATTTAATCACTTGTAGCACTCCTCGATCTTTGTCACTATTTATCATTCTTTGCTGGGAGCTGAGGTAAGTTAACTACATCTTTATTATGCCTTGATTTGTGTGGTATCTGTAATGTGAAGTTGTGCTGTTTGTTAGTGGAGAGCGGAGCTCGATAGGATTTGTGTGTTGATAATTTAATGTTTATGCATGTGTTTGCCAATATGTGTTGTTTGTTAGTGGAGAGCAGAGCTCAATAGGATGTGATCCAGATCGAAAAGGCTGGATCTTTGTTGCAATGTCTTGATAATTTAGAAGTTATGCATGTGTTTGACAATTATGTGTTACTTGTTAGTGGAGAGCAGAGCTCAATAGGATGTTTGCTACAATATTTTATCTAAGTTTGTATTGATTTACGTTGCAATATATAAGCTCAACTATATTTATAGGTTAATGGTTTTATTTTTTGTTAGAGTTAATTATTAATTTACGAAAGCCTTATTTTCCTGTTTAAGATTCAATATTAATGAGCATGTGTACCTTCTCAGGGTACGCATGCTCATTGTATTGAATCTTGAATTGTCCAAGTGGGACAGTTTGGGAAAAAACCTTTTTCACACTCGTACAATAGTCATTTCAATGGTCAAATGCCTTATATACTTGTTGAAATCTCGGTCTGATGCATTTCCTTTTGTTCTCCTGGTGCATACTCGATCGCGGTGATTCTCACCGTGCTCGAGTCGTGTACTTGGAGACCGATGGGAAATGCTGCCAAAATTTTGTCAAGTATAAGGTATTTGAATATGGGAATAACTATTATTAGCCGAGTGTGGTAAAGGTTTCTTCTCGAATGGGATAGGTTCATACCTTGTCATAAGAACGAGATTTATGGAGTTATTGGAATGCACCGTAATATATAAGTGTTATTTTAGGATTGGTCAGGCTATTTAATTGCCAGCAATGGATATTCCGGAGAATCGGAAATGGATGTATCGTAGGTTGGATCGGAATAAACGTCTTAGGGAAGAGTATAGAGTTGGAGTGGGTGAGTTTATAGAGTTTGTTGTTAGCCAGGAGAGATTTATACGGCTGGGCGGTGATCATTTGAGGTGTCCTTGCAAAAGATGCAAGTGTCAATCTTTCAAAAGCGTAGATGGAGTTGTAGCCGATCTTTATGAGAAGGGCTTCATGTCTGATTACTATTGGTGGAGTAACCATGGTGAGACGTTGCCTGATTTAAACCCGATTGTGTTTGAAGGTTCGTACTATGGAAGTGGTGACCGGAGGGAAGAATTGAATCCATACGAGCAGATGATAATGGATCATGCTGGACCATCGGTTGGTGTTGTACTAGAAGAAGATGGGGGAGAAGATGGTGGAATGGGTTCCCAATACATAGAGGAGAATCCAAATCCCGATGCTCAAAGATTCTATGATATGCTGAGTGCTGCACGATCTCCATTGTGGGAAGGATGTCGGGAGTACACAGAGTTGTCGATGTGCATGGAATGGTTGAGTATCAAATCTGACTACAATACGCAATAAGGATGTTTTAATCACCTCACCAGGTCAGTGTCCAAGGCGTTGCCAGAAGACAATCGGATGCCTACTAGTTTTTATCATGCTAAGAAGTCTGTGGAAAATTTGGGTCTGGGGTGTTTGAAAATTGATTGTTGCCCGAATGGATGTATGTTGTACTATAAGGATGATTCAGCGGAAAGCATAACATGTTGTCGATTTTGTGGTGCGGGTCGGTATAAGACAACCACTAGGATGGGCATTGAGAAGAAGAGGTTGCTAAAAAAAATATGGTACTTTCCGCTCGTGCCAAGACTTACAAGATTGTACTCTTTGATGGCCACTGCAGCTTACATGAGGTGGCATAGTGATCATGAAAGGGAGCAAGATGTCTTGTGTCATCCATCTGATGGAGAATCTTGGAAGCATTTTGATAGGGTTCATATGGCATTTTCGCAGGACCCTCGGAACGTCCGATTGGGGTTATCTACTGATGGATTTAATCCTTTCGGGCAGTCTGGAAAAGCATACTCTTGTTGGCCGGTTATCCTGACTCCTTACAATCTTCCCCCGGGGATGTGCATGAAGCGGGAGTTTATGTTCCTAACAGTCATAATTCCGGGTCCGTCTAATCCAAAAGGTAAGATTGATGTGTACTTGTAGCCACTGATAGATGAGTTGACGATGCTGTGGAATGATGGTGTGTTAACATATGACGTATCTTTGAGGAAAAATTTCATGATGAAAGCAGCTTTGATGTGGACGATCAATGACTTCCCCGCCTATGGGATGATGTCGGGTTGGATGACCGCGGGGAAGCTTGGATGCCCAATATGTATGGAGCGATCGAAGGCATTCACGCTTAAAAACAGTCGAAAGATCTCATATTTTGATTGTCATCGTTAATTCCTTCCAGAAGATCATCCTTATAGGCGGAACAAGAATGCATTCAAGAAGCGCTGTGCGGAGATAACACCGCCTCCACCACGTTTGACTGGTCCTAATGTATGGCGGAGAGTACAGTACTTATCGCTCGTCCATGAATCCCAAGGAGAACATATTCCTGATTATGGCGTCAACCATCATTGGACAAAACAAAGTATATTTTGGAGGTTGCCGTATTGGAGGACGCAGCTACTTTGTCACAACATTGATGTCATGCATACTGAGAGGAATGTGTTTTTGAATGTGTTTGACATTGTGATGGACATCAAGGGGAGGACAAAGGATACAAATAAAGCCCGATTGGATCTGGCTGAAATTTTTAATCGGAAGGAGCTTGAGTTGTAGGACGGTGGTCGTGGCAGACTTATCAAACCGAAGGCAAGTTATACACTAAGCAAAACACAGAAAGTGGTCGTCTGTAAGTGGGTTTAAGAACTAAAGTTACCAGATGGGTATGCTTCCAATCTGGGTAGATGTGTTGACATTAAGGAAGCAAAGTTACATGGAATTAAGAGTCATGATTGCCACGTGTTCATGCAACGGTTGCTTCCAATTGCGTTCGACACATTACGAAGCAAATTTGGAACCCACTTGTTGAGCTTAGCCACTTTTTCAGGGAGCTTACATCGACAACACTAAATGTGAATCAATTAAAGGATATGGAAGTCAAGATACCCATTTTGTTATGTAAGCTGGAGCAAATCTTCCCACCGAGTTTCTTTGATTCTATGGAACACCTGCCAGTTCATCTACCTTACGAAGCAAGAGTTGGTGGCCCAGTCCAATACCGCTGGATGTATCCATTTGAGAGGTAAACAACATCAACTATTTTACTTAATACATATGAAGTTCACGAACACGAAATCGTAGTTTAGCTTTCCCTAAAACTAGTAATTATTTGTATGTATCCCTCTTTAATAGGTTCCTGCACTCCCTTGAACACAAAGTCAAGAACAAGGCACGAGTGGAGGGTTCCATTTGTGAAGCATACTTAGTATAGGAGACTTCCACTTTTGCCTCTTATTACTATCCGGACGAAGTTAACACGAGAAGGACAAGGATGCCTAGAAACGTTGATTCGGGCGAAGGAAGTTCAACTAGTCCTCCTATATCAATATTCAACTACCCGGCCAGATTTAGTGGCAAACCAAAAGGGTATTTCTTGGACCAGCGTGACATTAATGCTGCTCATCTGTATATCCTTCAAAATTGTGAAGAGGTGACGCCATATTTAGAGTAAGTTTCTACAATGTCTTTTATAAGTTCAATTGACATTTATGATTATTAATCGTCCTGCTGTTAATCTCCCATATGTAGGATGTACGGCAATTTTCTAAGGGATCTCCAACCTGACATTTCAAACGATCAGGTTGATCGAGAAATTACTTCTCACTTTGCTACGTGGTTCAGTAAATATGTAGGTTAAGCATCTTCATTTGTTGCAATACATTTTATCTCCTTAAATATATAGCATGTATAAGAATAATATAATATTTGATTTTTTAGGTACTAGATCCAGAAAACAATGTTCAAAATCCATTGTTGACAAATTTGGCATGGGGGCCTAACAGATGGGTTACATCATGGAACACTTACATTGTAAATGGATATAAATTTAACACAAAAACATGGAATGAAGGAATTCAGTCGTGTAACTATGGTGTTTGTGTGCGAGCCACTGATGGAAATGTAGAGGATGATTTCTATGGGGTTCTAACTGACATCCTTGAACTCGATTATACCGGTTTCCACGTGATGAAGTTAGTTATCTTCAAGTGTGATTGGTTTGATCCTACTCTTGACGTAGGGACAAAAATCGATAAAAAATATGGTATTGTTCAAGTTAGACTGTCTCGTAGGTATAATAAGGCGTACGACCCATTCATTTTTTCACAACAGGCAGATTAGGTTTATTACTCGCCATATCCCGAAGGACATCAAGACTGGTTGGGTGTTATTAAGATAAAGGCTCGCAGTATAATTACTGATAATGTAATCAACCAGCCTGAAAAAGACGCTCCGTACCAAGATGATGAGTTTTCAAGACCCCACGCACCGTTGCAAATTACGCCGGACATTATTGTTAATTCTCTGGCGGACATTTCAGGCAATGGGGAAGAAGTTGAAAGAGAGTTAATGGATCAATCCGAGTTGGACGCATCTAGCGAAGGCACATTCCGACCAAGTGAGACTGATGAGAGTGAGGGTGAATTTAGTGACAGAGATTCTACTTAGGTAATTTATTTATGTCATAATTCATTGTGTAAATGTCATTCCACTTAGGTAATTTATTTTTGTATTATTTACACTGTTGTGTAATCATCTTTTCATTTTTTACACAGATGGCAGATTCCTCTAGAGGTAGGGGTCGTCGTGGTGGTCGTGGTAGAGGTCGTGCTGCGAGAGTCCCTTCGCCGGCCGACCCACAACCTTTAGATCGAGACCACCCTACCAGCACCTCTGTGGACGGGACACCTCAGGGTGATGGAGTTGCACCCCCTACCCAGCCTCATGTGGTCAGGACACAGGCTGCATCCTCGTCATCCACACATATGACAGGACCATCATCATCATCGGGACAGGAGAGTCGTGGTCCATCCGACAGGAGGATTCTTCTTATCCCCAGGGGGCATAACGAGTAAGCTAATTTAATTTTTTAATATATATAAAGTATTGTTAATTTCTATTTACTTGTTTTTTTATAACATTTATTAATGCTCTAATTTTGCTGCAGCTTTCTGCCCGCGAAGGGCCCTTATGATTCGATATCGAAGATCCTGCGACGCAAGTTTGATGGTCCATGGCCTACATGGAAGGCCATCCCAGGGGGCCATAGGGATCAGTTGTTTCTAGAGTTTAAGGTAACAATTTATTATGTTATTTAAATTAAATTTACATTATATATATATATATACACACACACGAATTCCCTAACAACTGTACGTTGTAGAAAGTGTATAGGTGGGACGTAGCTTTAGAGGGTCTCGTCAGGGACATATTTAAGCATAAAGGCTCACTGGTCATGAAGAATCTGACGAACAAGCTGAGGAAGGATAAGAATAAGGGGAAGTGGGTGGATCCTGAGATCAGGAGGCAGCTGGACCAGTACTGGGCTACTGAGAAGTTCCAGGAGATCCAGTCCACAACTCGGCATAATCGAGCTTCTGATGGTGGCGCATGTGCTTGGACCGGCGGGTCTAAATCAGCCGTCACCCACTACGACGAGATGGTAATACATTAAACTTTTGACTTATTATACTATTTAATTAGTTTTCATTTTTAATTTTTCTTATGAATTTAAGATTATATTTTTCTTTGCAGAAAGCACAGAAACAGCGGCCCCCCACTGCTATGGAGTTGGTGGAGAGGACGAAGAAGTTGAAGTCGGGGACATGGGTCAACGACAAGGCCCGTAACTATGCTGTAAGCAAAAAAACAATTTAGTGTTTACTTGAAATTTATTATAAATGATTTGTTAATATTGATTATAATTTTAACTAAATCTCTTCAACTATACTTTGTAGGTGGGCTTCAACGAGAAGAAGGACGATGCTATATCATGTGCCTCACAGTCACAAGATGAGGCCTTGACTGGTGATGGGCCCGGATCTCCTATCTCCGTCGATGATAATGCCATTTATTTGGAGGTCGTTGGGGGCAGGAACAAGAAGGGGCACGTATATGGCCTCGGACACCTGGGAGGCAAGTTTATCGCTTCATCATCCGACATGTCTTCTCCTTCCTACGCTGATACCGTCCCTCAGGAGCAGTTCAACCAAATATAGGACACCATCAGGCAGCAAAACGCGGAGATTCGGGAGAAGAGCAAGAGAGACAACAGATGGCGAACCAGATTGCACAGTTGACTCAGGCACACCAAGGCTAGTGCGAGGCGAGCATCAGCGAGGAGGCATCTGCGGCTGGTGTTGGAGCAGATGAGGATCCAGACTCCAGTAGCTCAGGGTGATGCTCGGCGGTTGTCTGCACCGCTTTCTGACTCCTCCTCGATTCGCCGCCGGCTATTGATCTTTGCTCTGCGCAGAGGACGATCAGATAGCAGACGTTGGTGGTACGGACGCTGAGGATGATTGGATTTCTCCACCTCCCCCTCATCATGACTGATTTTTTTTCTTCATATTTTTGACTTTAAACGATTCTTGTACGACACTTTGGATTATTTATATATATATATATATTCATTATTTCTTATGATTGTATATTTCATTAGTAATTTGGTGTGTTTTATTAGTAATTTTGCTAAACTTTAAAGAAAAACAGAAAAATTTTAGTATTTTAAAAATTAAATTTTTAAAAAAATTAATAAAAACCAGTTTAGCGATTGAATTAGAAACCAACAATTCGATCACAAAACTTTAATTAACATTAACAAATTGTGGTCTAGCGACCGAAAATCCGTCGCTAATATAGGTTAACAGTAACCAACATTGGCGACCGAACTAGCGACTGATTATCGGTCGCTAAAAATGGTTACCCAAACAATACGACCAACCGTGTAGCAACCGTTTTTTATTATTTAGCTACCGAAACTACGGTCGCCATTTAGCGACCGAATTATTATTTCGGTCTCTAAAAGGTTATCGACCAGGTTATCAGGCACCACCATGAATCGGTCGCTAATTCGGTCGCTAAATTAAATAGCGATCGAATTAGAAAGTTTAGCGACCGAATATTCCGGTCGCTAAAAAGTTGTTTTTTTGTAGTGGTTCAATATTATTGAGCATGAGTACTCGTGGTCATGGTATCGCTCATTTTATTGAATCTTGAATTGTCCAATTAGGACAGTTTGGGAAGAAACTTTTACTCCATTGATATACTAGTTACTCGCTGATTGTCATTTGTGAAATAGTTGATTAAATTTCGGGTCGAAGCATTTCCTTTTGTTCTCCGGGTCCATACTTGATTGTGGTATTTCACCGCGGTCAAGTCGTGTACTTAGAGACCGATGGGAGATGCTGCCGAAGTTTCGTCAGTTATAAGACATGAGATGTGATGAGTAACTAGTATAATACAGTGATTAAAAAGTTTTCCTCAAATGGGATAGGGCCACACCTTTTAAGGAAAGGGAGCGATTCGGGGTCATAGTATCATGTTTAAAAATACTTCAATTTATCTGAAAATGTAGAAGGATGGAATATTATCCCTCGAACCGTAGTTGGGTGTATGATAGGAACGAGTCTAGGAGACGACTTCTGAAACAATCAGTTGTAGCTGGAGTTGAGGAATTTATATCCAAAGCAAAGCAACATTGTGATTATGCTGAAGAGGGGGGGGGGGGGGGATTAGATGTCTGTGCACAAAGTACAATTGTATGGCGGTTTTGAGTGATGATGACGTGAAGTTACACTTATACCGAAGTGGGTTCAAGCCTAATTATTGGATATGGACTGATCATGGTGAGGAGTTGCCGGATATTGATTTGAATGAAGTCGGTGGTGACGATCTTGAAATGGGTGCATCAGGCAGTGGCTACCAAGATGAAAATGTCGAACAACTCCAGTCAATGCATATGATGGTCGATGGTTGTCTTGGGCAACATGGGAATTTTGACGCGGATGAGTCTGATGACATGGAAGAGCCTCTGAATGAATCGACACAAAGATTCTACAATTCATTGTTAGAGACAAATAAGCCATTGTTTGAAGGGGCGTCAGAGTCAAAATTATCAATTTGTGTTAGGCTTCTAGCTTGCAAGTCCAATTGGAATGTCATAGAGCAGTGTTTGGAGTTCTTTTTTAAAATGCTTCAAGATGTGACACCCTTCAAAGAGTTGTTACCAAAAAGCTATTATGATATGAAGCAGTTGGTGTCAAAACTAAGCTTGGGGGCTAAGAGGATTAATTGTTGTCCAAATGGGTGCATGCTATATTTTGGTAGTCAGTCTGGCACAAATGACAGTGCGTTGGAAGAATGTAAATTTTGTCAGACACCCAAGTACCGCGTTCAAAGTAGTGACATAGTAAGAGGAAACCAGTTCCTGCGAAGGCAATGTTCTATCTGCCAATAATTCCAAGGTTGCAGAGACCGTTTGCATCAACGCAAACTGCGGGACAAATGAGGTGGCATAATGAGAATATAAGAATTCCGGGTATCATACGCCACCCTTCTGATGGTGAATATTGGAAGCACTTTGATCGGGTTCATCCTGATTTTGCAGCAGATCCTCGTAATGTGAGACTTGGCTGTGTTCAAGATGGTTTTACCCCGTACATTCAGGCGTCAGCCTCGCCATATTCATGTTGGCCAGTGATTGTTACACCGTACAATCTTCCGCCCGAGATGTGCATGTCAAAACCATATATGTTTCTGACTTGTCTCATACCGGGACCATCTAATCCTAAGGATGGGATAGATGTATATTTGCAGCCTCTGATCGATGATCTGAAGAAGTTGTGGGATGGTGTGTTGACTTATGACATTTCAAAGAAGCGAAACTTTATGATGAGGGGATCACTGATGTGGACTATTATTGATTTTCCTGCATATGGCATGCTCTCTGGTTAGGGGACCCACGGTAAATTGGCGTGCTCGTATTGCATGGAACATGGAAAGGCTTTTACCCTTAGAAATGGTGGCAAAAGTCCCTGGTTCGATTCTCATCGTCGGTTCTTAGATCCCGACCATCCCTTCCGAAGAAACGTCCGAGAATTCAAAAAGAATCAGACAGAAGAGGAAGGTCTACCGTCTTTGTTGACTCCTAAAGAACAAATATGGGGTCGAGTTAGAGATCTTCCTAAAGTCACTGAAGCAGGTGTGTCAAAATTACCCGGTTATGGAGAATGGCATAACTGGACAATACAAAGTATTTTTTGGGAACTACCGTATTGGAAGGATAATCTGTTAAGACATAGCCTTGATGTGATGCATATTGAGAAGAATTTCTTTGACAACATTTTTAACACGGTTATGAATGTGTCTGGAAAGACGAAGGACAATGAGAAGGCAAGGATGGACATAGCTATGTACTGTAGACGAAAGGATTTGGAGCTGAAGCTGCAACCTAATGGAAAAATGGTCAAACCAAAAGCTTGTTACACTCTAACCGCCGATGAAGCCAAGTCAATTTGTCGGTGGTTAAGAGACCTTAGGACCCCTGATGGTTATTCCTCTAATTTGGCACGATGTGCTGATGTAAGAACAAGGAAGCTTCATGGGATGAAAAGTCATGATTGTCATGTATTCATGGAGTGTTTGCTTCCTATTGCTTTTGGCTCGCTGCCCCAGCATGCTTCGAACCCGCTTATAGAAATCAGTCATTTCTTTAAAGATATATGCTCTGCAACTTTAAGAGCGGATGGTCTGACGAAGATGGAAGAAAACATTCCAATAATTCTATACAAGATGGAGAGGGTTTTTCCCCCTGGATTTTTTGACTCAATGGAACATCTCCCTGTCCATCTTGCATATGAAGCGAGGCTTGGTAGACCAGTACAATATAGTTGGATGTATCCGTTTGAAAGGTAATTTTATTATATTTTGACATTTAAATAATTAGCGACCATTGAATAATGCCTTGTCAACAATGTATTTTATTACTTAGATTCATGGGTGACTTTAAACGATATGTTAAAAACAAGGCTAGGGTGGAATGATCAATCTGTGCATCTTACTTACACCGTGAGACAACCTATTTCTGTTCCCACTATTTCAACAACTTTATGTTGGCACCAAAACATGTTAGGAACGAGGTAGATGCCGATAATGTAGGGTATCCTTATATGCTATCCGTATTTAACCTTCCTGGCCGTCATGCTGGCAAGGAGCTTACTTACTGGTTAACTGATGAGGAGTATGCATCAACCCATGTACATGTCTTGATAAATTGCACAGAGGTGAAACCATACCACGAGTAAGTCTTAACGACCTATTTTTGAAATAATATATCACATGTTATTATAATTTCTCCTTTAACACATAGTACACATTTTATTTGTCAGAGTGTTCCTTCAAATTAATCAATTAAGTGAACAAGATAGTTCTGCTCGTACACATGCAGATTTTCTTGAATGTTTCAAGCAACAAGTAAGTGTAATATGACGATGCAAACACTATATTAAGCTTAATTTTGCCTCTTGAAAAAAGTAATTATTTAATATGACTTACCTATTCGTAGGTATATCAACATCCGTTAAGCGTGACTAATCAACACTTGAGAGATTTAGCGTATGAGCCCTATAGCTATGTGATATCATGGCATACATACTTTGTTAATGGGTACAAATTCCACACAGATGAATGGACCGTGGGCAAAAAGACAATTAATAGTGGGGTTGTTGTATAGGGTGAAGGTACCTATGATTTTTATGGGGTCATAAAACACATATACGAGTTACAATACAATACTACTACTTATCCTAAAAAAGTAGTCTTATTTTATTGTAATTGGTTTGATCCATCGAGGACAGGCACAAAAGTGGATCCTAAGTATGGAGCTGCGGATATTCTAATGGATAGAAGATATCAACAGTTTGATCCGTTTATAATTGCTCAGAATGCAAAACAAGTTTATTATGTCCCTTATCCAGCAATGAGAATAGACAAACGAGGTTGGTGTGTTGCAGTCACTACCAAGCCTAGGGGTCGCATAGAAATCGATGATGCAGAGGATGAGATGCCATTCCAGGCGGATGAATCGTCACATGTCAATGAAGTAATTGAGGTCGAGCGTATTGCTGGCATGTTGGGATCTACAAATGAAGGGGAAGAAGTGGTCATTGGTAATCAGGCATCTATGCATGCATCATCATCAAAAGAAATCCAAAGTGATGACTCAATGCAAGAAGTAGAAGAGTCGGACTTACAATCAGATGACGATACCGAGTCTGAATAGGAAGTTTACTATTATGTTATTTTTATTGTATTTTAAATATTTGCTTATGCAATTAAATGTAAGACTTGACAAATATTGTTCTATAAAAATAATTGCTTAGATTAGACTGTTAAATGTTGATTACTTATTGTTTTTACACTGATTTGTAATTGTGCTATAAAAATAGATATGCCAGCATCAGAAGGACAGCCCCCCCGCCCCCCACCGCCTAGCGGTGATAAGGGGAAGGGGAAGGGTAAGCGGGGACGATACACCGTGAAGTCTCAGGTGCTTGCTCGCATTCCTGGAGGTCCCTCCGCACCCACCGCACCCACCCTCATCCCTACCGTACCTACCCTATCGCCACATACAGGAGCCTCCACCATCCATTCTACACCATCCCCCACCCATTCTATACCCTCACTGATCCATAGTACATCATCCCCTACCCATACTACACTATCCCCTACCTACACTACCCCACCCTCCACCCTTGTCCAGACCTCCACTCGTTTTGCGCCACAACGTGCACTAGCTGGCTACTCGCCGCCCCCTACTGGACCCACACCACACCCAGCACCACCATCATCATCGACTGCACCGGCCACACACGCAGCAGGATTATCATTTATGCCGACTCCTGGGATGATGCCACAACAGGACGCGACCATTCCATCCTCATCATCCGAGGCCGCATACGGTCACGACACGGCCATACCATCATCATCGTCTGTGCAGCAGCCGACCGCGGCTGAGGACTTGCCTGAGTGGGCCAGGGTTCCCGCACTAGAGGATCGACTGTTTCTGGATCGTAAGTTTAATTTAATTTAATGTTGTTTAAAAATAATTACTATTTAATAAGCATATATTTGTTGGTTGTCATATTGTTGATTTAATAAAATTATGAATTTTTCAGCTTCATCCCATCGAAAGTGGGATCGAAGCACGTTACCTTCTCCATCAAGGTGTTGTATTGTCGCTTCTGACCATCATGGGGGGTGATCCCCGGGGAGGATCGGGATCGTATCTTCAGACGATTCGAGGTAAGTTCTTGTTTATTAGTTCATGTAATTTTCCATTTATTTTTTATATTCTTTAGTATAATGTTATTATTATTATTATTATTATTATTCTTTGTTAACTGGAGCTTGTGTGCTAGTTACCGGGGCATACCTCAGAGATACGTGCTATCTTTGACGACCGAGTAGCTGCTCGACTGAAGGACATGCTCCGGCAGCATAGGGAGAGCCGGATACGTCCGGATTACATCGGGCCCAACATCTGGACCCAACTGTGTGCGTACTGGGACACTCCAGCTTACAAGCTGAAGTGTGAACAGACGAAGAGAAATCGGGCTTCCGAGAAGGGTGGGAGCATGCACACTGGTGGTTCTATTAGCCACATGCAGCATGCCACTTACATGGTATGCATATATAAATAACATTATTTATAAACTGTATATTTTTATTAAAAATTTGTTTTATAACTAATTGATTTTATTGGTGTGTCGGTTGCAGGTAGGAGAGCTAGCTCGGTCCGTTGATGACCCTACGGTCTTTGAGCAGACACATATTCGCTCGGACACCGACGCGTTTGGTAATGAGAAGTCGAGGCAGACAGTGGTGAGCTAAAATGTTTTTTTATATTTAAACTATTGGTCATTATTATATATATATATATATATATATATATATATATATATATATATATATATATATATAGTTTAACACATATTGATTGTAATGTATTAATCGCAGGCGGAGTCCAACACCAGGTTTAGTCAGGTAGCAGTTGAGGCTGCCTCCTGCTCTGGTGCCTCAGATCCTTCTCAGCTGGACCCCACCGAGGTTGAGCGACTATAGACCCACGCCTGGATGGATGTGGCGGGCGGGAAGAACAAGGGACGAATTTACGGTACTGAGACCCTAGCCAGGTCGATTCGTCGGGGGTTGACGCCGAGCACGACCATAAGGGAGCCTACATCCTCCGGCTAACAGGACACGGAGGAGGTGCATCAGCTGAGGCAGGAGGTGCAGTAGCAAAGGGAGACGAACGAGCGCATCATACAACAGATGGAGACATTCACCGCTGTGCTCGATTTCCTCCCACCAGACAGGCGCAGCGCTCTGCAGGGGGCCCTCCATGCCCTCCGGCCCCAGGCCCAGCCCTCCACTACTACTACTGATCCACCACCGCAGCCGCATGATGACGGTTTGTCTACTAAGTCGTAGCTTGATGGTCATGTGATGCCGGCAGACTCCCCCCGACAGGACGACGATGACGGATATTATGGTGATGGGTATTAGGATAGTTATATGTGTAGTAGAGATTTGTAGATAGACGGATATTTTATTTATGGATTATATGTTGAGTTTGTTTTTATTTTAATTTAATTTAAATTTAATTGCTTTTTAAATTTTATTTTTAATTTCAATTTTGTTTTGTAATTGATAATATAATAATATTTAAATAAAATAAAATATAATAATTAAATTATAATTAATTATAATAAAATATAAATTAATAAATAAATTATAATAGTTAATAAATAAAATATAATTAACTAATTTCTTATGTAATAATAACTAATAAATATAATATAATATTTAATATTGAATATATAAATTTTAATAAAAATAATTAATTATTAATATAAAAAAATTAAAATATAAAAAATCTTGTTTCCGACGGATATTTCCGTCGGTAACTGTTGGTTACATTTTCCGACAGAATTTCCATCGGTAGTTAGGGGTTCTGTGTGGCAAGTTTTCCCACGGTTAAGGCTGTCGGAAATTTCCGACGAACGAACTAGATTTGTCGGAAAGGCTTTCCTTGTAGCCTATTACCGACGGAACCGTGTCCGTTGGAAAATCCGTCGGTAATGTAGTTTTCCGACGTAATTTCTTCATTTCTGACAGGTTTTTTCCGTCGGTAAGTCGTGTTTTTTTGTAGTGATTATACTCTATAAGAAAATAAAACTTTAAGTAATAGGGATAATTTGCATAAACATTAATATTATTAGCAAACAATCAACTACGCAATTAAGCAACCATCATAAACAAAGCATTAACAAAAAAACAATACATACCATAATCAAAATTTATTAATATATACGTCTAACTTTTGAATAAATCATTTATTTTTTGTATTAATTTTAATTATTCAATTATTTTTTATTAATTTATTTACTCTGTTTTTAATGTTATGTAATTATTTAGTTATTTACAGACTTAATTTTATTATTATTGTTGTATAAAATTAATTTTATTTAGATATTTAACTATTTTGGTAATCAATTTTGTTAACACTCTCCGTTTTAGTCACGGTCGATTTCATCGACGCTTCCCGAAGCATGTCATTTATTTTTTAAATTATTTGTAATTATTCAATATTTTTTAATTTATTTATTCAATCAATTTTTATTATTATGTAATTATTTAGTTATTTAGATATTTAATTTACTATTGTTTTATGAAATTAATTTTAAATAATTATTTAGATTTCATCGGCCACGCTTCCCGATGTGCCATGAGCAGCTAGTCCCGATGCGCCATTAGCAGCTATTCACTTTTTTTTTGTTGAAATGAATGACTTAATTATCGTCTTGATTAATTACTCATTATTTGTAATTATTTAATTAATTATTTCAACCTTACCGTTAAATATTTAATTATACTCTAAAAATAATATAAACCTTTAACTAAGAGGGATAAAACTTTTGCATGCAATTTTATCTAATTAATCCCCACACTTTACAATGTAAAGCACTTAAGGACTGAAAAATTGACAAACAAACAGTACCACAGTGTAATTATTCAGCTAAACAATCGATCTCATGCTATAGGCTAGAAAATATTAAATTTTAATGGGTTTAGGCAAACAACAAGTACATGTATAGCAGGCCGATTTATAAAAAAATTATAGGCACATACATACACAACGAAACTGACAAAAAACTAATTAAACAAATAATAATCCAGTAACCCAAACAATGAACACTAATATAGAAAAAGGATTCAACATCGGTTATTTTTGGCTTTTCACATCGGTTTTCAAACTGATGTTGAAAAGACCGATGTTGTTTATTGTTAATTTTCACATCAATTTTAAAACCGATGTTCAAAGTACATTTTAAACAGCGGTTTTCACAAAAATCAATATGGAAAGTTCATTAGACACATGGGTAACCTATTGGAAATATCACTTTCCACATCGGTTTTCAAAAAACCGATGTGAAAATTTCACTTTCCACATCTATTTTTGATGTGCGTGGATTCCGGCAAGTGTACCGGATTCGTCGTCAAGTAATAAAAAGATCGATCCCACAGAGTCCGTGATCTCAAATCGCAACTAATTATCAAATCAATTAAACTAGACTATGTAAAAAAGGATTTTGAAAAGGTTTTGATTTTTGAAGTAAGAATCAAGTAACAATCAAATTTAAAATTGCAATTAAACAAAATAGGAAAGTAAATCAGTTTGGGGTTTTCAGATCAAAAGGGATTCCTAGGAATTGGGTTACTGATCCGCTGTTGCACATGGGTCAAAAACGAGTGATTAGAAAAGAAACTGTAGTTAGGGAACGACAACTCGAGTATCGTCTCTCAAGGACTCTTGGATTGTTATTAACCTATAAATCGATTTTGGTGGGGGGGGGTTTAGGTTGAAGATTCGATTAAGAAAGCAATGCAATTAAGTGATTATTAATAAGCTAGAACGATTAATCTACTATTTCGGTTTCTGAACTATCATTGATTCACATAAATTCCATGCCCTAAGCGGATTCCAATCCCTTTTCGATTGTAGCAGCAATTAAACAAGCGCAATTGACACTACGAGATATATGTTCCTAATTTCCGAATTAAGCAAACGGATTGAAGCTCTCGTGAATTAAGCAAACACGATCAAACACACTCGAATTAAGCAAACGCGATCAAGGTATATGAACATATAGTCGTCGAAATTAATCAATACTTATTCTATATAACTTGAATTAAGTAAACAAGACATATAGCATAATATTGAAAGGGATAAGCAAATTGATTGGGAATTATAGAACCTCAAGTGTCGGCGGAAACCGATTACAGCAGATTAATCCCTGGTGATTAGTTCGCCATCACAAACATAATAAAAACACTAGAAATAATTTGTAAATGGTGAAAATTCGTTTTTTTTGTCTGCCCTGGTGCCTTTTTATAGATCAGGTGCGCGTCACGACCGTGATGGTCATCACGACCAGGTCGTGACGTGTTCTGCCAAGGGCGCGCATTCAAATTCTAGTCTGTCACGGCCGTGATGTCCATCACGGCCAGGCTGTGATCAATTCTGTCCATGGGTGATGATCTGTCACGGCCGTGACCTCCATCACGGCTAGACCATGATGCTCTCTGATCTTCAAGGTTTTCTCATCACGCCCGTGATAGGTATCACGGCTGGGCCGTGATGCTTTCTGACCTTCATGGGTAGCTCATCACGACCGTGACCAGTGTCACGGTCTGGGCGTGATGGCTTCTGCTTCAAGTGTCCGTCCCTTTTTGCTCTTCTCATTAACATGAAAATATGAAATAGCAGTGAATGCTTTATTTGACTCAAAATTAACTAAAATATCCTAAAACTACTTAAGAGACTCAAAATGTTACTTGAGGACAATTAAATCCAAATTTGGGTGAAAACGAGGTTAAACTCGAATAATTAGAACAAAAACCATGGTCTTACTAGTTATAAAACTAGATGAGTCAGAGGCTTATCAGTTACCAACAAGATTGTTCATGTTACTAAATTGACTACCCCTTGTTAATTATCAAAATCGCTTTGAAGGCGAATTTATCCTAAATAAGTTAATGCTCCCTCTCGGGTTACAAAAACCGTGCCCAATTAAACCAACCCCTACTCTCGTGGTAATTGAATTTGAATTGAACCCTTTAAATTTTGTGACAATTCGTGAACCCTCGAAAGACCGCTTCTAACTCTCGTGATTTAAGTCCTAAGTCTGATTTCTATAGATCCGATACCTGAGTTCACCGATAGGTTCCTCCTTAGAGTATCTATGACATGCAAATGAGTGCGCACCAGATTCACAAGTAATTCATGCGATAGAAACCAAATCGAAATCGAAATTAACAATGGAAAACATCAATTCATAACATAAAACAGATCTTGGGCATAGCCCCAATCCCTAGAAATAAAGCTACTACTCAAGCATTGCCATGGTGATGGCAAGCTTGATTAACATAAACATAAATGAAAACCTAAGAGAAGAGAAGAAGAAGGAGGAGAGAAATCCTAATTTTGCCTAAGAGTAGCAGCCCCAAAGTCCCTCCAAAAGTCCCTATTTTCGAGTCTAAGTGCTCTATTTATAGACTAGGGTAACTTGAATCCCAAGCAACCACAATTTCAGATCAAATCAGTTTCTACAGATCCATATATCACACGTCACGATTGTGATGGCCATCACGGCCAGGCCGTGACGGGTTCTGCCTTGGAGATTGCTTCACTTGTTGGGTTGTCACGGTTGTGACCACCATCACGGCTAGACCGTGATCAGTTCTGCCTGTGAGGGTCTGGTTCAGCTGACATGTCACGGCCGTGATGGACATCACGGCCTGGCCGTGACCAGCTCTGACTTTAGCCTTCTTTCTTTTTAGCTCTACTCGATCATGGCCGTGATGGCTGTCACGGCTAGGCCGTGATGGGCTCTGTTTGGCTCATTTTCTTCACTTTTGAAGTCTCATCTTCATGCAAGCTCCATAATGGTTAATCTTGAGCATTTTAATCCTTAATTCCTGCACAACAACACAACAAAACCACCTTACCAGTTCCAAGGTAAAAAACTAACAAAAATAAAATTAGAGATGCCTAAACTATATTAAAATGCATGCAAAATGTCAATAAAATATGAGGTGAAATCACACTCGTCAAACTACCCCAAGCTTAAGATTTTGCTTGTCCTCAAGCAATCACTAAGGCCAGACAAGATAAACAATCAGATCATGGACAGTGAACCAAGATCCCGAGTAACTAATCCAAGTGACGGGCATATTCAAATAAGAAAATAAGGGACAATCAATTTCAAGTCCAATTAGAAGCTTAGGTTTCCTAAATTCATATTCTCACTGATTCGGGCACTCTTCTCACCTCACTCAAGTGTTTAAGGGTATATGACAATTCGCTCAATTTCCTCAAGGAAGGTATTCTACCATAAGCTTGACTATTAACCAAATCTCTACTTTATTAATGAAAACACATAAGAATCAAGAGGTCTTTTATTTTGGTTGTAATGGGGCCATAGGATTAATTGTTAGGTGGGAAAATCAAGAAAATGAAATTTCAAAAAGGCTAAACAAAATATCAAACAAAACAAAGAATGACAACCTTCTAAAATACCTTTTTGGGCTTTAGTTCACTTTCCCACCTTTCTTTATTTCTTTTTTCTATGTTATTTTATTTCTCACTTGCTTTTTCTCATCCCCTTCTCCATTTTTTTTGTTTACTTTATTTTATTTATTTGGAGAAGGGGAGACTTTCAGCTTAAGAGAAATATTTTTCTAACTTTCTCATCCCACAATCTATTTTTAAATACTTTAAAAGGTGTCATACCAAGCATCATAAAATAAATCAAGGTACCAAGAAAAGTATTTTATTCTTTTAGGCTCAAAATTGGGCAACTAAGGGGTAGCATTTAATTAATAAAAGCTTAGAAGGCCAGAAAATATCTAGTGCCTCGATCATTTTCAAAAATGTTTTCAAAATTTTTTAAGTTTCAAAACGGTTTCAAGTCAAGTTCTAGAGAATACAATCCAAGAGAAATAAAACACTCAATCACAAAGAATGGGGGTAGATTCGGTGAGTACCCCTTTTAGCTCAAAAATCTCATATTTAGTAGATTAAAATCAATGAGAAACACAAATCTAAGGAACCACATGATAATTATCAACTATAAAAAGATCATCTCAAGAATGTTTATTTTTAGCCTTATCACAAGAATACAAAAATTGGGTTCAAAAATTCACTATCTCAATTCATTTGGCACCAAGTTCTCACAATTGGATGCATACTCTAAGCAAGGGGGTAATCTAATCATGTGATTATGCAAAATTATGCCTATATGAATGCAACATGAAAGATGCAAAAATGCAAAAATACCCCTACCCCAAGCTTAAAAACTTACATTGTCCCCAATATAAATAATCAAGTCGGAGAGAGGAGAAAAATGGAACAACACACCGAGGTGGTAGAGGGTGCTGGCTCATATGCCAGTCATAGAGATGCTGTAAAATGTGTCACGGTCGTGATGCTCATCACGGCTAGGCCGTGATCAATTCTGGTCTACAGGAGCTGGCCTGTCACGACCATGAGTTCCATCACGGCTAGGCCGTGATACACTCTGATCTTCAGGGTCCTTCTCATCACGCCCGTGATGGATATCATGGCTGGGCCGTGATCCTTTCTGATCTTCAGTGGTTAGCTGATCACGGTCGTGACCACAGTCACGGCCTGGGAGTGATGACTTCTGACTTTATTTGTCCTTGCCTTTTTGCTCTTACCGTTTTCATAACCTGAAAATACTTGGCAAAACCATCAATTAGTGATCTTTCTTCCCTTAATCTCCTCAAATTATTCGAAAACAAAATTCAAAAACAAATGGAAAAGGGAAAGGAAACTTGGGTTGCCTCCCAAGAAGCGCTTATTTACGGTCTTAAGCTTGACTATACTTCTTTCAATCAACTGGGGTCAGCTAGGCATGGAGGTGAAAGAACACCTCTCTTCCATGGAAGTCCTTCAAAGAGGCTATTTTGTTCATATGGCCAATTGTGCTTTCGCTTTGCTCATTTCACTCTGAGTTTCATGGCCTTACTTTCTCCCGGCGGAAGTTTTAACTCCACATGAAGAGCAACTCCAACTTCATCACCATTTGGTGCATCATTCGTCATGCTAAGCTTGGGAGTTGCTTCCATGTTAAGCTCTTCCTTCACCTCTGGAGGTATTATATCGATCCTGTACACATGACTCTCAAAAGGAGGGTTGTTATATGAGTTAGTCAAATCAAAATCTACCCTACCTTCCTTTACATTTAAAGAGAGCTTGCCATTCTTTACATCTATTATTGCTCCAGCCGTGGCCTAGAATGGTCTTCCAAGAATGATAGGGAATTTAGAATTCC
Organism: Sophora flavescens; assembly: GCA_030762895.1. Lineage (NCBI taxonomy): Eukaryota > Viridiplantae > Streptophyta > Magnoliopsida > Fabales > Fabaceae > Sophora > Sophora flavescens. The sequence goes on from CM061070.1 coordinate 5,826,352, forward strand.
CGTTCATGTCCAACACCATGAAATCGGTAGGAATGAAAAATTTCCCTACCTTTATGGGAACATTCTCTAGTATGCCTAGAGGTGTTTTAGTTGAGCCATCCGCAAACTGTAAAGAGAACTTGGATGGACTCAATTCCTTGGTTCATAACCTCTCAAAGATAGTGAGCCGCATCAAACTCGCACTAGCCCCTAAGTCACATAAGGCTTGGTCTATTTTCACTTCTCCGATTGAGCAAGCAATAGAGAAACTTCCCGGATCTTTTAGTTTAGGAGGCATATTAGTTTTTATCATGGCATTATGCTCCTCAATTAAGCTCTTAGTTTCTATTTCTACTTGCTTTTTCTTGACCAACCTTTGTGGGAAAGGTATTGGGGGTTGGTAAGGTGGTGGAGGGACATACTTTGATTCTATCTCTTCATCTTCGCTCATGTCCTCCTTGCATTCCACATCCTTCTCAACTACCCCAAGCTTATCATCCCTTAAGTATATAGCATTACAGTGCTCATTGCGATTAACTTCGGGTTGTCCTGGAAACGTACCCTTAGTTCTAGTATATGTACTAGCTTGTTAGGCAATCTGAGTTTCTAACATCTTATTATGGATGGCTAAGTTATCTACCTTAGATGCTAACTCTTTTATTTCCTCATTGACTGCCCTACCTTGTTGCCTAAACTCTTTATTTTGCTTTGTTTGAGTTTCAACAAAGTTTTCCAAGAGAGACTCAAGTTTAGACTTTTGTACCTGAGGATACCCCGATGCGGGTTTCCTATTACCTTGGCCTTCTTGGAACTCGTGGTTCAACGTGTTGTTGTAGTTCCCATAGGAGAGGTAAGAGCTATTCTTCCTTCCTTGGTTATAAGAATTTGGAGGAGCGTAGTTTGGTAGCTTCGAGTTCGTGTCATAAAAGTTGTGACAAGAGTTCACTTGTTCCCCCGAAGCACCGGATCCATGAGCAATACCATATGGGCACTCCATTATGTCATGTCCCTGCATTCCACAAATCTCACAAACAACATTAGTAGCACCTATTGAACTCACGTTACCCTTTTCAAACTTATCAAAGCGTTTATTCAGTGAGTCAATTTTAGACATAATGAGATCAGTGCTATTCATCTCAAACTTACCCCGGAAAGCTTTTTCGGGTTATTACCTCTTTCCGAGCCCCATTGGTGGTAGTTGGTGGCTACGTTTTCAATGATTTTGAATGCCTCAGTCAGAGGTCTATTCATAAAGGCTTCACCAGCTGCGGAGTCGAGTGACACCTTCGAAGAGTAATCCAATCCGTTGTAGAAGGTATGCACTAATAACCATCTCTCAAGCCCATGATGTGGGCAAGACTCCAGCAACCCTTTGTAGCGATCCCAAGCTTCAGATAAGCATTCTCCGCCCTTTTGGAAGAAGCCGGTGATCTGAGTTCGTAGGTACGCCGTCTTGGATGGAGGGAAGAATTTCTCCAAGAATGCCTGCTCCAGTTGGTCCCAAGTCGACAAGGTATTAGCGGGCACTTGCTTCAGCCAAGCTTTTGCCTTTCCACAAAGAGAGGAGGGGAACAACCTCAAGCGAATAGCATCGATCGGGGCGCCATGAATTCTAATTGCATCGGTGAACTCCAAGAATGTCTCCACATGATCAGTCGGGTCCTCCGAGGGCAATCCTCCGAATTGATGTTGCCTAATCATGCTAATTAGCATAGGCGGTATAGTGTAGTTCTCCATCTCGATTTCTGACTTAGCAATCTCAGTTCGCAAACCCCTAGCATTTGGGGCTGCGTAATCCTTCAGTGGTTTGGTATCCGGTAGATTCGCCATGAGTGGAATGAGAATCAACCTCTCTCTCTCTCTTTGTAGTCTCCTACGTCTATGAAAGGTCCTTTCGATTTCGGGGTCAACCTCAATAAGGTTTCCAAGACTTAGGGATCTTTGCATAAAAGAGAAAAACACATATAAGAGAGAGATAGATACTCTAGAAAGAAAAAGAGATAAATGAAAAAAGAAAATCCCTCTTTTTTTTTGAAAGAAAAAGAAATAATTAAAAAGAAAAAGTCCATAAAAATCAATTTAAAAATTAAATTGAGATTCAAGGCAGCACAGTCCCCGGCAACGGCGCCACAAACTTGATGTGCTTGGATTCCGGCAAGTGTACCGGATTCGTCGCCAAGTAATAAAAAGATCGATCCCACAGAGACCGTGATCTCAAATCGCAACTAATTATCAAATCAATTAAACTGGACTATGTAAAAAAGGATTTTGAAAAGGTTTTGATTTTTGAAGTAAAAATCAAGTAACAATCAAATTTAAAATTGCAATTAAACAAAATAGGAAAGTAAATCAATTTGGGATTTTCAGATCAAAAGGGATTCCTAGGAATTGGGTTACCAACAAGATTGTTCATGTTACTAAATTGACTACCCCTTGTTAATTATCAAAATCGCTTTGAAGGCGAATTTATCCTAAATAAGTTAATGCTCCCTCTCGGGTTACAAAAACCGTGCCCAATTAAACCAACCACTACTCTCGTGGTAATTGAATTTGAATTGAACCCTTTAAATTTTGTGACAATTCGTGAACCCTCGAAAGACCGCTTCTAACTCTCGTGATTTAAGTCCTAAGTCTGATTTCTATAGATCCGATACCTAAGTTCACCGCTAGGTTCCTCCTTAGAGTATCTATGACATGCAAATAAGTGCGCACCAGATTCACAAGTAATTCATGCGATAGAAACCAAATCGAAATCGAAATTAACAATGGAAAACATCAATTCATAACATAAAACAGATCTTGGGCATAGTCCCAATCCCTATAAATAAAGCTACTACTCAAGCATTGCCATGGTGATGGCAAGCTTGATTAACATAAACATAAATGAAAACCTAAGAGAAGAGAAGAATGAGGAGAGAAATCCTAATTTTGCCTAAGAGTAGCAGCCCCAAAGTCCCTCCAAAAGTCCCTATTTTCGAGCCTAAGTGCTCTATTTATAGACTAGGGTAACTTGAATCCCAAGCAACCACAATTTCAGATCAGATCAATTTCTACAGATCCATATATCACGCGTCACGATTGTGATGGCCATCACGGCCAGACCGTGACGGGTTCTGCCTTGGAGATTGCTTCACTTGTTGGTCTGTCACGGCCGTGACCACCATCACGGCTAGGCCGTGATCAGTTCTGCCTGTGAGGGTCTGGTTCAGCTGACATGTCACGGCCGTGATGGACATCACGGCCTGGCCTTGACCAGCTCTGACTTTAGCCTTCTTTCTTTTTAGCTCTACTTGATCATGGCCGTGATGGTTGTCACGGCTAGGGCGAGATGGGCTCTGTTTGGCTCATTTTCTTCACTTTTCAAGCCCCATCTTCATGCAAGCTCCATCATGGTTAATTGTAGGCATTTTAATCCTTAATTCCTAAACAACAACACAACAAAACCGCCTTACCCGTTCCAAGGTAAAAAACTAACAAAAATCAAATTAGAGATGCCTAAACTATATGAAAATGCATGCAAAATATCAATGAAATATGAGGTGAAATCATACTCATCAGTTTTCCTAAAAACCGATGTGGAAATTTCACTTTCCACATCGGTTTTTTATTAACCCATGTGTAAAGTGAACTTTCCACATCGGTTTTTTAGTAACCGATGTGTAAAGTCTAATTTTTTTTTCAAACTCTTTTTTACATTTCTATCATTCATTTCCCCTGTTTCAGTAATGCAGATCAATACCAAAATAACATATTCTAAATATTCTCAACACAATCACTTTTGTACAACAAAAACATACTAAATTAATATATACTGAATTTATTACGAACAATACATATGTACGTTCAATTACATTCAGACAACAAAGATAATTAGAAACCAAAAAGCTACATGATATATTATAGATTTCATATCAAAATACATATGATCAGTCAAAAGTACACTATAGCTAGTACATGATAAGTTTTTAAACTAACCACATATATACAAACTATGGTTGGTACACTTCAAGAAAGAAAGTTGCCCAATGCCTCCTTATGTTGTTGATGTCGGAATCAGATAATGGAGTTGGATTGTTGAATATCTGCAAGTTTAATTGGACAAAAGGTTATATCTTTTAAGTAATAAACTAACATAAAACATATAACGAATCTATAACTGTTACTTCTAATTATTACCAATTAACATTTACCTCGTGCCATTTTTCAGTGATCCTGGAGGAGATAATTTCGAACATCCACTTCATCACATAGTATCAACATTCCCATGATCCACGTTGTATACGTGACTACGTACAAATGAAACCCAATTAGAATATGAGGAATTAAATAGAAATCAATAATTATACCCACTGCATTTGAAGCGTTTGAACCAATAAATATCTTACGCTAGGAATAATCCATCTGATAGCCCGACGCCTTTCACCACGCAACATGTGGTTTGCATTAATAGAACTATCATGACAAAATAAACATTAACTAAAGTATATCTAATATATTTCAGATAATTAAAACAACTGCATTACTGATTATAAAGTATTTTAATGCTTACGTTTCGATGATCGTCTTCAGTTCATTCGCCGGCTTATTTCCAATTGAGCAGAAGAAGACCACGACGTTTATCCTAGGGTACAAGATCAACAGTTGCCAATGCTTGTTGTATTTGCGGAACAATTAGTGACTAAGTCATATATAGTTATAATTAAATAACCGGTACTTACTTATTGAGATAAGGTGCAGGGTAGAATTGATGATCGTCTCGGGCAAGTATATCACGTATGGTGGTGACCGGGTCTTCTGATGCTAGGAGAACATCACCCTGAATGAACATGGGGTCAATGAACCCATAAAGGGCGAGGTTACCCTGATCAACTACCATACGATGCAGATACCTAATATATTGAAAAAAACATGTTAATTATCATAGTATTTAAAATTTAATTACTTAACTTATAAATAAAATGTACTTACGTGCATCATAACGATAGGTGTGCAGAACTAGCCATTTCTTTATCGGGTACAATCTCCATAAGTTCCTTCTTTGGGATATACAGTTCGTCACCTGGATTGGCATCATGTTCCAACCTTACCAAAGCTGCGTCATTCTCCATGGTAACAACCTATATAGCCAAATGTTTAAAAACATCACCAGGTGCCCCTTTGTCGATCCCCTAAACAACAAAGATATATATTAGTAATCACAGATAAGTTATTTCATTCATAATTAATTAAATGGTCAAATGAATACCTTGGCAGGAGCAGACATCTCTGGTCTTCCTGGATCCGACCTTTTAGGCAGAATATCATTTCCAACATCCTATAACGAATAAAAATAAAGCATTATCTTTAAACAATAATAAATAATTTCAACTATGAATATAGAAAAACACAACTAACTGAATACCTCAGATGCAACAAGAAAGCTTACCAGTCTTCTTGGCCAGGGGATGAAGTTACCGGGGGCCTGACCCACTGTTTGAACCTCCTCAGTGGGCACAGGGACTCGAGTATCAGCATCTCGAATAATATCAACAACGACCCTCACCTGATCATCCGGTAATAAACGATTCTGTATGGTATTACCTAAGTTATTATGTGCCCTCCCCAATGCCACTAAGTGGCGATCATGATGATCATCAACATACATCTCACACCTATCAGGGTCGTCATCATCATCATCATCATCATCATCATCATCACCATCATCATCATTTTCAGGCTGATGAGGAGGATCACATGAGCCTTTAGTGCTCACATGGACAGAGGGTTGGACACCGGCTGTCATCTGCTGGGACATAGAAGTCAATATTGCCATCTGCTGGGTAAACTGCTCGGCCATCTCCTGTCTAAGCTCAGCTGCAATCTCCTGTTTTAGCCGTGCTCTATCTGCATCAGCATCCCTATGGCATTGGTGTGAAGATGAACCATGGTATTGGCGAATGCCGACGCCCCATCCAACACCAATGACACGACCCGGGTGGTCTGGTTTACCGATGGCAGCAGCTAAGATATCATAGCGTCCGCTAGGAACAAAGGTTCCTTGGGTTACCTGCTCGTCCAAGGCATCCTATAGTATATAAAATATCAGGTCACATTACAATTCGGTAACAATCTTAAAATGACAATTACAATTCAAACTATACTTACAATCTTCTTAGCTACTTGGCGGGCCTCCTCAGATGTATATTGTCCCGTTTTTCTTTGTCGGGCCCTCTTCCAATTACGATGGCGTGGGGGTGTGGTGAGGCCACGTGCGAGTGCACGTGCGTTCCAGCAAGTGTACCGGATTTTCGCCAAGTAATAAAAAGATATCGATCCCACAGAGACCGTGATCTCGAATCACAACTAATTATCAAATTGACTAAACTGGGTTACCAACAAGATCGTTTATGTTACTAAATTGATTATCCCATGTTAATTATCGAAAATGCCTTGAAGGCGAATTTATCCTCAAATAGTTTAAGCTCCCTCTCGGGTTACAAAAACCGTGCCCAATTAAACCAAACCCTACTCTCGTGGTAGTCGAATTCAGATTGGACCCTTTACGCTTTGTGACAATTCATTGACCCTCAAAGGACGGCTTCTAACTCTCGTGATTTCAGTCCTAAGTCTGATTCTATAGATCCGACACCTAAGTTCACCACTAGGTTCCTCCTTATAATGTCTATGACACGCAAACAAGTGGCCACCGAATTTACGAGTAATTGAAAACACTAGAAATTAGATCTAAAGCAAAATCAAAATCAACAAAGGTACAACATCAAATTAACAACATAGATCAACCTTGGGCATAGCCCCAATCCCTAGAAATTAAACTACTACTCAAGCCTTGCCATGGTGATGACAAGCTTGGTTACAAATAACATGAAAATAAAAATATGAGAAGAAGGAGAAGAAGAAGAGAGATCCTAAATAATAGCCTAAGAGTAGCAGCCCAAAAAAGTCCACTTTTTCCTATGACTTGATGCCATATTTATAGATTTGGCAAGTTTGAATCCAAATCAAACACAAATTCGATCCAAATCCGTTGCTTCTGATCCAAGTAATATGCGTCACGGCCGTGATGGCCATCACGACCAGGTCGTGACAGATTCTGCCTTGGGTACTTCTTCAGTAATTGGTCTGTCACGGTCGTGATGCTCATCACAGCTAGGCCGTGACAGATTCTGACTTGTGGGGGTCTGGCTCAGCTGACAGGTCACGGCCGTGATGGACATCACGGCTAGGTCGTGACCGGTTCTGACTTCAGTCTTCTTTCTTTTCTAGTTTTGCTCGATCATGGCCGTGATGGTCATCACGGCTAGGCCGTGATGGGCTCTGTTTGACTCATTTTCACCACTTTTCAAGCTCCATCTTCATCCAAGCTCCATCATGGTTGATCCTGAGCATTTAATCTTTAATTTCTGCAAAACAACACCACAAAAATCGCCTTACCCGTTCCAAAGTAAATTTAACCAACAATCAAATGAAATTTGCCTAAACTATATGAAAATACATGCAAAATGAAAAACAAAGATGAGGTGAAATCACACTCATCAGGGTGGAGGTGGATCAACAACCTCTGGACTATTTTCAGCGTTAGGATCCGCCTGAGATGCTGCTTCCTGACGTGCTTTCTTTTCCTCTTCCACCATTATCTGACCAAGTTTTTTATATCCCCCACGAGACATGACATGGGGGTAGACATTCTTGCTTTGGTTTTCCTGCCCCTTTTTCCTCTTCTCCTGTTATAAGTAGAAGACAATTAAATTACATAAATAAATAAAATTAAAGAAATTACATAAATTTAGAGACAAATCAAATAAGTTAACCTGAAAGCTGGGATCATGTCGGCTCTGAACAAAATGTCGCACGTCGCCTGGTCAAGAAACGAGTACACCTCAAGTGGGTTCTTTTCACATGTTGGATTGAATACATAGTATCTGCCCAGGTCGACCTTAAAAGCCCTCCAACGCTCACCAGCATACTTTATCAAATGCTTCTTCATATCCGTCGTATCTGGTATGTCAAAAGTGAGCTACATTAACACCAAAAGAATCAACGAATTACTGTATGATATTAATAGGATTAAAATAAAGTAGATACAGACAAACACAGGACGTAAAAGTATAGATACTAGAATACTCCCCTATATCTGATCCTTCATGTCCGCCGGTACATATTTTCAATTATCAATAAGTATACTAGGCCTGCTTCTAGCAAGGGTCGCCACAAAACTGTTAAACTGCTCTTCCATTGGCCCAATAGGATTGAGGTTATTATCAAAGTCTATTCTTCTCCTTTGATTTGAACCACGGTTGGCAGTCAAATTCCTCATTCGTGTGGCACGTCTACCCTTTCTACCCGTAGACGTGGTCTCTGACCCGCTGCAAGAATGAGGGATATCGTCAGGTTCAGCCATGTATACCTGTTAAAACAAAAAAAAATTGTTAGTATGTCAGGGTAAATATCAAACATAACTTATAAATATCGATAAACGTACGTAAACAAAACTTATAAATATCAACGTAAACATATAATATGACTTTAAACATAACTCAAACTAAACTTACTTTGTGGTCAATTAGTAAAGTTCTCCCATAACCCTTCTTGGTGATCATTACGAGTAGCATGTACATCATCTACTTCATTTTCCTCATTGAAAATAGGCACCCGTGTTGAGAAAGATGGAGTATCAGAAATATCAAGAGTTGAATCTTGATTTCCCTCACTACCATTATGCATGTTTTTTCCCTGGAGAACCACTGACCACCTTTTGTTAGAAATATCACGGATATAAAACACTTTTTTTGCTTGGGATGCCATGATGAAAGGCTCTTCTTTATTACCTACCTTATTAAGGCCCACCAATTTGAATCCTAACTCATCGGTTTCCACACCACTGTTACTGCTGACCCACTAACATTTAAAAACAGGTACTCTAAACTTCGTGTAATCAACCTCCCATATCTCTTCAATGATTCCAAAGTATGAAATGGATGCCATAACAGGGTTTTTATCTTTCGAACTAGAGAAATGCATGGACTCAGTGACGACCATAACCCCACTATTTTGCATAGTACTTTTGTCATCCTGGGACTTTGTATAGAAGGAAAACTTATTGATATCGTACCCACTCCAGCATATGACATCAAAGTTAGGCCCCTGTGCTAGCCATTTTAATGCATCAGAATCAATACCATCCTTTGAAATTTTTTCTTTAAACCAGTTCAAGAAAGTCTTGTTATGCTTGTTCAAACACCATTTTTCATTCATTCTAGGGTAAGTTTCATTGATGATGCTTTTGTGCTCACATAAGTATGGTTCAACCTCATCAATGTTATTCAATATATACAAATGTGCTTGAAGAACTTCCTCCCGATCCATGCTCTTAACAGTGATACCTTGTGTACCCTTACCATCATATCTTCCTTCGTGACGAGACTTCGGAAGCCCTACAGGTTCCGCTTCTGACATGTAGTCTATACAAAACTCAATAGCTTCTTCTACAACATACCTTTCAACAATAGATGCTTCGGGACGGTGTGGATTCTTCATATATCTTTTCAAGATCTTCATGTATCGCTCAACCGGGTACATCCACCTTAAATAAACGGGGTCACACAATCTAATCTCCCTCACTAGATGAACAATCAAATGAACCATGATGTCAAAAAATGAAGGTGGAAAATACATCTCCAATTGGCACAAGATAATGGCTGCCTCATATTCCAAGTCATCCAATTTTTTAGTGTCAATGACCTTGCTACATATAGCATTGAAGAATAAGCATAACCTAGTAATGGCATGTCTGACTTTTTTAGGCAATATGTCACGAATGGCCACCGGTAGTAGTTGTTGCATCAAGACATGACAATCATGAGACTTTAAGCCAACTAATTTGATATCTTTCATTGAGACAAGTCTTTTGATATTTGAAGAGTAACCCTGTGGCACTTTGACTCCCCATAGACATTCACAGAAACTTCTTATCTCTTTTTTTGATAAAGTATGACATGCTGTGGGCAAATAAGTCTTCTTATCCCCCACTTTATTTGGAGCTAACTGCTCTCGTATTCCCATCACAACTAGATCCAGACGAGCATTCACACCATCCTTTGTCTTGCTTTGAATGTTGACAAGCGTTCCGATTAAACCGTCACACATATTTTTCTCCACATGCATCACATCAATACAATGTTTTACATCAAGCTTGCACCAGTATGGAAGATCAAAGAAGATCGACCTCTTCTTCCATATTTTCTTCTCGGTAGCCTTCTTCTGGGTCTTCCCGTAGATAACATTAGTGTTTTTCACCCTTTTATAAACATGCTCTCCAGTCAAGGCCACCGGAGCAATTTCATTCTCCAGAAGTCCATTGAAAGCTTTTCTCAATCTACGATAAGGATGATTACGTCGGAGAAATCTCCGATGCCCAAGGTAAACCGTCTTCCTTTCATGTTGCAGTTGATGGTAACATGTGCCTTCTTCACATATTGGACATGCTTTATGCCCCTTAACACTATACCCACACAGGTTCCCGTATGCTGGAAAGTCATTGATGGTGCAAAATAACATGGCACGCAATCTGAATGTCTCACGGCAATACCCGTCGATCACATCAACGCCTTCATCCCACAACATTCTCAAGTCTTCAATCAAGGGACTCAGATAAACATCAATACCATTTCCTGACTATTTAGGACCCGAAATCATCATACTTAACATAATTTATTTGCGCTTCATGAACAACCAAGGAGACAGGTTATAAATTACCAGGAGAACATGACATGAACTATGAATACTACTTAAGTTTCCATATAGATTCATTCCATCGGTAACAAGTCCAACCCTGAGGTTTCTGGGCTCATTACCGAAATGCGGAAACAAACTATCAATTCTCTTCCATTGCAAAGAATCGGCCGGATGACGAAGCTGTCCATCACACTTCCTCTCATCTGCATGCCATCTAATGTTCTTTGCGTCATTTATACTAGCAAACAATCGCTTGAACCACGGAATCACGGGAAGATACCATAACACCTTCGCAGGAGGACCTTTGGTGACCACATCACAACTAGAATCACCATCCTTCACTTTGTAGCGTGATACCCCACACCTGGGGCACTCGTGCATCTCTTCAAACTCTTTCCTGTATAATATGCAATCATTGGGGCAAGCATGTATTTTCTTATACTCCATACCTATCGGACACAATATCTTCTTCGCCTCATAGTTTCGAGATGGCAATGTGTTGCCTTCTGGAAGCATGTCTTTCAACAACTCAAGCAATTCGGTAAAGCTTTTATCGCTCCACCCATTTCTCGCCTTCACATTGAACAATCTTAACACTGCTGACAACCGTGTGAAATTAGTGCACCCCGGATACAAAGCCACTTCTGCATCACTGCACAAAGTATCATACACATGTGCGTACCGAAAAGACTCTTGCCCAACATCACGGATCATGTCCTCTAGTCCTTTGCAACTCATATGGAGAGTGGATACCAATTAAAACTATATTAAATCATTAATGGAAATATTGAAGAAAATTAATTGTAATAAATGGTAAATTTAAAACCTTTTAAATATTAAATTATTTTGAAATATTTAAAAAAATTATCCAACATGTTCATCATCCCCAAACAATAAGCCCATTATGCATTTAAGGCCCAATTGCAATCAGTCGTATCTAACTTAGTCCTATCTCATCTCATCATATCGACTAACTATTCCCCAACTATTACTTCTCCTTCTCCACAACGATCAACTCATTATTTTTGTTAGCAATTTTTTGTAAGATCTCTCTAAGTCAACAAAAAAAGGTCAGCAATTGAAAAATGAAGTGTCTACCAAGTCTCAAAACAAGGGTCTAGTGAACTGTTTTGATCATGCATGAATCTAGGCACCTTTCAACTTTTCTATGCTTATATATGTATATATAGTATATAGCTATTCACTCAACTTGTTTTCCTGCAAAACTTCTTATAATCACCAGAATCCAGATTCTCTTAGTAAGCTTGAGAACCCTGCAAAGTTTCCATGTACCACATACTGCATATCAATTCATGGTACTTTGAATTACAAATAAAAGGTCATATAATTAGATTGTAAGAAGTGACTACCGCATAGGAGAGAGCACTGCAAACTTGGTTACTATGAAGAATCCATGGATGTGAGGGATAGAGGTCATAGGCATAAGAGAGATAGAGAGCATATTGATACTCATGTGGTAACATATTGATTGATTAAAAAAAGATTATAAAATGTGATACATGAGGCTCTATTTATAGAGCTAACTAACTAACACAATTAACACCCTAACAAAATATTAACAACTCCTAACACAATCAACTCCTAACAAATTGTAACTAACTCTAATAGGCTTTATTTTACACTCCTAACAGTTACTATGGTCGTTCTGTTTTGGGAAGATGGGATTGTAAAGAGGCTAGGACATTTTCCTGTGTCTTCTAGAAGGAAAAATTTGATCAGCTATTAGCCATATTCAACTGTTTTTATTTTGGAATTATGTCCTAAGTACAAGCAATGCTAGTGACATCCTGACAGATCAAATGCAATGCCATTGTTGCTAGCATGCTATGATTATATTGCTTCATTTCTCTGTCTAATATTGCTAGAAATATTAGTTTAAAGATGAAGGAATTTTTTGATTAACAAATAATACTAGTTTCGTCTTTTACAGGCATAGAAAGAAGCCACTTGAGTCATGTAATTAGTTTTCATGTCCTTGACTAACAAGGCAACATAATTAGCATCTACCAATACTGTTATTATGTAAGACTCAACATTTGTATCAATGCTCATATGTGTGTCCTAGTTCTTGAGCTTACTCGGTTAGCCTATATGTGTGGAGGGTACTAGTAAGGTGCTTGTTTGTATTTGTCTTACTCTCATGACTGATAGCTTTGCCAGCTAGGGGCAAAAATAAGAATGAGTGAGATGAAGTCTTTCTGGAAACCCATGTTCGATCTGATTTTCACCCTAGTGGATGGGCCCACTTGTCTATCATATGATTGTCAATTTCTCAGCAATAACCACTAGAAAGGGCAACAGGATTTTGGACACTTTAGGATCTTAGGTATATGCATAATAGATAAAATGCCGAAATGATTCTGCACTGCCAATGAACCCATTGTTAGCTAAGTCATAATAATGACAACATGTCTCTCCCATTCTTCTATAGTAACTTTATCCCTCTTAGAAAACCAGCATTAGAATATTAGAATAAGAATATTATATCTTCACAAGTCACAACATACCCACACTGTCTGCTCAGTTTTGATATCCTCCACAAAATTCTCTCTTTCTTTGTGCACTTGTGATGAGCCTGAAAACCAGTAACATGAAAATGAGGAGTGGTTTCATGTGCCATTCTCAGGCATCCCGTATTTACTTATCCAACCATCTGGAGTCAAAGTTCATAACTTTTCTATACAAGAAACGAAGAAATGACTAATCTTACAAATGAGACTGTTTAAAATTCTAGAACCTTAAAGCCACAAACTTGAATTTTCAAAAATTAAACTAAAAACAGAATCTTTTGAAGCATTCACAAAAAGGGATAGAGCAAGATGAGTTTTTTCTTTCAAAATAATTAAAGAACAAAAAAAAGGTGAATTCATAATTTCATTTTCACAAAAAAAAATCAAAAAATGGGTGTTTCACTCATAAATCAAACAGTGGAGAACTAAAAAAGATGGAATTCAACGGGAAAAAAAATGCACCTTTTTTTGTGGAAGAATGAAGATCTTGAAGGTTTGTTGTGGAGTTGTGAGAGAGTGAGTGTGAAGTGTAGAAATGAGAAACCAGAGAGTGCTGAGATGTGGGAAGAAAGATAAAGACAGTGTCTGAATCTGAATGTAGCTTTTCAAATTTGAGCGTATTTTTAGGGTTGGTGTCTGTGTTTGTATGTGCGGCGAGAGAGTGAGAGATGTTTTTCCATTTCTGTCTTGGCTTTACATTCTTGGAACAAAGGAAAAGGGCGAGTGACAATGGAGGGAATGGAAAAAGAAACAAAAAGAAGGGTTTTGTTAAATATTACACATCGGTTATACCAAAACCGATGTGGTTAGTAATATTTCACATCGGTTATTAGGAAACCGATGTAGAAACTTACGATTTAATTTAGAATTTCATTTTTTTTAATTTATTACATCGGTTATCTAAAAAACGATGTGGTTAATTTATATTACACATCGGTTCATCTGAAACCGATGTGGAAAGATAAAATTTTAAATTCTAATTTTTTTTTATAATTTTATACATCGGTTATCATTTAACCGATGTGGTTAGTCAATATATTAGACATCGGTTCTTTAAAAACTGATGTTAAAAGATAAAAATTCTAAATTTAAAATTTTTTTGTTTTACTTTTAAACATCGGTTAAAAATAACCAATGTGGAAAATATTTACACATCGGTTAACTTTTTAACCGATGTGGAATCCTTTGCTTTTAATTTCAAAAATGCCACCGCCTCGTTTTACACATCGGTTTTAAGGAAATCGATGTGGAAACTCCGATGTAAAAAGCATATTTTGTACTAGTGGAAACCCAAAACAGAGAACCCATAAGTAACTATGCAATTTGATTTGACTTAGCTATAGGAGCAAGGAACCAAGATACCAGTGGCTCGGGGCGGCGGCATCAGTGGCGATCCTCAAACAGAGACAAACTACTGCAAACAGAAAATGCACAAAACAAATTAATAGCACAAGAAATGCAGAATCTTCGTCTCTTAGACCAATCAGATTTCAAACCAAAGTAAGACAAAATCAGTAAAAAAAATGTACATAAATGTTTAGGTTACCAGAAATAATACCAAAGGAATAAAAAAAACTTGCATACCACAACAGCTGCTGGGGTGGTGGTGACGCGGTGGTGGCTCGCGGAGGAGGTGGTGGTGGCGGCACAGTGGAGGGAAGAGAGAGTAGAGGAGAAGACAGAGAGGGGAAATAAGGGAGATGGAGGGGGAGCAGGCGCAGTGATGCGAGGTGGTCCTGGTGGAGGTGAGGTGGAGGGCGGTGGAGCCACGGTGGTGACAGGGAGGATGGGGAAAAGGAGAAGGAAAGAGAAGGGGAGGAGAAGCATAGAGAGAGAGGGGAAAGGAGAAGGAGGCGCGAGGAGGAAGGGGTGCGGCGAAGGTGAGCGCCAGTGTGGAGGTGGTGCTCACCGGAGGTCGCCAGAGGAGATAGGGCAGAGAGAGTTGAGAGAAAAAGTCAAAATGAAAAATGAGGGAGAAGGGTTTTTTGGTGGCGGTATATTTCAAATTGCCGACGACCATTGAAATTTACCGACGACTTTATCCATCGATAATTCAAAATTTTGAATTACCGATGGAAATGTCCATCGGTAATGTAGAAAATGCTTTTCGATGGCAATTCCGTCGGTAACTACAAGTACAGTACCGACGGAATAAGCCGTTGTTACACTCTGGCGCCAAAAAACCCCTTCCCGCCTTATATACCGACGGTGTTACCGACGGAAAAGCCTACGCTAAACCTACTGACAGCTATTGATCCATCGGCAAATAATGAAACTTTTGGTATCCATGCTTACCGACGGCTTTTTCCTTCAGAAATCTCCTCATTACCGACAAAGACCATGTCCGTCGGTAGAAAGCTCTTTTCTAGTAGTGATAGATATTGAGTTGCGAAACAACATTAAGTTGGTTCGAGTGAAACTGAGCTCTGATCCCTTAAGTAAGGTCTCTGATTCGAGCCTTATAGACGGGAAAAACGTGGTTGAGAGGAAAGACCCCACTAAAGGTGGTTGGTCAGGTTCCCCGACGGATATTAGTCATCGATGAAGCCAGTGGATACTTCACACTTATAACTAGAGCCGTGTGTGCCTTAAGGCAACTAAGGCATTTGCCTTAGGCCCCACATTCACTTAGCTCTTTACCCTTTGTAATTTTATATTTTATAAAAGTGCATAAATCTATAACATGTAATAAATACATCAAAGAATGACAAAAGCCCAATAATAACATGTATGAGAGGTTATAAGGTTGGCTTGATGGTTGGGGTGAGGAGTTAAGGAGTGGAGTGATAAGGAGTGAGATGGTTCAAACCTCACCCACCAACAAAATACTAATATTAACACTAACATTTGTCTATATATAAAAAAAAAATGTATGTAGGAGAGATTTTATTTAAGCATCAAGTAACAATGTGACTTTCTAGCCCAAACTGGCAGCAAGTGTTATAAATATATGACCCAATAGTCTTAATACTTTTTTTTTAACGGGACGACCTTAAAACTTATGAATGTGCATGAGTGAAATTTCAGTAAAGTAAAAATTGATTGCAATTGAAACTGTTCATTCATTTCGTCTAAGAAGATTAAGCGTTGGTATCGTTGGATAAAAATCAGTTGCACATGTAATAAAGTAACAATTATTTTTTTCATATATATATATATATATATACACACACACACACACACAAAATAAAATTTGAAAATGGCTAGGAGACCAATATGATAATTAACAATTTATATTAAGTTTTTCTAGTAGGTCTGTCTTAGGTTCCAAAATGTCTGGATACGATGCTATCTATAACATGGTAATAAAGAAAAAAATATCAAGTTTTTTTTTACTAAAAAAAATGAGAACTTTTTTTATTTTATTTTATCTTAGGGTATGGTGAAATGTATCACTACAAGTTGCAAGAACTGCAGGCGGACAGGAAACTCAATATAAAAGGAATTGGTTCCCCTCTGAAATCTGAATAAAGGCTTGACATTACTAAGGTGGTGTTTGGAAGAGCTTATTTAAGTTCTTTTTGATTTATCTGATGACATAAGCTCTTATGCAGTGTGTTTGACAGAGTTTATAAAAATAACTTATGCCATCCCATAAGGAGTTTTTGACTTATTTTCATAAGTCACTGAGAGAAGCTTATGAAATTATCATAAGATCTTATGCACTAAACACATTCTCCGTGTTTTTTATTATTAATTTGAATCCTCTCATGCCCCTTTCTCTCTTTTTCTTTCTTTAAACGTTTATGATATAAGCTCTCATACGATAAGGTCTTATGTGATAAGATTTTAATTAAGTTGTTTACCCAATCACACCCTACATACCACAAAACTGGAAAAATCACAAATGCAGAATGTGGAATGATAAAGATGGGAAGTTTTGTTATTTCACGAACGAGGAGGGGCGCTCAATGTACGGGATTTTAAAATGGACAAAAATCAGGTCTTTGTTGTGTTGTTTATTTATAAAAATATAACGTGTCTTATCTTTTAATCACTTCATCTATAAGCTATAAAAATTATATATATATATATATATATATATATATATATATATATTATTGATAAAATATCACAACACAAGCATCTAATAAACTTTTTGCAAAATTTTTATTCTTTTAAAAATTGGTTGCATTTAATTTAAATGTGCTGCATATATAATTCATGCATAACCTTTTTTTATGGAGAGAAAAAGATAAGATAAGAAGTGAATATAATAGGAAGTTAAGATAATAGAATTGCATCAAAAGTAGTTTTGGCATGTGAAAAGAAAAGAATAGAATCTTCTACCAAAAAAGAAAAGAATAGAAGCCCAAGTTAAAAGAGTTGTAAGATAGAGAGAGTCTGATAAAAAAATTTATGTGATACTTAACCATGACTTCCTATCTCTCTCTGGTGTGTGTTGTGTGTGTACTACTTAAATATAAAAAATACTAAAAAAACACTTAAATATTTGGCTATGACCGAAATAATTACTATACGGTAGAATAATATATTTTAGAGTAAAGAACCAAACTGGTCTTCGACAAAAAAACATGATGACTTTTTGGTTCTTGAGAAATGAAAACTATCAATTTGATCCTTAAGAATGTAAAATGCAGGTCAAAATAGTTATTTTTAGAACAATTTCTAGGGACATTTTGACCCGTATTTTATATTCTTGAGAACCAAATTGGTATTTCCATTTCTTAGGGACCAAAATGTCATCGTGTTTTTTTGTCAAGGACTAGTTTCGGCCTTTATTCTATATTTTATGTGATTGTTTGGGGGAGATCGTTAAAAAAAGGCTAAATTTATCTTTCTCATTTATTTTTTATCCCGTTTTGGTCCCTTATCTTGTAAACGTTGTCTCATTTTGGTCCTTTCTGTTACATTGTTGCCGGAAATCATCAAATCATCTCCAAAAGCCGGATTCTAGAAAAAAGTCACCGAAAAATCTATCTCTCTTCCTCTTTGCAATTCTGAAAAACATCTCTCTACCCCATCATCCACTTTCCTCTCCAACACTACATAAATCCCATTCTCTTCCCTTTTTCTCCTGCCCACTACCCATCTTGTGTGTTAACTCTCTATCTCTCTCTCAAAGATTCAAAGGTCTGTGGTGATGTGTATCAATGAATACCCAAAAATGAGTGAAAGCAAGGACAATTCTTCAAAGAGATCCATTGAGGAAGAGGACGAAGAAGAAGAGAGAGAAAGGGAAAATGAGGTTTTTCTACCTCTAAACTTATATTCCGATGACATTCCGACGAAACACAGTGGTTTCCGATAACTGATAGTGGAAACCTAACGTCGTTAGTGTAAAACTAATGGAATTGACCAAAATAGGCTAACATTTATAAGATAGGGGATCAAAACGGAACAAAAAATAAATGAGGAACCAAAATGAAACCTAAAAATAAAGATAAGAGAGCAAAAGAGTAATTTAACCTTAAAAAAAACTAGAAAAACTGCATAGGCGCTTTTAGACAACTATTTCTTTTTCAAGTAATAAGTTATATGTCTCTATTATACACCCCACCTCACCAAATTTGATACATCAAGATTAGGAAATTCAATAGGCAGCTATTGATGGACATCCAAACACACAAAAGGCAATTATAATTGGACCATATCTCAATGACAGATTCCCAGCAAAATTTTCTCTTAAAAGAGGGGCAAAATGCAAAACCACATTTATGAGTTTTTTAATCTTTCTTTCTTAGTTCACGCTGCCCCATTCAACGGTGACTTCGTTTAAGAATAGTTGATCACAGTGGTGGTGGGTGCAAACAACAAGTTTCAACAAAGTTAGTAGATCATTGGGTACCTCAAACATGTTGTTATGAGTTCAATTTTTATCGTGTTTAAACTTTATTTCGATGATCTGCATACCTTAAAAAGGATTACTCTCCGGCTACGCCGGGAAAATTCCTTGATGCCTCCAAAAAAATAACAATGGTGGTGGTTTAGTGGTCATGGTGAGTGGCAAAGGAGTTGTGCCTGAGTGTGGTTATATGATGGTGAGCAGTGGAAGTTGATAGTGGTGCCAGTTGTTAATGATGAAACGGAGGAGCTTAGTAAAACAATGAGGGCCAAAGTGCAAAAGATAAATTGATAAATATTGTTATATTTAAATTTTGAAATGATTTTTTCAATTATTAAGAAATTAGAAAAATTTATTCACACCATATAAGAGAAAATATTATGAAATTTAAATAAACAAAGGCTTGAATCAAACGAAAACAAATCAACATCTTAACATTAAACATAAATGTAAATGTTATTTGAATTTCTTCTTTCCAACTCATCCACTTGTTTATTGCAAAATCAAATAAAAATATTATTTACTGCATAGTTATCTTTCTCTGGTAGAGCTTGGCTTGCAACAATTTTGCAAACAGCATGATTAATTTTCTCTTTTTCTTATGTTTTTATTTATTTTTATAATCATCTCTTTTTCTTATGTGGTGCAATGTTATACATAAATAGACATACACATACACAAGCATATACTCCTTATTAATACTTTTGTTTTACTAAAAAAAAGATATTCATTTATTCAAATTGGTAAAATACATTGAAAACAACACAGATTCAACATCGCTAAAAACCGAAAATGATGAATCTGAGACTCACAACACCTACATTAATAGCATAGCACGGCAAAACGCCTACAAATATGACAAAATCAAAGTGACCGGAATAGCCATGCCTCCGGATCTGTAACGTTGATGCCCAAATCTTGATTGAATCTGTATGGATTGAAGTTGGTCTGTCAATCTGAACCAAACGAACACCATAACAAAACGGGAAACCAAACGACGCCACAACAAGACAACGAACAAAACACCGTCGCACGCATATAACGGAAACACGGAAAAACACGAAAGAAAAAGCAGATCTATGTGGAAAAACCACTTATTTAGATAAAAGGAGAGAGAAAATAATGTAACTAGGAGGGGTGAGTTCATACCAAAAAATGACCCAAAACCACCCCTTCCAGTAGATGAGGAAGAAGGAAAAGATGAGTAGAAGGAAGGTTGAGAGAAATGCAGCTCTAGGATAAAATTAGTTATCCATTAATACTTTTATTTGTTGCTTACAAAAAAAATACTTTTATTTGTTTATACAGACTCCTTACCCATGTCTTTTAAAAAAGAAAAACTAAAATTTTAATTAATTAGTAACGAATATAAATAAACAATTTTTGGAGTGAGAATATCGAGTGGTAGCTTCCCTTTATCCTAAAGAAGATTGGCCTTGACAATGATGGATATACTATTGGTAACAAAATAATAAAATAACTGAATAACTTTTATAAAATACATACCATATATATATCATATTGATGTTGTAACCATATATATATATATATATATATATATATATATATCATATTGATGTGAAATTCAACTGTTCGAAAAACGGTGTTTTTTAGAACTGCCCCGCATAAGATCTTAGCCTTAAAAAATGTTATACAATCTGACAAAAAAATTAATAAATAAAATTCAAAAACCATGAAACGTTTACATTAGCTAGTGCACTCCATGCAGTTTGGTCAGAACTCTAGATGATCCTGGTCCATTGCTGAGACACTTAAATTGACTGAGGGGAATGACCTGTTACATAATCAGTGAAGAAACTAGAAAGGCACGGAACAAAAAGGGACGGCCAAGAAGAAAAGAAAAATGGAAAAATGAAGGCACAATTAGTGGTAGATAAAGGAACACAAATGTTACTTGTAAATAGCAGACCCCATAGTTAATGTTGGAAAATAAGTCTCGTGTTGCTTGGAACAAAAAGAATTAAAGGACATATTAGCTAGGAAATGCTTCAGTCCAAATTGTCTAGATTTTTTTAACAATATGACAAATCTCAAGCTTAATACAAATTAGCCCCACACCCTCTCAATTGAGCCTGCGTTATAGTGATAACATGGTAAAAGAGAGCCTGTTAAAAACAGAAAAAAATGCTGCAAAAAAAAAAATCTGAAGCCTTTAAGACTAAAAAAGGCACAAGCTCAGACAATTTTAAAAAGGGTAGATCTGAGGGCTCTAAGTCTAAAAATATGAGTACAAGCATAGGAAAAAAAAAAGAACTAGCAAACAAAAAAAGAAGCAAATCAAATTGACATCAAGCCACAACTGGGCTTCCCGTTAGACTTGAGAGGAGTGTTGGAGAATAAGTCTTATATTACTTGGAACAAATAGAATCAAAGAGTATATAAGCTAGTGTTAAGGATGAAATTTTAGATTTCTGATAGATGCTTTCTCGAAAGGATGATGAAAGGGTCGAAGAGATAATCAAAATTTTATAAGTATTGAAAATATTTGGTTTGACAAGAAACTATAGTTCGATAGAGGAAAAGATTCAACAATCAAATTCCTGACAAAATAATAAAGGAAGACTTAGTCGAAGGAAGAGTTGTCAAGAGAAAAAGAAAAGTGAAGAAATTGGTTAAGTCCTCAATCCGACGAAAGGTACCAATACAAGTTGTCAAGCAGTTCAAACCGTCGAAGATAAGTAAATTGACACGGAGTGGTTCAAAGACATTGAGCAGTTAGTGGGATTGCTTGACAGAATAGTTTAAGTGTAAAACCTAAGAAAACTGCCAAAAGACATGTGGCAGTCATTTAGATAGGGAGTTACTTCTAGGTAGTTATTTTATTTGCCTATAAATACTAGTAATCACAATGTAATAAGGGTCGGTTACTTGATACACATCCTACACATCTTGATCACACAGCAGATTGACGGATAACATTCAAGTACTCCCTCCATCTTTCTTATTTCAATTCAATATCAAAATCCAGTACAATACTGGTTATGTCCTTCAAGTTCTTTATTTGTTCTTCATTATTTCCAGTATTTATTTCAAGTTATTCTTTTAAGTTCTTTTACTTTTCGTAAATATTATCATTTATATCTTTATTTACTTAATTTCCCTTTCAAACTTCTGTTTCTTTGCATTATCAAGTTATTCAGGAAGTTTTTTTTTATAAAGTAACTACTTTTTTCTTTTAAATATTCAAATTTACATTTTTAAACATGAGAAGTTATTATCAAGTTTCATTATTGAAAATACTTTGTACCTCTCTGTCAAACTTACATATTTATTTCGACACTAAGTCATTGCCAGTAATTCCTAATTTGGCTACTTTGTCAAATTCATACTTGGCAGACATTACTTTCAAAAATAGCACATTTCTGACGAGATTACCGCATAACTTGTAAGTCCCACACTCATTTGATCTTCAATTATTTGTCACGAAGGAATTTTGATCAAGAACCAAACAACCACGTTAACAAATTGGCACGCCCGGTGGGACAAGTTTAGAGTAACTCGTACAGTGTCACAACTCTGACATACAAATTTATTGTATGCGTCTACGGAGTGGGAGAGTGATTCAAACATCATCTAATTCCCAAAACTCTGTGAATATGAGTAGTGCAAGTAATGCAGGCATAGTCAACACTAATGCCGCTGTGTCAATGGTGGATGCTAATCCTGTAGCCACTGTTGCGCCAGTTGACAATATTCCTGCAACCATGGCTACCTCTACTAATGTAGGAAATAATAGCACTAATAGTTTAGTTGCGAGAAGAGGCGTTTCCTATGCTCAAGCTGTCAATAGATTTGACGAAGTTGGCCAAGGAACACTCTCGTCACCAACTTCCCTAGTTTTACAACAAATAAATCCACCAACTACCGGATTGTCTCCACGGAGTGTTGTGAATTCAAACCCAAGAAGGACTACACAACCTCTTCCCCAACCTTTGTATGGAATGCCTTATGGTTCGACCACTGTCAACCCAAATACTCCATTTGCATATATACCATATCCAAATGGAATAATGACGACCGCCCACACATCTGGACAGGCAGGACCGTCGACTTGGGGGCAAATCTCCAGTCAAGCGAATGGGATAACCGGGTCAATGGTAGTGACCCATACTCGACAAGAGCATCCAGTAGTAAGGCCACAAGAATCCCCACTTAGACAACCCCCGCAAAATATTGTTGGTCTTTCAGAGGCTACATTAGCCAATGTTCGACAACAAATTGATTCTATTAACTTTGATATGGTGAATACATTTACTCAGCAAATGGGTACAGTGATTACGCCATTAATAGAAAACACGAATAATGCATGCTTGACATTGAAAAATGAGATACATAGGTTAAATAGAGTCTTGGGTGTGTTAGCCCCAGACGATAACCAAAATGCGAATAGAAATCCCAATATAAATGTCAATAGGAATGTCAACCAGGGTCAGAATAACCAACCATAGGTTGAACAACCACTAGTTATCCAACTTGACGGATCCGAACAAGATGACGAGTGGCCACAGCCCCGTCGTCGAGTCCCTTTGAGACGTGGAAATGTACATATTCTACAACCAGAGGAAGACGAAGGCTTTGTCATAAACCAGGGTGCTCTTGGAGCGCTTCGTCAAAATATTCTAAACCAGAATGTTAACCAAGTTGTCGAACAAGCATTGAATAGGTTTGGTTTTAATATAGGTTATGCCAATCAACCATTTTTTGCATCAGCATTTCCTGATTGGGTCCAACAGGAAGAAATGCCTCGGGGATACAAAATACCCAAATTGTCAAAATTCTCGGGGGAAAGCAGAGAATCAATTGTCGAGCACATTGCCCGATATACGATCGAATTAGGAGACTTGGCTTTAGAGGAGGGACTAAAAATGAAGTTATTTCCTAGTTCATTAACTAAGAATACTTTTTCTTGGTTTTCAACCCTGAGACCTAATTCCATATATTCCTGGAATCAATTAGAGAGGAGTTTTCATGATCAATTCTTTAGGGGTGACCTAAAAATTGGGTTGACAAACTTATTTGGCATTAAAAGAATGAATAATGAGTCTGTCGATGATTACATTGCCCGATTTCGTCAAATGAGGAGTCGTTG
Organism: Sophora flavescens; assembly: GCA_030762895.1. Taxonomy (NCBI): domain Eukaryota; kingdom Viridiplantae; phylum Streptophyta; class Magnoliopsida; order Fabales; family Fabaceae; genus Sophora; species Sophora flavescens. The sequence continues at coordinate 5,850,509 of CM061070.1, forward strand.
ATTCACCCCTATCCCTGAGGCATAAATAGTGAAGATTGCTGCTGGGGGTCTAGATTATTACATTAGGAAGAAATTGGTCAACCAACACCTAATTGATCTTGCCCAGTTGGGTGACAAAGTCCGACAAATTGAACAACTAAAGGCCGAAAAGGTTTTCAAGCAGGGGAAATTCATCAAAAGAGAAAAGATTAATTTTGTCGGATGTAGTGATTCTGACGAAGAAGGCAATGATTCTGAGGAATATGAGGAAGATTATGTCAAATTGAAAAATGGTCCACCTTATACATTACAAGCCTTGAGGCCTGCAAAGGCCAGAGAAATGATTCCTCTCATCAATAAGAAAGTGTATACATTTGACGTGACCAAAGCCGACCAAATATTTGACATATTACACAAAGATAAGTATTTAAAGTTGTCAGATGATCATAGGCTATCGAAAGCCCATGAAATAAACGATCGGAAGTACTGTAAATTTCATAATACTTTTGGTCATGTAACTAATGACTGTATGCATTTCAGGGACATCATTCAGAAAGGTTTGGCAGAAGGAAGACTAAAATTTTCAGACAAGAAACCATACATGAAGATTGACACAACCAGGTCCTGAGGTTAACAAAACTGACCGCCAAGTCCCTATAGGAATAGGCATGGTCAATATAAGAGCTTGACAGAATATTCAGATGGACCTGACGGATTCATTTGATATCTATCCAAAGCCAGGGGAACCGCTTGTCGATTTCATGACACGCAAGAAATCTGGCGGCATATTTAAGGTTTGCCCAAGATGTGAAGATTTTTACGACGATGTTGCTGCCAAGAAGGCCAGGGGGCAAAAAACGCCATCATATCACTACAAGACAGAACTGGGTCTCGTGACGGTAATAGTCAAGGCATGTTCTCACACCCGAGCAGCCATGCTAGGTCTAACAGTATGCACAGAAGTGCTACGCATGTTGTCAACAGATAGACAGATAGTCGTCAGCAAAATACGTATCAGACAAGACCTAGCAAAAATAACACTGGAGGTTGGCTTGAAGAGCCAGTCAGAGAATCAGTGAGAAGTAACAAGTCTGTCGGTGGAGGGTTCAATTCCGTCAAGACCAGGAAGCCCCCGTCCAACGTAATGGTGGATCGATGGATAAGAAATTATGCCATGGCCTGTTATCCCGAATTATGAAAGCAGAAATGGGTCAGAAGAAATAAGTTCAACGATCACAATCCATCCTTCTGGAATGAGGATTACCGAAGGGGACAATTAGATTGGAATAATCAGATGACAGGGCCTGGTTTGTCAGGACCGTCAAGTCAGTCGGCCATATCTAAGAGTCAAAAAAGGTGGTTGCAGAGGCTCCGACTGGCTCAAAAGAAAAAGCTTGCCAAGCAAGGGGGCATCACTATAAAGGAATTGCCTTCATAGGATATTGGTTGTTTGGTTGCAGTTGCTGACAACATAGCTGACAAGAGCGGAGATGTCAAAATGAAAAGCGTAATAGAGGCTCACCAAATGGAAGTTGACACGAGGGTTCCTGTTAATCAGGTCAGGCCGAGTAAGCCTATGTCACAGGTCTATGTAGATAAGAAAAAGGCCTTAGAGATGGCATCACCACCAAGTAAATCCACAGGTAAATGGCCTATCGGTTTGGTAGACATGGAAAAGGTTGGGGGGCTCGATAAGGAGGTTGAGGCAAGAATGCAAGAACAGTTGGCAACGTTCAAGCCTGAATGCCACTTGACCAAAGAAGAATTGTCTTTTGATGCTGTCATCGAAGCACTGAATGAGCCAAATGATGACATAAACATCAGTAAAGACATGGACACGAATAGCCAAAATGAAGATCTAGCTGATATCATTAAGGCATTAGACAACTGTGGTGTAGGGATAGCCCGACCTCTGTTAGATAGGTCAGGATCGGATGACGAGAGTGATTTAAGAAGAAATCATGGCAGAATGGTTGATGGTACATTCTTGGATGAGGATCCAGAAAATGAAATCATACTAGAACTAGGTATGAGAATGAAGATAGGATTAATTTCATTTATCCCGACAGAATATGAGGGATATCTCGAAGTTGATTTCTCCGACGATGATGATGTTGTCAACAATGATGATATCTAGGCGATTTTTGGATGTATGTTCAAGAGAACTTGGTTACCATGTTCGACAACGTAGCCCAGTTAGAGAAGCCCACAGATGAGCAGAGAAACCATTTGAGGCCTTTGCATGTAAATGCCATAATAGATGGAAGACCTACCAATAGGGTTTTAATTGACGGAGGAGCTGCTGTGAATCTGATGCCAAGAGCAATGTTCAAAAAGTTAGGAAAGGATCAGTCGGATTTAATCCTGACAGACATGGTCATCACTGATTTCAGTGGCAAGACTTCTCTATCAGATGGTGTAGTCCTTTTAAATATTCAGGTTGGCACTGTCGAGAGAATGACATTATTTGTCATAATTCCAACCAAGTCAAGCTACAACTTATTACTTGGCAAGGATTGGATTCATGTTGTAGGAGCAATTCCGTCAACAGTGCATCAGAAAGTAATCTTGTGGAATGCACAAGATTAGGTGGAGATAGTTGAAGCAGATGACAGCACTTGTTATGCTCAGCAATTACATGTAAATTGCAAGGTATACTGACCAAATGTCAGACCTATAACAGCCAACGAAGGGGTCATTGACAAGGATGCATTGGAAGTGAGCCTTCTCAGTCAATTCGGTGTTAAGATAAAGGAATAGGCCGACAAATTTCGGTCAAGCTCCAACAATGAGTCTTGAAATACAACTGGGGAGGTTGTCGGCTTATCTGGCCCACAAAGAAGTACACACTTCAGATAGTGTGTTAGCGGATTGTATCATTAACGATGACCCTTTGGGTTTTGAAAAGGGAGCCGAAGTTAAGCAGAATGTGGAGGTGGAAGATCCCCTGGAAGAAATAAACTTAGGTACGGAAGAAAAGAAAAGGCATATCTTTGTGAGTGCTTTTCTGCCAGAGGATTACAAACAAAAACTTATCAGACTAATTGCGGAGTATAAAGATTGCTTCGCATGGGACTATGATGAAATGCCTGGTTTAAGCAGGGATCTTGTCAAACACCGATTACCACTCAGGGAAGATTGCAAACCTGTCCAAAAGGCGAGCAGGAGATTTGCTCCGGAAGTGGTACATAAAATTAAAGAGGAAGTGGAGAGACTACCTAAAGCAAAGTTCATTCGAACAACCAGGTATGTCGACTGAATTTCTAATGTAGTTCCTGTCATTAAAAAGAATGGAAAAATGAGGGTATGCATATATTTTAGAAATCTAAATACTTCTACCCCTAAACATGAATATCTAATGCCAATAGCCGACATGCTTGTCGACTCAGCATAAGGAAATGAAATTCTAAGTTGTATGGATGGTCATGCAGTTTATAATCAAATATTTATAGCCGAAGAAGACGTGTCAAAGACTGCCTTCAAGTGTCCAGGAGCAATTGGGACATATGAATGGATTTTCATGCCTTTCGGTTTAAGGAATGCAGATACGACTTATCAACGAGCAATGAATACCATCTTCCATGATGTGGTCGAGAAATTTACAGAGGTATACATTGATGATAAGGTTGTCAAATCCAAAACTAATAATGGCCATTTAGAACACTTAAAGCAAGGGTTTGAAAGAATGAGAAGACACAACCTCAAAATGAACCCTGAAAAGTGTAGTTTCGGAATTGAGGTGGACAAGAATAAAGCTAAAGCATTCATGGAAGCCGCAACACCTACAAATAAGAAGGAATTGCACTCGTTCTTAGGAAATGTCAACTTTCTGAGGAGATTTATATCAAATTTGTAGGGAAGAACAAAGGTATTTGCACTATTGGTCAAATTGAAAGCGGAACAAAGCTTCGTGTGGGAATCTTGTCACCAAGAGGCTTTTGACCAGAACAAGCAATACCTAGTCAATCCACCGGTCATGATGCCAGCAGTGCCTCGTCGACCATTAAAGTTGTACATATCAGCATTTGAAGATACTATATGATGTCTCTTAGCCCGGGATGATGATGACAATGTCGAAAGGGCCGTGTATTATCTAAGCAGAGTCCTCAATGATGCTGCGAAAAGATATAGTGCTATAGAGAAATTATGTCTAGCATTGTACTTTTCATGTACTAAACTTATATATTATATGATGCCTTGTAATGTGTTGGTTATTTCCAAAACTGATGTAATAAAGTATATGTTGTCAAAACCAGTCCTTAATGGACGTATTGGTAAATGGACCATTGCTTTATTAGAATATTCTTTACAATACGTGCCAGCAAAAACTGTCAAAGGTCAGGCAGTTGCTGATTTCTTAGTAGAATATCCAGGATTGGATGTACCAGAAATAAACTTTGTCAGTTTACAGCCTTGGAAACTCTACTTTGATGGGTTAAGGTATCAAGGAGGTAGTGGAGTAGGTGTCTTAATTGTGACTCCACAAGGAACCCCCACCAAGTTCATGTTTGAACTTAAGTATCCATGTTCTAACAATGAAGCTGAGTATGAAGCTTTAATTGTCGTATTAGAGAGACTAGTAGAAATGAAAGCACAAAATGTGCAGATATTTGGGGATTCTCAGTTGGTTATTAAACAACTTACTCAAGAATACAAATGTGTCAGTTATATCTTGACAAAATATTGTATCATAGCAAGTAAGTTGATGAGAAAATTCGATGACGTAATTGTCAAATATATCCCAAGAGAATTGAATCAAGAGGCCAATAAGTTAGCTCAAATAGCTTCAGGGTACAAGATATCTCAAAAGACTTTGTCAGGATTAATGGAGATTAGAGAATTATTATATCCACGGGAAGAAAGAGATGTCTTGGTCAATGATGTAATTCTATCTAATGACTGGAGATTGCCAATAATTAAGTATTTGGAAAACCCAAGTCAGAATGCAGATAGAAAGATAAAATATAAAGCATTGAATTATACTATGCAGGGCGGACTATTACATAAAAGGTATGCCGACGGAACTTTACACAAGTGCCTGAGTGAGCAAGATGCTTATTTGGCTTTGTAAGAGGTCCATGAAGGTATATGGGGGACCCACTAGGCAGGAGAGAAAATGAAGTGAGTGCTCCGACGGGGTTTGTATTATTGGACAACTATGGTTAGGGACTGCATTTTGTTTGCCAAGTCTTGTGAGCAATGTCAGAAACATGGTTATATACAAAATATCCCAGCCAGTGAGTTACATTCTATTGTCAAACCTTGGCCATTCAGAGGATGGGCTTTGGATTTAATTGGCCAAATACATCCTTCATCATCGAAAGGACATCAATTCATTTTAGTTGGAGTTGATTATTTTACCAAATGGGTAGAAGCAGTTTGCCTCAAAGCAGTCACCCAACAATATGTAATTGATTTTATTGAAAATCACATTGTTTGTCGGTTTGGAATACCACAAACCTTGACAACTGATAAAGGGTCAGTTTTTACCAGAAAGAAAATCATAGAATATGCCAGCTCTAGACAGATAAGATGCTTACATCTACTCTGTACTATGCACAGGCTAATGGCCGAGTTGAGGCCATAAATAAGATTATTATTTGTCTTATTAAAAAGCATGTGGGTCGACAACCAAAGAATTGACATAATACTCTTGACCAAATACTGTGGGCATATAGAAATTCAACCAGATAGTCGAAAGGGACCTCACCATACAGGTTAGTATATGGACATGATCCTGTATTGCCTGTCAAAATCAATATTCAATCAATTCGTATTCAATGACAAGATGAATTGCCTGTCGACCAATATTGGAATGCAATGTTGGATGAATTGGACGAATTAAGCGATGAAAGGTTGATTGCATTGGAAAACTTGATTCAACATAAAGAAATGATTGCAAGATTCTATGATAATCGAGTTAAGTTTAAAGCATTTAAAGTGGATAATTTAATATGGAAAGTCATTTTGACCATGGATAAAAGCTGCCGAGAATATGGCAAGTGGTCACCAAAGTGGGCAGGACCATTTAAGATTTCCAAAGTATTTTACGGAAATGCTTATGCACTTGTCAATGTCAATATGGGCCTAAGAATTAATTCAATTAATGGCAAGTATTTGAAGAAATATCAACCGACAATGCTGGAAGTAAAGATTGACAACAAGTGAAAAGAAATGAGAATATTTTATTCACTAACTTGGCAATACAACCATACATTGTCAAAAGTACAAATTGTCAATCTAAATTATTCATTGTTTGTAAAATGTACAAATTGTCAATCGAAGCTAACTTATTCCTAAAAATAACTAAGAGTCCGAAACTTTGATAAGATTGGCAAACTTTTCACCTTCACTCTTCGACAATGTAGCAGTGTAACCTAATTTGTTGAGGCTTCATTCCCATTTGATGAGGTGTCATCTGCTTCATATGTCGAGGGTGCGCAAAGTGTAAAGGAAGAATCTGGCACGAGCAGATCTCACCATCATTTAACTCAGAAGGTGGTGGTTGCTTATGGTGTAGTAAAGACAACACCAAGATAGATAACCACCCTCTAAGAAGAAGATAATGGAACTGGAAACAGATGCACTCGTTTTGTTTCGAGTCTAATCTAACCAGAGGTGGGCAGCGGTAGTCAGCTTTAGTGGTTACGTTGGTTGTTGATCTCTACCGTGCCCATTATGTTGGTTACTGATCTTTACTAACAAGATGACCATCAAGGCAAGAGTCTGGGGGTCAAAAGTTGCAAGGTCAGGTTCCCATGGAGGTAGTAAGGAAAATGGGGAAAAGTTAGTTGTTGATGGAAGCATATTCTACGTAAAGTCACAGTGTTCAAACGCACAAATGTTTTCAGGAATGAACCTCGCTATTTATAAGTAGTCCAGAGAGACAAGAAATTAAATATATCGAGTTTATCAATGTTTTGAAACTTACCGCAAAATTAATTATAAATTGATGAAGGTAAGTTACATAATTTATTGGAACCAACAGTTAAATTTAAATAAACGTGCAAGTAAACTAAGAGTCATTCTCATTAAATAGATGACAAAATGTCTGAATCACAAAATTTGGTAGACAAAAAGAAAATTACATCAAATCAATTTTTGTCCAAGCCAATGTCAAGAGACAACTGATCCCATGCAAAGGTAAGATCAACCTTGTTGGCAACTGCAGCATCATATTCGGGCTATAGAGCACGAAGTTTGCCAACTTCGGTTTCAGCTCTTTGGCCAAGTTGAACAGATTCGTCATTGATGGCCTTGACTTTGTCTCTACTCTTCTCCAGAGCCTTGTCAAACTTGGCACATTGTCGGTATGTCAATTCAATCTCTGCCAACAACTTTTTCCGATAGTCCAGGAGGGATTCTTTGGTCTGAGTTCCCATCAAGATAAGATCAAGCTCTTTTTCTTTAGTGGCCTCTAGATCCTGGAACTTGGCTAGGAGATTGTCCTTAATCTTTTCCTCCTCTTCATAGGAAGGAATGACAAAAGACAATTTCTCTAATTTGTCAGAGATCCGCTACCAAAATTTGTGGATTGAAAGGAAATGGGTGCGGCTAGATGAGACACCCTGTTGTGCCCCTTTGTGACATTAAATTAAAACCTTATTAATTGATTATTTAATCGTGCTCTTAACGTTAAACGTGCATTCTGAAACACGTAAAAATTAAAAGCTTAAGTTATTAAACATATAACTTCAACATCACACCATAGTTATATTGAAAATACATACATAAGTCTTTTACACATATTTCAAAACAGTTTTAAGGTATCCTCTCAGTAGGATCACTCACAGGCATATATTTAAACAAACTATTATAATCAGCGGAAATATAACATCTTATAAGACTCACTGGCCCTAGACACTAAACTACATTGCTGGAATCACAGCTCGTCCTCCCGTATCTGGTTCATACAGAGTTCCATCTAACTCCTCGGCAACTGGTTCCTCCATCGAGTCTTCTCACGTAATAAAGTAGACATACACAAAAATACGGAAATAGGGAGATAAGAAACAATTCTATCATCATAAGCGGAAAAGATTTATAGCATATAATACAATAATAGTCACAAACATGCATCACTCACAATTTACAATCATCCATACTTTATAACATCATCCTCTACCCTCCAACTCATGCAACTAAACCTTTATACTGACGTGGCCACCACTAATCCTGCCACACATCCCTCGTTAGGAATGTTAGTCAGTCGTCCAAGTGACGGGTCCCCAACGCTGGTGCACATTCTCATCTATTGTGAGAATGCTCATGCAAAGCAATGACACTATAGCTGCACAATACCATCGGTGCACACCATGGTTCTCTCTCTCATCTCTATCAAGGGTGCTCAAGCATAGCAATGACACTATAGTTGCACAACTTAACTTCTAATTTGGAACGGTCCACGAGAACTTCGGACCTCGTGTATCTCAAATACATGGTTATGAACAACAATGTAACATATGATTCTCACCGACTTTTATCAATAACAACCTAGTACCTCAAGCTTTCCTCATAACCTCCACTTACATTCTATATCACATCACTTCTATAAAATAATAGCGAGGCACCTCTAATTCATATTCAAAACTCTCACCCAAACAAAATACATCCAAGCAATATATATCTTTACTTAAAATCAACTAAGCAATTTATCAAACCAGGCAGATCATGCATAACACAATAATCAATAAAATATTCAAACACAAAAATAAACGTCACATGCAGTAGAATACTTCAACCAGCGGATCACCAACAGTCAAAAGTAAATAATTCAGACATCCTCAAATATTAATAATCAACCTAAGGCGATAAACCTACAATTCCCAAATCGTCATTGGTATTACGAAAAATGTTTCCAATGTGATTTTGGTCTTGTCGATTACTCGACTACTAGTAGGGTTTAGGTCGCCCTACACCATTATTATAAATTATATACTACTTATCGGTTCCGACGATGGAATGGTTCTTTCCCCCACTTGAGTTAGCACCGGAATTCCGACTTCGATGATACTCGTTATCACACCACAGTTTAACAGTTTCTCCTTCAACCAAATAATACAACTATAATTAATCAACAAAATCACTCTTAACCTAACTAGCTAAGTTTCGGCCTCCTAATTCAAAATATGGTTAGGATTCTTTTCTCATTCCAAGTTTTTGGATTCTAGTTCCTATAGTCATAGATAGCTTAGATAAATTATTATAACTTGGAAATATTAACAAAATAATTTAATCTCCCTTTTAATTAAGTTTTGGCCTTACTTAGTTTAATAGGCTAGGAAATGCTTTTTGATTTCAAGTTTCTAGTTATAACAACTATAGGTATTAAAGAGTAAAGATCAAGTGTCATATTGTAAAAGTTGAACAAAACTTCCTTTGCCTAAAAATATATAGATTCGGCCTTCAATAGATAAATAGGAAGGAAAATGATTTTTATTACATACTCTTAGATGATGATAGTAGAGGACATATTAAGATCATAGAAATCGGTTTCACATTAAAATGATTTTTCTACAATTTTCTAGAAATATTTGAAATTCTAGATCTAAGAATGAAAAACTCATGAAAACTTGATGATCATGACTTGGAAACAAGAAAATCAATGAAGAACATGATGTTTATTTATCAAGAAGAGTAAGGTATACCTCTTAGATGTTGGAAAATTGAAAGGAATGGATCAAGTCCTTCACAAAATTGCTTGAAGTGTTCTTGAGAAAAGTGAGAGAAAATGAAGAAAATGAAGAAGATGAAGAGAATGAAGGTATGAGTGAAGGGGGCTGTGGTTTTGTGGTATATATAGGCTATATCTTAGGCCTTGTTTGGTTTATTAGATGTTGGATTAATAGCTTTTGTGATTATTTAATTAATATAAGCTTAACCATAGTTAATAATTAACTTAACTAGGGTTACTTTGCTAACTATGATTAATAAATATGTGGCTCATATTTAGTGGAGGTGTGGCTGATTTTAGACCACACAAACTAACCATGGTTAAAATCTAACTTAACTTTGGTTAGGTTAAGCTAAAAGGGCATTTTGGTCATTTCACCTAAATTTGCATTTAATGCTTCATAAATGTTTGGTGAGCCACGGTGGTGACTCACCCCATGACTCAGCTCCTCCGGTGGCCGGTTTTGTCTCTGCACCTCCCTTCTCGACTCCGTCGGTTCCCCGATTAGGGTTTTATGCCCTTAAAAAAGCGTAATATTTCGTTTTCGACTGAAAAATTTCAAACTAACCAAACTCATTGGAAATATGATTTAAATATTTCGTTCACCAGTCAAAATTAGGTTTTCTGATCATTAAAATCTTACTGTCAGTGAAAACATCGACTGTTTTTCGTCCGAACTTTTACCAAAATTCGTCCGAATAAACATAATATTTTATTTCTGGTCAGAAATTTGAAAAGTAGACTTCCTCACGGACAAAATATAAAAAATCTACAAATTTCAGTTTTGGGGTCAAATTAGGGTTTTCTGTCAGCATAAAATTATATTGTCAGTTAAAAAAGCAGACCGGACTCCGTCTGAATTTTCAATCCAAAATTTCCCTGTAGCCTTCTACCATAAGAGAGAATATGAATATGATTTTACTGTATTTAAAATCACTTTCTAACTCTCATATTAAAATATAATTAATTATATTTTAACCGGTTAAACAGCGTAATTAAAAAATCAGGCTGTTACACTAGACAAAGGAAGATTGGAATGAAGGGGAGTAATATCTTTAATCAATCTTGACAACTCTTGTTGAATGTTGACATTAGAGCAAAGAGTGTTAAGCGAATTGTCAAGAAGAGCTTTCAAGTCATGCATGAGATTGACAACTCGAGAGTCACTGGAGTCATGCTGGGTTGACGAAGAATTGGTAGAAAATTTAGATTCTTTCCGGCTAACCTCTGCCAACATGTTGATCCAAGTATTTAAATGAAGAGCAGGCTTAGGCTCTGGAGATTTATTGGTTGGAATTCTGACTAGTGGTGGAGGGAGAGCAATGGGAACTGATTGTGCCAATAAAGCTTCCATATCAATATCCTCTTCTGGAATCTAAATGATGGTAGTCACTTCAACTGGTTTGTCAATTATAGGAGTTGAAGTCTAGGCAGCCAATTCGGGTTGTTGAGGACTGGGGGGCATTTCCTGAATGGATTTAGAGTTTATAGAGTTCTTTGTCAAAACCTCACCCCCAAGGGCCAAGTGCTCGAAATTTTCTTCAACCTGAAAAGGTAAGAAAATCAATGAGTTGGAATTAAAATAATTAAATGAAAATAGATTGTAAACAAATTGTCTTGTACCTCTCTGGATTAGGAAGATTTGTTGGTTCAACAGTTTTGTTGACAATATCTCGAATGGTCATTAAGTCCTCACCTTGGGAAGTTGTTTCCTAATAAAGGAAGCAAAGTGAGACATAGATGTAATATATATGAAAAGTGACAAGATGATGGAAATACTGTATTGGAGTCTGAAGACACCAAATCAATATCCACGCCTACTTCCTGTGCTTATTCAATAGGTTGGACAGTTTTCTTTTTCTGTCAAAGTGGAAAAAAAGTTTAGAGATTATGGATAAATCTGTTTAATCCGACGAACCAGTCATAAGGATTGAAGCTTTACCTTGGACTGATCAAAAGGGGAATTGTTGGATGCACCAGTAATGTGTCTTTTGGTTTGGATGAAGTCTTAGCAGCATCGGAATCTACTGAGATAGAAGAACTCTTGACAGATCTTGATTTTTTGGAAAGAGAATCAGAGACTGGAGTTTTTCTCTTTTCTTTTTCTGGTCCCTTTAGTTGTCTTAGACACAGGAGCTTTTGATGATCGTGATCCTTTCTTGGCAGGCTTGGTCTTCAAAGGGATCAAATCTTCCTCTTCATTATTGTCATCTTCAAACATTTCTTCCGTTGAAATGACAACTTTAGATTTACCAGGAAGAGGTTTGTCAAGAGGAATAGCTGTCAATAAAAATAGAAATAAGTTGATTGCCAGTAAAGAAGAAAAGGAACTTTTATACTTACTCAATAGATAAGTACCTGGGTTGTAAGTTAGCATGCGCGAAAGGTATAAAAAATCGTCATTCGGTTGAAGAAACCGACGAGCGAAGGTAACTGGATTTGGCTTTTCAAAAGGATCGACGTAAGCACTTACGCTTTCTAGAAAAATGAAGTTACCTCCCTTCGTCGGCTTCCCTGGATGTGAATCAACTATACCAAAAGGAGCACAAGGAATAGGCACAAGATCAGGAAAATGAGCTTTTAGACTGTCAAAGTATTCTTTGGTCATATTTGAGCTCCCAATATTTGACAAGCCTTTCAGATTCCTTATTATCATGCTTCCTTTTGGCTTTAGCTAAAACACTGTTGACATGACAAACCATATCATGTGGTCTAATGGGATTCCACTTGATTTTGTAAAATTTATCAAAAGCTCGAATTTCTTTCTGACGTCCACCTTGAGTTTTTGATGTTGAATCTTGTTCCTGCACAGAAGAATCATCACCATCACCACCAGTCAAGAAAACCTTGAGTTGCTCCATGAAAAGTAGAAAATGGGACAAGCTGTAAGGAGGTCCTGCGAGCTTTATCTTCGTCACTAATGGTCACGATATCTTCATATATTGGAGCCTTGGCATTGATGAAGTGCTCATCTGGGTTTGATGAGTAAGGAGCAGGGATGGATTGACAGAAACCAAGCTGACAAGCAGTGGTATTGGGTAGACGGAGATAGATTTGATGCGTTTTAAAACCAGGACCATCGACAAAAATAATTCTTTGACATAGAAAATTGACTCAAATTGATTCATTAGATTTGGACACGGTGGTACTCAGCTTAGTAAACCACTCTGTACCATACTTTCGGTCGACAAAAGGGGTGAAATTGATTCTTGAAGAAGTCGACGAAAGAGAATGGAAAATTTTGAAATAGAATTTGAAATTGACAGTTTCATCTTTTGACAAAGACTCAGAAGAAACATAACAATGATAAGAACCATAAGTGTCTAGTGACAACTCTACAGGAGCCTTGTAAGAAAGTCAACGCTCTAAGACGGCATGAAGCCACAATTGGAGAAGCCAAAGAGGACCTCCTATATTATTTTTCTTTTTATTCGAATGGACAGTATCGACCAACATACTCATAATGTCATAAAGATTGGCCAGAACACATTATCCTAATGATGTCCTCTTGCCAGTAGCAAGAAGGTTGGCAAGAGGAGCATAAGCTACAATCAAAGTGGCAGATTTGCTGCAAAAGACATAAGCACATAGCCAAAGAAATAAAAAGGCTACATGCTCAGTGTCTGTCACCGGTTCTTTATCTTTACTTTTGAAATCTGTGACATATTTGGAGAAAGAACATCTTAGGACATAGACATCAATTTGTCTCTTGACCTCGACACGAGTATGCATGGAAGGGCCATCCGAACTAAGTCATGTAATGGCTGACATGTCGAAAAGAGTTGGGCCCATCATTCCATATGGGAAATGGAAATTGTTGGTAGTTATATTCCAGAAAAAGGCTGATGCCCCTATTAAAGAAAATTCTACCAGTTTAAGGTGACGAGAAAGATGAATAAATTCAAAGATTCCAGCTTCTTCCCATACCCCATGTTTCTAGGCTTGGACACGATCAAGCCAACTAATGTAGGCATCAAATTTGGTGGCAGTGGGCATCCTAAAAATCCTCGCCCCTTTTTGAATGCATGAATAGGAAGTGAAGGTAAAGAGGCTAAGATAGCTTCATCAGAGTTATTACAAGGAAAATAACCACGCAAATTATCGGGAATTTCGTTCTGGGCAATGAGGGGACCCAAGAACGCAACAGGTGGATTCAGAGGAATGGAAGAGTCATGAACAGGATAAATTACCTTAGATTTTTGCCACAGCTCTGATTTATCCAAGACAGCTACAACGTTATGATTATCCCTATTAAGTAGGGATATGACTAAGTTGATAAGATTTGATTACTGGAGTTAAACCCAGAATTAAAAAACTGTCAAGGATTTAAAAAATTCAAATTTTGCTATTCTTTTCGTCAAAGTCTTCGAAGAGAAAAACTTGGGGGGCATCTGTTAAGGATAAAATTTTGGATTTCTGTCAGATGTTTTATCGACAGGATGATGAAAGGATCGAAGAGATAATCAAAATTTTCTAAGTATTGAAGATATTTGGTTTGACAAGAAAATATAGTTCGACAGATGAAAAGATTCGGCAATCAAATTCGTGACAAAATAATAAAGGAAGACTTAGTCGAAGGAAGAGTTGTCAAGAGAAAAATAAAAGTGAAGAAATTGGTTAAGTCCCCAATCCGACGAAAGGTACAAATACAAGTTGTCAATCAGTTCAAACTGTCGAAGATAAGCAAATTGACACGGAGGCGGTTCAAAGACATTGAACAGTTAGTGGGATTGCTTGACATAACAGTTTAAGTGTAAAACCTAAGAGAAATGTCAAAGACACGTGGCGGTCATTTAGATAGGGAGTTACTTCTAGGTAGTTATTTTATTTACCTATAAATACTAGTAATCATAATGTAATAAGGGCCGGTTACTTGATACACATCCTACACATCTCGATCACACAGCAGATTGAAGGATAACATTCAAGTACTCCCTCCATCTTTCTTATTTCAACTCAATATGAAAACCCAGTAGAATATTGATTATGTCATTCAACTTCTTTACTTGTTCTTCATTATTTCCAGTACTTATTTCAAGTTATTCTTTTAAGTTCTTTTATTTTTCGCAAATAGTATTATTTAGATCTTTATTTACTTAATTTCCCTTTCAAACTTATGTTTCTTTGCATTATCAAGTTATTCAGGAAGTTACTTTTTTATAAAGTAACTACTTTCTTCTTTTAAATATTCAAATTTACATTTTTAAACATAATAAGTTATTATCAAGTTTCATTATCGACAATACCTTGTACCTCTCTATCAAACTCACATATTTATTTGACACTAAATCCTTGCCAGTAATTCATAATTTGACTACTTTGTCAAATTCATATTTGACAGACATTACTTTCAAAAATAGCACATTTCTGACGAGATTATCGCATAACTCGTAGGTCCCACACTCGTTTGATCTTCAATTATTTGTCACGAATGAATTTTGGTCAAGAACCAAAAAACCATGTTAACAGCTAGGAAATGCTTGAGTCCAAATTGTGTAACTCTTTTTTAGACAATATGACAAATCTCAAACTTAATACAAATTGGCCACACTCTCTCAATTGGGTCTTTGCTATGATAATAACAGTTAATGGGTGTACAAATAATAGCTAATGATGTCTAGATGTAAGAATAACAATTTGGTTAATATCGTTGAATTTATGGTTAATAATATACAAATTTTGATTAATGTGATTGAAATTCCAGATGTTCAAATATGATTGTTGATATGGGAAGACCAAGATTGATGTCTAATGTTTAAAGCCTCTTTCCTTAAGTTGCATATTCAAGGCTCCCTACAGTGTCCCACCGCCCACTTCCAAAGACACACAGCTACCACACCTTTTCTTTTCTTTTCTCACTTCCACGAGTTTCAGCCACTAACTTCATTTCTCTCTTTCCATTGAGATTCTCTAAGTCAACTACACCCCCTCCTATATATACGTCACATTTTAAGCACTCTTTCCACCATGAACAAAAAGACAAATATAATTGCAACATCAATCTCGAGACCCTTTCTCTTTCTCTTCACTCCTTTTCTTCTTCTTTTTCAGTTTTTCTTGTCTTGATCTACTTGATTTAAGAGAGTTGGTCGAGAAAGAGAGAGATGGACCATGAAGAAATCCCTTCAGTACCTTCTACACCTGCTACACCAGGGACTCCTGGTGCTCCTCTTTGGTGGGTTCAGGTCTGAGAAAACTGGGAATGGTATAGGTAAAAAGTCACTCCTCAAGAATTGCAAATGTTTCAGTGTTGAAGAATGGACCTTAGAAGATGGAGCCTTACCCAAAGTCTCTTGCTCTTTGCCACCCCCTCCTGTCCCTCTTGCAAGGAAGGTAGTATACATTTATAAAAGGATAATACTAATGATTGTCTCATTTGTTTACGGATTAAAAAATCGGGAAAAAAAGATTTTATTAAAAAGTTGTGTGTTTAATATTTTGAGAATATAAATACATGATTTCTAAAATCGTGTTATTTTGGGATTTCTTAACATAGATCCTAAAGACAGTCTTTAGCAACATCATTTATATAATAAAGATATGTAGAAACACAGACATTGACATAAATATATCAATATAGAAAGTATTGCACCATGTTTTCAACTTTCCATTGTAAGCTAAACTTGTATTTTTTAGAGCTAAATGAAGAATGAAAAGACCATTTTTTGTGTGAGGAAATTGGTAAACAATGAGGACCCAATTTTGCTTGATGTGTTAATGTTGTTGGGTTGATATCAAAATTACCAGGTAGGAGCTGAGTTTATAGGCACGTTCATTCTCATGTTTGCTGGGACAGCTGCAGCTATAGTGAACCAAAAGACAAATGGGTCGGAGACTTTGATTGGATGTGCTGCTACTACTGGTCTTGCTGTAATGGTCATCATCCTCTCAACTGGCCACATCTCCGGTGCTCATCTCAACCCTGCTGTCACCATTTCCTTTGCTGCATTAAAGCACTTCCCTTGGAAAAATGTAACAAAATTAAGCTTTTGCCTTTAATTCATTTAATTCCCTTGTTTTTCTCCACATACGTCGGTCGGAGATCAGCTATCTCAAAATATTATATTCATTTTCTATTTCACCCAATCTAATTGGGTAAGATAGGAAATGATACGTCATTCTGAGACTGACTATCCTGATCATTACATAGAACTAGTGCTTTGCTTACAAAAGGTAGATTTTAATTTTTTTTTTTTTTGAATTAATTTATTGTAGGTGCCTATGTATATTGGTGCACAAGTTTTGGCATCTATATGTGCAGCATTTGCTCTCAAGGGGATTTATCACCCCTTCATGAGTGGTGGAGTCACGGTCCCTACAGTAGGATATGGCCAAACTTTTGCATTAGAATTCATTATCAGCTTTAATCTCATGTTCGTGGTCACTGCAGTAGCCACCGACACAAGAGCTGTGAGTATCTTATTCTAAATATATTTAAGAACTTTTGTCTATCGAGTATTAACCAAATTATTGATCATATTGAAGTCTTAAAAATATGATTTTGTGATTGACAAAGTCTAATTACAGAGAGAGAGAGAGAACAGAATAAATGTTTTACTAATTTTGGTGGGGCAATATATAAACTCTAAAGACGTTATTTGTTTATTTCTTGCTTTTATATATGCTCTGGTGCATTCAATACTAGGATATATATCCCAGATGACAGGTATTATATTATAGTTTCCATTTCCAATTCCAAAGAACACGAGTCAATGAAAACAGGTTGCACTAATGTCCTGCAAGTTCGTTTCCAATGAAGTAAACTATGATATTAACAATAATATAGTATCCTTCAAAAAAAAAAAACAATAATATAATATAATTTCATGTTGCCTCACTACTTGCTTGGATCCGTCAAACTCATGGTTCGTGGCTCGTGCATGTACCTAAAATAAAACATAAAAAACCCAGCGTTCATATAGTCAGAAATGAAATTACATGTGCAGTACTTGACCACTTTAATATTATGGTATAGATATAATAAGTTATTATATATTTTATTCAAAAAATTTATTTCATTATCAATTGTGAATGTAGTTAGTTACTTCAGCATAATATTACGTTTTCTTACAAGCTCACGTTAGGTTAAATTGAATCCTTATTATTCATTAACTTAAACAATCTAAGTTAGTTTATGTTTAGAGAAGATTATTATTATTTTATATTTTTACCTTTGTAGTTGTTAAATATGTATATGCATTTTTCAAAAAAATGTTGCAGATATTAAAACGAATGAAATAACAATTGATAAAAAAAACGAATGAAATAACATTTATTAGGAGAGTTGGGTAGTTCAAGTGGTTTGAGTTAAGGGTAAAATGAGTTGGAGAAGAAGGAGGTTTAAGGTTCAAACCTTACAAAGGAGAAAAAAATCAACATAACAACTAACTACTAACATTTATCTATAAAAAAAATATTTATTATGCTTATTTTGTTATGCATGAAACCCCAAAGAAAGATTAAATAAGGAGAAAAATAAGGGAGAAAGAGGCATCCTCTCCATGTGTGGTTAGCAAAGAAATAGGATAGAGGGGAAAAAGTGGGAAGGAAGTGTTGCTCACTTTTTTTATCATTCCATTTATATCCTTGCCTCCATCCACAGTCAACACAGTTATTGTTATTGTTAAATAGAGGCATAATTGTCTATCCAAAAGAACTTAAATTTTTTTCTTTCCACTTTCTATATCCTACCAAATATATGAAGAGAGAATTTCACATATCTTTATCATCATTTTCTTTCGTAATTTTCTCATATCAAATCACCTTTAAAATTCACTACTTTTTCAAACCACTTTCTTTTCACCCAAATTCTTTCTATTTTCTTTTTCACAAACTAAATAAAGTGTTAAGAGAGAGGATGTCATGTGATGCATATGTTGGTTGTACGAGCAAATATATGATAAATAAATAAATTTCATTAATGTTTGAGCCAAATAATTGGTTATCTCTTCTATTGTCATGACTCAAGTAGAGTCAACACAGGCAGGCAGGTAGGAGGAGGAGTGGCAGTGCCACTTGAGCCAAAAATCCAAAAGGCCATGTGTTATGGCACAAAAGAGACTGCTGTTAGATATGACAACGTACTTAGATTAAAAGAGTCTGAAATAATGATAAGTCACATTATTTAAAAAGGATTTAGAATAAAAATAGTCATAAAGATTGTTGTTAACTAATTGAATAATGGTTTACTCTATATATAACCAATTATGGAATGAATGAGAATAAGAAAAAAAAATATAAAAAAAACCATTTGTTTTTATTAGGATATTTGCTCCCCTCCCAACGAGCTTTTTTTTTAAACTCTCTTTTATTTTCGTATTTCTCATAGTTTCTATTTAGGTATAATTTTTATACCTTACACTATTGTTACCAATTACCATAAAATTGAGAGTCAATGAAAAAGAAATCTCAGCAGCTTTTTGTCCCCAGCATAGTAGAATTGAAAGTAGTCAAATTAAAAAATTCAAAAAAAAAAAATTTAAATAAAAATTACTTTATATAAATAACACTGTATAAAAAAATACTTCCTAACTAATGATAATACTTTTGTCAAATTAAAAAAAAAACTAATGATAATACTAACCTATTGGTGGCACTGAAACCCAATAAATGTTGCGACCCTTTTCAACATGAACATGTACAGTGAGATAACGCTGACATCTGTGCTTTAAAAACAGATGGGATTTGGAATCTTACCAGATGCAGCAGATAATAAGAGTAGCAGCTGCATATCATCGTGGTGTGAGATAATTGATAGATAATTAGATTCTTTAAGTATATAATTAGGGATTTGATTTCTAACTCATGTATATAAAAAAGTATCTGTTGGAAAAGGTCAATCCCTTAAATAAATCTCAATACCTCAAAAGATTAGTCTATAACTTTCAATATGTCGGAGGATATCCGAATTCACCAAAAATAGTACTAATATTTTAATATAACAAAGCTTACACGCATAATATAATATATTATTAGGAGGACCTCCCCTCTCTGTACACATATACATAGATTATGATATATTAATGGCCTTGATCTTGATTTGGGGTAATTTTATAATGTAGGTTGGAGAGCTCGCGGGAATCGCGGTTGGAGCCACTGTCATGCTAAACATACTCATAGCTGGGTATGTCCCAACTACTACTCTCAAATTCTACTACAGTAGTAACAATTATTGCTCGAGGGTTACCCAAAAAAAGAAAATAAAAACATTACAAGCGCAAGGAACAACAATATTAATTGAGTCATCTTTAATGGAATTGGATGGTGGTCCGATAGAGTGGTATATATATATATATATAAGATTAAAAAAAAGTTCATAAAAAAAATCAGATTATATAAAAAATGATACACTGTCAACAACCAACGATAACATATCATCATATATGGAACTTATAAAATAGTTATGGTATCAGATTATATATACATGTCAATTTATGATTTATAATATAAAAAAAATTATATTGACAATACATATCAATTAAACTCATTTTTTAATATTAATTTCGTGAATTACTCTTGGAATACTATTATATGTGGGGGCGTTATTATTATCTGAAGGCCATTTTAATTTCTAAACTGTAAGCACCCATTTGATTTTAAGAAATTAAAATATTGTTTAAAATTGTAAATAATCCATTCAAGTTAGTCATTTTATTTGACTGATTTAACTGCTCATTATAACTAATTTAGTTGAGTTTTTTTTTTTTTTACAATTTCAAGATTATATTTTTTAAGATAAAAAACTATTAATTTTAGAAACTAAAATAAGAATTTACTCCAAAATTATAATGTTCCTCACTTCCTCTACATTAGAATCGATTCCCCGAAGAGGGGAGATGGGTTATATATTTATTTGGTTAATTTTTCTTTTCATATACGGGCTCCTTTCAACTAGATTAAAAAATAATAATAAGTTGTGAGAAGAAGGAAAAATATACTCTTGACAGGAGTGAAGAAGAAAGAAGTGTACCCAAAAAGAAGTGTTAACTCCATTCTTTTACCTGAAAATTTCCAACAAATTAGTATACATGGTAGCTTGTGATTAGGCTCGGAGTGGTTGGTCACGTGGTTAGTTTGAGTGGTAAGGTATTCAAATTTCTTAAACAATTGGTTAGAGATTCAACTTTAACTATTGCATATGGAGAAAATATGGGTTAGAGAAGTCAACCCTTAAATGTTGTGCAGGTCCCTCGATAAATATTAGTTATTATTTACGATAGTAGATATTTCGTATCAATGATATGACTTGAAGGAAAAAAAAAAAAAACACTTGTAAGTAGCTTTTGATCAATACCTAAACATTTGCTTCCTATGATAACAGGCCAGCAACAGGAGGTTCAATGAACCCAGTAAGAACACTAGGCCCAGCAATTGCTGCAAACAACTATAAAGCCATATGGGTGTATCTCATAGCTCCCATACTTGGAGCTCTTGGTGGGGCAGGTGCCTACACTGCGGTCAAGCTGCCAGATGAAGATCATAACCCTCAGGCAAAGGTAGCTTCAAATCCAGGGAGCTTCAGAAGGTGACAACATCCTCAAGTTCATCATCATTTCCCATAATGGGACCTTAGAATATCAAAGATAGGATATATATTTGTGTATGCTAATATACATATTGTGGAAAGCAATCAAAATTGTGTGGTTTTTGGTACATGCACATATTAGATATCTGTTTGAAGGATGTATCAAATGCGTAAAATATATGAGAAAAAAATGACTGCTGCTTTGTACATCATGCACGATATTGTTATCTTCTTAATTTTGAAAAAAATTATTGAAGATATATGTAAATGATATAAAGAAATAGGGCTTTAAAATGAGGTCCGCAATAATAATTGATGTCACAATATCACGGTTTCAATAATTTTTGAATCCGTGCCACACCCTTGATTACAATCACATTTTTGTACAATCATCCATAATAATAATAAGTACAATGTAATCTCAATCGCAATCATATCCGCAATTTATAATCTTGAAAAGTAGAAAGGCATGAGACCACGAGGCATACCTTATTGTTCTTAGACAAAACAAATGTAAACATAAGGACAGAGAATAAAATAATGATTAGTAAGTACAGTGGTAAATGTCTCCAAGAAAATTTCAGATAGCAGAGCACATCAAAAGCAACTTCATCCCCAAATTAAATGGACATAGAAACTTCTTATGAAAGAGCTGGGGTTTTCTCTACACCAGATGCCAACAAATGGAAGAAAATACCAGAAAGTGCAACATCGTGTTCCATGCAAATGTTATCCAATTTTAGGATCCCATCAACCGAAATGAATGTATGCCATCACCGTGGTCCATTCATAGACTTTCATTGGATTACTTGTTAATTTTCTATGATGTTGCGTATCTTGAATAATGTGAGCAGGGGAATTCCTTTGATGAATGTATCATCTATTTCAAAACCTTTTTTATTTATTACTATTATATTATTGTTGTGGTTCAACAATATTACAATATCTAGATTAATAATCATTATCAAAATCGTAAATATATTCCCTTAAATGACTTGTCGATTTCCTATAGTATATTTGAATTGGATTTGAATCCTCTTGTATTGGGATTCAACATGAGGAGGTCATGTTGGTTATCTCACCCTGAAATTTCATTAGTGAGTGTCACTTAAAAAATATGCAAGAGAGATTTAATGGTGAGATCACCAACATGACACCCTCGTGTTCAATCCCAACATGAGAGGTATCAAGCATCAATCAATATTTACTATTATTTTAAGACTAAACTTAGTATAGCACTATATATGCAATTAATATTGTTCTAGACACAAAAAGATATTTATTTTCATTAAATATGTACATCTTTTGAGACAGACCGTAATAATTAAGTTTTATTTTGAGCGAGGAAGGAATAAGATGTAAGGAATTATTTCTAAGTTTTTACCATTATTTTACCATACAAATTTGACAACATTTTTTTTTTTTTTACAAATTTGACAACTTTTAATTTGGTAATTACTATCAATCATATATTTCATAATGAATTCAAATTCAAAATTAAATAAATTCAAATTCAAATTAACTTAAGAGTCAAACCAAAAGTATCACTTAATCTATAAATACTAACATCTTCGTGAAACAAAATGTTAAAGACCAATCCACGAATCTTTTGCGTCTCACTTTTTCATATCTACGAAATGAATATTAATTTGAAGGGCGTTAATCACTTTTATACAATGATAGTTTCCTATTATTAGATGTTTTATTTAAATGTTGAAACATATAAAGTAATATTTTTCTATTTGGATCTCACGTATAATCATAATTACAATAGTTATTTTCTTAAAAAAAATATTGTCTCATTTTTATTTTATTTTTGTAATTTTATTTCATGAAAAAACGAATTCATAATTGTTCATGAATGAATAATATTTTGACTTAAATAACAAAATTATAAGTACCAATATGTGATTGGTCCGAGTGGTAACAGGCTCCGGTCCCTTAAGCAAGTGGTTAGTGTTCGACTCCTGCCTTTTATGTATAAAAAAACTTGATTTGGAGAGGGCAAACCTTTATGTTTTGTTTGTTAGAGCAGAAAATGAGAAGAGGGACAACAAGAAGAGAGAGAAAAAAAGAGAAAATGTATTTTTCTCCTGTTTGGTGGGGGAGAGAAATAGGGAAGAGGGAACAAAATTGATAGGATCGAACTAAATTTTTTTTCTCTCTGCCCAAGTGAGAAGAAAATGGAAGAGGGAGAGAGTGTTTCATATAATTAAAATGACTTTTGTACCTTCTTTATTTCATAAATTTAAATAAATTGGGTTAAATTATTCAATTATTTAGTTAAATTAAATTGAAATCGATAAAGTAATTATATTAAACTAATAAATTTTATTATTTAAAATAATTTAAATCAATTAAATCAATTTAAATTAACTTAATTAATGAAATTAATATATTTGCATATTAGTTTTTTAGTTAAGGGTATTCTTGTCTTTTTAAAAATAATTACATTTATCTCTTTTTTACTTTCTATCCAACCAAACAAAGGGAGAGAGAAAACACACTTCTTTTACTCATATTTCTTCTCTCTTTCTCTTGTACCAAACAATACTTCCAATCAACTCTATTTCTCATCCATTCTCTCTTCTCATACTCTCTGTCTCCTATTTCTTTTTTCTCATTTCCTTCTTAAAATCAAACAAAGGCTAAATATCATCCAGATCCCCCGAAAGAGATTATTCACATCTAATATAATAAAGTTTCAAGCTTTAAAATTAAGAATTTCTTCTTTTAATTTATTGTTTAATTAATTATTCTTAATAATATTTGATGTGACGTATAATAATTTTTTTTTTGGTTACAAGACGGGACTAAAACCCAAAGAAAGAACAACTAAATGCTAGTTAATCGGGGTATTGAGGCACATGAAGAATCACCAAGCAGCTGTAGAATAAACAATAATACTCGAAGGGGGGAGACCATTTCCTTGAAGCCAATTGGTCAGCACTGCAATTTGCTTCCCGGAGTGTGTGTTGGCAGATGATGTCCCACTGCCTGTTCATTAAGTCATGGATGACTCTAAGAAGTTGATTCTTGACTGGCTTGAAGGCTTTGCTTTGGAGTTTGTGAATGATGGATTGAGAGTCACTTTCCAAAATAATCCTCTTGAAGCCTTTCTCCCAAGCAAGACTTAGGCCAATGTATATGTCCCATAATTCAGCTATATACGTACGTTGAGCAAACTCCAATGTGGTGAGTGAAACCAATCAACCATGACGGATGAGACCACCACACCCTGCATTGCCAGGATTTCCTTTGGAGGCTCCGTCTATGTTGATTTTTACCCAGCACGTGGGGGGTTTCTTCCATCCAATGTCTCTCTCCAAACAGAATAGTGAGTCTGGATGGTTAGCTTTCAAGATTTCTTCAGTGTACTGATGAATCTTAGCAGTAGGATTCGGAGGCATAACAAAATCTTCATCAAAGATTGAACAATTGCGCCATCTCCAGAGGAACCAACAGATGATTCTAAAATGGTGGTTCCAATTCGATACTATAGCATAAAATATATAATTTTTAATTATATTTCTTAAAATTTTAATATATTAATATGTATACAATTAAATAAATATGTATGACAGTCTCGTACAAGGAGGGAAATAAATCAATTTTTTATAATTATTAAAAGAAGATTCTTAATACAAATTATTTGAAAATTCTTATATGTTAAAATGTAAGATATTTTATACAAATGTTCAGAAGCAATGTATATTTCGTGCCTAACACATGTCACTACACTAATATTATACAAACAACAGTGGTGGCATACATTATTCCCAATAAGCTTTGTCTAAAAAATAACTAATAATTTAAATTCTTGTGCGTAAATTAAATTATAAATTATTCAAGAAACAAACATCATAGAAAATTAACAAGTAAGCCAATGAAAGTCTATGAACCGACCACGCTGGTGGCATAATTTCATTTCATTTAATGGGATCCCAAAATTGCATAACATTTGCCTTTAAATAACATTTAACATTTATTTATTTATATATATATATATATATATATATATATATATATATTAAACTATCAAAATTAATTCATAAAATCATGTGATTTTTTTGTAAGTAGTCTTATATATAAAAGGTGTTTTTTCGAGTTTTTAACAAAAAATGCATGAGTTTTGAAAAACAAAAAGTAGCAAAATTGCATCTCGAACCCGTGCCCTGATGCACCATGAAATAGGGGTGATCATCTGTCGCCGAACCCAAAATAGCCAACCCGCAGCAAATCAATGAAAGAAAAAGGGTACCCATTTCCACCCATTTTATAAAATGGATTGGCGGTGGGTTCATACGGGTCCATAGTTTATTATTGTTATTTTTATTATTTCAGAAAAAATTAAAAAGAAAAGGAAGAATCGAGAAATTGAGACACAGGAGTAGAGGAGAGGGAGAAGATTGAGAACAGAGGAAGCCCATCATAATCATCTGTCGCCAAATCCCAAACAGAGGAAGACCCGCCGCCGCTCATCGGAACGCCTCCTCGTATCTGACCGCCGCCAAGCACCTAAACCCTAAATCCTAAATCACGCCAGTCGCCAGATCTGCAAGTCACAAGACCCAGAACTCTCTCTTCGTCCCCACACCCACATATCTGTGAGAGGAAGAGAGACTGTGGGTTCACCACCACCAGATCTGGCTCCGGTTGAGGGAAGGAGAAGACCGCCGACGCCTCGCTCCCAGTCGCCTCCGTATGCCATCGCTCCTGTGACGGTGGTGCTGAAAGGTGGACGCCTGGACGGTGGCTCAGCTTTTCTGTTTCTATGCTTTCTTCAGGAAAGGGGTTGATGCTTGAGAGGGTCTGAGAGAGATATTCGAGAATGGAGAGGATTGCAAAACATGAAACAAAAATCTGTGGGCTCTCACGGGCTGAAGAGAATCTGAGCGACATAGGTGGTGTGGATAAGACAAGAGAAAGCACAGTAAGCGGTCGGTTCGGTTCCGATGGGTTGATTTTAACGAAACCGAACCAGCCCGTTCTTATCTATATTATCCCAACCCTAATACGAGACACGTGAGTAGCTAAGTGTCATGTCACATGTGAATTGCACTGTTTTAAAATTTAGGAAATAAATAAATAAAATAAAAGATAAATATTTTAAAATTATTTATATATAATAATTAATTTGAGAAAAAATTTAATTTAAAAAATATGCATAATAAATATTTGTTTCAAAAAGTAAACGAATGAAATGAAAATAAGTTAATAATTATCAAATTTCGTAGTAATAATTATTAATTAGTATATTTAAATCTGTCTCTTCAAAAGAAAAGAATCAAACAAGAAAAATAAATAATACACAGATTTGATGGTAATAACAATTAATTAGTTGATTTGAAAATATATTTAAAATATATAAAAATAAAAGATACCGTTTAATATAGGTGATGTCACGTGACTCAAACCGAATAAAAGTGGTTGTAGAGAAAAAACTCTGGTCAATATTCTAATTTAATATTAGAGTTGATCAAAATAAAATTCGATTTAGAGAATAGTTGAACTGCTTATTTAATCAGTATTTGTACATCGAATAAGTCAAAAAAGAGAAAGAGAATGTCAACTTAAAAAACCATGTCATTCAAGTTGCACATCCAATGAAACATTTTGAGTGATTAATCCAATGTCACATTAATATGTAAACAAGTGAATTCGTGGTTTTTCGAATGCAGGAAATCCGGATCCGTTATAGAGGAATATTAAAAAGTCTAATGAATCATTTCAAACTACATGTAGCCTCATCGAGACTAAACAAGCAATTAATTTTAATGTTGGTTTCTATGCAGTATGATTCTCTCAAAATTCATTTAACACTAAAAATCATTAGTCTCCTATCGACCTATCTAATTTACTTCATATAATTTCAAAGCTTCTTTTCTTCTTTTAAATTTTTTTTCTATCCATGATTTTCAATTTGGCCTTTCCAAGAAAATGACAGAAAGGAAAATAATCAAAATATTGAAGGGTGTATTGAGTTGAGTTTTTAAAAGATTAGTTATGGATAAATAATTCTAATGAATTTTAAAAGACTATTTATAAATGTAATGACTTATAAGATTTTCCTTCGTAATCAATATTTTAAAAGATTTATAACATAAAAATGTATATTATTTGAAACGCCCAATTTATATTTGATAACTAGTTGAAGCTATTGGGGATTGCAGCAACGATGAACATGTTCATGTAGGTGGAGATAGCTTCAGGGAATGAGGAGAAATGAGTTTGAGAGCCAAGGAGGTCGATCCATGAGGAAGGAGATCGAGGTTGGGTGGTCATAGGCTTGGAGGGAAGGGTAGGGATCCTCATGAGAAATGGAGATGTTCATTTTTAAAGTTTTGGGATATTAAATGCATGGAGGGACTATATATATCTTCTATACTAATAGATAGTGGCAGACTTCACAAAAAAAAATCAGTTTTTGGTGTCAACTTTTTAATATTACAAAATTAACCTACTAACTTTACAATATTTGCTTGTTTTACACAAATAAATAAAATGACTCAACTAAAAATTATATAACTTCACGTGGAGAATGCATAGGTAACTGACTGTGGGTTATCAAAAATAAGAAATTCAAATTGAAAGTTATAGATATTGAATAAAGAAACTGGTCCAACTCTTCCCAGTCTCCCTTAACACTCTTCACAGATCTAGTACCATTTTTAACCTTCATTCCAATTTTCTTTGCAAATATCAATGTAATAATTTTCTTTGCAAATATCAATGTAATTGTCAGGATGTTTGGTTCATGAGAGGTTAGGTTTTCGTTCAAACCTTAGTATACTCGGTAGTGTGCTCGTGATACAGTATATGGAAGAGCAGAGCAAAAACAAAGGAAAAAGACGCGTGACAGGTGGAGGAAATGAAAATAGAAACAAAAAGAAGGGTTTTGTCAAATATTACACATCGGTTATCCAAAAACCGATGTGGTTATTAATATTTCACATCGGTTCCATTGTCACCGGTGTAGAAACTTACGATTTAATTTAAAATTTAATTTTTTTAATTTATTACATCGGTTATATAAAATCCGATGTGGTTAATTTATATTAAACATCGGTTCATCCGGAACCGATGTGGAAAGATAAATTTTAAAATTCTGAATTTTTTTTATAGTTTTATATATCGGTTATTAAATAACCGATGTGGTTAATCTATATATTAGACATCGGTTCAAAAAGAACCGATGTGAAAAGATAAAAATTTAAAATTTAAAATTTTTTTGTTTTAATTTTAAACATCTGTTAAAATATAATCGATGTGGAAAATCTTTACACATCGGTTAAATTTTAAACCGATGTGGAATCCTTTGCTTTTAATTTCAAAAATGTCACCACCTCGTTTTATACATCGGTTTCTCAGAAACCGGTGTAGAATCTTCGATGTTAAATACATATTTTGCACTAATGAGTACACGCTAAGTCACACATATGTATTGGTTTCCCACATTTCTTTCCACTTGGTATGTATTTTGTGCTATGCTCTGGTTGGCCTTTAACCAGCACTCTCTCATATGCATATTTGCTTATCATTTAGTCAAATTTTACTTTAGATTTTGTTGGAGGAAACTGGTTTGATTATATGGATGCTACATAAACTACTCAATATCTTGCTATTATAACGATTGACCAAATAAAGTGTGGAAAAGTGTGGCAAAAATATCGAGAATGTAACCAGAGAAGATTGATATTGGTGTAAAGCTATGTGGTGTAAAGCTCTCAAAAATTAAAGTGGTCAAAGTGTAAGAGCAATAGAGTATTAGAGAGATAGTTTCAAGATGAGAAAATTCATAAAATATTCAGAGTGCTTTCGTTCTGCTGTTGTGTATTGTTTTCTCTCAAAACGACCTTTTTATAAAACATTGAAGCTTAGGTCAAAATCTCTTGAAAACTGACTTTTCTCGTGCAGTAATTGATTATTCAAAAATCATAATCAATTATTTTAAGTATTTTCACAAAGTGCATTTTGAAATAGTCAGATCATAATCAAATATACTAATCGATTATATGATCTCTGTTTAAGTTCAAAAGACTGTTCAAATAGGGATAATCGATTATAGTTAAGTCCAAAAGTCCTCTTGACTCTCATGGTCCACAAGGTCACAAGTTTTTGAAGTCCAATAGTCAATTGCATGGGTATGAATTCGGTCAAACATAGGTAAAATAAGTAGATGTTCTTGTTCATCAAGTCACTTTGTCAATCATGAAGATGATGATCCTTAAAGCTTAAGTATAAGTTTTTAAGTCTTAAAGCCAATGATACAAAGAGTTATGAATTTACACTCATTTTTATGTTCATTATTTTTTTTAAACAAACAGAACATGAAATTTTCATCAAATCAACAAAATTTTAAATGGAGCAAGGTTAGAGTATATTACCTCTTGATGATAATTTCTTGAGAAACAGATTGGGATACCTTGATGAACTAAGATAAAAGAGACAAGAAATTGTTGGAAAAAAATGAAGATGATGAAGAGTAAAAGGAAAGGGTTTTGGCGAAGTCAGTGAAAGAAAAGGAGAAAGAAAATCACCTTTAAACAACTATGATGATGAAGTTTGCAAAACCTTGTGAGGATTCTGGCACAGCAGTAAGGAAAAAAGGAACAAGGTTTGTCTTTTGAGAGTCAAAATATAAGTTAAAGTTAAGGAAAAACTGAGAAGAAAAGAAGAGTTGAAGAGGTGTTGTGACTGGTGGCTTCTAACATGGAGTTATTCATTTATGGGTATACCAGTGTAGACCATTTTTTAACTGGATTCAGTAGGTTTTCAGGTTTTTAATTTTATTTTTTTAATTTAATTTATTTTTGAAAATTCCATTTTACCCCTCCTTCATCACTACCTCCATCCCCCCTTGCTCTCTTCCACCTACTAGAGGTCCGACCTCAACACCACCGCCATTGCCTAGATTTGGGTTGCGGAGGTCTGAGCTCACAGCCACCGTTCACCATGAGGTTCATCTTTGACAAGCACCCCCAGATCTAGATCAGCATCACCCAAACACGCCTCACTGCATGGCGGAGCAGCACCACAGCGGGCTCGCCGCGAACTAGCTGCCCCTAAGCACCATGGATCGGAAGCCAACACCTTGGGCGTCGTCGTGGCAGACTCGCGTGTCCAATCGCCACGCCTCTGTCCTCAACACAACCAACCTAGATCCACGCAGCCCAGCCCCAAATCTCTTCTGCCATCATGGATACACGGGTGCGATGCGAGGCTGCCTGTAACACCCGGGTGCCGACGAAGGATGGGAGTGGTCGCCGGTGCAAGAAGGCACAGACAAGGAGCCGCTCCTGGCAGGCTTCTAGGCGGAGGGACACATGAATGAACCGATTACACACCCGAATGAGAGGGATCCTGAGACTTTGTAGGTATGGGACTATACAGTGGAGGAAGGCTTATATGAATTGATTGGTACTACCTATACTAACAAGATGCATCTTCTTTTCGGTAGCCCATCACTTAAGAACTCCACAGTTAAGTGTGCTTGACTTGGAGCAATTCTGGGATGGGTGACCTCCTGGGAAGTTTTCCCAGGAAGCGTGTGAGTGAGGACAAAGCACGTTGAAAAAACCCGTGTTGGTGCGTAGGGGACGATCGTCAATCCATAGAGCAGCCAGGGGATGTTACAAATGGTATCGAGCGGCACCTCTCCGAAGACGGTGTGGTTCGGGGACGAACCAAGCGGAAGGGCTGGTGGGCATGTAACACCCGGGTGCCGACGAGGGCGGGGAGTGGTCGCTGGTGCAAGAAGGCACGGACAAGGAGCGGCTCCTGACAGGCTTCTAGGCGGAGGGACACATGAATGAACCGATTACACACCCGAATGAGAGGGATCCTGAGACTTTGTAGGTATGGGACTATACAGTGGAGGAAGGCTTATATGAATTGATTGGTACTACCTATACTAACAAGATGCATATTCTTTTCGGTAGCCCATCACTTAAGAACTCCACAGTTAAGTGTGCTTGACTTGGAGCAATTCTGGGATGGGTGACCTCCTGGGAAGTTTTCCCAGGAAGCGTGTGAGTGAGGACAAAGCACGTTGAAAAGACCCGTGTTGGTCTGTGGGGACAGTCGTCAATCCATAGAGCAGCCAGGGATGTTACACTGCCGGCATTGGAGCGGCAGCGGCGATTGACCAGCGGCATTGGAATGATGATATGATGAATCAGATCTGACGGCGGGGGAGAAGTGATAAATGCGAACACTAGAAGAGCATCTTCTCTTTTTAGCCATAAATGTTGGCTTTTCATTTTGCTTTCATTCTCTGTTATCGCATATGGGCAGCAAAGGAGGGATGGTGGTTTTGGGATGGTTTCTATGTTTTTAGGATGGTGGTAGTGAGAGAGAAGGGTTGGGGGCAGTGGGATGGTTTGAGTTTTCAGAAGGGTTGCCAGAGACACAGCAGTGGTGGCAAAGGGTTGGTCGAAGATGACGGGCCGGACACCGTAGCAACGATGGTGGTTATCGATCTGCTTAGTTGAGGGGATAGGGACAATATTGTAATTTTATTTATTTTTTGTTACCTAAATCACAAGTTGTAGGTAGTGTTTTTTTTTGGAGTGTAAAATCTGAACCATCAATTATAATAATAATATATCTAACGGTTTATGTAACACCCTGTTTTTCATATGCTGTCTGTAGCAGTAAATACATATTTAAATGTGTTTATTTTAGATTAAACCCAGAGGATGATTTTAATCAAACTAAAATCATTTTCTTGTGTTGTTATATCATATAAAGTTATGGTCAAAACTTCGGTTGAAAATTCAGACGGAAGCCGGTCTGCGTTCTCACTGCTAGTACAAGTTTACTGAGCTAGAGACCAAATTTTAATTCGTGAACGAGACGGTTAGTGTTTTTATGATGTTTTGTGTGGGTTTGGAGTTTTTCGAAAAATCTTGTTCGGGGCCAAATCTTAGGGATTTCCCGGGCGAAGTCGTCGGGAAATACGATCGGGAAAGTCATCTGATACGCAATGGAGCAGAGCATCAAGAGGATGAAGTGACATGAAGAGACTTGATGTGAAGGCTATGACACCCCTCAAAAAGTGAATCTTGACTTTTTTTTTCAAAATCTTACTTTTTCATCTTTCTCTCTCCAACCTTACCTCCACACCATACCTCCACCTTACCATACCTTACCTTCTTTCTTTCCCTACAAGCAAACCTTCTTTTTCTCTTCTTTCTTCCTCTCCAAAGCCGTGTCACTTTCTCTCACTCTCTATAAATACTCTTCATTTCCACATTTCATCACTTTTCCTCCATTTTCTCACCTTTACACCTTATTACATTTCTTCTTCTTCTCTCTTCTAAAGTTCATCTTTTTATCAAGCTTTTTACTTTAAGTTCTTCATCAAAGTTCTTCATATTGTTGAGGGTAATGATCCTGTGTTGTCTATTTTTCAAGTTCTTGTCTTTATGTTCATAGTTTTGCTTTAAGTTTCCTTTAAGCTTTCAAACTTCTAAAATCTCTTTAAAATGGTAGAAAACTCCGTTTGAGTTGAAACCAATTTCTATGTTCTTATTTTTACTCCTATTACAACATACTAAAAGGTTGTGTAAAACAAAAATTTCTAACCCTATTTTCTTCATGAGGCCGAAACCATGCTTTTTGGTTTTGGTGGGTTTTGTTTAACTTTGCTTGTATGGACTTGTATTTGAGTTCTATTCCAAGATGATCATGGATCAAGGCTCCTTTATGTTAAAGGATGCTATGTCTAAGTGATTGGAAAGTTTAAATATTTTACCCTATTTTTATGTAAAGGTGTTGAGTTTTGTTTTCCAAAGTGATCATGGAATAAAAGTTCCTTATGTTAAAGGATGCTATGTCTAAGTGATTGGAAAGTTTAAAATATTTTCTTGCTTTATTTTCCTATGATGGCCGAATGTAACATTTGACCTAGGATGTGTTATTTCATTTTGTTTTCCAAGATGATTATGGATCAAAGCTCCTTCATGTTAAAGGATGCTATGTCCAAAAGATTGGATGGTTTAAAAATCTCTAACCTCACAAACTTGTTAAGGTCGGACCTAAGAGTTCATGGTCTAAGACATTTGATTTTTCCATTTTCCAAAATGATCATGGTTTCAAGCTCCTTACTATGTATGGATGCTAACCTAAAGAGATTGGAAAGTTTAGAAATTCCTAACCTATTTACCTATGCTTGGCCGAAACCCTAAGTCAAGTACTTAGTGGGAATTTTAATTCAACTCTGTTAAAAGATTATTGTTTATGAACTTCTAGCACTTGAGGATCATAAATCCAAGAGTTGCATAAATGTTGGAAACCCTAATCCTAAATTATTGTCTAAACCGAACCTATACCTTGTGGTTAGTGTTCTTTGATTGAGTTTTAACTCATGATTTCATGTTTTGTAACCTTAGACTTCCATCGCCAAGCGGAGCGAGGACGTTCGTGAGCTTTTCTCTTCGAATCCGAGACTCTTAACTTCCACGTGAGGTAAGAGGGGATTTCCTAAAGATATTCAATAACTGTATGCATGTGTGTAGGTGTTTAACTGGATATTTATATGTTGATTGAGCTTACTTAGTTATTTTATGTACTTGAACTGTTATGCTATTATCTGATGTTGAATTGTGCTTGTTCTAAATGTTATAATGCATATCTGTGATGAACTGCTTTCAACTGTGATATTAGCATTGAACTGAGAATATATACTGTTGTTGATTGAAAGTTTGCTAAGCCAGACTTGTGTCTGTGCTCAAATGTTATAAGGATTAAAAACCTCAATAAGCTTTGAAGATGAAGGGATTGGTGTTCTTTTCCAAAAGCTCATTAACTTAAAGTACTTGTTTTAAATGTTGAAATGGTTTTGGTGAACTATTGTTATACAAGAGAAAAATCCTTTTCGAACTATGTATCTTCAAGTGAAAACTTTCAAGATTATTTGGCAATATCCTATTGGGGATTTTCAAAGATAAAAGTATTTCAGAGATGCTTTACAAAAGATTTTCAAAGAAAAGGTTTTTCTTAAATGTTTTAGAAACTTTCCGATAGCCTGGATAGGTTATCGAGGATTCGGTTTTGAATTTGATTTTCACTGAACGAAAAATAAGTACTTAAGAAAGAGAATCTAGTACGCGAGACGTCGCCTCTGGCATTTAGTTATACGCACGTGATCTTGGATCAGTGTTAATTCGGGGCCATGCGTCCTATTCATGATGTTCTGGACTGAGGGTCCAATTCTCGAAATCGAGGACAGTGCGTTCTGATTTCGTTGTTATGGACTGTGTGTCCTAGTCACGTTGTTGTGGACTGTGTGTCCTAACCACATTGTGAAGAACGTTGTTAAAGGTGAATGTTGTTTTCTACGACCACAAGCCTTGGACAAGTACATCGGTCTCGGGCGTTGTGATTGAGCATTCGGACTGCGTGTCCTATGCTTTTAAGTTTTCAAGTGATGGGGAAATGATGATTAAGTCGTTAGCTTTGAGCCGCGACAGCGAAAAATAATGAACACAAAGAAAACCTTTTAAATAAAATATTTTCTCATGTGCATTTCCCCAGGCAGACGTGCTTTCTTATATATCAGATACAAGGTGGTATCTCGGAGTCTGTCCATGTAACCGGGTTCAGAGGTACATGTGACACTGCTCGTCCTGAGACCTTAAATGCATGAGGGTAGAGAGGCAACTGCCCGGTGGGCTAGAGATTGGTCAACTCTAATTTTTCTCCAGTAAAACACGGTGTTGAGATATCATGAGATTAGGATATAGCCTGATATTGAAGTGTCATGCATATTTTCGAAAATTGATTGTACGGGCTTGAGATCCCTTGATATAGCACGGTTATATTATATATGATTATGCATGATTTAACTGTTGACTTGATTATGTGTTGCATGTATCATGTATATGGTTGTTGTAGGATATATCTTATGACGGTATCTCACTCTTGCAGTTATATCAGGTCTCTTCGGGTTTTGCTGTAGTACCTTGGTACTCCAGTACCGATGTTGTAGAGGAGTCTTCTAAGTCACTCGAAAACCTAGTGTTAGAGGTTGGGAAAGTATTCTAATTGGGGGTCTCTCCAATGAATATTTGATAGAATGACAAGCTTAGGAGTGTGAGTTGGGTTGTATATCTAAGGAGGTCATTAAATGTAGTGTTATATATATCCATCTGTAGCTTGAACTTTTCTTTCGAAAGTGGAAACTTAGAGAAATGTTGTATGTCATGGTAACTTCGTTACGAACGTGACTTTACGTTTTAAATGTATGTATGATGGATTTCAGAGTTATCCTTATAGAAGAAAATTTTATTCCCCAGTTTTCTGACTTAAAAGAAACAAATTTTCCGAAAGCAACCAGCAAATTATCATTTAATTTACTTCCGCATGTGTTACGTAGTAATACCCTAAGGGGGGTGACACGCTGTCGCACACGGGTCAAAAAGCGAGTGATTGGAAAAATATGTAGCTAGGGAGCGACAACTCGAGTATCGTCTCACAAGGACTCTTGGATTGTTATTAACAGCAAAATCAGTTTTGGGGGGTTTTGAGATTGAAAGATTCAATTAAAAGAAAACAATGCAATTAAGAAATAAGTGATTATCAAATAAGCTAAAAACGATTAATCTACTGTTCTCGGTTTCCCAACTATCATCGGTTCATATAAATTCCAAGCCCTAAGCGGATTCTAATCTCTTTTCGATTGTAGCAGCAATTAACAAGCGAAATCGACACTACGAGATATATGTTCCTAATTCCCGAATTAAGCAAACGGGGTGAAGCCCTCGTGAATTAAGCAAACACGATTGAACACACGCGAATTAAGCAAACGTGATTAAGTATAGGAACACAAAATCATCGAAACAAATCAATACCTATTCTATACAATCCTGAATTAAGCAAACAGAACATATAGAACAATATTGAAAGAGGGTAGCAATAAGTTTGGGAATTACAGAACCTCAAGTGGCAATGGAAACTGATTACAGCAGATCAATCCATGGAATTAGTTCTCCATGGAAAATGCAACACAACTTTAGAAAATTCGCAAAACAGAGATTAGCAAAAAGTGCCCCCTAATCTGCCCTAAACAGCAACTTATAATTTCAGAATGTGCGCGTGCTCGCGAGGCGAGCAGCCTCTCGCAACGCGAATATTAAAGATGGCGCCAGTTTGAATTTGGATTCTCGCGAGGCGAATAGTGACTCGCGAGGCGAGACAGAAAGGGTCTTCTCATTACGCTCGTGACGAGTATCAGGGCCTGGGCGTGATGGCTTCTGGTCCTCAGGCTCGCGAGGCGAGTAGCTCCTCGCCTCGCGAGGCGAATCTCCCAGAATTGCATTTTCCATTGTTTCCTTCATTCCCTTGGCTCTAAGTGCTCCCCCTTTTAACCTGAAAACATGAGATAGCAGTGAATGCTTTATTTGACTCAAAAACTAACTAAAATGTCCTAAACTACTTAAGAAACTCAAAATGTTACTCGAGGATGGTTAAATCCAAATTTGGGTTAAAGCGAGATTGAAACTCAAATAATTAGTGCAAAAGCCATGGTCTTACTAGTTATAAAACTAGTCAACCAGAGGCTGATCAAAATACCCCAAACTTAAACTTTGCTTGTCCCCAAGCAAACTAAAACTCAAACAGACTCAAACTTGGCAAGCTTAAAGGATTCAATCAATTTTGCACAAATTTCATGCAATTTTAACAAAACAATTTTTTTCTTCAATGCTTCCCCCCTTGCAACAATGTGATCCCCACATTCATTTACTTTAAACAATTGAGAATTCCATCATTTAAGCAATCAGTAGTCTAAGCAAGGAATCCAAGTTACACACAAAAGGGAGATCACCAATTTCAAGCAATTGCCTTCTGACAAGGACTCAGCAAGTGTACCGGTTCGTTGCAAGTAATAAAACGGTAAGACCGGATATCGTTCTCAGGGATCGTGGGCAATTACCACTTCGCAAATTTGACTACTATCTAGGCGATCGAATTTTTGAGTGAAGGTTGTTCTAACATCTAACAAGCAAACAAGAAGAAAATGTTTTTGTTCTTTTTGGATTTTTTTCAAACAGTTAATTATGAAAACAGAAAGATGAATAACAATGAGATAGAATTGCTGGGGTTAAACTAAGCTAATCCTCCCTTGATTGTTATGAAATGATAACTAACACAGTTCCTAGTTCTAATATGACAATCAAGTCTTTTCAGAGATACCCAAGCCTAATTCCTTAGGTGCATTGAGCCTAAAATCCCAAGTTAAACCCTAATTCCTTAGGTGGATTAACCTGAGATTTTGCATTAAGTAAAGACTTATAAGATTGCAAGCACCTCAAGACCTATTCCTAGGTTCATGAACTACCCGGCATTTGATTCATGAGCAAGCTCTAACACCAACCTTCCAGTTATCTATTAAAGCAACTAATCATTCATAGGGTGATCAAGCCTAAGAAAGCATTAAGCATGGAATCAAACACTCATAAAGAACAAGGAAACTGCATTATAATCAAGTCATTTTACAACCAAGTTCAGATAGCAATAGTCTAACCCCAACAAAAGGGGAGTTTAGCTACACATAATTGAAAATAAAACAAAAGGAATAATTACAGAGATGAACAAAGGAGAGAGCTCCATGGAATGATGCACACAGCCACAGCAGCAGAGGATTTTTCTTTAGGGTTTTCTGAATGAATGTTCTTCTGTTCTGCTCAGTTCTTTTATTACTCGTGGCCGGTCACGGCCGTGATAGCCATCACGGCCAGGCCGTGACGGGTTCTGTCTCTTCCAGTTCTGGCCAAACTACTCTTTCGCGAGGCGAGCACTTATTTCGCGACGCGAGCCGACTTTTGATGCCCGTGATCCCCATCACGGCCAAGCCGTGATCGTCTCTGACTTTTTGAGGTTTCTGGGTCACGGCCGTGATATACATTACGGCTAGGCCGTGATCGTCTCTGACTTTTGCTGGTTTTGGCACAATCACTCTCTCGCGAGGCGAGCTATCATTCGCGTCGCGAACCAACTTTTCACGCCCTTGATCTCTATCACGGCCAAGCCGTGATCGTCTCTGACTTTTGCTGGTTTTTGGGTCACGGCCGTGATAGCCATCACGGCCAGGCCGTGACAGATTCTGACTTTTGGCCCCCTTCTTCTTCAGTTTTCAGGCCTTCTCTTCATCTCAGCTTCCTCATGGCTCAAACTTGGGCATTTAATCAAAAATCCCTGCAAAACAACACACAATACCACCTTATCCGTTCCAAATGAAAAACTAAACAAAATCCAACTAAAATGGCCTAACTAAATGCAAATGCATGCAGAAATGTACATGGAAAATGAGGTGAAATCATACTCATCAAATCACCCCAAGCTTAAGATGTTGCTTGTCCTCAAGCAAAAACCAAGGCCATAAGATGAAAACAACCAGGACAATGATAGTGAACTAAGAACCCGAGTAAAATGATCCAAGCAAGCAACAAAGTCAATTATTTCAGCAAGAGACAATCAATTCAAGTCCAATTAGGAGCTTAGTTTCCCTAGACTCACATTCTCACTAATTCGGGCACTCTATCTCACTTGAAGCTCACCCCAAGCTTGTTCATTTGCTTGGCTCTCTTTCTTGCCTCACTCACTCAAGTGTTAAGGGAATATGACATTTCACTCCATTTTCCTCAAAGAATGATTCCTACCATAAGCTTGACTATCAACCAAATCTTCACTTTATTAATGAAAACATCTAAGAATCAAGAGGTCTTATTCTTTGGTTGTAATGAGGCCATGGGATCAATTTTTAGGTGGGAATTTCAAGAACAGGAAATTTCAAAAGGCTATACAAACAATCAAGCATTGCAAGGCACGACCTTCTAAAATACCTTTCTTTGGGTTTCAGTTTACTCTTCCACCATTCTTTCATTTTTTTTTCTTTTTACTTCTCATTCCTTTTTGTCATCCCCTTCCCCATTTTTTTATTTCTTTTTCTCTTCTCTTTTTTTTTTTTCTTTTTGTTTTTTTTTTGAGAAGGGGAGATTTTGCAATTCAGGAGAAGTAAAATTTTTTCAGATTCCTTTTTTCTTTTCATCATCCCAAACTTTCAACTACATTTTCCAACCCATTTTTGCACAGTACTTTAGAAGGTCCCTCATAAGCATATTTAACACAACATTTCAGGGAACCAAGAAAAGCATGTTATTCATTCAGGCTCAAAATGGGGCAACTAAGGGTAGCATTATTCATTCAAAGCTCAGAAGGCCAGAAAAAACACCTATTGCCTCAATCCTTTTCAAAAATATTCTCAAAAATTTTCAAGTTTCGAAATGGTTTCAAGTCAAGTTCTAGAGAAAAACAATCCAAGAGGAAAACACTCTACACAAAGAACGGGGGCAGATTTAGTGAGTGCCCCCTAATGGCTCAAAAGCTCACATTTATCAGTTCAAGAACCAGTGAGAACATAAATCCATAGAAACACATGCTAATCATCAACTATCCAAGAACATCTCAAGCATATTTAATGAAGCCATATCACAAGAATATAAAATCAGGGTCCAAAAATTCACTATCCCAGAGAAATTGGCACTTAGCTCTCACAATCGGATGCTCAATCTAAGCAGGGGCAATTAATTCATGTGATCATGCAAGACTAGAGCCTATATGAATACAATATTTACAATGCAAGCTAAAAGATTACCCCTACCCCAAGCTTAAAGACTTACATTGTCCTCAATGTAAATAATTAAGTTTAGAGAGGGGAGAAAATTGGAGCAACTCACCAAAGTGGTAGTGGTGCTGAATCACATGCTTTCTCGGTTTTGTTTCCTTCCGCCCTTCTTCTCCTCCTTCCTTCAAAATCTGGAATCACTCAACAAACTATTAACAAACCTCTTGAGCTTCTCAAATTATTCAAGAGGGAAATCAAAAACAAAAGAGAAGATGAAAATAAAATAAAATAAAATAAATAAAAATAAAAATTGGGTTGCCTCCCAATAAGCGCTTCTTTAACGTCACTAGCTTGACGGATGATTTCTAAGATGGTGCCTCAAGAGGGATGGAGAGCGCCTGACGATTAAAATCTCCTCCAAGGTAGTGCTTGAGCCTGTGCCCATTGACAGGTGAAAGTATTTCCGATGATGGATTTTCCAATTCAACCGAACCAAACGGAGAAACCGACTTGACATAGAATGGGCCTGACCATCTTGATCTCAATTTGCCGGGAAAAACTTGAGTCTTGAGTTGAACAGCAAAACTGACCGGCCTTCTTCAAATTGCTTGGGAAGAATGTACTTATCATGCCAGAACTTAGTTCTTTCCTTGTATATCCTGGCACTCTCATAAGCCAAGAGTCGGAACTCATCTAACTCATTCAATTGAAGCATCCTCTTGTCCATGGCCAGCCTTGCATCAAAGTTTAGGGCCTTCATCGCCCAAAAAGCACGGTGTTGTAGCTCTACCCGGAAGATGACATGATTTCCGAACACCAATTGGTAAGGTGACATACCAATAGGCGTCTTATAGGCAGTCCGATAGGCCCAAAGTGCATCATCCACTTTCTTCGCCCAATCCTTCCTTGCATTGTTCACGCGTTTTTCCAAAATCCTCTTCAACTCCCCGGTTGGACAATTCCACTTGCCCACTGGTTTGGGGATGGTATGGTGTGGTAACTTTGTGGTTCACCCCAAACTTGGCAAGCACTGCATTAAACTCCTTATTGCAAAAGTGGGTACCCCATCACTTATGATAGCCCTAGGGGTCCCAAACCGGTAAAGATATTCTTCCTCACAAAACTGATCACGCTTCTTGCATCATCTTTCGAGTTGGCACGGCTTCCACCCACTTGCTCACATAATCAACTGCCACCAGGATGTACTTGTTGTTGTAAGATGACGGAAAGGACCCATGAAGTCAATCCCCACACATCGAAGAGCTCCACCTCAAGTATACCCTTCAAGGGCATCTCATTTCTCTTAGAAATACTACCAGTCCTCGACATTTATCACAATTCATTACCCAAGCTCGGGAGTCCTTGAAAATAGTGGGCCAAAACAGCCCGCTTTGCAAAATCTTCATGGCGGTCCTCTCACCACCAAAATGTCCTCCATAGGGTGAGTTGTGGCGGTGGGTCAACACCCCATTGATTTCTTCTTCCCGGTATGCACCTCCTCGAATTCCATCTCGAACCTCTTTTTGAAAAGATACGGCTCATCCCAAATATAGAACTTGGCATCATGAATGGAGCTTCTTCTTCGCTGCGGATTGAAGTCCTTAGGAATCTTATTGGCCGCCTTGTAATTTGCAATATCCATGAACCAAGGTGCCACTTGCACCACAAACAAGCTGTTCATCCGGAAATTCCTCTTGAATTGGCAACTTTGCTTCTCGCTTGGACATCCGCTTGTGGAAGCTCTGGACAAATGGTCGGCTACCACATTCTCCACTCCTTTCTTGTCCTTTATTTCCAAATCAAACTCTTGGAGTAGCAAGATCCACCTAATAAGCCTTGGCTTAGCATCCTGTTTAGTCATAAGATATCTCAAAGCAGAATGATCAGTGTAGACTGTAGTTTTACAACCAATCAAGTAGGATCTAAATTTATCAAAAGCAAATACCACAGCAAGCAATTCTTTTTCAGTCGTAGTGTAATTCAATTGGGCATCATTAAGCACACGACTGGCATAGTAAATGACATGCAACACTTTGTTTTTTCTTTGGCCCAAAATGGCTCCCACCGCATAGTCACTTGCATCACACATTAGCTCAAAAGGTAAACTCCAATCTGGAGGAGCAATGACTGGTGCGGTGGTGAGTTTTTCTTTCAAAGTTTTGAAGGCATGCATGCAATCATTATCAAATATAAAAGGAGTATCAGCTACCAAAAGCTTGCATAAGGGTTTCACAATTTTTGAAAAATCTTTTATGAACCTTCTATAAAAACCCGCATGCCCTAGGAAGCTTCTAACACCTTTCACATTTAAGGGAGGAGGA
Source organism: Sophora flavescens (assembly GCA_030762895.1). Taxonomy (NCBI): domain Eukaryota; kingdom Viridiplantae; phylum Streptophyta; class Magnoliopsida; order Fabales; family Fabaceae; genus Sophora; species Sophora flavescens. The sequence goes on from CM061070.1 coordinate 5,892,634, forward strand.
AGTTTTTCAATCACTTCAATTTTAGCTCTATCAACCTCCATCCCCCGTGATGAAATTTTGTGCCCAAGAACTATACCCTCCCTAACCATGAAATGGCATTTTTCCCAATTTAAAACGAGGTTAGTTTCTTGGCACCTTTTTTAGAACCACAGGCCAGATTATTCAAACAGTTATCAAATGAATCACCAAATACAGAAAAATCGTCCATAAATACCTCACTAAACTTCTCATTCATATCAGAAAATATGGATAGCATGCACCTTTGAAAAGTGGCGGGTGCATTGCACAACCCGAAAGGCATTCTCCTGTATGCATAGACTCCATAAGGGCAGGTGAAAGCGGTCTTCTCTTGGTCCTCCGGTCAACCACAATCTGGTTATACCGGAGTATCCATCAAGGAAACAATAGAAAGCATGGCCCGCCAACCTCTCTAGCATCTCGATCAATGAAGGGTAATGGAAAGTGGTCTTTTCTAGTGGCCTCATTCAGTCTTACAGTAGTCAATGTATACCCTCCATCCAGACACGGTCCTGGAGGGAATTAGTTCATTCCTTTCATTCGCTACCACTGTCATCCCCCCTTTCTTCGGGACAACTTGGACCGGACTCACCCATGGACTATCGGAGATGGGATAGATAATGCCCGCATCCAACAACTTCACAATCTCCTTCCTCACAACTTCCTTCATATTCGGGTTGAGTCTTCTTTGCGGTTGCCTAACCGGCTTGAATTTTTCCTCCACACGGATTTTGTGCATGCAGAAGGAGGGGCTTATCCCTTTCAAATCGGACATAGACCATCCAATTGCAGATTTGTGCTCCCTAAGCACCCTCAGCAGCTTCTCTTCTTCCAAGGAATTCAACCCACTACTGATGATAACTGGGAATGAAGAGTTCATCCCAAGGAAGGCATAACGGAGATGGGATGGCAATTCCTTCAACTCTAGCACCGGTGGGTCACCCTTGTCTTCAATTCTCACATCTTCCACCACTTTGTCTTCATCAGTATTCACAACCAGACAAGCCTCCAGAGATTTAATCATGAGATCAACTTCTTCTGCACATACTCCTTCTTCTACATCCTCTACCATTAGAGCGGCTTCTAACGAATCTTCAAACTTCTGGTGCAAACTCTTGTCAGCTAATGAATCAATGAGGTCCACTATCATGCATGTGTCCTTGTCGCTTGGGTGCTTCATCGCTTCAAACACATTAAAAGTGACCTTTTCGTCTTGTACCCGAAGCACCAATTCCCCTTGATTGACATCGATCAAGGCTCTACCTGTTGCTAGGAATGGTCTCCCAAGAATCAGAGGAGTATCACCATCTTCAGCCATATCTAACACCACAAAATCTGCTGGAAAAATAAATTTATCTACCTTCACCAACAAATCCTCCACAACACCATAGGGGTATGTAATTGAGCGGTCTGCCAGTTGAAGAGAAATCCCTGTTGGTTTTACTTCACCAATCCCCAGCTTCTTGAAAATGGAGAGCGGCATCAGATTAATACTTGCCCCTAAATCGCACAATGCTCTCCCTATGTTCAGATGACCTATAGTGCATGGGATAGTGAAACTGCCCGGGTCCTTCATTTTTACTGGCAGCTTCCTTTGAAGTATAGCTGTGCTCTCTTAAGTATTCATAACTGTCTCCTACTTCCACCTTCTTGTGTTTGTAAGGATCTACTTCATGAATTTTGCGTAGGAAGGCATCTCATTGTAGAGCTTCGACAAGCGGGATGTTTATTTGTAGCTTTTTGAATACATCCAGGAACTTAGAAAACTGCTGATCTTTTGCCTCTTTCTTCAACCGTTGGGGGTACGGAATTCTGAAATATGGGGGCAGCTCTTTGGGATTATCAACCTCTTCCAGGATCTGTCTTCTAGTCTTCTTCTTCGCAAATTCTTCATCAACCAATTTCTCCCTCTGCGGTTCTTCAGCTTCTACATCAATAGGGATGGAGGTAGTACCTTGGGAAGTTCTGGGTTCTTCATTGTTTGCCTCTTCAAACTGCCCCTTATCAATTCCAGCATCACTTGTCTTCTCTTCCTTCTCTTTTTCTTGTGGATTTAACACTCTCCCACTTCTTGTAACAATGGCTTTACAATCTTCCCATGGGTTCTTCTCAGTATCCCCAGGCAGTTGTCCTGGAGGTCTCTCTGCCATCTGCCTTGCTAGTTGGCCCATTTGATGCTCCAAGTTTTTGATTGAGGCATTCGGATTCTTTATAGTCTCTTGAGTAGCTTGCATGAACTGGCCTAGAAGGTTCTCCAATTTGCTTGAACTCTCTTGAGGAGGCTTTGCTTGAGTATTTGACCTTTGCCCTTGTCTCCAACTAAAGTTGGGATGATTGCGCCACCCCGGATTGTAGGTGTTGGAGTAGGGATCATTTCTAGGCCCTTGGTTGCCCATATAGTTTACCTCTTCTTGTCCCGAGCTTCCAACCACATTGATCTCACAGTTTCCATTTGCATGGTTGCCTCCACAGAAATCACACACTGAGACACCTTGAACTTGAACAGCTTGTACTTGAGAGTTCTGCAGTTGAACCGACCCCAGTTGTTTGGTAAGAATAGCCATTTGTGCCTTGAGGGCACCAATTTCATCCAGCTCTAGAACACCTCTATTGACCATTGACCGAGAACTAGGCTTTTTTTATCCATTTTTAGCCTTTTTCTCAAACAAGTCCTTTGCTTCTCCGGTGTCTTTTGACTCAATGTACCTCCTGCGGCCGCTTCAATCATACTTCTTGAATTTCTGTTGAGCCCATTAACAAAAGTTGCGACACTGCTGCCATGTCTCTAGTTCATGATTTGGACAAGCTGTGAGTAAAGACTTGAACCTCTCCCCAGGCTTCATATAGTGACTCACCATCCCTCTCGTGCAAAGGCATTGATCTCGACCTCAGCTTAATCATTCTTGACGGAGGGAAGAATCGAGATAAAAACTTCTTTGACTAAGTCGTTCCAGGTGATGATGCTTCCATGAGGATGAGATTGAAGCCATGCCTTAGCTCTATCCCTCAAAGAGAAAGGGAAAAGCCTTAACCGAATGGCCTCATCGGAAGCTCCGTTTAACTTGATGGTGTCACACAGCTCAATGAAGGTACCAATATGAGCATGAGGATCTTCACTCTCCAACCCTCCAAATTGGTTTTCTTTGCACAAGGTGGAGAAGTGATGCCTTGATTTGAAATTATTGCAGGCCATTGCAGGTCTCACAATCGGAGTTCCACATCTATCAACTCTAGGGGAAGTGTAGTCCCCCATTGTTCTCCTTGGTGCATTCTCTTCTGCCATGGTGGCAGCTGCTACTTCGATTTGTGGTTCTTGCACACTGAGTAACTCAACTTGCTGCTCTTGTCTACTAGAAGATGCTCTTTCTTTGTTCTGTCTTGCCTTGGTTTTCTTTCGATTCCTTCAGCAGAGTCTCTCGATCTCAGGTTCGAATTGGAGTTCACCTGGGTCGATTGTACCTCGCATACACCGAACAAACGGAGTAGCAGAACAAAGCAGAAAAATAGCACTTGCGAAATTCACAGCAGAGATACAAGCAATTAAGAACGAAAAACACGAAGAGGAAAACAAGATAAAAAAAATGCCTAAATTAGGAGTCCCCTTTGGTACTCGTGATATTGGCACACCGATCCCGACAACGGCGCCAAAAACTTGACAAGGACTCGGCAAGTGTACCAGGTTCGTTGCAAGTAATAAAAACGGTAAGACCGGATATCGTTCTCGGAGGATCGTGGGCAATTACCACTTCGCAAATTTGACTACTATCTAGGCGATCGAATTTTTGAGTGAAGGTTGTTCTAACATCTAACAAGCAAACAAGAAGAAAATGTTTTTGTTCTTTTTGGATTTTGTTCAAACAGATTAATTATGAAAACAGAAAGATGAATAACAATGAGATAGAATTGTCAGGGTTAAACTAAGCTAATCCTCCCTTGATTGTTATGAAATGATAACTAACACAGTTCCTAGTTCTAATATGACAATCAAGTCTTTTCGAGAGATACCCAAGCCTAATTCCTTAGGTGCATTGAGCCTAAAATCCCAAGTTAAACCCTAATTCCTTAGGTGGATTAACCTGAGATTTTGCATTAAGTAAAGACTTATAAGATTGCAAGCACCTCAAGACCTATTCCTAGGTTCATGAACTACCCGGCATTTGATTCATGAGCAAGCTCTAACACCAACCTTCCAGTTATCTATTAAAGCAACTAATCATTCATAGGGTGATCAAGCCTAAGAAAGCATTAAGCATGGAATCAAACACTCATAAAGAACAAGGAAACTGCATTATAATCAAGTCATTTTACAACCAAGTTCAGATAGCAATAGTCTAACCCCAACAAAAGGGGAGTTTAGCTACACATAATTGAAAATAAAACAAAAGGAATAATTACAGAGATGAACAAAGGAGAGAGCTCCATGGAATGATGCACACAGCCACAAGCGAGCAGAGGATTTTTCTTTAGGGTTTTTCGAATGAATGTTCTTCATTTGCTTTCGGTTCTTTTTATTACTCGTGGCGGTCACGGCCGTGATAGCCATCACGGCCAGGCCGTGACGGGTTCTGTCTCTTCCAGTTCTGGCCAAACTACTCTTTCGCGAGGCGAGCACTTATTTCGCGACGCGAGCCGACTTTTGATGCCCGTGATCCCCATCACGGCCAAGCCGTGATCGTCTCTGACTTTTTGAGGTTTCTGGGTCACGGCCGTGATATACATTACGGCTAGGCCGTGATCGTCTCTGACTTTTGCTGGTTTTGGCACAATCACTCTCTCGCGAGGCGAGCTATCATTCGCGTCGCGAACCAACTTTTCACGCCCTTGGTCTCTATCACGGCCAAGCCGTGATCGTCTCTGACTTTTGCTGGTTTTTGGGTCACGGCCGTGATAGCCATCACGGCCAGGCCGTGACAGATTCTGACTTTTGGCCCCCTTCTTCTTCAGTTTTCAGGCCTTCTCTTCATCTCAGCTTCCTCATGGCTCAAACTTGGGCATTTAATCAAAAATCCCTGCAAAACAACACACAATACCACCTTATCCGTTCCAAATGAAAAACTAAACAAAATCCAACTAAAATGGCCTAACTAAATGCAAATGCATGCAGAAATGTACATGGAAAATGAGGTGAAATCACACTCATCACCTTCCTCACAAGGGCATTTAACATTTCACTCATTCGCTCAATTTTGTCTAGGCTATCAACCTCTCACTCAATTTCACATTTTAAGAGCACTTCCCATGAATTCGATTTTCATCTCAATCAAGGTTCCCACGAAAACATGCATGCAACATCAAAAGGTCTTTTAAAGGTTGTAATGGGGCCTGGCTAAAGGTAGGATATTCGAAGGTACTAGGCTTAAGTCCTTAGGAACTAAGAGAGCATGAACATTTTAACACATTGAAATTCCACTCAAATTCCTTTTTTCCATTTTTATCTTTTTTTGCTTTGGGTGACTACAGCCTTTTTCTTCTAATACCCTTTTTTGACATTTTGTTCTTTTCTTTTTTTTTCTTTTTTTTCTTTTTGCCTTTGGCTCCAACCTTTATTTTTCTTTTTCTCAATCCCAAACAACACATCATATCCTTGTAGCCACCCCAAATTTAGTTTCTTGCAACCATTCTCTTGCTAAGCTTCCATTCTCTCCTAATCCTAAGATTGGGTTTACATGGTCTTTCCAGATTTTTGGCTTATAACATGAGTTTATCAAGAAACAATAGGCTTATTAGGCTCAATGTAGCTAACTAGGGAACATGCATTAGGGATGGTTCTTTTTAGGCCAAGTGGTTAATTCAAAGAAAATTGCCTAAATCATCTGATGCAACCACATAAGCATGCAAACCATGAAGAGATTCAAGCAAAATCGTGAAAGTGCAACTTAAAAGTGATTCACACAGTTAAAAACATGTTGGAGGCTCAAATTCCTCACCTGGACATTTTTTCAAATTGTTTGACCGAGATTCTATCCCTAGTGTGTGCATCCCTTCACCCCAAACTTATCATAAATCATGCAATCACAATGAAATATCTCAAAGTTTAATTTTCAATTTTTTTCACATGGGGATCAATTTTCAAATTTCAAGACCTAAGGGGAAATCAACACAGTCAACACATATTATGCAATCCATCTATGTAGAATTTGATTATGATCCAAGAAGCTCACCGACACAACACTCACACACATACTCTTGATCTTCTCAAATTATTCAAGAGTTAAATTCAAAAACAAATGAAGGAAAAGAAAAACACAAAATAACAAGAAAATGAAAATAAACTAAGGAGAAGGGTTAAGAAAACTCATTGAGGGGCTCCCGCCTGGATCCCATTACTTGTAGCATAAGGCCCAAGTGATAGACAAAGGACGGAAGCTTATTCCATGGTCCCATAACTTGCAGCCTTGATATGGGAGTGAGTACTTGACAATCATGGTGACCTCGCCAAGTGCGGCGGACTTCTCACTCCCTCTTGGGTCAAAGATGACCTCCTTGTCAACAAAGTCCTCCCAATAAAAATGGGATTCAACCTCTTGGACTGGCCATAGTGCCTTCATATTCAATGGTGCAAAAACCAGCCTCTCAGGCAGAGGCTTGAACTCCATCGCTGGTTGTTCCACAGTGGGAGGTGGCAAACAGGTAGAGAGGATCTCTGGTGCTGCTTCAACTTCTGCATGATTTTCACTCACTGCACTAACAAATCCATCACCTGCTATACATGCAGAAATCTCAGCACAAACAGCACAAAGGTTAGTGTTAGTATAATCAGCACATATAGTACAATAAACAGAATCAGAAAAGGCTTGAATGTCTGGAAATTCAACACACAGTTCATCAATAATAGTGTTCTTGACATTGTTATCAAAATCATGTTCAAAAGAAGTATTGTCAAGAACAACTATTTGTGAATCTGTATGTTCTTCAAGGAGATGCTGAGTCTGCAGTGTAGTCAAGGCGGAGGCAATATGACCAATTTGAGTGGCCAAATCCTGAAGACTTTCTTCTGTCCTTTGTTGGAATTCAAGAGTGTGCTCTGCCATTTATTGTACCAATTCCTCCAGACTGAGTTGCACTAGTGTAGGGTCAGGCTGATACTGCTGCTCGCGTATTGTCATTTGATGCACCAAAGAAGCCAACTCATCCAGGCTGCCTTGTCCTCCACCATGTTGGCCAGAATAATCATTCGCTCCGTTCATGCCAAAATCACTGCTAAACTCATAACCACCAGTGAAGCTAGGATAATATATGCATGATGGTTCATAATAAACATTAGGCATATAATTTTGCATATAATTATCCATACTAAGGTTCACAACCAGAACTAGTAGCCAAAACTAATTCAGCAATGCATCTTTTTTTTTCTTTCTTTTTTATATTATTTTCTGTTAATAACAACAAGAGTCCCCGGCAATGGCGCCAATTTTGACACGCTGTCGCACGCGCGTCAAAAAGAACGATTGGTTTGTAAAAACTGTAGTCAGGGAGCGACAACTCGAGTATCATCTCACAAGGACTCTTGGATTGTTATTCGCAAAAAAAAAATCGTTTTTTTGGGGGGGCGATTGGAATTGAAATTCGATTAAGAAAACAGTTAAGAAAAACAATGCAAACTAAATAATTACCAATAAGTTAAAAACGATTAATCTACTGTTCTCGGTTTCCCAACTATCATCGGTTCATGTACATTCCAAGCCCTAAGCGGATTCTAATCCCTTTTCTATTGTAGCAGCAATTAACAAGCGAAATTGGTACTACGAGATATATGTTCCTAATTCCTGAATTAAGCAAACGGGGTGAAGACCTCGTGAATTAAGCAAACACGATTGAACACACGTGAATTAAGCAAACGCGATTAAGTATAGGAACATAACATCACTGAAACAAATCAATACACATTCTATACAATCCTGAATTAAGCAAACAGAACATACAGAACAATATTGAAAGAGAATAGCAATTCAAATGGGAATTATAGAACCTCAAGTGGCCATGGAAACCGATTACAGCAGATTAACCCAAGGGAATTAGTTCTCCATGAAATACATCATACAAATCCTAAGAACTAATTCGCAGCCGTCAATGGTGAAGAGAAAAGAATAGGTTAAAACCTGCTGCAATCTGCCCTAGAACAGCAATTTATAGCCTTCAGGATCTGAGCGAGTGATTGGAAAAATATGTAGCTAGGGAGCGACAACTCGAGTATCGTCTCACAAGGACTCTTGGATTGTTATTAACAGCAAAATCAATTTTGGGGGGTTTTGAGATTGAAAGATTCAATTAAAAGAAAACAATGCAATTAAGAAATAAGTGATTATCAAATAAGCTAAAAACGATTAATCTACTGTTATCGGTTTCCCAACTATCATCGGTTCATATAAATTCCAAGCCCTAAGCGGATTCTAATCTCTTTTCGATTGTAGCAGCAATTAACAAGCGAAATCGACATTACGAGATATATGTTCCTAATTCCCGAATTAAGCAAACAGGGTGAAGCCCCCGTGAATTAAGCAAACACGATTGAACACACGCGAATTAAGCAAACGCGATTAAGTATAGGAACACAAAATCATCGAAACAAATCAATACATATTCTATACAATCCTGAATTAAGCAAACAGAACATATAGAACAATATTGAAAGAGAGTAGCAATAAGTTTGGGAATTACAGAACCTCAAGTGGCAATGGAAACCGATTACAGTAGATCAATCCATGGAATTAGTTCTCCATGGAAAACGCAACACAACTTCATAAAATTCTCAAAACAAAGATTAGCAAAAAGTTCCCCCTAATCTACCCTAAACAGCAACTTATAATTTCAGAATCTGCGCGCGCTCGCGAGGCGAGCAGCCTCTCGCGACGCAAATATTAAAGATGGCACCGGTTTGAATTTGGATTCTCGTGAGGCGAATAGTGACTCGAGAGGCGAGACAGAAAGGGTCTTCTCATTATGCCCGTGACGAGTATCAGGGCCTGGGCGTGATGGCTTCTGGTCCTCAGGCTCGCGAGGCGAGTAGCTCCTCGCGAGGCGAATCTTTCAGAATTGCATTTTCCATTGTTTCCTTCATTCCCTTGGCTCTAAGTGCTTCCCCTTTTAACCTGAAAATATGAGATAGCAGTGAATGCTTTATTTGACTCAAAAACTAACTAAAATGTCCTAAACTACTTAAGAAACTCAAAATGTTGCTTGAGGACGGTTAAATCCAAATTTGGGTTAAAGCGAGATTGAAACTCGAATAATTAGTGCAAAATCCATGGTCTTACTAGTTATAAAACTAGTCAACCAGGGACTGATCAGGGGGCATTACAGTTTAAAATCATTCACAATAAAAAAAAACCAGTATACCCATAAATGAATAACTCCATCCTAGAAGCCACCGTTGTGGCTGGCTAGCGCATGTTTAAGGGAGAGAGTAAAAGTTCACTTTGTTTTGAGAGTAAAATAGGTATTTTAAAGTCAAGGAGGATTGAGAAGACATGGAAAGCTTTTGGATTGTTGTGGGTATCTGGGGCAAGTTACTTAGTGAGGAAAGAGAGGGTTTTCTTCTTATTGGTGTTTGAAAGTGAGGCATAAAACTGAGCTGAGGAGAATAGAGTTATTTTTGGTTGATTAAAGAGAGGAATAAAACAATTAAGATGATGAGCTTTTTGATTGATGTTGGCACAGAGAAGGGATAGATAGGGATGGAGAAGGCAAACTGGCAGGGATTTATAAAAAAAGGAACCGAACTAGTTTGGCTTATAAAAGGTGTTTGGGATTTAGTTGGTACATAAGGATAATTAATTAGGATCTTAAGAGCATTAAAAACATTAACAAGTATAGATATTTTATCAAAATATTTTAATCAAGATCATTAATGGTGAGTTATTGTTGATCTGACACGTTTTTTTCTCATCTATCGGCCGGTCTATCTCTGTCGCTTCATGATCAGCCCCGAATAAAATATAATATTTTATTCTTTTGGCAAGAAAGATTTTTTTAATAGACTGTCACTAAAAAAATGTTACACTCTATGATTTTTCAGTTTCAGGTTAAATCGAGATTTTCTGTCTAGTACTAAATGTATTGTCAGTGGAAATGCAAACCGGTTTCGATTTCAATTTTAAATTGAAAATTTAACCATGACTTCCTACTATATAGTAGGTTTTCAAAATGATTTTGTTTTAACAAAATCATTTCCTGGGTCACAGGTAAAAATATAATTATATAAATTTACCGTTAAAACGAGACAGATAGAACACAGAAGAAAAAGCAGGGTGTTACAATAATCGATTATACTAGTTCAAATTTGAATTTCAAAAATCCTAACAACTCTGTCATTTAAAGACTTTTTTAAGCATAATTAAGAGCAGCATAATCGATTAGCCTAATCGATTATTCCTCGAGATATTTGATTTTTGAAATACTTTAAAGGCTGAAATATATTTTCAATAAATTCCATTTGATAGCCTTTTTAAGTTTATTTTCAGAAGATAATTTTAAGGTGTGTGTGTTTTAATTAACCTTTGAGAGCCACACTACCACTTAGAATTACTTCTACAACAAGCAATACAATTAATGAAAATTCCCATAACCCGAAGTATCGACAAGTTGGTCCTTTTCACGCTTTTTGCAAGATAGTCCTTATAGACTTGAATTCATTTTGTCCATCATCAAAACATATGTACCTGTCAAGGCATATATCCACACAAAGTGATTTTGAAAGAGGGCGGCTGTTCAGATACGTAGAGGAGAAGATGAAGTTTGATTTTGATTAGAAATCCTTATGTGATTTGTTTTGTTTTTAATTTTTTGTTTTGGTTTAATTTTGATTTTTTTACAAAATCGTCCCTTGGGGTGAAAGTAAAGACAAGAGTTGATAGGGGTCTTTGCATAAAAATGAAAATAGATTCAATATGGTGCTGATGTGTATTCATTAATTGAGTTGGCTTATTGTGATTGGACCACCTAGACAATGTAACTTTTGTTAAGTCTCTAAAATGTCTGATGTGCATTTTCCTAAGTTTTGATGAGAATTAAACATTGGTTAATGATTTAATTAACCTTTATATTGGTTGCTAACCTGTCTATCTAGTGTGCAGATTAAAACAGTAAGAATCATCTGTCTGCTCATATAGATGACTACCTGTCTGGATAAGCGAAAGTCAACCTGTCTGCTGACTAGGATTATTGACTTCTTTCAAGATACGTCTTCAACCTGTATCCCCACGAGTTCCTACACTTGTTTGAGGTTACTCGTTGAAGAATTAAGGGCCAAACAAGCTTTTGTGAGCTGTCCCATGATAAAGAGACTCGAAGCCTTCTCTTCTACTTAGTCTCACGCTTAGTAGCTTATCAGGAAAAGTCAGAAGTTACTCTCTCAAGCAACCTCGGATATCAGAACCAAAGACCAGTTAAAGAATGCTTCCAACGTGCTTTATTCCCTAGTACCTTTGGTCCTTGTGCGAAAAGGGAATTGTACTCAGCAAAGTACAAAAAGCTCTCTGCACAACTCTAATATGGCTGTTTCACGATGCATAAAGCCATGATCCTTCAAGTTAGAGTACAACCAACGTTCCTATTGCATTAATGGCTGCCCAGAACGACTCTATTGCATTTAATGAAGTTCTGTTTGAAGCCAACATCTGAGGGAATGTCTCTAGTGGATCTTAAATGCTTGAAGACTATAAATACAGAAGTCATTAAAGATGAAGACATTGAGAATACATATAGCATTAAAGAGCCATTACTTTGCGCATTAATACCTTCATTATTTCATTATGTATTCTTCAATCATTTGAAGTTATTACACAGACTTTCCTAAGCTTTACATTTAAACCACTTTATGAGTATTAGTGAAAGATCTGTCTGTCTGAAGTTGTATTTATTACAACCCAAATTTTTCAAACGAACCTGAGTGAGCCTGAAGAGGCTAGGTGTGCAAAGAATACTTATCTTGGAGCCTGAAGAGGCTAGGTGTGCAAAGAATACTTGTCTTGGAGCCTGAAGAGGCTAGGTGTGCAAACAATACTTGGAGTCTGTAACCGGATCAGTTATAGTGGATAAAACTTGGTGCAGTCAAGGACTGGACGTAGCTCTTTGTTTTGAAGAGCAAACCAGGATAAATAACCGTGTCAATCTCTCTTTCCTTATAAACTCTTTAGTGGCTTTAGTTTTCTTATCCGTTTATCAAGTGGTATGTTTGCCTAAGTCACTTTTAAAATTTCATCAGACAGGTCACCTGTCTGTCCTGTATCTTTCTACTCGTCTGAACCAAGCTTCTGTATGCGAAAAGTTTTCAACTTTGTTTAAATTCTGATAAACACAATTCAACCCCCCTTCTCGTGTTTATAGTTGTCTATTTCAATTGGTATCAGAGCTCAGCCTCTGGGTTGAGCATCTAACAGTGTAGAGGTAAAAGGTCCTAAAGAATAGACATGGCTGCTGGAGCTAGTTCAAGTGGAAGTCACCAGACTGAAGGAGCTTCCCTAACCAGACCTCTTTACTTCAATTGAGAAAACTACAACTATTGGAAAGATAGAATTCAATGGTTCATTCTATCTACAAACTCTGATCTCTGGGATGCCATTACAGATGGTCCATTCATTCCTAAGAATGATGATGACACTAACAAGCCAAAAGCTCAGTGGACTACTGTAGAAAAGACAAAATGGGAGCTAAACCACAAAGCTATATATAACATCAATTGTGCTCTTAGTCCTGAGGAGTTTGATAAGGTATGTGCTTGTGACTCTGCCAAAGAAATATGGGACACTTTAGCTGTCACACATGAAGGAACAGGCAAAGTCAAAGATTCAAAGATTGCTATACTTGTCAGAAAGTATGAACTATTTGTCACGGAGGAAGGAGAATCTATTGCTCAAATGATAGGAAGATTTCAAACTATAGTCAACAGTTTAAAATCTCTTGGCAAAGTCTACACCAATGCTGAGAAGGTTGGAAATATTATGAGAAGTCTACCTAAATAGTGGAGACCTTTGGTCACTGCTATATCTCAAACCAAGGATCCCACTACCTTGACTATGGTTGAACTTCTTGGAACACTCACTATTCATGAGCAAGAACTTGGAGATGAAGTTGCACCAAAGAAGGGCAAGTCAATTGCTCTGAAAGCTGATCAAAATTCAGCAAAAGCTTCCAAGGCTCTAAAGGCAGACGAGTCATCCAGTGATGCTGACCTGTCTCAACCCGAGGATTCTGAGAGTGATGAAGAATTGTCTCTCCTGACCAGGAAGATAAAGCTTCTCCTACAGAAAAAGAAGTTCAAGAGGGATAAGCCATTCAGAAGGTTCAACAAGGACAAACTTCAAAGAATCCACTCCAACAGACAAAAGTCCAATTGTCTGCTATGAGTACAAGAAGTCTGGTCATATCAAGACTGAATGTCCTCAACTCAAGAAGGCCCATTTTAAGAAATTCTTCAAGAAGAAGAAGAAAGGAATGATGGCTACTTGGGAGGATCTAGAGTCAACATCTACTGATGAAGAAACAGAGGAAGAATCCAATCTCTGTTTGATGGCCAACACTGACTCAGACTCAGACGATGAGATACATCCTGACTATGAGGAATTACTTGATTCCTACGAGGAGTTGCTGGAGGAATCCAACTGCTTATCTAAGGCCTTCAAATCCCTCAAGAGAGAGTATGTAAAGCTCACCAGTGAGCATAAACAGAAATCTCAAGAGTGTGAGAAGCTGGCTAAAGTGAACAGTGAGCTGAAGACTAAAAAGTCTAATGAAGCTAAGATCTCAAGTGAAACATCACCATCTGAAGAAGTTGAAAAACTTCAACAGAAAGTGGAAGAGCTCACTTCTGATCTTGCCAAATTTGTTAATGGTAGAGATAATCTGACTAAACTACTCGGTTGTCAGAGACACTCTCTTAACAAAGAAGGTATTGGATATGTCCATCAGACACATCATAAAGTATCAACTAAAGCTTCTACAGTATCTGTTAAGTCAATTGTAACCAAATCTACACCTGTCTGTAACTTCTCTGGAAAAACTGGACATGTTATGTCCAAGTGTATTCATAGGATGAGAAGGAAGTCTTCACAGACTCCTAGAACTAACAGAAAAGGACCCAGAAAAATATGGGTACCTAAAGATCAAATAATTTTTGTTGCAGTTGTCCTCAACAGGACAAAGAAAACACCACTGCTAGTACCTGGACAGTGGTTGCTCGCGTCATATGACAGGAGAAAGGTCTATATTCCTAGACCTCCAACTTAAGAAAGGAGGACACGTTACCTTTGGAGGGAATCAGAAAGGACAAGTTATAGGAATTGGTACTATTGGTGGTAAACCCCATCTTCCCTCTATATCTAATGTTCTTATGGTTAAATGATTAAGACACATTTTACATAGCATAAGTCAATTATGTGATAGTGGATTTGATGTTTAATTTACCAAGGATGTATGCATAGTTAAAGACTGTTGTGGCAAAACCCTTTTTTCAGCTAAAAGGCAACAAGATCATTATAAGATTGAACTATCTGATCTCTCAGATCAAAGTGTAACCTGTTTGATGTCTAAAGAGGATGAGAGATGGTTATGGCATAAGAAACTAGGACATGCTAGTATGAAACTAATTTCTAAATTAAAAAGGAATAACCTTGTGAGAGGATTGCCTGATATTAGTTTTAAGAAGGATGTCTTATGTGATGCATGTCAGAGGGGTAAACAGATAAAATCAAGTTTCAAATATGAACACCAAGTATCAACCTCTCGACCTCTTCAGTTGTTACACATGGATCTGTTTGGACCAGTTAGTGTTGCCAGCCTGGCTGGACGAAAATATGGATTTGTCATAGTTGATGACTATTCTAGATTCACATGGGTACTCTTCCTAACACACAAGGATGTGTCTTTTAAGGATTTCTCAGTATTCTGCAAAAGAGTACAAAATGAGCAGGGTTTCTGTATTTCTACCCTTAGAAGTGATCATGGGGGAGAATTTGAAAATGAGCAGTTTAAACAGTTCTGTGAGGAGAATGGAATCTCTCACAATTTCTCTGCACTTAGAACTCCACAGCAAAATGGAGTGGTTGAGAGAAAGAACAGATCTCTACAAGAGATGTCTAGATCTATGCTTAATGAAAATAATCTCCCTAAGTACTTCTGGGCAGAAGCTGTAAACATTGCTTGTTATGTACAAAACAAAATACTTATTAGGCCTTTTCTAAAAAGGACTCCTTATGAATTGTGTAAAAGAAAAAGCCCCAACATATCTTATTTTCATGCTTTTGGAAGTGAATGTTTTATTCTGAATACCAAAGATAATCTTGGAAAGTTTGATTCTAAGGTAGATAAATGTATTTTCGTAGGATATTCTGAAATGTTTGAAGATTTTAGAGTTTATAATTCAAAACCCTGTGTCATTGAAGAATCTATTCATGTTAAATTCAATGATGGACTAAAGATTGATAAAGAACTATCAGATCAAGAAGATGATTTTGCAGGTTTTGATATAAATAATCCGGAAATTCAACAATCCGATCTAACCAAGACAGAACTTGTGCTTGAGGCAGACAGACAAGTGGAGCAGACAAGCCGGGAGACTAGTCGACAGACGAGTCATCAGACAAGTCAACATCTTCATGATGATCTAGAAAGGGAATGGAAGTTCAACACTCATCACCCTAAGGATCGTATTATTGGAAATCCTTCTGAAGGAGTAAGAACTAGATCCACGTTAAGAGAATCAAGCAATGTGGCTTTTATATCAGAATTGGAGCCAAAACGCATTGAAGAAGCTCTTGATGATGAAAGCTGGATTCTTGCAATGCAAGAAGAAATCAACCAGTTCAACAGAAATGAGGTCTGGACTCTTGTCTCTAAGCCTAAAAACAAGTCTATTATTGGGACAAGATGGGTCTTCAGAAACATATTGGATGAAGATGGTAAAGTTGTCAGAAATAAGGCATGGTTAGTAGCTCAAGGCTATAACCAACAAGAAAGTATTGACTATACTGAAACTTTTGCACCTGTATCTAGAATAGAAGCTATACGCATCTTAATGTCATATGATGCACAACACCAAATCACCCTGTTTCAAATGGATGTAAAAAGTGCTTTTCTAAATCATATAATTGAAGAAGAAGGTATGTTAAACAACCCCCTGGTTTTGAGGATACTGATAAATCAGATCACGTTTTGAAACTTAAAAAGGCATTATATGGTTTGAAACAAGTACCTATGGCTTAGTTCCATTCTCATGCATAATGGTTTTTCTATAGGACAAGTGGACACTAGTCAGTTCAAGAAATGCTCTAAAGAGAACTTTATTATAGTTCAAATATATGTTGATGGTATTATTTTTGGAGCAACTAATGAAAACCTGTGCAAGGAATTTTTAAATCTAATTCAAGCTGAATTTGAGATGAGCATGATGGGAGAATTGAAGTTCTTCCTTGGCTTACAATTAAAGCATACAAGTGATGGAATTTACATTCATCAACACAAGTATACCAAGGAAATACTCAAGAAATACAAAATGGAAAATGCTAAGCTCATGAAAACCCCTATGCAACCCAATGCAAAACTAAGCAAAAATGATGAAGGTAAAAAGGTAGGTCAAACTGTCTACAGAGGTATGATTGGCTCTCTACTGTACTTAACTTCAAGCAGACCTGACATTCAATTTAGTGTCTGTATGTGTGCTTGATAGTGTGATTTTACATCATATTTTCTGTACACTTTTGCATGCATTTTTCATATAGATTAGGCATTCTTAGTTTGATTTTAGTTAGTTTTTCCCTTGGAACGGGTGAAGCGGTTTCTTGGTGTTATTTTGCAGGAACTTAAGGAAAATTGTGCAGATTTGCCCAGAATGAAGCTTGGATGATTTTAGAGCTTGAAAAGAGAAGAAATTGAGCCAAGCAGAATTCTGAAGATTCACCCCGCGAAACTTGATTCGCCTCGCGACCCTGAAAGATGACTGCGCCAGGAAAATGAAACCATTCGGGTTCGCGTCGCGAAGACACTCTCGCCTTGCGAGAGTCCATTTCTCAGAAACAGTAGATTTTAACTTTCGCCTCGCGAGAGGCCATTCGCCTCGCGAACGAGCACAGAACAGATTGGTATAAGTTGATGTTTTAGGGTAGATTTTGGAGAGTTTTTGGAGGGGAGCACTTGGAGGCTGCGGCTGGAAGAGGGTTCCAACCCTGAAGGGGGATGTTTTCCTTGCTCTGGGACTGGAAGAAGATTGGAGGATCCTCCTATGGAGTTTGCTTCATCCCTTCTCGCTTTCTCTTTGTATTCTCTTTTATGAGTAGTTAAATCCCTGTTTGTTGGGATTAGATGTAACCAAACTTATTATTATGTATTTATCTTGACTGATTATTCTGTGTTCATGTCTTCATATTAGTGATTAATTTTCTATGCTTAATGCTTGTTGTGGCTAGCACCTCCATGACTCGATTAGTGTTTTGGTATGTAATGGAGACGTTCGTATCAGAACCGGAACTGGAATTAATCACCTAGTAACCCTTACATCTAGAGATGGAGTTTGGTTTACTTGTAATCGCGTAATCCCTAATCCTAATGCAATTTCATTAATCTAGGCCACCTAAGAGATTAGGGTCTATTAGTGGAATTAGGCTCTTGTCATCCGAGAGATCGGGGCTTGAGTAGTTTAGTGGATTGATTTTAATATCTGAAACGTGGATACGAGGTATCTAGTCCTAGTATTGCATGAATTAGAGGTTTGGTGAAGTCTAGTCCCAACATATCCTTTCTGCACTCCAAGTGTTTGTTAAAAGTCTCCAAAAAGACAAAAAGATTTTATTTCTTTTCTTTTGTTTGTTTTGATTTCTCTGTTTGGTCTAGATAGTTGCTGAGTTTGCGAATTGTTAGTTGACATCCAATCCCCGTGGATACGATAACCGGTCTCACCACCGTATTACTTGCACGACTGGGTATACTTGCCCAGATTCGTCAACAAGTTTTTGGCGCCGTTGCCGGGGATTGGTTTTGCCAATATCATTAGTAACAGAGGAGGCAACTAATTTAGACATTTTTATTCTTTTTTATTTTCCTGTATATATTTGATCTTTTTGTTTTGAGTTTTGGTTGTGCGAGGTGGACGAAATTCATGGACAATCACTATTATCCACCTGATGAGGAAGCCTCAAGCCACGCTTTTGAGGACAACTGGTGTTTGGGAGACTGCATGGATTTGATGGGTCATGTTACTCCCGCACAAGTTGACTATATGACGGGAAGGCTTATATATAACTTCTCCGAGGAGGATTGGGAAACCTTCTGTTCATATTTACCACCTCCGCCACCGTGTATTGTGATTCCCATAGAGCCACATGAAGCAGAAGTTGAGCAGAATCTGGTTGTGGGAATGGATCAAATTGAAGATGAAGTGGTGATGGGGGATAAGTCACAAGAAGAGGGAGTACTTTCCACAAGTCCTTGGGAAATTGAAGAATGGGAATGGAAGGAGCAAACACCGTTGAAAGCTGCTCTAGAACAGTATTCCCAAGAGCTATCTGTCTCTGAGGCCAAGGCAAGAGCCAACTGTGACAGTATCGAAGCTGTGAAGCAGAACTTCAAAACGCAAGTTGAGGAGATTTGCAAACAGTTAATACAAAAGTCACCTGAAGTCCAATTTGAGGAAAATCTGGTTTGAGGGATAGTTCAAGATGAAGACGAAGTGGTAGTGGATTCCACCATGCTTGCTAAGGAATCTAAATTTTCTGCATTGGACAAATATGTCGGCTTGCATGCATGTGTGGACACTGGTAAGTTAACCCCTTCCACTTGTCTGGCAAACTTCCTCTTGAAAATTCCACTTGACCCTAGAGGAAGTGAATTCATAATTGCAAAGGTCAATGGAGTTTTCACACACTGACTGGGTGGAGTTGAAGATAAAGTCATACTACTGCTACAATCGCCACTCCAATTTCCATTTGATCCGGGAGGAGGATCCTAGAACGTCAAGCTAGTGACGTTAAAGAAGCGCTTATTGGGAGGCAACCCAAGTTTCTTAAACCTTCTCTTTAGTTGTTTTCATTTTCTTAATAATTTTGCTTTTGATTTTAACCTCTTGAATAATTTGAGAAGCTCAAGAGGAAAAATAATAAATTGAGAATTGCCAAGTGTTTGCAGGGTAAGAAGGAAGGAGGGAAGAGCAAGGAGAGCAAGTCCGTGACCCAATTTTCATGCAGTTCATTCTGACTAGGCATGTAATCCAACACTCGCTACCGCCTCGGTAAGCCGTTCCATTTTTATTTTATTTTATTTTTCTCCTCTCCATCTTGATTGTTTACATTGGGGACAATGTAAATTCTTAAGCTTGGGGTAGGGGTATTTTGCAATTGCATTTTGCATGTTGCATTCATATAGTTTTGCATGATAGTTTGCATGTTCACACAATTAGATTGCCCTTGCCTGAATTTTGCATCCAATTGTGAGAACTAAGTGCCCAATAATTTGTGATTGTGAATTTTTGAACCCAATTTTTTGCATTCTTGTGATATGGCTGCAAATGAAAATGCTTGAGATAATCTTGGATAGTTGATAATTAGCATATGGTTCTGTAGATTTGTGTTTTTCATTGATTTTTGAACTACTAAAATGTGAGATTTTGAGCCAAAGGGGTACTCACAAAATTTTACCCCATTCTTTGTGTTAGAGTGTTATTCCTCTTGGTTTGTATTTTTCTAGAACTTGACTTGAAACCATTTTGAAGCTTAAAAATTTTTGAAAACATTTTTGAAAGTGATTGAGGCATTAGGTATTTTTTTCTGGCCTTCCGAGCTTTGAATGATGAATTGCTACCCCTTAGTTGCCCAATTTTGAGCCTGAAAAAAAAATGCTTTTCTTGGTACCCTGAAATATATTGTTGAAGATGCTTGATAAGGGACCTTCTAAAGTATTACAAAAGGGTAAAAAGGTAGTTGGAAAAGTATGGGAAAGAATCAAAAAAATAATTCTCTTGAGTTGAAAAATCTCCCCTTCTCCAAGCAAAAGAAAAATAAAAGAAAAAGAAAAAGAAAAAAATATATAGAGAAGGGGATGACAAAAAGAAATGAGAAATAAAAATGAAAAGAAAGAAAAGAAAGGTGGAAAGTGAATTGAAACCCAAAAGGTATTTTAGAAGATCATGCTGTACAAATGTTGATATGTTGTGTAGCCTTTTGAAATATCCTTTTATTGATTTCCCCACCTAACGATTAATCCCATGGCCACGTTACAACCAAGTAAAAGACCTCTTGATTCTTAATTGTTTTCATTAATAAAGTAGAGATTTGGTTGATAGTCAAGCCTATGGTAGGATTCATTCCTTGAGGAAAATTGAGCGAATTGCCTCATTCCCTTAAACACTTGAGTGAGGGAGAAAAGAGAGCCAAGCAAACGAACAAGCTTGGGGTGAGCTTCAGGTGAGAAAGAGTGCCCAAATCAGTGAGAACATGAGTCTAAGGAACCTAAGTCTCTAATTGGACTTGAATTGATTGTCTCTTGCTAAATTGTTTGAATTGCCTATTGCTTGGATCATTTACTCGGGTTCTTAGTTCACTATCCATGTTCTGTTTTGATCTTCTACTGGCCTTAGTGATTGCTTGAGGACAAGCAATTGAATAAGCTTGGGGTGATTTGATAGTGTGATTTTACATCATATTTTCTGTACACTTTTGCATGCATTTTTCATATAGATTAGGCATTCTTAGTTTGATTTTAGTTAGTTTTTCCCTTGGAACGGGTGAAGCGGTTTCTTGGTGTTATTTTGCAGGAACTTAAGGAAAATCGTGCAGATTTGCCCAGAATGAAGCTTGGATGATTTTAGAGCTTGAAAAGAGAAGAAATTGACCCAAGCAAAATTCTGAAGATTCGCCCCGCGAAACTTGATTCGCCTCGCGACCCTGAAAGATGACTGCGCCAGGAAAATGAAACCATTCGGGTTCGCGTCGCGAAGACACTCTCGCCTCGCGAAAGTCCATTTCTCAGAAACAGCAGATTTTAACTTTCGCCTCGCGAACGAGCGCAGAACAGATTGGTATAAGTTGCTGTTTTAGGGCAGATTTTGGAGAGTTTTTGGAGGGGAGCACTTGGAGGCTGCGGCTGGAAGAGGGTTCCAACCCTGAAGGGGGATGTTTTCCTTGCTCTGGGACTGGAAGAAGATTGGAGGATCCTCCTATGGAGTTTCCTTCATCCCTTCTCGCTTTCTCTTTGTATTCTCTTTTATGAGTAGTTAAATCCCTGTTTGTTGGGATTAGATGTAACCAAACTTATTATTATGTATTTATCTTGACTGATTATTCTGTGTTCATGTCTTCATATTAGTGATTAATTTTCTGTGCTTAATGCTTGTTGTGGCTAGCACCCCCATGACTCGATTAGTGTTTTGGTATGTAATGGAGACGTTCGTATCAGAACCGGAACTGGAATTAATCACCTGGTAACCCTTACATCTAGAGATGGAGTTTGGTTTACTAGTAATCGCGTAATCCCTAATCCTAATGCAATTTCATTAATCTAGGCCACCTAAGAGATTAGGGTCTATTAGTGGAATTAGGCTCTTGTCATTCGAGAGATCGGGGCTTGAGTAGTTTAGTGGATTGATTTTAATATCTGAAACGTGGATATGAGGTATCTAGTCCTGGTATTGCATGAATTAGAGGTTTGGTGAAGTCTAGTCCCAACATATCCTTTCTGCACTCCAAGTGTTTGTTAAAAGTCTCCAAAAAGACAAAAAGATTTTATTTCTTTTCTTTTGTTTGTTTTGATTTCTCTGTTTAGTCTAGATAGTTGCTGGGTTTGCAAATTGGTAGTTGACACCCAATCCCCGTGGATACGATAACCGGTCTCACCACCGTATTACTTGCATGACTGGGTATACTTGCCCAGATTCGTCAACAGTGCTAGATTCCAATATGATCCTAGAGAATCTCATCTTAAGGCTGTTAAAAGAATATTTAGATATTTGCTTGGGACTACTAATCTTGGTTTGCTGTATTTAAAATCAAAAGAATACAGATTAGTGGGATATTGTGATGCTGATTTTGTTGGACACAGAATAGAAAGAATGTCACTTCATTAGAGCAAGCTTAGTCTCATGGTCAAGCAAGAGGCAGACAACTATTGCCCTGTCTACTGCTGAAGTAGAATACATCTCTGCTGCTAGTTGCTGCCTCAATTCTTATGGGTAAAACATCAACTTGAGGATTACTCTATTTATGAACATAACATATCTGTATGGTGTGATAATTCCAGTGCTATATGCTTAACTAAAAATCCAATTCAGTATTATAAGGCTAAGCATATTGAAATCAAACATCATTTTATTAGGGATTATGTTCAGAAAGGCAACTTTAATGTTAAGTTTATTAAAACTGAAATCAATGGGCTGATATTTTCACTAAACCCCTAGTAGAAGAAAGGTTTTTATTTATTAGAGATAATCTAAACATGCATTGCATTATTGAATGACATGTCTGAGTGTTAACCTGTCTGTGCTTTATCACCTGTCTATGCATACATGTCTGACTCTGCTGAGTCACTATGCTAGAACTCAACAGTTTTGTTGCAATGGTTATTAATTAATTAATGTCATTCCCTTATCTGAAACTAATCATGTGCACAATAGTTTATATATCTCGAAACCATGTTTTCATTATGTCTTAAGTAGGGGTTGCTGTTCCCCATACGAATCGTACCGTTTTGATTTAAAAAAATTTATCTCTCTCCTACCTTTATGATTATAAAAGTCAATAGATCAAAAAGGATGAACCTTTACATTTTCAAAATTCCAAAATCTCTTTGTCTTTTCATCTCTGAAACCCTTTTCTCTCTCGAAACCCTAGAACCATTTTCTCTAAAAAATGGCATCATCCAAGCATTTCTCTGCAAAGAAATCGCTGAGAAATACAATCTCAAAGTTCAAAAGATGAAGAAGCTAGGTATGGATGTCACTGAAGAGTTGGAGTATTCCAAATGGACTCCTTTCTTCGACATCAAGGAGCTTGTTCACCCTAAGCTCATTCAAACGTTCTGGAGAAATGATGTGGTTGTCACCAACCGACTCAATGGAACCAAGAGCTTTAAGGCTGAAATGAGGGATAGAACCATTCTCTTCCCCATCAGTTCTCTGGAGCTTGTCACAAAATGTCCGAGAATCGGAGCTGGCTCCACACCCAACTGGGAAGATGAAGTGGGAGTTGACAATGTCAACATTGCCATCTATGGTGTTCCCAAACCTATGAACCCTAAGACTGTCAACATGGTGGTCAAGTGCAGATTCCTGCATAAATTGCTGTTGGAGTGTGTGATGCCAAGGAAAGGCTCACGAGTTAGTGTGACCAAGATGGACAGATTTTCTCTGTACCACTTGATCCACAAAATCAAGGTTGACATCAACGACCTTATCTACATGTACCTTGAGACTCTGATCAAGAGAACCAACATGCAGACATATCCTTATGGGATGTTGCTGACAAGGGTCTTCAGGAACAAGTTGTTTGTTCCTAGTGATGTTCACTTTGTGGACATGTCACTGCCCATAGATAGGAAGATATTGTCTATGATGGACATCAAGAGAATCCCTCTTGCTGATGAGGAGGCATATAATAAGAAGTAGCAGAAGAAGAAGAAGCCTGGTGTTGAGCAGAAGGAGGAAGAACCAGTGGTTTCCACTGATGAGTCATAAGTCCCCATTGCTGAGAGACTGTTCAAATCATCTGGAAAGGTGGCCATACAAGACCAACCAGAGCTGCAACCTTCAGTGTCTGAATATTCTGCTGAGACAGTTGAGCCCTTAAGGTTCAAGCTGAAGAGACCCTATCCCAAGAGGAAGACTAGTGAAGCCGAGGAATTAGTGGATGTTCCTGCTTATCCCAGTTAGAAGAGGAAGCTGGTGAGGACCTTTGCCAAGGTCAGACAAGTTGAGTCCGAGCCTAGCAAAGAGGAAGCATCTGCTCAGGGGGAGCAGACAGAGCAAGTCTTGGAAGAACCAAAGAAGGCTTTCAATTGGGGAATTATTCCCAAAAAGAGAAGATCTGGTTACCCAACACCTGCAAAGACTGAAGTGCCTGTAGAAGCTAACACTGTAGAAGACCTGTCTGGAGGAGCTCAGACAGTTGTACCCGAGGATGACCAAGTGTCTCCATCTCACAAGAAGTTGAAGCTATCTGAAAACCAGATAACTCCTTCTTCCCATTTTCATCAAGGTATCATCACCCCATCTGTCTCTTCTCCATCTGCCCTTTTTGTTCAACCCATTTCTGTAGCGTCTCCTCCTCCCTCACCCGTCTCCTCTTTACAAACTCAAAAATCGTCTTTCACAGTCGTACCTGATGAATGTCAGTACACAGTTGTTCACAGGGACTCTGCTCCCAAGGAACAAACTGGCATATCATCGAGACTCTTTGTGTCTAATTTGCAATCTCTTTTATTTGCAAGTATCTCACATGTCTGTGTCATTCCTTCTCCTCCACCTCATATTCTTAACCCATGTAGAGAACTTTTTTTCTACCCACCTATTGTTGTCTTCATTAGAACATTACCTGGGACTCACTATCCTGCTTCTGTTGTGATGTTACCCCGTATATCTAGGTATTTCTTTATGTTAGTCATAGGATCTAATTCTTTTTTCTGCCATATTAATTCTTTATTACCTCTCCCTCCCTCTGTTTTAGCTCAAACACCTCTTCCCCCACCTATCCAAATAATCATCACCGGACTGTCTCTGTCCGAGAGACTTTCCTGTGTGTTTCCTTCACCTGATACTGACTTTGTCAGAATCAGTCTTACCTTCAAATTCGTCTTTCTTCCTTTCTATGCTCTTCAAACTCTCCATGAACTTTTCTTCCCTTCCATCACCTCTCTCTTATCTCTACCAAAGGCACCCCTAGTTTTAGCCTTACCCTGACACTCTCCTCTGTCTGTCTCTTCCTTAAGCCTGTTTACAGAAGCCTCCACCTCTCAGACAGTGGCCTCACAAGACTTTCATCTGCTTCAAACACAAGTAGAAGACTTAAGAAGACAGCTGGATGAAGAAAGGAGAGCTAGGCTGCTCTTAGAGCAAAGGGTTGCTACCTTATATTTGTTACTTAGTCAACATAGGTAGCTTTGTTTCTCTATTGTAAACTGCCCTGTACTTATCAAAGCTCATGATGAATAAAATATATTTCTTCCTTACTTTCCTTATTTCTTTACTTTTTTATTATGATTATTTCTTTTTGCCGTTGACAAAAGGGGGAGAATGAATGTGATATGATCTTAATAAGAAAATAATATATGGACATGAGTATGTTCTGATATGAGCAAAGTATGTTGATCGAAGTATGTTCTGATAATTGCTCAGATAAATCTTAAGTAAGATTGCTCTGATAATTTCTAAGTAAGACAATTCAAATTTATATGTGACTAAGTTAACCGGATTATATGATTAATCTTAATGTCTAATCAAGCATCTGCATAACCTGTCCGCTTAAGAAAATTTCAACCTGTCTGATATATGCTATTTTCTTTGTTGATATTTTCTGAGGTTCATTAAATCATCTCGATGTTTGTCATCATCAAAAATGGGGAGATTGTTAAGTCTCTAAAATGTCTGATGTGCATTTCCCTAAGTTTTGATGAGAACTAAACATTGGTTAATGATTTAATTAACCTTCATATTGGTTGCTAACCTGTCTATCTAGTGTGCAGATTAAAACAGTAAGAATCATCTATCTGCTCATATAGATGACTACCTGTCTGGATAAGCGAAAGTCAACCTGTCTGCTGACTAGGATTATTGATTTCTTTCAAGATACGTCTTCAACCTGTCTCCCCACGAGTTCCTACACTTGTCTGAGGTTACTCGTTAAAGAATCAAGGACCAAACAAGCTTTTCTGAGCTGTCCCATCAGAAAGAGACTCGAAGACTTCTCCCCTACTTAGTCTCACGCTTATCAAGAAAAGTCAAAAGTTACTCTCTCAAGCAACCTCGGATATCAGAACCAAAGAACAATTAAAGAATGCTTCCAACGTGCTTTATTCCCTAGTACCTCTGGTCCTTGCACGAAAAGGGAATTGTACTCAGCAAAGTACAAAAAGCTCTCTGAACAACTTTGATATGGCTGTTTCACAATGCATAAAGCCATGATCCTTCAAGTTAGAGTACAACCAACGTTCCTATTGCATTAATGGCTGCCCAGAACTACTCTATTGCATTTAATGAAGTTCTTCTTGAAGCCAACATCTGAGGGAATGTTTCTAACGGATCTTAAATGCTTGAAGACGATAAATACAGAAGTCATTGAAGATGAAGACATTGAGAATACTTATAGTATTAAAGAGCCATTACTCTACGCATTATATCTTCATTCTTTCATTCTGTATTCTTCAATCATTTGAAGTTATTACACAGACTTTCCTAAGCTTTACGTTTAAACCACTCTCTTAGTGTTAGTGAAAGATCTGTCTTTTTGAAGTTATATTTATTACAACCCAAATTTTTCAAACAAACCTGAGTGAGCCTGAAGAGGCTAGGTGTACAAAGAATAGTTGTCTTGGAGCCTGAAGAGGCTAGGTGTGCAAAGAATACTTGTCTTGGAGCCTGAAGAGGCTAGGTGTGCATACAATACTTGGAGTCTGTAACCTGATCAATTATAGTGGATAAAACTTGGTGCTGCCAAGGACTGGACATAGCTATTTTCTTTGAAGAGTGAACCAGGATAAATAACTGTGTCAGTCTCTCTTTCCTTATAAACTCTTTAGTTGCTTTAGTTTTCTTATCCGTTTATCAAGTGGTGTGTTTGCCTAAGTCACCGTTAAAATTTCATCAGACAGGTCACCTGTCTGTCTTGTATCTTTCCACTCGTCTGAACCAAGTTTTTGTATGCGAAAAGTTTTCAACTTTGTTTGAATTCTGATAAACACAATTCAACCCCCCTTCTCGTGTTTATAGTTGTCTTTTTCAACTTTTACCCAAAAATTATGCCAGGTTTCAAGAGAATTCACCTTTCTAGAATTAGTTTTGTTTTTCATAAATACTAAATACAGTTTTCACTAATCATAATGGAAGGAAACATAGTTTCATAGAGTACATTAATACAGGCATCGCCCCAAAAGGGATAACAAAGCATCTTATATATGGTCATGATGTCTCTGGTACGGATGAAGATCACTTGTCTCAAGATGGTGTCTCATTCCCTGTCCCTCTCACTTATATTATGCCATGTCATTTTAAAAGGATACAATTATAATAAATAATGTAATTACTTTTCCAAGTGACATAATCTAAGTGGGTGAAACAAAAAATGAAACACCATCTTGGGACAGATGATCTCCATCCCTCCGGTACACCTTCAACATCTTTAAGAGCCATATTCTCTCATCCATGACCCGAACTTGTCCCTCAACACCTTCCACAACCTGCACTTAAATTTTCTTTGTACTCCTAACAATATGATCTTCTTACTTGGAATGCCGCTTACCGGAAACAACAACATTCTCAACACTCACGCTCACCATCGCACATTCCTACATGAGATTCAATATGATTTCCTTTAGATCCTTGCTCAATTAGTACTGGTCAAAAAATTCATTACACATCATTTAGATAGATATAACCCAAAAAATAAATAACAACCTTTTGGAGGGTTTGGAAAAATTTAAAAACCAGTGTTGTCTAGAATGAAGCATGGTCCTAAGTGCTACATCGGTGTGGCATTAAAGTCACTTGTTATAGTCGGTTTTCTCGCTGATAGCCAGTTTCGTACGGATTTGAAAATATGTGTCTGGGATATTTCTTTGTGTAGGGTTCACTCACTGTGGCATTTTCTTCTTCCGGTGGTGGCGGTGTAGTATGACTAACTTATCTAACAAGGTCTGCAACTGCGGTGAATTAGTTATCCAATTGTTTAAGTCAAAAAATTTCCTCTACCACCACATATTCACCCTGCACCCAAAAACAGATCATCATTCAACCTTTTTTTACCAACTAGGTATGTCACAGGACGTGCTTATAGCAAGAACGTATTTGACATTTTTTTGTTCTTGGGTTATAAGCGAAACAAATAATGCTTAAGAAAATTAAACTTCAAACGGGTATCAAAATAGTTATACTGCTCATGAACAAAAAAAACCTTCCCCTCCTTTTTTATCAACTCCCAAACAACGGTCACACATTAGTAAACCTCTCATTTCCTACCCTTCAAGGCTCCTTCTAGCGTGAGCGACCTGAACATGTCGCTCACGTGTGCAACCTGGTTTTGACTGTTAGATGAAGAAGTTGCACATATACTATCGTACACTTACCACACTGAATTTTGTTTCCACCATTCTCTCAACGTCTCTCCCCTCCGTTCCCAGTTGCCTTCCCCTCACTGGATTCCAAAGCTACCGTCAAAGCACCACCGCGGACTGGCCAAAGCTTCAACACAACATATCTCTCTTTACCTACCCGCACTCTCTCCCCCCCGATTCTCACCCTCACCCACAAGCCCCCATCTTTACGAAACACCTCGCACCCTGCAACGCGAGATCTCGCGGCTAGCCTCCGGTGAGCTCAAACAGCGACGACGGTGGTTTATAATTCAGTGTGATAGAGGCTGGTAGAGGTCGGACCGCGCGTCCTACAGAGGTTTCGAGGGCTTCGCGACCTGTGACCTGCTTGACAATGGCGATGAACAAAGTCACCTCTCCCAGCTCGTTGACCTCGCTGACAATGGCGGTAACTCCTTTCTTCACTGGTTCGCAAGTGGTAATCCAAGTCCAATCTCTTGTGGTTCTTTTTTTTTTGTTATCATGGGCTCTACAATGGGTTGAAGGCTACTGTGATTTTTGTGTTTTGTATCCATTTTTGTTAGCAAGTTCTGGAGATTTAAACAAAAATTGTTCACTCATTTTTCACATATTGTGATGGAGGAGGGTCGGCGGAGGTGGCCAGAGAGATCATTTGCCAAAGAGAGAGGGTGGATAATGGGAAAAAAAAAATACACTGTGCACCAGTCCATAATAAGAATTGTGAAATATCTTAATCTAACGGTTAAAATTGGTTGCTTATGGTGAGCGACATGAGAAGGTCGCTCACCCTAGAATTTGCCTCCCTTCAAAACCCAACTTGCAAACGTAGCCTTACAGTATTCTTTTGCCTCAAGTTTTAGATAATGGATTAACTATAATTTTGAACTCCATTAATCATGTGTATGAAGTTGTCAAAATTTAGATGCATAAATAATATTATTATTCTAAAATCTAAGGAAGATAATTTTTTTAAAAATTATGTTTATATTAGACTAAAATTCTATTCACATCTCTTACACCCAACAATAATTTTGAGACTTAATTGCACTTTGGGTCCCTTAGGTATCTTGTTAGTGCAATTTTGGTCTCCAGGTTCCAATTGTTTCAATTGGGTCTCCCGAGTATCCCTTCTGTTACAATCAGGTCCCTCTGTCATTGTGTCTTCCGATTTTCAATGTCAGTAACCTATGTGGCAACACGTGTGACTGATTTTGGCATTTAGTGAGACCACTGTGCCGTCTAATTATACTTTTTCTACTGTTTGTGAACCAATTGGATTGACGGTGTTATCTGATACTGATAGTACACTAGTCTAATCCTATTTTTCATTATTACCACTATCATCTAGAGAGATGTCATCCTCGTTATTGGAAGAAGTCATCCTCGTTATTGGAAGAAGTGACCCCATTAAATGTCAAATCAGCCATTGTGTGCCCATAGGATACTGACATTAGAGATCGGATGGCACGGTGATTGAGTCCTAATTGTAATTGGTTACCAGGATATAGGTATAAAGTATCTATTGGCTTCGTCGATAACTAATCTCTATCGAGAAACATGGCTGACTATCTTTAACGGAATCTCCCCTCCCAATAACCTTTTTTTTTTTCAATCCACAAGATTTAAATTCGCGACTTTGCCTAAGGGATTCAAGCCCAGCTACATTGGGACCAACACGTTGATTAAATAGATATTCCATGTTAGGTGAAAAAGGACCAGATGTCTTGCACATTCACATTATTAATAAACATTTCTGTATACACACGTCTTCTCTAAGAAAGTATAGCACTCAATTGGATCTAAAATTCTGAATTTGAATTAGAGATAAAGCTTAGCTAACTCTTTTTTCCTTAATTTTTTTTTGAAAAAAATAATAATTAAAGTGAAATTCATCAAAAAGGGGAAAACAAGAAACAATTCTTTGTTCAAGTCGTCTGTCCCGTGGGAGCAGACGGCCTGTCTTCATCGCCAAACAACCAAAAACCAATCCCCAGAATCTCAAAAGCCTTTCACTCTCAATATTCGATTCGAAGTTTCAATCCTTGTTTTGTTTCAGATCCATGGAGGTGCCTACTTCATGGGATTCCCTTCGCAAACAGGTTCCAATTATTCTCCTTCATTTCTTAGAACATGTTTTTGGTTATGTCTAAATGAAGCTAATGATATGGGCATGTGAAATTCGAGTTTCCCTCGTGCCAAAGTTTCGATTTTTTCTTTTATCTGGGGTTTCTTCATTTTTGTCCTTGATGAGGAATTCATGGAACCCAGCTTCTACCCTTTTGCCATCTATGCCTGGTTTGTAGAATTACAGGTTCTCAGTAGTGAAAGAACTATTTTTTAAGTGTTGAGGTTAGAAATTCTTTTAATGGTGGTGGTGGTTGGGATCGATTCTGGTAGGGGCAACACTTGCTTTGTAGTTTGTGATTCACAATGGCTTACTTTCTGATTTTCAGTTTGTTTTCAGTTTTCAATTGCTAAGGGATTGGATTGTGAATATTTGAAAGAGAATTTTGTTCCTAGATTTAGGTTCACTTGATATAGGATGGGTAGGTTAGATAGAAAGGTACCTAATTTGATTGGGAAATTAGGTTCTTGCATGGTGATCTGCTCAGAGAATGAATGTGAGTCGGACAAATAGATGTGATTAGTAACAAAAGGTTCTGTGATAACCAGATGATTGATGGGGTCACAACTCAAATGATGAATAGGAACACTTTAAAAACATGAAGGGATTTCAAGTGGCTTACTAGTCAAGCTGCCTTGTAAGCTGTGTTGATTCTTGCATTTGGTTTGTATTTATACATTTTGGCAATGAATGATACATTAGTTAAAATCAGTGGAGTTCTTTAGATAGGCTTTAGTTACACGGCAGAATGGAGACTCTGTTACAACTTACAATACAGATGGAAACTATCCAGATTTTTGGTTGCATGAGTATTTGCTAGATTATAGATTGAAAGCTTACATAATATCTATGGGATTTTAGTTGTGTTGACTTGTTCTGTTAGACTTCTACAATCTTCAAGAATGCAACTCATGTTAAATTATTTTGTGGACATTAAGTTCCTCTGCTAGCGGGAAAAGGTTTAGTTGTTGTTGTTGTTGTAAGTTAGCCCCATCAGGGAAAAATGGGTAGTATATTGAACAATTCAAATTATCTTTAGCCTGTTCATATCTTGGTTTATCTTCCCTAGCATAATCATCATCTATACTATTATATGAAGGCATGACGTGCCTGTCTTTCTGATAGTAGTAACTTATGGTAATAATGAAAAAAAGAAAATACTTGTGAAATTTATATTTTTGAATGCCTTGAAGGGTGCATTCATTCAAGTTGTTTTTGTCATCCTTTGTGGTAGTGTGATTACCTAGTTTATACATATTTTTGTTTCCTTAGGAAATGTTTGATAACAGAATTATTTTTTCCCAATCTTTTGCAGGCGAGGAAACTTGAAGCTCAGCTTGATGAGCGGATGAATTCTTATCGTAAATTGGTTTCTGCTAATGTTTCTATAAAAGATGATTCTGCAGAGAGTGATCTAGAATCCTGGATTGAGCAATTACTGAAGCAACTCCAACAAGCAAACTCACAGATGCAAGCTTGGGTATCTTCTGGTGGGTCAGAAATGGTTTCTCATACTTTGACTAGACACCAAGAAATTCTTCAAGATCTCACCCAGGTATTTATAGTATCAGTTTGAGTTACCCTATATCATTTCGTGATAGTCTGTACCTTTTATGTTGCTTTGGTTTTGAATTGCTTTCTATATGCAAATAAGGGATAGATATTTCATGCACCCTGGTGCTGATGGTTTATTCTGCAACTGAGGATTTTGATATAAATAAATTCAGCTTCTTCACTTCGATTACTGGGAAGTAAATATTGTAGAAAGTTTGTTTAGCCAAATGAATTTATAAGTGAATGGTCAATGGTGTAATAATCCTCTTTTTACACTAGAAGATATGAAAAACTGGTGGTAAACGCCATAATCATGTTTTTTGCTATAGCCTTAAACTTGAGATTGAATTGATAGGTACCCGATCACTATGGGGTCAAGACTACCCGGTATGGGGTATGGTGTACATGCAGGCCCAAATATCCAGGGCCCACTTAGAGAAGGGTTAGTTAGAGAGAGAGAAGAGGAGAAGGGAGGTTACAAATAGGAGGGGGTGTTGAGTGAGAGGGGTATCTTTTGGGAATCATTGTGTTAGTTATGGAGCCTAGCTCTGTGGCAGTTTGGGAATCTATAGGAGCCTAGCTCTGTGGCAGTTTGGAATACTCCTCCACTGTTAATTACCTGGAAATTCTTAAAATTTGAAAAAAGTGTTTCCGGCAATTAGATTCCGGAAACATAGTTTCTGAATCCGGCATTTGAATGCCGGAAGGCGTGTGGGGGTGGATGCCAAATTGTAGGGGTACAGGTAGCAAGACCCTTAAACTGAATAAGTTCAGTCAACATGGTGGCAACGGCTTTGGTCATGGAGTTTTCCGGAGTAGATATGGACCTTCAGAATATACTCAGTCATGGCATAGTTTACCAAGTGTCAACCTCCTAACACCCACTCAAGCGTCAGAGTCCAACTCTCGTGTTTCACAAAGAGGCAATAATTCAGTAACCCCCTCGTCCAGACTGTCCAGAATTTTGACGTATTTAACTTTGCTTGGGAGGGTTGCTGAGCTAAAAGTTGATAAAAGTCAGTCACAAGAAAGTACTTCAGCACTGCCCATACTTGGTGGTTCGTGTGAGTTTCCATCATCTACTATTAAAATACAATTAGTTTCTCCACTGTCATCATCCATCTTTTATGCAGCAGTGTCAGTGGCATTAAGCAGGTGTGTGATGAGTTCAAACACTAGAATAGATTCTGATCACAATGTACCAACATTGTCAGCATTAGCTTCTGTTTACTTATCTAATCAGGCCCCTAAACACCCAGTATTGATTGACCTTGCTTTGAGTGCCAAGTGCCAACCCTTGTGGACAGCAAATGTGGGGAGCCATTGTCCAAATGTGGGGAGCCATTGCTTGCAAGTTGCAGCACCCCAGTATCCTACTTACTGATTTCATCCTTGAGGACAACAAGGCTGTACTTTTCCTACTCTTTAGTGTCTATGCAACCAACTTCTATGCTGGAGCCAGAATTGTAGAAGCTGACAAGGCATCATTCTTAGATATTTTGTGTTTTCTGGGCTGTCATTAATGACACTATTGTGTGGGTGTATTGTTGGGCCTAACAATGGTGCTTTCATTGAGAATAAGTGTAATGGCATAACAGTGATTGAGTGGCTCATTCCTTGGAAGGCTCGAGTAGTGGAAGAGGCTATGTGGGAGGAAACGGATTTCATCAAGCAACTGCAACCTCCTTTCTACTTCGAGGATTGGGATATGGCAACAACTATCGAAGAACCATTTGCTTTTCTCTGCCTTGAGGACAAGGCAGAATTAAAGGGGCCGGTATTGATAGGTTCCCCATCACTATGGTTCCTCAAGGCAGAATTAAAGGGGCCGGTATTGATAGGTTCCCGATCACTATGGGGTCAGGACTACCCGGTATGGGGTATGGTGTACATGCAGGCCCAAATATCCAGGGCCCACTTAGAGAAGGGTTAGTTAGAGAGAGAGAGCGAAGAGGAGAAGGGAGGTTACAAATAGGAGGGGGTGTTGAGTGAGAGGGGTATCTTTTGGGAATCATTGTGTTAGTTATGGATAGAAAGCAATAGCTCTCTGTAGGAGCCTAGCTCTGTGGCAGTTTGGAATACTCTTCCACTGTAAAACCCTCTTTTCCATTAATAATACTCAAGCTTTTCTTCTCTAAATTTCCATTTTACTGTTCTATTTACTGGCTGTGTTTTGGGTTCGTATCAGAATCCCCCGCCCCTGCTCTCTATTTTGAATCCCAATTTCTATTTCAGAGTCTTGTGGTATAGGTTAGTTGATATAGATTTTCTATGTCTTGTTATTTATGTAATTCACTTTTAGATCTTTGACATCAAGTCTACTTTTCTGTTTTGCTTGGTCATGTTATTTTTTTAAAATAATTTTTGTTGATTACTTCATTTCAAACCTTTTAAACCTACAATTAGACGTAATTGAACTGCAGGAGTTTTATCGTCTTCGCTCTAGTCTTCGTGCCAAGCAAGAACATGCTTCACTGCTAGATGATTTTAAAGAATTCGATCGGTCAAGATTAGACTTGGAAGGTGCAGGATCTGAACAGCTTGCACTCATAAAAGAGCATGCAGCTATCAACCGAAGTACAGGGCAGGTCAGCCATTACTTTCCTTTTCTGATATGATGTGTTGTTCTCTTTCTTTCATATCCACATATTCCCGGTGGAATGCTTTGATATTATATATGAACCTTGTTCAAACTTTTCTGTATAGGCAATAGTATATATCTGATTTAGATATTGTTAATTTTTCATTGGCTGAGCGAAGGTTCTTTGCAACTTACAAGTCATGTCTAAGCATAACAGATTTGTATGAGCTAGCTTATCAGGGTTTCGAAAAAAAATTACAGTAATGTTTGATGCTAGATTGAATGGGGTTGAGCCACGAGAATGGGGCGAATTTCTTATTAAAACTTTCAGAATAACAGTTTACATTATTTGTTTAAATGAAACTCCAGGGGTTAAGATTAAAAGTGAACTGTGTTCGTTGTTTTTTAAAGCCTTGATTGGTAGTTTGTTATACTGAGTTTAAGTGTTAGATTGGAAGAAACTTTTTTTGAGCCCCATTAAACAAAAAATCTTGTTCTTTTGGTGGATTACTACTGGAATCTGGAATATTAGAATATATAGAATTTCATCTGCATGAAATGGTAAACATCATGCCTTTCATCTGGGGCACATGCCAAGCATAAAGAACCACTTTTCCAACAAGCCTTCTATTTCTTCTTTTAAATTCTTTCAACTTTTGGTTTTGAAATGGGGTAGTCTTGGTTTGAACTTTTCTGCCTATTCTTGTGCTGCAGATGGACAGTGTTATTTCACAAGCACAAGCTACACTTGGCACACTTGTCTTCCAGCGTTCAACTTTCGGTGGCATCAATTCAAAGCTCAGCAACGTGAGCAGTCGCCTCCCCACGGTATGACTTATCATCATGGATTTTGGTGTTTTAGTCATTTTCCCTTTGACCATTTGCATGACCCTGTGTAGTCTTATGAGATTGAATAAGGAGCAAAAAAAAGAAAAAAGAAAAAAGATATTAAATATGGATGCTAATTTATATGTGAAATATGTTGATAAGTTTCATATTTCATGAGAATGGATTATCTTCTGAAGGATGTTGCCACCTTAGTTTTTGGTTCTGAAGTTTAGTCTACATGGAAGTTGTTTGGAATCGCACTGTTTAATGTATCACTTTTAATAATGTTGCAGGTAAATAACATACTTTCTGCGATAAAGCGAAAAAAGTCACTGGATACCATTATACTTTCCCTTGTTGCATCCGTATGCACATTTCTCATTTTCATCTACTGGCTTTCCAAATAAGCCTGTTTGCTTGGGTGGCTGCTCAGCTTGTGTTTCAACTGTTGTATGTTCCATGTGTATTACTGTTGGCCTTAGTAGTTTGTGCCATGCTTATAGGACATTTTTTGGGGTAGTGTATTGTTCATTTGATTGATTGTTTGTCCCTGTATCAGAAGCAATGCCGAGTATAGATAAGAAATTATTCTTAAAAAAAAAAAATCAGTGTTCTATTTCTTGGTTCAATTTCATTGATGGTAGCATGTAGAAAGGAAAAGAATCAGGTCAGGCCTGAAACAATGTTTACACCATATAGGAAAGAGATAATCATAGTAAATGAGGTTTTTATTTGATTTTACAAACAATTGAATTAGTTGGAAAAAGAAATTTAAGTAACATTTATATTTATGTTTAATGTTGGGATGTTGGCTTGTTTTCTATGTTAGACGCATCCATATAAGGTAGTTTACATGGCTCATTAAAGTTTTAGGTGCAGGTTAAATGCTCCAATGTTTACATAGGGAGTAAATAGTCAAAATGGTCCCTGAAACTGTGAGGTCGTGTCAAGTTGGTCTCTCAAATTAACGAAATTTCAAAAAGGTCCATGAAACTGTCAAACGTTGATCAAGTTAGTCCCTCCGTTAGTCAGGGTTCGTTGATGCCGTTAACGACGCTTATGTGGCTGCCAACTCATCCTGCCACGTAAGATGGGTACTGTGCATGCATATTTGAGGGACCAAATTGACACTCGATTTTTTTTCAAAAACCCTAACGTTCATCTTCTTCCTTCGTCTGTCTCTGGGCTCTCTCACTCTCTGTCCTTCGTCTGTTTCTGTCCCTCTCTCTCGTCGTCTGTAACCTGTTGGTTGTTTCATATTGTTTTAGTGATTTTCAAGCTCAAGAGAGAAATAAGGTATTCAAGGATGTGTCTTTTGAAGATAGAGCAAGAATTCGAAAGCATCTAACTTGCTGCAAGGATTGCTCACTAAATTTTGAAAAAGAAGCTCAGAGCATAGCTAATAGTATAAGCAAGAAAGTGTGCACTACTAGCTTGCCAACATGGCTCCAAAATTGCAAGCAAGAGAGAAGTCACTGAGCCAAGCTAATTCATTAAATCCAGAGTTTTACACAAAAGAAAACAAAAGTTAATTTCCGTCCACAATTGCCTTTCAAGTTTGCATATTACTTCAGTCTTCATTCAACTCACCTGAGCATAAATCTTCTCGAAATGCTAACAAACGGGTTCTATCCAGTCTCCCTCTCTCCCCCTCCCCCTGTGTGTGCGTGTGCTTGTGTGAACCCATAGGATTGTAAGGAAAAACCGAGTAGCTAACCAGGAATATTCTTATATGATGAAATCCTAGTAGTTTAGGATGTTTGGCAAGATGAAATCTCATATCATATTATCATGTGATATCAATTATTATTATTTTCTAGCTGTTGAACCTGAACCCGAACACATCAAAACAATTTTCCATTCAACTGAACCTGAACACAGCACAAACTCCAAATGCAGCCAAAGAAGAGAATTCTAAGTATAGCAGAATGAAAATTGAAACACAACCCAAGCAAAAACTATACGGAGCTTTGGTTTCATTCATGAATATTCTAAAGGCATTAAATGCAGGCATGCAGCATGTCAAAGAGATTTTGATATAGACCTTACATAAACTTTAAAAAATATGCTTAACGACAATAGTATGATTGGTTCAAGATGCTTAATAAGGTATGATTCATGTTCCTCTAGCCTACCCATAGAGCACCCTGCAGAAACTATATGCACTCCTCATCAGCAATGTTTGATGTTTTGATTTTAATAAGCTAAATGTATATACACTCCGCAAGTTTATGAGCTCACATGCATCTATTACCCCCCCATCAATATCATGCTTCAGAATAGCAAATAACTTGACCCAATACAAAAATTGAAATACTTGCTTCATTAATTGAACCTATTCATACTCTCGTTCCCTTGGAGTGTTAAATGTTTACCTATATTTTATACATTTTCTGTAAAATGGTTTTCTTTCAGTTGAATTATCATTGTCATATTTAAGGTGTATGCAGCCTGTACCAAAAGAGACATAAAAAACACATTCAAAGGAAAAAAGAAATGTATGCTACCTAGCTAAAAGCCATCCATTTACCTGATTCCCAACCTTCATGCAAATTGATTACTGTGTCCTCTTTTTCTTCGGTAAAGTTGCCCCATTCAACCTTCTGCCTAAGATAATTTGTCTAATTAGCCTGCAACACTTTCGACATCTTGAGAACCCTGTCTGATTAAAGCAAGAAAAGGAGTAAAGATCAGGTTTGATTGAAAATATGTGCGAATTCCTATTTTAATGGTTAATGAATTAGAATTGGGTTAATTATACCCTTTGCCAGTCATACTTACCAACATGTGTGAGCAGGGCACGTCAATTTGAAGCTGTTAAGGTGCTTTAAGGTGGCTATTTCCTTCTATCTGCATTTTTCTCTCTTGCTTGCAATTTTGGAGCCATGTTGGCAAGCTAGTAGTGCACACTTTCTTGCTTATACTATTAGCTATGCTCTGAGCTTCTTTTTCAAAATTTAGTAAGCAATCCTTGCAGCAAGTTAGATGCTTTCGGATTCCTGCTCTATCTTCAAAAGACACATCCTTGAATACCTTGCTTCTCTCTTGAGCTTGAAAATCACTAAAACAATGTGAAACAACCGATAGGTTACAGACGGCGAGAGAGAGGGACAGAAACAGACGAAGGATAGAGAGTGAGAGAGCCCAGAGACAGACGAAGCAAGAAGATGAACATTAGGGTTTTTGAAAAAAAATTGAGTGTCAATTTGGTCCCTGTATCAATTTGGTCCCTCAAATATGCGTGCATAGTACCCATCTTACGTGGCAGGATGAGTTGGCAGCCACATAAGCGTTGTTAACGGCGTCAACGAACCCTGACTAACGGAGGGACTAACTTGATCAACGTTTGACAGTTTCATGGACCTTTTTGAAATTTCGTTAATTTGAGGGACCAACTTGACACGACCTCACAGTTTCAGGGACCATTTTGACTATTTACTCTTTACATAGGCCTAAACGCCATTACATCATCCACAATAACCCGGCATCGCGGGGGTTGGAATTTCTAGTGTGGGAAAATATATTTCCTCCACTTGGTGTAAACAAAAGTAAGTAATATATCCTCAAAAACCTAATCAGTATAATTAGCACACACAAATAAGAGCAAATAAATAAATAAAATAATAAATAAAAAAACAAACAAACAAGAGCAAGATAAGTCATTCTTTAAGCCCTTTGGAGAGGTAGTCTTTACATAATGAATGGAAATCACATATCCTAAAATGATGTCTCATTTTATATCACATTTATTTAGATTGTGTCATGTCATTTAAAAAGGATATATTTATAGTAAATAATATAATTAATTTTTCAAACGACACAATCTAAGTGGACGGGATAAGGAATGAGACACCATTTTGGGACAGGTGATCTTCATCCTTACATAATGACATATATTGACTTGATAGAAATTGTCATCATTAACAAGTGTAAATGAGAAATTCTTACATATAACTTTTTGTGGTTTGCTAGAGTTTGAAACTATTTGTTTGCTCTTGGTTTCAATTTTCATCGAGGCTGCTTTGCGCCTACTCTAGCCTATCTTTCTCCTTTCCACATTAGATCTATATAGAATTCTTTTGTGAAAAAAACCAAAAACAAAAAATATCCTGACTCAAGTACTCAACTTGTAGCAATATGATTATTGAGAGTCCCACATCGACTAGAGATATGATCTAAATAGTGCTTATAAGGTTTGGGTAGTCCTCACCTTACAAACCTGTTTTGTGGTATTGAGTTAGGCCCAAAACCCGAATTTAAGAATGATGACTAATGTGCCATGCGCACGTATTTATCGTCTCCGACACCACATAGTTATGTGATTTGCATTGTTCACTTTAGTAGTGGATGAGAAAGTGGTCATGTATGGTCAGGAACGAATTCTTGAATCCCTCATTACTTTTAGAACACTGATTCATACATAACTAAGCAAGCAAGGAGATCTTATTATGGGATTTTGGATCAAACTCGGCCAAGCAAATGCAAAAGTACTTGAGATATATAATGCATATGGGTTTTCTGCTCAATTGACAAGCAGAGAACTTTAGAAAGCAAGTGAATACTAATTATCCCATTCCAACCACCATTGCATATTCTGATGTTCCTAGGTTCAATGCATCTAAACAACTATAATAAACAGCACTGATACAAGAGGTTTTGCAGCAATTGTACGAAATACATTCGTATCTAAGGGTCTGTTTCATTTATTCTTTTCAAAGATTTATACCGGAAGGAAATAGTAAGAACAGAAAAAAGTTGTTTTCAATATTTCTTATACAAATTTCTGAAAACAAGAAAC
Organism: Sophora flavescens; assembly: GCA_030762895.1. NCBI lineage: Eukaryota > Viridiplantae > Streptophyta > Magnoliopsida > Fabales > Fabaceae > Sophora > Sophora flavescens. The sequence continues at coordinate 5,932,771 of CM061070.1, forward strand.
ATAATAAAAATAAGATTGCGTTTTATAATTATTTAAAAAAAAGCGAACCGAAACAAAACAAACACACCCTAATGTTTCCTACAACATTATCCTTTTATTTTTAGAATTGGAGTTGAAATATTTTAACAGTAAGAATTCATTAGATCCTAATCGCACTGACTCGGCACTTGTTGCACACATGTCACAATCTCCATGGCTAATGTGCAACACGACAAAAGTAGATCTTCCAAGTGAAAGCAACAATTTCATATCAGATTTATCGTTCAAAATACTGTTAAGTACTATTTGAACAACATGCATACAGAGGTTCACAAGTAAAATTAATTTAAGAATTGAAAAATATGAAGAAAAGTCTTTAAAAAAAAAGGTGTAGACTTGTAGATTGTGGTAGATTTTCAAAAAATCTGTACATCTGAAATTTTAAAGCTTGAGACACTTGATTAATGAGATTCAAATTATGATTAATGGTATGTTGAATTTGATTAATGGATACATATGCATTTATATGTGTAACTCGTTAAGCGACAACTTGATTAATAAAGTTCAATAAATAGTTAACAAGTTACCCATTTTATATAGATACAGATATACTCATTAACCAAGTCCAATACACCATTAATCAAGTTATCAAATTTCAGATTTGCAAATAACATTAGTGTAGATTTTCCGTTCTCCGATCTGTTGATGGCTCTGTAATTTTAACTGCATGGTAATGCTTTTCCTATATGAGGCAGACACACAAGATATCCTTTTCTTATCACTATCCTTTTTTGTCAAGGATTTTATTCAAAGCCAGCGTAAACACAAGCACTAAAGTTAAACAATCTCAAAAGTTGTTACTTATACATCAAATATCAAACAATTCTTTGCTATAGGTATCACAGCATGTGTTTTTACAAGCCAACCGTGCGGCCTCAGTTGCTTGTGTCCAACACTTTGTGTTGGTTGTTGTCACAATCACAATAAAATGAGGTTACAAGCAAAAAGGCTCCAACCTTGGGAAAGGGAAAGGTTGGAATAGAAAAGGGTGGCTTGTGCACCTCTTTAACTCCTAGAACTGTAACATTAGATTATTATTAGCAATTTTCCCTGGTATAAGGAGAAGATTAAAAATCAATTATTACCTGATTTATGCATAGACTTTAGATTAGTTTATTTTATATTTCAAATAGCTTATAATTAGTTTTTTTTAATAGAACCTTTGAAAAAATGTATTATTTTAAAAAATAATCATTTTCAAACATGCACCATAGGGACATAAAGTGGAAGACAAAACCTGCATGTATAGTTGAGGAAACTTACCTAACATTTGCCATGGCAAATTCAACTGTCACCTAAACCTATCTAACCTAGTTAATACCCTTGTGAACAAATAGCAGTTCCACTTGAAAGAAAGAGACGGATCATAATTCGTGTGTGTTTGGATGAGCGTTTAACAAACGTGATTTTGGATGAAATTGATTTTGTAGAATTGATTTCAATATAATTGAGTTTGAAGTAAAGTGATTTATGTTTGGATGTTTTTACTTTGAAAGCAAGTTTGATGTAAAACTTAGTATAATTTTTCAATCCAAAAAGGCTACTCAAGTTCGCTTCGGTAGAATCAGTCTCGGATGCAAAATTGCTTCCACAAACATGTTCCCAAACACCTCTTTTTTTACAAGAATCACGTTTGATAGGTGCAGAAGCACTTCTGGTGCCTCCAGAAATGAAACAAAACACACACTTCAACTTCAGAAAGAGAAAGCGGGAGGGAAGGGGATGCCCAGTTTGGGGTGTTTTGGAAATTAAATCAAACTGCTCTTTGGAATTGTGCCACAGTTAATGTGAGACAGAAGAAACAAACTAGTGATATAATAACAACATTTTTCTAACATGTTACAACTTTGCATATGGTAAAAAATCAAAAATAAAAATGTTATATTGAAAGTTGTGTATTCAATTTTTTAATAATTAATAAGTCACTTTTTTTAATACAACATTTTCATTTTATGATTCCTTAAAATATGCAAAGTTGTACGGGTTAGAAAAATCGTAGTAATAAAAATATGAATCATAAATGTTCTATAATAACAAAAACATGAATGATAAATGTTCTGGGCGATTCTAGACCTAATATGCCAACTATCCAGGCTGGGCAAAGAACCAAGCAAGCTAAACCAGAAGACCGAGCAGACAATAGGAGATCAGACCGTTGAAGTGTGCTCATATACCGAACAATAAATGATGCGGAGAAAGTCGGGATTGGCTCCCTAGATGCAACTGTTCATGTCATTCTTTACTAGTCCATCAAATCGCCTTCTGAAATTCCTAGAATAGGCTTCAATTATTAAGTGTTGGACAGAAGCATTTTCGTCTTAACAAACATATAAAGAAAAAAGCATAAGAAAGGACCCATACCCAACTATGAAAAGTTATTTCTCCGGATACTTACCATAGTTTCCGATGCAGATAAACTAGTTTTTGCTAACCACCTTTACATCTCTTGTTTTTTTTTTAATTAATATACAAATATTGGAAATAGATTGCTACAAATGTGGTTTAGTAATACTCTATATTATATGTGAGATAAAATATAAACACACGTGAATCAAGTACTAACATTTGTCCTATAAGAAAGCTTTAATAGGACATCTGATGTATACATACTAGGGGAAAGAAAAAGGCATATAATGTACAACGCTGACTAAGATATGACTATGCATTATGCAGCACAAGATAAAATTTGACGCCACAGAACTTTTTCTTGGTTCATGACCATATATTATCATTATTATGAAAGGTTTTATCTACACTTAATTTTTGGCTGAATTGTTATTATTCCTTGTCCAGAGTTTTTAATTTATATTTTTTTCCGATTAATGTTTATTAAATAATTATTTGAAACCATATGTAATAAATAAGTTTAAGAGATCAGGTAACCTAGCTGACATTATTGCTTAGTTACTGTTAATATGAATCCCTGGCTGATGCATATTGACAATCTTTTAAAGGAATCCACGAAGAAAAACACTTTGTGATATCTACTAGTCTTGTTTGTCAATTCTTTGCACGAATTAAGGAGAGCAGTGGACAATATGTATAGTTGTTGGTCGAACAAATGGTGATAAAGTTTGGTGATAGTGAATCCCATATTTTTATGAAAATCTTTGACCATCCAAACGAGCCAAGCAAGATTTTAAATTACGGGTGTATAATCACAGTGACATTACATTTTTCATTATTGAAAAATATGACCGATATAGTCATAATTACAGTCTTGATACCATTTTGGAGACAACATAAGCCACACATCGTGACCTTAATTGCGGTTGCAGAACTCATTTTAAAACCTTGAGCTAAGTGATGTTCAGGATTGATTGGCTATGAGGGCATCAAATTCTTCTTGCATGACTTTAAGCTCAATTCGGTTCTATGGTTGCTTGTTTGTTTGTAGAGGGTTCAAGGGAAGAATGGTGAACAAGAACCAATATGACGAGTTCAACTTATATTTTGCTTTGAATAATAATCTATCATATATAATTCATTAAAATGGAGGATAATGATTTTTTAAAAATATTTTATCATTCACCACTTTTTTTTATAGGAAATTAATTGCTCCCCGGGATTCGTGCATTTAGCTGGTCTTACACAAGAATTGAATCAATTCCTATGTAAAGATTAAAATGATGCTGAGAACATCGAAGTGGGTTTATCTCTTCCAACAACGCGCTTTTTCATACACATGATAAGAACCAGATCTCTAAAAGCATGTTTAAGAAACTCAACTATCTATTAGATGTGCTGAGTCTTGTTGATAAAAAGATATAAGTTTTACACTACAAAAGTAACCCGTAAATATTGTGACTGATAAATTTTAATGACACTGTGGACAAGTCATTTTCGGATGAGCTAATAAGCAAACAATAATGCAGGACAAGGACATAAGAGTTTCTTTGACGATTCAGCAAATCCATCAACAGGGTTAAGAAATTTAGAATACCACACCTTTTATAAGACAGGTCCATTCTACAATACTACATTATTCTGAAATTCAAAAGTAGGCTATTGATCTTATCTTGGTTTTTTAGCTTGTCATAACCTAAAGACATAAATATACCAATACAAGGTAGACATTAAAACCAGAAACGTATAGAGACAAGTTGGAAGACAAATAAAAGTTAATTTTAATAAATAAAAAAACATTCAATGGGGTATGCACTAGCAAGTAGTACGTGGGTGTTCCTCATAAGTTCCAATCAAACTGGTATGCAACAACACTCTCTCTCTCTCTCTCTCTCTCTCTCTAACACACAAAAGGATGTCTTAATTTTTAGGTCTTGCTATATTAAGACCTTGTAACTGTAAAATAGTGCTATCTACTTCTATACATAGCATAGAGCATGTATTGTTGTTACATCATTTACAAACTTCATCTTTCTTGCAGTTCAACCAAACTTTCATAAGCAATGCAAAGGTAATCTTTCTTTGCATATTTCTTGCCATAAGGGCCACCAAATATCAGAACCAAGTCCATCTGAAAATTTGAACACCATCTCATATTCAGAAACTCTGCTGTTCCCAAAACCTTCTATGGATATCCAAACAGACAAGAGACACACTGAAATGGAAGATCAAAAACACCCACATGATTCAACTCCTCATCTTCTACTGGATCTAAGTCTCTCTAGCAAGGATTCAGGTGATGACTCAAAGCCAGAACTCAACCTCCTCAATTGTTTCCATGCAAATTTATCTGAAAACTCCTCAGAATCCAATCATGGTAGTGAACTAGAGCCCCGGACTTTTTCATGCAACTATTGCCAAAGAAGGTTTTATAGTTCACAGGCACTTGGGGGACACCAGAATGCACATAAGCGCGAAAGAACATTGGCAAGAAGAGGATACAAAGGTGGTGCTGCAGTTTCAGTAGATTTTGGACACAGGTATTCCAGCATGGCTTCTCTGCCTTCACATGGCTTGTATAACAGATCACTTGGAATTCAGGTGCATTCTATGATTAACAAACCATCTTATCAAACACCCTTCTTCGGTATGTGCCGTTCCCATGGCCAAAATGGGTGGCAGAGGCAGCTTTTGGATTCACAACCAGCAATTGGGAGGCTTGGGGCTGGCAATTTTCATGTTGGGGCAGAATCTGAGCCTTCCTTGGCTGGTGGCATTCCAAGGCTAGAGAAGTTTTCTACAAAGCTGGCGACCGAGGGATTCGGAGGTTCCTGGTTTGGTAGCATTAGCCATTTTAAGTCTAAACAAGAGAAGTTGCAGAAGCTTGACTTGTCCCTTAAGCTCTAAGCACTTAGTCCCTCTCAAAATGCCATACCCCAGTTTGTGTCTTTTCTCATTGGCCAAGAGCTTTCCACTTTTTTCCTTTTTTTCTTCTTTGGTCCTCATGTATTTCTTTTTCTAGCAGCTGTAAATACATTTTGGCTACTTACCAAAGGTTGTGCTTTGATATTATTTGCTTTGGTTTATGATAAATAATAGCTTTCCATGGATTTATTTCAAAGTTAAAACTTCCACCAAGCTTCAAATTGCTTTGTAATAGCATAAACAATTCAAATTCTCTTAACCCCAAACTCTTGTAAGGAAGTTAGGTAAACTTCCAAACTAAATGCAGCCAAACTTTCTCAATTAATTGCGGAGGCAATTCTTCAATGCTTTTGGCTGTTCAAGGACTGATTTGAAAACAATAAAATTTGAAGGGTGTGCATGTGTTAGATTCATCCAAAATCATAAGGCAGTTCTATATATTAGATAAGAAAAGAACCAAAGACCTGGCAGAGCTGATTTCACTTGACTAATGATATTTTTAAATATATTTTGGTCAAGCTTCTACTTAGTTGTGTGCTATCCTACTTTGCTTATCAAGCATCTTCTACTCACAGAGATGAGAACTCCAATGCTATGTAATTATTGAAGTTTCTCTTCTTACAAGGGAAAAAAAAAATGAAATATTCAAGCGAATTGTCTTTGATTGAAGTAATAAACTTATTTCAACCTGCGACTATTTGGATTGGTATATGATCTGTCTGACATATTGGGTGACAAAGGTACATACTGTGTAGAAATTTGGATGCTAGTGACCATCATTTTTTTCAATTCTTATGGAAGATTGGTCCACCAAAATGCACACAGTTTCAATGGTTGTGATTATGTCAGTAACTCCCATTTTGACCCACCTGCAGTTGAGGAAATTGACCATCTCTATTGGGATCAAATGAGTAGGTGAGGCAAGCCATGTGAAAGTAAGCCACACAATGTCACTCAGCTCTGCTATCACATCATTTTAAAAGAAATATTATTGATTAAAATCTTGAATCTTTATTGCCTGGATTTCTCACCTAATGATATCTGAAGGAGGACCCACAAATTTGTAGGTCCATATCCGCCTGATGTTTACACTAATCTCATCTTAATCATGAAACATAAGTACTATGATGGAATAAAGGTTCAAAATACCAACTGAAAATCTGGTCATTATGACAGTTAATAATCACAGTAATCTCACACTAACAGGAGATATGCTGAAGCGACAATGGGATCTGTGATGTTTCAAGACATGGATTCTTAGTTTGGCCTTTCTTTTTGACAAATGTCGCACTTCGGTTGGGCTGTCTATTTTACTTGTGGTGGCATACCTCACTCTTCACCATTTGATCATTAAAATATTAAGAACCTATAATGTTGCCTCTCCACCAAGAAAGAAACTCAAGTGAATCAATATAATGGAACAAGTTGAGCTATCATTTTGGTAAGATTTTTTTTGAAGCAAAAACTATCTCTTGTTCATCAGGGTCTTTTATATGAAATTTGAATTGACATCAACATCTCAGTTAGGCAAGTGAAAGTGTAAGTTCTTTTCTATTATTATTCTATTTTTATTTTGGTATCACTGTTTTTATGTATGCCCTTTATCAAATTAGTAGCATATCTGATAATAGATTTTATTATTTAGTTTATTTACCTTTCACCAAAATAGGTTGTTATAATCACTTTATTTGTAATGAAACACGCATAGTTATAATAGTTCTTGAATAACTTGTTGACGAGTTCACCACTTCAATGTTTGCTACTGGATCTTACAAGGTAGAGTTTATGGTTTAACGAATCCATGTGAAATACATATGTGTTACGGTGTGCATCTTTAATTTCAACTTCACTTTAACAAACAAAAGAATAGTGTGATAATCATATTTAAATATATTTTTATGCATGATTAATGATAGGGGTAAGCGTGGGACGGATTATGTTTGTCCTTTTTTTTATATAGACAAATGTTAGTATGTTAGTTGTTAATTTTTTCTCCTTTGCCAAGAATTGAACTTTGGACTTCTAACACCTTAAACCCTTAGCTCTAACCACTTGAGCTACCCCACCCTCCATATGTTTGTCCCTTACCCAACTCTAAACATCGATAGGGTCGATAGGGTCAATTCTCTGAACCCGATTTCCTATATTTTTATGAATGATTAATGATAGGGTCAATCCAGACAAGTCCCTTACTCGACCCTAAACATTGTTTCTATATCTCTGGTGCCTATCATTAATTAGGGGTGTGCAAAAACTCCACATACAATATGGCCATTTCCTATTTATGTCATCCAATTTCCACCAACACCAACTATAAATCTAAACTACAGTTAACAAAAATGTATACCTGCTTAGATTCAGACTTTAGTGTCGAAATACATAGAGATGTGATCTAATAGCTTATCTCATCTAGAACATTGAAACTTCAGTGCCGTCGTTTCCTTTCAATAAAAGACTTAACCCTCTCCATCCATTTTATGATCTCTGCTTTATCCTTATTTTTCATGTACTCGTGCAAGAAAACAGCAAGTCCCTCATTTATACCCCTTACTTCCAAGAAATCGTAAAGGCTATCTTGCAACTCATCATCCAATTCCCTGTCAAGAACCAACAGCAAAAATATAAACACAATTCTGAATCTAACTATCATCTGAAGTTCTAAGCTAACATTTAGGAGTGTAAATAAGTGGGCAAACCTACTTGAATTCAGGACCGGCATACGGCTCAGCTGGCATCTTCTTATTTGCATTTACAAACAGCCTATTTATCTCTATACTGTCTGGCCAAGCAGAGCACACAATTTCCAGGACACCATCACCTTCTCCCTTGGAGATGCTAACAATTAAGGTAATGTGTAGCTGCATATCGTCCGCAGTAGCTAAACCTCCACTTGCACTTGCACTTGGAGCAGGAGCAGCTCCATCAAACATGGTGGCTTCAATTTTAATAGCTTCATCTGCATATTGTCTTTTCAATTTAATCCATCGCTCCCCCGGCCGGCCATCCAGCATAAAGGAATCAAACTTGGTAATAGGCTGCAAAACAACAACAGCTCCCTAATATTCATGATCAAAAGTATAACTTTACCAAAACCAACTAAAACCAGGTGCAAATTTTCGAAAAATTATGAAAAATTACGACGACAACGACAACAACCAAGCCTTTTTTCACTAAGTGGGGTTAGCTGTATGGATCAAGCGACACCATAATGTTCCAAAAATTATGAAAAAAGATTGCAGCATCATAATGATCTAAAAAGGTAACCATTCCTATTACTATCAGAAAGAAATGTCATCTGTTGGTTTCCATCACAACGTCCAGTGTTTAAGAACAGTAAGACTGCATTTGGCTAAGCATTTTGGAGGTCTGAAACCTGATTTTTAGGCAGAGTCTAAAAATGATAGCTTTTGGAAGCATTTGGATAAACAACTTAATTAAGTGCTTATTCAAAAAGTTTTTTCAAGTAAGCTAAAAACAAACAAGCTTATTGAAACAAGGTCAAAGATCTTATAAGAAAATAATAAACTATTTGCATAAGTTTATTTTTATAAGTTATTCTTATAAACACTCAAATAAGATCTCAATAAGTTCTTTCAAACACACCCTTTGACCGCAACTTAATTCTCAAAATAACGTTCGAGCAGCTCCAGCATCCACCCACCCAAAAGGTGACTACATTACAAAGTTTTAATCTTTTGCAACATTCTATCAATAACAATTAACAAAGCAAATCACCCAAAACGATTACCCTGTTTACTTTAACCAAAAAACCCATTACACACATAACCATGAATAACCCAAATAAAAAATAAATTAAGGGGAAAATGTGAAAAACCTGTTTGGGAGGAGAGGACTGAAGCTCGTATTGAATCTCGCGGCGGAGGAGTCTCGAAATGTTTCCTTCGAAAGCTGATTTTCGCATGTCGCTGATGTATGTTCTTCGAGCTATATGTAGCTGCGGAAAATTACATAATTGTAGTTGATTCTGATACTGATGCCGATGGAGTTTGTGGATTAGGGTTTTTCTCAGGGAACGGAACACGCTTGCTGCCATTGAATCAAACACAAGTGCATGCAGGGGTTTAGTAGACTTGGACCTTATAAGCCAGGGTTTATGAAATATATGCCACAAGATTGTTGATTTTTTTAGTTGTATAGTTGAAAATAATGTGTGCAACTAATTTTATTTTTAATTCACTAATGGTGTAACAATGAAAAGATAGAGTTTTATTAATATCAAAAAAAAAAAAATACAGTTTTATTGAGTGATTAAAAATCGGGGTTAGAGTCCGTTAATTTAAAATAAAATTTGGAAATATTTGCTTGTTGGTATTTTTATTTCTTATTTTCAGAAATAATTATAAAAATATTACATTATTTTAATTTTATTTTAAAATATTTGCATATGAAACAATAAAAATTTGTACGAATATTTGATTTTGAATTCAAGAAACAAAATAAAAATAATGCAATATTTTTACAGTTATTAGTAGGAAAAAAATATGAAAACATGAAATGAAAAATACAAACAGACCCCAAATGTGTCAATCTTTTTTACGTAAATTTAATTGATATGAATTATCAGAATTAATTATAAATTATCATATCATTAAAAGAAATTGAATCTTATTATAACTATCTTAAAAATTATATAAGTAATTTATAATTAATCGATGATGTAAAACAATTTACAGTTAACATATTATCAAAATTTAACTTTTTACATTGTGATTTTGAAAATAAATAATCACAATACGAAAATTTTACATGGAAAAGAAGTTGAATAGGCCATTTTCTTTTAAAAAAATACATCGAAAAGAAAAAAACCGATAATCATGCATGTTTTTTGTCCATGTGTTTTTACTTTTGGGTTAAATATATTCTTAGTCCTATTTTTTACAAAAATTCAGTTTTATTCCTTTATTTGAAAAATATACTTTTTAAAATATGTCAGAGATAGTCCCTATACCATACTTCCTTTTGGAATATGAGGGACTAAAACCAAATTTTTATAAAAAAAAATAAGAGACTAAAAGTATATGGTTGTTAAAAATGAGGGACTAAAATATGTGATGTATGAATCACTTCTGATACATTTTAAAAATCAGGAGACTAAAAAAATACTTTTTCCAAACAGTGGACTAAAACAAACTTTTGTGAAAAATAAGAGACTAAAAACATATTTCACCGTTTACTTTTTGCAGACGTTCTTGGTTTTTTTTTTTCTTGGACAGGAATAGACGTTCTTGCTAAGGAGTATAGATTTCGGTAGAACATTAATACCTCATACAGTACAATTTAAAATGATTTCTACTAGGATGATTATCAGTACTTTTCCCCATAAAATATTTGATTCGATTTTAGAGATGAGATACAAGTTTTAAAGTTGATCATGCATGTATCGCCTTTGTACTCACCATGCCTACAAAAAAAAAGAGTATAAACTATCAACCAAAACTCTATTCCAGTTATTTTTGGATTTAAATTAGATCAATCCATGTGAAAGAAACGAAGTGATTTTCAGTCAAACTCCAGTCAGCCCCTTCATAGGGAGATGCCATGCATATGCATGATGTATCACAATTTTCCTCCCAAAACATTCAAAATGGTCATGTCCTTAAAAAATCTATTAATTACTGGAATGTATACATGATTGTAAGCAGCATAAATCCCAACAAGGTATTGCTTTCAAGTTTCCACCTGTAGGGATGATGGACTGAAGATAGCCTTCTCATCTAAATCTTCCTTTCCAACTGAACTTAGTATAAAATCTTTCCAATGGAGGCACTGGTTTGGAAATTTGTGAAACAAAATTAAGTAACTTCATTTTCTTGAGTAGCTTCATTTTCAATAAAAAGCTAACTGGATTCTAATCAATTATGTACAATGACTTCAAAATTTTATTCAGATCCTAGTACCTTAAGAAGCCCCTCCACCTTGATGCTGGTCGTTTGGATCCTGAAGAGAAGAATTTGGAGTTGCTATTGAGCAACTCTCTTCACCCAATTCTGGCTTTGGCTTGAGAGAATTATGCTTACCAAAACGGCCTCCCTCTACAGCTTTATTTGATGCTGCACTGTTGCTTGTGTCACTTGGTGCAGAAGAATTTAGTTGTTTTTTCTCAGCATCAGTTACCTGATTTTTGGCTAGGTTGGTGTTTGATTGTTTCTTTGTTTCAACCACAATCTCCTTCAAAGCCTCTTCAAGTTTTTCAAGTCTCATTTTCACCTCCGAAAGCTGGGGATCAGATTTTGCTTCCTTTTCCTCAGGGGGATTTAAGTCCATTTCTTTTTCTTTTTCCTTTGCTTCCTCTTCTTCCTTCATCGCTTCCTCTTCGTCCCTCTTTTTCCTTTTCTGCTCCACTTCCTATGAAGTGATTTGGAGAAAAAATCATTATCAAGAGTTCCATCAACGGAAAAAATGGATTACTATTCCTCCAATTATTTAAAAGCATGATTACAAGGTCAGATAGATAGACAGATAAAAATCCACATTCTGCTTATGAATTACAAAAAAGAAATAGATCCAACAAAAACATAGAATATAATCTAGGAAACTCTAATATACATCTAATAAATAGTGAATAAGTAACACACCATATCTCTCATTAGTTCCTAGCCCACAATTTTATAATACTGCATAACAATTAATTGCAGAACGTATGAAGTATCTAGGCTATGATGTATGCAGAACCAATGTCTAGCCAGAAGAAACTAATGGGTCAGAATGCTGAATAGTAATCTATACAAGTCTTGTTAGCTTATCATAAATAAAGTTCCATTTGTAAAAGGTTACATACAATCAGGGTAGTTAATAGCGCGCGATCGCATCGCTATTGCGGAGGGGCGGGGCGGAGCAGCCGGTGGCCGCTACTCGGACGGCGTGGCGGAGCGTTTTTCGGTAGCGGCGGTCGCGGCCACTTTCGCACCGGAAATCGCACCGAAATGCGGTGAAGCGGGCGCTTTTGGGCCGCTCCAGTGTCACGGGTCGAGTTTTCGTCCACATAAGCCACCGACGAGTCATTTCCGGCAGAACCCAGTCGTCGGCGCCGCTGTTGGAGGTGTCACGCATGCTCTCCTGCGGCAGCTGCAAGCAGATCTAGGGTTTGGGTCACATGCGGCTGCTGCAAACAGGAATTAGGTCACAAGCTCCTTTCCTGCGGCTGGTACTTCCAATCTAGGGTTTTTTTTTAAGTTGGGCTCATTCTTTAAGTTGGGCTCATTTTTTAAGTTGGGCTCATTCTCCGTTTTGCTCTTTCTATTTACTAACTCTTCCTCTACGGCTCTACCCACTTCTCCCTCTCAGGTTTCTGTTTCATTTCAGCTCACCCTTATTTCTTTTAAGTTGGGCTTATTTCTCCCTCTCATTTTTTAAGTTGGGCTTATTTCTTTTACTAACTCTTCCTCTACCCCGTTCTCCCTCTCACGTTCTTTGTTTCTTGGAAACTCTTCCTCCCCCTCTCTTCTCCCTTCCACCTTCATTCCTCTTTCCCCTCTCGCCTCTCCTCCCTCTTTCCTTCTCGCCCCCCCCTCTGGCCTAAAATAGCGGCTGTCCCGCTACACGCTATCCCGCAATAGCGTTTTCGGGATCAGCCGCTACGCTACGCTATCCGGGATTGATAACTCTGCATACAATGCATTTAGAGGCACAAATTCACAGGCATACTACCAACATTTATTATACAATGAAAATTTCTCTTATATTACAACAGTCCATAGGAAAAGGAAACATACCGCCTCCATTTTTCTTATGTCATATCGAGCATACTGCGCCACCAAATACACAGCTGTGGCAAGAAAGAAGTTATGTAGAAGTTAACAGTAGAATGGTTTTGATTGAGAAAAAAAAAAGAAAATAATGTTGATGGAAGAAAAACTTAGAATGGAATCAGTATCATACCCAAGGAAGGCAAGCAGGCAAAAAAAAGTTGCACAAGATGGAAATCAAGCCTGACCAACAAAGACAAACAGAGATGCAAAGTAAGCTTTTTTTCCTCATCTAACACAAGCATTCTAATCAAATAAAGCAAGCAGAAATAGGAAGCATACTGAAGGTTGAAACCCAAATATAGGAAAACGGTAAAAACAAATGTAGAATGAAAGTGCTATTCTAGCAAATGTGCTACTAAAGGGCGACTCAGTGCATGAGACTCCCACCCAGTGGGGTACGAGGAAGGTAGATGCACGTAGCCTTTGCCTCGCAAGCGAAGAGTATTCCCAGAATATGAACTCGGGTCACAAGTCAGTAACCTTACCGTTGTACATTCCCCAAAATGAGGTAGCAAAAAACAGATATAGATAGACATGGCTACTCTAAAATTCTTAAAAATCATGTTTTTTACATCTAATTCTTTTAAAAAGGTATATATATTTTTTAGCTTGACCCCATAAATAATGTTTTTTCTGAAAATCTTATAACTCCCCACATGAAACAAAGGTGCTTGACAAAATGCCCAAAAGATCAAAAGGGGAACAAAATGGGATACTGACCCAAATTTCTTCTTCTTAGGAGGGTCAGTGAAGAGCATCTTAGCAGCAGTTATCATGTCAAGATCCTCAAGCTGCCGATAACGCTCATCGGTGTTGATGTCATTTTTCTTTGGAGGATTGGTTGAAGTAGTGGAAGTGGTTTTGGGATTGTTGGTGGTGTTGCTGCTGCTGCACAAAGATCTTGTTTGAAGAAACCTGAATCGCTCCGAGAAGCGCAACCATCTTCCTTGGACACCAAACATAGGAATCCTTCCTTGTCCAAAAACATCCACAGATACCACTTTAATCCTCAATCTGATGTTGAACCTTCAAATTGAAAATTTTGGATCTTCTATTTGTGAGAATACTTGGCACAAAGCTAAAGTAGACTGGACCCGCCAAGGGCCCATTTCTCTAATAAAAAAGGGAAAAATAGTTATTTAAATGAAAAACAAAATAATGTTTTAAGAACGGAGCGGGAGAATGTACCAAGTGACCTCCGGATTCTCATTCAATTAGCTAGATATGTTTCCATCTATAGCATTTCAAATGATTCACAAGCTATAACTTGGCTTTCAAGCTGAAGGCATTGAGATAAATTAACAAGTAAACAATAGCTAGTCAATTCTCAACAATAGCTTAACCTTTCACAGCTTGCGTTGGCACTCAAGTAGAGGAACTAGAATCTCAAATGACATGCATCAAATGGAGCTAGATATGTTAGCATAATTCTAATTCAAATGAAAATTGTTCCAGACTTCCAGTTATGAAAATTGTTCCAGACTTCCAGTAGACCATAATTGTTAAACTAAGATTAAAAGGTTCAGATAGTTGAGAAAATTTCCACATTACCAAAATTGAATAAGAATGCATAAGCTTTACATGGATAAGTATAGATGGCAAGTAAGTATAGAAGGAAAAAACAGCAAGCAACAATATTGAGAAATTTTATCAAACAGGTGATATGCATTATAGAGAAATACATTTTATTTCAAATCAGAATTAGGGAACTATGCACCACTTAATAATTTCAAATTTCTGAATGCACAAACACCACAAACCCATCAAAAAGGAAAAAACAAAAAAAAATTCAAATCAAAGTGAGAAGCAAACAAGTTAATAAATATGAGAACCTCACCACAAGAAGCACCTACGCCAATGGGTATGGTCAAAGAGAGAAGAAGACCAAGAGGAGTCGTACGCTGCTCGTAGGAAGGAACGAGGACCAACGACCAACAGGGGCGTGGAGGAGATCGCAAGGTCTGGAGTGAACACTATTTGAGTCCCTACAATGGCGGCACAGTAGACAGAAACGAGGGGGAGAGGGAAGCTAGAGGGAGTCAAAGAAATTAGGATCAAGGGTGTCTTTGGTTCAACGGACGGGAGGGGAGGGGAGGGATTTTAGAGGAGGGGAGGGGAGGGGAGGGGAGGGGAGGGGTTTTAATTAGATATTATGTTTGGTTGGGAGGAGGCGAGGGGAGGGGAGGGGAAATAACTCTTTTCTTGTTTGGTTCACAAGGGGAGGGGAGGCATTTTTAAACTAATTTACTTTTATACCCTTTTTAATTTTATATCCTTTTAGATTTTTAAATTTTATCAAGGTTAATTTCGTCATATCAGTTAAAATATTTTAAAGTTACCTCCCCTCCAAATCCCTCAATATTGGAGGGGAGTCAAAATGGATCCAGGAGGGATTTTGCTCCCCTCCCCTCCCCTTCCCTCCCCTCTCAAAATTTGAACCAAACATATAAAATTTAAAATATTCCCTCCCCTCCCCTCCCCTCCACTCCCCTCCAACCAAACATAGCATTAAGTTTTTTTTTAAAATTAAATTAATGAAATTAGTTTAATGAAATCTGTGAGCTAATGACGTCGCGGAATGCGATTGAATCTCTGTGTAAAGTTGCTTTACACTGACAGGGTATGATAATTCTCTATTTTTTGATTCGGTAACGGTTGAACAATGAAAAGATAAAGTTTTATTTAATGATTAAAAACTAGGTAAGAAAAGATAAAAATGTTACATTATTTTTATTTTTATTTTTAATATTTGTACACGAAACCATGCAAATTTGTACGGATATTTGAATATAAGAAATAAAGACCTAGAGTCTAGACGAGAGTCTATAGATGCAATATCAGTAGACGAGCCCGCTCTATTGATAGGTTAAAACTTACATGTCCAAATACTTGCGCGTCTACTAGCTATTGAAAATGAACACATCTAATATAAGCATATTTATTTCAAATGATTTTATATTTAATTCAAAGGAATATATGTCTCCTTCTCTTACTGTTTCATCTGTTAACTCTTTGTTTCTTGAGATTTGAAACATAGTACCATTGAGAACATAAACCTTTTGTACTCTGTCAACTATACTGCCGTAAAGTTTAAACCAAGTACAAAGAAGGAAAGTCAGAAAGCAACCTTCGGTACAACAGGGAAGTGACAGCTCTACTTTGAGCATTCCTCTGATAAACAAGAGCTCTTCTCCATGAAGCGTATCAAGTTATCAGTCTCAACGAATTCTAGCATTTAATGTTATGTCTAAACAGATACAATTTGAAGACCGTTGAAGAAGCTCAAGACAGCAAAGCACTCTATCTATAAATATTGGATGAACCTCAGTGAACAAAGTGAGAAGCTCTGATATCAAAAGTGCCAAAACTCTGCTGAAATATATTGAACAAGTTTACTTGTAATCTTATCTGACCTTCAACTTTCATACTCTCACACTTAGTGAGTTCTTTGATCAAATTTGTAAATCTCTTTGTTATAGTTAGAGCCTGAAGAGGCTTGGCAGAGAAATAATACTTGTAGCCCGAAGAGGTGTTGAATACTTGTAATCTATTTGGAGAATAGTGAAAAAAAACTTCAGGTAGAGGGGAGTGGACGTAGCTCTTGGTTGGAAGAGAGTGAACCAGGATAAATCACTTGTGTGAATCTTCTATCCCTACCATTTACAGTATTTATTTATACTAACTGTGGGGACTTGAATCTGAGTTTGTTAACTCTTTAAAAATGTTTTTTTGTTTGTGTGTTACTTATATTGTTTTGCTTGCAAAAGGTTTGAGAAAAGGACTTTTTCGAAAAACTGTTAAGAAACACAATTCAACCCCCCTTCTTGTGTTTCCCTTTGTCAACTTCAGAGGGCTCTCTAATTCCAGGGAAGACAGCATCATGTACACTTGGGCTTCGTCTTTCATCGAAGCCTTAACTTGGTTGGCAGATAGAAAGGTCGGATTCTTAGACTCCCTAGGAGTTCCAAAAACTATGGTTTTATCAAAACAATTCAGAATAACGTAATTGGAAGATAACCAGTCCATGACAAGAATAATTTCAAGCTGTTTTAAAGGTAAGCATACAAGATCAACAGTAAAGATTCTACCATCAATGGTAATATGACAGTTCTTGCATGCATGAGATGTGAGAACATGCTTGTTTGTAGGTGTGGAAATAATCAAATCATACTCAAGAAAGGTAACAGGCAATTTTAAACTCTTGACCCTATCATGTGATATAAACGAGTGCGTAGCACCCGAGTCATACAATACAGTTAAAGGAGTTCTATCAATTAAGCACATACCTTGAATCAAGTCATCGGACTCAGAGGCCTCAGATTCACTTAGAGTAAAGACTCTCCCAGTGGTCTTCAGTCGATTAGCCTGAGACTGCTGACTCTTGCTAGCACTCGGAGGCTCTGACTTTGCTCCTCCACAATCTCGAATGATGTGGCCAGACTTGCTACACCTAAAGCAGATGACGTCCGATTCGTTGCACTGGGTAGTGAAGTGATCTGGTGCACAGCACTTGCCGCATTTCATGGGCCTAGGGGCATTAGAGTTCCCACCCCTGGACCTATCATAAGAAAACCATGGCTTCCTACCACTCTGTTTGAAATCCCTGTCGGCCAGAGCGTAACGCTGCTTGCCCTTGTCCTTCTGCTCGGTCTTCTTACTACGCTGGCTATCTGAATTCCTGAAACTGGCCACTCTGGACTTGTAGGTATCCTCAAAGATCCTACACTTGTTCACCAAGGTTGGGAAGACTCTGATCTCCTGGTAACTGATCACCTGCTTGATCTCCGGACGAAGGCCATCCTTGAACTTGACACACTTTGAACGATCATCAGCCATGACCTGATACGGCGTGTAGTACCTAGCCAGCTCCTCGAACTTTGCCGCATACTCTCCCACTGACATATTTCCCTGCTTCAGTGCCAAGAATTCCATCTCTTTATTGTCACGTACATCCGCAGGAAAATACTTCTCCAAGAATCTGTCTCTGAAAACGGCCCACGTAACCACCGTGCCCTCATCTACCATCCTCTGACGGTAGTTCTCCCACCAGTGCTCAGCCTCCTCAGTGAGCATAAACATGGTGAAGATGACCCGCTACTGATCATTGCAATCCATGGCTCGGAAGATCTTCTCGATCTCTCTTATCCACAACAAAGCACCCTTGGGGTCATAAGCTCCTCTAAAAGATGGCAGATTATTTCGCTGGAACTTGTCGAGACCCTGAAACTCAGTCAGTCCTCCTTTGTTGTTGTTCTGAACTTGCCCTATCGCATTAGTAAGGAGTGCCAACGCGTCAGCGATTGCCTGATTGTTCCTGCCTCTTCCTGCCATGAGTTCTTGTACATGTCCAAAACAACCATTAAATACAGAGAACTTAAGCAGGAAAAAGATACAGGCTCATAACTTTAAGCATCATTGTCTATAACAAGTATAGACAATTCAAACAAGAGCACACAACAAACTCATACCACGGCCCGATAGGACAGACCTGCTCTGATACCACTAAATGTGACACTCTCTACCCCGCATGTTATATATAAAACATTTACATAAAAGAGGTAAAATAAAAACATGCATTTATTTCATAAAATAAAAACCAGATAGAAAGCACCACATTGTAACGTCTCAACAACACGAAAAAGAAAACATAGCTTTAAAATAAAATAAACATAAAACAGAAAACACAACCCAACCCCGATGTTACATACAAAGCTGGTTTAACGGTTCTGGAATAAAATCCACGAAATACAACTAAAACTGAAATAACTAACAACTAAAACATCTAAACATCCTAGCTAGAGTCGCGGCTCCTCAGAGTCACTCCTCCACTGGCTGCTCACCGTCCTCTGCATAAAGAGATACATGCCAAAACAGAAACAAAGAAAACGGGGAGTAAGAAATCATGTAAACACAATGGCATGGAGATAGTAAGTAATATGATCATACATCATATTGTGTCATAGCAATATACAACATATAACATCAACATAATTCAATCACATCAACATGTTATTTCAACCAACATATGCTATGCGGTGCAACACTACTTTGCTACTCCATTATGCATGTGGATCCAAGCTTATCTCATGAAGGCAACTTCGGAGTTACATATCCACATTGGCCAAAAAGCACCAACGCTGGCTGATAAGCCTCTGGCTTATCTAGTTTTATGACAAGATGAACTAGGGTTTATGTGCCAATCAGTCGAGTTCACTCTCGTTTTCGCCCAAATTTGCCTTGTTTTGTTCCTAAGTTGGACTTTGACTCGTTTTGCGTCTTTTGTGTAGTTTTTAGTTTATTTTGGATAGAATTATGCTTTTGGTTGCTTTTGGTGTTTTCAGGTAAATAAGTGAAGCTCTGAGAATCAAGGAAAGTCAAGAAGCAGCGGGAAAAAGCACTTTTGGAGGTCTCGCCCCGCGAACAGGATTCTCGCCTCGCGAATAATGAAGACTTGGAAGTCAGAGACCATCACGGCCTAGCCGTGATGTGTATCACGGCCGTGACCAAAAACCCACACAAGTCAGAGACCATCACGGCCTAGCCGTGATGTATATCACGGCCGTGACCAAAAACCCACACAAGTCAGAGACCGTCACGGCTTAGCCGTGATTCACATCACGGGCCATGACAAGAAGGCTCGCGTAGCGAGACATCCTTCGCGTCGCGAGGGTTTGAATCCCACAGAAGCGCCCGTAAACAAGCCGTCACGGCCTGGCCGTGATGGCCGTCACGGCCTGGCCGTGATGACCATCACGGCCGTGACGCGTGGCCTCCCTATAAATAAGGCACTGCAGAACAGAATGAGAGGACTTTTTGGATCAGAACTGATTGTAGATCTTTTAGAATCCTTATTCTGGAGCTGCGTCTCCCCTTCTCTTCTCTTAATTCTTATTCTTAGGATGATTTCCGATTGTACGTGCGGTGTTGTTACGAACATGAGGAACTAATCCCCTCGTCTAGGGGATCGATGAAGCCACCCATGGCTGTGTAGTGTTCATGTGATGTATGTTTTTCTCCCCTTCTCTCAATAAATGTTTTTCAATTCTGATATTATTGTGTTGATCATATGCTAGCGTGATTAACTAGTTAAACGTGTTAAGGCCGACCGGCGATTCGCGTTTTAGAACTTGAATTGGGATCACTAATTGAATATTGCACGACAGTGGGTAGGAGATTAGTGCAACCACGTAGGGAACAAGAATTAACAGAATTCGAGGATTAGGATTATGAGACTTGGTGAGTAATTAATCCAAATCGTTGAATACGTCCTATTGCGCACGGCTGTGAATTTAGTAGAAATTGGGGGTCCCGGTTGACATTGTAATTGAACCTAGGGAGGAATACATAATCACTTGGGTACTATGCATGATTGGATAGGTGGATTTGAGACCCTGGATATTTTAATTTCTGAATTTAATCACCTTAGCTTTAATCGATTTCTTATTTGAATTGCGATATTAATCTCTCTCTCACAACAACGTTCTTCGCTTAACTAACCCTATTGAATTTCTTGCGAATTAGTAGAATTGGTAGCCCAATCCTTGTGTTCGACCTCGGTAAATTCTTACCGTGTTTTTATTACTTGCGACGACCCGGTACACTTGCCGGCGTCACAACAAGTTTTTGAGGCTCTTTCCTGGAAAGCTGAAATCAAGGTGGTCAGGACTATTCAAGATCCTACAAGTCTTCCCATACGGAGCAGTGGAATTGGAAGGGGCTTCCGGCAACTTCAAGGTGAATGGGCAAAGGCTAAAGCATTATCATGGGAAATCGGTCCCAATTGGCAAGCAAGTGTTTTATCTGGATTAACCCTCTGGGGTGACTTGAGTCAGGCTCGGGACGTTAAACAAGCGCTACTTGGGAGGCAACCCAAGCTAGGTATCCCTCTCTTCTCCTAACTTTTGTTTTGTTTTTATTTTTGTTTTTGTTTTGTTTGTCACTCTTGAATAATTTGAGAAGATCAAGAGTTGTTGTATGAATGTCGTGTCGGCAAGCTTGTTGGATTTTGATTAAATTGAGCATAAACTGATTGCATGAATTATTTGACCATTGATGATTTCCCCCTAGGTTCTGAAAGTAGAAAAATTAATCCCCATGTGAAAAATTGAAAACTGAACTTTGAGAATTTTATTGTGATTACTTGATTTATGATAAGTTTGGGGTGAGGGGGTGCACACACTAGGAATCGTATCTTGGTCAAACAATTTGCGAAATGTCCAGGTGAGGATTTGAGCCTCCAACTTTGTTTTTGATTGTGTAAATCACTGTTAGGTAGCACTTTCCCGAATTTGCTTGAATCTCTTCATGGTTTGCATGTTTATGTGTTGCATCAAATGATTTAGGCAATTTTCTTTGAATTAACTACTTGGCCATAAATTGAACCAACCTTGATGAATGATCCCTAGTTAGCCACATTGAGCCTTGAAGCCTATTGTTCTTGATGACCTTACATTACAAGCCATTAACCCAGAAAAACCATGATTCTCCCCTATCCTAGGATTTAGGAGAGTATGGAATTTTAGCTTTGTGAGTGTTGTTGTAGAACTAAGTTTGGGGTGGCTACAAGTTCATGAATCATAGTTGAGAAAAAGAAAAACGGAAGTAAGGACCGAAGGCTTGAACAAAAAAAAAAAAAAAAAGGTGTGATGAAAAGCATTGAATATGTGCCAAAAAGGGCAAAGAAAAATAAATATAAAAAGGAAGAGGTGTGTAGCCACCAAATGCAAGGAAGAGAATAATATGAGAGTGAATTCAATTGTTGTGATATTAGTTCATGCTCTCATTGATCCTAGGGACTTAGCCTCTATCCTTTGAATATCTTACCTTGAGCCAAACCTCCTTACAACCTTTAAAAGACCTTCTGATGTTGCATGCATGTTTTCTTGGGAGCCATTTTTGAGATGAAAATCAAATTCATGGGAAGTGCTCTTAGAATGTGAAAGTGAGTGAAAAGTTGATAGCCTAGACAAACTTGAGCGAATGAGTGAAATACTAAATGCCCTTGTGAGGAAGGCAATTGTTTGAAATAGGTGATCTTCCTTTGTGTGTATCTTTGAGCCTCAACTTAGAGTAATGATGGCATGAATGATAAATTCTCAATTGTTTAAAGTAGATGAATGTGGGGATTACATTGATGAAAAAGGGGGGAATCAAAGAAGAAAAAACTGTTTTGAGTGCATGAAATTTGTGCGAAATTGATTAGATCCTTCAGGTTTGCCAAGTCTTGAGTTCTTTTTTTGAGTTTTAGCTTGCTTGGGGAAAAGCAAGGTATAAGTTTGGGGTGTTTTGATAAGCCTCTGGCTTATCTAGTTTTATGACAAGATGAACTAGGGTTTATGTGCCAATCAGTCGAGTTCACTCTCGTTTTCTCCCAAATTTGCCTTGTTTTGTTCCTAAGTTGGACTTTGACTCGTTTTGCGTCTTTTGTGTAGTTTTTAGCTTATTTTGGATAGAATTATGCTTTTGGTTGCTTTTGGTGTTTTCAGGTAAATAAGTGAAGCTCTGAGAATCAAGGAAAGTCAAGAAGCAGCGGGAAAAAGCACTTTTGGAGGTCTCGCCCCGCGAACAGGATTCTCGCCTCGCGAATAATGAAGACTTGGAAGTCAGAGACCATCACGGCCTAGCCGTGATGTGTATCACGGCCGTGACCAAAAACCCACACAAGTCAGAGACCATCACGGCCTAGCCGTGATGTATATCACGGCCGTGACCAAAAACCCACACAAGTCAGAGACCGTCACGGCTTAGCCGTGATTCACATCACGGGCCGTGACAAGAAGGCTCGCGTCGCGAGACATCCTTCGCGTCGCGAGGGTTTGAATCCCACAGAAGTGCCAGAAACAGAAGCCGTCACGGCCTGGCCGTGATGACCATCACGGCCGTGACTCGTGGCCTCCCAATAAATAAGGCATTGCAGAACAGAATGAGAGGACTTTTTGGATCAGAACTGATTGTCGATCTTTTAGAATCCTTATTCTGGAGCCGCGTCTCCCCTTCTCTTCTCTTAATTCTTATTCTTAAGGTGTGATGAAAAGAATTGAATATGTGCCAAAAAGGGCAAAGAAAAATAAATATAAAAAGGAAGAGGTGTGTAGCCACCAAATGCAAGGAAGAGAATAATATGAGAGTGAATTCAATTGTTGTGATATTAGTTCATGCTCTCATTGATCCTAGGGACTTAGCCTCTATCCTTTGAATATCTTACCTTGAGCCAGACCTCCTTACAAACTTTAAAAGACCTTCTGATGTTGCATGCATGTTTTCGTGGGAGCCATTTTTGAGATGAAAATCAAATTCATGGGAAGTGCTCTTAGAATGTGAAAGTGAGTGAAAAGTTGATAGCCTAGACAAACTTGAGCGAATGAGTGAAATACTAAATGCCCTTGTGAGGAAGGCAATTGTTTGAAATAGGTGATCTTCCTTTGTGTGTATCTTTGATCCTCAACTTAGAGTAATGATGGCATGAATGATAAATTCTCAATTGTTTAAAGTAGATGAATGTGGGGATTACATTGATGAAAAAGGGGGGAATCAAAGAAGAAAAACTGTTTTGAGTGCATGAAATTTGTGCGAAATTGATTAGATCCTTCAGGTTTGCCAAGTCTTGAGTTCTTTTTTTGAGTTTTAGCTTGCTTGGGGACAAGCAAGGTTTAAGTTTGGGGTGTTTTGATAAGCCTCTGGCTTATCTAGTTTTATGACAAGATGAACTAGGGTTTATGTGCCAATCAGTCGAGTTCACTCTCGTTTTCGCCCAAATTTGCCTTGTTTTGTTCCTAAGTTGGACTTTGACTCGTTTTGCGTCTTTTGTGTAGTTTTTAGCTTATTTTGGATAGAATTATGCTTTTGGTTGCTTTTGGTGTTTTCAGGTAAATAAGTGAAGCTCTGAGAATCAAGGAAAGTCAAGAAGCAGCGGGAAAAAGCACTTTTGGAGGTCTCGCCCCGCGAACAGGATTCTCGCCTCGCGAATAATGAAGACTTGGAAGTCAGAGACCATCACGGCCTAGCCGTGATGTGTATCACGGGCGTGACCAAAAACCCACACAAGTCAGAGACCATCACGGCCTAGCCGTGAT
Organism: Sophora flavescens; assembly: GCA_030762895.1. Classification (NCBI taxonomy): domain Eukaryota; kingdom Viridiplantae; phylum Streptophyta; class Magnoliopsida; order Fabales; family Fabaceae; genus Sophora; species Sophora flavescens. Next base: position 5,956,922 of record CM061070.1, read on the forward strand.
GTATATCACGGCCGTGACCAAAAACCCACACAAGTCAGAGACCGTCACGGCTTAGCCGTGATTCACATCACGGGCCGTGACAAGAAGGCTCGCGTAGCGAGACATCCTTCGCGTCGCGAGGGTTTGAATCCCACAGAAGCGCCAGAAACAGAAGCCGTCACGACCTGGCCGTGATGGCCGTCACGGCCTGGCCGTGATGACCATCACGGCCGTGACGCGTGGCCTCCCTATAAATAAGGCACTGCAGAACAGAATGAGAGGACGTTTTGGATCAGAACTGATTGTAGATCTTTTAGAATCCTTATTCTGGAGCTGCGTCTCCCCTTCTCTTCTCTTAATTCTTATTCTTAGGATGATTTCCGATTGTACGTGCGGTGTTGTTACGAACATGAGGAACTAATCCCCTCGTCTAGGGGATCGATGAAGCCACCCATGGCTGTGTAGTGTTCATGTGATGTATGTTTTTCTCCCCTTCTCTCAATAAATGTTTTTCAATTCTGATATTATTCTGTTGATCATATGCTAGCGTGATTAACTAGTTAAACGTGTTAAGGCCGACCGACGATTCGCGTTTTAGAACTTGAATTGGGATCACTAATTGAATATTGCACGACAGTGGGTAGGAGATTAGTGCAACCACGTAGGGAACAAGAATTAACAGAATTCGAGGATTAGGATTATGAGACTTGGTGAGTAATTAATCCAAATCGTTGAATACGCCCTATTGCATGCATGTTTGTGAATTTAGGAGAAATTGGGGGTCCCGGTTGACATTGTAATTGAACCTAGGGAGGAATACATAATCACTTGGGTACTATGCATGATTGGATAGGTGGATTTGAGACCCTGGATATTTTAATTTCTGAATTTAATCACCTTAGCTTTAATCGATTTCTTATTTGAATTGCGATATTAATCTCTCTCTCACAACAACGTTCTTCGCTTAACTAACCCTATTGAATTTCTCGCGAATTAGTAGAATTGGTAGCCCAATCCTTGTGTTCGACCTCGGTAAATTCTTACCGTGTTTTTATTACTTGCGACGACCCGGTACACTTGCCGGCGTCACAACAAGTTTTTGAGGCTCTTTCCTGGAAAGCTGAAATCAAGGTGGTCAGGACCATTCAAGATCCTACAAGTCTTCCCATACGGAGCAGTGGAATTGGAAGGGGCTTCCGGCAACTTCAAGGTGAATGGGCAAAGGCTAAAGCATTATCATGGGAAATCGGTCCCAATTGGCAAGCAAGTGTTTTATCTGGATTAACCCTCTGGGGTGACTTGAGTCAGGCTCGGGACGTTAAACAAGCGCTACTTGGGAGGCAACCCAAGCTAGGTATCCCTCTCTTCTCCTAACTTTTGTTTTGTTTTTATTTTTGTTTTTGTTTTGTTTGTCACTCTTGAATAATTTGAGAAGATCAAGAGTTGTTGTATGAATGTCGTGTCGGCAAGCTTGTTGGATTTTGATTAAATTGAGCATAAACTGATTGCATGAATTATTTGACCATTGATGATTTCCCCCTAGGTTCTGAAAGTAGAAAAATTAATCCCCATGTGAAAAATTGAAAACTGAACTTTGAGAATTTTATTGTGATTACTTGATTTATGATAAGTTTGGGGTGAGGGGGTGCACACACTAGGAATCGTATCTTGGTCAAACAATTTGCGAAATGTCCAGGTGAGGATTTGAGCCTCCAACTTTGTTTTTGATTGTGTAAATCACTGTTAGGTAGCACTTTCCCGAATTTGCTTGAATCTCTTCATGGTTTGCATGTTTATGTGTTGCATCAAATGATTTAGGCAATTTTCTTTGAATTAACTACTTGGCCATAAATTGAACCAACCTTGATGAATGATCCCTAGTTAGCCACATTGAGCCTTGAAGCCTATTGTTCTTGATGACCTTACATTACAAGCCATTAACCCAGAAAAACCATGATTCTCCCCTATCCTAGGATTTAGGAGAGTATGGAATTTTAGCTTTGTGAGTGTTGTTGTAGAACTAAGTTTGGGGTGGCTACAAGTTCATGAATCATAGTTGAGAAAAAGAAAAACGGAAGTAAGGACCGAAGGCTTGAACAAAAAAAAAAAAAAAGGTGTGATGAAAAGCATTGAATATGTGCCAAAAAGGGCAAAGAAAAATAAATATAAAAAGGAAGAGGTGTGTAGCCACCAAATGCAAGGAAGAGAATAATATGAGAGTGAATTCAATTGTTGTGATATTAGTTCATGCTCTCATTGATCCTAGGGACTTAGCCTCTATCCTTTGAATATCTTACCTTGAGCCAAACCTCCTTACAACCTTTAAAAGACCTTCTGATGTTGCATGCATGTTTTCGTGGGAGCCATTTTTGAGATGAAAATCAAATTCATGGGAAGTGCTCTTAGAATGTGAAAGTGAGTGAAAAGTTGATAGCCTAGACAAACTTGAGCGAATGAGTGAAACACTAAATGCCCTTGTGAGGAAGGCAATTGTTTGAAATATGTGATCTTCTTTTGTGTGTATCTTTGAGCCTCAACTTAGAGTAATGATGGCATGAATGATAAATTCTCAATTGTTTAAAGTAGATGAATGTGGGGATTACATTGATGAAAAAGGGGGGAATCAAAGAAGAAAAAACTGTTTTGAGTGCATGAAATTTGTGCGAAATTGATTAGATCCTTCAGGTTTGCCAAGTCTTGAGTTCTTTTTTTGAGTTTTAGCTTGCTTGGGGACAAGCAAGGTATAAGTTTGGGGTGTTTTGATAAGCCTCTGGCTTATCTAGTTTTATGACAAGATGAACTAGGGTTTATGTGCCAATCAGTCGAGTTCACTCTCGTTTTCTCCCAAATTTGCCTTGTTTTGTTCCTAAGTTGGACTTTGACTCGTTTTGCGTCTTTTGTGTAGTTTTTAGCTTATTTTGGATAGAATTATGCTTTTGGTTGCTTTTGGTGTTTTCAGGTAAATAAGTGAAGCTCTGAGAATCAAGGAAAGTCAAGAAGCAACGGGAAAAAGCACTTTTGGAGGTCTCGCCCCGCGAACAGGATTCTCGCCTCGCGAATAATGAAGACTTAGAAGTCAGAGACCATCACGGCCTAGCCGTGATGTGTATCACGGCCGTGACCAAAAACCCACACAAGTCAGAGACCATCACGGCCTAGCCGTGATGTATATCACGGCCGTGACCAAAAACCCACACAAGTCAGAGACCGTCACGGCTTAGCCGTGATTCACATCACGGGCCGTGACAAGAAGGCTCGCGTCGCGAGACATCCTTCGCGTCGCGAGGGTTTGAATCCCACAGAAGTGCCAGAAATAGAAGCCGTCACGGCCTGGCCGTGATGACCATCACGGCCGTGACTCGTGGCCTCCCTATAAATAAGGCATTGCAGAACAGAATGAGAGGACTTTTTGGATCAGAACTGATTGTCGATCTTTTAGAATCCTTATTCTGGAGCCGCGTCTCCCCTTCTCTTCTCTTAGTTCTTATTCTTAAGGTGTGATGAAAAGAATTGAATATGTGCCAAAAAGGGCAAAGAAAAATAAATATAAAAAGGAAGAGGTGTGTAGCCACCAAATGCAAGGAAGAGAATAATATGAGAGTGAATTCAATTGTTGTGATATTAGTTCATGCTCTCATTGATCCTAGGGACTTAGCCTCTATCCTTTGAATATCTTACCTTGAGCCAGACCTCCTTACAACCTTTAAAAGACCTTCTGATGTTGCATGCATGTTTTCGTGGGAGCCATTTTTGAGATGAAAATCAAATTCATGGGAAGTGCTCTTAGAATGTGAAAGTGAGTGAAAAGTTGATAGCCTAGACAAACTTGAGCGAATGAGTGAAATACTAAATGCCCTTGTGAGGAAGGCAATTGTTTGAAATAGGTGATCTTCCTTTGTGTGTATCTTTGAGCCTCAACTTAGAGTAATGATGGCATGAATGATAAATTCTCAATTGTTTAAAGTAGATGAATGTGGGGATTACATTGATGAAAAAGGGGGGAATCAAAGAAGAAAAACTGTTTTGAGTGCATGAAATTTGTGCGAAATTGATTAGATCCTTCAGGTTTGCCAAGTCTTGAGTTCTTTTTTTGAGTTTTAGCTTGCTTGGGGACAAGCAAGGTTTATGTTTGGGGTGTTTTGATAAGCCTCTGGCTTATCTAGTTTTATGACAAGATGAACTAGGGTTATGTGCCAATCAGTCGAGTTCACTCTCATTTTCGCCCAAATTTGCCTTGTTTTGTTCCTAAGTTGGACTTTGACTCGTTTTGCATCTTTTGTGTAGTTTTTAGCTTATTTTGGATAGAATTATGGTTTTGGTTGCTTTTGGTGTTTTCAGGTAAATAAGTGAAGCTCTGAGAATCAAGGAAAGTCAAGAAGCAGCGGGAAAAAGCACTTTTGGAGGTCTCGCCCCGCGAACAGGACTCTCGCCTCGCGAATAATGAAGACTTGGAAGTCAGAGACCATCACGGCCTAGCCGTGATGTGTATCACGGCCGTGACCAAAAACCCACACAAGTCAGAGACCATCACGGCCTAGCCGTGATGTATATCACGGCCGTGACCAAAAACCCACACAAGTCAGAGACCGTCACGGCTTAGCCGTGATTCACATCACGGGCCGTGACAAGAAGGCTCGCGTAGCGAGACATCCTTCGCGTCGCGAGGGTTTGAATCCCACAGAAGCGCCAGAAACAGAAGCCGTCACGGCCTGGCCGTGATTGGCGTCACGGCCTGGCCGTGATGACCATCACGGCCGTGACGCGTGGCCTCCCTATAAATAAGGCACTGCAGAACAGAATGAGAGGACTTTTTGGATCAGAACTGATTGTAGATCTTTTAGAATCCTTATTCTGGAGCTGCGTCTCCCCTTCTCTTCTCTTAATTCTTATTCTTAGGATGATTTCCGATTGTACGTGCGGTGTTGTTACGAACATGAGGAACTAATCCCCTCGTCTAGGGGATCGATGAAGCCACCCATGGCTGTGTAGTGTTCATGTGATGTATGTTTTTCTCCCCTTCTCTCAATAAATGTTTTTTCAATTCTGATATTATTGTGTTGATCATATGCTAGCGTGATTAACTAGTTAAACGTGTTAAGGCCGACCGGCGATTCGCGTTTTAGAACTTGAATTGGGATCACTAATTGAATATTGCACGACAGTGGGTAGGAGATTAGTGCAACCACGTAGGGAACAAGAATTAACAGAATTCGAGGATTAGGATTATGAGACTTGGTGAGTAATTAATCCAAATCGTTGAATACGTCCTATTGCGCACGGCTGTGAATTTAGGAGAAATTGGGGGTCCCGGTTGACATTGTAATTGAACCTAGGGAGGAATACATAATCACTTGGGTACTATGCATGATTGGGTACGTGGATTTGAGACCCTGGATATTTTAATTTCTGAATTTAATCACCTTAGCTTTAATCGATTTCTTATTTGAATTGCGATATTAATCTCTCTCTCACAACAACGTTCTTCGCTTAACTAACCCTATTGAATTTCTTGCGAATTAGTAGAATTGGTAGCCCAATCCTTGTGTTCGACCTCGGTAAATTCTTACCGTGTTTTTATTACTTGCGACGACCCGGTACACTTGCCGGCGTCACAACACTGGCAGTTCACCAAACCAAGGGTGAACCCCTTGGATAGCCGACGCACCGTACCTTGGATGCGCCACCACGGGGGCGCATGGTTCACCAAACCTTGGGTGAACCACCCACGGATGGCCAGATCACCGTACTCTAGGACGACCTCCCCTATGTTGATCTTCCCCCACTAACAACTCCAATACGTGATGCATGAGCACAACAACAAACAAAGGGAACCACCTCCTTCGCTTGGGCCCATAAGCACCCAAGATTTATCACCAACATCAGCACCTTAACCCTTACGAGTCAAGGTCCCCCTTGGCCAAAAAGCACCAAGGTTCAACATGTCAACACCTCAACCAAAAAGCATCGAGGCCACTTTGGCCAAAAAGTAACAAAGTTTATCAACATGCGGTAACCCATTGGGCACCGGCTTAACCAACTTGTTATTCTTGTATACCTTGTTTAACCTTTAATTAAGTTATCTAACTTGACTTTGTCTGATTGGGGTATTATCATATTATTGGGGAGATATGGGGTGAAACACCCATTTAACCTTTAACTTCAGGTTCTGCACTGGAGGGGGAGCATGGACGTGCTCATCCTATGCACGGGCGTGCTTCCTTTTAAGCGAAGCACGATCGTGCTTCTTTTAATGTACGGTCGTGTTCCTGTTCTGCACGATCGTCCTTAAAGCGCGACCATCTTCCAGAATTCAAACTGGGAGAACGGGTGTGCTCCCTATTCAGTACGGTCGTGCTCACTGATCAGCACGGTCGTGCTCCTGGATGTGGCCATGCTGTTCTGGGTAGGTATATTGTGTTCTTGAAGTTAAAACTCCCTAAACACTCTCTAATCAAATCCTATGGTCTTAACTAAACCATTTGGTGTAAACCTCACACACTACAAAAAAACAATTGTTTAGCGACCGTACTTTTCGGTCGCTAAACCATGTAAATCGGTCGCTATTTGTTTTAGCGACCGAATCAGAAACCGATTTATGATGGTAGCTGAATACCTGGTAGTTTTAGCTACCGAATTATTATTTCGGTCGCTAATTAGCGACCGTAAATTCGGTCGCTATAAAATAAAAATCGGTCGCTATTAGGTTGGTCGCATTTTTTGGGTAACCATTTTTAGCGACCGATAATCGGTGGCTAATTCGGTCGCTAATTTTGGTTACTGTTAACCTATATTAGCGACGGATTTTCGGTCGCTATACATCATCTGGAAATCTTAAATAAAGTTTAGCGACCAAATTATTGGTTTCTAATTCGGTCGCTAAACTGATTATTATTATTATTTTTTTAATTTTAATTTTTATAATAATTTTTTTTCTGATTTTCTTTAAACGTTAAAAAAATTACTAATAAAACACACCAAATAACTTATGAAATATACAATCATAAAAAATAATAAATATATATAAAAAGAATAATCCAAAATGTCGTACAAGAATCGTTTAAAGTAAAAAATATGGAGAGAAAAAATCAGTCATGATGAGGGGGAGATGGAGGAATCCAATCATCCTCAGCGTCCGTACCACCGACGCTCGCTAGCCGATCGCCCTCTGCAGAGAGCAGCATCGTAGCTGGCGGCGCGGAACCGGAGGAGCGGCAGCAGGCGGCACAACCGTCGGGAGAATCATCTCGAGCAATCGGAGTCTGGATCCTCATCTGCTCCAACACCAGCCCGCATGTGTCCGCCTCGCTTGATGCTCGCCGCATCATTTCTTTGGTGTGCCCGAGTCAATCAGTGCAATCTGGTCCGCCATCTCCGCTGCTCTCTCTCGATCTTCTCCCGAAGCTCCCGCTTCAGCTGCGTGATGGTGTCCTCGCATTTGGTGGAACTGCTCTCTGAGGGACCGGTATCGGCGCAAAGAAGGAGCAAAGGCGTCTTGGGACGATGAAGCGATGAACTCGGCTCCCAGGTGTCCGAGGCCATTCACGTGCCCCTTCTTGTTCCCGCCCCGACGACCTCCAAATAAATGGCATTATCGTCGACGGAGACAGGAGAGCAGCCATCACCAGTCAAAGCCTCATCTTGTGACTGTGAGGCACGTGATATGGCATCGTCCTTCTTCTCGTTGAAGCCCGCCTACAAAGTATAGTTGAATAGATTTAGTTAAAATAATTATATCCAATATTAACAAATCATTTATAATAAATTACAAGTAAACCCTAAATTATTTTTTTGCTTACAGCATAGTTACGGGCCTTGTCGTTGACCCATATCCCCGACTTCAACTTCTTCGTCCTCTCCACCAACTCCATAGCAGATCGGGGACTCTTGTTTCTGTGTTTTTGCACGAGAATAATATAATATTAAATTCATAAGAATAATTAAAAATGAAAACTAATTAATTAAATAGTATATTAAGTCAAAAGTTTAATGTATTACCAGCTCGTCGTAGTGGGCGGCGGCTGATTTAGACCCACCGGTCCAAGCACATGCGCCACCATCAGTAGCTCGATTACGCCGAGCTGTGGCCTGAATCTCCTGGAACTTCTCAAGAGCCCAAGATCTGGTCCAGCTGCCTCATGATCTCGGGATCCACCCACCTCCCCTTATTCTGCCCCTTCCTCGCCTTGTTCATCGATTCTTCATAACCAAGTGAGCCCGTATGCTCAAATATGTCCCCGACGAGAGCCTCTAAAGCTAAGTCCCACCTATACTCTTTTCTCGCAACTTACGGTTGTTAGGAAATTCGTGTGTACATATATATAATGTAAATTTAATTTAAAAAACTTAATAAAACTGTTACCTTAAACTCTAGAAACAATCGATCCCTATGGCCCGGTGGGATGGCCTTCCATGTAGGCCATGGACCATCAAACTTGCGTCGCAGATCTTCGAGATCGAATCGAAGGGCCCTTCAGGCGTAAAGCTGCAGCAAAATTAGAGCATTAATAAATGTTATAATTAAATTTTAAAAACAAGTAAATAGAAATTAACGATACTTTATATATATTAAAAAATTAAATTAGCATACTCGTTATCCCCCCCGGGGATAAGAAGAATCCTCCTGTCGGATGGACCACGACTCTCCCGTCCCGAAGATGATGATGGTCCCGTCGTCGTAGGTGTGGATCATGAGGGTGCAGCCTGTGTCCCGACCACATGAGGATGGGTGGGGGTGCAACTCCATCACCCCGAGGTGTCCCGTCAACAGAGGTGCTGGTAGGATGGTCTCGATCCGAAGGGCGTGGGTGGGTCGGCCGGCGAAGGGACTCTCGCAGCACGACCTCCACGACGACCTCCACGACGACCCCTACCTCTAGAGGAATCTGCCATCTGTGAAAAAAATGAAAATATGATTACACAACAGTGTAAATAATACAAAAATAAATTACCTAATAAGTAGAATGACATTCACACAATGAATTATGACATAAATAAATTACCTAAGTAGAATCTCCGTCACTAAATTCACCCTCAGTATCATCAGTATCACTTGAACGGAATGTACCTTCGCTAGATGCGTCCAACTCGGATTGATCCATTAACTCTCTTTCAACTTTTTCCCCATTTCCGGAAATGTCCGCCAGAGAATTAACAATAATGTCCGGCGTAATTTGCAACGGTACGTGGGGTCTTGAAAACTCATCATCTTGGTACGGAGCATCTTTTTCAGGTTGGTTGATTACATTATCAGTAATTATACTGCGAGCCTTTATCTTAATAACACCCAACCAGCCATGATGTCCTTCGGGATATGGCGAGTAATAAACCTTTCTCGCTTGTTGTGAAAAAATGAATGGGTCGTACGCCTTATTATACCTTCGAGACAGCCTAACTTGAACAATACCATAATTTTTATCTATTTTTGTCCCTATGTCAAGAGTAGGATCAAACCAATCACACTTGAAGATAACTAATTTCATCACGGGGAAACCGGTATAATCGAGTTCAAGGATGTCAGTTAGAACCCCATAGAAATCATCCTCTACATTGCCATCAGTGGCTCGCACACAAACACCATAGTTATACGTCTGCATTCCTTCATTCCATGTTTTTGTGTTAAATTTATATCCATTTACAATATAAGTATTCCATGATGTAACCCATCTGTTAGGTCCCCATGCCAAATTTGTCAACAATGGATTTTGAACATTGTTTTCTGGATCTAGTACCTAAACAATCAAATATTATATTATTCTTATACATGCTATATATTTAAGGAGATAAAATGTATGCTTCAAAAAATGAAGATGCTTAACCTACATATTTACTGAACCACGTAGCAAAGTGAGAAGTAATTTCTCGATCAACCTGATCATTTGAAATGTCAGGTTGGAGATCCCTTAGAAAATTGCCGTACATCCTACATATGGGAGATTAACAGCAGGACGATTAATAATAATAAATGTCAATTGAACTTATTAAAGACGTTGTAGAAACTTACTCTAAATATGGCGCCACCTCTTCACAATTTTGAAGGATATACGTGATGAGAAAGCATTAATGTCACGTTTGCTCCAAGAAATATCCTTTTGATTTGCCACTAAATCTGCCCGGATAGTTGAATATTGATATAGGAGGACTAGTTGAACATCCTTCGCCCGAATCAACGTTTCTAGGCATCCTTGTCCTTCTCGTGTTAACTTCGTCCGGATAGTAATAAGAGGCAAAAGTGGAAGTCTCCTCTACTAAGTATGCTTCACAAATGGAACCCTCCACTCGTGCCTTGTTCTTGACTTTGTGTTTAAGGGAGTGCAGGAACCTATTAAAGAGGGATACATACAAATAATTACTAGTTTTAGGGAAAGCTAAACTACTGCTCTCGTGTTCGTGAATTTCATATGTATTAAGTAAAATAGTTGATGTTGTTTACCTCTCAAATGGATACATCCAGCGGTATTGGACTGGGCCACCAACTCTTGCTTCGTAAGGTAGATGAACTGGCAGGTGTTCCATGGAATCAAAGAAACTCGGCGGGAAGATTTGCTCCAGCTTACATAACAAAATGGGTATCTTGACTTCCATATCCTTTAATTGATTCACATTTAGTGTTGTCGATGTAAGCTCCCTGAAAAAGTAGCTAAGCTCAACAAGTGGGTTCCAAATTTGCTTCGGTAATGCGTCAAACGCAATTGGAAGCAACCGTTGCATGAACACGTGGCAATCATGACTCTTCATTCCATGTAACTTTACTTCCTTAATGTCAACACATCTACCCAGATTGGAAGCATACCCATCTGGTAACTTTAGTTCTTTAACCCACTTACAGACGACCAATTTCTGTGCTTTACTTAGTGTATAACTTGCCTTCGGTTTGATAAGTCTGCCACGACCACCGTCTTGCAACTCAAGCTCCTTCCGATTGCAAATGTCAGCCAGGTCCAATCGGGCTTTATTTGTATCCTTTGTCCTCCCCTTGATGTCCATCACAGTGTCAAACACATTCAAAAACACATTCCTCTCAGTATGCATGACATCAATGTTGTGACGGAGTAGCTGCGTCCTCCAATACGGCAACCTCCAAAATATACTTTGTTTTGTCCAATTATGGTTGACGCAATAATCAGGAATATGTTCTCCTTGGGTTTCATGGACGAGCGGTAAGTACTGTACTCTGCGCCATACATTAGGACCAGTCAAACGTGGTGGAGGCGGTGTTCTCTCCGCACAACGCTTCTTGAATGCATTCTTGTTCCGCCTATAAGGATGATCTTCCGGAAGGAATTGACGATGACAATCAAAATATGAGATCTTTCGACTGTGTTTAAGCGTGAATGCCTTCGATCGCTCCATACATATTGGGCATCCAAGCTTCCCCGCGGTCATCCAACCCGACATCATCCCATAAGCAGGAAAGTCGTTGATCGTCCACATTAAAGCTGCTTTCATGATGAAATTCTGCCTCAAAGATACGTCATATGTCAACACACCATCATTCCACAGCATTGTCAACTCATCTATCGGTGGTCTGCAAGTACACATCAATCTTACCTTTTGGATTAGACAGACCCGGAATTATGACTGTTAGGAACATAAACTCCCGCTTCATGCACATCCCCGGGGGAAGATTGTACGGAGTCAGGATAACCGGCCAACAAGAGTATGCTTTTCCAGACTGCCCAAAAGGATTAAATCCATCAGCAGATAACCCCAATCGGACATTGCGAGGGTCCTGCGAAAATGCCATATGAACCCTATCAAAATGCTTCCAAGCTTCTCCATCAGATGGATGACACAAGATATCTTGCTCCCTCTCATGCTCACTATGCCACCTCATGTGAGCTGCAGTGGCCATCGAAGAGTACAATCTTGTAAGTCTTGGCACGAGCGGAAAGTACCACATCTTTTTTAGCGACCTCTTCTTCTCAATGCCCATCCTAGTGGTTGTCTTATACCGATCCGCACCACAAAATCGACAACACGTTATGCTTTCCGTTGAATCATCCTTATAGTACAACATACATCCATTCGGGCAACAATCAATTTTCAAACACCCCAGACCCAAATTTTCCACGGACTTCTTAGCATGATAAAAACTTGTAGGCATCCGATTGCCTTCTGGCAACGCCTTGGACATTGACCTGCTGAGGCGATTAAAACAGCCTTCTTGCATATTGTAGTCAGATTTGATACTCAACCATTCCATGCACATCGACAACTCCGTGTACTCCTGACATCCTTCCCACAATGGAGGTCGTGCAAAGACTCAAAGATATCATAGAATCTTTGAGCTTCGGGATTCGGATTCTCCTCTATGTATTGGGAACCCATTCCACCATCTTCTCCCCCATCTTCTTCTAGTACAACACCAACCGATGGTCCAAAGATGATCCATTATCATCTGCTCGTATGGATTCAATTCTTCCCTCCCGTCACCACTTCCACAAGATCGAACCTTCAGCCACAATCGGGTTTAAGTCGTGCAACGTCTCACCATGGTTACTCCACCAATAGTAATCCGGCATGAAGCCCTTCTCATAAAGATCGGCTACAACTCCATCCACACTTTTGAAAGATTGACACTTGCATCTTTTGCAAGGACACCTCAATTGATCACCGCCCAGCCGTATAAATCTCTCCTGGCTAACAACAAACTCTATAAACTCACCCACTCCAACTCTATACTCTTCCCTAAGACGTTTATTCCGATCCAACCTACGATACATCCATTTCCGATTCTCCGGAATATCCATTGCTGGCAATTAAATAGCCTGACCAATCCTAAAATAACACTTATATATTACGGTGCATTCCAATAACTCCATCAATCTCGTTCTTATGACAAGGTATGAACCTATCCCATTCGAGAAGAAACCTTTGTCACACTCGGCTACTAATAGTTATTCCCATATTCAAATACCTTATACTTGACAAAATTTCGGCAGCATCTCCCATCGATCTCCAAGTTACACGACTCGAGCACGGTCAGAATCACCGCGATCAAGTATGCACCAGGAGAACAAAAGGAAATGCATCAGACCGAGATTTCAACAAGTATATAAGGCATTTGAACATTGAAACGACTATTGTACGAGTGTGAAAAAGGTTTTTTCCCAAACTGTCCCAATTGGACAATTCAAGATTCAATACAATGAGCATGCATACCTTGATAAGTTACGCATGCTCATTAATATTGAATCTCAAACAGGAAACTAAGGCTTTCGTAAATTAATTATTAACTCTAACAGAAAATAAAACCATTAACCTATAAATATTGCAACATTGTTGAGTTTATATAAATTGCAGCGTAAATCAATACAAACTTAGATTAAATATTGTAGCAAACATCCTATTGAGCTCCGCTCTCCACTAACAAGAAGCAGATAATTGTCAAACACAAGCATAAATTCTAAATTATCAGCACACAACCAAAGATCCCCGCCTTTCGGACGAGGATCACATCCTATTGAGCTCCGCTCTCCACTAACAAACAACACATATTGAAAAACACATGCATAAACATTAAATTATCAGCATACAATCAGACAAGATCACATCCTATTGAGCTCCACTCTCCACTAACAAACAACACATATTGACAAACACATGCATAAACATTAAATTAATTATCAAGATACAATCGGACAAGATCACATCCTATTGAGCTCAGCTCTCCACTACCAAACAAGACGATAATTCACATAATACATTACACCGAGTGTTCGGGAGAACCGACCTGAGAGAGAAAACACAACCGAGTAAGGATAAGTGGAGGAGCTAGGTAGAAGAATATGACAACAAGGACCTATCGTGCATAAATGAAATTATTCATTTCAAATCAAATCACTATTCCAAAACCAAGGAAAATATTTGCTAATAGAAAGCAAAGGAAAAGAAACTGAGTCATTGTTTTGAAGTTTTTGGTTTCTGAAATTAGGTGCTTTGAAACTATGGAGAAAGATGGTTTTGGGGTTGGCTAATATCAAGATTCCTATGTAGTCTTTTAAAATCCACAAGATTCTTTTATACCAAAATAATCTTTTAAAATCTCAATCCAATACACCAATTTAAATTGAAGGGTAGGAATATAGAGCAAGCCTTTTAAACTTACTCTTGAACCAATAGAAAACCAAACTTAATCCCTTGTATGCAGTGACCTGAAAAATAGATATTATTCCTTCCTACTTTTGTTCACTTGTGGGCCATGTTTCTTACTTTCACTTTCCATTCTCAGATAGTGTTGTCCATTTGATTTCCTCTGCTATACAACTTTGGAAATAATATTACCACATTTTTTTCCTTAGATAACCTTTATCCCCTCACATGTTATAAGTTTCCTGTGCATGAATTGCACATAATTTATATAATAATGTACTCAAAAAATTTATATGATAAAATTAAAGTGATGTGCCAATATCAATTTCCTAACTGCATTAGATTCCAGAATTGATCCTTCAAATTTTAATCCAATATGCATTCTTATTCGTTTGTCAGGTAAAAGTGGAAATCATATTCTCAAATTTGAAAGTGGATATATATATATATATATATATATATATATATATATATATATATTATGACTTTGTTCTAAGAATCTGATATCCCTCTCGACTTGGAAGTGCCAAAGCCCATCTAGCCATCCTTTATCTTTGTTCTAGAGGAAAATTCTTAAAAGTTAGAAGCCTAATAAATCTGTAGTTCCACAGCTTCTTAGTGTCATTTTATTAGTCCTCAATGTACAATAGGCATAGTTCTCTAGCACCCTAGTACGTGGGGTTGAATGTTATGTATGGTAAAGTATGCGCAGACAAAGACATGAGGGAATGTCTTAGTTGTTTGTATAAGGAGAACTTAGAACAAAAATTCTATTGACTAGAGCACAATGGCATACAAGAGAAGGTTAAAAATAAAATTGTAGGAAGATGCTTCCCGTTGGACTGTTTTGGAGGTAAAGAATAGAATAAGAATACATTATGTTTTGTCTCCTTCAATAAGTTTGGTACTTATTCAGCCCCCACCCTTTAAGAAGGAAGATGTACCCTGAACTTTTCATGCTTAGCACAAAAACACAGGCCCCACCTTCTGGAATCCTAAGCAAGAGGGACTAAATGATAAAAGGAAAGCCAGAACTGTCCTTGCTTTTATACTTACATTCGGTTAATAAATATAGTACTACAACATAGGACCACTTCCCTTGCCCTTGACTTGTACCATGGTTAATGTAGCGGATTCTTGTGCATGGAGTCGGTCCATTTTTCTTTCCTTATATAACGAGCCTTTTAATTTTCTGTAAACTTGTTCTTATCCATGCAGGAGTAGAATTTTTACTAATAAATGGATGCTCTAAGGATACAGCTATGCATTTAGACCTATATGATATATGTGATACTCTAACAAACAGAAAATGGTCCCTTGTTGGCCAATAAATAAATTACTTTAGGTTTATGTATGATTGATCTGGCCATACAGCTAGGAACTGTAATTGCAAGGCATATACCATGCTAAATCACTATGAAAACAATTTAAAAAGTGTATTAGTATCTGATTCTGTTTTAGTTAAAACCATGCATTCCACTGGCAATGCATGTGTCAACTGCATGCAAATTTGCATTATTCAATTGGAAATTCTACTAATGACATTCAAATGAATAACAACTAATGCAGAATAAATTTGAGTGTATGTAAGTGATAAAACACAAAAGCACTTGTCATCGCACACGGATAATAGAAGTAGAGGGCTATATATAAATCGTATCAATAGATACTCATTCATCAAGTGCTAAAGTGATCAGCAAGATAAACATTTTATAGACAACTTATAGAAACCATATAAAAAAAGGCCAAAGACTTCTTGAACAATATCTTCATATCACTTCTCCCTGTTCTTGTTCTTGATTCTGATTTTTGAGAATATGTAATGAGGCCAGGAGATTCTGTGAGAGACTTTGAGAAAAGTTAAAGCCGAGTTCTTAAGTAGTTTTCTGGCATGTGGACTGGAATAATTTAAGCAAGTAGATTGATTTGGTACTTTTCCATCTTGATATCTAGTTTACATGGCCATTCCCCCCAGAATCTCCTTAGCTGAATCTCCCTTACCCCTGCTACCAAATATCCATTCTGTTATAGAAACAGAGAACGAGAGAAGAGGAGAGAAGACAAGGTAGCTTACCCTTGGTGGTGGTGGTGTCACCGGAGCTGCGGACAGTGGTGGCTCAAGGGAGGCGGCTCAGGTGCGCTACAGAGACAGAGACAGAGACAGAGAGACATCAGAAAGAGAGAGAGAGAGAGAGAGAGAGAGAGAGAGGGAAGAGGAGAGAAGACAAGGTAGCTTACCCTTGGTGGTGGTGGTGTCACCGGAGCTGCGGACAATGGTGGCTCAAGGGAGGCGGCTCAGGTGCGCTACAGAGACAGACAGAGAGACATCAGAGAGAGAGAGAGAGAGAGAGAGAGAGAGAAAGGGGGAAGGTGGAATCACTCACCGGAGGTGCGTGGCCTGGCGGTGACCGGAGCACAGACGTCGCGTGGTGGCAGGGAGGAGCAGAGCGTGCAAGGGAGAGAGAAGAAAAGAGAAAGAATGAGAGAAATGGGGAAGAAAGGGGAAGGGCTCGCGATTTAGGGGTTTCAGTTTTAGCGACCGAATTATTCGGTCGCTATATCGGTCGCTAATTTGGTTAGTTTTAATTTGAATTTGTAATTTTAGCGACCGATTTAAATTTTCGGTCGCTAACACGCGCAATTTTATTTTTTTAAAGCGCCTTTTAGCGACCGAATTAATATCGGTCGCAAATATAAATACAGTTTAAAGTGTGAATTCATAAATTTAGCGACGGATATATAAATCGGTCGCTAATATAAACACATTTTGACCGTCGCATTTAATTCGGTCGCCATTTCGGTCGCTAACAATTCATAAATTTCTGACTTTTACTCTCCTTTGTTTAGCGACCGAATTAGCGACCGATATCTCTGCTACACTCTATTGCGGTCGCAGAATCAACTCTAACCAGTGTTTCATGTAGATCCTACAATCGGTCGCTATTTCGATCGCAAATAGCAACCTAAAAATTCGGTCACTATTTTCGGTCGCTAAATGACCTTTTTTTGTAGTGACATCTCACTAACAGTTAATGTTTTACGAAACATTTAGGGAAATTAACCCCTTAATCGTTATGTTAATTAAAAGTCATATTTTAGCCAGTTAGGGTCTTATTAACAATTCAAACTCAACCAACAACGTTTAGCCAATCAATGCATAATAACAACATCATCACATCAATATTCACGTCATAAATAGATTTAACCAACTATACATGATTGGCATACAACATAGCAATTATAAACAACAGGCATACATGACAGGCATACCATTGACCAAATAACAATTATAGAAATTAACAATACAATACCGACATACTCATAATCAAACATAACATGGCATTGACAACAGTTAACACAACACTAATGGGGCTATGGGAACCCCTCATCTTACGCTACCCCCTTGCCTAATGATTATACTATCCTTCTCCCTATACCTGGTATGAAGAATCCAGTAGTGACAACATAAACGGTAAATGTTGCGTTCCTCAAGCGGTTCAGTTAGCTTTCCAAGCCTTGGTCAAACAGAATGGGTTAACTAATTAGTTCCCAAATCCAAAATAATAGAAAACGAAACACTGAGGGGGAGGAGCCGTTACCTATAAGGATCAACACCGACGAACTAGACGTTCCCAAGAGTCTCTAAAGCTCCAACAATGCAATGAGTTTAGAGAGAATAGGGAAAAACAGAGGTGTAGCCGTACTAGGGTGGCTATTATGCCAAAATAGTGTTAAAAACACGAACCCTCGGTTTTTGTGCCATTTTATAGGCTGCAGACCTAAGCACGGTCGTGCACCTTACTAAGCACGAGCGTGCTTACTTCAGTGTCTCCGTGACATCAATCCCTTGCACGGTCGTGCTTGTGATCCCAACGGTCACAAGACACAGCATTGAGCACTGGCGTGTTGGACATGAGCATGGCCGTGCTCATGTACCTGAAAGGGATTTTAAACCTAAAAATCTCACTTAGCCCTCAACGACAATTCTAAGCTAAGTCCTACGGCTTAAACAACCAAACAACATACATAAAAGCACTTAATGAAAAACGGGGTCTAACAACCCCCACCCCTTCTCATCACCCCGCTGGCACTTCTGGCGATTAAGGAGCCACACCGTCAAGACATGGTTTTGACTCATCCTCCACAGCTCCATCAGGGATTGTTGTGCCCCCCACCCCACCCCCTATAGCATCCTTTTGGGGGGGCTCGGGTTCGGGGGTAGCTACACCCACGGACACGCGCATATGGATTCGCCCATTTGCAAAACTGGAGTGAGTTAAATATTTATTTTTATTTGTTGCTTTTTATTATTTGAATATTTATATTGTAATTAATATATACATATTGTTTGCCAACAGTTTCTATCCGGTAGATGGGCCCCACAAGAGGATCTCCGAGCTTGTTAAGGGGAACTACACCGGATCTTGACCCACATGGACGAAGATCCCCATGGGTGTCCGGGATCACTGGTTCGAGCACCTCTTTGGTGTAAGTATTACTTATTTAAATGGTTCATTAATTAGTTGGTGCTTGATTTAATTTTTATTGTTTTTACCATTACACTGTGGTCTGATATCTTGTGTGTCATGCAGTCCACTTACAGGTGGCTACCAGAGGATGAGGCTGCTATTCAGGCCGCTTTTGAGCATCGCGGATCCCTGGTTGTGAAGAATTTCACGGATAGATCTGCGATGGTTCGTCTCCGGGGAACTTCTTGATTCCCGAGGTTCTGGACGGCCTGCGCCGGTATTGGGCCACCGATCTTGAGGAGGAGTGCAACCGGGAAGCAGAACCGAGCCGCGGATACCGGTGCTCCTCTATACACCTGTGGGTCTGTGCCCATCACGAAGCATCATGAGAACCTGGTAATTAAGTAAACTATATATTGCATTTTCAATTAAGTAAACTTAATTATTAAATATCTTAACTGTTATTTATGAATATATATATATATATATATATATATATATATATATATATATATATACACACAGAAGAATGAGCTGGAGAGGCCCCCCACTGCATTTGAGGTGCTGAATGTTGCTTAAAGTTAAATTCTATCATTACATTATTTAATTATTCTTAGTTATATATTCCTCCAGATGCTGACTTATTTTGCCTTATAATGCAGGGCGAGTTCACCCGCCGCCGAGATGAGTCCATTAGTCAGGGGCATGAGCCTTCTGCTGCCTCTGACAATGTCCTTTTCTTGGAGGTGGTAGGTGGTAGGAACAAGAAGGGCCATGTATATGGTTTGGGAGCCCTGGGAGATGAGTATGTGGCCTCTGCCACACCGTCTTCTCAGTCATGCCATGACCCTACACCGGACGTCAGAGGGCTCGTCGCCGACCTCAATGCTGGGCTCGTTAGTCAGCTTGCGGAGAGGCTGCTGCACTGGAGAGGGAGAATTATTTCCTGTACCAACACTTGGGCTTCAGACCCGGCGGATCTGGTTCCGTCCCTGAGGACGCTGCTGCTTCGGGTACCCATGCTGATGGACCTGCTGCTACCGGTGACCCATCCGTTCCCCCGACCTCTGGTCAGCAGCATGATACAAATGATCATGAGGCTGATGATCACCCCCACCCCCACTCAGTTGACTCGTACTTTTTACTATTACATTGACATTTTGTAATTATTACAATTTTGACGGCGTTTATTATTAATTTTTATTTTGATGGTTTTTTGTATTTTTATTCATTTTTAATTAAAGGTTTTTTTTATAAACATCAAATTAACTAAAAAAAATTAAAAAAAAATATATAACGACCGAATAAACTCGGTAGCTAAATAATGGTACCAAAATAATAAATCTAAAAAAAATATATATATAATTAGTGATCGATTTATATAGCGACCGAGATTTATCTAGGGACCGATTTATAATTACCAGATCTATGTTTTGGTACCAAAGTATAGCGACCGAGATTTTTAATTAGCGACCGAGATTATTCGGTCACTAATTTAGCGATTGTCTACTATTTCGGTCGCTAAACAATTAGCAACCATTGTTTAGCAGCTACCTTAGTTCGGTCGCTAACTCAGTCACTAACTGTTTTAGCGACCGAAATCAACTGTTTAGCGATCGAATATGTCGGTCACTAAACACTAATTTTCTTGTAGTGACTTTTTCCCCCTAAAATATTTGATTCAATTTTTAGAGATGAGCAACAAGTTTTAAAGTTCATCATGCATGTTCACCTTTCCAATCACCATGCATACAAAAAAAAAAAAAAACAGTATAAACTATCAACCAGAACTCTATTCCAGTTATTTTTGGATTTTCATTAGATCAATCCATCTGAAAGAAATGAGGTGATTTTCAGTCAAACTCATGTCAGACCCTTCAATGGGAGATGCCATGCATATGCATGATGTAACCAAATTTTCCTCCCAAAACATTCAAAATGATCATGTCCTTAAAAAAATCCATTAATTACTGGATTGTTACATGATTGTAAGCAGCATAAACCCCAACAAGGTATTATTTCAAGTTTCCACCTGTAGGGAATTGATGCACTGAAGATAGCCTTCTCATCTAGTAACTATTCATTTTTTAAGAAAAATTTCAATAAAAAGGTTAATGAATTCTAATTAATTATGTACACTGACTTCAAAAACTGGGTAAGAAAAGATGAAATTGAGTGCAGCTATTCTTATTTTTTGATTCAGTAATGGTTTAACAATGAAAAGATAGAGTTTTATTTAGTGATTAAAAACTGGGTAAGAAAAGATGAAATTGAGTCCATTAATTTAAAATAAAATTTGAAATTATTTTGCTTATTCTTATTTTCAGAAATAATTCTAAAAATGTTATATTATTTTTATTTTGTTTTTTTAATATTTGTTCACGAAACAATGCAAATTTGTACGAATATTTGAATACAAGAAACAAAATAAAAATAATATATTTTTACAATTATTAGTGAAAACAAAAAATGAAAACATTAAATGGAAAAGGCAAACAGATCCTAAATGTGTATCTATCTTTTTTACGTGAATTTAATTGGTATAAATTGTTAGAACTACTAATAAATTATCAAATCATTAAAAAATTGAATCTTATTATAACTATGTTAAAAATTATACAGATAATTTATGGTTAATTAACTATGTAAAAGAATTTATAGATAACATATAATCAAAATTTTTTAAAAAAATTGGCGCTAAACTTTTTACATTGTGATTTTGAAAACATAAATCACAATATGAAAATTTTACATGGAAAAGAAGTTTGATAGGTCATTTTCTTCACACAGAGAGAGAGATATTGAAGGAAAAAAAACCAACAATCATGTGTGTTTTTTGTCCATGTGTTTTTATAGGCGATCTTGCTAAGGAGGGTATATTTCGGTACATGATAACCTCATACATTACAGGCAAAAATGATTTCTACTAGGATGATTATCAGTACATTTTTCCCCCTATAATATTTGATTCAATTTTTAGAGATGAGAAACAAGTTTTAAAGTTCATCATGCATGTATCACCTTTGCAATCACCATGCGTACAAAAAAAAAAAAAAAAGGTTTAAACAATCAACCAAAACTCTATTCCAGTTGTTTTTGGATTTTCATTAGATCAATCCATCTGAAAGAAACGAGGTGATTTTCAATCAAACTCATGTCAGACCCCTCAATGGGAGATACCATGCATATCCGAAAACATTCAAAATGATCATGTCCTTAAAAAATCTATTTATTACTGGATTGTTACATGATTGTAAGTAGCATAAACCCCAACAAGGTATTGCTTTCAAGTTTCCACCTGTAGGAATTGAATTGATGCACTGAAGATATCCCTCTCATCTAGTAATTATTCATTTCATAAGAAAAATTTCAATAAAAAGGTCAATGAATTCTAATCAATTATGTACACTGACTTCAAAAATTTCTTCAGATCCTAGTACCTTATGAAGCCCCTCCACCTTGATGTCGGTCTTTCGGATCTTGAAGAGAAGAATTTGGAGTTGCTATTGAGCCCTTTCTCTCTTCACCCAATTCTGGCTTTGGCTTGAGAGAATTATGCTTACCAAAACGGCCTCCCTCCACATCTAATAAGGTGGTGTTTGGAAGAGCTTATTTAAGCTCCTTTTGACTTATCTGATGACATAAGCTCTTATGCAGTGTGTTTGGCAGAGCTTATAAAAATAACTTATGTCATCCCAAAAGGAGTTTTTGACTTATTTTCATAAGTCACTGGGAGAAGCTTATGGAATTATCATAAGAGCTTATGCACTGAACATCCTCTCCGTGTTTTTCATTATTCGAATCCTCTCATGCCCCTTTCTTTTTTCTTTCTTTCTTTAAGCACTTATGACATAAGCTCTCATGCGATAAGGTCTTATGTGATAAGCTCTTAATTAAGTTGTTTATCCAAACGCACCCTAATTAGTAAATAAGTATCACATCCTATCTCTCATTAGTTCGTAGCCCACAATTCCATACTACTGCACAACAATTAATTGCAGAACGTATGAAGTATCTAGGATATGATGTATACAGAACCAATGTCTGGCCAGAAGAAACTAATGGGTCAGAATGCTGAATAGTCTATTTAAGTCTTGTTAGCTTATCATACATAAAGTTCCATTTGTAAAGGTTATATACAGTGCATTTAGAAGCACAAATTCATTGGCATCCCATCAACATTTATACAATAAAAATTTCTCTTATATTACAACAGTCCATAGGAATAGAAAACATACCGCCTCCATTTTTCTCATGTCATATCGAGCATACTGCGCCACCAAATATACAGCTGCGGCGAGAAAGAACTTATGTAGAAGTTAACAGGAAAATGGTTTTGATAGAAAAAAAGAAAAGAAAAGAATGTTGATGGAATAAAAATTTAAAAAGGCATCAGTATCATACCAAGGAAGGCAAGCAGGGGAAAAAAAAGTTGTACAAGATGGAAATCAAACCTGACCAACAAAGACAAACAGAGATGCAAAGTAAGATTTTTCCCCCTCATCTATTAACAGAGCATTCTAATTAAATAAAGCAAGCAGCAATAGGAAGCATACTGAAGGTTGAAACCCAAATATAAGAAAACGGTATAAAACAAATGTAGAATGAAGGTGCTATGCTAGCAAATGTGTTATTAAAGGGCGATTCAGTGCACAAGACTCATATCCAGTGGGGTACGAGGAAGGTAGATGCATGTAGCCTTTTCTCGAAGAGAGTATTCCCAAAATTTGAACACGGGTCATGTTCTGGCATAAAAATATAAGGGCAAATTACCAAATAAACCCCATGATAAGCCGGCTAGATTGAGGCCGGACCGAGACAACTTAGGCCTGTATCCGGATAGACCTCCTCGCTCACCGAGGAGCCATCCACCGGGCACCTTGATCGAAAGGGTTATGGTCGATTGAAAGGAGGGGGCCGAGCTGACCATATTTAGGTCGGAGGGCCGAGGTGAGAAAATTGACAGGAAAGTAAGGGGAATGAATGACTAAATCGCCATGATCAAGGAACCAGGTTCAGACAGAGGCTGCCCAGGAGGCGTCCCTGCTACTATATTCCCTCATTTATTAGCATATATGACAACCCATAATATAACCGCCCCTTGATTCACTATTCCGCATTAATGCATAACAATCACCCCACTATCAAGAATCGGACATTGATACTATAAATAAGAGATATACCACACATATATACTCACTTTTGGCTAGAGGAGGTAGCCTCTCATCTTCTCTAAGGGATCCATTCCATCACCTAGAACTACATTTGCCTTGATTCCCGATTGGTGGAGCAGAACACTATATTCTGTCAGACTATATCCACAAATATACATTTGGCGTCCAACATGAGATCGAGGAAAACTTTCCCGCCACACATATATTTCATTCGTCGAGCAGATAATGTCGGTAAAGCAGATGGTCCAAGAGAGGAGCAATCGATTTTTCATCATTTGACCACAAGCTAGGTGGTACCATAGTTGCATAGAATGGATGATCATATCAATCATAAAACGTGGAGACAAACACCTATTCAAATTTGATATCATCATCACGAGAAGAAGTTCAGGGAAGAAAATCCTATCTTTTTTATTTTATTATCCGTAATCAACATATTTAAGGGTGCACACTGCTTTTTGAATTGTTGATTCCATGTGCAAACCAAATATTCGATTTCTGTTTGTTGTTTATCCACCTGCTTTAACGCCCACGATCTCGACTATATATGCAGTTTCGGTGGATAAGACTAAAAATCTATCTGAAGGTTTGCATAGGAGTTAAGGCAGATGATACTGGGCGTATTTTTAGGAGTTATCGTTCAACATGCAAACATCAGGTGATTTTGTTCTTTTATTATTTTAAAAAAGAATCTCAATATATGCTTCTGTGAGTGCTCAAGTGGTAGGTAGTTACTTTAAAACACATATATCTTGCTAAATAAAGCACCATATCCATGTGAAGCAATCAACCTACTTAATCATTGTTAAGTTACTAGTATCGGGCATTTCCAAACTATTGGCGGACTTTTAAAAGGAAAAACCTTAGGAGCAATGATAAGGAGAAATGAACAACATTGCTGTTAGAAAATTTATAACCGAGTAGCAAAGGGGGTGTATTTAAAATAATGACTTTTAAATCATGGATTTAAATATTATTCATATTTCATACAAAAAGTACACGTGCTTCACCATAGTGATCCCTGAGAGGGCAGAACCAAAGCCTTTTTCTAAGTCAAAATACCCACAAATATACATCACAAATTTATTCTCTTCACTGTTAAATCATGATTCATGTCAATTGCTATACCTAAAATAATTGACATGTTTCGGCCATGAATCTGAGAAGGCTGAGAATTTCCAATTAACAGGGTGTAGACCACATCAACTCATCATTGTGCCCTTTCTTATTGCGGCCGGTAACATAATCATGCTCATGATCAACGTTGCCTGAAAATGCTTTTTAATATCTTTTAAATGACATTTAAGATCAATAAATGATATTATTAATGCCTATTATGGTGATTAGTTAATAATATTACATCACTATACTCCTTATTATGCCTATCATTATCCTCCATTGGCAAATGCTAATGTAACCGCTCTTCGTGAGCAATGATTCCCTATGTCAATTACTATGATAATGGTTTATATGCTCTAAATCCGGGTAAATTACCATAAATAGGTAATTGCTATCATAAATATTTGATGAATATTATGATTATTACTAGCATGAAGTATCATATATAGGTATTAAACATTGCAATTACTACTCATGAATTTTCATAAATATCTTTATGACAATAATTCAAATAGTGAAACGCCAACTTTTGAATTGCAAGATTAGTGATCTTTTAATAGTCATTATTTTGGCTAATTGTCTTTGGAAATGACCATTCATTTGGCTTTTATGTGCTTTAATGAGAGCTAATTGCTCATGTCCTACAATGTGGTAATATCTTTGTCATTTAAAGCTGAAATAACCA
This sequence comes from Sophora flavescens, assembly GCA_030762895.1. Taxonomy (NCBI): domain Eukaryota; kingdom Viridiplantae; phylum Streptophyta; class Magnoliopsida; order Fabales; family Fabaceae; genus Sophora; species Sophora flavescens. The sequence continues at coordinate 5,982,439 of CM061070.1, forward strand.
AAGTTAACATAAGAAGGGGGTTGAATTGTGTTTACCAACTTTCTAGGAAACTTTGATAAATATTTTTGCAGGCACAACAAGCAAAAATATGAGAACAGAAATTTAGATGAGTGACACGTCTAAATTTAAGAGTTTGATATTCCCAATAATAACTCCCAAAGTTAAAAGCTTAAACATATAATACTTAAGCAAACTAAATAGATAAGGGAAGAGGAATATCACTCAAGAGTTTTATACTGGTTCACCCCAAAATCCACAAGGCTACGTCCAGTTTCTTGGCAGCACCAAGTTTCCACTATAACTGATCAGATTGTAATACAAGTATTCTTTTCACACATAGCCTCTCCAGGCTCACACTCAAACAAGTATTATTTTCTCACCTAGCCTCTTCAGGCGCTCAACACAGTAAGGGATAAGGTTTTGTATGATTAATACACATTGCAAATCTTTCAGATAACACTTAGAGAGTGAAATAAATATGAAGTATGAAAGACTGTGAATTAATATCAAATGATTGAAGAAGTATTCAACGAAAGAATGAAGAAGTTAATGAAGTGAATAAATGCTTCTTGCGCAGTGTTCTTAATGATATTCAACTTCTTGTCTTCATCTTCAATTCCATCACCCGTCTGTTTTATTCGCAGACCAAGAAAGAACTTCAATTCTCACATCCTGCTCATCTCAAACTCATTCCACATCAACTCAAAGTACTCTTTACAAAGATTTTCATTAGTAGCACCAAAGATAATATCATTTACATAAATTTGTACTACAATGAAATCTTTCTTTGAGAATTTCTTGAAAAGTGTAGTGTCTACTTTTCCTCTAATGAAATTATTTTCCATCAGATATGTGCTTAACCTATCATAACAAGCTCTAGGAGCTTTTTTGAGTCCATATAAAGCTTTCTTAATCTTATAGACATGGTGAGGATTTTCAGAATCCTCAAACCCAGGAGGTTGCTTGATATAAACTTCCTCCTCAATTATCACATTTAGAAATGTACTTTTAACATCCATTTAATAAAGAGTTATATCATGTTGTACAACATAAGACATTAGAATTCTAATTGCTTCTAATCTAGCTACAGGTGCAAATGTTTCAGTGAAATCAATACCTTCATGTTGATTCACTAGTGCAATAAGTGCTTTGTACGTCAGTTAAAATTGATTTTTTACGTCAGAATACTGACTGACGTAAATACAGCTGACGTTAAAAGTTAAAATTTTAACGTTAGTTGAGAACTGACGTTAAATATAAAACTATTAACGTCGGTTCTTTAACACAATTAACGTCAGTTCTTTAAGAACGGACGTTAATTTTGTTAAAACTAACGTCAGTTGTTATAAATAACTGACGTTAAAGGTCTTAATTTTAACGTCAGTTGTAATAAACAATCCGGCGTTAATAGTGTATCTTGTATATTTTATAAAATACTATTAACGCCGGTTGTTTGATACAATCGGCGTTAATAGTATTTTTTAAAAAAATTCAGTTTTAAAATATCACTCCCATCGCCTATCCTCGCATTCGAGTAAATATCCGTAAGAATACGTAATATCACACACATTACAGAATTGCAAAGGAAAAATGGAACAATGATCCATATGTATGCCTGTTCGAAACAATATATATTTATTAACATAGGTTATAACTCAAAATAAATACAGAAATATAAATAAAAATAAATGTATACTAAGTTTGAACTACCTATATCAATATCCCTTCGTGATGATCATCACGAGTGGCATGTACATCGTCCACCTGTGTCTCCTCGATTATAGTAGGCATGTTTGTTGAAAAAGAAGGAGTCTCAGGAATATCAAGATTTGAATCTTCATTTTCATCACTACCATTATACATGCTTTTTCCTTGGAGAACCACGGACAACCTTTTGTTAGAAGGATCAGTGATGTAAAACACTTGTTTTGCTTGGGAAGCCATTATGAAAGGCTCATTTATATTACCTAACTTGTTGAGGTCTACCAATGTGAACCCCAATTCGTCGGTTTGTACACCACCGTTACTATCAACCCACTTACATTTAAATACCGGCACCGTAAGCTTAATGTAATCGAGCACCCAAATATCTTCAATATATCCAAAGTAAGGTCTCGGTGCTTTAACGGGTTTTGTGTCCTTTGAACTAGAGAAGTGCATTGCTTCGGTCACGATCATAACCCTACTATTTTGCATGGTACTCTTGTTATCTTGTTCCTTTGTATAAAAGGAAAAGTTATTTATGTCGTATCCGCTCCAACATATGACGTTGAAGCTAGGCCCACGTGCTAGCCATCTTACGTCATCAGAAGCAGTACTACCATCCTTAAGCATTTCTTCCTTGAACCATGGTAAGAAAGTCTTGTTATGCTTGTTCAACAACCACCTTTCGCTCATTCGAGGGTTTCTTGATTGACTTTTCTTTTATGTTCAAATAAGAAAGGCTGAACACATTCAATGTTGTTCAATACATACAAATGTGCTTGAAGCACTTCCTCCCGATCCTTCCTATTAATTCTTAAGTCATGTGTACCCTTACCTTGACATTTGATCTCATCATGCCGAGGCTTAGGAACCCCTATAGGATCCGTGTTATGAAGGTAGTCCGAACAAAACTCAATAGCTTCTTCTGCAACATACCTTTGAACAATAGATGCTTCCGGATGATGAGGATTCTTCACGTACCCTTTCAAGATCTTCATGTAGTACTCAACTGGGTACATCCATCTCAGAAAAACCGGCCCACATAATCTAATCGCCCTCACCAAATGAACAATTAAGTGAACCATTATGTCGAAAAAGGAAGGAGGAAAATACATTTCCAATTGGCACAAGATTGTAGCAGCCTCAACTTCCAAGTCATCCAACATACGGGGGTCAACGACTTTGCTACATATAGAATTGAAGAATGAGCACAACCGAGTAATGGCATGTCTCACATTTTTTGGAGCAATACCACGAATAGCAATGGGCAGAAGTTGTTGCATCAAGATGTGACAATCACGAGACTTTAAGCCAACCAATTTAAGATCACTAGAGACAAGCCTCTTCATATTTGAAGAGTAACCATGTGGAACTTTGATGCCCTGAAGACACCCGCAAAAACTTTGTCTCTCTTTTTTTGACAAAGTATGACATGCCGGTGGTCGCGCTGTCGCGCACGCGCCAAAAAGCGAGCGGTTTGTAAAAATGTAGTTTAGGGCGACAACTCGGATATCGTCTCACAAGGACTCTTGGGTTGTTGTTATTAACACAAAATCAGTTTTTGGGGGGTTTTAGATTGAAATCAAACAAAGAAAACATAGCAGAAAATAATGCAAATGAAAACAAAGCAGCTTAAATGATTATCAAATAAACTATAGCGATTAACCTACTGTTCTCGATTTCCCACTATCATCGGTTCATGTAAATTCCAAGCCCTAAGCAGATTCTTATCCCCTTTCGGTTGTAGCAACAATTAACAAACGAAACTGCTACTACAGATATATGTTCCTATTCCCGAATTAAACAAACGGGGTTAAGCCCTCGTGAACTAAACGAACATGAACGAAAAAACGTGAATTAAACAAACGCTATTCAATATAGGAACATAACATCACCGAAATAAATCAACACAACACTATACACTCCTGAATTAAACAAACAGAAATATATAGCATGGTATTGAAAAGAGAATAGCAAACAAAACAGGAATTACAGAACCTCAAGTGTAAATGAAAACCAATCGCAGTAGATTAATCAAGGAGACTAGTTCTCCATTACAAAAGAAAAACAAATCTGTAAACCTAAAAGAAAAGAAGATAAACTACTACTGACTAACTAACTGCTGCAATCTGCCATAGAACAACAATTTATATCTGTGAGTTCTGCGCGAGCTCGCGAGGCGAACACTGTCTCGCGACGCGAATCCCTGCAACGTTTGGCCTTCTCGCGAGGCGAAGTACGGCTCGCGCGGCGAGGAATGGAAAAGTTATGGCTTCTGGTCTTCAGCCTTGCGAGGCGAGACATGTATTCGCGGGGCGACACAGAAAGGTTTGCAATTTCTGGCACAGTCACGCTTCAAGTTCGCGGGGCGAATGCCTTCTCGCGGGGCGAAGAACTCCAGAATTATTTCTTTTTATTACCTGCAAACAAGAAATAGCATTAAGTGCTTTATTCGATTCTAAATCAACTAAAATAACCTAAAAATACTTTAGAGACTCAAAATGCTGCTTACAGACAATCAAGTCTAATTTGGGCGAAAATAAGATATAATTAGCACAAAACCACGGTCATACTAGCCATAAAACTAGATGAGCCAGAGGCTGATCAAAATACCCCAAACTTAAACTTTGCTTGTCCCCAAGCAAACTAAAACTCAAAAACTCAAAAGGACTCAAGACATGGCAAGCTTAAAAGATTTAATCAATTTCGCACAGATTTCAAGCAATTTAACAAAACAATTTTCCTTCAATATTCCCCCCTTTCCAAACAAAGTAATCCCCACATGCATTCACTCTAAACATTTGAGAATTTCATCATTCAAGCAATCATTAATCTAAGCAAGGGATCCAAGTTACACACAAAAGGGAGATCACCAAATTCAAACAATCGCCTTCCTCACAAGGGCATTTAGTGTTTCACTCAATCGCCCAGTTTGTCTAGGCTATCAACATTTCACTCAATTCACCTTTCATGAGCACTTCCCATGAATTTGATTTTCATCTCAAAATAGTTCCCACGGAAAACATGCATGCAACATCAAAAGGTCTTTTATGGTTGTAATGGGGCCTGGCTAAGGGTAGGGTATACAAATGTACTGGGCTGAAGTCCCTAGGAACTAAGAGAGCATGAGCTTTTTACACTTTGAATTTCCACTCAAGTTCCTTTTTTCATTTTTCATTTGCCTTGGGTGACTACAGCCTTTTTCTTCTTTAGATAATCTTTTTTTTCTTTTAACATTTTTACACTTTTCTCTTTTTTTTTCTCTTTTTTTTTCTGCTTTTCTTTTCTTTTGGCCTTTGGCTCCAACCTTTTTATTATATTTTTTTCTTTTTCTCAATCCCAAACAACACATCACACCTTGTAGCCACCCCAAACTTAGTTTCTTGCAAACATTCTCTTGTCAAGATTCCATGCTCTCCTAATCCTAAGATCGGGTTAACATGGTTTTCCAGATTTTAGCTTATAACATAAGGTCAACAAGAAACAATAGGCTAATTAGGCTCAATGGGACTAACTAAGGAACATGCATTAGGGATGGTTATTTTAGGCTAAGTAGTTATTTACAAAGAAAATGCCTAAATCATTTGATGCAAACACATAAACATGCAAACCATAAAGAGATTCAAGCAAATTCGGGAAAGTGTAACTTGAAAGTGATTCTCACAGTTAAAAACATGCTGGAGGCTCAAATCCTCACCTGGACATTTTTGCAAATTGTTTGACAGAGATTCTATCCCTAGTGTGTGCTTCCCTTCACCCCAAACTTATCATAAATCATGCAATCACAACAAAATATCTCAAAGTTCAGTTTTCAAAAAATTTTTCATGGGGATCACTTTTCAAAAACAAAATTTTTTTCAACCTAAGGGGAAAAACAGTCAACACATGACATGCAATCCATTTATGCAAATTCAATTAAAATCCAATAAGCTTGCTGACACAAGACTCAACACAACTCCTGAGCTTCTCAAATTATTCAGGAGCTAGAAGGAAACAAAACAAAAACAAAATAAAGCAAGCATAATTAAAAAGGAAAAGGGTTTAGAGAAAACTCATTGGAGATGGTTCCACCAGGATCCCACTGTCTGTGATACAGTGGCCACGGAATGCCCAACTTGCAGTATGATCCTCCCGGATCCCATGGCATGCGGCATAAGTATGAGAGCGGGTGCCTGATAATCATGGTAACTCCGCCAAGTGCGACGGACTTCTCACTCCCTCTCAGGTCACAGATGACTTCCTTGTCAACCTTGTCAATAAAGTCCTCCCAATAGAAGTGGGGTTCAACCTCTTGGACTGGCCACAGCGTCTTCATATCCAAGGGTGCAAAATCCAGCGGCTTGAACTCCATCACTGGTGGTTCCACAGGGGGAGGTGACAAACAGGTAGAGAGTGTCTCCGGTGCTGCTTCATCTTCTGAACGTTCTTCATTCCTCTCCACGTAAGCATACTTCAAATTCCCAGGGAGTGGCTTGAGCTCTAAGGAGGGTGGTTGCTTAATGGATGGTATATTTGGAGTAGCCATGATGTCAAGAACTTCGGCTGAACAAACAGCTTCACTCACACTATCACCCTGCAAAATAGAATCAAGAAACTCAGCACAAATAGCACACGGGTTAGTGTCAGTACAGTCAGTACATGTAGTAAAAGAAACTGAATTAGTAAAGGTCTGAATGTCTGGAATTTCAGCACACAGTTCATCCACCCCATCACTTTCAACACATGCATCTAATTCCAAAGGTTCTTCATTATCCTCAAGCTTATTGCCTTGATTGTAAGGATGGACTGCATAAGCTCGAGGCAAATCAGTAACTTCTGTCAGAATGGGGCATGCCTCAAACAGGTGCTCCGGAGAGCCGCACATGCCACAAAACCTTGCCTGCTGAAACAATTGCTTCACCGAAGAAGTGAGCCTATCAATTCTATTCTCAAGGGTCTGGTTGGAAGAAGAGCTATGGACCTCATTCACACCAATCATGTCAAAACCACTGCTATACTCATAACTTCCAGCAAAATTAGGATAATTTATGCATGGTGGTGGTTTACTAAAATCAGGATAATATATGCATGGTGGTGGCTTATAAACAACATTAGGCATATCACCAAACAGGAGATTATTCATAGCAGTACTATGATCCATAACCAGACAAAGCAGCCAAAACTAATTCAGCAAATAGTTTTTTTTTTATTTTAATTTCTGTTAATAACAACAAGAGTCCCCGGCAACGGCGCCAATTTTTGGTCGCGCTGTCGCGCACGCGCCAAAAAGCGAGCGGGTTGTAAAAATGTAGTTTAGGGCGACAACTCAGATATCGTCTCACAAGGACTCTTGGGTTGTTGTTATTAACACAAAATCAGGTTTTTGGGGGTTTTAGATTGAAATCAAACAAAGAAAACAGAGCAGAAAATAATGCAAATGAAAACAAAGCAGCTTAAATAATTATCAAATAAACTAAAGCGATTAACCTACTGTTCTCGGTTTCCCACTATCATCGGTTCATGTAAATTCCAAGCCCTAAGCAGATTCTAATCACCTTTCGGTTGTAGCAACAATTAACAAACGAAATCGCTACTACAGATATATGTTCCTATTCCCGAATTAAACAAACGGGGTTAAGCCCTCATGAACTAAACGAACATGAACGAACACACGCGAATTAAACAAACGCGATTCAATATAGGAACATAACATCACCGAAATAAATCAACACAACACTATACACTCCTGAATTAAACAAACAGAAATATATAGCATGGTATTGAAAAGAGAATAGGAAACAAAACAAGAATTACAGAACCTCAAGTGTAAATGAAAACCAATCGCAGTAGATTAATCAAGGAGACTAGTTCTCCATTACAAAAGAAAAATAAAGCTGTAAACTTAAAAGAAAAGAAGATAAACTACTACTGACTAACTAACTGCTGCAATCTACCATAGAACAGCAATTTATATCTGTGAGTTCTGCGCGAGCTCGCGAGGCGAACACTGTCTCGCGACGCGAATCCCTGCAACGTTTGGCCTTCTCGCGAGGCGAAGTACGGCTCGTGAGGCGAAGTACGGCTCGCGCGGCGAGGAATGGAAAAGTCATGACTTCTGGTCTTCAGCCTCGCGAGGCGAGACATGTACTCGCGGGGCGACACAGAAAGGTTTGCAATTTCTGGCACAGTCACGCTTCAGGTTCGCGGGGCGAATGCCTTCTCGCGGGATGAAGAACTCCAGAATTATTTCTTTTTATTACCTGCAAACAAGAAATAGCAGTAAGTGCTTTATTCGATTCTAAATCAACTAAAATAACCTAAAAATACTTTAGTGACTCAAAATGCTGGTTACAGACAATCAAGTCTAATTTGGGCGAAAATAAGATATAATTAGCACAAAACCACGGTCATACTAGCCATAAAACTAGATGAGCCAGAGGCTGATCACTGGTGGCAAATAAGTCCGCTTACCATCGTCAACAACTGGAGCTAACTGCTCTCGTATACCCATAGCAACGAGGTTGAGACGAGCATTCACACCATCCTTTGTCTTGCCCCGAATGTTGAGAAGCGTCCCGATCACACTATCACACACATTTTTCTCCACATGCATCACATCAATGCAGTGTCTGACATCAAGCTTGCGCCAGTATGGAAGATCAAAGAATATCGATATCTTCTTCCATATGTTTTTCTCAGCAGCTTTACCTTTCTTTTTGGACTTTCCGAATATAACATCGATGCCCTTTACCCTCTGATAAACCTGCTCTCCAATTAAGGACGTCGGCGCTTCTTCTGTCTCTTGGCATCCATTAAAAGCTTTTTTCATCTTACGATATGGGTGATCACGTCTAAGAAATCTCCGATGCCCAAGGTAAACTGTCTACTTTCCATGATGCAACCGAGTGTAGCATGTGCCTTCTTCACATATAGGGCATGCTTTATGCCCCTTGACACTGTACCCGGACAAGTTACCGTATGCTGGAAAGTCGTTGATGGTGAAAAATAACATGGCACGAAGCTTGAAAGTCTCATGAGAATACCCATCAACTACATCAACACCTTCCACCCACAGCGTTTTCAAGTCTTCAATCAAGGGACCTAGATAAACATCTAAGTCATTTCCCGGTTGCTTTGGGCCCGAAATCATCATAGACAACATCATGTATTTGCGCTTCATGCACAACCAAGGGGGCATGTTGTAAATTACCAACAGAACAGGCCATGAACTATGAATACTACTCATGTTACCATAAGGATTCATTCCATCCGTAGCAAGTCCAAGCCTTAGGTTTCTTGGCTCATCGACGAAATCCGGAAACATAGTATCGATATTCTTCCATTGAATAGAATCAGCAGGATGACGAACCTTTCCATCACGTTTCCTCTCATCATTATGCATCTAAGATTCTTCGCATATTTCGCATTGGCAAACAATTGCTTGAACCTTGGAATTATTGGAAGATACCACAACACCTTCGCAGGAGGACCCTTTTTTCTCACATCATCAAGATCATCATCATCACCACCCTTCACTTTGTATTGTGATAACCCACATTTTGGGCAATCGTGATTGTCTTCATGAACACCGGTGTACAATATGCAATCATTGGGGCATGCGTGTATCTTCTTATACTCCATACCCATAGGACACAATACCTTCTTGGCCTTATAGATACGGTCAGGCAATGTGTTGTCCTCCGGAAGCAAGTCTTTCAACACTTCAAGCAATTCCGTGAAGCTTTTATCGGTCCAACCATTTCTCGCCTTCACACAAACCAATTTTAGCACCGCCGACAACCGTGTATGAGTAGTACACCTTGGATATAAAGGCTTATCCGCATCACCGCACAACCTATCATACACATGATCTCGATGAAAAGATTCTTGTCCAATATCACGGATCATGTCCTCTACTCGATCATCCTCCATATCTACGTCAACGTCCTCACTTTGGGAGACACTTGCCGTACTACTCAACAACACATCACCATGCCATATCCATCTTGTATAACTCAAGCAAATCCCTTCACAAATCAAATGAGTACGTATATCCTTCACCGTACATTTCCTCGTATTCAAACACTTGACACAAGGACAACAGAACATTCCATTACTATTAGGAACATTCCTTTGAGCAAATTCTATAAATTCTCCCACCCCCTTCAAATACTCAGCACTAGTGCGCTTACAAACCATCCAACTACGATCCATAACTATATAGGTCCTGTAGATATACAAAACATATATCCAATATAAGGACAATACGAGAGATTGAAAACTATAGTTTTTGAAGATTGCCAAGCACTGGTCACGGCCTGGCAGTGATGTCCATCACGGCCGTAACGTGCCAACTGAACCAGACCATCACAGGCAGAACTGATCACAGCCTAGCCGTGATGAGCATCACGGCTGTGACAGATCAACTAGTAGAGCAACATGCACTCAAAACCAAAAATAGAGACGTACATTGCAAACAACTCAAACTCACGGTTTCAAGTTTCAACTACTGAGACTACAGTTTCAACATACACTCAAAACCAAAAATAAAAAAATGTGCCCTAAAGACTCACCAGAAATAGGTGCACGCGTGGTGGTGGGGAGGGGAGCTCGAGTGGTGGCCAACATTCGATGTGGTTAGTGAGAGCAGAGGGACAAGGAGAGTTAGTGCGTGGGAAGGGGAAAGAGAGATGTCAAGTTATTGCAAAGAATGAATGGAAAGACAGAGTTAGGGTTAATAGTGTACCTCACGGTGGTGGCGAAGAAGCCCTCGCGGTGGTTGCGGTGGAGATGAGCTCGCGATTAGGGTTCTGTGCTGGGTGAGAGTGAGAGTGAGGGTTGAGAGTGATCGAGGGTTGAGCGTGATGAAAAGAGAAAAGAGACGTACAGAGCGAAGTGCAGAAGGCGCGCGGGTGTAAACGCTATAATCAAAAACCAAAAATAAAACAACATTTAACGTCAGTTGCCTTAAACAACTGACGTTAAAAGTCATTGTTTAACGTCAGTTGTATTAAAAAACTGACGTTAAATATTAATATTTTTTTATTTAAAAACACTTTTAACGTCAGTTGTATTCAACAACTGACGTTAAAAGTGTTGTGCAAAAATCATTCTCTATATAAAGTACCATTCTTCTGTATCAGTCTGTAATATAGCCTCTTCTTTTCCTCTATATTTCTATTCCTTCACAAAATGGCTCTGAGACTTTTGTTATTTCTTCCTATACCTAGACTTAAAGGTCTCTATCTTAATGGTCAAAAATCTTCTGAGGTTGTGTAAATCACATTACATGGATGGTAAAGTTGAGTAAATCACGTAATATGATTCCCTCACTTTATTTCATCCCAGTCATCCCTTTCACTCTGCTTTGGCTGCAAGTGACTGTGGATTCAAGATGATGCGTCAAGGAATTCCAGTGAAGAAGGTGATGCAAAGATCCCTTTCACTTTGCTTTCGCAGCTAGTGACTGTGGATTAATCACGATGCATCATGGAATTCAAGTGAGGGAGGAGATGCATCCATTTGAATTTCTGAGGACAAGACTGAGAAGAAAATGATGTTGAAGCAGAAACTTTTTTATATTTTAGGGCTATGTTGTAGAAATTTTTTATCTTTTAATCATGTAATTAATTGTAACTTATGAATCGCTTCAATGAGATACATATATAACTTGTTTTATGTTAAGTGTTTATTTATCTTAATTTGCACAAGAATTTGTTTACTAATTCAAGCTATTTAATTAAGATTAAAAATAAACTTGTTTAAACAAAAAAGCTTATAAATAAACTACACTATATATGTGGATTGACCTGTGTTAAGAGTGACAACAGGGCATTTCAGATAGGGATATAGGATTATTTACGTCAGCTATTTATTTAACTGAAGTAAAAATCACACTTTTAACGTCAATTGTATAAAAAACTGATGTTAAAAATAAATATTTTTTATTTTAAAAACACTTTTAACTTCAATTTTATTCAACAACTGATGTTAAAAGTGTATAAGTTTCTGCAAAAACATTGAATCCTCTGACTACTCTGCTACTTACCCATTGACCTGTGTTAAGAGTGACAACAGGGCATTTCAGATAGGGATATAGGATTATTTACGTCAGCTATTTATTTAACTGAAGTAAAAATCACACTTTTAATGTCAGTTGTATAAACAACTGACGTTAAAAATAAATATTTTTTATTTTAAAAACACTTTTAACGTCAGTTTTATTCATTAAAAATAAATATTTTTTATTTTAAAAACACTTTTAACGTCAGTTTTATTCAACAACTGACGTTAAACGTTATAAGTTTCTGCAAAAGCATTCATTCCTTTGACTACTCTGCTACTTACCCATTATTGCTGTGCTACTTACCCATGCACATTGTAACCTATAATCCTCTTTATGAGCATTAAGTTTATACCTAGACTTAAAGGTCTATTTCTTCCTATTCCTTCGGGCGTTTTCTTTTCTGCACGTTTATAATATATGACTGCCAACTCCCAATGCGTCTTGGAACCTAATGGTCTTAATGATCAATTTAATTTTTTAGCAACTTACGACGCCTAGTAACTTCATCCCCTGCTCCTATAAATAGCTTCCTTCCTTCCTTTTATTTTTCTGCTTCACAATATGGCTCTGCCATGGAGATTAACTTCATCACTCTTTCTTCCTATTCCTAGACTCAAAGATCTTTGTCTTAATGTTCAAACAACTTCCGAGGTTGTGTAAATCACATTACATGGGTGATAAGGGTGTGTAAATCACATTATGTGAATTTCTCACATTATCATCCTTCCGAGAGAATCAAGAACTACAGTTCCAAAACCTCGACTTTGGAACCAAGTGACTGTTCCAAGACCATTCTTTGAAACAGATCGAGTGCACCCTTCACTCTGCTTTGGCTCCAAAGTGATTGTGGATTGGGATGGAGCATCAAGGACTTCAAGTAAGGGAGGAGATGCATCCGTTGGAGTTTCTGAGGACAGGACTGAGAAGAAAATGATGTTGAAGAAGAAACTTTTTTATATTTTAGTGCTATGTTGCAGATTTTTTTATCTTTTAATCATGTAATTGTAACTTATGAATCGCTTCAATGCGATACGATTTGATTATACATATAACTTGTTTTATGTTAAGTGTTTATTTGTTTTAATTTGCACAAGAATTTCTTTACTAATTCAAGCTAATTAATTAAGATTAAAAATAAACTTTTTTAAAAAAGAGATTAGAAATAAACTACACTATATATCGAGTGATCTGCGTTAAGAGTGACAACAGGGAGATGACAACGAAAGAAATATCGGAATGAGTTGATTAATTACGTCAGTTATTTATTTAACTGAAGTAAAAATCACACTTTTAACGTCAGTTGTATAAACAGCCGACGTTAAAAGTGTTAATAATCACTTTTAACGTCAGTTCATTAAACAATTGACACAAATAGTGATTTAATATTTACAAAACTGCCACCGCCTCATTTTTAACGTCAAACATATGGTCAACTGACGTAAAACGTTCCCGTATATTACATTATTTCCACTAGTGATTATACCCTTAATGGATTTGTCTTTGGGTTTAGAAACTAGTGTCCACACATCACTTCTCTTAAACTGATTCAGTTCTTCTTGCATGGCTAGAATCCAACTTTCATCCTTTAGAGCTTCTTCAATTCTTTTGGTCTCCAAATCTGATATGAAGGCCACGTTATTGCTTTCTTTGTATCTGGTTCTAACTCCTTGAGATGGACTTCCAATGATAAGATCTTCTGAATGAGAAGTCTTGAATTTCTTGTCTCTCTTCTCATCCTGTTTTTTACACGTTTGAGCACTCGTTTGATTTTTTGGAATTTCAGACATGTCTACTTTTGACTTGTCTGAAGACTTTTCCTCAGAAAGATTTAGATCAATACCTGCAATAGCATCTTCTAAATCTGATAGTTCTTAATCAATCTTTAAACCATCATTAAATTTCACATGTATTGATTCTTCTACTACATAGGTTCTAGAATTAAAAATTCTAAAAGCTTTAGACATTTCAGAATAACCAATGAATATGCCTTTATCTACTTTAGAGTCAAATTTTCCCAAATGATCTTTTGTATTTAGAATATAACATTCACATCCAAATGCATGAAAATATGATATGTTGGGTTTTCTACCTTTCCACAATTCATAAGGAGTCTTATTTAGGATAGGTCTAACCAGTATTTTGTTTTGCACATAACAAGCAGTGTTAATGGCTTCTGCCCAGAAGTACTTAGGGAGATTATTTTCATTGAGCATTGTCCTACACATCTCTTGAAGAGATCTGTTCTTTCTCTCAACCATTCCATTTTGATGAGGAGTTCTAGGTACATAGAAATTATGAGAAATACCATTTTCCTCACAGAACAGTTTAAACTGCTCATTTTCAAATTCACCCCCATGGTCACTTCTAATAGCAGAAATACAAAAACCCTGCTCATTCTGTACTCTCTTACTGAATACTGTAAAGACCTTATAAGACTCATCATTGTGGGTTAAGAAGAGTACCCATGTGAATCTAGAATAGTCATCAACAATGACAAAGCCATATTTCTTTCCACCTAGTCTAGCTACACTGACTGGTCCAAACAGATCCATGTGTAATAGTTGCAAAGGTCTTGAGGAGGTGACTTCGTTTTTAAATTTGAAACTTGATTTTACTTGTTTACCTCTCTGACATGCATCACACAAAATATCTTTCTGAAATGAAATATTAGGCAATCCTCTCACAAGGTTATGCTTTTTCAATTTGGAAATTTGTTTCATACTAACATGTCCTAGTTTTTATGCCATAGCCATTTCTCATCCTCTTTAGACATAAAAGATGTTACACTTTGATCTAAAAGTTCAGACAGGTCAATCTTATACAGTTTGTAACAGCCTTTTAGCAGAAAAGAGGGTCTTTCCATTTTTGTCTTTGACTATGAATGCATCCTTAGAAAAAGATACAAAAAATCCACTATCACACAATTGACTTATGATAAACAGATTATGTTTTGACCCTTTAACTAACAATACATCACAGATGATAGGTAAGGGAGGTTTACCACCAATTTTACCTACACCAACAACTTTTCCCTTCTGGTTGCCACCAAAGGTTACATGTCCACCTTTCATGTACACCAACAACTTTAACTACTTGGGAGTTTGCTTCTTGAGTTGAGGACATTCTGCCTTGATATGTCCTGGCTTTTTGCATTCATAGCAAACAGTGACATTTCTGTCATTAGATCCACCATCTTTGTTGTATTTATCTTTGTTGAAGCGCCTGGATGGTTTGTCCTTTATGAAATTTCTTTTCTTCCAGAGCTTTTTCATTTTTCTGGTAAGAAGAGAAAACTCATTATCTTCATCATCAGAGTCATCCTCATTTGATTCCTCAGATTCTTCTGAAGATTCATTAACCTTGAGGGCTTTAGATGTAGATCCCTTAGATGATTTCTTGTCAGCCTTGAGAGCAATGGATTTGCTCTTCTTTCCATTGTTTTCTTCAATAAGTTCTTGTTCGTGGATTTGAAGTGTACCAAGAAGCTCATCCAGCTTCATTGTTGACAGATCTTTGGCCTGAGACACAGCAGTTACCAGAGGTCTCCATTGTTTTGGAAGACTTCTGAGAATCTTATGAATGTATTCCTCAGTCTTGTATACTTTTCCTAGAGACTTCAACCCATTGGTTATAGTTTGAAATCTCCCATACATTTGGCCAATAGTTTCTCCTTCTTCCATTTTGAACAATTCGTACTTTCTGACCAGCATGCTGACTTTGGTCTCTTTTACCTTACTAGTATCTCTTTTACAGATTCAAAAGCACAGAATTTTTCAAAATCTTCTCTGCTTAAAGCACACATGATTACATATCTAGCTTTGGCATTGAACTGTCATTTTGTTCTTTGATCAGAGGTCATGCTTGCTTTAGGAATTTCTGCTCCTTTGACATCTTTAGGAATGTAGGGACCTTATTCTGATATCCCAGAGTTAAGAGTTATTGGATTGTATAAACCACTTCATCTTATTTTTCCAGTAGATGTAGTCCTCTCCATTGAAGTAAGGAGGTCTGGACATTGAGGATCCTTCTCCCGCATGATTCTTGCTTGAGCTGGCTTCTCCTGTTAAGTGCTCAACCCAGAGGCTGAGCTCTGATACTAACTGAAATAACCAAAGTTAACACAAGAAGGGGGGTTGAATTGTGTTTACCAACTTTTTAGGAAACTTTGAAAATTATTTTTGCAGGCACAACAAGCAAAAATTAAGGTACAGAAAATTAGACGGGTGACTCGTCTAATTTTGAGACAAAGACACACGCGCATTGAGAGAAGGTTAAAACAGGATATGATATTCACAAGATAACTCCCCAAGTTAAAAGGTTAAACAAATAACTCTTAAATAAATTAAATATATAAGGGAAGAAGAATATCACTCAAGAGTTTTATACTGGTTCACCCCAAAATCAACAGGGCTACGTCCAGTTCTTGGCAGCACCAAGGTTTCCACAATAATTGATCAAATTATAGTACAAGTATTATTTTCACACCTAGACTATCCAGGCTCACACTCAAACAAGTAATTTATTTTTCTCACCTAGCCTTTTCAGTCTCAACACAGTAAAGGGTAAAAGGTTTTGAGAATTTAATACAACTTTGCAAGTCTTTCAGATAACACTAAGAGTGGAATAAATGAAGGAATGAAAGACTGGGAAATTTATGTCAAATAATTGAAGAGCTATTTAATGAAAGAATGAAGAAATAAATGAACGGATTAAATGCTTCTTTGAATATGTGCACAAAGCTCTTAACTTCATCTTCATGGTTTGCACTATTTAAAGGCTTCAATCAATTTGATCCGTTAGACACAGCTTCAGAAAGTGTGCTCCTTTGATTTGAACTTCTGAGACGCCATTAATGTCAAAGAGTTGTTCTGAATAAGCATTAAATGTTTAGGGACATTAGACTTTGACATATGCGACCAAGAGTAAACTTTGCTTCTAAGTAGTTGTTGTTTCAGAGTTTGCAGTAGCAGACTTCTTGTACTTGCAGCAGAGAGCTTTCCATTTTAGTGCAACACTCACTTCACTTTCTGCAAAGTACTTTTACTTTGTACTAAAACATCTAAAAGCTACTGACTTGGTGCAGAGGTAGCGTGTTTATTCCTTAAATGCTTGAAATAATGAATTCTATATTCTATGTCCTTGGTGCTATTGTCTAGAGGTCTTCGAGATCCTCAAGGAAGGCATCTTTTACAAATAAGGTTGACTGGAATTTCTTCTGACAGTCTGACATTCAAACTGATTATGGCAGAGTCTGAAATTAGACGGGTGTTGAACAGTCTAAATTTAGACTGTAACACCCCCACTAGGTATTACTACGTAACACATGCGGAATTTAAATTAAAAAGAAAGTTTGCTGGTTCGGAAAATAATTTATATAAGTACATAAGCGTCTGAAATTAGGTATAAAAAATTGTCACGACTCCAAACCTAAGCCTTGATTGGCACACCGACTTACAATCCTAGCCTGGCAAACCTATTTAATTTAGAGATATACTTGAATAAAAGCTAGTATTTTTACAAAAATTTCGACAGAGTCTCCTCTGCAATTCGAACATCCCAGGTAAAAGAACACCTGCTAAAATAATTATATTTTCATTCCAGAATTCCAGTTACACCAAAAACAACCAGGCAGTAATATGCTAGGAATAGTTACATCAATAAGCTATACATGACCAAAAAGGAAAAACTTAGGTTTTCATTCAAAAGAGATGCTCTCCGAGCCATAAACATTCCATTTTAAAATAAAGACTCTCCGAGCCATTCCCATACATTCTATCAAAAATCTAAGTCTCAAACCCTAAGCTGGTCATTCTAAAAGTTATTTGAGGAAAACTCACCTGGTCATTCCACAATCAAATACTTCATCAAACAACTAGATATAAGTCTCTGAGTGACTTAGGAAGACTCCCTGCACCATCTGTACCAGAGTACCCAGGGTACAATAGAGAATCAAAAGAAACCTGATATATTTGTAAGGGTGAGATACCGACAAATGAATATATCACACAACAACCATATACATGATACATACATCACCTCAGCACATTAACATTTAATTATTATTCAGAGATAAAATAACAAGTGTTATATCAGTGGGTCTCATACCCGAATCAATCAGTTTTATAAAGATAATGCATGATACTTCAATAATTAGGCTATAAACTTAATCTCCGGAGATCCCAACATCCTCAAAATGAGTTGATCAGGCTCGATACATCGTTTCATTGGCTAGCTAAGCACAACGATAATACATCGTCTCATTGTCCATTGAAGCACAATGATATGTACATTGTCTCATTGTCCATTTAGGCAAAACGACACACGTACATCATCTCATTGTCCCATTTAAGAACAATGATAATACATCGTCTCATTGTCCCTTTTGAGAACAACGATAATAAATCATCACATGATACCCTTTCTATTAAGGTCTCACATTAAACCACGTCGGGCACGTCTGCCATAAATGCAAATGTAAAACATTTTTGTTCTCGATATTTTCTTTGTGTTCATTCTCATTCGTTGTCGAAGCTCAGAAGCTAACGACTTTCCATAATTTTCATCATTTGAAATTATTCAACATCAACACGGGACACGCAGTCCGAGTGCTCAATCACAACACCTTAGACTGATGCACCAGTCATAGGCTTGTGGTCGTAGAAAACAACATTCACCTTGAACAACGTTCATCACAACGTGGTTAGGACACACAGTCCACAACAACATGATTAGGACACACAGTCCACAACAACGTGATTAGGACTCAAGTCCACAACAACGTGACACGGATCAAGGATCAACGTGCATATTACAGAATACTAGAAGCGACGTCTCACGAACTAGACTCAATTCACATGTGCTTACTTTTCGCTCAGTGAAAATCAAATCCAAAACAAAACCTCGGTCACTTATCCAAGTAACCGGAACATTTCCAAATCATTTAGGAGAAAATCATTTTCCTTTGTAAAATCTTTTCTAAAACATTTAGGAAATTCCTTTGTTTTTGAAATTCCTTGATGGAATAAAGTTAAATATTTTCAAAGGGTTTTTCCTTCATAAAACACACAGTTCGAAAAGGCTTTCTCTCGTACAAAACTTTTGATCATAAAAAGATAGTTTCCTTCAACTTAAAATCACTTCAACTTTTTTCTAAAAACAAAGATCTTATTCTTCTGAAGTAAGCACTTTAAAAAAGGAACTTTTATAAATGAACCCAAAACTTTAAGGTTCTATTCAAGGCTTATTAAGGCTTTTAATCCTTATAGTCATTGAGCACAGACTCAAGTCCCGCTTCTCAAACTTCAATCAACGTTAATATATTCACAACAATGATAATATCACAGTTAATGATAGTTCATCACATATATATAATTCATAACACTTTAAAGCAAGTAATGTTCAACTTCAAGTAATAACCACAATAGTTCAAGTAAACAAGTTATTCAAGTATTGCCTCAATATCACTATAATATTCACAACACTCAATTAAACACATACACACATGCATATAGTTATTGAATATCCCTAGGCAAGCTCCCCTTACCTTTGAAGATAAGTAAAGGATCCTCGTCTTAATGCTCATGTTAGCTCCAAGAGTGTAACTATCTACTCCATCAAGCAAGCATAGCCGTGTCAAACGTCTCATAGAGGAAATCCAACAACGCACAACAACCAGAAATCAGGAAATCAATTACACATGATCAAACACACCTTCTAATTTGATCTAAACACTTAATCTTATTACCAAACAAGGTCATTTTCAAAGAAAATCATGTTTGGAGCTTAAGCTTCACAATACCCTTTGAGGAAATTTTGTTTTGATTAAAGGATCATGAAAATGAACTTGGGAATCATCAAAAGTCCTAATTTCATAAATGCATACTTAATTTTACCAAACATAACCAATTTCAATAAAAATCGAATTGGGGTTTTAGGGTTCAAATCCTAAATTGGGGAAAACTCGTTCAAATCCTAGAATCATGAAATTAGTTTAATAAAACATCAATTGTAGTCTCAATTGCATAAAAATAGTTTAATTTGATATTACAGCATGAAATCAAGGATCTAGGGTTAGGGTTTGAGAAATTAGGGATTTTGAAACTGAAAGCTCATTAGGTGGAAACTTCACTCACCCAACACAGAAATAGAAGAAGGGCGTGGTGGTGGTGATTTCCGACACGGCGACTAACAGCGGCGGAGGACAGTAGTGGAGTGTGTTCTGTAGCAACACAGACCAAAAGAAAGGGGTAAGTTTCAACGAATGAGATGAGGAGGTTCAAGCTAACTAAAAGGAGGTGAGAACCACCATGGAAGGCGGAGGCCGAATCTTACCGCGGTGGAGGTACGGTTTGCCTGACGGAGATGGCGGAGGACGCGATATGAACAAACGAACTGGGCGTGGTGGTTGTGCGGTTCCGGCAGCGATGCAAGGGCTCTACCACGGCGGCGATGGGGCTCACCACGACGGAGTGACCTTCTCCCGATGGAGATGGCGCGTTCGCGCGAGCAGGGACACGGGGTCATCCTCCTCGAGCGCCGACCGAAGCTTTTCCCTCGACGGCACGTGACTCCGAGCGGTGTAGGCGGCGACGCGATCTGGTCCAACAAGTGGGAAGGATAAGAAATGGAGTTTGAGAGGGAGGAAGAAGTAGTAGTAGGGAAGGAAAGAAAGAAAAGAGTGCTTGTGGGGGGGGGCACGAGTTTTAGATAGAAATAGGAGAGATAAAAGTTGGTTTTGTATTAGTGGGTACACTATGAGTGATAAATATTAAGCCTAAAATAAACATGTTTTTTACTTTTTGGAATCTAAAATTAAAGATTGATAAATATATGATTTCGAAATTCAAATTAGAGTAAAGATTAACAGTTGAACTGATCAACTAAGAAAATACTCGGTCCAAAATTAATTTCTGATTGATGTCAAACAAATTTATTTTCAAATCTAAAATTAAATAGAATGAAAATATGAAAATGCTTTTCTCTTAATCATATTATTTGAAACATTTTTCTGTACTGGTAATAATAGTGACAATAATGTAAATTATTGTCTAGTAAGCGTGCATTCACTGAAATAAGTCAGTGCTAACGCACCCAATAAAATAATTTGAAGAGAGTAATTTAATTACTCAAACTAAACCACATAACAAAATAAACATAAACATAAACCTAAACATCCAAATAAAATAATTAATCATGTGTGTAAAAACTAGGGTGTTACATTACTACCCCTCTTAAAAAAATTTCGTTCTCGAAATTTCGTTGCTCGGAACTAAACAGGATTTTGTAATCACATCTTTATCCCAAAGGTGCCAGTCAGACTGACGCCTGTTAAGTCTCTAAAATGTCCGATGTGCATTTCCCTAAGTTTTGATGAGAACTAAACATTGGTTAATGATTTAATTAACCTTCATATTGGTTGCTAACCTATCTATCGAGTGTGCAGATTAAATAAGAGAATCATCCGTCCAAAGCAAGCGATTGAAACGCACATTCAACACTGTAGTGATGGAAGCTTACGTCCAACAGCGTAGTGATAGAAGCTCACAGCCAACACACAAGTGATTAAAACAAACTTCCAACACTGTAATGTTTGAAGCGCACGTCCAAAACGTAAGAGAAAGAAACTTGCGTCCACTAAAGTGAAGAACGCCAGCATCTACTAAAGTGACAGAGGCACTCGTCTACTAAAGGTATCAGAAGCGCTCTTCCAATGACGTGGCATTTGGAGCTCGTCCATTAAGGTATCAGAATGGCTCGTCCAATGATGTGGCGTATGGAGCGCGTTTATTAAGGTATCAGAATGGCTCGTCGAATGACGTGGCATTTGGAGCTCATCCATTAAGGTATCAGAATGACTCGTCCAATGACATGGCATTTGGAGCTCGTCTACTAGGTTACGTCCAACCAGTTAAAGAAGTATCAGTCCAATGACGTGGCAAATGGCTCTCGTCCACTAAAGTAACAGAGGCTTGACCGCGCTGTCGCCACGCGCCAAAAAGAACGAGCGTTTACAAAATAATGTAGTATAGAGCGACAACTCGGATCGTCTCTCAAGGACTCTTTAGTTGTTGTTATTATTAACAGAAAATCAAAAGCTAGTTTTTGGGGGGTTTTGAGATTGAAATAAAATAAAGAAAACAAAATAAAAACAGAGTAAGAAAAGAGATTAACAAATAAACTAAAGACGATTAACCTACTGTTCTTGGTTTCCCACTATCATTGGTTCAAGCAAATCCAAGCCCTAAGCAGATTCTAATCCCCTCCCGGTTGTAGCAATAATTCACAAGCGGAACCACTACTACAGATATATGTCCCTATTCCCGAATTAAGCAAACGGGGTTAAGCACTTCGTGAACTAAGCGAACACGAAACGTACACACGCGAATTAAGCAAACGCGATTAATTATAGGAACATGATATCACCGAGATAAACCAACACAACACAATATACTCCTGAATTAAGCAAACAGAAATATAAAGCATGGCATTGAAAAGAGAAAAGCAAATGAAACAGGATTACAGAAACCTCAAGTCTTAACAGAAACCAATCACAGTAGATTAATCTAGGAGATTAATTCTTCATTACAGACATAAGCAGAAAAGAAAAGAAAAGGAAAATAAACTATTGAAACTACCACTACTCCTACTCACTCAATTCTGCCTAAAACTACTTATATACACGTTCTGGAATCCAAGTCCTCGCGAGGCGAATTATGCGAAAGGTCTACAACTCTTGGTCTTCTCGCGAGGCGAGTATAGCTTCGCGAGGCGAACGCTTCAAATTCCCAAACTGCAACGCCCGTGACCCTTCACACGCCCAAACCGTGATCGTCTCTGACTTTTCCAATGTAGCATTACTCGCGGGGCGAGTCATGTCTTCGCGGGGTGAACCAGAGACTTTGCATTTTCCTGGAACAGTCAGCTTCGGGGTCGCGAGGCGAGCAGCC
This sequence comes from Sophora flavescens, assembly GCA_030762895.1. Taxonomy (NCBI): domain Eukaryota; kingdom Viridiplantae; phylum Streptophyta; class Magnoliopsida; order Fabales; family Fabaceae; genus Sophora; species Sophora flavescens. The sequence goes on from CM061070.1 coordinate 6,005,134, forward strand.
TTCTCGCGGGGCGAGAAACTCCAGAATTATTCCTTTTATTAACCTGAAAATAAGAAAATAAAAGTAAATATTTTATTCACTCTAAATCAACTAAATTAACTTAAAAACAATTTACAGACTCAAAATACTACTTAAGGACAATCAAGTCTAATTTGGGTGAAAATGATATAAAATAAGCACAAAGCCAAGGTCTTTACTAGTTATAAAACCAGTCAAACAGAGGCTCATCAAAATACCCCAAACTTAAACTTTGCTTGTCCCGAAGCAAACTAAAACTCAAAAACTTAAAAAGACTCAAGACCTGGCAAGCTCAAAAATTCAATCAACTTTCCACAGATTTCAAGCAATTTAACAAAACAATTTTTCTTACAATGTTCCCCCCCTTTCATGCAAAGTAATCCCCACATTCATTTATTCTAAACAATTGAGAATTTCATCATTCAAACAATCAGAAATCTAAGCAGGGGATCTAAGTTACACACAAGAGGGAGATCACCAAATCCAAACAACTGCCTTCCTCACAAGGGAAATTTAGTGTTCACTCAAGCACTCAATTTTAGTCAGGCTGACAACATTTCACTCAGTTTTCACTTTTAAGAGCACTTCCCATAAATTTGATTTTCATCTCAAAATGATTCCCACAGAAAACATGCAAGCAACATCAAAAGGTCTTTTATGGGTTGTAATGGGGCCTGGCTAAGGGTAGGATATACAAAGGTACTAGGCTGAAGACCCTAGGAACTAAGAGAGCATGAAACATTTTTACACTTTGAAATTCACTCAAGTTCCTTTCTTAATTTTTTTCTTTATGCTTCTGGGTGACTACAACCTTTTTATTTCTTTTTGGCATTTTTGCACTTTTTATTTTTTTTCTGTTTTTCTTTTCTTTTCTTTTTTTTTTATTTTTTTTTCACAATTAATTTTTTTTTACATAAATTTTTTTCTCAATCCCAAACAACATATTGCACCGGGTAGCCACCCCAAACTTTGGTTTCTTGCACCCATTCTAAGATTACATGCTCTCCTAATCCTAAGATCGGGTTAACATGGTTTTCCAGATTTTTGGGCTTATAACATTAGGTTATCAAGAATTAATCAGGCTAACAGGCTCAATGGGGTTAACTAGGGAACATGCATTAGGAATTGGTTATTTTAGGCCAAGTAGCTATTTACAAAGAAAATGCCTAAATCATTTGAAGCAAACACATAATCATGCAAACCAAAAAGAGATTCAATCAAATTCAGGAAAGTGCAACTTAAAAAATGATTTTCACACAGTTTAAAACATGTTGGAGGCTCAAAACCTCACCTGGACATTTTTTTGCAAATTATTTGACAGAGATACTATCCCTAGTGTGTGCTTCCTATCACCCCAAACTTATCATTCATCATGCCATCATAACAAAATCCCAAAGTTCAGTTTTCAATCATATGGGGATCATTTTTCAAAAAATTTTCAAGTCCTAGGGGGAAAACAGTCAACACTATCATGCAATCAATCTATGCAAAAATTAATAAAATCCAATAAACTTGCCATAACCAAGACACAAAAACAACTCCTGAGCTTCTCAAATTATTCAGGAGCTTTATTGAAAACAAAACAGAAATAAAGCAAGGAAAAGAAAATTAAAAAAGAAGAAAGGGTTAAGAAAACTCATTGGGGGGCTGTTCCACCAGGATCCCATTGCTTGTAGCATAAGGCCCACGTGGTAGCCAAAGGACTGAAGTTCATTACAAGCTTTCCTAACTCGCAACCTTTATGTGGGAGTGAGCACTTGATAACTATGATGACTTCGCCGAGTGCGGCGGACTTCTCACTTCCTCTCGGGTCACAGATGACCGCTTTCTCAACAAAATCCTCCCAATAGAAGTGGGGCTCAACCTCTTGGACTGGCCATGGTGCAAAATCCAAGGGTTTAAACTCCATCACTGGTTCCTCAGGGGGAGGTGGCAAATAGTTAGCTGGGGTTACTGGTGCTGCTTCAACTCCTGCAAGGTCTTCATCCACTGCACGAACAAATTCAACACCTGCTATACACGCAGAAATTTCAGCACACACCAAACAAAGGTTAGAGTCAGTACATATATTACAAGAAAATGAATCAGAAAAAGTTAGAATGTCTGGGAGTTCTTCAATCAATTCATCCACCCCATTACTCTCAACACATTCAATTGTTTTACTTGAATCATCTACTCCCAAAGGTTCTTCTTTATCTTCAGGCACGGGGGAGCAGATGTTCTCTTGATCCTCCTGATCTAAGTTTCCTGAACAGAACAAACCTGCAAAACGATCCGCATTTTCTATTTTTCCTGAAAAGTATAAACCTGTAAAACATTCAACACACAAAGCAGTTCCGTCACAATAACAAGCATTAGGATCAGGGGATTCAACACATAATTCATCAACAGAAACATTATCAAAATCATCAGAAATATTTTCAAGAATAACTTGTGCCTCTGTAGGTTCTTCAATGGGCTGTGGAGTTAGCATTGCAGCTGAGTTGGCGGTAACTTGATCAATTAGAGCCCACAACTTCCGAGATTCAGCTTGGCTCCTCTGGTATTCAGCCTCCATCCTCTGTTGGAATTCAAGATCTTGTTGTGCCATCCGTTGATTGTTCTCTTCCATTTGTTGTAGCATTGAAGCAATCTCATCCAAGGTGCTCTGTGAAGGTTCGGAAGGTGCAGAGGTGGTCACTTGGCTAGGATAGTATGGTGGTGGCTCACTAAAATTAGGATAATACATGCAAGGTGGTGGTTCATAATAAACATTAGGCAAATATCCATACATGTAATTATTCATGGCAATCAAACAACCAGACAAAGCAGTCAAAACTAATTAGCAAATAAATTTTTTTTTTTTTTGTAACTTTCTGCTAATAACAACAAACCAGAGTCCCCGGCAACGGCGCCAATTTTTGACCGCGCTGTCGCCAAGCGCCAAAAAGAACGAGCGTTTACAAAATAATGTAGTATAGAGCGACAACTCGGATCGTCTCTCAAGGACTCTTTAGTTGTTGTTATTATTAACAGAAAATCAAAAGTTAGTTTTTGGGGGGTTTTGAGATTGAAATAAAATAAAGAAAACAAAATAAAAACAGAGTAAGAAAAGAGATTAACAAATAAACTAAAGACGATTAACCTACTGTTCTTGGTTTCCCACTATCATTGGTTCAAGCAAATCCAAGCCCTATGCAGATTCTAATCCCCTCCCGGTTGTAGCAATAATTCACAAGCGGAACCACTACTACAGATATATGTCCCTATTCCCGAATTAAGCAAACGGGGTTAAGCACTTCGTGAACTAAGCGAACACGAAACGTACACACGCGAATTAAGCAAACGCGATTAATTATAGGAACATGATATCACCGAGATAAACCAACACAACACAATATACTCCTGAATTAAGCAAACAGAAATATAAAGCATGGCATTGAAAAGAGAAAAGCAAATGAAACAGGATTACAGAAACCTCAAGTCTTAACAGAAACCAATCACAGTAGATTAATCTAGGAGATTAATTCTTCATTACAGACATAAGCAGAAAAGAAAAGAAAAGGAAAATAAACTATTGAAACTACCACTACTCCTACTCACTCAATTCTGCCTAAAACTACTTATATACACGTTCTGGAATCCAAGTCCTCGCGAGGCGAAGCATTGCTCGCGAGGCGAATTATGCGAAAGGTCTGCAACTCTTGGTCTTCTCGCGAGGCGAGTATAGCTTCGCGAGGCGAACGCTTCAAATTCCCAAACTGCAACGCCCGTGACCCTTCACACGCCCAAACCGTGATCGTCTCTGACTTTTCCAATGTAGCATTACTCGCGGGGCGAGTCATGTCTTCGCGGGACGAACCAGAGACTTTGCATTTTCCTGGAACAGTCAGCTTCGGGGTCGCGAGGCGAGCAGCCTTCTCGCGGGGCGAGAAACTCCAGAATTATTCCTTTTATTAACCTGAAAATAAGAAAATAAAAGTAAATATTTTATTCACTCTAAATCAACTAAATTAACTTAAAAACAATTTACAGACTCAAAATACTACTTAAGGACAATCAAGTCTAATTTGGGTGAAAATGATATAAAATAAGCACAAAGCCAAGGTCTTTACTAGTTATAAAACCAGTCAAACAGAGGCTCATCAAGGCTCTCGTCCACTAAAGTAACAGAGGCTCTCATCCACTAGAGTAACAGAGGCTCTCGTCCACTAGAGTAACAGAAGTGCTCGTCCACTAAAGGTGACAGAAGCGCTCGTCCACACTAGTCTTTGGACTTGCTAAGTCCTTAATATGGAGCTCGTCTACTAGCCCGAATGAAAACTCCAATGGCTAGATAGACGCGGTTATTTTCAAGATAGAAGTACTTATCTTAGTAACGCGAATTCTATAAGGATTATCAGAATCTTATTTCAAGAAACAGAAAGAGACTTAAGCCTTCTCTCCTACTCAGCTTCACGATTATCAAGAAAAGTCAGAAGTTACTCTCTCAAGAAACCTTGGATAATCAGAACCAAAGACCAGTTAAAGAGTGCTTCCAACATGCTTTATTCCCTAGTACCTCTGGTCCTTACACGAAAAGGGAAGTGTACTCAGCAAAGTACAAAAAGCTCCCTGCATAACTTTGATATTGCTGTATCACGATACATAAAGCCATGATCCTTCATGTTAGAGTACAACCAACGACTCTATTGCATTAATGGCTGCCCAGAACGGCTCTATTACATTAATGGCTGCCCAGAACGACTCTATTGCATTTAATGAAGTTCTGCTAGAAGCCAACATCTGAGGGAATGTATCTAACGGATCCTAAATGCTTGAAGACCATAAATACAGAAGTCATTGAAGATGAAGATGAGAGAGACTTGCTAGAGCTACTACTTCTGCTACACTTAATGAAAAATGAGAGGATCGCCACCTTCATCTCAACAGAAATCATCCTCAATGTAAACATTCTATATTCACTTAAGTGAGTGTTATGAGAGATTTCTTTTATCAGCTCTGAAGTACTTAAAAATATATCCACTCTTGTGAGTGTAGGAAGAACTCATCTCTGTACTTGATTGTAAAATCACTCCACGAGTGTCGTGAGATTTTCTCTATGTAACCTTCATCAAAATCCAGTGAGCCTGGAGAGGCTAGGTGAACATAATACTTGCAACAGCCTGGAGAGGTTGGTTAAGAATAATAATCGTTGAGCCTGGAGAGGCTAGGTGTACAAATAATACTTGCAACAGTCTGGAGAGGCTGGTTAAGAACAATACTCAATGATCCTGGAGAGGCTATACTTGCAACAGTCTGGAGAGGCTGGTTAAGAACAATACTCAATGAGCCTGGAGAGGATAGGTGTGCAAAGACTACTCATTGTAATTATCTGATGTGATAGTGGAGAAAAACTCAGCTACTGCTGGGGACTGGATGTAGCTCATCGTTTATATGAGTGAACCAGGATAAATCTTGTTGTTTATTTTCTCTCTACCCTTATCTTCTTATCTTTGTTGTTTTATGTATTTTCAACAAAGTTTTCTAACTGATTTTAAGCTTTATGCTCTAAGCTATTTTCAAATGTTTTTTATCCTCTAGATGTTGTCTAACTGGTTAATGTTTAGTCTAAGATAATCAGACAAGTCAATATTGTCCATTAGACAAGTGAAATGCTTTATCTTCCTTATTTCCAAACTGGTTAAAAATATGTTATTAGTTTTGTTAGATGGTTTTTAAATTATCTTCTTTTATCCATATACGCTCTCTTTATTTGAAAAACTCTGATTTATGTTTTGTTGTTTAGTAAAAGTTTTAAATTTCTATTACCACCCAATTCACCCCCCCTCTTGTGTGATGGTTCCTTTGATCTAACAATTGGTATCAGAGCTACGTGCTCCGTAGAGAAGGTTAACTGCTTAGAGTTAAAGATCCTTGTTATCTTTGCAACCAAAATCTTTTTTTTTTAAAATGTTTATTTCAATTTTTTTTAAAAAAAAACCTCGTGTCTTTGAATTTCTTTTCACAAAAATTCAAACTGGAAATGTTTTTATAAGATGTTAATTTTGTTTTGTGAAATGTTTTTCTTTATACTCTTTTCTCTTCTAAACCAAATTCATTTGGACTAATCTTGTTAAAATACTTTTTTTAACATTAGAAAAATGTTTTTAAGAATTTTGTCTTTTAAAAATGTTGTTTTTGACAAACCCAAGAGGTGCATCAAATCTAAGAATATTTTATTTCTGTTTAATGCTATTTATGTTACCAACAATGCTTCTTTGTGTAAAAGTATATCCTTGAATTAGAAGATGCAGATCATTGATAGAAGTTGGATTATAAAAATGTCTTCAAGAAGAAGAACATAACATAATTAGCGACTCTTCATCTCAAGATGCCTGTGAGGAAAAGTACTTAACAAGATGGAAGGATCACCCAACAAGAAAGGAAACCTTCTATAAAGGATCTAACTCAAGAAAAACTTTTGGAGTTGAGTTTATTAAACTTGAGAAGCCACACCGGAAGTTACTTGATCCTATTCCTCGTTGAAAAGTTCAGAACAACATGACTGCTGAAAAATTAAAGGAATCAGAAAGGGAAAGTTATAGGAATTGGTACTATTGGTGGTAAACCCCCTCTTCCCTCTATATCTAATGTTCTTATGGTTAAAGGATTAAGACACAATTTGATTAGCATAAGTCAATTATGTGATAGTGGTTTTGATGTTTCCTTTACCAAGGATGTATGTATAGTTAAAGACTGTTGTGGCAAAACCCTCTTTTCAGCTAAAAGGCAACAAAATCTTTAAAAGATTAAACTGTCTGATCTCTCAAATCAAAGTGTAACCTGTCTGATGTCTAAAGAGGATGAGAGATGGTTATGGCATAAGAAACTAGGACATGCTAGTATGAAACTAACTTCTGAATTAAAAAGAAATAATCTCGTAAGAGGATTGCCTGCTATTAGCTTTAAGAAAGATGTCTTGTGTGATGCATGTCAGAGAGGTAAACAGATAAAATCAAGTTTCAAATCTAAAAACCAAGTATCAACCTCTAGACCTCTTCAGTTGTTATACATGGATTTGTTTGGACCAGTTAGTGTTGCCAGCCTGGTTGGAAGAAAATATGGATTTGTCATAGTTGATGACTATTCTAGATACACATGGGTACTCTTCCTAACACACAAGGATGAGACTTTTAAGGCTTTCTCAGTATTCTGCAAAATAGTACAAAATGAGCAGGGTTTCTATATTTCTACCCTTAGAAGTGATCATGGGGGAGAATTTGAAAATGAGCAGTTTAGACAGTTCTGTAAGGAGAATGGAATCTCTCACAATTTCTCTGCACCTAGAACTCCACATCAAAATGGAGTGGTTGAGAGAAAGAACAGATCTCTGCAAGAGATGGCCAGATCTATGCTCAATGAAAATAATTTCCCTAAGCACTTCTGGGCAGAAGCTGTAAACACTGCTTGTTATCTACAAAACAGAATACTTATTAGGCCTTTTCTAAAAAGGACTCCTTATGAATTGTGGAAAGGAAAAAGCCCCAACATATCTTGTTTTCATGCTTTTGGATGTGAATGTTTTATTCTGAATACCAAAGATAATCTTGGAAAGTTTGATTCTAAGGTAGATAAAGGTATTTTCGTAGGATATTTTGAAAAGTCTAGGGCTTTTAGAGTATATAATTCAAGAACTTGTACTATTGAAGAATCTGCTCATGTTAAATTCAATGATGGATTAAAGACTGATAAAGAACTGTTAGATCTAGAAGATGATCTTGCAGGTCTTGATATAAACAAGCCAGAAAGTCAACAACCCGATCTAACCAAAACAGAACCTGTGCCTGAGACTGAAAGGCAAGTGGAACAGACGAGTCAGCAGACAAGTCAAGATCTTCATGATGATCTCAAAAGGGATTGGAAGTTCAACACTCATCATCCTAAGGATCTTATTATTGGAAATCCTTATGAAGGAGTAAGAACCAGATCCACATTAAGAGAATCAAGCAATGTGGCCTTTATTTTAGATTTGGAGCCTAAACGCATTGAAGAAGCTCTTAAGGATGAAAGCTGGATTCTTGCTATGCAAGAAGAACTTAACCAGTTCACAAGAAATGATGTCAGGACTCTTGTCTCTAAGCCTAAAAACAAGTTGGTTATTGGAACAAGATAGGTCTTCAAAAACAAATTAGATGAAGATGGTAAAGTTGTCAGAAATAAAGCAAGGTTAGTATCTCAAGGCTATAACCAACAAGAAAGTATTAATTATACTGAAACCTTTGCACCTGAAGCTAGAATAGAAGCCATACGCATTTTAATGTCATATGCTGCACAACACCAAATTACCTTGTTTCAAATGGATGTAAAAAGTGCTTTTTTAAATGGTATAATTGAAGAAGAAGTGTATGTTAAACAACCCCCTGGTTTTGAGGATACGGATAAACCAGATCATGTTTTCAAACTTAAAAAGGCATTATATGGTTTGAAACAAGCACCTGGAGCATGGTATGATAGACTCAGTTCTTTTCTCATGCATAATGGTTTTACTAGAGGACAAGTATACACTACTCTGTTCAAAAAATTCTCTAAAGAGAACTTTATTATAGTTCAAATATATGTTGATGATATTATTTTTGGAGCAACTAATGAAAAGCTGTGCAAGGAATTTTCAAATCTAATGCAAGCTGAATTTGAGATGAGCATGATGGGAGAATTGAAGTTCTTCCTTGGATTACCAATCAAGCAGACAAGTGATGGAATTTATATTCATCAACAAAAACATACCAAGGAGATACTCAAGAAGTACAAAATGGAAAATGCAAAGCTCATGAAAACCCCTATGCAACCCAATGCAAAACTAAGCAAAGGTGATGAAGGTAAAAAGGTAGATCAAACTATCTACAGAGGTATGATTGGCTCTCTATTGTACTTAACTTCAAGCAGACCTGACATTCAATTTAGTGTCTGTTGGTGTGCTAGATTCCAATCTGATCCTAGAGAATCTCATCTTAAGGCTGTAAAAAGAATATTTAGATATTTGCTTGGAACTACTGTGACACCCCATTTTCAGGTTATCACATTTACGTAACTTATTGCGGAAATACACTCAATAAAATAGTTTTGCTGGTTGCTTTCGGAAAATATAATTTTCTAGTTATTAACCCCTTTCAAAATTAGTGATAAAATTGTTTCTTTGTCTTTTACTCCATATATAATCCAACACCATTAACATAATATAAATAGGTATCATGAGAATTTTACACTTAGACCTTCACATGACAGGTCATCTCCAAAAGACTTAACATAAGAAAATAAAGACGTAATTGTAACGTAGTGGTAATCTGGAATTACAACTCAAAAGAATGACTTTAAATAGTCAAACGTCTAGACTAACCAAGTACCACTACTTTATAAGACACCAAAAGTCCTATAGCTGGTCAGTACTAATAATCACTGTTGGGAAGACCACGATAGTTCTCCCAACCTATCGAAATATCCGGTGAGGATATCTCTTCTTTCGGAACTATGGAAGTATCAGAACATACAAGTTCCTACTCTACAAGAAAACTTGTAAGAAATAGGATATACGGTAAAGATGTCTCCCCTGCCAAAGTCTGGTACGTACTTGATGTAGATACTGAATCATCACCCTCGTGATATTCCCACTAACGAATACTTCTTCAAGCATCTAGGAGTTAAGTCCTCGAACGACTCAGTGAATTCCTTCGCTTCATCCGTACTAGTGTACTAAAGTACTACCTTAGTCTAAAATAAACCTGATATGTTTGTAAGGGTGAGTTTCCAATATATGAGTTTTAATAAGACAACCCCATGCACGACTCTCAAATAGCAAATACCAAATATTCACAACATAATAAAATTAACTTAAAACAATGAGAATGATTTATTTCACAGGGTATCATACCCTATAGTCATCGTCATTTTATAAAAATGCATGACACTTCAATATTCAACTCTATTTTGATACCTAATCTCCGGAGATCCCACAACTTTCTGTTTCGTTTCAAGCTGATCAGGCTCGCACATGGCGCATTGTAAAAACAAACAAAACAATGCCCAAGAAATCTCAACCTCATGTGATCAGTGCTCAAACAGCTATTGCAACTGTTCACATGACACCTCTGTGACAACCACTCAAACAGCTATTGCAGTTGTACACAGATACACTGTCGGATAATCCACCTCAATCACATGTGACCAATGCTCAAACAGCTATTGCAATTGTTCACACGACCCCTCTGTGGCAACCACTCAAACAGCTATTGCAGTTGTACACAGATACATAACCACTCAAACAGCTATTGCAGTTATGTACAGGGTCACTTGTGCTATAACCACTCAAACAGCTATTGCAGCTATGCACAAATATTATCCGACCTCATATGATAGCTACTCAAACAACTATTGCAGCTCAGTCATACGGCCCCTTATGACAACTACCATTGTTGTAGTCATACACAAGGTAACTCATTGGTCCCCACAGAACACAATGATCATCATCTCCTGACACGTCTGCCATATACATTGATCCACTCTGGATTCAATGCCCATAATCACATGACATAATTGCCATTGAATGCATGAGAAAAACTTTTATTCTCGTTTTGTTTTCTTTGTCGTAATAATCTTTCCCTGTCGAAGCACAAAGCTTAACGACCATGCTTAATTTCTTTAATTAAGACTTTTCACTTAAAACAAATACAGGACCCACAGTCCAAATCTTTTAATCTCAACACAGGACACACAGTCCGAATGCTCAATCACGAGGCCCTTAAACCGATACACCAGTTTTAGGCTCGCGGATATGGAACTCACACTGTCCACATCAACTTAGGACACACTGTCCAAAAACAACCACTTTGCAGGACACTCCGTCCCATGACACAGATCCTTGATCTACGTGTCCATACCACACTAGAACCACGACGTCTCGGTTTCTAGGCTTATTTATCTGCTTGTAAAACATTTTTCGCTCAGTGAAAATCAAATACAAAACAACAGCTCCGAAAACTTATCCAAGTTTAACGGAATAACTTCACTGAATAAAATATTTTTACAGAAATCCTTTTTCTGTTAAAACGTTGATAAATCTTGAAAATAATTGATAAATTCCTTTCATTTCTAAATTGTTTCACTTCAGAAATTAATTTTCAATAAAGGTCAACAAAACAAAAAATTTAATAAATAAATTTCGAAAATTTAAATAACTAAATAGTTAATATTTAATAATATTAAATAAATAATATTAAATAACTTGTATCACTTTTCCATCAGAAGTAATTGTTCTGACTACTATAAATATTATTTTCGGAACTTAATCACTTTAAATAACATTTTATAATAAAATTGAATTTATTATATAAAAATTAGAGCCTGTGAAAAAATTTCACGGTTTCGCCCTTACTATGGCTTATTTACACTGTTTCCACAAAATATTATTAAAATAATAATTTTTTTCATTTTTCTCAAAATCTCCCAAATTAATCCCTCTGATTAATTATCCAAGCTTATTAAGGTTTTTATCCTTAATTAAAAATTTTAACACTGATCAATGTCAGGTTACTCAGTCCAACACTCAACAGCAGATAAACTCAAATCACAAAATAGCATGGCATATATCAATTCATGACATGCATCACAATTATAATATAAACAAATAATCATAATCATGTAAGTTCACACATCACATCAATTCAATTACTCAGATAAACATCACATCAATCTAGCAATTTATAGTAAAGAAAGTATAATAAAATAAAATATTTCATACATAAAATTAATACATGACTCCACAAATAAGCATGAGATTATCTCAACTCCTCAGGCATACCCCCTTACCTCTTGAAGATTTAACTACGGTTTCGTTAGTCTCCTGATCTCGGTCCGATTTCTCTCCGTCAGCGTAAATCAGCTAACTCAGTTGTTTCCTTCAAACGAATTACAACCAAAATAAATTAAATCAAACAACAATACATTTGGTTCATGAAGGTTAGGGTTCGGCTTCAACCAATTATCCAGGTTAGGAGAATTAAAATTTGGTTAACTTAAGGATTAATGATCCATAAGTTACTTAAGCATGATTAGACACTTTAACCATGATTATGAACCAAGAACATGAACTAAACTCATCTAGTTCTAAGAACTAGGGTTCGGTTTCCTCAAGATTTTTAGGCTAGAAATTTTGAAATTTCATCAACTCTTGGATTTAATCAATATACAAAGCTTAGAGTTGGATTCAAAGATTACCAACAACTTTTGAATCACAAAACCATTAAGTACTCAAACCTAGGGTTTCGGTTTTTGAAGAAACAAATAGGCTCAAGTTTGATTTTTGATCTTCTATATACTTGAATACAAGAACTATCAATATATAAAAGGATTGAATCATGAATCAAGACATGAAAATGAAACAAAACCTAAGAACACAACTTTGACCTAGGTTCTGCCATAACCAGAATTTAGGGAAAGAAATTTCACATGATCTTGTGCTTCTAGATGATGAAAATAGATATGATTATAAGATCATAGCAATTAGTTTCATGTCAAAAAGATTTTTCTAGAATTAGTTATGAATTTTTGAATCTAGCTCCATGAACTTTGAAGTAAATGAATAACATATGGATTTAAGTCATAGATCTACAAAAGTGATGAAGAGAAATGATTCAAATGACAAGAGAATAAGTTTTTACCTCTTGATGATTCAAGAAAAGCAAGATTTGGATGATGTTCTTCACAAATTTTTCATGGTGTTCTTGAGAAACTTAGAGAAGAAGATGAACATAGTTAGGGTTTTATAACAGTTTTAGTATTTTGGGTAGATCTCTCAACATAATTGTCCGTTTTGGATGATATTTATGTCGTTGGAAAGAAGAGAGAAAGATGAACAACTTTCATGTTTAAAGTTTTTCGAGATTCAGAATATAAAATGGTCATAATTGCTAATCAAAATCTGACGAATTATGAACACTTTGGAGAAAAAGAACATGGAAATGGAAGAAAATTGCTTAATGAAGAAGACAACTTGTTTAAATGAAATAGACAAGAGTGAGCCGTGAGGGTTGGGCAAGGTTTGGTCAACTTTTCCAATGGCATTTGCTTGCAATTGTCATAAAAAGACAAGGGCAATTTGGTCATTTCATAAGAAAAATTAACTTTGTCATAAATGTGCCATTATGGCCATTATGACACGGATAAGCTCGTCATAAATGCTCGTCAAGTCGGTCAAATCCATCATCTCTGCTACGTTGCCGACTCCTCGATTCATCTGGCGCAAGTTTTTCCTAGAGACATCTCGACGTATACGCCCGCAACAAATATAATATTTTAATTTTTTTTTACCAAAATATTAAAAACATCCAATATTGTAGTAAATACGATAAAAATATTTTTCATCTCGTTCACGACTCAAAATTAAGTTTTCTGAGTAGTAAACTTTTACTGTCAGTGAAAACACAGAAAACAGCAGACCGACTTCCGTCTGAATTTTCAACCAAAAACTTCCCCGTGGCCTCATAAAAATAAGTATAACAAGGAAATGACCTTGGTTTATCCAAAATAATTTTCTATGTCTCGGATAAAAATATATATTTATATATTTATTACCGATATTACGAAGCAGCGAAAATCGGGGTGTTACAACTACTAATCTTGGTTTGCTGTATTTAAGATCAAAAGAATACAGATTAGTGGGATATTGTGATGCTGATTTTGCTGGAGACAGAATAGAAAGAAAAAGCACCAGTGGAGGATGTCACTTCATTGGAGCAAGTTTAGTCTCATGGTCAAGCAAGAGGCAGACAACCATTGCCCCGTCTCTTCTGCAGGCGAGAATACATCTCTGTTGCTAGTTCTTTGCTCTCAACTCTTATGGGTAAAACATCAACTTGAGGATTACTCTATTTATGAACATAACATATCTGTATGGTGTGATAATTCCAGTGCTATATGCTTAACTAAAAATCCAATTCAGCATTCTAAGGCTAAGCATATTGAAATCAAACATCATTTCATTAAGGATTATGTTCAGAAAGGGATCTTTGATATCAAGTTTGCTAAAACTGAAAATCAATGGGCTGATATTTTCACTAAACCCCTCGCAGAAGAAAGGTTTTTATTTATTAGAGATAATCTAAACATGCTTTGCATTGCTGAATGACATGTATGAATGTTAACCTGTCTATGCTAAATCTGTCATTACTCCAATATACATGTTCTTTTAACTAAGCATTAGTTCAGGGGGAGTAATGATACAATAGTTTAAGTGGAGTATGTCTAATATGCTTGCTGCATTACTATGATTTTCTTAACATGTTATCTTGCCCTTAACATATCTCATAAATAAAACTTGATAACCCTTTTTGATGTTGACAAAAGGGGGAGAATAGGAGAAATTGAGATTTGTGATAGAAATATGTTATAGGAGAATGGGAGAATGAATATGATATTGTGATAGAAATATGTTATAGGAGAATCGGAGAATGAATATGATATGACCTGTTCGCTTAAGAAAATTTCAACCTGTCTGATATATGCTATTTTCTTTGTTGATATTTTGAGGTTCATTAAATCATCTCAATGTTTGTCATCATTGAACGCGCTGTCGCGCACGCGCCAAAAAGCGAGCGGTTTACAAAAATATGTAGTTTAGGGAGCGACAACTCGAGTATCGTCTCACAAGGACTCTTGGGTTGTTACTAACACAAATCAGTTTTGGGGGGGGGGGGGGGGTTGGATTCAAATGCAAATAAGAAAACAAAGCAGAAAATAATGCAAATAAAATAACTATCAAATAGCTAAAAACGATCAACCTACTGTTCTCGGTTTCCCACTATCATTGGTTTATATAATTCCATGCCCTAAGCGGATTCTAAACCCTTTTTGATTGTAGCATCAATTAACAAGCGAAATCAACGCTACGAGACATATGTTCCTATTCCCGAATTAAGCAAACAGGGTGAAGCACTCATGAACTAAGCGAACATGAACGAACACACGCGAATTAAGCAAACACGATTAAGTATAGGAACACACAATCATCGAAACAAATCAACACCTATTCTATACGATTATGAATTAAGCAAACAGAACATATAAAACAAGTATTGAAAGAGAATAGCATAAAGTTCAGGAATTACAAAACCTCAAGTGACGGCGAAACCCGATTACAGTAGATTAATCAAGGAGACTAGTTCTCCATTACAAACATAAACCTAAAATGCTAAACCTACTGTTGCAGCCGCAACTGTGTAAAGAAAGGAAAAAGAGAAGATAAAAACTAACTGAGTTCTGCCCTAAAACAGACTTAAGTACAGATTCTGGATTCCGCGGACTCGCAAGGCGAACTACCTTTCGCGAGGCGAATATTAGGAACAGTCTTCATTGTTTGGCTTATTCGCGAGGCGAGCTTATCATTCGCGAGGCGAGACTCTTCAAATTCCAAACTGTCACAGTCGTGACCTTCAACACGGGTAAGCCGTGATGGCTTCTGGTCTTCCAGGGTTGGATTAGTCGTGAGGTGAGTCAAGTATTCGCGGGGCGAGACAGAGAGGATTGCATTTTCTGGCATAGTCAGCCTTCAGGTTCGCGAGCCGAGTAGCCTCTCGCGGGGCGAAAAACTCCAGAGCTGTTTCTTTTTATTACCTGAAAACAAGGATTAACAGTAAGTACTTTATTCGACTCTAAATCGACTAAATTAACCTAAAAATACTCTAGCGACTCCAAATGCTGCTTGAAGACAATCAAGTCTAATTTGGGTGAAAACGGGATATAATTAGCACAAAACCACGGTTATACTAGCCATAAAACTAGATGAGCCAGCGGCTGATAAAAATACCCCAAACTTAAACTTTGCTTGTCCCCAAGCAAACTAAAACTCAAAAAGACTCAAGACATGGCAAGCTTTAAAGATTCAATCAACTTTGCACAAATTTCAAGTAATTCATCAAAACAGTTTTTCCTTCAATGTTCCCCAATTTCCGAACAAAGCAATCCCCACATGCATCTACTTTGAACCATTGAGAATCCCATCATTCATGCAATCAGTAATCTAAGGAAGGGATCCAAGTTACACACAAACAGGGAGATCACCAAATTCAAACAATTGCCTTCCTCACAAGGGCATTTAGTGTTTCACTCAATCGCTTAGTTTTTGTCAGGCTAACAACATTTCACTCAATTTCACCTTTCAAGAACACTTCCCATGAATTTGATTTTCATCTCAATCAAGGTTCCCATGAAAATATGCATGCAACATCAAAAGGTCTTTTAAGGGTTGTAATGGGGCCTGGCTAAGGGTAGGATATACAAAGGAACTAGGCTTAAGTCCCTAGGAACTAAGAGAGAATGAACAGTTCAACATACCGAATTTCCACTCAAGTTCCTTTTTCCATTTTTCTTTAGGCTTTTGGGTGACTATAGCCTTTTCTTCTAATACTTTTTTTTTAAACATTTTTACACTTTTCTTTTTTCCTTTTTTTTTTCTTTTTCTTCTTTTTTTTTCCTTTTTTTTTTCTTTTTCTTTGCCTTTGGCTCCAACCTTTTTATTATTATTTTTTCTTTTTCCCAATCCAGAATGACATGTCACATCCTTGTAGCCACCCCAAACTTAGTTTCTTGCAACCATTCTCTTGTTAAGCTTCCATGCTCTCCTGATCCTAAGATCGGGTTAACATGGTTTTTCAGAATTTTGGCTTGTAACATAGGGTCATCAAGAAATAACAGGCTAATTAGGCTCAATGGGCTAACTAGGGAACATGCATTAGGGACGGTTATTTTCAGGCCAAGTGGTTATTTACAAAGAAAATCTGCCTAAATCATTTGATGCAAACACATAGACATGCAAGCCATAAAGAGATTCAAGCAAATTCGGGAAAATGCAACTCAAAAGTGATACACACAGTTAAAAACATGTTGGAGGTTCAAATCCTCACCTGGACAATTTTGCCAATTGTTTGACCGAGATTCTATCCCTAGTGTGTGCTTCTCATCACCCCAAACTTATCATAAATCATGCAATCATAATAGAATATCTCAAAGTTCAATTTTTCATGGGGATCACTTTTCAATTTCCAAGACCTAGGGGAAAACAGTCAACAAATAACATGCAATCATCTATGCAAAATTCAATCAAAACCAATAAGCTCACCGACACAAGACTCGACACACATACACCTGATCTTCTCAAATTATTCAGGAGCTAAAAGAAAACAAAACTAAAACAAAGCAAGCATAATTAAAAGGAAAAGGTTTAGAGAAAACTCATGGAGACGGTTCCACCAGGATCCCACTGTCTGTGATACAGTGGCCACGGAATGCCCAAATTGCAGTATGATCCTCCCGGATCCCATGGCCTACAGCATAAGGCCCACGTGATAGACAAGGGACGGAAGCTTGTTCCATGGTCCCCTAACTTGCAGCCTTGATATGGAAGTGAGTGCTTTACAGTTATGGTGACCTCGCCAAGTGCGACAGACTTCTCACTCCCTCTTGGGTCAAGGTTGATCTCTTTCTCAATAAAGTCCTCCCAATAAAATCGGGGTCCAACCTCTTGGACTGGCCATGGTGCAAAATCCAGAGGCTTGAACTCCATCACCGGTTGTTCCACAGTGGGAGGTGACAAACAGGTAGAGAGTGTTACCGGTGCTGCTTCAACTTCTGCACGATCTTCATTCACTGCACTGACAAATCCATCACCTGTTATACATGCAGAATTCTCAGCACACACCACACAAAGGTTAGTGTTAGTACAGTCAGTACATATGGTACAATAAACTGAATCAGTAAAGGCCTGAATGTCTGGAAATTCAGCACACAGTTCATCCACCCCATCACTTTCAACACATGCATATGAATTAATAGAATCATCTAACTCCAAAGGTTCTTCATTATCCTCAAGCATGGTGAAGCAGATGTCCTCTTGATCCTCATTTTCTATGTTTCCTGGCTGAACAGGCCCCTCAACCTCATATGTCTCCTGTTCCATATGGACGTTTTGCTCTTCATACCTTTCAAAACATGCTACACACGAAGCAGTGTCAGTACAATCAGCACATGAAGTATAATAGATAGAATCGGGGGAGGTGTGAATATCTGGAGATTCAACACACAGTTCATCAATAGAAGTATTCTTGACATCATTATTAAAATTATCCTCAGAGGAAGTATTGTCAAGAACAACTATCTGTGAATCTGTATGTTCCTCAAGGAGATGTGGAGTTTGCAGAGTATTAATGCTAGCATCCGTTCGCTGCTGAAACTGTGTCTGTGAGGCCTGAAACTGTCCAATTTGCTGCTGAAAAGTGTAGTCATTTGTGCAGTCATTTGTGCAATCAATTGTGTAGTCATTTACTTGAATAGGTCCTCTAGTGAAGGTCCAGAAGGTGCAGAAGTGGTCACTTGGGGGGGATTATGTGGTGGTGCCAGTGGTAACATCAGTTGTGAGTCCCCATACCAAGGGTTTGGATGGTTTCCCCAGCTGGGGTGGTACTCATCAGTGGAAGAGTCAGGGATGTTGTGCCTGATTGATGCAGCTCTGAAGGCAGGAAAGTATCTCTCTAAGAAGAGCTTCTTCAAATCGTTCCAGGTGGTAACAGAGCTTGGCTCAAGATAGTACAGCTAATCCTTTGCAGCTCCCTGTAGTGAAAACGGGAAGGCTCTCAGCTTGATGTGGTCTTCTGTCATTCCTTTAGGTCTCAACATTGTAGAACAAACAATCTGGAATTCCCTCAGATGCTCCTGCGGATTCTCACCTGCAATACCACTAAACCTTGGCAACCGATGTATTAAACCAGGAGGGTCGGGATAATATATGCATGGTGGTTCATAATTAACATTAGGCATATAATCATGCATGCAATTATCCATGGGATAGACATTAGGCATATAATTTTGCATATAGTTATCCATACTAAGGTTCACAACCAGACAAAGCAGCCAAGACTAATTCAGTAATGCAAAAGTTTTTATTTTTGTTTTTTTTTTTTCTGTTAATAACAACAAGAGTCCCCGGCAACGGCGTCAATTTTTGAACGCGCTGTCGCGCACGCGCCAAAAAGCGAGCGGTTTACAAAAATATGTAGTTTAGGGAGCGACAACTCGAGTATCGTCTCACAAGGACTCTTGGGTTGTTACTAACACAAAATCAGTTTGGGGGGGGTTGGATTCAAATGCAAATAAGAAAACAAAGCAGAAAATAATGCAAATAAAATAACTATCAAATAGCTAAAAACGATCAATCTACTGTTCTCAGTTTCCCACTATCATTGGTTTATATAATTCCATGCCCTAAGCGGATTCTAAACCCTTTTCGATTGTAGCATCAATTAACAAGCGAAATCAACGCTACGAGACATATGTTCCTATTATCGAATTAAGCAAACAGGGTGAAGCACTCATGAACTAAGCGATCATGAACGAACACACGCGAATTAAGCAAACGTGATTAAGTATAGGAACACACAATCATCGAAACAAATCAACACCTATTCTATACGATTATGAATTAAGCAAACAGAACATATAAAACAAGTATTGAAAGAGAATAGCATAAAGTTTAGGAATTACAAAACCTCAAGTGACGGCGAAACCCGATTACAGTAGATTAATCAAGGAGACTAGTTCTCCATTACAAACATAAACCTAAAATGCTAAACCTACTGTTGCAGCCGCAACTGTGTAAAGAAAGGAAAAAGAGAAGATAAAAACTAACTGAGTTCTGCCCTAAAACAGACTTAAGTACATATTCTGGATTCCGCGGACTCACGAGGCGAACTACCTTTCGCGAGGCGAATATTAGGAACAGTCTTCATTGTTTGGCTTATTCGCGAGGCGGGCTTATCATTCGCGAGGCGAGACTCTTCAAATTCCAAACTGTCACAGCCGTGACCTTCAACACGGGTAAGCCGTGATGGCTTCTGGTCTTCCAGGGTTGGATTACTCGCGAGGCGAGTCAACTATTCGCGGGGCGAGACAGAGAGGATTGCATTTTCTGGCACAGTCAGTCTTCAGGTTCGCGAGGCGAGTAGCCTCTCGCGGGGCGAAAAACTCCAGAACTGCTTCTTTTTATTACCTGAAAACAAGGATTAACAGTAAGTACTTTATTCGACTCTAAATCGACTAAATTAACCTAAAAATACTCTAGAGACTCAAAATGCTGCTTGAAGACAATCAAGTCTAATTTAGGCGAAAACGGGATATAATTAGCACAAAACCACGGTCATACTAGCCATAAAACTCGATGAGCCAGCGGCTGATCAATCATCAAAAAGGGGGAGATTGTTAAGTCTCTAAAATGTCTGATATGCATTTCCCTAAGTTTTGATGAGAACTAAACATTGGTTAATGATTTAATTAACCTTCATATTGGTTGCTAACCTATCTATCGAGTGTGCAGATTAAATAAGAGAATAATCCGTCCAACGCAAGTGATTGAAACGCACGTCCAACACTGTAGTGATGGAAGCTTACATCCAACAGCGTAGTGATAGAAGCTCACATCCAACACACAAGTGATTAAAACAAACGTCCAACACTGTAACGTTTGAAGCGCACGTCCAAAATGCAAGAGAAAGAAACTTGCGTCCACTAAAGTGAAGAAAGCCAGCGTCTACTAAAGTGACAGAGGGGCTCGTTTACTAAAGGTATCAGAAACGCTCGTCCAATGACGTGACATTTGGAGCTCGTCTATTAAGGTATCAGAATGGCTCATCCAATGACGTGGCAGATGGAGCTCGTCTATTAAGGTATTAGAATGGCTCGTCCAATAATGTGGCATTTGGAGCTCGTCCATTAAGGTATCAAAATGGCTTGTCCAATGACGTGACATTTGGAGCTCGTCTACTAGGTTACGTTCAACCAGTTAAAGGAGTATCAGTCCAATGACATGGCAAACGGCTCTCGTCCACTAAAGTAACAGTGGCTCTCGTCCACTAGAGTAACAGAGGCTCTCGTCCACTAGAGTAACAGAAGTGCTCGTCCACTCAAGGTGACAGAAGCGCTCGTCCACACTAGTCTTTGGACTTGCTGAGTCCTTAATATGGAGCTCGTCTACTAGCCCGAATGAAAACTCAAATGGCTAGATAGACGCGGTTATTTTCAAGATAGAAGTACTTATCTTATGAACGCGAATTCTATAAGGATTATCAGAATCTAATTTCAAGAACCAGAAAGAGACTTGAAGCCTTCTCTCCTACTCAGTTTCACGATTATCAAGAAAAGTCAGAAGTTACTCTCTCAAGCAACCTTGGACAATCAGAACCAAAGACCAGTTAAAGAGTGCTTCCAACATGCTTTATTCCCTAGTACCTCTGGTCCTTACACGAAAAGGGGAGTGTACTCAGCAAAGTACAAAAAGCTCTCTGCATAACTCTGATATGGCAATATCACGATGCATAAAGCCATGATCCTTCATGTTAGAGTATAACCAATGACTCTATTGCATTAATGGCTGCCCAGTACGACTCTATTGCATTAATGGCTGCCCAAGACGACTCTATTGCATTTAATGAAGTTCTGCTTGAAGCCAACATCTGAGGAAATGTCTCTAACTGATCCTAAATGCTTGAAGACCATAAATACAGAAGTCATTGAAGATGAAGATGAGAGAGACTTGCTAGAGCTACTACTTCTGCTACACTTAATGAAAAATGAGAGGATCGCCACCTTCATCTCAACAGAAATCATCCTCAATGTAAACATTCTATATTCACTCAAGTGAGTGTTATGAGAGATTTCTTTTATCAGTTCTAAAGTACTTAAAAATATATTCACTCTTGTGAGTGTAGGAAGAACTCATCTCTGTACTTCATTATAAAATCACTCCATGAGTGTTGTGAGATTTTATCTATGTAACCTTCATCAAAATCCAGTGAGCCTGGAGAGGCTAGGTGAAAATAATACTTGCAACAGCCTGGAGAGGTTGGTTAAGAATAATACTCGTTGAGCCTGGAGAGGCTAGGTGTACAAATAATACTTGCAACAGTCTGGAGAGGCTGGTTAAGAACAATACTCAATGAGCCTGGAGAGGCTATACTTGCAACAGTCTGGAGAGGCTGGTTAAGAACAATACTCAATGAGCCTGGAGAGGCTAGGTGTGCAAAGACTACTCATTGTAATTATATGATGTGATAGTGGAGAAAAACTCAGCTACTGCTGGGGACTGGATGTAGCTCATCGTTTATATGAGTGAACCAGGATAAATCTTGTTGTTTATTTTCTCTCTACCCTTATCTTCTTATCTTTGTTGTTTTATGTATTTTCAACAAAGTTTTCTAACTGATTTTAAGCTTTATGCTCTAAGCTATTTTCAAATGTTTTTTATCCTCTAGATGTTGTCTAACTGGTTAATGTTTAGTCTAAGATAATCAGACAAGTCAATATTGTCCATTAGACAAGTGAAATGCTTTATCTTCCTTATTTCCAAACTGGTTAAAAATATGTTATTAGTTTTGTTAGATGGTTTTTAAATTATCTTCTTTTATCCATCTACGCTCTCTTTATTTGAAAAACTCTGATTTATGTTTTGTTGTTTAGTAAAAGTTTTAAATTTCTATTATCACCCAATTCACCCCCCCTCTTGTGTGATGGTTGCTTTGATCTAACAACGACTACCATTATTAAAAAAGAAAAAGAAAAAAGACAATTAATATCAATAACAAGAGGCATACAAAAATAATAGCAATAACAATTTATACCAATAAATATTCATTAATTATTACAGCAGTAATTTTTTTTTTACCTTGTAAGAATTAAAAGAAAGTTACCTGCAATTTTAAAGGAACACTGGTACAAAAAAATAAATACTATAAGTATAGGGAGTAACGATGACATTAATGCTATTTTTTTTTTTGCCTCTTGTGATATTATTTGCTACTTGTTATTAGGGGATTTTTTTTTATTGCCTCTTGTTGTTTTAAATAGATACTTTATCATTAATGTCATCGTTACTCCCTATACTTATAGTATAATTTTTTCTGTAGCAGTGTTCATTTAAAATTGCTGGTAACTTTATTTTAATTCTTACAAGGTAAAATTTTGTTTTACTACTGTAATAATTGATGAATATTTATTAGTGTAAATTGTTATTGCTATTATTTTTTTTATGCTTATTGTTATTGCTATTAATTGTCTTTTTTTTAATAATGGTAGGCGCCAGTCTGACTGACGCCTTTGACCCTGAAAGGCGCCAGCCAGACTGGCGTCTTTGACCCGTCAGAGTGAAAAAAATAAAATATGCCACGTGTCTAAAAGGACCCCCCATTGGTAAATAGTTTCAGAATAACCCTAAACTGATAAATAGTTTCTAAAAGAAACTCATTTTGATCAAAAAGCCATATCTAAACGAACCAATTATTATATTTTAATATATATATAATTTAATATTAAATATTTATTATATTTTAATATTTATATATATTTTTATTGTTTAATATTTTAATATTTATTAAATTTTATTTTTATGTATATTTAATATTTATTTATATTTTAAAATTTAATAATTTTCGATTTTGAACTGACATGAACCAATCCGTTCTTAAATGATTTGATTTGGTTTGGATTTTGTAAAAAAATTGATTAAAACCAATCGAACCAAACCATTTTTAATTGATTCGAATTCCCCCACTTAAAATTGAATTAAACCTACTCGTGACACCCTTAATTCCACCCTATAAGCCACCTAAAAATTGATGTCACCAATCTCAGCCACATGAGATTAGAATTTGTTTGAGTTATTATTAACCACGCCCACGTGAGGGCACAAGTTAATGTCTATATTTTCATGATCATTCATCATCATCCATAAACAACCAAAAAAAAAAGGATAATAAAGGCCCGATTAACTACCAGTTCCTTATTAGGTCAAAGTCAGTGTCTTTTCTACCTTGTTCACTTACTTGACTTTGGATAGAATTGTAGATTCCAAAAAAGGGATTAAGCCAGTTAAGATCCTAATTAAAATTCTTTAATCCAAAAAAAATAAATCAAATGCTAACTAAACCAATTATCATATTTTTGGACCCCACTTCCCTTTCCCCAAAAATCATCACGAGTCATGACCCTCCCTTTTCTTTTCTTTACTTTAAAATCAAAACTCCACTAATCACAGTTCATAATATATGCATAAAATGAAACCCACCCATAGACCATAATAATGAGCAAACGTTACTTTCATTCCCCTAAGAATTTATTTAATTTTTTCAAAAAATCAGATCCTATATCCAAGACCAGCTCATGTTAGCTAAGGCAGAACCGTAATTTTGCTTCAAATCAAAGGCCATTCATATGCAAAAACCTCCAAATTTATATTTTTGGTGTACCAAAAAGTAAAACCTCTAATTTATATACATGTGATGTGATGTAACACACACACACACACACTATGTTCTGAATTACATAAACGCACCGGCAACACCAAACACCGGTGGAACCAATTATCAAGCACAAGGAACCTTCTCATTTCTCTTCTCCAGTTCTTCTACTTCTCAATTATTATCATTTTGCCCCAAAATTCAGATACCCAATTGGGAAAAGAAAACAACTTTAAAAAGTTCAAGAGAAAAAAAGAAAAAAAAACCACTCCACCTTGGTTTACCATTGAGCTCTTCTTCTTCTTCTTCTTCCATATGAAGAAACTGTTGTTGTAACCGAAGGAGCAAAACGACGCCGCAGCATAATGTTGTGCAGGAAGAGCTCCCGAAATGGCGTCGTCGGGCCTGGATCGGTGCCTGTGTACCTTAACGTGTACGATCTGACACCCATCAACGGTTACGCTTACTGGTTCGGTCTTGGAGTGTACCATTCTGGTGTGCAAGGTTCTTCAATTTTTTTTTTCTCTTTCTCAACCCATTGTTGTTCAAATTTGAATCTTTAGAAAAAACCCACTTCAGATCTATGATCTGTAACAAAAAATTGATGATGGGTTTCTCTAAAATTTTAGAGAGCCCGTTTGTTCCATAAAAAATCGATTATTTTTAAAAATAAGCAGTTTTCGGGGTGATTTTTTGTTTATTTCAGTTTTTGGAAATTTGAAAAAAGAAAACAAAATCAGAAGGTATTTTGACTAGTTTATTAGCTTTTTTAAGTGATTTTTTTTAATCTTAAACCAATGGGGTGTTAATTTTTTGGTGAAAATTTGGATTTTTGTTTCAGTGCACGGTGTTGAGTACGCATTTGGGGCGCACGAGTATGCTTCAACAGGGATATTTGAAGGGGAACCGAAGAGATGTGAAGGGTTCAGGTTCAGAAAGACTATACTTATTGGGAAGACAGATATGGGGGCTCGTGAAGTGAGGTCTGTGATGGAAGAACTTGCTGCTGAGTATAGAGGGAATGCTTATAATTTGATCACCAAAAATTGCAACCATTTCTGCAATGATGCTTGTGTTAAGCTCACTGGAAATCCTATTCCTAGTTGGGTCAATCGTCTTGCCAGAATTGGTAACTATTTAGTATTTACTATTACCATTAATGTTGTGTTTTAGTTTCTATTTTTTCTTCTTTTGCTTCATCATCACCTTATATTTTGTTGTTTTCCTTGTTGATTATCCCTATTGAAAATAGGTTGCTATTGAGCTTTGCTGACATGATTGTATCTACAATAAAATGTTGTTGTGTGTTTAAATTAAACTCATTTTGGGTTTAAACTTTAAAATAGCTTTTGAAATTAGTTAACTATCGAGGTTGTAGACTATAGCAATTATAATGAAATTAATATGGGACATACAATGTTAAGAATCATCCACATGGCATGAGAATTGTTGAATGTGTTTTGTAGATGATGGGGGAAAATGAAAAGATAAAGAAATAGAAAATAAATTACTTTGGTATCATATATTGACTCATTTGTATGCAGCATCCCCATGTCATCAAAATGACAATGACAATATTAGCCATGTGACTAATTTTTTCTTCATAAATTGTGAGACATGCTTTTATTTTTTCTCAAATTGTATACGTAAAAATTCTTGGTGGCAATGTTTTGAGGAAAACAAAATTTGGATTTTTAATAAATAAATAAGGACGGGACAGGTGTATTTTTATTTAACTTTAATGCTAAAGTTTTGAAGTTGACCTGATTGATTTTTCTGCTTGTGTGGGTTGGATGGCTTATTTTGTTGCAGGTTTTTTGTGCAATTGTGTTCTTCCTGTGACTTTGAACTCAACTAAAGTTAGGCATCACAAAATAGAAGACAAGCAATGTGAAGGAGAGAAGGAAGCATTAACCAATGAGTCCAACAAGCAAACTACTTCAAATTCATTATCATCTTCCTCTTCTTCCCCTGCCTCTACCTCTCGGGTACGCAGGGGAAGAAGTAGAAGCAGACGTGCACTTCCCCCATCTTCACCTTTGATTATTGGGTCTTCTTCATCTTAATGTCCAAAATTTGAAATTTTTAATTTTTTTTTCCTCTCCTTGTTTTGTCCAATTACAGAAGTTTCTCTAGCAAGGAAAAGCAACAGATTGGATTTTCAATTTAAATTTTTGTTATTATTCATTCTTTTCATCCAATGTGACCCCATAAAGATATCAGAAAACTTGCCAGGAATCCCGGAGCTCACATTGCTTTTATTGCATTATTATAGCTTTGGGGAAAAAATGGGATGTTAAATTTGTAGACACCCTGTTACTTGCAACCTTTATTTGGAAGAGAAAAGTATATTTATGTTTAATAACACTTAAATATTAGAAAATAATTATTTTTGTTCTAGTTTTTGTAGGGAATTTTTTTATTATATGTTGTTGTCAATAAAAAATAAATTAATTTAAACACACACAAAGAAGATTCATTGACAATTAAACTTAAAGCTACTAACAAAAAAAAAAGATATATCATATATAAAGACAATAAAGAAGCAACTTAATTTTACCCTTTGTACTAATTTAATCAACAATCAATAGTTGTTCTTCCTTGCTTGAAAACTATTTAAGTAAATTTGACTTCAAAGGCCAAAAGTGAAATTTCTACAGTCTGACTCCTCTTGGTGTAGATCTAAAATTTCCCTCACCTATAAAACCGTCAATATCAACATTAATAATCACATGAGAAAAAGTGTGTGTGTGAGTGAGAGAGACGCAGGTGTCGGGTAGAGCAGTTTGTTCCCCTATTTGTATTTTTTAGGAGTGATAATCTAATTCGTGGTTTGGATGAGTAGGTATTTAAGTGGGTAGGTATTTAGAACAAGCTATTTGTTTATATTCAAAATCGACCCAATTATAATCCAATAGTGATCAAGTTTGAATCAGGACGACTACCCAATGCATTAACATAATTTATAAATGTGAAAGTTTTGCATAGCTAAATTATAGAATTAAAGCAGTAAACTTAAATTAAAGTATATTTTATAATATATATTTCAAAATAAATAATATGAATATGAATATATTATGTAAAAGTTTAAGAAATCTTATTGCTTATACCTAATAATCATAAAAAAAAAAAAGTTTTAAAAGAATGTGCCACATCGAATTAGGTTGGGATGACCGAAAGTACAACTCATTGTCCACCACCATACGAATGACCCACCTCCAAGACATGAAAATACCTTATATCAAACCTCTTCTACCACCATAACATTACCTATAAGTGTAACGCTTCGTTAAGTAAGTAACCATACAAAAAATATAATAAAAATCCTTTAAAATATTTATTAAAATAATAATTTTCAAATTAAATCTCGTAATATAATATAAGTATGAAAACACCTCGATAAATGGATAATGAATAAGGTTAATGAAATTCAAACATTAAATAATAAAATATCTCAAAACCAGGCGTCTACTAAATATCCCAACAGTGAAAGATTAGCCTCAGTTGGTTCATTGTTCTAAACAATACTGACCAATAACAAGTAATTAAATAAACTAGCAAAGGGTCTTCAAGTCTCTTCGGTCTCGACGTTATCATCCTCATGCTATGAAAACAATACTATTAATGAGATGAAAATCTCAATGAATTAAAACAAGTTATAAAAGATTTCGCAAAAGTATTGTTCTCAGTCAGTGCGGTAACCGGAAAAACATTTATGGTATACTCTTATTTTCAAAATAATATAATTCAAATTATTCCTATAAATTAAAGATGAGTAATCCATTCTCATGAAATTCATGCTTAAGTCATAACACCATCAAATAAAAATAATTCACTGTCAGTCCACATAATATAATTAAATCCATACAAAGGACATTGCTTGTGTCCAAACAATTTCACTTTGTCATCAAAGTCTCTTTAATTTAATTACCAAATTTTAAGTTTATGATCTCATGACAAATGCAATGGCATCCCACTTCCTTCCCCTATCTAGAATGAGGTATCTATAATAGGTCTTCCCCTTCCTAGAAGGACGTATCTACTTCCCCTCTAATGAGGAGATACTTGTCATCCCCTCTAACGAGGAAGTATCTGTCATCCTCTTACCAGAAGGAGGTATCTGCTTCCCCTCTAACGAGGAGGTATCTTGTTAGATATTTCTTTAATTCTTTGGGTTCTTTATTCTTTATGCGGAAGCGCTAAATCTATATGCATACATCCTAGAGCACATTTACCACCTAGCCTGGGATCTACATCACGCCAGATTACTAGGATTCTAAGGTTAACAATATACCTGGATCCATAGGAGTTCCTGATCTTAAGCGTTCTTCAAAAGATGAACTTGATCACCAACCTTCACGAACGAAGAGCGACAATCAATCACAAAATACCTTGACAATTGTGACACCCTAAACTCGTGTCATCACATGGTTACCCGTTTGTGGAAATAAAACTTAATTTGCTGGTTGCTTTCGAAAAATAATGTTTTCTCAACGTTTATCTCTTCAAAATATGATGATAATTTTTTTCCTTTTTAACCTCATAACCACAACCACGTAATCCAATCACACTTAAGTACATAATGTCTATAAGTCCTCCAACTATACTGCCTCATATGTTTTCTCACATAAATCATAATCAACTTTATTCTCAAAACATAATATTATCTAAGTTGGTCGTAACTAATGGACACTACAACCAAAAGGAGCAACACAACATGCCTCGAACTAGACATCCTTCATCTTCTTGTAGATATCATACCCCTCGTACGATTCTGATATGTTTGTAAGAGTGAGACACCAATATATGGATTTACCACAATAACTAAATGCGCAACACAAAAAGAAGGCACATACACATATACATGTTTATAACAACAAACTCATTCATATTATATCACATCGTTTATCAATGGGTTTCACACCCCAAACATCAACGTTGAAAAACTATGCATGAACACTACAATACATCATCTAAACATTCATACCTAATCTCATGAGATATCTCCAACCTCTTGATGAGTTGATCAGACTCGATTGCCACAGTCACACCGCCACAGGCACGCCCATCGCACACTGTCCAACATCGTGGCACAGTGATAACACTCTGAGACGGGGCCTCATTGTCCAAACCTCGGGCACAATGAGAACATCTTTGTATGATCTACCCTGACGCCGCAAGGTAATCCCTCTTCTGATCATGACACGTCTGCCAAATGCATGCAAGAAAACATTTTGTTCTCAACACTTTTCTTTGTGCTATCTCTTTATTTGTCAAAGCTCTCAAAAGCTTATGACCCCTCATCGTTTTAAAACATATTTACAACTTTTATTAACAACACAGGACTTCAAAGTCTGAATGCTCAATCACGAAGCCCCTAGACCTTGCAATCAGTCCTAGGTTCGTGGTAGTAGAAAACAACTTAAAACATTTTAACTTCTTTAAATAGATACCCAGTTTACAACACAACGAACCTTAATACCCCGACGTCTCGGTTATTAAGTTCCACATTATCGTCTTACATCGTTTTTAAATCTTTTTACATCGCTTTGCATCTTTTTACTGAAACTTCAACTCTAATAAATCAATTCAGATTAAATCTCTTCTCAACATAAGTACTACTGTTTTTAAACTCTCACCGTAAATAATTTCGAAACTTGCCGTTGTTTAGCATTTTCAAAGAAAACGTCTTTAAGTCAAACTTTGACATTTCTTCTAAAATAATTTTCTTATATAATAAATAAGGTCTTTTCGAATATTAATATCACAAAATCACTTTTTATAATATTTCGTAATTTCTTGTGTAAAAATTAGCAGTACTAAAAAAAATTCACGGTTACGCTCTCATCGTGACTCATAAAACTTCTTTTACACTAATAAATCATTAAAATAATAATATTTCTCAAAACTAATTATTTTTCAAAAATCATATTTTCCTCTACTATTATAATCCAACATTTCCCATAAAACATTGAATATAATTTTCACAGCTTATTAAATCTTTTATCTCATTAATCGGTTGTGCACTGACCACTGTCAGGCCTCTCAAACAACATTCAACATTCAACAACATCATCATAATTCTATCACCAGGCAGATCATGCATCATAACAACATAATATACGACTGCAGATAATTAAATAAATTAAAAGCAGATCAAACACCGATACACAGATAAACAACGCATCGTAAACAACATTAACAATTAATCACAAACCACATATAAATCATATAAGCCACACTAAAAGCAAATAGTTATTGAGAAAATCCCTCAGGTAAGCTCCCCTTACCTCTTGAAGACTCAACTAACGTTTTCAAACAATCTCCCGATTTGATCCGGTTTCCTCCGTCGGCTTAAATCAGTTAACTCGGTTGTTTCCTTCAAACGAATTGCAACCAAAATAAATCAAATCAACCCACAACATACTTAGTTCATGAGGGTTAGGTTTCGGCCAAGGGCTGACTTTTAGGGTTCAAAATCCTTAAAATTTCTAATCATGGTTAAGTCATGGATTAATGATCCTTAATTAACCTAAATCATGGATTAGTGACTAAACAACTAAATTTCAAACTCAAAACTTCCTAACTCTCATATACTTAGATTCGGCCTTGACATGTTCATGGGTCTAGGGTTTCTAGTTTGATAAACCAACTTGGATTTATTAAGCATACATACTAATAGCTTGATTACTAAGATCATTAATGAAAACTTTGAACAAAACTCATCTAGTTCCAAGAACTAGGGTTTCGGAATTTATGAAACAAATAGGTTAGAGTTTGATTTTTGATCTTATATATACTTAAATACAAGAACTATCAAGATACTAGAAGATTGAATCATGAATCAAGACATGAAAATGAAACAAAACCTATGAACATGATATTGACCTAGGTTCGGCCAAGTCCAGAAATTAGGGAAAGAAATTTCTCATGATTTTATTCTTCTAGATGATGAAAATAGACATGATTATAAGATCATAGCAATTGGTTTCATGTCAAAAGGATTTTTCTAGAATTAGTTATGAATTTTCAAAGTTCTAGGGTTAGAAACTTTAAAGTGATGAACAAATATACTATAAACCTTGAATCAAGAAACTTGCTAAAGAACATAGGCATGATTAAGGAATAAGATTAGGATTTACCTCTTGAAGACCAATGACAAAGAAAATCCAAGAAACTTGCTTCACAAACTTATCACTAAAGAACTTATGAACTTAGGGTTTTGAACAAAAAGGCATTAGAAACTAAGTGAAAAGTGAGAGTATGGTATTTATAGAGATAGTGGCGCCATCTTGAGAAGGATCTAGATGATGATGAGTTGTCTTGCTAAAAGGATTCAAATGCAAATAAATTCTAGGGACCATTTTACAAAGATTCCAAAAGTTTAAGGACTAGTTTGCAATTTGCAAATAAATTGTCATGATGACTTCTTACCACATTTAATGCAAACTTATCTTGACTATTTTGGGCTGAATTTGTGTCATAGATATTTTTAAGACAAATCATGAAAGTTGAAGAAAAATCAAGAATGATGTAGAATAATCAAGAATGATGTAGAAAATCGTGGAACACTCTAGAAAAGCTTGGTTCATCCAACAACAAATGAGGGCAGCCTTCAATCCCTCATGGGCTTGCGCATGGGCTTGGCAAATTTGGGCTTGGATTCATTTTTGTGGGGGCCACTTGAAGATTTAAGCATTAAGTTTGACATAGGAAACTTGTATGGTTCCAAATGGGCTTCATGAAATTTAAGTCATGGGTAAGGAATTTGGGCCTCAAAGCCACGGTCCTCTATGAATTTGGAACAAGGATTCTAGCCCAATTTACTTGGAAAAACATAGAAACTAACTTAGGGACAAAAGGGTAATTAACAGAAAGTTTAGGGACTTAAGCGTAAAATTCACAAATTTTCACTTTAACCCTGAAAAACCTTCTAAACTTAAAAATATGATTCATCCCCTTGAATCATCTCAAAATCCAAAGATAAACTCTTTATCTGCTCTTGGAAACTCCGAAATCTACTCTGCCTCTCACCCGATTACGTATTCCGCCCGCAAAACGTATATTATTTCATTTTTTCTGAAATAATTCTAAAAATACACTCTTGTAGTAAATAAAATAAAAATCTTAAGTATTTCATTCACGAATTAAAATTAGGTTTTCTGAGCAATAAACTTTTACTGTCAGTGAAAACACAGAAAACGGCAGACCGATTTCCGTCTGAATTTTCAACCCACAAACTTCCCCGTAACTTATGAAAATAAGTATAACATGGAAATGACCTTGGTTTTTCCAAAATCATTTTCTAAGTGTCGGATAAAAATATATATGTTTATATATTTATTACCGATATTATGAAGCAACGAAAATCGGGGTGTTACAACAATCAACACTAACAATGATGAGGATGGTTAGAAGTGGTTCTATGGCTCTTCCTCAACCAAATCTCTTGAATTCCTAGATGGGACATTATGCTCTCTTTAGATAGGGAGAAAAGATGACGACTATTGATTTGGTGTCTTGGGGACCATAACCATTCCTGACATATTTAACCTATTAGGGTTTCAATACCTGTATCTACTCATTTGAGCCCATATAAGGTCCTCAGGTAGTCTAATGGGCTTACTTAATTTGATCACTATTATTTAGCCCCTCTATGGCAAATAACTAATATAATTCTATTTATAATATAAGCCCACATAATTTAATTGGAAATATAAATTTTCAACATATTTGTCATTCCCATCCCAAAAGAAGATATTTGTCTTCCTTTCTAACGAGGAGGTATCTATCACCCCATTCCCAGAAGAAGGTATCTCAACAATCATCCCCTTCCAAATCACATTTTGGGCATGTATCATGACCCCAAGACATAACATATGACCTCATGCATCAATATCAAGGTATGATTGATGCCAATACAGTTCATAGGCATTCCAAATCATGTTTAACAAATATATCATATTTATAATTAATTAAATAGTCCTTTGAACACATAACTAGACCATGTAGACATCCAATAATGCATCAATTTAACTTGTTTTGAAAACCCCCCAAAATTAACCTGACGTTCTTGAATCATAATATCGTCAAAAACCCAATTTTCTCCCAATTAAATCACCAAAAGTCTTAATATCAGTTTAAAGAACCCAAAACCCCCTTTTGAAATACTATGAAAGGGTGAGAAAGGTGTTTTTAATCACCTATTGAAGACCTCAAAGTAGATCCAAGCGTTTTCTACGATGAATCCTAGCGTTTACCAAGAGTTCTCCTCATTTTCCTCTTCCTAGCTTCTTTCTTTCACAATTCTTTCTTTCCAAACCTTGAATTTCTCTTTCACAAGTCTCCTTTGAGTTCTTAGATACGATTAGTGTTGACGAATCTGGGCAAGTATACCCAGTCGTGCAAGTAATACGGTGGTAAGACCGGTTTATCGTATCCACGGGGATTGGATGTCAAGTACCAATTCGCAAACTCGGCAACTATCTAGACTAAACTATTTATCAAGAGAAATTAAAACAAAGAAAAGAAAAGAAATAAAATCTTTTTGTCTTTTTGGGGATTTTTGACAAACACTTGGCGTGCAGAAAGGATATGCTGGGACTAGACTTCACCAAACCTCTAACTCATGTACTATCAGGACTAGATACCTCCCATTCATGCTTCAGATATTAAAATCAATCCACTAAAATACTCAAACCCCGATTCCTCGGATGGCAAGAGCCTAAATCCACTAATAGACCCTAATTCCTTAGGTGGCCTAGATTAATGAATTTGCATTAATATTAGGGATCATGTGATTACTAATAAACCTAACTCCATTCCTAGATGAAAGGGTTACTAGGTGATTAAATTCAATTCCGGTTATGATACGAACGTCCCCATTGCATACCAAAACACAAATCGAGTCATGGGGGTGCTAGCCACAACAAGCATTAAGCACAGAAAATTAATCACTAATATGAAGACATGAACATAGAATAATCAGTCAAGATAAATACATGATAATCAGTTGGCTACATCTAATCCCAACACAGGGATTTAACTACTCATAAAACAAAGAAAACCAAACCAGAGAAATAGGAAGGAAGAGGAGAGAAGAGGCTCCATGTGAGCTTTCCTTCTTCTTCAAAGCAATCCCTCTTGGCTCCCTTCTAGGGTTGAAACCCTAGCCCAGCTGCAGCCTCCAAATGCCTTCAAATGGACCCTAAAAACTCCGTCAGTTCTGTCTGCTGCGTTCTTATTTATAGGTCTGTTGCGCGTCACGGCCGTGATGGCCATCACGGGCTGGCCGTGACGCGTTCTGTCCAAGGCGTACTTGCATAAAATGGGTTCTCGCGAGGCGAGCCCTTTGTTCGCGACGCGAATCATGAATTTCTGGTAGGTCACGGCCGTGATGTCTGTCACGGGCAGGCCGTGACAGTCTCTGACTTTTGCCTTCTGCTCTGCTTGATCACGGCCGTGATGGTCATCACGGCCAGGCCGTGATGGGCTCTGTTTGGCTCATATTCTTCACTTTTCAAGCTCTATTTCATCCAAGCTCCACCATGGCTGATTTTGATCATTTTTACATTGAATTCCTGCAAAACAACACCAAGAAACCGCTTCACCCGTTCCAAGGGAAAATCTAACTAAAATCAACTAAAGAATGCCTAATCTATATGAAAAATGCATGCAAATATGTACAGGAAACATCATGTAAAATCACACTATCAAATCACCCCAAGCTTATTCAATTGCTTGTCCTCAAGCAATCACTAAGGCCAGAAGAATAAACAGAACATTGATAGTGAACTAAGAACCCGAGCAAATAATCCAAGCAATAGGCAATTCAAACAATTCAGCAAGAGACAATCAATTCAAGTTCAATTAGAGGCTTAGGTTCCTTAGACTCATGTTCTCACTGATTTGGGCACTCTTTCTCACTTGAAGCTCACCCCAAGCTTGTTCATTTGCTTGGCTCTCTTTTCTCACCTCACTCAAGTGTTTAGGGGATAAGACATTTCACTCAATTTTCCTCAAGGAATGACATCTACCATAGGCTTGACTATCAACCAAATCTCTACTTTATTAATGAAAACAATTTAGAATCAAGAGGTCTTTCACTTGGTTGTAATGTGGCCATGGGATTAATCATTAGGTGGGGCAATCAATAAAAGGAAATTTCAAAAGGCTACACAACATATCAACATTTACAAGCATGACCTTCTAAAATACCTTTTGGGTTTCAGTTCACTTTCCACCTTTCTTTTCTTTCTTTTTCATTTTATTTCTCACTTTTCTTTTTGTCATCCCCTTCTCTACTTATTTTTCTTTTTCTCTTTTTTTTTCTTTAATTTGGAGAAGGGGAAATTTTTCAACTCAAGATAATTATTTTTTTCTGATTCTTTTCCCAAACTTTCAACTACCTTTTTACCCTTTTGTAATACTTTAGAAGGTATCCTACCAAGCTTATTTATCCACATATTTCAGGGTACCAAGAAAAGCATTTTTTTTCATGTAGGCTCAAAATTGGGCAACTAAGGGGTAGCATTTCATCATTCAAAGCTCAGAAGGCCAGAAAAAATACCTAATGCCTCAATCATTTTCAAAAATGTTTTCAAAAATTTTTAAGTTTTAAAATGGTTTCAAGTCAAGTTCTAGAGAAAACAATCCAAGAGGAATAACACTCTACACAAAGAATGGGGTAAAATTTTGTGAGTACCCCTTTATGGCTCAAAATCTCACATTTTAGTTCAGAATCAATGAAAATCACAAGTCCTCAGAACCATATGCTAATTATCAACTATCCAAGATTATCTCAAACATTTTCATTTGCAGCCATATCACAAGAATAACAACTTGGGTTCAACAATTCACTATCACAAATTATTGGGCACTTAGTTCTCACAATTGGATACAAAATCTAAGCACGGGCAATCTAATGTGTGATCATGCAAAACTATATGAATGCAACATGCAAAATGCAAATGCACAATACCCCTACCCCAAGCTTAAAAATTTACATTGTCCCCAATGTAAACAATCAAGATGGAGAGAGGAGAAGAAAAATAAAATAAAACAAAAAACTGGAACGGCTTACCGAGGCGGTAGCAGGTGTTGACTTTCATTTCAGTCAGAAACTGCTTGAAAGTTGGGTTGCTTTTTCTTGTCTTCTTGCTCTTCCCTCCTTCCTTCTTACCCTGGAATCACTTGGCAATTTTATTAGTAAAAGAAAACTCTTGATCTTCTCAAATTATTCAAGAGTTTAAAATCAAAAAATCAAATCTAACTAAACAAAAAGGAAAAAGGAAAAAGGAAAATAAAAATTGGGTTGCCTCCCAATGAGCGCTTCTTTAATGTCACTAGCTTGACTTATTGAAAAGCATCACCTGGATCCTCCTCCCGGATCAAATGGAAATTGGGGTGGTGATTGCAACAGTAATATAACTTTATTCTCAATTCCACCCAGCCATTGGGTGGAAATTCCATTGACCTTTGCAATTATAAATTCACTTCCTCTCGGGT
This sequence comes from Sophora flavescens, assembly GCA_030762895.1. Lineage (NCBI taxonomy): Eukaryota > Viridiplantae > Streptophyta > Magnoliopsida > Fabales > Fabaceae > Sophora > Sophora flavescens. The sequence goes on from CM061070.1 coordinate 6,041,943, forward strand.
CAAGTGGAATTTTCAAGAGGAAGTGTGACATACAAGTGGAAGGGGCTAACTTACCATTACCCACACATGCATGCAAGCCAACATATTTATTTAATGCAGAAAATTCAGCAAGCATGGTGGAGGGAGTGCTTTCCAAATGCACCGCCTTCTCACTTGTTGTTTCCCAAGGATTTGTGGAAGGTAATTCCTCTTGTTGTGGTTCAGTTACCACCACCACTTCATCTTCATTTTGATCCATTCCCACAACCAGATTTTTCTCAAATGCGGATTCTTGTGGCTCTATGGGAATCATACATGGTGGTGGAGGTGGCAAATAGGAACAAAAGGTTTCCCAATCCTCCTCGGAGAAGTTATATGTAAGCCTTCCCGTCGTATAATCAACTTGTGCGGGAGTAACATGATCCATCAAATCCATGACGTCTCCCAAACACCAGTTGTCTTCCAAAACGTGACTGGAGGCTTCCTCATCAGGTGGATAATAAAAATTTTCCATGAATTTCGTCCACCTGGCACTACCAAAGCTCAAAACAAAAAGATCAAATATATACAGAAAATAAAAGAAATAAAAATGTCTAAATTAGTTGCCTCCTTTGTTACTAATGATATTGGCAAAACCAATCCCCGGCAACGGCGCCAAAAACTTGTTGACGAATCTGGGCAAGTATACCCAGTCGTGCAAGTAATACGGTGGTAAGACCGGTTTATCGTATCCACGGGGATTGGATGTCAAGTACCAATTCGCAAACTCGGCAACTATCTAGACTAAACTATTTATCAAGAGAAATTAAAACAAAGAAAAGAAAAGAAATAAAATCTTTTTGTCTTTTTGGGGATTTTTGACAAACACTTGGCGTGCAGAAAGGATATGCTGGGACTAGACTTCACCAAACCTCTAACTCATGTACTATCAGGACTAGATACCTCCCATTCATGCTTCAGATATTAAAATCAATCCACTAAAATACTCAAACCCCGATTCCTCGGATGGCAAGAGCCTAAATCCACTAATAGACCCTAATTCCTTAGGTGGCCTAGATTAATGAATTTGCATTAATATTAGGGATCATGTGATTACTAATAAACCTAACTCCATTCCTAGATGAAAGGGTTACTAGGTGATTAAATTCAATTCCGGTTATGATACGAACGTCCCCATTGCATACCAAAACACAAATCGAGTCATGGGGGTGCTAGCCACAACAAGCATTAAGCACAGAAAATTAATCACTAATATGAAGACATGAACATAGAATAATCAGTCAAGATAAATACATGATAATCAGTTGGCTACATCTAATCCCAACACAGGGATTTAACTACTCATAAAACAAAGAAAACCAAACCAGAGAAATAGGAAGGAAGAGGAGAGAAGAGGCTCCATGTGAGCTTTCCTTCTTCTTCAAAGCAATCCCTCTTGGCTCCCTTCTAGGGTTGAAACCCTAGCCCAGCTGCAGCCTCCAAATGCCTTCAAATGGACCCTAAAAACTCCGTCAGTTCTGTCTGCTGCGTTCTTATTTATAGGTCTGTTGCGCGTCACGGCCGTGATGGCCATCACGGGCTGGCCGTGACGCGTTCTGTCCAAGGCGTACTTGCATAAAATGGGTTCTCGCGAGGCGAGCCCTTTGTTCGCGACGCGAATCATGAATTTCTGGTAGGTCACGGCCGTGATGTCTGTCACGGGCAGGCCGTGACAGTCTCTGACTTTTGCCTTCTGCTCTGCTTGATCACGGCCGTGATGGTCATCACGGCCAGGCCGTGATGGGCTCTGTTTGGCTCATATTCTTCACTTTTCAAGCTCTATTTCATCCAAGCTCCACCATGGCTGATTTTGATCATTTTTACATTGAATTCCTGCAAAACAACACCAAGAAACCGCTTCACCCGTTCCAAGGGAAAATCTAACTAAAATCAACTAAAGAATGCCTAATCTATATGAAAAATGCATGCAAATATGTACAGGAAACATCATGTAAAATCACACTATCAAATCACCCCAAGCTTATTCAATTGCTTGTCCTCAAGCAATCACTAAGGCCAGAAGAATAAACAGAACATTGATAGTGAACTAAGAACCCGAGCAAATAATCCAAGCAATAGGCAATTCAAACAATTCAGCAAGAGACAATCAATTCAAGTTCAATTAGAGGCTTAGGTTCCTTAGACTCATGTTCTCACTGATTTGGGCACTCTTTCTCACTTGAAGCTCACCCCAAGCTTGTTCATTTGCTTGGCTCTCTTTTCTCACCTCACTCAAGTGTTTAGGGGATAAGACATTTCACTCAATTTTCCTCAAGGAATGACATCTACCATAGGCTTGACTATCAACCAAATCTCTACTTTATTAATGAAAACAATTTAGAATCAAGAGGTCTTTCACTTGGTTGTAATGTGGCCATGGGATTAATCATTAGGTGGGGCAATCAATAAAAGGAAATTTCAAAAGGCTACACAACATATCAACATTTACAAGCATGACCTTCTAAAATACCTTTTGGGTTTCAGTTCACTTTCCACCTTTCTTTTCTTTCTTTTTCATTTTATTTCTCACTTTTCTTTTTGTCATCCCCTTCTCTACTTATTTTTCTTTTTCTCTTTTTTTTTCTTTAATTTGGAGAAGGGGAAATTTTTCAACTCAAGATAATTATTTTTTTCTGATTCTTTTCCCAAACTTTCAACTACCTTTTTACCCTTTTGTAATACTTTAGAAGGTATCCTACCAAGCTTATTTATCCACATATTTCAGGGTACCAAGAAAAGCATTTTTTTTCATGTAGGCTCAAAATTGGGCAACTAAGGGGTAGCATTTCATCATTCAAAGCTCAGAAGGCCAGAAAAAATACCTAATGCCTCAATCATTTTCAAAAATGTTTTCAAAAATTTTTAAGTTTTAAAATGGTTTCAAGTCAAGTTCTAGAGAAAACAATCCAAGAGGAATAACACTCTACACAAAGAATGGGGTAAAATTTTGTGAGTACCCCTTTATGGCTCAAAATCTCACATTTTAGTTCAGAATCAATGAAAATCACAAGTCCTCAGAACCATATGCTAATTATCAACTATCCAAGATTATCTCAAACATTTTCATTTGCAGCCATATCACAAGAATAACAACTTGGGTTCAACAATTCACTATCACAAATTATTGGGCACTTAGTTCTCACAATTGGATACAAAATCTAAGCACGGGCAATCTAATGTGTGATCATGCAAAACTATATGAATGCAACATGCAAAATGCAAATGCACAATACCCCTACCCCAAGCTTAAAAATTTACATTGTCCCCAATGTAAACAATCAAGATGGAGAGAGGAGAAGAAAAATAAAATAAAACAAAAAACTGGAACGGCTTACCGAGGCGGTAGCAGGTGTTGACTTTCATTTCAGTCAGAAACTGCTTGAAAGTTGGGTTGCTTTTTCTTGTCTTCTTGCTCTTCCCTCCTTCCTTCTTACCCTGGAATCACTTGGCAATTTTATTAGTAAAAGAAAACTCTTGATCTTCTCAAATTATTCAAGAGTTTAAAATCAAAAATAAAATCTAACTAAACAAAAAGGAAAAAGGAAAAAGGAAAATAAAAATTGGGTTGCCTCCCAATGAGCGCTTCTTTAATGTCACTAGCTTGACTTATTGAAAAGCATCACCTGGATCCTCCTCCCGGATCAAATGGAAATTGGGGTGGTGATTGCAACAGTAATATAACTTTATTCTCAATTCCACCCAGCCATTGGGTGGAAATTCCATTGACCTTTGCAATTATAAATTCACTTCCTCTCGGGTCAAGTGGAATTTTCAAGAGGAAGTGTGACATACAAGTGGAAGGGGCTAACTTACCATTACCCACACATGCATGCAAGCCAACATATTTATTTAATGCAGAAAATTCAGCAAGCATGGTGGAGGGAGTGCTTTCCAAATGCACCGCCTTCTCACTTGTTGTTTCCCAAGGATTTGTGGAAGGTAATTCCTCTTGTTGTGGTTCAGTTACCACCACCACTTCATCTTCATTTTGATCCATTCCCACAACCAGATTTTTCTCAAATACGGATTCTTGTGGCTCTATGGGAATCATACATGGTGGTGGAGGTGGCAAATAGGAACAAAAGGTTTCCCAATCCTCCTCGGAGAAGTTATATGTAAGCCTTCCCGTCGTATAATCAACTTGTGCGGGAGTAACATGATCCATCAAATCCATGACGTCTCCCAAACACCAGTTGTCTTCCAAAACGTGACTGGAGGCTTCCTCATCAGGTGGATAATAAAAATTTTCCATGAATTTCGTCCACCTGGCACTACCAAAGTTCAAAACAAAAAGATCAAATATATACAGAAAATAAAAGAAATAAAAATGTCTAAATTAGTTGCCTCCTTTGTTACTAATGATATTGGCAAAACCAATCCCCGGCAACGGCGCCAAAAACTTGTTGACGAATCTGGGCAAGTATACCCAGTCGTGCAAGTAATACGGTGGTAAGACCGGTTTATCGTATCCACGGGGATTGGATGTCAAGTACCAATTCGCAAACTCGGCAACTATCTAGACTAAACTATTTATCAAGAGAAATTAAAACAAAGAAAAGAAAAGAAATAAAATCTTTTTGTCTTTTTGGGGATTTTTGACAAACACTTGGCGTGCAGAAAGGATATGCTGGGACTAGACTTCACCAAACCTCTAACTCATGTACTATCAGGACTAGATACCTCCCATTCATGCTTCAGATATTAAAATCAATCCACTAAAATACTCAAACCCCGATTCCTCGGATGGCAAGAGCCTAAATCCACTAATAGACCCTAATTCCTTAGGTGGCCTAGATTAATGAATTTGCATTAATATTAGGGATCATGTGATTACTAATAAACCTAACTCCATTCCTAGATGAAAGGGTTACTAGGTGATTAAATTCAATTCCGGTTATGATACGAACGTCCCCATTGCATACCAAAACACAAATCGAGTCATGGGGGTGCTAGCCACAACAAGCATTAAGCACAGAAAATTAATCACTAATATGAAGACATGAACATAGAATAATCAGTCAAGATAAATACATGATAATCAGTTGGCTACATCTAATCCCAACACAGGGATTTAACTACTCATAAAACAAAGAAAACCAAACCAGAGAAATAGGAAGGAAGAGGAGAGAAGAGGCTCCATGTGAGCTTTCCTTCTTCTTCAAAGCAATCCCTCTTGGCTCCCTTCTAGGGTTGAAACCCTAGCCCAGCTGCAGCCTCCAAATGCCTTCAAATGGACCCTAAAAACTCCGTCAGTTCTGTCTGCTGCGTTCTTATTTATAGGTCTGTTGCGCGTCACGGCCGTGATGGCCATCACGGGCTGGCCGTGACGCGTTCTGTCCAAGGCGTACTTGCATAAAATGGGTTCTCGCGAGGCGAGCCCTTTGTTCGCGACGCGAATCATGAATTTCTGGTAGGTCACGGCCGTGATGTCTGTCACGGGCAGGCCGTGACAGTCTCTGACTTTTGCCTTCTGCTCTGCTTGATCACGGCCGTGATGGTCATCACGGCCAGGCCGTGATGGGCTCTGTTTGGCTCATATTCTTCACTTTTCAAGCTCTATTTCATCCAAGCTCCACCATGGCTGATTTTGATCATTTTTACATTGAATTCCTGCAAAACAACACCAAGAAACCGCTTCACCCGTTCCAAGGGAAAATCTAACTAAAATCAACTAAAGAATGCCTAATCTATATGAAAAATGCATGCAAATATGTACAGGAAACATCATGTAAAATCACACTATCAATTAGGATTCAAATGGCATTCTAGAGGTATTATAAACTCATTTATATGGTGTCTACATGTCAAAATGCGTAAAATAGTGTACAACAACGTCAGGGAATTCAGCACGCCTGTGCTTCTCTAAGCACGCCCGTGCTTAAGCTCTAGGCACTGAATTCTATCTCATCCAAAGCTCGGTATGGTATTACACTAATATTACGAGTTATAAGTATCCAAAAATCATGATTTTTATATCGCTAGAAAGATAAAAGAAATATTTACAACTTTCGTGAAGGTCACAAAATTTGAAACCAAACGTTTAGAGGGTCAAAATTGGTCTAGACATTAGAAAGACGGTGGTGGTGCTGGAACCTAACTAGTGTTTAAGAATTTGATCATAACTCGAGCTACAAGAATCCAATGTGGACGGATTTGGTGTCTATGGAAATATAAGAGACAGAGCTATGATTCATATGAAGACATCGAATCCAAACAAATTTGTTTTGACTATGAAAAATCCATTTGAGTTACCTAGTAGCCAATTTTTGGGATGTTACATTACTAAACACATGAAGTCCTTGCCTCGCTCAGAGACATTCTAGCAGACGACATGAAACTCAAAGGAAGAGTCATGGACAGGGACCCTAGGGCCGACCTAAGGCAAGATGGGGCATAAGCTAGATAAGGTCTTAAAGTGAACAATTCATGGGAGGGGGCCTCATATGTGCAATTTTTTGTTAGGTATCAAACAATTTTTGTTAATGGGCAATGCATGTAAGGGGCTGAGTGGGGTGGGCTGGGGGCCTAAAGCAAGGGTTTATCCGGCCTTACTCTTGGGCATGCCCTGGTCACAGGCGACGATGAAGACGACGACAAAGCAGGTGATGTAGTCAATAGAGGTGAAAAAGATTGTGTGGTTGTGTTGCTACCTATCGATCATTGTTGGTGGTGGGTTGTTGGCGACATCACACCAATGAGATCGAAAGGGGGGAAAGAGTAGTGCTCAGAATACTTTTAGATATATAGAGAGTTTTTTTTTCTCTTTTGGTTGGCGGGGGATTTTTTATGTGACTTCGTGAGTTGCTCTGCAAACTCGTAGACCAAAACTAGATGAACCCACATGTTTCTTTGATTGGACCCATAAGTTGACGTTCAAAGGGATTGTGATTTAGAGTGCGTTTGGATATACAACTTAATTAAGCTCTTATGCAATAAGCTTTTTTTCAAATAAGCTAAAAACAACATATTTTCATAAGCTTCTCTGACAAGCTTAAGGACATAACTAAAACAGAGCTTATAGAAAGATCATAAACTATTTTACTAAAGTATTCGCTTAAGTTTATTTTTATAAGCTCTCTATAAGGTCTTCCAATGACACTTAGCCAAGATCTAACTTGCGCAGGTTGTGGGTTATGTGGATTGATAGATGAGTTACTGATTTTAATAATTGGGAATAACTAATTAAATTTAAATAATACATTGATATTATTATCAACTAAAATTACATAATAATATATTGATATTATTTGTTATGAAGTTTATGTTGCAAAACATACTTTAGTTTTAGTTTCTTACATATTTAATTCTATGGTGTAATTACACATAATGTTCAAATTTATATATTATATCAACATATTGGGTCAGTCCAGTTCCAACCTAGACACTATCAGGTACCTGAACACCCCCCCCAAAAAAAAAATCGTCTTGATCTGTCCCATAAACCAGTGTTATTAAAACCGGACCGGCCAGATGGACCGGAAACCTAACCCATGGCCGGTTGATGGGACTCCGGTAAGTGTACCGGATTGAAGCAAGTAATAGAATCACGGTAAGTAAATACCGAGGTCGAACACAAGGATTGGGTGGCCAATTTGTCTAGATTTGAAGAAGATAACTAACTTTTGACCAAGTCAAAGTTGAGAGAGAAACTTGTCGGGATAAAATATCTGATTTAATACAAATATCAATTATCTAAAAGGTAAGATAAAAACAATTATCTAACTCAAACAAGATAAAAGACATTATCTAACTAAAGCAAGATAAAAACAATTATCTAACCAATTATCAAATATCTAAAAGCAAGCAATCAATTTTTGATGAAATTAACTATGATTGTGAGATCTAAGTTCACGAATTCACCTACCCAATTAAGCAATAGATCCAAGTGATTATTTCTAACCCTAAGTTCAATTACATGCCAACCAGGAATACTAAATTATCCTAATGTCTCTCTAGAGCAGGAAAGGACATATCTACACATGCAAATTGCCCATCTCTCGATCCGACAACCCACAGTTAGATTCATTAAGCCCTTGGTTCCCTATATCGATTGCACCAATCTCCTAATCTATCTATAGCAATTCTCAATCAGTGTTCCCAATCCAATTCCTAAAGGGTGAATCTCCTCTCGGACTTATCGCGCTTGACTAGTTAACCACGCGCGCATATGATTAACGCAACCAAATCAGAATTAAGAAACAAGAATTAAGAATAGGGAGAAGAAAACATCACATAGAAACTATGCCGTCATGAGCGGCTTCATCGATCTCTCAGAAAAGAGGATTAGCTCCTCATCTTGTTCATAATCAACAACAAAATAATTGAAAAGAAAACATAAAATAATCCTAACTCACTAAGGGAGATGCAACTCCAAGAGAAATAAGGAGCAGAAGAGAAGAGACCTAAAACTAGAACTCTAAAAAAACTACTCTCTAAAAACTCCCCCTAGTTCGCACTAAACAAGCTATTTATAGGAAACTGGATCTGCGCTCGCTCGCGGGGCGAGAAGGTGCTCGCGGAGCGAGCACTTACTTTTGGCTCCAATTTGGTTTTGAATCCTCGCGGGGCGAGGCCTATCTCACGGGGCTAGACTGAAAGATCTTCACAAAACCCGTGTCTGGCTCACGGGGCGAGCACTGTCTCCCGGGGCGAGATTGAAAGACTCCAATTTCTTACTCAGCATCAGCTCTGGCTCGTGGGGCGAGCACTGTCTAGCGGGGCGAGACCTTTAAATTCTTCTTTTTTCTTGTTTTCTTCAATTTTCCAAGTTTCCTTGACCTTCACTTTTAACCTGAAAATAAAGAATAGCATTAAATACTTTATTTAACTTAAAATTAACCAAAATATCCTAAAAACTACTTAAGAGACTTAAAATGTTGCTTGAGGACAATTAAAGTTAAATTTGGGCGAAAACGAGATTAAACTCACACATTTAGCACAAAAACCATGGCCACACTATCTATAAAACTATATAAGCCAGATGCTTATCAAAATACCCCAAACTGAAACTTTGCTTATCCCCAAGCAAACTAAAACTCAAAAAGACTCAAAACTGGGTGAGCTCAATGGACTCAATTGTTTTCTCACAAATCTCATGCAATTTCATCAATTCAAATTTTTATTCAATGTTTCCCCCATTTTGTCAATGTAATCCCCACATTCATTAACTTTAAACAATTGAGAATTCAATCATTCATGCAATCATTAATCTAAGCAAAGGATCCAAGTTACACATAAAAGGGAGATCACCAATTCCAAACAATTGCCTTCCTCACAAGGGCATTTAATAATTCACTCGTTCGCTCAATTTGTCAAGGCTATCAACTTTCACTCAATTTCACATTTCAAGAGCACCATCCATGGATTTTATTTTCATCTAAACAAAGTTCCCACAAAAACAAGGGCATTTAATAATTCACTCATTCGCTCAATTTGTCATGGCTATCAACTTTCACTCAATTTCACATTTCAAGAGCACCATCCATGGATTTGATTTTCATCTAAACAACGTTCCCACAAAAACATGCATGCATCATCAAAAGGTCTTTTAAAGGTTGTAATGGGGTCTGACTAAAGGTAGGATATACAAAGGTGCTAGGCTTTACGTCCCTAGGAATTTGAGAGAGCATGAAACTTTTACACCTTGATTTTCACTCTAATTCCTTTTTCCATTTTTTCTGTTTCAGGCTTTGGGTGGCTACAACCTATTTCCTTTGACACTCTTTTACTTTACCTTTTTTGGCATTTTTGTATTTTTCTTCTTTTTCTTTTTCTTTTTCTCTTTTGCCTTTGGCTTCAAACTTTTTTTTTTCTTTTTCTCATTCACAAAAATAACATGATAAACTCATTGTAGCCACCCCAAACTTAGTTTCCTACAACCCTTGTCTTGTGAAGCATCCATGCTCTCCTAAATCCTAAGATTGGGTAAACAAGGTTTTTCCGGATTTTTGGCTTATAACATAAGGTCATCATGAAACAATAGGCTATTAGGCTCAATGTGACTAACTAGGGAACATGCATTAGGGATGGTTCTTTTTAGGCCAAGTATCTATTTCAAAGAAAATTGCCTAAATCATTTGATGCAAACATATAAACATGCAAACCATGAAGAGATTCAAGCAAAACAGGGAAAGTACAACTCCAAAGTGATTCAGACAATTCAAAAACAATGTTGGAGGCTCAATTTCCTCACCTGGACATTTTTAGCAAATTATTTGACCGAGATACATCCCTAATGTGTGTATCCCTTCACCCAAAACATGTCATAAATCATGCATCCACACCAAAATTTCTCAAAGTTCAATTTTCAATTTTTCACAAGGGGATCAATTTTCAAAATTTCAAAACTTAGGGGAAAATCATCAAAAATCAACATTTAACATGCAATCCATCTATGCTAAATTCAATTAAAATTCATTCAAGCTTACCAACACAAGACTGGCACACATATGACTCAAAGCAAAGAAAGAAATAATTAAAAGAGAAGGGTTTAGAAAAACTCATGAAGACGCTTGCACCGGGATCCCGTAGCCTGTGGTACAAAGGCTAAGGGATGCTCAAAATATAAGTCATTCCTCCTGGATCCAATGGCTTGTGGAGAGGAGATGGACGAAGAAGGTATGAAGAGATTCCGTTGACTTCTTTAATTGCTATGATAAGATCACTTCCTCCCGAGTCAAATGGTAAGTCACCTACTCCAAGAACGACCTTTATGTAATTAGTTTCTGCATGAAGCACTAGAACCATAACTTTTTGAGGCGACCTTAGAGCCTTTGCCGCTATTGATGAAAACTCCCAATGCATAGGCAATGACTTGAACTCCAAAGTTGGTTTTCCCACAAGATGTGGTAGACAAATAGAAGGCACCAACTTCGTAACATCTACACATGCATGCAAACCAACGTACTTATCCAACTCAGAATTTCTAGGCTCCTCAATAGGATTGGTGAGAGAAGTATTTTTCACATGATTGGTCTCATTTGTCCCTTGCAAAGGAACAATAGGAGTTATTTCCCCTTGCAATCCTCTTCATGATCCTCTCCTCTTGAATCATCTTCAACCACCACTTCATCTTCATTTGCGTCCATGCTAGCAAAAACATTCTCTTCAATTTGAATCTCGTGCGGCTTTTCTGCTAGCAATTTAGAAAATTCACTTGCTTGCTCTTCTAATTTTTGAAAGTCGTTCTTCAACATTGCCGCTATCTCTTTAGAATGTTCCCCAGCTCGTATTTCAGTCCTCTGAATAATGGAACTAAATTCCTCCTTGCTACGCTCTATGCTCAGGCTCAAAAGATAAGCATCTATATTCCAAAGAATCTCTAGCAAATCGGGATCCAGCTTGAAGTGTGGAGGTGGTTGCAAAGATGACAAATAGGATTTCCATTCCTCTTTGGAGAATATCTTGACATGCTTATTGACAATCCCATCAAATACGACCTAATCAATTTGATATTTCCAGCTTGGATAGTAACGATGGTCCATGTGTTGCATCACTTTTTCTTGGTCTTACGAATTCCTGGGTTGTATTGCAAATCTCCCGGTAGAACGGTACCTTGCATACAACAAAAACTCACAAGACCAAGTGAGATCAAAGAAGTTAAAAAGAAAAGTTAAAATAAAAATTAAAAATTAAAAAATTGACTTGTTCAATTTTTTTTTTCTTCAAATAAAGAAAATTGGTTAAGCCAATCCCCGGCAACGGCACCAAAAACTTGATGGGATTGCGGCAAGTGTAACGGATCGAAGCAAGTAATAAAATCATGGTAAGTAAATACGAGGTCGAGCACAAGGATTGAGTGACTAATTTGTCTAGATTTGAAGAAGATAACTAACTTTTATCCAAGTCAAAGATGAGAGAGAAAGTTGTTGGGATAAAATATCTTATCTAAAACAAATATCAATTATCTAAAAGGTAAGATAAAAACAATTATCTAACTCAAGCGAGATAAAAGACATTATCTAACTAAAGCAACATAAAAACAATTATCTAACCAATTATCAAATATCTAAAAGCAAGCAATCAGTTATTGATGAAATTAACTATGATTGTCAGATTTAAGTTCACGAATTCACCTACCCAAAGCAATAGATCCAAGTGATTATTTCTACCCCTAAGTTCAATTACATGCCAACCAGGAACCCTAAATTATCCTAATGTCTCTCTCGAGCACGAAAGGACATACCTACACATGCAAATTGCCTATCTCTTGATCCGACAACCCACATTTAGATTCATTAAGCCCTTGGTTCCCTATATCAATTGCACCAATCTCCTACTCTATCTCTAGCAATGCTCAATTGGTGTTCCTAATCCAAGTCCTTAAGGGCGAATCTCCTCTTGGACTCATCGCGCTTGACTAGTTAACCACGCGCACATATGATTAACGCAACCAAATCAGAATTAAGAAACAAGAATTAAGAATAGGGAGAAGAAAACATCACATAGAAACTATACCGCCATGAGCAGCTTCATCGATCCCTGAGAAAAGAGGATCAGCTCCTCATCACGTTCATAATCAACAACAAAATAATTGAAAACAAAACATAAAATAATCCTAAATCACTAAGGGAGACGCAGCATGATGTGGTTCGAATCCGCAAGTGTATGGCTTCGTCGTCAAGTAATAAAAAGATCGATCCCACAGAGACCGTGATCTCAAATAACAATTAATTATTAAATCAATTAAATTGGACTATAAAAAGATAAAGATTTGGAAAAGGTTTGATTTTTATAATAAGAATTAACTAGAAAATCAGATATTTAAAAACGCAATCAATTAAAATAGGAAAGTAAATCAATTAGGGGTTTTTCAAATCAAAAGAGATTCCCAGGATTTGGGTTACCAACAAGACTGCTCATGTTACTAAATTGACTACCCCTCTTGTTAATTATCGAATTTTGCTTTGAAGGCGAATTTATCTTAAAAATAAGTTAATGTTCCCTCTCAGGATACAAGAATCGTGCCCAATTAAATCAACCCCTACTCTCGTGGTAATTGAATTTAAATTGAACCCTTTAAGGTTTGTGACAATTCGTGAACCCTCGAAGGACCACTTCTAACTCTCGTGATTTAAGTCCTAAGTTCGATCCCTATAGATCCAATACCTAAGTTCACCGCTAGGTTCATCCTTAGAGTATCTATGACATGCAAATAAGTGCGCACCAGATTCACAAGTAATTCATGCAATAGGAATCGAATCGAAAGCAAAATTGAAATTAACAAGAAGTAAAACGTCAATTCATAACACAAAACAAATCTTGGGCATAACCCCAATCCCTAGAAATAAAAACACTACTCAAGCATTGCCATGGTCATAGCAAGCTTGATTAACAAAAGCATAAAAGAAAACCTAAGAGAAGAGAAGAAGAAAAGAAGAACAAAAATCTTAGTTGTTGCCTAAGGTAGCAGCCCAAAGGATTCCTATTTTTGAGCCTCTAGGTCCTATTTATAATGTAGGGTAACTTGAATCCCGAGCAATTACAAAATCAGATCAAATCAGCTTTTAAAATTCCAGATATTGCGCGTCACGGTCGTGATGGCTGTCACGGCCAGGCCGTGACAGATTCTGTCTTGGAAAACTTGGCACTGATGGCCTGTCACGACCGTGATGACCATCACGGCCTGGTCGTGACAGGTTCTGACTTTTTCGTTCTTTTCTTTTCAGCCTTTCTCGATCATGGCCGTGATGGCTGTCACAGCTAGGCCGTGATGGGCTTTGTTTGGCTCATTTTTCTTACTTTTCAAGCTCCAACATAAATGATCCTGAGCATTTTAATCCTCAATTCCTGCACAATAACACCACAAAACCGCCTTACCCGTTCCAAGGTAAAAACTAACAAAAATCAAATTAAAAATGCCTAAACTACTTGAAAATGCATGCAATATGATAAAGAAATATGAGGTGAAATCACACTCATCAAACTACCCCAAGCTTAAGATTTTGCTTGTCCTCAAGCAATCACTAAGGCCAGAAAAGATAAACAATCAGAGCATGGACAGTGAACCAAGAACCCAAGTAACAAATCCAAGTAACAGGAATATCCAATAAGAAGCCAAGAGACAATCAATTTCAAGTCTAATTAGAGGCTTAGGTTCTCTAGATTCATGCCTCTTTCTAATTCGGACACTCTTCTCACCTTACTCAAGTGTTTAAGGACATTTGACAATTCACTCAATTTCCTCAAGGAAGGTACCCTACCATAAGCTTGACTATTAACCAAATCTCTACTTTATTAATGAAAACACATAAGAATCAAGAGGTCTTTTATTTTGGTTGTAATGGGGTCACGGGATTAATTGTTAGGTGGGGAAATCAAGAAAGGGAAAATCCAAGAAGGCTAAAACAAATTATCAAATAATGCAAAGCATGACAACCTTCTAAAATACCTTTTTGGACTTTAATTCACTTTTCCACCTTTCTTTATTTCTTCCTCTTTTTTTTCTCATCCCCTTCTCCATTTATTATTTATTTATTTATTATTTATTTTATTTATTTGGAGAAGGGGAGGTTTTCAACTTAAGAGAAATAATTTTTCTAACTTTTTCATCCCACGATTTATTTTTCAAACCACCTTTTTACAATACTTTAAGAGGTGCCATACCAAGCATCATTTATCAAAATAAATCAAGTTACCAAGAAAAGTATTTTATTCTTTTAGGCTCAAAACTGGGCAACTAAGGGGTTGCATTTAATCAATCAAAGCTCAGAAGGCCAGAAAAATACCTAGTGCCTCAATCATTTTCAAATATGTTTTCAAAAAATTTTAAGTTTCAAAACGGTTTCAAGTCAAGTTTTAGAGAACACAATCCAAGAGGAATAAAACACTAAACCACAAAGAATGGGGTAGATATAGTGAGTACCCCTTTTAGGCTCAAAAATCTCTAATTTAGTAGTTTAAAATCAACGAGAAACACAAATCTAAGGAACCACATGCTAATTATCAACTATCAGAAGATCATCTCAAGCATTTTTATTTTTAGCTTATCACAAGAATACAAAAATTGGGTTCAAAAATTCACTGTCTCAATTCATTTGGCACAAAGTTCTCACAATTAGATGCATACTCTAAGCTAGGGGTGTAATCGGGTCGGGTTGGATCGGATTTGAGGGGTTTCATCATCCGAACTGATCAAATTTGATCGGTTCGGATTTGGCAAATTTTCAGGTACGGATCCGAACCGAACCGATCACAATCGGGTTGGTTCGGTTCGGATCATCGGGTTACTTTTTTTTTTTTTTAATTTACACTTAAATATTAATAAAAAAATTAGAAAAATAAAATAAAATATACATATTTAATTATTAATTATATTAAATTTATAATAATATATTAATATTATATAAAATAATTAAAAAATAAATATTTTAAAGGGTTCGGATTGGATCGGATCGGAATTCTCGGATCCGAGACCCGAACCGATCTGGTTCGGATCGGCGTTTTGGAATCCGATCCGATCCGATGATCCGAACCAATCCACCAAAACCGGTTCGGATCCGCCGGGTTCGCGGATCGGATCGGATCCGCTTACACCCCTACTCTAAGCAAGGGGCAATCTAATCATGTGATTATGCAAAACTACGCCTCTATGAATGTAACATGAAAAATGCAAAAATGCAAAAAAAATGCAAAAATACCCCTACCCCAAGCTTAAAAACTTACATTGTCCCCAATGTAAATATTCAAGTCGGAGAGAGGAGAAAAATGGAACAACTCACCGAGGTGGTGGAGGGTGCTGGCTCACATGCCAGTCATAGAACTGCTGGAAGACGTGTCACGGCCGTGACGTTCATCACGACTAGGCCGTGATTAATTGTGTCAAGAAAATCCCCATCACGGGCGTGATATACATCACGACTGGGCCGTGATCAATTCTGATCTATAGGAGCTGGCCTGTCATGACCGTGACTTCCATCACGGCTAGGCTGTGATACATTATGATCTTCTGGGTCCTTGTCATCACGCCCCGATGGCTATCACGGCTGGGCCGTGATTAATTCTGGCTTCCCGCTTTCATAACCTGAAAATACTTGGCAAAACCATCAATTAGTGATCTTTCTTCTCTTAATCTTCTCAAATTATTCAAAAACAAAATTCAAAAACAAATTGAAAAGAGAAAGAAAACTTGGGTTGCCTCCCAAGAAGCGCTTATTTACGGTCTTAAGCTTGACCATACTCCCTTCCATCAATCGGGATCAGCTGGGCTTGGAAGTGGAAGAACACCTCTCTTCCATGAAAGTCCTTCAAAGAGCCTATTTTGTTCATATGGCCAATTGTGCTTTCGCTTTGCTCTTTTCACTCTGAGTTTCTTGGCCTTACTTCCTCTCGGCAGAAGTTTTAACTCCACATGATGAGCAACTCCAACTTCATCACTATTTGGTGCATCATATGTCATGCAAAGTTTCGGAGTTGCTTCCATGTTAAGCTCTTCCTTCACCTTTGGAGGCATTATATCAATCCTGCACACATGACTCTTAAAAGGAGGGTTGTTATATGAGTTAGTCATATCAAAATACGCCCTACCTTCCTCTACATTCAAAGAGATCTTACCATTTTTTACGTCTATTATCGCTCCAGCTGTGGCCAAGAATGGCCTTCCAAGAATGATAGGGAATTTAGAATTCCCGTTCATGTCCAACACCATGAAATTGGTAGGAATGAAAATTTTCCCTACCTTTATGGGGACATTCTCTAGTTTGCCTAGAGGAGTTTTAGTTGATCCATCCGCAAATTGTAAAGAGAACTTGGATGGACTCAATTCCTTGGTTCCTAACCTCTCAAAGATGGTATGTGGCATCAAACTCCCACTAGCCCCTAAATCACATAAGGCTTGGTCTATTTTCACTTCTCCAATTGAGCAAGCAATAGAGAAACTTCCTGGATCTTTTAGTTTAGGAGGCATATTAGTTTTTATCATGGCATCATGCTCCTAAATTAAGCTCTTAGTGTCTTTTTCTACTTGATTTTTCTTGACTAGCCTTTGTGGAAAAGGTATTGGGGGTTGGTAAGGTGGTGTAGGGACATACTTTGGTTCTATCTCTTCTTGTTCACTCATGTCCTCCTCACATTCCACATCCTTTTCAACTATCCCAAGCTTATCATCCCTCAAGTATATAGCATTACAGTGCTCATTGGGATTAACTTCGGGTTGTCTTGGAAATGTACCCTTAGTTCTATAATATGTACTAGCTTGTTGGGCAATCTGAGTTTCTAACATCTTATTATGGATGGCTAAGTTATCTACCTTAGATGTTAACTCTTTTATTGCCTCATTGAATGCCCTACCTTGTTTCCTAAACTCTTCATTTTGCTTTGTTTGAGTTTCAACAAAATTTTCCAAAAGAGACTCGAGTTTAGACTTTTGTACCTGAGGATACCCCGATGCGGGTTTTCTATTACCTTGGCCTTCCTGGAATTCGTGGTTCAACGTGTTGTTGTAGTTCCGTAGGAGAGATAAGGATTATTCTTCCTCACTTGGTTGTAAGGATTTGGAGGAGCATAATTTGGCAACTTCGGGTTCGTGTCATAAAAGTTGTGACAAGAGTTCACTTGTTCCCCCGAAGCACCGGATCCAGGAGCAATACCATGTGGGCACTCCATTATGTCATGTCCCTGCATTCCACAAATCTCACAAACAACATTAGTAGCACCTATTGAACTCACATTAGCCTTTTCAAGCTTATCAAAGCGTTTATTCAATGAGTCAAATATAGACATAATTAGATGAATGCTATTCATTTCAAACTTACCCCCCGACAGCTTTTTCAGGTTATTACCTCTTTCCGAACCCCATTGGTGATAGTTGGTGGCTACGTTTTCAATGATATTGAACGCTTCAGTCAGAGGTCTATTCACGAAGGCTCACCAGCTGCGGAGTCAAGCGACACCTTCGAAGAGTAATCCAATCCGTTGTAGAAGGTATGCACTAAAAACCACCTCTCGAGCCCATGATGTGGGCAAGACTCTAGCAATCCTTTGTAACGATCCCAAGCTTCGGATAAGCATTCTCCGTCCTTTTGGAAGAAGCCGGTGATCTGAGTTCATAGGTAAGCAGTCTTGGATGGAGGGAAGAATTTCTCCAAGAATGTCTGCTCCAGTTGGTCCCAAGTTGACAAAGTATTAACGAGCACTTGCTTCAACCAAGCTTTTGCCTTTCCAGTCAGCGAGGAGGGGAATAACCTCAAGCGAATAGCATCAATCGGGACACCGCGAATTCTTATTGCATCGGTGAACTCCAAGAATGTCTCCACATGATCAGTCGGGTCCTCCGAGGGTAACCTCAAATTGATTTTGCCTAATCATGCCAATTAATAGAGGCGGTATAGTGTAGTTCTCCGCCTCAATTTTTGGCCTAGCAATCCCAGTTCGCAAACCCCTAGTCCTTTAGTGGTTTGATATCCGGTAGATTCGCCATGAGTGGAATGGGAATCAACCTTTCTCTCGCACCTTGTCTTTGTAGTCTCCCACATCTATGAAAGGTCCCTTCGATCTCGGGGTCAACTTCAACAAGATTTCCAAGACTTTGGGATCTTCGCATAAAAGAGAAAAATATTTGCAAAGACAGATAGATACTCTAGAAAAAGAAAAAAATATAAATAAAATTTGTCCAGAAAAATCAATTTAAAAATTAAATTGAAATTCAAGAAAGCACAGTCCCCGACAACGGTGCCAAAAATTTGATGTGGTTCAAATCCGCAAGGGTACGGCTTCGTCGTCAAGTAATAAAAAGATCGATCCCACAGAGACCGTGATCTCAAATAACAATTATTTATTAAATCAATTAAACTGGACTATAAAAAGATAAAGATTTGGGAAAGGTTTGGTTTTTATAAGAAGAATTAACTAGAAAATCAGATATTTAAAAACGCAATCAATTTACATAGGAAAGTAAATCAATTAGGGGTTTTTCAAATCAAAAGAGATTCCCGGGAATTGGGTTACCAGCAAGACTGCTCATGTTACTAAATTGACTACCCCTCTTGTTAATTATCGAAATTTGCTTTGAAGGTGAATTTATCTTAAATAAGTTAATGTTCCCTCTCGGAATACAAGAATCGTGCCCAATAAAATCAACCCCTACTCTCGTTGCAATTAAATTTAAATTGAACCCTTTAAGCTTTGTGACAATTCGTGAACCCTTGAAGGACCGCTTCTAACTCTCGTGATTTAAGTCCTAAGTTCGATCCCTATAGATCCAATACCTAAGTTCACCGCTAGGTTCCTCCTTAGAGTATCTATGACATGCAAATAAGTGCGTACCATATTCACAAGTAATTCATGCAATAGAAATCGAATCGAAAGCAAAATTGAAATTAACAAGAAGTAAAACGTCAATTCATAACATAAATCTTGGGCATAGCCCCAATCCCTAGAAATAAAAACACTACTCAAGCATTGCCATGGTCATAGCAAGCTTGATTAACAAAAGCATAAAAGAGAACCTAAGATAAGAGAAGAAGAGAAATCCTAGTTTTTGCCTAAGGTAGCAGCCCAAGGATTCCTATTTTCGAGCCTCTAGGTCCTATTTATAATGTAGGGTAACTTGAATCCCAAGCAATTATAAAATCAGATCAAATCAGCTTTTAAAATTCCAGGTATTACGCGTCACGGCCGTGATGGCTGTCACGGCTAGGCCGTGACAGATTCTGTCTTGGAAAACTTGGCACTGATGGCCTGTCACGGTCGTGATGGCCATCACGACCTGGTCGTGACAGGTTCTGACTTTTTCGTTCTTTTCTTTTCAGTCTTCCTCGATCATGGACGTGATGGCTGTCACGACTAGGCCGTGATGGGCTCTGTTTGGCTCATTTTTCTTACTTTTCAAGCTCTGTCTTCATGCAATCTCCAACATAAATGATCTTGAGCATTTTAATCCTCAATTCCTGCACAACAACACCACAAAACCGCCTTACCCGTTCCAAGGTAAAAACTAACAAAAATCAAATTAAAAATGCCTAAACTACATGAAAATACATGCAATATGATAAAGAAATATGAGATGAAATCACACTCATCACAACTCCAAGAGAAACAAGGAGTAGAAGAGAAGAGACCTAAAACTAGAACTCTAAAAAAAACTGCTCTCTAAAACCTCCCCCCTAATTCGCACTAAACAAGCTATTTATAGGAAATCGGATCTGCGCTCACTCGCGGGGCGAGCACTTAATTTTGGCTCCAATCTGGTTTTGAATCCTCTCGGGACAAGGCCTATCTCGCGGGGCGAGACTGAAATATTTTCACAAAACCTGTGTCTGGCTCGTGGGGCGAGACCTTAAAATTCTTCTTTTTGCTTGTTTTCTTCAATTTTCCAAGTTTCCTTGAGCTTCACTTTTAACCTGAAAATAAAGAATAGCATTTAATGCTTTATTTAACACAAAATCAACCAAAATATCCTAAAAATTACTTAAGAGACTCAAAATATTACTCGAGGACAATTAAAGCTAAATTTGGGGGAAAACGAGATTAAACTCGCACATTTAGCACAAAAACCATGGCCTCATTATCTATAAAACTAGATAAGTCAGAGGCTTATCACCGGTCCGATCATCATGTCAGGCCGGATAGTCATGTGAACCGGTGATGACATCATTAACTCGGCTATGAACCGGGGTGAACAGGTATGAACCAGTGAGTAGACTCTCAAGAACCAGACCGAATGCTGACGTCATAGAAACTCTCCACCTTGAGCAAAGACCCCACTCATTCCATTCATGATTATATTCGCTACTTCAAGAGTATTTGTGATGATCTCGCTCTCATTGGAACTCCCTTGTCTGATAATGATAAGGTTTTTCATTTGCTTCGGAATCTTGGTCACGATTATAATCCTTTCACCCAGTGTTTTAAAAACCGGACCGGACCGGTCGGTTGAACCGGTTTAACTGGTTATGAAGAACCGGCCGGTTCCTCCATACCAAGCAAACATCAATCCCAAAAGGACAGTAAACGAGAATGAAAGAAAGAGCCGCTGCAGAGATTAAAGATGAGAGAGTGAGAGAGTATGAGAGAGAGAGAAGAGAAGATGTGGTTTGGCTCTATTGTGAGCTTAAAGATCTATCATTTCTGATGGAGAAGAGAAGAAGCGTTCAGCTCCAAGACTTTTGGTTTCTCATCTGCCATTGTAGAGAGAGAAAAAGAGAGAGAAGAAATGGAAGATTTTGTTTTGTGTGGCTCAAGATACGGTTACTCTATATGTTTTGAATGTTTAATGTTTTTAATTTAATTGAAACTGACATAGAGATATCAACTACAGTATGACGTTGAGGAAGAAGTTAATATATTATTCTTCATTGTTTTTGTATTTGTTATATATTTTTATTATTTTTTATTATGTATATATTTTGATATATTCATTATATTATTTATTTATTTATTAGTATCCGGTTCAACTGGTTGAACCAATTGAACCGTGACCCGGAGGTCTCGCCAGTTCGATCTCTGGTCCGGTTTTTAAAACACTGCTTTCACCACAACCAAGCTACGTCCACCAGTTCCTACCTATCAATCTGTGATTCCTCAACTCATCAACAATGACACCCTTGTTTATGATATTCCAAGGACCTCTGTCACTCCAACATTTTATGCTAACCGAGACTCTTGATATCAAGATTGCAGACCACAAAGTTCTGCCAAGTCTCGCAATTCTCGCCCAACATACCGGATCGGACCGACCGATCCGACCGGATGGACCGGAAACTGGACCCATGATCGGTCCGGTCATCATGTTAGACCGGATAGTCATGTGAACCGGTGATGACGTCATTAACTCGGCTAGGAACCAGGGTGAATCGGTATGAACCGGCGAGTAGACTCGCAAGAACCGAACCAGATGATGATGTCATATGTGCTCCCTGCTGACGTCACCGTGCGGAAATGAATTTCATAGTTAGAAAATCCTCCAAAATGTATCTGCTGGGACTCGAACACAGGTGGAGGCAAAGACATCAAGTACGCGTGTCGCTTGACCAACGTAAGTTGTTGGGATATATTTGAAACATTATATATCTATATTGTTGGAACCAAAGTTGTTTTGGATTTAATAATCTCTAAGTTTTGATGCTACAAAAGGATTAATTTGCTTGGTAAAGTGTTTGTTGAGATCTAATATGTGCTTTCAGTTATGCAGCAACACATTAATAAGCAAAATAAACTTGGGATAAGTTCAAATTGAAAAATACACGTCTACCCCTGTAGACGGGCTGCTCAAGCCCTGTGATAAAGTTATTTAGTTATTTAATTAAGTAGACTGGCTTTCTTTAGGAGACGAGGCTATAAATATTTGCTAGATAAATACCTAAATAACTTGTTAGGTACAGCAAGTCCAAAGACTTGAAAATAAGCGCGTCCATCTTGCTACGTAAGCAGACGGAGTCATTAGTTGAAGAAAATGAACTAAAACACAAAGTACTCTAGTAGACAAGCTCTAACAGCCACGTCACTAGACGGAGATCTTTATAACTCATTAAGGAATAGCAAGTCTGAAGACTTGATAGATAAAAGGATATGCCACGTCAATAGACGAGCTAAGTACAATATTGAATAGACTTGGACTCTCATATGAATAAGTAGACGGAGTTTCTTTTTAGACGAACTCAATCTTGGAATGAACTAGATGCAATCCGAATCTCTTATATTTATTTCAAATGATTGATATTTATTTCAATAGAATATTTGTTCTTCACATTTGTTTTTTTTCTGCTTTAATATTTTACCTTGTTATGAAAGAAACATAGTACAATCAAGAAATACAAAAAGCATAATCGTACAAATAAGATACTGCAAAATGATTTGTACGATGATAACTTTATGACTGAAAAAGCTGAATTATACACAAAGAAGGAACAACAAGTACTAAAGCTGCAATACTCAGAGGAGTGAACCTCCAAATTCATGCTACCTCGATAACCAAGAGTATTATTAAGCATTGCTACAATCAGGTTATCAGTCACAACGGATATCATGCATTAAATGCTATCTCTAAACGGGATTATTCAAAGTAACCATTAAAGAAATACAAAGTGGAGAAGAAGGTCACTATAAATTGAAGGCCTCAGATACTAAAGATAGAACTCTTGCCTGCACAATCTTGCTAGTTGCACTTTTGTCATTTGATAATCATTCATTTCATTATTCTTCTAAGATTAAGAGTTTGTATTCATTAGTTTGAATATTGTTGTAATATTCAACTGATCTTAAACTGTCATATTCTCACCCATAGTCTGTTAAGAAGATCAACCGTTAAATCTCTTTGTTAGAGTTAGAGCCTGAAGATGCTTGGTAAGAAAGAAACTTGTAGCCTGGAGAGGTGTTGAATACTTGTTTGTAATCTATTTGGGGAAATAGTGGATAAATCCTTCAAGTCGAAGGGACTAGACGTAGCTCTTGGTTGGAAGAGAGTGAACCAGGATAAAATCTCTTGCGTGAATCTTCTACCCCTAAACTCTTCAGTTTTATTTGCTTATACTAACTGTGGGTTTTGATATTGCTTTGGTTAAAGTCTTTAAAAAAAAGGGATTTTTGTCTTTGTGTGTGCTTCTGTTTTATATTTCTTTGAGTGCTAAAATTGTTTTAAAGGTTGTTTTCGAAAATTATTAACAAACACAATTCAACCCCCCCTTCTTGTGTTTACCTGTGTCAACTTCAGTTGGTATCAGAGCTCAGCCTCTAAAGGGTTGAGCATCTAACAAGTGCTGAGGGAGTACGATCCAACAACCATGGATGCAGAAGGACAAGCTATCAACAGACCTCCTCTCTTTGATGGTTCTGATTATGACTATTGGAAGAAGAGGACGATGACCTTTTTGGATGCACAAAGTCTAGACATCTAGGAGCTCATAGAAACCGGTTACACTGAACCCAAAAATGAAAATGGAGCTGTTGTTGCTAGAGCAGACTGGACAGCAGATCAAAAGGCAAAGCATCAACTGAATCTTAAAGATAAGCATTATTTGATGTGTGCCATCACCAGATCTGAACATGACAAAGTTTACAGCTACAATACTGTTAAAGAAATCTGGGATACTCTTGCCCTAGCCCTTGAGGGTTCCTTACAAGTTAAGGAATCCAAGATCAGCATTCTGGTTCATCAGTATGAGATGTTCAAGATGGTTGAACATGAAACAATAGACCAAATGTTTGGAAGATTCCAAACCATCACCAACAGTCTCAGATCTCTCGGAAAAATCTATGAAAATAGGGATCATGTCATAAAAATTCTGAGAAGTCTATCTAAGCAGTGGAGACCCAAAGTAACTGCTATTTAGGAAGCAAAAAACTTGAATACACTCTCTCTGGGAGAGCTTCTTGGATCTCTCAAGGTTCATGAACTTGAACTCAATGAAGAAGAAAATTCCAGAAAAGGAAAATCTATTGCCCTAAAGGCAAAGAAAGCAAGTTCATCAAGAGTTCTCAAAGCTGCCGAGTCATCTGATGAGTCTGAATCTTTTGATGATAATGAAGAATCAGGTGAGGATGAATTATCCTTTATCTCCAGAAAGATTCAACATATGTGGAGAAAGAAAGGTGGTTTCAGAAGGAAGCAACTCAATAAAAAGTTTTCCAAGGAGAAGTCAGACTCCAAGGAAAAAGGTCCACCCTTTTGCTTTGAATGCAAGAAACCTGGTCATTTCAAAGCAGACTACCCTGAGCTAAAGGACAAAAAGAAATTCTTCAAAAAGAAGAAAGGGTTAATGGTCACATGGGAGGATCTTGATCTATCTTCTTCAGATGAAGAAAATGAAGCTGAGGAAGAGGCAAATATCTGTCTCATGGCAGACACTGCATCAGAAAGTGAATACACTGATGCTGAGATTTGCTTAACAACTGGAAGAAAACATATGTCTCGGTACTTGGACAGTGGCTGCTCATGACACATGACGGGAGAAAATTCTATGTTCCAAAACCTTAAACCCAAAGATGGTGGCTAGGTCACATTTGGAGGAAATCAGAAAGGGAAAATCATTGGTATAGGTAAAATTGGTAAACATCATTTTCCCTCCATTGATAATGTTCTTTTAGTAAATGGCTTGAAGCACAATCTACTGAGCATAAGTCAATTATGTGACAGCGGATATGAAGTGTCTTTTGATAAGAACATGTGTACTATCAAGAAAGATGATGGATCACTTTTATTCACTACAAAAGGCAAAACAATCTCTACAAGATTGACTTGGAGGACCTCTCAAATCAAAGTGTCTCATGTCTAGTATCCATTGAAGATGAGCGATTGATTTGGCACAAAAGGCTAGGTCATGCAAGCTTGAAATTAATTTCAAAGCTAAAGAAGCATAACCTTGTGAGAGGACTACCAAACCTTAAGTTCAAATCTGATGCTCTCTGTGATGCATGTCAAAAGGGAAAACAAGTCAAAGGTTCTTTTGAATCTAAGAATGTTGTTAGTACCAATAGACCACTAAAGTTGCTACATCTTGATCTTTTTGGTCCAACAAGGACTGCCTCTGTCAGTGGTAAGAAATATGGTCTTGTCATAGTAGACGATTACACTAGATGGACATGGGTTATGTTCCTAACTCACAAGGATGAGTCTTTTAAGGTCTTTTCTGTATTCACTACATAAAAAACCTATTTAGCGACCGACGATTTCGGTCGCTAAACATGATAATTCGGTTGCTATATAGTTTGGCGACCGAATTAGCGACCGAATTAAGGGGGTAGCAGAAACCCTGGTGGCTAAATGTTTAGCGACCGAACTTGTATTTCGGTCGCAAAATTATATATTTCGGTCGCCGTATAGTTGGTCGCATGCTCAGCTCACCTAATTTGGTGACCGATATTCGGTCGCTATTTCGGTCACAAATTTTGATTTTTTTTTTAATTTTCCTGTAACTTAATCCTGCCGGCCAAATATTGTTTTTCAACTATTACCCCATTGATTTTTAATTTCTGATATAAACAAAATACAACAATATTTTTTTTGAATAAATAGAAAACGTAAATATGATGTACTAACGATCCAAAACACCACAGTCAATATGATCAAGACAACATATACATTAATTAACGCAAGTTTAATAATTGTTTATAAAAAAACACACCACAATCAATAAGTACTAATCAAAATATCAAAATTCATCAATCTTCCAAAGGGATGAACATGTAGAAGCGAGAACCCCCAAGATACTTAAACTTTGCCAATGCACTAGTGGACAACAAATACAACTCCCTGATACCATTTGTATCTGTTGCAAAATATGGGCGATCCTCATGGATTACTATATTCCCATTGAACAAATTTCCGCTTTTGTCTTCAATAGTCACAACACGCGGTATTTCTTGTCCCCAACGACGGTAGAATGATCGCGGGATTGAAATCAAATCCTGCAAATACACAAGAACAATTTATTAATGATTAGTTTATGCCTTAACTATCATTACATGAATCCGATCATTATTCTAAAGTTGATGAGATACTGTACCTGATCTATATGGATGGATGTCTCAAAACATTTAGTCGGATCCATTTTCTGATAAAACAATAAGGAAAACAAGTCATATGACTAAACTTCATCAAGTGATAATAAGAAAAGATGGAAAGATCCATGTAGCATACTAGCATGTTAAAATAGAACAAAGAAATGCAACTTCACATGCAACTTTGCAGATTAGCAAACATAGTAGTTTTCAGGAAAGCAGATGCTTTTACATCGTTTTGAAGGATGGTCATAGAGAGGATTAGCATGGTTGATACCTTTGGATGCCAAATGGTGTTTCACAATCATTTCATCATAAGATTGAATAACTTAACTCATAAATCAATCTATCGCTTAACAACTAATGACATAAAACAAAACACATAAACCATTCACATGAACATTCTATAATCTCTCAAATAGAATACAGTACTACTATTAACAAGTAATTCCCAATTGAAATCACAGTATTACAAACAACATGTAAGTTACACCCTAAGGTCCCAAAACCCAACAATCAACATTCATTAGCAACATATGCAAAATTCGTACGATTTTTAGTCAACTTAGATGATTTTATTAAAATACCAAATGAAGTCGTATTTAGACAAATGACCCCTCTATGGAAAGCTAAACAAGTCTAGTTTATAAATTTAAATTTAGTTTTGGGAAAAAGCATTCCAAAAAGTACAGTTTTAACCAACAAGCTACCGCATTCGAAAAACAGGACAGCAATTGTCCTCTAACTTTTAACAGAATTTTCTTCATCAATACTCAGTTAAAAACATCAAATTCAGTGCCTAAACTGTATCAAATCGAGTCTAGTTTCTAACAAAATAAGAATCATAAACAAAATAGTTCTACAGAAATAGTTATAAAGAAAACACTGAACCTATGTCCATACGGGTTTTCAGGACAGCAACTATAACATCTTCTTGTAAGCAATATAACAAACACCTGTCAAGCAAAATCCTTTAACATATCTATTCTCACATATTGGCATATCAACACCATCACAAAATCAAAACCAAATTACAATACACTTGCAAATCGAAAATCAACTAATTAGAGCATGTATCAACAACTCCTAAGCTTGGATTGCAGCATACTTCAACAAATATATATTGAAGCATATTTCAATACAAACTTAAATAAAATATAGTAGCAAACATCCTATTGAGCTCCGCTCTCCACTAACAAGACAGCACATAACTGTCAAACACATGCATAACTTCTAAATTAGCAACACACAACAAGCATCCCGCCTTTTTGACAAGATCACATCCTATTGAGCTCTGCTCTCCACTAACAAACAACACATAATTGCAAATGCATGCATAAATATTAAATTATCAGCACACAATCAGCATCTTGCCTTTCAGGCAGGATACCTTCCTATTGAGCTCAGTTCTCCACTAACAAACAATAAGATATATAGTAGTGATAATAAGAAAAGATGGAAAGATCCATGTCGCATACTAGCATGTTAAAATAGAACAAAGAAATGCAACCTCACATGCAACTTTATAGATTAGCAAACATAGTAGTTTTCAGGAAAGCAGATGCTTTTACGTCGTTTTGAAGGATGGTTACAGAGAGGACTTTTCCTACCGGAAGTGCCTAGATAACCTAGTAAGGATGGTCATCAACAACTATTTCTGGAAAGCTCCATTTCCTAGTGAAACAAATGAGTAGAAAACCAGAGTTGCTTTCATAATAGTGTACAGAGCTGCTTTCTAAAATATGGAAGGTAAGATAGAAAACCACTGTAGCCAAAATATGGCAACAGAAAGACCAAAGACCAAAGACACAGCTTATTGCAACAAATAATAACCTCTAAAGAACTTGGATATCTAAGAGACTATGACTCATTCTGCGTAATGGAAAGAAAATATCAACAACATATTATGATTGCCTCTTAATTATCCAAAATCAATATGGCCATCAAGAATATCCTCTCCCAACCAAGAACTTCGATCAAATTGTGATGTAAGGGACAGAAATGATTTCATGTGAAAATATGTTTGGCCTTTTAGGCTTACTACATGGTGTATCTTTTTGCACATTTATATCTTACAATTAAACTTTAGCATAAATGAAAAACAATAAGGATAGAGAAGAATTACTTTGCTTGATCCTTTGTTTGAACTCACATACTCGCCATTTTTCTTTTATGCATTTGAGTAATATGACTAATATAATATCAATCACTTTCTTAAATTCAAACAAAAATTAAAGCAAAAACTGATATTAGCAAACTAAAAATATAGGCAGAAAAGCAAGGGTCAAATGCATATATTAGCATTCAACCAAAAAAATATATGCATATATTAGCAATCTGATAACAGGTCTCAATTTAAACTCTGAAAATAGTTTATGAACATAAAAATCACATCAAGATAAACTATATGAATGAGATAAAACTTAACAAATGTCCTATAAAAAATAAAAAATAAAAAAATAAGAAATGTAGTGTGAAAGCCTGAAAGGCTTCTTAATCCACTTAGGAAGAAAAGTTCAGTTATCTAACTATTCCCCAGAGAAAAACTTGGCATTACCCCTAGAGAAAATTCTCAAACAACTCACGTGCATTTTTCATAATCAACTTAATTCACACAAACAACTTAACATCAAATATAATTTTAGAACAAAGAACAAACAATAGACAACATAGACAACAGAGAACTTGTGGTCAGGATTTAACCACCATTATAATTTGGCTGAAGAACAGAACCACTAAATGTAGCAGAATGAGACCAAAAACATACCAGAGAATGCACAAACCAGAGGAATAGAGAGAGAGAGAGATAGAGGCGAGGAGAGATGAAAACATACCAGAGAAGGAGGAGGACGGCGGCGCTGCTCTGGTGGTGCCGGCAACGGTGGCAGCCGTGCGGAGAAGGAGGGAACTGAGAGAGAGAAAAAGTTAGAAACAAATAGAGAGAGAGAGATGGAGAGAGAGAGGGGAGAGCTTACCGTGATGGTGGTGACCGGAGGAGGGGCGGCAGTCGCGAACCGTGGTGGCCGGAGGAGAGAAAGAGAGATCGAGTGAGAGAGAGGAAGAGAGACCGCGAAATGGAAGAAGAAAGGGGTTTCTGCGTTTTTAGGGATTTTAATTTTTAGTGACCGAAATATTCGGTCGCTAATTCGGTCGCAAGGTTGCCATTTCAAAATTTAAATTCATAAATTTAGTGACGGATTTTTAAATCGGTCGCTTAGACGCGCTCTTTTAGTTTTTTTAACGTGCCGTTTAGCGACCGAATTAATATCGGTCGCAAATGTAAATAAAATTTAACCGCTGCATTTAATTCGGTCGCCATTTCGGTCGCTAAAAAGGCATAAAATTTCTGACTTTTAAGTTCTTTTATTTAGCGACTGAAATAGCGACCGATAACCCTGCTACGCTCTATTTTGGTCGCTATTTCGGTCGCAGTATTAACTATAATCAGTCTTTCATGTAGATCCTATAATCGGTCGCCAAAAACAATCAAAAAATTCGGTCACTATCTTCGGTCGCTAAACAACCTTTTTTGTAGTGATTCTGCAAACATGTACAGAATGAAAAAGGCATGTGTATCACTTCAATCAGAAGTGACCATGGGGGAGAGTTTGAAAATGAGCTATTTCATAAGTTCTGTGAAGAGAGTGGTATCCTTCACAACTTCTCAATACCTAGAACACCACAGCAAAATAGTGTGGTAGAGAGAAAGAACATATCTCTTCAAGAGATGGCTAGGACTATGCTCAATGACAATTCTGTTTCTAGACACTTCTGGACTGAAGCTGTCAATACTGCCTATTACATTCAGAACAGAATATACATTAGACCTATCCTAAATAAGACTCCTTATGAATTGTGGAAAGGAAGAAGACCCAACATATCTTATTTTCACCCCTTTGGTTGTAAATGCTTTATACTGAATACGAAAGATCAACTTGGTAAATTTGATCCTAAAATAGATAGTGGAATACTCTTAGGATATTATGAAACATCTAAAGGATTTAGAGTTTATAATTCTAGGACTCTGATAGTAGAAGAAAGTATTCACGTCAAGTTTGATGACAAACAGCCTGATAAGAAATTATCAGAGCTAGATGAAGCTTTTGCAGATCTTGATCTAAACACTCTAGGAGACTCACCTGAGATAAAAGTTGATGATCAAGAAATGACCCCACTCAACAACCAGAAACTTCCACTTCTCAACATGATACAGTTCTAAAATCTTGGTACTTCAAGAATTATCATCCACAAGATCAGATCATTGGAAACCCCAATGACAAGCTAAGAACCAGATCAACCTTCAGAGAACAAGACACTTATGCACTTGTCTCTGAGTTGGAACCAAAGACAGTGGACGAGGCTCTGATGGACGATGGTTAGATTCTAGCTATGCCAGAAGAACTCAATCAGTTTGAAAGAAGTGATGTTTGGACTCTGGTTCCACTGCCCAAAGACAAATCAATGATTGGAACAAAGTGGGTTTACAGAAACAAACTTGATGAAAATGGTAAGGTAATCAGAAACAAAGCAAGACTTGTTGCTCAAGGTTTCTCTCAAGAAGAAGGTATAGATTATACTGAAACCTTTGCACCTGTTGCTAGATTAGAAGCTATTAGAATTCTGCTTTCGTTCGCTGCACATCATAGTGTTATGCTTTTTCAAATGGATGTTAAGAGCGCTTTTCTTAATGGCTTTATTAATGAAGAAGTCTATGTTATGCAACCTCTGGGTTTTGAGTGTGAAACCCATCCCGAACATGTATATAAGCTTAAGAAAGCTTTGTACGGTCTTAAGCAAGCTCCTAGAGCTTGGTATGATAGACTAAGTTCCTTTCTTATGGAAAATAGATTCAATAGAGGAAAGGTTGATACAACCTTATTTAGACAATCCATTAAGTCTAATTTCATAGTGGTACAGATATATGTTGATGATATTATTTTTGGTAGTACTAATGAGTCTCTGTGCAAAGAATTCTCTAAGTTAATGCAGAAAGAGTTTGAAATGAGCATGATGAGAGAACTCAAATTCTTCCTTGGACTTCAAGTAAAAAAAACCACGGACTAGGTGCTCATCCACCAAACTAAGTATACAAAAGAACTTCTGAAGAAGTTTAAGATGGATGACTGTAAACCAATGAATACTCCTATGCACCCCACTTCCATATTGAACAAAGATGATAAAAATAAAAAGGTAGACCAAAAGGTATACAAATGTATGATAGGATCTCTCCTATATCTTACTGTGTCTAGGCCTGATATTATGTCCAGTGTATGTTTATGTGCTCGATTTCAATCTGATCCTAGAGAATCGCACTTATCAGCAGTTAAGAGAATCTTTGGATATTTAAAAGACACTACTAATCTTGGTTTGTGCTTTAAGAAAAATGAAGATTCCAGATTAAGGGGTTTCTGTGATGCTGACTATGATGAAGATAGAATTGAAAGAAAAAGCACTAGTGGAGGATGTCACTTCATTGGATCTAATCTTGTCTCATGGTCAAGCAAAAGACAAAGTACCATTGCTTTATCAACTGCTGAAGCAGAGTATATATCAGCTGCAAGTTGCTGCTCACAACTTCTCTGGATCAAACATCAATTGGAGGACTACAATGTATTTGTAAGTAGTATTCCGCTTATGTGTGATAATACTGCTGCAATAAATCTATCTGAGAATCCAATTTTTCATTCTAGAGCTAAGCACATAGAGATTAAACATTTTATTAGGGATTATGTGCAAAAAGGTGTGATTGATATTCAATTTGTAGATACTGACCATCAATGGGCATATATCTTTACCAAACCTCTTGCAGAGGACAGATATATCTTTATTAGGAAGCATCTTAATATGATATGTGTGTATTAGTTTAGGCGTCCAGCCTCGAGAAAAATTTGTTTTGCTAATTCTGTGTCTATTACCTATGCTCTTCTAATGCATATTTAAAGTTGTGCGTCTATTGCATAATGTATTGCACGTCCTTATGATGCGTCCACTGATACTGATGATCGCGTCCATTGTATAGTTTCAGACAAGTTCACATCTGCCTTGACTAAAAATATTATTTTTGTGTGTTAATAAATGCATTTATTTTGTCACAAGACAAATTTATCATTTATTCTCTTTGCTGACTCAGTACTTCCATCAATCCCATCAAGAACTTTTTATGGTCCCAAGTTACCAACGTCGTTTTATCATAATTACATGTCATGTCAAAAGTTTTTTTTTTTTAAAAAAAACCTTTGATATTCAAAATTCCTTTAAAAGAAATCTTTTCCCTCTGAGAAAAACTTTACGCTTCCATAATCTCTCAAGCTATCTTTCTCTTAACCTCTCTTTGCTTTCCAAACCCTAAGCTCTTTGATAATCTATAATGGCATCTTCAACCTTCAACGTGGACAAACTCAACTTAGCTATAGAACATCATTTCAACCTTAGTGTGCTGAAAGACTACAATCTTGACATAAGCAAATATGTCAATGCAGCTGGCTGGGAAGGACTCTTCGCGGAGAAAGTCTTTGTCTTCCCCAATCTAGTCAGGGATTTTTGGAGAAACATCCAACTGACAAAAACTGACTTCTACTCAACAGTATTAAGAAAGAAGATTACAGTCTCGGAGAAGACTATTGCTGAAGCAATCTTCTGTGCTCAGGAAGGTCTCGTTTTCACTGAGTCATGGGAAGAAGACTTGGGTGGCTCTGAGACTATAGAAGTCTGTCTCATGAAAGAGGACACGGTCAGGACTCACTCTTGGAAGGCTGTTGAAATGAAGGACATCGTTCGTATCCTTCACCAGCTTCTTAACAAAGTGGTGCTTCAAAAGGTTGGATCAAAGGACAACCTCTCTTCTCTTCATAAATTATGTCTTTGCCATCTTCTCACAGAGACAAGAATCAATCTTCCAAGAATCATGTATGGAAGATTCAGAGGCACTGTAATGAACAAGAAAAGACTCTCTGCACTTCCTGTCTGCCATCTTCTCTCAAAGATTTTCAAGGCTCAAGGAGTACATGAGTTTCTTGCTTCTAAGACTCATGAGGAGCAAGCTAGGTTGTTGACTGATAAACCAATGTCTGCTGCAGACTTTGGAAAGATGAACATAGCCAACATGAACCTCTGTACGTATTATGCTGCTGCAATGGCTAAGACTGAGGAATTAATTATGGATAAAGAAGAGATGATTGAATAAAACATTGCTGAAGTCTTAGGGGTTAAAAGGATAACTAGGCAAAAGACCACTGCTACATGGAAGCCTGCCCCCAAGAGGCCAGCAAGTGGGATTGCTATTAAGGAGCCTTCTGATGCCCCTGCTGCAAAGAGGCCAAGAAAAATTATCCTCTCTCATAATGAAGATGAGGAAGCTTATGAGGATAGCATTCCTATCAGTTCTATCCTAAAGAAGTAGAAGACCTCTGCTGCTGCTGCTGAGGCCGTTGTGCCTAATCCATCAACTGTACCAACTAAACCAAGGAGGCAACCAACAAGAAAAGCTAGGTCAACTAAAACACCCAAGGTAACCATCTCTGCTAATGATCATGTTCAATTAGCAGCAGATGACCTAGTGTCTAGTTTAGAAACTAGGATAGATGATATACCTGTCCCCTCTTCAAATGATGTATACATTCCCACACCTCTTTCACCCCAACCAACACAAACAACCACTTCACAAGCCGATGATCCCTGGTTAAATCAACCAGATGAAGGCATTTCCCCTAGTGCACCTTTCCCCAAATCCCTGAGAACCTTATTTCCTTCTCTCACCCCAACTTATGTCCTTTACAATGGCAAATCTGAGGATTGGGACAAAGTAAAAAGGGAATGGAAAATTCTGTTTCTTTCTTATCAACCTGAACCAGAACACATTCCAGACAGATGGTATCCTCTACCTGAATATGAGGAAGAAGTTAGCCAATCTGTTGAACCCCTCTACCTACCTCCCTGAGTGTCAATCAATCAAGAATGTGCCTTCTCAGATGCACAATGATTTAGGGCATTTAGTCACTCACCTACCCTTAGCCAAATTCCCCCCAAGAAAATTTACCCAAACCTTGTCAAAACTCCTCCATTCATACCACTCACTGATGGAGTTGAGAGACACATTATACCCGTCTAGGAGACTGACCCCAAGAGGAAAAATCTTCCTATGTTACCTGAGAAAAGAGAAATATCATCTAAGCATGTCCCTATGATCATGCCAAGGGACACAAAATGGATGTCCTTTGTGCATCCCAGAATCTATGGGAGGGCTGCTGATTTGTTTATGGATCAACTCTGCTATGATATGCTGAAATGGGAGTTCAGCCAAATCATAGCTGATAGAGCTGCAAATTTTGTTCCTCCATCCTGGCTGAGGCATAAAGAAGCAACCAGGATTGGAATCAAGCCCTACAGGATCTGTCCGAGATTGCCAAGGCTGGATCTTAATAAGGACAAGGACCTGAAGAACAGAAGATTCAAGGGAGTGATGCCTGAAGCTGAGTCAGCATTGCTTGATCTTGATGAAGAGACTATTGATTACTCAATGTTGGATTTACTTCTAAATACTGAATCCATTGAGTTGATTAATTAGCACAGAGCTGCTGACTTCTGGAAGTCTCACATAATTCAATGCACCAGAGAGGCATCTTCCTCTGGGTTGTCTGAAGAAGAAAAGAAAGATATTCCCAATGTCAGAGGAAAGTGTGGACTCTCACACTTTAGGTATATGATTATAAAGACCTCTGGGGACTTCCAATCAACAGTAGGAATGTGGAATTTATCTATCCTGTTATATGGGCAAAGGAGATCATTGTAAAACCTAAACCTACTCCAAAGCTTATCTCAGATGAACTTGTTGCTGAGGAAATTGGTCAAATTGTCATTGCTGATAATTTAGAAAATTCTGCTGAATCCTATCACCAACAAAGCTCATCAGAAAAACAATCTTCTCAACCTTTGGCACTAGTTGTAATGCACCCTGAAGATCAATCAAGAACTCTGAGCACTTTTCAAGAATCTGCAGAAACCTCAAGGCAATAGACTCCTTTTGAAGAAGTTCTTGGAAAACTGGTTGATGAAAGGGTTGGCAAGTTAGTTGATGAAAAGGTTGACAAGAAAGCTGAAAAGATCAAGGAGGATGTTCATCAGCAAGTACAAACTTCAATGGCTCCAACCTTAGAGGTTGTGAATAAAATGCTTGAATTCCTCATGAACTTCAAGAAGAGTCAAACTCGGAACCCTCCTCCTCCACCACCTCCATCTGGTTAGCCTTTATTATTATTATTATTTTGCTTCTTTAGTACTGATAATGATGATTTTCTCCTTTTTACCTTTTTGGCTGATGACAAAAATGAGGAGAAAGGAAAGAAAAGAGGATTTTATATAAAGTATGTTTTTGAAAAGCTCTTATGTGTTTGCTTTTGCATATTCTTTTCTACTTGATATATTGCTCTGATATACTTGTGTTTATATAGATTCTAAGAATGATAAGCGATTGTACCTATCTGTTAGCTTATAAGTCTGCTTAAGTATTTGAATGCTTTGTCTTAGGGGGAGCCCTGCAAGCTCTATTAGACTTTGCTTTTCAAATTTAATTAGTTTTATCATCATTAAAAAGGGGGAGATTGTCGGAACTAAAGTGGTTTTGGATTTAATAATCTCTAAGTTTTGATGCTATCAAAATGATTAAATTTGCTTGACAAAGTGTTAGTTGAGATCTAACATGTGCTTTCAGTTATGCAGGAACACTTTAATAAGTAAAATAAGCTTGGGATAAGTTCAAATTCAAAAATACGCATCCGCCCCTGTAGACGGGCTGCTCAAGCACTGTGGTAAAATTACTTAGTTATTTAATTAAGTAGACTGACTTTCTTTAGTAGACGAGGCTATAAATATTTGCTAGATAAATACCTAAATAACTTGTTAGGTACAGCAAGTCCAAAGACTTGAAAATAAGCACGTCCATCTTGCCACGTAAGCGGACGGAAGTAATTAGTTGAAGAAAATGAACTAAAACACAAAGTAATCTAGTAGACGTGCTCTATACGCCACGTCACTAGACGGAGATCTTTATAACTCATTAAGGAATAGCAAGTCTGAAGACTTGATAGATAAAATGATATGCCACGTCATCAGACGAGTTAAGTAAAATATAGAATAGACTTGGACTCTCATATGAATAAGTAGACGGAGTTTCTTTTTAGACGAACTCCTTCTTGGGATGAATTAAATGTAATCCGAATCTTTTATATTTATTTCAAATGATTGATATTTATTTCAATATAATATTTGTTCTTCACATTTTTTTTTTTTTTTTTTGCTTTAATATTTTACCTTGTTATAAAAGAAACATAGTACAATCAAGAAATACAAAAAGCAGAATCGTACAAATAAGATACTGCAAAACGATTTGTACAATGACAACTTTATGACTGAAAAAGCTGAATTATACACAAAGAAGGAACAAGTACTCAAGCTGCAATACTCAGAGGAGTGAACCTCCAAATTCATGCTACCTCAATAACCAAGTATACTATTCAGCATTGCTACAATCAGGTTATCAGTCACAACATATATCATGCATTAAATGCTATCTCTAAACGGGATTATTCAAAGTAACCGTTGAAGAAATACAAAGTGAAGAAGAAGGTCACTATAAATTGAAGACCTCAGATACTGAAGATAGAACTCTCGTCTGCACAATCTTGCTAGCTGAACTTTTGTCATTTGATAATCATTCATTTCATTATTCTTTTAAGAGCAAGAGTCTGTATTCATTAGTTTGAATATTGCTGTAATATTCAACTGATCTTAAACTGTCATATTCTCACCCATAGTGAGTTAAGAAGATCAACCATTAAATCTCTTTGTTAGAGTTAGAGCATGAAGAGGCTTGGTAAGAAAAGAATACTTGTAGCCTAGAGAGGTGTTGAATACTTGTTTATAATCTATTTGGAGAAATAGTGGATAAATCCTTCAAGTCGAAGGGACTGGACGTAGCTCTTGGTTGGAAAAGAGTGAACCAGGATAAAATCTCTTGCGTGAATCTTCTACCCCTAAACTCTTCAATTTTATTTGCTTATACTAACTGTGGATTTTGATATTGCTTTTGTTAAAGTCTTTAAAAAAAGAAAAGAAAAGAAAATGGATCTTTGTCTTTGTGTGTGCTTCTGTTTTATATCTCTTTGAGTGCAAAAATTATTTTAAAGATTGTTTTCGAAAATTATTAACAAACACAATTTAACACCCCTTCTTGTGTTTGCCTGTGTCAACTTCATATATATATATATATATATATATATATATATATATATATATATATATATATATAGTTTTAGTAAAAAAAATTCTTATTTAATAGATACCGTTTCATACGGTTCAACCAGTGACTCACCGGTTGAACCAATGACTCATTGACCCAGTGCTTTGAACGAGTTGATGACCGGTCCGATTTTAATAACACTGCCATGAACACCCGTACCATACATCATAGCATAGTTGTCATTGCCAAGTGGAGGGGGGAAGTGTGGGTGCATTTGTGAAACATGAGATGTATAAATTTAAATGTTATATGTATAGATAAATGATAGAATTAGAAAAATGGAAAACTAAAATAACGTAAACTTTATATATATATATATATATATATATTTCAAAACACATGATATTAATATAAATATACTATCATATTACGTAAAATACTATTAATTTAAATAAAAAATTCTTATTATATATATATATATATATGTTGGTTATATATATATATATATATATATATATATATATATATATATATATATATATATATATATATATATAAAAACGAATGTCAAATTAAATTGGAGCAACTCAGACTATATATCTCAACCTAATTTTTGGAAGTTGGGTTTAGGGATGAAATGGTATTTGTAAAAGTAATGAAGACGGACTTTGGAAGACTGGTGCTGTCATTTTCTGTCAGAATGTGACCTATATATACTTCCTTTTCTTTTTTAAGGTAGTGAATCTAGTGACTTCCCTCCCAGGCATTATTGGAGTCAACAAAGCTGAATGCTGAAACAACTTTTGACTAGCAAACGGCACACAATGTAGCATGCAATAGTTTTCTTCCCCTTTTTTTTATTTCTAACAAAAAATTGCATGTCTAAGAACAAGATAATCGATGTCTAAGAAAAGCCATGGTGTTACATTAAAGTAACGCGACCTCTATAGATAAATTTCTTTTGCAAAACCAAACTTATCTATGATGATGCCATATCAAAGGCATAAGTGCATATTTAGATAAGTGTTTGAAATATGTGATTTTGGACGAAATTGATTTTGATTAAAAAGTAAGTTAAAAATGAAGTGACTTATATTTCAATATCATCATGAAAATGTGATTCAAAGTGTTTCTCTAAGAGTAAAAGCTACCAAAAGCCGCTTCTTTCTAGAATTGATTTTGAATGTAAAAATATTTTCTCTACATAGAACCAAACATCTCCAAATCAGTCAAAGCAACTTTTCACTATTCAGAATTCAGGTTGGTTGGGTTCAAATGTGTAATGAAACATAGATTAATCGAAATTAAGTTGACCTTGTAACCAATAACTTAGTACATGTTTGATTTACGGTTGAGAAATTGCAAACATATATTTGGAACAAAGTACCTATAGACTATAGAGTTTCTTTGAGGCAAACATACTTTTAGACGCAAAAGTATATTTACAACAGTAAACCAAACATGGCATAAAACCATAAGGCTATTATACTATTGTAATGTAGAGTTACAACAAGTATAGAACGTTATAAACGCATCTTCTTAGAATATAACTAATATACCTTATAACCTATCACAGTGAAGCTATTATGTTGGACTTCACATTATCATTTCGTACTTCCTACTAATTAATTATTATAATTTTTATTTTATAAACTTATAATTAATTAAACTAGTATAAATAGATAATTGGAAGTATCAATAATCTCATATTCACTTTTAACAATATGATGACAAGCAAGGGTCTGACTCTGGATCATGATAAGTTGAGATGTAAATTTTTCCAAGGCAGGAAAAGGGCTTATACTGCTCGTCTTTGTTTTATATGTTCATTCAATAATACAAACTAAAACTACACCTTTAAAAATGACTTGATATGAGAGAAGTGGAAAAAAAAAAAAGAACTTTTCTTGAATAGATGCCCTCATTAGATAACATGAGGGGGCTAAATGATGGACAAAATTAACATTTCACCTTCTCTTTCCCACTTTCTTTTCATAAGTTAAGAGAAGAAAAAAAAACATAAATCCATCACATTTTTTCTCTCATCACTCTTTCTCTTATAATGAGAAAAAAATTTTGAAAAATTCATCTACTTTCCATTTTTACATTTTCTTTCCTCCCTTG
Source organism: Sophora flavescens (assembly GCA_030762895.1). Lineage (NCBI taxonomy): Eukaryota > Viridiplantae > Streptophyta > Magnoliopsida > Fabales > Fabaceae > Sophora > Sophora flavescens. The sequence continues at coordinate 6,081,748 of CM061070.1, forward strand.
TTGATTCCAACCGAGACTAAAAGATTTTGGTGTGTTTGGAAGAGCTTATATGAAACTTATGAGAATAACTTATGATAATAAATCAAAGTAAATAATTAAAATAGATTATGATATTTCCATAAGCTTTTTATTTAATCTTATTTTCATAAGCTTGCCATATAAGCTTATGAAGATAAGTTGTTTTTAGCTTATTTGAAAAAGAATTATTGTATAAGCACTTATATAAGCTGTATGCACAAACACACATAAGCTTGTTCAATTTTAGAACTAGAGATCAAATATCACTTTCGTCAAGAATGTAGGGATAAAGGAATATCAAACAGTTGCATAATAATAAAAAAAAAAAAAAAAGGAATATCAAACAGTACCTATACATGTACGTACATCTCTCACTCTTAACATGGGAGAATTGGAGAAAGCACCCAATAAAAACTGAAAGCAATTATGACAAGAGCAACACTAAGACAAACCAGCCCCCTCAAAGCTGGGGGTGCAAAATGTGCGGATTATTACGTGTGGTATTAAATAAACAGCATTTCCATTTATGACAATTTATAAAAATATAAGTCCACTCAATTCAGTTCAATAAAAGTTCTTATGTGAACTATATAAATGGGATAGATGATGCTGGCGTTGGGCATTGATCACAAAGTACAACAAACTCGTATCTAATCTCAACTGCATCTATAGCAAATAATGGAAATTTTTAAAGAGAAGTGACAATGTTTTATGTTCAGAATGCCCAATAACAAACTTGAATTTGTTACAGACAATAAAGGAGCCACAATACATCTAAATCTGATTTAGGTCCGACAGTTTCTCTTGCTTGAAGGAGTGCCGTTGCTGCCAACAAATCAATCGCCAAAAGTTAGAATGCAAACTTGAAAAGAAAAATTGTGTAAAAACACCCTAAATTTCATGCATTTTGTAAATAGGCCCTTCAACTTTTAATTTCATTCCAGTTAATCTTAAACTCTAATTAATGTTACAATAAGTCCTTCTATTAAGATACAGTTTACTTATTAATAGTGAATAAATCATGATTGTTTATCCTTGTTAATATAATATGCTGATTTTTTTTTTTTTAATTAAAAATAATATTATCTTATATTTTTAATTAAAAAAAATACAATAAAAGAAATTGAAAAAAATAAACAAAATATAATGATTTTTATTCAAGAAATTAAAAAATAAAGATATATTTTTTTTTTAAGTAAAAACATGAATTAAAGATCTGCATTTAATAAAGATGAAAGATCGGAATTTATTCAAATAATTTGAAGTTACCATAAGGATCTATGAGAGAGACTAAAATTGAGACAACATTAAAGTTCAAGATGTATATCTGCAAAAGGCACATAGTTAAGGAAATAAATCTAGGCAAATAGTTTATGAGGATGGTTTATAATATTTCCAGAAGCTCTTTCTAAATTATTTCAATAAGCTTATTAAAAAAATTGCAAAAATAAGCTGCTTTTAGCATGTTTCAAAAAGGCTTATTGAATAAACGCTTAATCGAACCGTTTATTCAAACTCAGTCTAAGTTACTCTACCAATTTGAAAAATCAGAAAGATAAGTGTAATGCACAAAATGGTTAAAACAACGTTTCATGAAGCCACATACCAATCATTGCAGTAAGCAGAGAATGAGGTGGCTATCAGATTAGTTTTGCTTTTCTCGAATCCATTCAACAAAGTTGTCGAGGATCAAGGGCCACGCAAGTTCTGGATCATACTCATCAAGCGATGGAAAACTAATCTGTGAACACAAGAAAACGATTGAGAAATTAACACATGCATTCATTTTATGTGCTCATGCGAACAGCAAACAGTGCCATAGAGATTAACTAAACGACTAGGAGATAAATTAATTTTTCGAACTAGCAATAAAAATGAAAAACTGACTTGATCAAAGACCATAAAAAACCTATATTATTTAAAAAAGCGTAGACAGAAAATTGCAATTGCACTATAAAACCTTTTCTTTCAAGGTATCTGACCTTTTTTCAGATTCATTATTATCGAAGGATTACAAGGGGTACTCCAAATTAGTTTCAAAGGATTACAACGTATTCTAATAAATAACATAAACAAAATAATAAATAATAAATAATCTTTAGAATTTTAAGTAAATTTCAGGGTTCAAAATTTTATTATTAAATTTTAAAATTGTGATTCTCTGAAAATTATCAATAGAGAAGCAATTAATGGCCTAGGATTTAAAACTTATGACATAGTTATGTAGAAAAAAAATATTCTCTTCTGACTTATTCACCAAACAATATTTAACCTTTTTTTTTTTTGTTATCATGACAAAGGTGCGAAGTATCCACCGGCTTCGCTGATGATTAATCTCCGCCGGGAAACCTGGCTGGGTCATCGTTAGTGGGGTCTTCCCTTCCAACCATGTTTTTTCCATCCACAAGACTCGAATTTGAGACCTTGCTTAAGGAATCCGAGCCCAATTCCACTTGGACCAATGTAATGTTGGTAAACAATATTTTACTTTATTACAGCAATACAACACCACTAGACAATCCTCTGCCTCTTACGCTTGTGAAGAGTTACCACACAAGTAATATAATAAACAACCGAAAACAAAAAGAAAAAAATGTGAATAGTTTAAAATTTGATAACACATCATTTAAAGTCATTATAAGTCCCATGGTAAGTTAGTTTAAGTGTGGGTGAACAACTATAATAAAAAATGATTTTAATTTTTATTTAAAAAGAAACCTTAAATTCGGGTATATTTGAAAAGTACAATTAAAGTTGAAAAGAGGAGACAATAGTCCCCCACCACTGAATACTTTGGATGACAAAAGGCTAAGAAATATCTCCCTCTTGATAATTATCTTAAAAACATTATAGAAGTTACAGAAAATGAGGCTACCTCTTTGCAAAACCGGAAAAATCCCATCCATTGATCCATGTTTATGACCTTGTAATCATTTTGGGACTGCCATAAATAATAAAAACGTGTAAGAATCATTAGCAAGAACTAAAACAATAATGTAAAATAAATTACTCACCTTCAAATATTCCACAAATAAGTTAACTTGAGCGGGAAATGTTGAACCCAAAACAAGAGCAAGTAATTGACAAATGCTCTCTATGTCAATGCTTTTCTGTTTCTCCTCTGACCAAATCAGAAAAATTAAATATAAGCCATACATTGAACAAAAAAAAATGAAAAAAGAAATGGCTTAAACTAATTTACACAAAATCACATCAAAGTTTACCTGTCAAACAATATTGGAAAGCATAAGAATAGAAATCTGCAAAATTTGATGGCCTCCTGACCTTTACATTCATTAGACGTCAAATTAAAAAAGTTAGCAACTTACAAAATATTTCCACCATCAATAATTAGCGATTACCATAAATTAATTTGTCCATACATTATAAAAAAGAGTATCACTTAATAACTATACCTCTTTTTCTAGGTCTGGAAGTGCCTTCTTCAACTTACTTACTGTATCAGCCCTTAGTGCTTTCAAGCCTCTCCTCCACTCATCCTATAAATATTTAGGGTTAAAGTGATTTCAGTATAAGGGCGGGGAAACAAATACAAAAACTACATGATTGTGTACCAATATAAAAGACATTAAATTATTTCCCTTTATGTGTATTTATATTTTAAAAGAAATAATTCCAAAAGAAATTTTATGAACCATAACTTGATAATATACATATGAAAATTTGTCTCTTACCAAGGTAAAATATCCTTGCTCCTCCGCTCTCATTTTCCTGTTACATTTAGTCTTCATCAACTCAAACACAAAATTAAGACAAAGATATAAGAATATGTTATTAGAGGACAAAAAGTTTAGTACTATAGCTTACCACGCAAGCATCAAGATCCTCGCATCAGTATGATCCACCTCCATCTCAGCACAAAGTGTTTCGATTCCTTCTGGACTGTATCCAAAGTTTATTAAAAGATAATGAAACCTACTTTCAAATTGTAAACAAGATATTCATGTACTCATTTACCTAGTATTTACATAAAAACAGGTCCCTCGTACAAAAAGAATCCCTTTCTGGACTTATAAACACATATAACTATTCATTTAATATTTTAGTTTCTTTTGTTTCTGGTTTACATGCATGATTGATGTCTTAATCTGGAAGTGTTGTCATTTAACCATATCTTTCTGGTGGAATTAGTTTAACACCTAAGGCTGCATTTGGTGCACAGTATAAGGAAGACTTGATGTATAAGCTAATACTATCAGGTCCTCGTGGAGTTTGGCACACCGAGCAGCTACTTGATAGTATAGTTAGATTAAATTTTTTAATCCTGTTATAACCTGATAACACTATTCTCTCCCCCATCACATGATATGACCTGATAATCCTACCCCTCAATTTCATCTCTCTCAGTTTCTCACTCAAAGCACCTCCCTCTGATAGGACCATCGCCAGACTTGTGCTCAATCATAGCCGTGCAAGACAAACTGAATTTGAAGCCTAGATACCAAAATCTGCAAATACATGTTCATAAACTCATAAGAAATTCCAAATTTAGACCAAACAATATAAACACCCATCGTATGATGCAACTCCCCTTAACTAAAACCTACAGAATTCCAGAACAAAATAAATTTCAAAGCATTCCCAAATGTAGGGGTCCAATTAAAGGAACAACCAGATAGAGCATCTGATAGGAAGACAAACGCCATTGCTAGAGCATGGAAAAAGAAGCTGGAGCACTGTAATTGCCTAAGCTTTCCACCTCCACTGCTGCGCTTGGGTTACATGCTAGTCCATGTTGGGTGTCTTTATGTCGTCATAGTAAGGAACATGATGTACGTGACGGAGAAGAACATGCAGGAGACCGTTCACCACCGGAACCATACATGGCCGTCCGTCACTGAAACCCTACGCAACTGTTTGATTATGGCAGTAGCGGTAAGGCTGTAAGGAAGGTGAAGAACATGAAAGGGCTGAATTTGTGGGAAGTGAGGGGTGAATTGGGTTGATGCTCAGATGTTACTGCAAGGAATTGGATAACATGCCCAATGAGATGGTTGAGAAGCTGACAGGTAGCATAGTCATGGTTGATAGTCATATATACTATGAGGTTGCTTATACTATGAACACCAAATGCCTGATAGTAGACGAGCTTATCAGCTTATTTATACTATTAGGCTTTACCCTATTACATTCTATTATCAGGTCTTGCACTATCAGGTGCATGCACCAACGCCACCTAAGAGCACTTCAGGATAACAGGATCAAGGCCCTGTCGGCATTTTCTTCATACACACTAATAGAATGTATCATAGAGTGAGAGAGAGAGAGAAAGATCAGAAACTGAAATTGTAACTATGATTTCATTGAATGAATCTTGATTTACAATATTACAGTGTTGGCTTTATATAGCCATCGATCCTAACTGCTAGAGCAGTTGCTAGCCAACTGTCACCAACTGTCATAACTGAATGATGCTGACTCAGCTCATTCGATTATCTGAAGCTGTACATCAGTGGGTCAAGAGAGGAAACCACATTGAGCTTGGTTCTTAACTCAGTAAACTTAGCTGAGGAGAGTGGCTTAGTGAAGCAGTCTGCAAGTTGGTCTTGACTAGGAACATGGACCACTGAGAGTGCTTTGGAGAGAACCTTCTCATGAACAAAGTGTATATCAAGCTCCATATGCTTGGTTCTAGCATGTAAAATAGGATTGTGTGCCAAATTCACCGCACTAAGATTGTCACAGAGGAGTTTTGGAGCAATGAATGGGACTCCAAGTTCAGTTAGCAGAGATTGGATCCAAAGAGTTTCTGTAATAGTGTTAGCCATGCTTGGTATTGACCTCTGTGCTGGACCGGGCAACCAATTGTTGCTTTTTAGAACACCAAGATACAAGATTTGGGCCAAAGAAGATGCATGAACCAGAGGTGGACCTTCTATCATCAGGGTCACTGGCCCAATCAGCATCATCACAAAAGGCCAGCAGAGGAAAAGGAGCAGTGTGGGCAGCAGTAAACCATTCTGAATGGAGCCTTTGAGGTACATGAGTATGCGTTTGACAGCTTGCCAATGAGTGTCTAGTGGATTGGCCACAAACTGACAAACTTTGTTGACACTAAGGGCTCGTTTGGTGGTCAGGATAGGATAAGGACGGATAAGATAAGAGAACATGATAGGAGTAGGATAGGATATGAGCAGGATAAGCTGTTATCCTATCCGACGTTTGGTGTCCACCAGATAACCAACTGGACAGCATTATAATTTAAGTATGAATTTTAAAATTTTTCGTTTTTATTCTAAATGTTTTCATCTTTTATTAGATTTACTTTTTTTTTTAATTTTCATTACTTAAATTTATAATAAAAAACAAAATTATCCTTATAATAAAATTACATATTAAATTTTTTAAATGTTGTCTAACTAAAATTAATTTTTTATATTTTTAAATATTCATTTTTTGTTTTTACTTTACATATAGTTAAATTATTAGAATAATTTTTTATATTTTACCGTTTTTAAAAATAATATAAAATAACAAACTTACCATTGTGATAAAATAAAAATAAATTTTAAAATTGATTATTAATATTTTTATTATTTTAAATATTTTATATTTTATTATACCTTTTTTTGGTAACCATGTTAAATTTTATTATACTTTAAATTATTATTTTATTATACCTTAATTATTTTATATGTTATATATTTTTGTATTTTATTATACTTTTAATCACCATATCCTCCTTGTTATCAGAAAAAAAAAAATCACCTTATCCTATCCTTTTGAGTTCTAACCCAGCCCTCCCTTCAGGATAGAATTTTAACTAGATTGACAGGATAGGATAAGTGACAAGATTGACTTATCCTATCCTGTTGGCTCACCAAACAACAGTTTCAGACAGGATATGATTGCTTATTCTATCCTGTCTCTCTTATCCTGACCACCAAACGGACCCTAAAGGCTATGTCTGGACGAGTAGGCGTGGCATATTGTAAGGCACCTACAATAAATCTATAGAGATGAGGGTCTGACATTGTATCAATACCAGCTTTAGTAAGCTTGCTGTTGCTAATCATGGGAGAGGATAGCCCTTTTGCCTCAGCCATATTGGCTTTGGCTAGCAGATCCCGAATATACTTACCCTGTGTAAGTAAAAGAGCCCCATCAGATAGGTGCTTCACTTCAACACCAAGGAAATAGTCCAGGTTTCCAAGTTCCTTGAGAGCGAACTGCTTGTGGAGTTTCTGAATTAGATCATCAACAAGGGAGGCAGAGGAGTCAGTGATGATTATATCATCAACATACACTAATACATACAGAGATGTAGAGCCCTTAGTGTAGACAAACAATGAAGGATCACACCGGCTTGTGATGAAACCAAACTGTAGCAGGGCAGATGCAAGGCTTTCATACCAAGCCCGAGGGGCTTGTTTGAGCCCATATAGGGCTTTGTGCAGCTTGCATACAAGGGTTTTGTCACTGTGTTCAAAACATGGAGGTTGCACCATGTAAACCTCTTCACTAAGCACCCCATTCAAGAAAGCATTGTTGGCATCAACTTGTTTCATAGTCCACTTGTGAGTGATGGCTAAAGTTAGAATGATCCGTATGGTGACTGGCTTCACAACTGGGGAAAAGGTCTCATGGAAATCAAACCCATGCTGTTGGTGAAATCCTTTGGCTGCTAATCTAGCCTTGAATTTATTCACTGTGCCATCTGGATTTTCCTTAACCCGGAATACCCACTTGCAGCCAATGGCCTGCTGATTTGGTGGTAGGGGAACTAGAGACCAAGTGTGATTTCTAAGGAGAGCATTGTGCTCATCTTGCATAGCAGCCAACCATGGCTTACTGGTCAAGGCTTCTTTGACAAACCTTGGCTCAACATGACTCAAGAAAAGACTAGGTGGCAAGTATCCTGTTTTGGACCTTGTTAATATATGATGGGTATTAATAGGTGGATCAGGTGAGGGACATGGAGACTGGACAGAACCAGGGGAATTGGAGACAGATTGGACAGAGTTGGGAGAGTTGGTGGGTGATTCAATAGAGTCAGGTACAGATTGGGCATGAGTGGGAGAGCTAGATGATGAGGTAAGAGGTGAGGCAGGCCGATGTGCAGGTGGAGCAGAAACAGATTGAGATGGTGAGGGAGTTGGGGAAGGTGGAGGGTGTTGATTTAAGGGTGTGGCAGCTAGAGGAGGGTAGGAAGGAATGAGAATAGATGCAGGGTATGAAGATTCAGGTGGGACATTTTGTGAACATGACTGAGAGAGGAACAATTGTTTATAGGGAAACTTGGATTCATTGAATAAAACATCCTTAGAGATGAAGATGCATCCAGTAGAGTCTAGGCATTTATGGCCTTTATGCTGTGGTGACAGCCCCAAGTAGATACACTCCGAAGACCTAAACTGCATTTTAGAATAATCAGGATTGGAGTTATAAAGTGCATGATAGGGTGAAGGATGAGACTTTAGAGCCACTGTGGGAAGCCTATTGATAAGGTAAATAGCTTGTGTAAAGCTATGATCCCAAAATTTAAGAGGGAGAGAAGCATGGGACAGACAGCATGGCAAGTCCCATTTCCACAATTTGTCTATGCTTTCTCTCTACAGTCCCATTTTGATGGGATGTATGAGGGCATGTCAAGCGATGGACAATGCCTAATTCTGCCAAGTATTTGGAGAAGGGACGATATTCTCCTCCCCAATCTGACTGGACAGCCTTGATAGTGGCAGAAAACTGAGTTGTAATTAAGGTAGAGAATTGTTTGAAGGCTGTTAGGGCATCAGATTTTTGTTTAAGAAAGTAAATCCATGTAAACCTAGTATAGGCATCAACAAAAGTGATGTAGTACGTGTAAGGTGCATGTCCCCAAAGGTCAGTGTGAATGAGTTCAAAGGCAATAGTGTGAGTAGTAAGGGAATGGGGGGCATGTAATCTATGAGCTTTTCCTAGACAGCATGCATTGCAAAAGTTATCATCAGATGTTTTATTCAATGAAGGACAGCCTTTACAGTGTTGTTATTGGCATGTCCTAGCCTATAGTGCCAAGTGGCAAAAGTGCTAGTTACAGTAGAGGACTTAGCTAGAAGCTCACTAGGAGCTGAAGAATGCACAAAATGTTGGAAACAGGAGGAGGAAGGCTCCTTGAGTATGCTGATGTTCTCGAAACTGTATAGACCATCACCTCCAAGAGAGCCTTCAAGAATGACTCAATTAGAACCCTGAGATTTCACATAGCATGAAAATGGGTGAAATTCGAAATAGACATTATTATCACGAGCAAATTTGGATACCGAAACAAGATTTTTGGTGATATTAGGCACTAGCAAAAGATTATTTAAAGAGAAGATAATATTAGGATTGGAAGGAGAAGAAAACTGAGAAGAACCTATGGAGTTTATAGAGAGACCTTGACCATTCCCCATTAGAACTTGGTCCTGACCACAATTGAAAGGAGGAACAAAACAAGTATTTTCTGAATTGCTTGTGTTGCTTTCACACAGCATAGAGGTATTTTATTTATACACTAGAAGAATTAAATACAATGATAATTACAAGACAAATAAATGAGGCACCTATTTCCTATAGACATTTCCTAATTTCATGACTAGAGAATACATGAATTTACAATGGCTATTTCTTAAACTATTAATGATGAGTCCATGAACCTTTGGACCGTGGATTCCAACATTAATGATAGTCCATGAACCTTTGGACGGTGGATAATCTTTGGACGGTAGATTCCAACACTCCCCCTCAAGCTGGGGACTGGATATCAATCATTCCCAGCTTGCAAGTAAGTTGGTTGAATCGATCCATTGGCAAACCCTTTGTTAACACATCTGCTAGCTGCTGCCCAGAGGGAATGTAGGTGGTTGTTATCAATCCACTATCCAACTTTTCCTTGATGAAGTGTCGATCTATCTCAATGTGTTTTGTCCTGTCATGCTAAACAGGATTATGAGCAATACTGATAGCCGATTTATTATCACAAAACAATTTCATAGGACCTTCACACTTTATCTTTCATCGAGCACAATTTTCATCCACAACAGTTCACAGATTCCTTGTGCCATAGCTCTAAATTCTGCCTCTGCGCTTGATCGAGCCACTACATTTTGTTTCTTACTTCTCCAAGTAACAAGGTTCCCACATAGGAACATGCAATAGCCTGATGTGGATCTTCTATCACTTGCATAGTCTGCATCTGTATAAGCCTCCATAGTCAAGTTTCCACCTTTTTTGAACAAGAATCCTCTTCCTGGAGTAGCTTTGAGATATTGCAGTATATGTTCTACAGCCTGTAAGTGTCTCTCCCTCGGATCATGCATGAACTGACTAACAACACTGACCGCATATGCTAGATCTGGTCTAGTGTGTGCCAAGTAAATCAACTTCCCCAATCCCCACAAGTCTCTGGTATTGGATTTTGTCAACCTTGGCACTCTCCTCTTCAGTGCTCATCCTGTGATTTTGCTCGATGGGATCACCTGTAGGTTTACATCCAAGTTTCCCTGTTTCCTTCAAAAGATAAAGCACATACTTCCTTTGAGAGATGAAAATGCCTTGTTTTGAGTAGGCCACTTCAATCCCCAAGAAATACTTCAGTTTCCCAAGGTCCTTCATCTCAAATTCTGCAAATAATTTTTCCTTAAGCAGTTGTCTCTCAACTAGGTCATCTCCTGTAATATCATCAACATAAACAAGAAGTACAGTCAGTTTTCCTCCTTGTGAATGTTTGAAGAAAAGTGTATGATCTCCTTGGCTTTGCTTGTAACCCAGCAACACCATAGCTTTTGTAAATCTTCCAAACCATGCTCGGGGAGACTGTTTTAGCCCATATAAAGCCTTCCTCAATCTGCAAACTTGGTTTGTTCCACTTGTGGGACCAAACCCTGGGGGAATCTCCATGTATACCTCCTCCTCTAAGTCTCCATGCAAGAAAGCATTTTTGACATCAAACTGGTGTAGCTCCCATCCAAAGTGGGCAGCAAGAGAGAGTAAAATACGAACAGTGTTCATCTTTGCCACTGGAGCAAATGTCTCCTCATAATCAATGCCATAGGTCTAAGTGTATCACTTTGCCACTAGTCTTGCTTTATACCTGTCTAGGATACCATCTGACCGGTACTTTACAGTGTAGATCCATCTACTCCCCACTGGTCTCTTTTCTTTTGGTTTCTCAACAATTTCCCATGTTCCATTTCTTTCCAGAGCTTGCATCTCCTCATTCATGGCTTGAACTCAATTCTTATCCTTCAATGTCTCTTGTACTGTTCTAGGGATTCTAATAGAGTCAATGACTGCAATAAAGCTTTGGTGCTGCAAAGAAAGGTTTGTGGTGGAAACAAAGTTGGAAATAGGGTACTTAGCACAAGATCTTTTCCCTTTTCTTAATGCAATAGGTAAGTCATCATCAATGTTAGGATCACAATTATCCAAAGGAATAGGTTCAGAATGAATGAAAGGAATAGATTCAACATGAATGGGACTAGTGTTTTCAGTACTTACCATGGGTTCTGATATTTGGGGTTGCGGCTGGACCAAGGAGGGGTGTTTCTTCCTTTGATAGACTAGTTTTGGCGAGCTTGCTCTAGTCTGAGGAGCTAATTCCTGTGTATCATAGGGCATATCAGAAGATTGGAGCAAGGGAATGTTGCTTTCTGGAAAGATCTCAGCTTCCAAATCAGAAGTATCATTCTCCCCCTGAAGCTGAGAGGAACGGAAGTATGACTGATTTTCTTGGAAGGTGACGTCCATGGAGACATACTCTCGATGAGAGACAGGGTGATAACATTTGTATCCCTTCTTGTCAGGGGCATAACCAATGAACACGCATTTAATAGCACGAGGGTCAAGTTTGCCCCGACGCTGATGATGGACATGAACAAAAGCAACACAACCAAAAACAGGAGATTCAAGACTTTGCATAATAGGAACAGATGGAAAAAATGTTTTCATGACATGAACAGGACTCAAACCACCAAGGATTCTAGAGGGTATTCTATTTATTAGATAAGCAGCAGCCCCCCAATATGACTTTGGAACTGACATTTGGAATAACAATGCCCTAGTCATTTCAAGTAAGTGTCTGTTTTTTCTTTCAGCAACCTCATTCTGTTGGGGAGTATCAACACATGTGAGTTCATGAATAATACCTCGTTCTTTAAGAAAGGTAGAAAGATTTTGATTGACATATTCTCTACCATTATCAGACCTCAAGCGCTTAATAGTTTTTCCAAATTGAGTATGAATTATATGATAAAACTGAGTGAATAATTTGTAAACTTCAGATTTATCTTTCATCAAGAATATCCAAGTGACACGAGTGCAATCATCAATGAAAGAAACAAACCATTTTGCACCAGAAATATTAGGAACGGTAGCAGGACCCCAAACATCAGTATGAACAAGAGAAAAAGGTTCATCACTTTTCTTAGCACTTGAAGGAAAACTTACCCGATGATGTTTGGAAAATTCACAAACATCACATTGAAAGGACTCAACCGATTCATTCAAAAACAAAGAAGGAAATATGGACTTAAGTAGAGTGAATGGGGGATGCCCAAGACGATTATGTTGGAGCCAAATTTGGGAGGAACAAGACTTGAATTGATGACAAGAATGTTGCAACTTCACACCAGATCCACCTGAAGTTTCCATCTCAAGGTAGTACAACCCTCCCCATTCCTTGGCAACTCCAATAGTCTTCCCCGTAGTAATGTCCTGGAATACACAATGAGAAGGGAAAAATGTTACAGCGCAATTAAGGTCTTTGGTAAGTTTATGTATAGAAAGAAGGTTACATGACAGTTTAGGAACATGAAGCACATTTTGCAAATTTAGAAAAGGACTAAGTTTAACGTTACCAAATCCTGCAACTGATGTATGAGAGCCATCACTACGGTTATGTGATGACTACCCATGGGGATTTGATAGGATGAAAAATGAGAAGAACAAAAGGTCATGTGATCGGTGGCACCAGAATCAATAATCCAAAAGGTGCTGAACATGTAATGAAGGCACAAGACAAAACAGGTCCTGCAATGAAGGCAAGGCACCTAAGGTCACTTTCAGCAATGAAGGCTGAGGCAGCGGAAAAGCAAAGGCAGAGACTCCCAGGGTTGGGAGCTCTGATACCAAATTGAAAGGAGGAACAAAACAAGTATTTTCTGAATTGCTTGTGTTGCTTTCACACAGCATAGAGGTATTCTATTTATACACTAGAAGAATAAAATACAACTGATAATTACAAGACAAATAAATGAGGCACCTATTTCCTATAGACATTTCCTAATTTCATGACTAGAGAATACATGAATTTACAATGGCTATTTCCTAAACTATTAATGACAGTCCATGAACCTTTGGACGGTGGATTCCAACATTAATGATAGTCCATGAACCTTTGGACGGTGGATAATCTTTGGACGGTGGATTCCAACAACCACCAAAAAGGTTACTGTAGCTGAGATTATTTGAATCAGCTGTGATGTGGTGAGAGGCACCTGAGTCAAGGAACCATGCTTGGTTATCAAATGACCTCTGCAAAGGCTCTTGAGTGTTGGGAACATATTGAGGTTGTTGCATAACCATGTTAGCACTAGGTTGGTGCTGGACAGGGTGATTGAATTGAGTGTAGTTCTGATGAGGACCAGAACCATAACCTTGGGAGTTATTGTACCCGCGAGAGTCATGGTTGAACTGATTCCCTTGATTATTGGATTGCTGAGTCTGAGATGGTGGTCGTTGGGGAACAAATTCTTGATCAAATCTGTACCAGCAATCAAATGCTTCATGACCATACATATCACAGAGTTGACAAGTAGGCTTGGGGCCTCCACGGCCTCTGCCTTGACCACCACGACCACCAAGGTTTCTACCTCCTCGGCCACGATTACTACGATAACCATTCTGACTCTGAGGGAAACCACTGGAGTGAGAGTTTTCACCTCGGTTTGGCACTTGCGCGACATTCGCAGTTACTAAAGGGGAAGGTAGCTCTTGACGGAACTTCTCAAATTGTGCATCTTGCATCAGAAGGAGAGGTTCAATGTCATCAATGGAGGTAACACCAGATCTAGCATAGATCATCATAACGAAGGGATTGTATTCCTCAGGGAGTCCTTCAAGGACCGTGTCGACATGATCTTGTTATAGGCGGGATCGCCGATTGCTTGTAGAGATTCAACTAGGGCACGAATGCGCATGAGATACTCAGAAATTGAGCGCGTGCCTTTCTTCGTATTCTTCAGTTCGGAGCGAAATTGACGAGCCTTGGCTCGAAGGTGAGCCTGAAACTGCTTGTGGATTTTCTCCCATACTTGCCACGATTGCTTGCATCCGATGAACCTTGGAAGAATCGAAGGAGAGAGAGATCCAAGCAACCACATAAAGAGCATTTGGTCCTGGACGATCCAAAGCTGATACGCTTCCGATTCAATCCCTAGAGCACGATTGGATTCCGATGTGAACTGAGGAGGAATCACCGAATTCACGACAAAGCGATGAAGCTTGTGCGCGATAATCACAGCCTCGACTTGCTGCTTCCAGAGCAGAAAGTTGCTATCGTCGAGCTTGATCGATAGCATAGGGTTGAAGCTCGATGGCGCCGGAGACGTCACGGGAGCTCCGGTGACAGTTTCAAACGGATTTCCGGTGGAAGCCATCGAATCGAAGAGAAGAATCGGGCCCAGAAAATAGCTCTAGATACCATAATAGAACGTATCATAGAGTGAGAGAGAGAGGAAGATCAGAAACTGAAATTGTAACTATGATTTCATTGAATGAATCTTGGTTTACAATATTACAGTGTTGGCTTTATATAGCCATCGATCCTAGCTGTTAGAGCAATTGCTAGCCAACTGTCACCAACTGTCATAACTGAATGATGCTGACTCAGCTCATTCAGTTATGCAGGTACATCATACATAAGCTCTAATACACACACCTCTGTCAGACCTGCTAGAAACTACTTACAAAACTCACCTAGTTATATTAAATGAGCTACAACAGTTCATTTAATGCTCAAGTAACCATTAATTGAATGCTCTTTGCTGATATATCCATGTCCTAGGTTTGAAATTTGAATTAAGAAAATGACAAGAGCATAATATAATTTGGTTTATACATATCGATTGAATTGCAGAAAATAACATATTCTTAGGTCATGCATACTTACTCAATCAACCCAGTCGATCCATTGGCATACGAATAAAATAGACCATCAATTCGTTCTAATTCCCTTGAGCCTGCTTTACTTGAAGCTGAAAAATTATGCTTATATGATTAGAACATTGAACAATCAATTGCCCACTCCAAGAGTGCTTGCTAGATACTAGTCAGATTATGTTTGACTAATGGGTAATGGCATAACACAATATGATAAAAGACACACAAAAAATGAAATAAAAACAAGAACAAACATGTGATGATAAACAACATATATGCTTCAAAATACATATAAGCAGGTTCAGAGACAAGCAATTTCCATTTTCCATATGATACCAGTCTCAGTAGATGCAAAATTCCCGCTTTTGACACCCTTAACAAAAAAAATCTCAGAAGTCTCAACCTTCTAAATTTCCATGCAAACAGTAAGTGCAGTCATAAAAGAAGATTCCCTTTGTATGATTATCTAATGTTAAGATAACATGAAAGCCTTGTTACATCACCTTTCAATCATATCAAAGTCTCCGTCACCACAATGAGTAAATAGAACAAGTAAGGTCCAGGAATAATAAAGGTAAGCTAAGACTACCGGCATACTACAGGCTACAGAAGATATGACCAATAAATACACACAAAAAGAGTAATACTGCGATTTCCCACCATAATTAATGGTTTTACAATATAAGCTAAGCATAAAGGTAAAAATATAAAATGCAACATTGGTGTTGTGTTTAATCATTTTGAGCTTTCACTCAGTTGTGTCTTAAAACTCAAGTGGTTTCTGTTATTGACAGGAGATAATCATGACAATAATAGGTAGGTTATTCTTTAAAGAGTTTTAAGAAGAGAGAAAATATTTCATAATTGAAAAAATTTATACTACCTTGATGTTAAGCAGTGTTGTTAAATATCGGCGATATGGCCGATATATTGAGATATCGTATCGGAAATTGAAGGCCCCGATACGCAACCTGATATGATATGCTCTTTCCGATTTGGGATAGATTTCGGCCGATATTCTGCATATCGAAATATCGGCGATATGGCAAATATCAGAAGTTAGGGTCTTTTAGGATTTTTTTTTTCATCTTTTTAATGCTGAAATGAAGGGTCAGCACCGCTTGATCCCTTTTTTTTGCACCGACTGAAGTAATGGACCCTTTGATTTACGTAACCAATTTAATCTAGAGATATTCAAGTATCTCTTTTGAATTTCAAGCCTTCGACTTCGAGTCTTCGACCCTCTACCTCCTCATGTAACACCTTTGCACCTTTGCACCTCTGCCTCCTCACGTTCACTGCCTCCATCATCTTCATCATCTCCGGTCAGCGATCTCACCCTCTCAGGTAACTTCTTCTCCCCTGTTTTCTCCATCCTCCTTCTTGTTCTCTTCTTTCCCCTCCTTTCTATTCTTATGTTTTCTACTTTTCTTCTCTTGGTTTTTTATATTCGACTTCTTCCTCTAATCTCTTCCTCTGTTTTTCGTTTTCTTTCCTCTTCCATTCTTCCTCTGTTTTTTTTTTGTTTTCTTTCCTCTCCCATTCTCCCTTTCTCTTCCTCGGTTTTTTTCGTTTACTTTTCTCTCACGTTCTCTTTTCTCTTCCTCTGTTTACTTTTTGTTTCTTACATATCCCTTCTCTTCCCCTGTTTGTAATATGTTAAGTGAAGATTCATCCAATCCTTCAACAGTATCTAGGAATGACCTTGCATGGAAGTATTGTCATCCATTGCAAGCCAATGGTACCAGAGGCTGTGTGCGCAATTTTTGTGGGAAGGCCATGTGGGGTGGAATTACTAGAATGTGTGCACTTGACAGCATAATTTTGTATATATAATTTATTTATTTCAACCGATATGTGACTTCCGATATTTGTCTGATACGATATCCGATATTTCACATATCAGATTTTTGGCTTTCCGATATTCGATATTAACAACACGGATGTTAAGATATTAATAAAAACATGACAAGCCTTCCTCTTATGAATAAGAGCTTAAACTTTTAGGACAAACAGTTTGATCCCGGTGCCCCATTCTCTTAATAAAGAAGTTTCATTGATCCTATTCCTATATTGCCCATATTTGATCATCCATTAGCTAGGAATCATGGATATGACACTGGACATGAATACGATACCACAGAACACAGAAATACAACAAAATTTTAAAACAGTAGAACACGACATGGCTGCATTGCAGCATGTAAAATTAGTACAAAATCTACATAACACTAAATTAAAACAGAGGATCAATGTTTCAAAAGTTAACATTAGTCAAGTAGACTTAATAATAATAAGTAAAAAAATAATTAAATAATTCAAGGAGTATCCAAAGTGTCTGTTAAGTGTTGCACGCATTTCAAGTGTCCGTGCTACATATTCTATCAGTATCAATCTTTGCTTGAAGAAGTGCAAAATTGACTCAATAATCTTACTGGAGCAATATGCTTTTTCTCAAGATCCAACTTCTTTATGATCGAGAAAAGCTTCCATACCACTACTCCTCTACTTAACTATCACAATCTTCAAACCCCACATAATTTAAAAAGGTAAATTCTGTAAAAATATAATCTTTTCACTGAAAATTCAAAACCCAACAAGAGAATTTCACAATTTCCAGACACCACCCCGAAAAAATAAAAAACAAAGAAAAAAAACCTAAATTGAATCTTAAAAAATTGAGATTTCAATGAATTAATGAAAGAATTGGAAAGGGGGAATGAAAAAGAATACCGGAGCGGAAGAGATCTGCGGCGGAGGAATTGACGGACGGTGGCTTTTTGGAAGCTGCAGAACGACGCATCTTCAATCGCAGAAGCAGAAGAAGAAGGCGCCAATTGAAGAGAGAAAGAAGAAGAAGACGACGACGATGACTTGGATTGCTGCACAACTGGGTTTTATAATTCTCATCCGGTGCCTATATTTTTTCCCTTTTATGTACGAGATATTTTCATAGATTGCGTAATTAATTTTCGTTCTATAAATGTATGAGTGTTTTTTTTTTTTTTTACAAATAAATGTATGAGTGTTACGCGGTTTGTAAAAAAATATGTATATGTATATATTATCTATCTTTTCTATATTTATATCTATATCTATACTGATAGATAATGGTAGAGTTCAAAAAAATACAGTTTTTGGTATCAACTTTTTATATTACAAAAATACCCCTAGCAACTTTAGAATATAGGTCACTAAACCCTCTAAACCTTCATGATCAAATATCTAAAATATGTTTATTGGTTACAGATTTAAACTCAAACAGTTTAGTGGAAAGGGATGGTAACCACCGACTCCCGCCCATATAATCGACTACTACATCCGAACCTCATATTCATTTTCTTCTCTTTCATTTCAGTGTCTCACACTTCAAGTACATTCCCTTTATTTTACTGTCTCACAATTCACGTACATTCACTGTCTCACATTTTCTTCATACGTTTTCTCCACTCATCTTCAAGTGAGGGTAACTACTTCCATTGCTTTTCTTCA
Organism: Sophora flavescens; assembly: GCA_030762895.1. Classification (NCBI taxonomy): domain Eukaryota; kingdom Viridiplantae; phylum Streptophyta; class Magnoliopsida; order Fabales; family Fabaceae; genus Sophora; species Sophora flavescens. Next base: position 6,100,399 of record CM061070.1, read on the forward strand.
TTTTCTTTTACTGTTGTTGTTTATTTGGTGTAGAGGGAAGTGTTTTTTTTTAATAAGCAAAGATGATATAGAGGCAAGTGTTATACTATCCAAATTCTCAATCTTATACTGATATTAGTTTATGATCTTCATATTGGCATTAACAGGTTGTATAGCATCCTTCTTATTGTTGTATGCTTACGAGTCACTTGTAGTGGGGGATTGCAACTACCTGAAGCGCTGGAATGTTTGCATTTCTTAACTTCCTACACAAAGTAAATCGATTAATTCTTGACAGGAGAGCTATCCACTCTTAACAACTATATAGGATAGCAATCCATTCTTGACAATTATGCCTATACTTATTGGCAGCTGGCTGTTTAGTATAATATTTAAAGGATCTTTGTTACATAATGCTGATCAGTGACCCTGGTTATGCAGAGAAGGCCTACAAGTATTTGTAACATTTTTATTTTACTTGAAATAATTTTGGATCATCCTTTAACAACATGAGTAATTTTAAAAACAAAGAAGATAAAACAAATTGCTTATTCTTCAACATACTCTTCAACATATGCATAATGGGATTCATAAAGTGGAGTTTTTTTTTATGCAGATGAGTCTACAATGAGTACACTTGCTGGAACTGGGATTGAAGTCATGGTTGCCATTCCTGATAACCGGCTTGATGACATGAATAGATATTATAGAGCCAAACAATGGGTAAAAAATAATGACACTGGCTATCACTTCGTGGAGGACTTATTAATTATCAGGTGAGTTATTCAATTTTTTTTTATTATCGATTAACTTCTTGAATTGTTATTAGTATAGATTATTATTATAGATTATTTTATTAAATCTTTTATGCAAATTGGTCTCCTTTTTTTCATGTTACTTTCATATTTTAGAATAGTGAAGCATCATTGAATTGTGATGATTTTGGTACTTCCTTAAAAATAAGGAATATGGTAGTGTTGTATCTTATGGTTTAAATAGTATTTTTGAATTTTTTTTACAACTCCTCTTTCTGAGCACCATCATGCATATTTTGGGTTAATTCTGGGAAATTTGTTACCAACTGACGTATTTCAGCAAATTGGACAAAGTTAATGCATTTGAGCTTGCAACTAGGAATCAAAACTTATTTATTACTACTACAACTACATTTTTTTTATACATCAAAGAACATGGGTAGACATTGTCCCATAATTCTCACCCCTTAATACAAATTTTTGTGGGTCCGCAAAATTTGTTTTGGACTTTCTTATTAAAACTCATTTTGAAATTGGATAAGGTCCTTTATGACTCTTTTAACTTATACTAAAAGGCTGCAAATGCTATATGAAAATTCTTAAGGACATTCAAATGATAACTGAAAACCATATGAAAATTCTCCAGAGGGGAATTCCACATCTGTTAAGTGTTCCAACACGCTATATAATTTTATATTCCACATTCATATTTTCAATAGGAAAGAAATCTCATTTGAGAAGCCAATTTTGTTGTGCCTGGGTAAAAAATGGACACCACTATATTTATATCTAGATTTTACTTAATTGAATTTGTACTATTTTCCTTTTAATATCAGAATAACTTATTTCTCTTACTGCAGGTAACCCTCTTTGTATTGAAAGGTAAGTATTACACTTTGTTTGCATTATCGTCAAGTTTCAATCACTGTGCTTTAACACTTAATTTGTAGGGTTGCAAGGGAACTGAAGAAAATGTTAACAGGATTTACAGGATTTCAAGTGTCTTTATTCACTGCTATTCTATGCTATGCTTATCCATTCTATGCTTAATCTTTCCATGTAAAATGCTACTTCGTGCTTAGGAATGTGCACCTTTGGAGAAGGATTTGAAGGACCATGCAAAATTGTTTTCTCAGCATCCTAAGCTGGTTCATTCACTTTAAATATCACTAAAAATTTGAAGCTGATGCTTAATGACAACTTGGATATTATTATTTTTTCAGACCTCAATGTTCGGTATGATTTCCGGTGTTGGTATGATGACGATGTTGCTTAACTTTTAGCAATACCAGCAACTTCCTAAGAGTGCTATACTTAATATAAAAGTCGGGGGTCTTTGTACGTGAAATATGCGTTGTATTCATGTAGGGTGGTGTCAGTTAAGATATGCTAACTAGGATAGGATAGGATATGCTCTTTTTTTTTTTAAAATAAACTTTACTATTGAATACTACAAATTTTTTATAAATAGTTTTTGTAGATGATCATATTCTTTTTTGTTTTGTATGTTATCAAGGTTTATTTGCTTGCAGTCGAGTGGTCAAGTGGAGATGGATATAAATTCATTATTATGTGTGTTGAGTGCACTATTTTTAATTGTCTCCTATTTGTTAGGGGTGGTGTCTTTGGATATGATCAGTAATGATAATTTAGAAGATATTATAAAAAAAAACTATATAATTTAGAAGTTGTCAGTGGATGATAGATTCAGCTTGGTCATTGATGATAGGCACTGTATGTATGTTTTTATTTGGAACCTGCAAGAATTGTTGAGGTCTCCTCAGGGACCGATACTATCAATGTAAATGATATGGAAGTGATGTAATTGATGTAGAAGATATAAGAGTGGGATCCTAAGCATTTTTCACTTTTTCATATACCATATAAATACTGCATTTATGTTTCCAATTTCATAAGCCAGGTGGTGATTGCTTGAATTCAAGCATATCTAAGACCTTCCGTATCTGAAAATCACATTGAATTTAAAATAATTTTATTCGAAAAAGGAAAATCCATTTAAGGGAACAAAGCTTTCCTAACAACTATATTTTCCATATACAATACTCAAACACGAGACCTTACTTAAGGAGAACTAAGCTCTTTCTTAATTGGACCAACAGACGTTGGTAATCAATAATACAAATCTAAGTAGCCTAATTACAGGAGACCTTGCTTAATGAGAATTAATCTCTTTGTTAATTGGACCAACAAATGTTGGTAATCAATAATACATATCTGAGTAGCATAATCTTATATTTATAGAGTGATTTGGTTATTGATTAAGTTATATATAAAGAGACATAATTCTATGAGACATAATTCTACTTAAAAAGTCACATTATATAATCGCAAAATATACCGATTAAAAATGCACGCTTTACATAAGTGGTAAAAAATATTATATAGCAAAAGCATGGATAAAGACGAATAAAAGAATTAAAAATGTGGCCAGACGAGTAAAAATATTTTGACTTATTTTAAGAGTAAAATGAATTTTTATAGTCATGGTGGGTTCAAGGTGTTAAGGTGACATGCATTGATTATGTTCATTGCCACAAAATTTTGTCAATAGCCACATAATTTTCAAAAACTAAAATAAAAAAACACTAAGAATACTTTGCACAAAAATACATGATTTTAACACCCGAGTTTAGTGTCATTAGTGTTTATAATAGTCTTATTACTTATTTTTTTTAATGATTAAATCCTCAATTTGGTCCCTAAAAATATCATGGGGATGCTTTTTGTCTTAAAATAAATAAATTAATTAATCGATTAGTCCATCAAATTTATAAATGCATGACACATTAGTCCCTCCGTCCAATTTCAGTGTCTATTTACTTTCTTACATATCACCAAAATTATCGCTCAAACATACACGTCTTACTCAAATGACTAAAATAGTAAATAAAATACTAATAACAAAATGCATATAACGAAAAAAATAAAAATGTGGATGGACAGGCATGTTAATGTACCTTGGATTTATTATTACCGATTAAAAATACTAGACATATAGAGTGACAAATAAAATATTGTATACCAAGAACTTGTACAAAGACAAATAAAAACATTAGAAATGCGGCCGGACATGCACGTGAGTGCATGTCTTGCCGCTAGTTAATAGATAATGTCAAAGTTTAAAAAAATTCAAAATTTGGTTTCCATTTTTTTATATTACATAATTACCCCTACAATCTTTATAATATATGGTAGTTTTTACCAAGGTTTACAAAACCGGACCGACCATCGAACCGGTGAAAGCAGCGGTTCAAGGTTCAATGGTCCAACCGAGGTTGAACCGGTTATAATTAAATAATATTATTTTAATTTTTAATATAATATTTGTAACAATATTAAACAAAAAACAACATAACAACTAAATTTATTAAGCACAATTTTTTTTTATTTTGAAATTAAACTAAATAAATATAAAAATATATGTTAAAATCATCTTCATAGGGAAAACCAACCCAAAATCTACAACTAGCCCACATATGTTAGAAAACAAAAGAATTGGGTTTTGGCTAGGATGACCCAAATCCTTTTATACTATATATTTTTTTTAAGAAAACGGTTCTGGCCGGTTCACTACCGGTTATGACCGGTTTTGAACCGGTTTTCCGATTTTTCCACCGGTTCGATGCTAGGCCGGTTTTCCCTGTGAACCGGACCGGCCAAGGTCCCGGTTCCCGGTCGGACCGGCTGGTCCGGTCCGGTCCGGTTTTCAAAACCTTGGTTTTTACAAATAATATAACTTAGCGTGGGTTATCAAAAGTAATAACTGAGAAAAGAATTGCCAAATTCAGGTTCCAATTTTCACTAAGCCCAATTGCAAAAGAAATAACTGCTTCTTCTTCTAAAAACGGTTTCTTTAATTCAACCTCTTTCTTTCAAAAAGCAAACCCAAAACGTGGAAAACTTTCTGCCATGAAACGATTACAGTACAACAAAAACAAGAAAAACCTTTAGTTAGAGAAGATACAAATGATGAACATCCAAAAAGGGTGACCGCAATGCATTCACACGCACTCTATAACACAAACAGGTTCCACCCAAGAAATTGGTTTAATTGAGTTTAATAGGGAAGTGACATATGTTTAGTGAGACAAGCACGTTGAGATATCAACTACTACAAATCCTCCACTACAGCAAAGGGCGAAGGAACAACAATGATAGATACACAAATCAAAGGAACATAGACCCATTAAAAACCACGAACAGTCGCATACAGAGGGGGACGAACAAGCAACCACTGCAATACTCATACATATGAAGGAGCGAACTAACACGTAAGGTGGAGACAACCTTTCTGTTTTTCTTTTCTGAATCTAATTCGTGAGTAATTCTGTTGGAATTACAAGTTTTGTTGCAGTGCATACAACCTATTTGATATAATGTTTTAACACCCATGGAGGTATTGTGTATGCTCACTGTTCACTTTTTCTTAAGTGACGGAAGAGTCGAAGCACACAAGTGACACACAAGCACACAATCAAAAGAGTTTTTTTTTCTTCTTCCTAATTGTTAATTTCCTTGCCAATTTATATCTATACTTGGTAACCTTCCTTTTCCACTTTCATCCTTTTTTTTATTTAAAGCTGTTATTCACTTTCAAATGCAATTTTTTCACATGATCTGAATGTTCAGGGAAAAGGGACAAAGATTGACATTTATAGCGATAAGCGTGACCAAGGTATTCCCTCAAGGTTCTATGATGATAATGGTTTTGATTACCTATTGTTTTGGTTTTGACAACTTTTCATTTTGTAACTTCTGTTGGGCCTTTTATTAAGTATCTTACTAGCTATTGTCCAATGAAATTGGTGCTCCTTTATCAACCTGGCCATGGGAGAACTTGGGAATATTCAAGGTATTCAAGGCAGCAGGGTCTTAACGCATAGTGTGAGTTTGTCTTGGTTACTTGGAAGTATCACATTCAATTGGGTATTTGTATTTATGGGTTCTAATCTTTTACCAGAGACATTCTATTATTTACTTTTCGAGTTAGGATGATATGAATTTCTGAATGTAAAAATGAAGGTGTAAGAATTGTAAAGAGAGATGGGTGGAATGAGCATTTGAAAAAATTGGTGCTTGAAACACTCTCAGCACTAATTATCTCCTTATGTTATTTGAGAGGTATGTAGCTTGGAATGAGTAGACAACCCATTGGCTATATACATGCCAATAGATGAACGATTTGAGAAGTTTAAACAGAAAACATTCTCTATTAACATGCTCAAGGAAGTTCTACATCTGTTAATAAAAAGACTTAAGCTATAATTTTTATGAAGAGGAAGGAAATGTTGGAGAGGATGGGCGGCTATCTAAGTATTTTATGTTCTTTGTTAAGTTCTATACATTTAAATTGGTGTTATTTTATTTTATTTTTTATGTTACTCTGTAATATGGAACATGTATCAGATTGTGAATTTTCTTTCAATCAATTGGTAGTTGGATGGTTCAAATTACTCAATTAGACATATTTATTTGATTGTTGAAATGCTTAAAAACCAGATTCTTAGTTGTGTTTGTATTGTTTCTTTGTTGGATTACTCCCTTACTCATATCAGAACTTGCAACTATACATTTTTCTTCCTTCCCTCCTAAATCATATTCTCCACAAGTGACCAAACTATTCCCAAAATGTTATAATTGAATACCATGTAGGAACTTAATTTGCCTATATTATGCTACAATAATTCTATGGTAGTATGCTTTCTATATAACAGTTTCCATGCTTATTTATTTTTGGATCCGATAAAACTAAAGGTGTTGTTATATTTAGGTTTTTGTGAAAGATAAATTGTTATCAGTGCTTTTGTTATATCAAAAACATAGTATAAATAAATGGGATTATTTTAAATTATTTAATAATCATTTTTAATTTTTAAGCACTTAAAAATGAAATTTAAAAAATCTAAAAAAATACTGTAAGAGTATGGTATGAGCATAACATAATATTTTTAATTAAACTAATAAATTAAACAAACAAAAATAATAACTAAAATAATAATAATTAAAAACAATATCATATTGTAGATGAAAATTATTTTAATAGTTCAAACCTTTCATTCAAGATGATTTATCATATTTTCAAAATACATTTAAAAATGCAGTATATGAAATTTAAATTGATAAGGATAAGACAAAATCTAAAAAAATTAACTATATAAATTAATTTTGATTATGATGCAAGGAAATGCAAAAAGCTCTTGAAATTCAATCCACATTTATTCTCTCAATTAAGTCAGATTCGAAGATGTCAAGGCCAAATGATAGTTGAAACTAAATAATAATTTGTACCTTGAATTTTTTTTATATTACAATATGAATTATATTTATTTTTACATTTATTCACGACATAATGTTATTAACGTAATGATATAATTATATAATGTGTGTTCACAATAAGAAGTCACATTATAAAGTAGTAAAAAATACCGATTGTAAATACCCGACATACACAAATGACCAATAAAATATTGTCTTGATTGCAGTTTTGATCCCCTACTATTGGTCACGTGCGATTTTGGTCCTTACACTTTTTTTCGTAAACATTTGGTCCTCCTATTTTCTCAATGTTGCAAAATTGGTCCTCCTGTACAATTCTATCAATTTTTTCATTGATCAAGATGAATCACTCCTCTAAGCACACAAAAGTTTTGGTTCAGGTTCTCCCTCCTTTACGTCTCTAATTCAACATGATTCAATTGTTCCTCTTTACTGTTTACTGGTTTTGTCCCTCCTTTCCGGGTTTTTTTTTTGTTACACCACATGCTCCTTTACCAAAAAAAGCTTAACAAGAGGTTTTCATACGCTTAGATCGGTGGTTCTGTTTGCTTAGAGTAGTGGTTCCTATATGTTGATCATTGAAAAAATTTATATACATTGGACATAATGTTCTCGAAAAAAAAATAGGCACCAAAATCGCACATGACCAGTAGAAGGGGGGACCAAAACTACATTTAATCCTAAAATATTATGTGCCAAGAATATGGATAAAAACGAGTAAAAATATTAGAAAGAAGAAGTGAATTAATGAAAGAATCGAATCTTAAAAATTTGAATCTTAAAAAATTGAGATTTCAGTGAATTAATGAAAGAATTGGAAAGGGGGGATGAAAAAGAATACCGGAGCGGAAGAGATCTGCAGCGGAGGAATTGACAGACGGTGGCTTTTTGGAAGCTGCAAAGCGACGCATCTTCAATCGCAGAAGCAGAAGCAGAAGAAGGCGCCAATTGAAGAGAGAAAGAAGAAGATGATGACGACGTGGATTGCTGCACAACTGGGTTTTATAATTCTCATCCGGTGCCTATATTTTTTCCCTTTTATGTTCGAGATATTTTCAAAGATTCCGTAATTAATTTTCGTTCTATAAATGTACGCGGTTTGTAAAAATATGTATATGTATATATTATTAGGATTAAAGTAATATGTTTTTCCACACATCCACTTATATTTTAAAAACAAAAAGAGAGAAATAATAACGATACTGATTTGTCGAGAATTTCTTTACACAAATTAAACTCATATTATTAACACACACACACACACAGATATATATATATATATATATATATATATATATATATATATATATTGAGAGGAACTTTTTATATGAGTATGAGAAGGATAAATCTTGGCCATACAATCATACAGGGATGATTATGATTCGAAGTTATTTAATAATTTTAAAATGTCACATGTCCACTTAAAAAAGTCACACGGGTTTGTGTTTTAAGATTAACTATTTAAAGTTGGATCTAATGGTTATGATGTAATCATCCCACTATGACATAAAAAACATACTCTCACTTGATATGTCTCGAATATATATATATATATATATATATATATATATATATATATATATATATATATATATATATATATATATATAGGGGTCATGGTCTAACCATGGGATCCTTGCAAGGGGGTAATGGGTTAACCATGGGAACTTTACCTATATTTTTTCCCTTTTATGTTCGAGATATTTTCAAAGATGGCGTAATTAATTTTCGTTCTATAAATGTACACGTGTTTTTTTTTTTGACAAATAAATGTATGAGTGTTATGAGGTTTGTAAAAATATGTATATGTATATATTATTAGGATTAAAGTAATATGTTTTTCCACACATCCACTTATATTTTAATAACTAAGAGAGAGAAATAATAATGATGCTGATTTGTCGAGAATTTCTTTACACAAATTTAACTCATATTATTAACATACACACACACACACACATATATATATATATATATATATATATATATATATATTGAGAGGAACTTTTTATATGAGTATGAGAAAGATAAATCTTGACCATACAACCATACATGGATGATTATGATTGGAAGTTATTTAATAATTTTAAAATGTCACATGTCCACTTAAAAAAGTCACATGAGTTTGTGTTTTAAGATTAACTATTTAAAGTTGGATCTAATGGTTATGATGTAATCATCCCACTCTGACATAAAAAAGATACTCTCACTTGATATGTCTCAAATATATATATATATATATATATATATATATATATATATATATATATATATAGGGGTCATGGTCTAACCATGTGATCCTTCCAAGGGGGTCATGGTCTAACCATGGGATCCTTGCAAGGGGGTAATGGGTTAATCATGGGATCCTTTCTAGGGGGATTCTTGCAAGGGGGTGATGGGTTAACAATGGGATCCTTGCAAGGGAGTCATGGTCAAACCATGAGATCCTTGCATGGGGGTAATGGGTTAACCATGGGATGCTTGCAAGTGGGTCATGGGTTAACCATGGGATCCTTTCTACGGGGATCCACTACAAAAAAACAATTGTTTAGCGACCGTAAGTTTCGGTCGCTAAACCATGTAAATCGGTCGCTATTTGTTTTAGCGACCGAATCAGAGACCGATTTATGATGGTAGCTGAATACCTGGTCGCTAAGGTTTTAGCTACCGAATTATTATTTCGGTCGCTAATTAGCGACCGTAAATTCGGTCGCTGTATAATAATAATCGGTCGCTATTACGTTGGTCGCATTTTTTGGGTAACCATTTTTAGCGACCGATAATCCGTTGCTAATTCGGTCGCTAATTTTGGTTACTGTTAACCTATATTAGCGACGGATTTTCGGTCGCTATACATCATCTGTAAATCTTAAATAAAGTTTAGCGACCGAATTATTGGTTTCTAATTCGGTCGCTAAACTGGTTATTATTAATTTTTTTTTAATTTTAATTTTTATAATAATTTTTTTTTCTGATTTTCTTTAAACATTAAAAAAATTACTAATAAAACACACCAAATAACTTATGAAATATACAATCATAAAAAATAATAAATATATATAAAAAGAATAATAAAAAATGTCGTACAAGAATCGTTTAAAGTCAAAAATATGGAGAGAAAAAATCAGTCATGATGAGGGGGAGATGGAGGAATCCAATCATCCTCGGCGTCCGTACCACCGACGTCTCGCTAGGCGATCGCCCTCTGCGATGCTGACATCGATGGTGAGCGGTGGAACCGGAGGAGCGGCAGCAGCGCACAACCGTCGAGCATCATCCTCGAGCAATCGGAGTCTGGATCCTCATCTGCTCCAACACCGGCCGCAGATGTCCGCCCTGGTCGATGCTACTTTGCATCATTCTTTGGTGTGCCCGAGTCAAGTCAATCGTGCAATACTGGTTCGCCATCTCTGCCGCTCTCTCTCGCTCTTCTCCCGAAGCTCCGCGTTCAGCTGCGTGATGGTGTCTTGCATTTGGTGGAACTGCTCCCGAGGGGCCAGTATCGGCGCAACAAGGAGCAAGGCGTGCGGGACGATGAAGCGATGAACTTCGGCTCCCAGTGTCCGAGGCCATACACGTGCCCTTCTTGTTCCCGCCCCGACGACCTCCAAATAAATGGCATTATCGTCGACGGAGACAGAGAGAAAGAGCCATCACCAGTCAAAGCCTCATCTTGTGACTGTGAGGCACGTGATATGGCATCGTCCTTCTTCTCGTTGAAGCCCGCCTACAAAGTTGAATAGATTTAGTTAAAATAATTATAACCAATATTAACAAATCATTTATAATAAATTACAAGTAAACACTAAATTATTTTTTTGCTTACAGCAAGATTTACGGGCCTTGTCGTTGACCCATGTCCCGACTTCAACTTCTTCATCCTCTCCACCAACTCCATAGATGGTGGGGCCGCATTGTTTCGTGCTTTCTGCACAGAATAATATAATATTAAATTCATAAGAATAATTAAAAATGAAAACTAATTAATTAAATAGTATATTAAGTCAAAAGTTTAATGTATTACCAGCTCGTCGTAGTGGGCGGCGGTGATTTAGACCCACCGGCCCAAGCACATGCGCCACCATCGAAGCTCGATTACGCCGAGCCTGTGGCCCGGATCTCCTGGAACTTCTCGGTAGCCCAAGATCTTGGTCCAACCGCCTCTTGATCTCGGGATCCACCCACCTCCCCTTATTCTGCCCCTTCCTCAGCTTGTTCATCAGATTCTTCATAACCAGTGAGCCTTTATGCTCAAATATGTCCCTGACGAGAGCCTCTAAAGCTAAGTCCCACCTATACTCTTTCTGCAACTTACAGTTGTTAGGAAATTCGTGTGTACATATATATAATGTAAATTTAATTTAAAAACTTAATAAACTGTTACCTTAAACTCTAGAAACAACTGATCCCTATGGCCCAGTGGGATGGCCTTCCATGTAGGCCATGGCCTTCCAAGTAAATAGAAATTAACGATACTTTATATATATTAAAAAATTAAATTAGCATACTCGTTATCCCCCCTGGGGATAAGAAGAATCCTCCTGTCGGATGGACCACGACTCTCCTGTCCCGATGATGATGATGGTCCTATCGTCGTACGTGTGGATGATGAGGGTGCAGCCTGTGTCCCGACCACATGAGGATGGGTGGGGGGTGCAACTCCATCACCCTGAGGTGTCCCGTCAACAGAGGTGCTGGTAGGATGGTCTCGATCGAAAGGCGTGGGTCGGCCCGGCGAAGGGACTCTCGCGGCCACGACCTCCACGACGACCCCTACCTCCGGAGGAATCTGCCATCCGTGAAAAAAATGAAAATATGATTACACAACAACAGTGTAAATAATACAAAAATAAATTACCTAATAAGTAGAATGACATTCACACAATGAATTATGACATAAATAAATTACCTAAGTAGAATCTCCGTCACTAAATTCACCCTCGGTCTCATCGGTATCACTTGATCGGAATGTACCTTCGCTAGATGCGTCCAACTCGGATTGATCCATTAACTCTCTTTCAACTTCTTCCCCATTTCTAGGAAATGTCCGCCGAGGAGAATTAACAATAATGTCGGCTTAATTTGCAACGGTACGTGGGGTCTTGAAAACTCATCATCTTGGTACGGAGCATCTTTTTCAGGCTGGTTGATTACATTATCAGTAATTATACTGCGAGCCTTTATCTTAATAACACCCAACCAGCCATGATGTCCTTCGGGATATGGCGAGTAATAAACCTGCTCTGCCTGTTGTGAAAAAATGAATGGGTCGTACGCCTTATTATACCTTCGAGACAACCTAACTTGAACAATACCATAATTTTTATCTATTTTTGTCCCTACGTCAAGAGTAGGATCAAACCAATCACACTTGAAGATAACTAATTTCATCACGGGGAAACCGGTATAATCGAGTTCAAGGATGTCAGTTAGAACCCCATAGAAATCATCCTCTACATTGCCATCAGTGGCAACGCCTTGGACACTGACCTGCTGAGGCGATTAAAACAGCCTTCTTGCATATTGTAGTCAGATTTAATACTCAACCATTCCATGCACATCGACAACTCCGTGTGCTCCTGACATCCTTCCCACAATGGAGATCGTGCAGCACTCAGCATATCATAGAATCTTTGAGCTTCGGGATTCGGATTCTCCTCTATGTATTGGGAACCCATTCCACCATCTTCTCCCCCATCTTCTTCTAGTGCAACACCAACCGATGGTCCAGCATGATCCATTATCATCTGCTCGTATGGATTCAATTCTTCCCTCCCGTCACCACTTCCATAGTACGAACCTTCATCCACAATCGGGTTTAAGTCAGGCAACGTCTCACCATGGTTACTCCACCAATAGTAATCAGGCATGAAGCCCTTCTCATAAAGATCGGCTACAACTCCATCCACACTTTTGAAAGATTGACACTTGCATCTTTTGCAAGGACACCTCAATTGATCACCGCCCAGCCGTATAAATCTCTCCTGGCTAACAACAAACTCTATAAACTCACCCACTCCAACTCTATACTCTTCCCTAAGACGTTTATTCCGATCCAACCTACGATACATCCATTTTTGATTCTCCGGAATATCCATTCTTTGGCAATTAAATAGCCTGACCAATCCTACAATAACACTTATATATTACGGTGCATTCCAATAACTCCATCAATCTCGTTCTTATGACAAGGTATGAACCTATCCCATTCGAGAAGAAACCTTTGTCACACTCGGCTACTAATAGTTATTCCCATATTCAAATACCTTATACTTGACAAAATTTCGGCAGCATTTCCCATCGGTCTTCAAGTTACACGACTCGAGCACGGTCAGAATCACCGCGATCAAGTATGCACCAGGAGAACAAAAGGAAATGCATCAGACCGAGATTTCAACAAGTATATAAGGCATTTGAACATTGAAATGACTATTGTACGAGTGTGAAAAATGTTTTTTCCCAAACTGTCCCACTTGGACAATTCAAGATTCAATACAATGAGCATGCATACCTTGATAAGTTACGCATGCTCATTAATATTGAATCTCAAATAGGAAACTAAGGCTTTCGTAAATTAATTATTAACTCTAACAGAAAATAAAACCATTAACCTATAAATATTGCAACATTGTTGAGTTTATATAAATTGCAGCGTAAATCAATACAAACTTAGATTAAATATTGTAGCAAACATCCTATTGAGCTCCGCTCTCCACTAACAAGTAGCAGTTAATTGTCGAACGCATGCATAATTTCTAAATTATCAGCACACAACCAGCATCCCGCCTTTCGGACAGGATCACATCCTATTGAGCTCCGCTCTCCACTAACAAACAACACATATTGACAAACACATGCATAAACATTAAATTATCAGCATACAATCAGACAAGATCACATCCTATTGAGCTCCGCTCTCCACTAACAAACAACACATATTGACAAGCACATGCATAAACATTAAATTAATTATCAGCATACAATCAGACAAGATCACATCCTATTGAGCTCAGCTCTCCACTACCAAAAAAAGGCGATAATTCACATAATACATTACACTGAGTGTTCAGAGAACTGACCTGAGAGAGAAAACACAACTGAGCAAGGATAAGTGGAGGAGCCGGTAGAAGAATATGACAACAAGGACCTATCGTGCATAAATGAAATTATTCATTTCAAATCAAATCACTATTCTATTATGTTAAATTGTTATACCTAAATAATTTATCTCATGAATATCTAGTGTTAAAGCATGTGCTCACGAAAAAATAATCAATGAAGCATAAAAAATAATAAGATTGGAGAGCTGAAGGTCAATTTATTTTGATTTCGACTTTTTTTTTAAAAATTATCCTTAAACCGGGCCTAACTGTTAACACAAATCGAATCAATATATTACATATCCAGTACCATAAAAAAATGTGGATAATGCTAGAATTTCTTTCTATCAAAGAGAAGATTTTCCATGTTGTTCAATGTTCATGTTAGTAAACATGACAGTGCCCATTAAAATAGAAAATAATAGAGAGAAAACTGAAAGGTGTAATTGATTGAATGAGAAAGTTTATTACATCAAGTCATACATAAAAGTGACTTATATTATATGTAAGATAAAGCAATTGATTTGTAACTAACCACTAATTAACTATATTAATTATATGATCTAATAGTCCATCCTAGATAGACAAGATGTTAGGGTCTTAGTTAGTAGGGAAAAATTGTCATAACTCAAAAATTCCATTTCTATGATTTTCTAGAATTTAAATCATAAAAATCAAGGAATATGGAAAGTTGTAGCAACTTAGTGATTTGAATGAAAAACATGAAGAGAAAGGAAGGATGATCATTGATCACTAGACAAGCACAGATATCAAATTTGGAGATTTGTTTCCCTTTATGCAAAGAGTTACAAATTTTTGAAATCCAAGATTAAAATAAAAGGGTATGGTTCGGCCAAGTGGGGGAAAATAGGGGAGAAATTTTTGTTCATCAAATCATTTGGCAAGCATGAAGAGTATGATTATAGAAGCACCAATATTAAGTTTCAAGACTTAAATCAATGGGTACAAAGAGTTATGATTTTTCTACCATTTTCAAGCTTAATTCTTTTTGAACAAAATTAAGAACAAGCATGAAGCTAATCAACTCAACATCAATTGTAATGAAGAAAGGTTGGAGGAAAATTACCTCTAAGAGATGATCCTTGAGTAAGAAATCAAGACACCTTGAGAAACTAAGAGAAAAGAGAGAAATGTGTTGGATGAAAAAATGAAAATGATGAGTAACAAAAACACACATCCCTAAACTCACACACATACACTAAACACACACACACATACACTAAACACACATCTCTGCACACACACACACACAAACATCCCAAACAGACACACACACATACACTAAACACACATCTCTGCACACACACACACACACACAAACATCCCAAACAGACACACACACATACACTAAACACACATCTCTGCACACACACACACACACACAAACATCCCAAACAGACACACACACATACACTAAACACACATCTCTGCACACACACACACAAACATCCCAAACAGACACACACACAGAGCACACACACACCTACCCTATGATTACAATCCAATTGAACACACAAACTTTAGTACACAGAACACACAACAAACACACACTCACAACACACACACACACAACACAACAAACACACACACAACACCAATGTACACACAACACACAACAGAAACAACAATGTAGAGAAAGACAACGAGAGAAGCAATTACCTCGGTCAGTGTGAGGGAGGGCATTGTGGTGGTGGTGGTGTGAGCAATGTGACCAGAATGAGCCCTGAAATGAGGGGGGAAATGATAGACAGTGACATAGTGAGACAATGAGACAGAGAGAGATGGAGTAGAGGAGAGCTTACCTGAGCAGAGGGGAGAAGGACGGTGGTGGTGACGACAACGGAGGTGTCTTGGGGTGTTGAGGTGGCCGGAGCGCGCGCCGTAGAAGAGAGAAACAGTGGGTGGGAGAGAGAAAACACCGGAAAAAATGAGGAAGAAGGAGGTTCTGTCGAATTTAGGGATTTCAGTTTGAGCGACCGAATTAATTCGGTCGCTAATTCGGTCGCTAATATGGTTAGTCTTAATTTGAATTTGTAATTTTAGCGACCGAATTAAATTTCGGTCGCTAACACGCGCAATTTTATTTTTTCAACGCTCCATTTAGCGATCGAATTAATATCGGTCGCAAATATAAATAAAGTTTAAAGTGTGAATTCATAAATTTAGCGACGGATTTATAAATCGATCGCTAATATAAACACAGTTTGACCGTTGCATTTAATTCGGTCGCCATTTCGGTCGCTAACAATTCATAAATTTCTGACTTTTACTTTCCTTTGTTTAGCAACCGAAGTAGCGACCGATATCTCTGCTACGCTCTATTTCGGTCGCTATTTCGGTCGCAGAATCAACTCTAACCATTGTTTCATGTAGATCCTACAATCGGTCTCTATTTCGGTCGCAAAAAGGAACCTAAAAATTCGGTCACTATTTTCGGTCGCTAAATGACCTTTTTTTTGTAGTGATCCTTGCAAGGGGGTTCTGGGTTAACCATGGGACCCTTGCAAGGGGGTCATGGTCTAACCATCGGATACTTGCAAGGGGGTCATGGTCAAACCATGGGATGCTTTCTAGGGGGATCCTTGCATGGGGGTCATGGGTTAATCATGAGACCCTTGCAAGGGGGTCATGGGTTAACCATGGGATCCTTGCAAGGGAGTCTTGGTCTAACAATGGGATCCTTACAAGGGGTCATAGATTAACCCTGGGATCCTTTCCAAGGGGGTCATTGCAAGGGGATCATGGGTTAACCATGGGATTCTTGCAAGGGGGTCATGGTCTAACCATGTGATCCTTGCAAGGGGCTCATGGGTTAACCATGGGACCCTTGCAAGTGGGTTATGGTATAACCATGAGATCCTTTTTAGGGGGATACTTGCAAGGGGGTCATGGGTTAACCATGGGATCCTTGCAAGGGGGTCACGGGTGAACCATGGGATCCTGTCTAGGGGGATCCTAGCATGGGGGTCATGGGTTAACCATGGGATTTTCGCAAGTGGGTCATGGTTTATGAATGAGATCCTTTCAAGGGGGATCATTGCAAGGGTGTCATTGGTTAACCATGAGATCCTTGCAATAGGGTCATGGGTTAACTATGAGATCCTTTCAAGGGGGCCTGGCCTAACCATGGGATCCTTGCAAAGGGGTCATGGGTTAATGATGGGATCCTAGCAAGGGTGTTATGGTCTAACCATGGGATCCTTGCAAGGGGGTCATGGGTTAACCATGGAATCCTTTCTAAGGGGATCCTTGCAAGGGGGTCATGGGTTAACCATGGGATCCGTGCAAGGGGGTCTCATTCAAACCATGGGATCCTTCTAAGGGAGTCACGGGCTAACCATGGGATCCTATCTAGGGGGATCTTTGCAAGGGGGTCATGGGTTAACCGTGGGATCCTTGCAAGGGGGTCATGTTCTAACCATGGGATCCCTGCAAGGGGGTCATGGGTTAACCATGGGATCCTTTCTAGGGGGATCCTTGCAAGGGGCTAATGGGTTAACCATGGGATCCCTGCAAGGGGGTCATGGTCTAACCATAGGATCCTTGCAAGGGGTCATGGGTTAACCATGGGATCCTTCCAAGGGAGTCACGGGTTAACCATGGGATCCTAGCTAGGGGAATCCTTGCAAGGGGGTCAAGGCCTAACCATGGGATCCTTGCAAGGTTTTATGGTCTAACCACGGGATCCTTGCAAGGGGGTCATGGGTTAACCATGGGATCTTTTCTAGGGCGATCCTTGCAAGGGGCTCATAGGTTAACCATGGGATACCTGCAAGGAGGTCATGGTCTAACCATAGGATCCTTGCAAGGGGACATGGGTTAACCATGGGATCCTTGCAAGGTGGTCATGGTCTAACCTTGAGATCCTTGCAAGGGGGTCATGGGTTAACCGTTGAATCTTTTTTGGGGGATCCTTGCAAGAAGGTCATGGGTTAACCGTGGGATCCTTGAAAAAGGATCATGGGTTAACCTTGGGATCCTTGCAAGGACATCATGGATTAACCATGGGATCCTTGCAAGGGGCTCATGGGTTAACCATGGGATCCTTGCAAAGGTGTCATGGTCTAACCATGAGATCCTTGCAAGGGGGTCATGGGATAACTATGTGATTCTTGCTTGGAGGTCATGGGTTAACCTTGGGATCCTTTCTAGGGGGATCTTTGAAAGGGGGTCGTAGGATAACCATAAGATCCTTGCAAGGGGGTCTTGGTCTAACCATCAGAACCTTGCAAGGGGGTCATGGTCTAACAATGGGATCCTTGCTAGGGGTCATGGGTTAACCCTGGGATCCTTTCTAGGAGTATCCTTGTAAAGGGGTCATGGGTTAACCATGGGATCCTTGCAAGGGGGTCATGGTCTAACCATGGGATCATTGCAAATGGGTTTTGGGGTAACCGTGGGATCCTTTATAAGGGCATCCTTGGGAGGGTGTCATGTGTTAACCATGTGATCCTGGCAAGGGGGTCATGGTCTATGTAACATCCTAAAATTCTAATATAATTAATTTTAAAAAAAAAGATTAAGTTATATAAAAAATAAATAAATAATAATGATATGATAAAAATAAAATATGATTAAGAGGTTTAGTGGTGAGAATTTATTAGTATAAAATTTATTAGAATTGGTTAGTGAATACAAAGAAATATTAAATTAAAATAAATATATGAAAAAGAAGAGAATTAGTGTATATATATATATATATATATATATGTAAATAGTGAACTTGGGCGCTTGATTACTCACAAGTTTAAAACAAAAAGAAAAGAAATCACAAAACCTAAAGAATTCTATGTGCTTGTTACTGTGCCTAATGCACTATACTTATATATTGATCTAGTAACTATGCACCACAGAGTGTAGCGAAGGAGAGCTTCAGACGTTCTTTTCTTCGACAACAGTGCAATCGTAACAACACAAATCCAAGAACGCCACCAAACGGAAGAAGAATTTGTAGGGAAGCACTAATTCTTATCATAAATAATTTTTAGAGCATTTTGGAGGTCTTCGAGAGGTGAGTAACAGTACTTTTTGCGAACACTTTCCATGGTATTTTTATGTGTTTACGGTGAATTTAAAATTGATAAACTCATATCTCAATTCATTGTTTTGCTTACAAAATTTAGGTGACTGTATTCCTCATTTATATGTGTGTGGAAGGGTCTACCTTATAGTTTTTTTTGGAATTTGAATTGAATATATGATTGATATTTGTACTAGTTGAACGATATGCTTGATGACATATGTTATGTCTTGATGTTCGTGATTGTCATAGTGTAATTATAAAATTACTTGAAGACATGATATTAGTCTATTTGGTATGCATGATAAGATTAAATATTTAATTTGTGGTAAATGAGTTGTTATGTGTATAAGACATGAAATTTATGCCTTGTGATGAATTGTATGATGTTTGCCGCAATACCACCTATGATAGGGGTATCGAAGAGAAATACCGCCTTAATGGGGTATCAAAAGTAACATCGCCATGTGGTTGGGATGTCGAAAATGAGTAATACTACCTAAAAAGGAGTATCGAAAGTAACACCGCCACAGGTTGGGATGTCGAAAAAGGAGAAATACCACCATGTGCACATGGGAGGTATCGAAATGGAAATGTCCCCGACAAGAGGGTGACATCGAAACACTCCTCATGAGTAGGGGTGGGCAATGGGACGCCATTGTCGTGTGATGTGTGAATTTATGGCATGCCGGGAAGAGACCAATTTAATTAGGAGGTCTTCGGGCCGCTTGGATTAATCTAGAATTTATTTGGTATATGGAATGTGATGTATTGAGATGAGTTATTGTTACGTTATATGCTATTGAGTTGATGAGATTATTATTGATATTAAAAGTATTTTCTTTTATATATATTATTTTGGAAAATTAGCGAGTGTCATGGACAGTTTTTCCGGTTACCGCGTCGGCTGAGAACAATGCTATTTTCGAAAATATTTTATAAAAATGTATTGTTGATCACTGGGATTTTATATCTCATTATAAGTATTGTTTTCAGAGACCGAGGACATCGCCGTTGAGGACCCAGAGACCTGAGGAGTCATCTTCTTATCACTTAGTTGGTTAGTAATGCAGTATGGTTGAGGGTGTTGACGACGTTCTTTTTTTTTGTTTACATATTGTTTTTTTTTTCTCGGATTGTAATTAGACGCCCGATTTTGAGGCTTGTGGTTTTCATTTATGTTTATATTCATTACGTGGATATTTTATTACTATATTACTTAATATGAGGTATTTTCAGACTTTAAAATATATATATATTTTTTATTTTTCTTTATGAGATATATGTGTTAATTAAATGTTTTAAAGGATTCTTATTGATTTTATCTTGGGATTACTAATGTAACAAAGGGTGTTACAGTCTAACCCTGGGATCCTTTCTAGGGGGATCCTTGCAAGATGGTCATGGTTTAACTACGGAATCCTTAAAAAAAGGTCATTGGTTAACCATGGGATCCTTGCAAAGAGGTCATGGATTAACCATGGGATCCTTGCAAGGGGGTCATGGGTTAACCATGGTATCCTTATAAGGGGGTCATGGTCTAACTAAAGGATACTTACAAGGGGGTCACGGGCTAACACTGGGATCCTTGCAAAGGGGTCATGGTCTAACCATGTGATCCTTGCAAGGGGGTTATGGTCTAAATATGGGATTCTTGCAAGGGGTTCATGGGTTAACCATGTGATCCTGTCTAGGGGGACCCTTGCAAGGGGGTCATGGGTTAACCATGGGATCCTTGCAAGGGGGTCATGGTCTAACCATGAGATCCTTGCAAGGGGGTCTTGGGTTAACCATGGGATGCTTGCAAGGAGGTCATGGGTTAACCATGGGATCCTTACTAGGGGGATCCTTGCAAGGGGGTCATGGGTTAACCCTAAGATCCTTGCAAGGGGGTCATGGTCTAGCCATTAGATCTTTGCAAGGGGGTCATGGTTTAGTAATAGGATCCTTTCAAGGGGGATCCTTGCAAGGGGGTCATTGATTAACCATGGGATCCTTGCAATGGGGTCATGGGTTAACCATAGGATCCTTGCAAGGGGGTCTGGTCTAACCATGGGATCCTTGCAAAGGGGTTATGGGTTAACCATGGGATACTTTCTAGTGGGATACTTCCAAGGGGGTCATGGTTTAACCATGAGACCCTTGCAAGGGGGTCATGGGTTACCGATGGGATCCTTCCAAGGTCGTCTTGGTCTAACCATGAAATCCTTGCAAGGGGGTCACATGTGAACCTTGGGATCCTTTCTATGGGGATCCTTGCAAGGGGGACTTGGGTTAACCATGGGATCCCTGCATGGGGGTCATGGTCTAACCATAGGATCCTTGCAAGGGGGTCATGGATTAACCATGGGATCCTTTCTTGGGTGATCCTTGCAAGGGGGTCATGTGTTAACCATGGGATCCTTGCAAAGAGGTCATGGGTTAACCATGGTATCCTTATAAGGGGGTCATGGTCTAACTAAGTGGTCCTTGCAAGTGGGTCATGGGTTAACACTAGGATCCTTACTAGGGGGTCAGGGTCTAACCATATGATCCTTCCAAGGGGGTATGGTCTAACCATGGGATCCTTGCAATGGGGTAATGGGTTAACCATGAGATCTTTTCTAGGGGGATCCTTGCAAGGGGGTGACGGGTTAACAATGGGATCCTTGCAAGGGAGTAATGGCCTAACCATGAGATCCTTGCAAGGGGGTCGTGGGTTAACCATAGGATGCTTGCAAGGGGGTCACGGGTTAACCATGAGATCCATTCTAGGGGAATCCTTGCAAGGGGGTTATGGGTTAACCATGGGATCCTTGCAAGGAGGTCATGGTCTAACCATCGGATACCTTAAATGGGGTCATGGTATAACCATGGGATCCTTGCAAGGGGGTCATGTGTTAACCATGTGATGCTTTCTAGGGGGATCCTTGCACTGGGGACATGGGTTAACCATGGGACCCTTGCAAGGGGGTCATGGGTAAACCATGGGATCCTTGCAAGGGAGTCTTGGTTTAACAATGGGATCCTTGCAAGGGGTCATGGGTTAACCCTGGGATTCTTTCTAGTGGGGTCCTTGTAAGGGGGTCATGGGTTAACAATGGGATCCTTGCAAGGGGGTCATGGTCTAACCATGTGATCATTTCAAGGGGGTCATGGGTTAACCATGGGATCCTTGCAAGGGGGTCATGGTCTAAGCCTGGGATCCTTTCTAGGGGGATCCTTGCAAGAAGGTCATGTGTTAATCATGGGATCCTTGAAAAAGGGTCATGGGTTAACCATGGGATCCTTGCAAGGAGGTCATGGATCAACCACGGGATCCTTGCAAGAGGGTCATGGGTTAATCCTGAGATCCTTTCTAGGGGGAACCTTGCAAGGGGGTCATGCGTTAACCATGGTATCCTTGTAAGGGGGTCATGGTCTAATAAGGGATACTTGCAAGGTGGTCACGGGCTCACACTGGGATTCTTGAAAGGGGGTCATGGTCTAACCATGTGATCCTTGCAAGGTGGTCAAGGTCTAAACATGGATCCTTGCAAGGGTGTCATGGTCTAACCATGTGATCCTTGCAAGGGGGTCATGGTCTAAACATTGAATCCTTGCAAGGGGTCATGGGTTAACCATGTGATCCTTTCTTGGGGGATCCTTGAAAGGGGGTCATGTGTTAACCATGGAATCCTTGCAAGGAGGTCATGGTCTAACCATTAGATCCTTGCAAGGGGGTCTTGGGTTAACCATGGGATGCTTGCAAGGAGGTCATGGGTTAACCATGGGATCCTTTATAGGGAGATCCTTGCAAGGGGTCTTGGGTTAACCATAAGATCCTTGCAAGGGGGTGATGATCTAACCATCAGATCTTTACAAGGGGGTCATGGTTTAGTAATGGGATCCTTATAAGGGGTATCCTTGCAAGGGGGTCATTGGTTAACGATGGGATCCTTGCAATGGGGTCATGGGTTAAGCATGGGATCCTTGCAAGGGGGTTTGGTCTAACCATCTAATCCTTGCAAAGCGGTCATGGGTTACCCATGGGATCCTTTCTAGTGGTATCCTTGCAAGGGTGTCATGGTTTAACCGTTAGATCCTTGCAATGGGGTCATGGGTTACTGATGGGATCCTTCCAAGGGGATCTTGGTCTAACCATGGGATCCTTGCAAGGGGGTCACATTTTAACCATGGGATCCTTTCTAGGGGGATCCCTGCAGGGGGGTCGTGGGTTAACCATGTGATCCCTGCTAGGGGGTCATGGTCTAACCATAGGAACCTTGCAAGGAGGTCATGGGTTAAGCATGGGATCCTTGCAAGGGGGTCTTTGATTAACCATGGGATCCTTTCTTGGGTGATCCTTGCAAGGGGGTCATGTGTTAACTATGGGATCCTTGCAGGGGGTCATGGTCTAACTGTGGGAACCTTGCTAGGGGGTCATGGGTTAACCATGGTATTCTTGTAAGGAGGTCACGAGCTAACTAAGGGATCCTTGCAAGGGGGTCATGGGTTAACCCTGGGATCCTTGCAAGGGGGTTATGGTCTAACCATGTGATCCTTGCAAGGGGGTCATGGTCTAACCATGGGATCCTTGCTAGGGGGTCATGGGTTAACTATGGGATCCTTTCTAGGGGGATCCTTGCAAGGGGGTTATGTCGTGCGAGTGCACGTGCGATCCGGCAAGTGTACCGGATTCATCGCCAAGTAATAAAAAGATATCGATCCTACAAAGACCGTGATCTCGAATCGCAACTAATTATCAAATCGATAAATATGGACGATATAAAGAGAGATTCAGAAAAGGTTTTGATAAGTGAAATAGGAGATAACTCAAAATCAGAATCAAATAAACTGAAAGTAAATCTATTTATGGTTTTTCATATTTAAATGGATTCCTAGGAATTTGGGTTACCAACAAGATCGTTTATGTTACTAAATTGATTAACCCTTGTTAATTATCGAAAATGCCTTGAAGGCGAATTTATCCTCAAATAGTTTAAGCTCCATCTCGGGTTACAAAAACCGTGCCCAATTAAACCAACCCCTACTCTCGTGGTAGTCGAATTTAGATTGAACCCTTTTACGTTTTGTGACAATTCGTTAATCCTCGAAGGACGGCTTCTAACTCTCATGATTTCAGTCCTAAGTCTGATTCTATAGATCCGAAACCCAAGTTCACCGCTAGGTTCCTCCTTAGAATGTCTACGACGTGCAAATAAGCGCGCACCAGATTTACAAGTAATTAAAACACTAGAAATCAGATCTAAAGCAAAATCACAATTGACAAAGATATAACATCAATTCATTGCCATAAACAAACCTTGGGCATAGTCCCAATCCCTAGAAATTAAACTACTACTCAAGCCTTGCCATGGTGATGACAAGCTTGGTCAACAACAACATAAAAATTAAAATAAGAGAAGAGAGGAGGAGAAGAAGAGAGATCCTAAATTATAGCCTAAGAGTAGCAGCCCAAAAAGTCTTCTTTTGCCTCTGCCCAGATGCCTTATTTATAGATTTGGGAAGTTTGAATCCCAATCTAACTCAAATTAGATCCAAATCAGTTGCTTCTGGTCCAAGTAATGCGCGTCACGGCCGTGATGGCCATCACGGTCAGGCCGTGATGGATTCTGCCTTGGGCGCTTCTTCAATTTTTGGTCTGTCATGGCTAGGCCGTGATGCTCATCACAGCTAGGCCGTGATCAGTTCTGCCTGTGAGGGTCTGGTTCAGCTGACAGGTCACGACCGTGATGGGCATCACGGCTAGGCCGTGACCAGTTCTGACTTTTGCCTTCTTTCTTTTCAGTTTTTGCTCGATCATGGCCGTGATGGTCATCACGGCTAGGCCGTGATGGGCTCTGCTTGGCTCATTTTCTTCACTTTTCAAGCCCCATCTTCATCCAAGCTCCATCTTGGTTGATCCTGAGCATTTAATCCTTAATTTCTGCAAAACAACACCACAAAACCTCCTTACCTATTCCAAGGTAAAAACTAACAAAAATCAAATTAAAAATGCCTAAACTATATGAAAATGCATGCAAAATGATAAGCAAATATGAGGTGTAATCACACTCATCAGGGGTCATGGGTTAACAATGGGATCCTTGCAAGGGGATCATGGTCTAACAATGAGATGCTTGCAAGGGGGTCATGGGTTAACCATGGGAACCTTTCTTTGGGGATCCTTGCGAGGGGTCATGGGTTAACCATGGGATCCTTGCAAGGGGGTCGTGTGTTAGATTCAATGACTTAAAGATTTTAATATATGACAAATACAACTTAATGTGTATGTAACTGTTTAGTGTCAAATTGTAAAGACAGGTATCAAGCAATATTGAACAAGTTCAATGAGCAATCAAAGGAGAATATTCAAGGAAGAACTTGGAGGAATCAAAGAGCAAGGACGAAGATCAAGCAATCATCAAGACAAGAGCTTAAACAAAGAAATTAGTGTTAAGTCTTAGATGATTTGTAAGAGATGAAATCTCTTATTCACAAATAGCTCAATTAAGAAAGATGAATGAAGAAAATCATTTTTCATATCTTGCATTAAAAGGAATAAGTTTTCGTTAATGAAAATGATTTTTGGAAAGAATAATATAAGCGCTCGTCCAACACTGGAATAATATAAGCGCTCGTCCAACACAAGGAATAGAAGCGCACGTCCAACACAATTGATAGAAGCGCACGTCCAAACAGAAGTGATAGAAGCGCTCGTCCAACACAAGTGACAGAAGCGCACGTCTACTAAAGTGACACAAGCGTTCGTCCACTAAAGTGATAGAAGCGCACATCCACTAAAGTGACACAAGCGCTCGTCCACTAAAGTGACAGAAGTGCTCGTCCACTAAAGTAATACAAGCGCTCATCAACTAAAGTGACAGAAGTGCTCATCCACTAAAGTGACAGAAGCGCTCGTCAACTAAAGTGATACAAGCGCTCGTCTACTAAAGAGATACAAGCGCTCGTCCACACATGTCTTTGGACTTGCTAAGTTCTTAAAGGAATATCCGTCCATTGACGTGGCATATGGAGCTCGTCTACTAGCCCATCCGAATGTAAAATCTTAATGGTTAGATGGATGCGGTTATTTTCAAGATGGACGCGAGTTCTATAAGAACTATCAGAATCTTATTTCAAGAACCAGAATCAAGAAAACAGATTCTGTTAATCAGATCCAAATCTGTTTTCATCGATCCCAACGACTATAACCTGTTTTCTATATAAAGAGGGATCAAAGGAACACTTTAAGAAGAATAATAACGAATAACAAAAGAATTATAATGAATAACAAAAGAATTATAACGATACACATGTCATTCATCATCTTCATTGAGCTTACTGTGAAAAGAGTGTTTCAATACTCATAAGTGCTTCAATTTGTTTTATCTGACTATTGAGAGTTAGAAATCAACTTTTGTTTTTACTTTTCGATTGTAAAGAGAGAGGAGTCTCTCTGAGTGATTAGGGTGAGGTATCCCTAAGGTTGAACATTGAGGCTCTTCACAAGAGTGTGGTATATCGAGGTGAAGGAGTGCTCTATGGTGTGAAGGTTTTTCAAGCTACGTGGCAAAGCTTGTGTGTTAGTGTGTGAAATTCCACAGGTGGAGTGGGGACTGGATGTAGGTCATAGTGGTGGTGACTAAACCAGGATAAATCTGGTTGTGTAGTATCTCTAAACTCAGACTCTTTAATTTCTGTTTATGATAAAAAACCTGTGATTTTGATGTTTAAAGTTCAAATATAATTTCTGTTCTTGATCTGTATAAACTGTATTTTGTTATTACTGAGTTATTGAACATGAACCTATTCGTTATTAATCTTTCTTATCCTCATCACCTTCTATTCAAGATTTTGTAAACACCCTTCATCGATTTTATAAAAGATCCTGAGAACACAAATCCGCAACTCTGATTTATAAAGCTTTGTGAAAAAGTTTTAAGAGGGAAATATTTTCTTTGAAAACTCAATTCACCCCCCCCTCTTGAGTTGTTGAAGCCAAAACAACAATTGGCATCAAAGCTAAACTCCTAAGTTTGGCTTATCAGCTATAAGAGCATGGCTTACAATGACTGTTTAAATGAAGGGGCATCGATCCCTTGCACCCTCGCCTGCCTTCAATGGATCTGAGTATATCTATTGGAAGGAAAGAATGATAATCTTTCTTGAGGCAGCAGGTGTTGACATATGGGATGCAGTAGAAAATGGACCATTTGTCCCCTCTACTGTAGATGCTAATGGTGCTCCAAGAAATAAGCCTAAAAATGAATGGAATGAGGATAATAAGAAAAGAATTCAATATAATGCACGTGATACGAATATTATAACATCTGCTTTAAGTCGTGATGAGTTTTTCAGGGTTTCAAATTACAAATTAGCAAAGGAGATGTGGGATACATTGCAAGTAACACATGAAGGAACCTCATATGTCAAAAGATCAAGAATGAACACCCTCACACATGAATATGAGATGTTCAGAATGAATCGAGGAGAACCTATGACTGAAATGCAAAAGAGATTCACACACATCATAAATCAATTGGCTGGTCTTGGAAAGACAATCTCAAATGAGGATCAAATTAACAAAGTCATGAGATGCTTGAGCAGGGAATGGCAACCTAAAGTCACTGCAATCTCAGAATCCAGAGATCTCTCATCAATGACCATTGCCACACTGTTTGGAAAATTGCAAGAACATGAATTAGAGTTGAACAGACTAAATGAGAGTGAAGAAACTGATAAAAGAAAGAAGGGATTGACTCTGAAATCACAAGTCAAAGATGTAGAAGACAATGATGATGATGATTCAGAACAAGAGGCTGAATCTGAAGAAGAGATGGGAATGCTAGTTAGAAAATTCAAGAACTTCCTAAAGAAGAAAGGAAACTTCAAAAGAAAGCCATCCATCTTTCAAAGGAGAAATTTCAGCAAAGGTGACAACTCTTTCAACAACATCACATGCTATGAATGTGGAAAGATTGGCCACATGAAGCTTGACTGTCCAAAACTTCAAAAGAAGGACAAAACAGAAAAGTTTGACTCAAAGGACAAGAAGTGGAGAAAGCTAAGAAAGACCTACATTGCTTGGGATGATAATGATCTAGATTCCACTGAAGAATCTGAATCTGAGGAGGCAAACTTGTGCTTGATGGCCAGCAATAACAGTGATTCAGAAAGTGAAGTAAGTTCTAATTATCAACCTTCTTATGATGAATTAAAAAATGCTTTTGAAGAACTCATAGAGAATCCATTAGACTTGCTAGATTGCTAACTAAGTCTAAGAAAACCATCACATGCTTAGAGGAGAAAACTTCTGTTTTAAACAAAGAGGTAGATCAATTAAAAACAGAAAATTGTGCTTTAAAAGAAAAACTAGCTACTGCCTTAGATGCACCTATATGTGTTAAATGTCCTAAGTTGGAGAAACATATAAATCATTTGAATGGTGATCTATCTAGAGTTACTAGTGATAAAGAAATCTGGAATGTATCTAGCTGTACATTGACTAAAGAAGTTGAAAAACTGAAAAATGACTTAGCCAAGTTCACAAATGGTAGAGATAATTTGGATGCATTGTTAGGACAGCAAAAATGTGTTTATGATAAGGCTGGAATAGGCTATAAACCTAAGATACACGAGAAATCTTTCAAGAATTTTTTGCTGCACATATGACATCAAACACACCATTTGTTAAATGCTATTTCTGTGCTAGAAAAGGTCACACAGCTTCTACATGTCATTACAGAAAATATGCTTATAATGAGTCTAAATATATATGGGTTCCTAAAGGAACTAATTCTCCAACTAACTCAAAAGGACCCAAACAGATTTGGTTACCTAAAGCAAAAACATGATTATGTTTTGTAGGTGTGTTGGAAAGCCAAGAATGTGAAATGGTATCTTGACAGTGGCTGTTCCAAGCACATGACTGGAGACAAAAAGAAGTTCATTTCCTTTACCCCTAAGTCGAGAAGTAGTGTTACCTATGGAGACAATAATAAAGGAAGAATACTTGGCATTGGCTACATTGGAAGTGACTCAACAACAATCATCGAGGATGTACTATATGTTGAGGGACTGAAACATAACTTGCTAAGTATCAGTCAACTATGTGACAAAGGCTTCAAGGTAAAATTCAATTCCAATAGTTGCTTAATAGAAAATCGGCATGATGAAAATTTGAAATTAATTGGACATAGGACAGATAAGATCTATATGCTTGATTTAAATAATATCTCTTCAAATACTGCATGCTGTCTTATTTCAAAAGAAGAAGAGAATTGGCTTTGGCATAGAAGAATTGCACACATTCACATGAACCACTTGAATAAACTGATTCGTAAAGATCTTGTAGTTGGCTTGCCTAAACTGAAATTTGTGAAAGATGGACTATGTGATGCATGTCAAAAAGGAAAGCAAGTTAAGGTGTCTTTTAAACCAAAGAACATTGTTTCAACAACTAGACCCTTTCAACTTTTACACATGGATTTATTTGGTCCATCTATAACCAAAAGCTTTGGTGGTAACTCGTATGCATTGGTAATAGTAGATGATTTCTCTAGATATACATGGACATATTTTCTATCTCATAAGAGTGATTCATTTGCTGCATTTAAGAAAATGGCCAAAATGGTGCAAAATGAAAAGGACGTAAAAATTGTTTTTATAAGACTAAATCATTAGAGGAGATAGCAAGAACTATGTTGAACGACTCTAGCTTGCCAAAACATTTTTGTGCAGATGCTGTCAATACAGCCTGCTATGTGCTAAATAGAGTCTTGATAAGACCAATCTTAAAGAAAACCCCTTATGAGCTTTACAAAGGAAGAAAACCAAATATAGCACATTTTCATGTTTTTGGGTGCAAATGCTTTGTTCTTAACAATGGAAAGAATATTCTTGGAAAATTTGATGCAAAGGCTGATGAAGGAATTTTCCTAGGTTACTCCCTATCTAGTAAAGTATTTAGAATATATAATAAGAGAACACAAACTATTGAGGAATCTGTGCATGTGACCTTTGATGAGTCTAACCCTAAAAGGTTGGGAAAGGATTGTGTTATTGATGATCTTGCAGATTCAATTGAGAAAACTCTCCTAGAAGAGAAACAGGACAATGAAGAAGATGAAAGCTTAAAGAACGAATCGCTACAGCAGGAGCAAACAGAACAACAGCCTGACCTACCAAAGGAATGGACGACTGTCAGAAATCATCCAATTGATAACATCATCGGTGAAATTACGAGGGGGGGGGGGGGTAACTACTAGACAATCTCTTAGAAATGTTTGTAATCATATGGCATTTGTGTCTCAAGTATAACCTACGAACAAAGATGATGCTATAATTGATGAACATTGGATGATGGCAATGTAAGATGAGTTAAACCAGTTTGAAAGAAACCAAGTTTGGAAACTAGTGCCTAAACCCAAGAACTGTCAAGTAATAGGTACAAAATGGGTTTTTAGGAATAAACTAGATGAAAATGGTATAATTGTAAGAAACAAGTCTAGATTGGTAGCCAAAGGGTATAACCAAGAAGAAGGCATAGATTATGATGAAACATATGCACCAGTAGCAAGATTGGAAGCTATAAGACTAGTTGCTTATGCTTGCATAATGGGATTTAAATTGTATCAAATGGATGTTAAGAGTGCTTTCTTAAATGGATTTATACAAGAGGAAGTGTATGTTGGTCAACCACCTGGTTTTGAGAATAATGAATTGCCTAACCATGTTTATAAACTGTCTAAAGCACTATATGGCTTAAAGCAAGCTCCTAGAGCTTGGTATGAAAGGTTAAGTAATTTTCTCATTGAAAAAGGATTTTAAAGAGGTAAAGTTGACACAACTTTGTTCACTAAGAAAAAGGCACACAACACTTACTTGTACAGATATATGTGGATGATATAATTTTTGGTGCTACTAATGAGCAGTTGTGCAATGAGTTTACAAGTCTTATGCAAAGTGAATTTGAAATGTCAATGATGGGTGAGCTAAACTTTTTCCTTGGACTGCAAATAAAGCAAACTGAAAATGGAATCTTTGTTATCCAAACCAAGTACTGCAATGAGTTGATCAAGAAGTTTGGCATGGAAAAAGCTAAGGAGATGGCTACTCCAATGAGTACCTCCTGTTATCTGGACAAGGATGAGCAAGGTAAACCTGTTGATGTTTCTAAATTCAGAGGTATGATAGGCTCACTACTTTATCTTACTGCTAGTAGGCCAGATATCATGTTCAGTGTATGCATGTATGCTAGGTATCAAGCAAATCCAAAATAATCACACTTAACAGCAGTTAAAAGGATCATTAAGTTTCTGTTAGGAACAAAAGACATGGGATTATGGTATCCCAAGGGAGCTACATGTACGTTAATTAGCTATTTAGACTCTGATTTTGCTGGTTGTAAACTAGACAGAAAGAGTACTAATGGAACTTGCCATTTACTAGGAAACTCATTAGTATCATGGTTCAGTAAGAAACAATCTAGTGTGGCTTTATCCACTGCAGAGGCTGAATATGTAGCAGTTGGTAGCTGTTGTGCACAGGTTTTATGGATGAAACAACAATTAGTTGATTATGGTGTGCAACTAAACCAAGTTCCTATTAGATGTGACAATACAAGTGCAATTAACCTAACTAAGAATCCCATAATGCACTCTAGAACTAAACACATAGAAATCAGACATCATTTCATTAGAGATCAGATACAAAGTAGAGAAATTGAGATTGAATGTGTTGATACAACTAAGCAACTTGCTGATATCTTTAACAAGCCCTTGAATAAGGAAAGCTTATTCTTCATTAGAAGAGAATTGGGCATAATCGATCAATCCTATATCTCATCTCTAAAGAAACATGAGAAAATCTAAAAGGGGAGGAAAATTAATGGATGCACTTATTCTTTGATTTGTCTCTGCACCTATCCCTCTATCATGAACAATTTTATATGCTATGTTGGAATGTTTAAAATGCTTACCTTCTCTATTGCTTTGAATGTTTCTTTTCTTTACCTTTTTGATGATGCCAAAAGGGGGAGGAAAAAGTAAGATATAGAGAAAGGAGAAAATAACAAATTATACATGCATATGTTGAGCGGGAGCTAAGGAGTTTATAAGCTTACATGATTAATAGGGAGAAAATCAAATAAGAGTTTATAAGCTTACATGATTAATATGGAGTAAATCAAATTCTGCTCTGTTAATACTCTGTTAATATTTTTTTTTTGCTCTGATATACTACTGCTCTGACTGCTTTGATACCATGATATAAATCTGTCAAAACACTTAGCGTCTGCTACACTTATACATTGATCTTATGATTTGTTAAAAGGTTTGTCATAATCAAAAGGGGGAGATTTTTAGATTCAATGACTTAAAGATTTTGATATATGACAAATACAAGTTAATGTGTATGCAAGTGTTTAGTGTCAAATTGTAAAGACAGGTATCAAACAATATTCAACAAGTTCAGTGAGCAATCAAAGGAGAATATTCAAGGAAGAACTTGGAGGAATCAAAGAGTAAGGACGAAGATCAAGGAATAATCAAGACAAGAGCTTAAACGAAGAAATTAGTGTTAAGTCTTAGATGATTTGTAAGAGATGAAATCTCTTATTCACAAATAGCTCAATTAAGAAAGATGCATGAGGAAAATCATTTTTCATAACCTGCATTAAAAGGAATAAGTTTTCGTTAATGAAAATGATTTTTGGAAAGAATATAATATAAGCACTCGTCTAACACTGGAATAATATAAGCGCTCGTCCAACACTGGAATAATATAAGCGCTCGTCCAACACTGGGAATAATAGAAGCGCTCCTCCAACAGTGGTAAAAGCTGGCATCCAAGAAAGCGGCAGAAGCTCACGTCTACTAAAATGACAGAAGCTCACGTCTAATAAAGTGACATAAGCACATGTCTAATAAAATGACATGAGCGCACGTCTACTAAAGTGACAGAAGCGCTCGTCCATTAAAGTGATACAAGCGCTCGTCTACTAAAGTAATACAAGCGCTCGTCTACTAGTTGGAGCACGTCCAATTACTTTGTGTTAGTACTCCCGTCTGCTGACGTACCAAATGGACGCGGCTATTTTTTTTAAGATGGACTCGGCTATTTTTCCAAATGGACTCGTTATTTTATGGATGCGAATTCTATAAGAACTATCAGAATCATATCTCAAGAACGAGAATCAAGAAAACGGATTCTGTTAAATCAGATCCAAATCTGTTTTAATTGATCCCAACGACTATAACTTGTTTTCTATATAAAGAGGGATCAAATGAACACTTTAATAATAATCATAACGAATAACAAAAGAATCATAACGATACACATATCATTCATCATCTTCATTGAGCTTACTGTGAAAAGAGTGTTTCAATACTCATAAATGCTTCAATTTGTTTTATCTGACTATTGAGAGTTAGGAATCAACTTTTGTTTTTACTTTTCGATTGTAAAGAGAGAGGGAGTCTCTCTGAGTGATTAGGGTGAGGTATCCCTAAGGAAGAACATTGAGGCTCTTCACAAGAGTGTGATATCTCGAGGTGAAGGAGTGCTCTGTGGTGTAAAGGTTTTTCAAGCTACCTGGCAAAGCTTGTGTGTTAGTGTGTGAAATCCCACAGGTGGAGTAGGGACTGGATGTAGTCACACTAGTGGTGACTGAACCAGGATAAATCTGGTTGTATAGTATCTCTAAACTCAGACTCTTTAATTTCTGTTTATGATCAAGAACCTGTGGTTTTGATGTTTAAAGTTCAAATATAATTTCCGTTCTTGATATGTATAAAATGTTTTTTGTTATTACTGAGTTATTAAACCTGAACCTATTCGTTATTAATCTTTCTTATCCTCATCACCTTCTATTCAATATTTTGTAAAAACCCTTCATCGATTTTATAAAAGATCCTGAGAACACAAATCCACAACTCTAATTTATAAAGCTTTGTGAAAACGTTTTAAGAGGGAAATATTTTATTTGAAAAATTAATTCACCCCCCCCCCCCCCACACTTGAGTCGTTGAAGTCAAAACAACAAAGTGGGTCATTGGTTAACCATGGTATCCTTCCTTGCAAGGGGTCAAGGGTTAACAAAGGATCCTAGCAAGGGGGTCATGGGTTAACCATGGGATACTTTCTAGGGGAATCCTTCCATGGGTGTCATGGGTTAACCATGGTATCCTTGCAAGGGGGTTATGGGTTAACCATGGAATCCTTGCAAAAGGGTCAGGGGTTAACCATGGGATCCTTGCAAAGGGGGATCCTTAAAAGGGGGTCATCAGTTAACCATGGGATCATGGCAAGTGGGTCATAGGTTAACCATGGGATCCTTACAAGTAGGTCATGGGTTAACCATAGGATCCTTGCAAGGGGGTAATGGGTTAAAAATAGGATCATGGCAAGGGGGTCATGGGTTATCCATGGGAGCCTTGCAATGGGGTCATGGGTTAACCATGGGATCCTTGCAATGGGGTCATATGTTAACCATGGGATCCTTTATAAGGGATATTTTCAAGGGTGTCATGGGTTAACCATGAGATCCTTTCAAGGGGGTTATAGTTTAACCATGGGATCCTTTATAGGGGATCTTTTCAAGGGTGTCACAGGTTTAGCATGGGATCATGGCAAATGGGTTATGGGTTAACAGTGCGATCCTTGCAAGTGGGTCATGGGTTAACCCTGGGATCCTTGCAAGGCGGTCATGGGTTAACCATGGAATCCTTCAAGGGGGATCTTTGCAAAGGAGTCATGGGTTAACCATGGGATCCTTGCAAGTGGGTCATGGGTTAACCATGAGATCCTTTCAAGTGGGTCAAGGGTTAACCATGAGATCATGGAACAGGGGTCATGGGTTAACCCTGGGATCCTTTCTTGGGGGATCCTTGCAAGGGGCTCATGGGTCAACCATGGGATCATGGCAAGTGTGTCATGGGTTAACCATGGGATCCTTGCAAGTGGGTCATAGGTTAACCATGGGATCCTTGCAAGGGAGTCATGGTTTAACCATAGGATCATGGCAAGGGGGTCATAGGTTAACCATGGGATCCTTTCCTGGGGGATCCCTGCAAGGGGGTCATGGGTTAACCATGGGATCATGGCAAGTGGGTCATGTATTAACCATGGGATCCTTGCAAGTGGGTCATTGGTTAACAATGGGATCCTTGCAAGCTAGTCTTGGGTTAACCATGGGATCCTTTCTAGGGGATCCTTTCAAGAGGGTCATAGGTAAACCTTGGGATCATGGCAAGTGGGTTATTGGTTAACCGTGGTATCCTTGCAAGGGGTCAAGGGTTAACCGAGGGATCCTTGCAAGGGTGTCATGGGTTAACCACGAGATCCTTGAAATTGGGTCATGGGTTAACCAAGGGATCCTTTCTAGTTGGATCCTTGCAATGGGGTCATGGGTTAACCATGGGATATTGGCAAGGGGGACATGGGATCCTTGCAAGGGGGTCATTGGTTAACCATGGGATCCTTTCAAGGGGGTCATGGGTTAACCATGGGATCCTTTCTAGGGAGATCCTTTCAAGGGGGTCAAGGGTTAACCATGGGATCATGGCAAGTGTGTCATGGGATAACCATGGGATCCTTGCAAGTGGGTCATGGGTTAACCATGGGATCCTTTCTAGGGGGAACCTTGCAATGTGGTCATGGCAAGTGGGTCATGGGTTAACCATGGGTCCTTGCAAGTGGGTCATGAGTTAACCATGATATCCTTGTAAGGTGGTCATTGGTTAACCATGGAATCCTTTCAAGTGGTATCTTTGCAAATGGGTCGTGGGTTAACCATGGGATCCTTGCAAAGGGGTCATGGGTTAACCATGGGATCATTGCAATGGGGTCATAGGATAACCATGGGATCCTTGCAATGGGGTCATGGGTTAACCATGTGATCCTTTAAAGGGGGTCATGGGTTAACCATGGGATCCTTTATAGGGGACCTTTTCAAGGTGGTCATGGTTTTACGATTGTGTTGATACAACTAAACAACTTGTTGATATTTTTACCAATCCCTTGAACAAGGAATGCTTCTTTTTCATTAGAAGAGAATTGTGCACAATTGAACAATCCTATATCTAATCTCTAAAGAATCTGTTTATATGACTGTATCTTTGTGTAAATATGCTCTGATTCTTGTATGATTTGATTTGGAATATCTATGAATGATTAGAAGAGAGTTTCAGAAGAAATAGATTTGATCAAGAATGGATCCCCTGTGTTTTTAGTCTGATAAACTCAGAATACACAAGATTCTAATTCTGCTCGTCCACACAAGTCTTTGGACTTGCGAAGTCCTTAATGAGAAGCTTCGTCCAATGACGTGGCATATAGATCTCTTCTACTAGATTACGTTCTTTGGACTTGCTAAGTCCTTAATGAGAAGCTCCGTCCAATGACGTGGCATATGGAGCTCGTCTACTAGGTTACGTTCTTTGGACTTGCTAAGTCCTTAATGAGAAGCTCCGTCCAATGACGTGGCATATAGAGCTCGTCTACTAGGTTACTTTGTGTTTTAGTACTTCCGTCTGCTGACGTGGCAAGATGGACACGCTTATTTTCAACTACGAGCCCAGAGGATTGAAGACGACGCCGATGTAAAATCTTAATTCAAAACATCAAATCTTCTGAAACCCACTCTTTCTTCACCTAATTCTGCAACCCTAGCAGAGCTAACCTTAATCCTTCTTGTACCTAAACCAACCCTAATATGGCAAGAACCAAAAATACTGGATCTTCACCCTAAAAAGCTGCGGTGAAGGAAGCTGAGCACACCTCTGTTGAACCATCACCTAAAGGCCGAAACAAAATAAAATCAAATAGGAAGAACTAGTTCTAGGAATTCATATGAATTAGAACTTACGTTTTTTTTAAAAGGTAAAATGACTTAGTTTGTAATTTTGGCTGATGGTTTCTGTTCTTTTTTATCTGTCCCTGCACCCACCCCTCTATCATTAACAATTTTATATGCTATGTTTGAATGTTTAAATGCTTGCCTTCTCTATTGCTTTGAATGTTTCTTTTCTTTACCTTTTTTATAATGCCAAAAGGGGGAGGAAAAAGTATGATATAGAGAAAGGGGATAATAACAAATCATACATGTATATGTTGAGGGGGAGATTTTAAGCTTACATGATTAAGGGGGAGTAAATCAAATTCTGCTCTGATAAATTTTTTTTGCTCTGATATACTTATGCTCTGATACCATGATATAAATCTGTCAAAAACACTTAGCTTCTGCTACACTTATACTCTGATCTTATAATTTGTTAGAAGATTTGTCATAATAAAAAAGGGGGAGTTTGTAAGACTCAATGACTTAGAGATTTTGATATATGACAAATACAATTTAATGTGTGTGCAAGTGTTTTAGTGTCAAATTGCAAAGACATGTATCAAGCAGTGATCAACAAGTTCATTAAGCAAATTCAAGGAAAATATTCAAGAAAGAACTTGAAGGATTCAAGGAGTTGCATGTAGAAATCAAAAGAGCAAAGTCAAAGATCAAATGATCATCAAGACCAAGCTTAAAGGAGAATTTTAGATTTAAGTCTTAGATGATTTGTAAGAGAAAGAAATCTCTTAGTCACAAGATAGCTCAACTAAAAAGATGCATAAAGAAAGTCAATTTTCATAACTTGCATTAAAAGGAATAAGTTTTTTTTTTTTATGAAAATGATTTTTGGAGATAAGAAAATTATTTGTCAGGTACAACCATGTAATCAATGGATGTATGTCTTCTACTGTAACTGACAAATGAATTTAAGGTTCTTGATTCAATATATACATAGATGTATTAAATGGGTGTAGTGATGGATTAACCAAGTTCAATATTTTGAGAAACTATCAGAACTATCAGTATGAAATTGGTTAATACAGCCCTGTACTCAACCCCTGTTCAAGAACCAGAATCAAGAAAACAGATTCTGTTATCAAACCCAAATCTGTTTTGATTGATCCCAATGGCTATAACTTGTTTCCTATATATAGAGGGATCAAAGGAACACTTTTCATAACACAATATCAAGAACATATCATAATTACACGAAATCAATTTGAGAGATCAATTGTGAAAATCATTCATCATCTTTCTTAAGCTTATTGTGAAAAAGAGTGTTTCACTCTCATAAGTGCTACAATTTGTATATCTAACTATTGAGAGTTAGGAATCAATTTTTCGTTCTATTTGATTGTAAAGAGAGAGGGAGTCTCTCTGTGTGATTGGGGTGAGGTATCCCTAAGGAATAACATTGAGGCTCTTCACAAGAGTGTGGTATCTCGAGGTGAAGGAGTGCTCTGTGGTGTAAAGGTTTTTCAAGCTACCTGGCTAAAGCTTGTTGTGTTAGTGTGTGAAAACCCACAGGTGGAGTGGGGACTGGATGTAGGTCACAGTGGTGGTGACTGAACCAGGATAAATCTGGTTGGGTGGTATCTCTAAACTCAAACTCTTTAATTTCTATCTTGCGCATATAACTGTGATCTTGATGTTCTAAGTTTTCAATTGATATCAGTTCTTGATCTGCATAATCAGTATTGAACCTTGAGTAAACTATAATAATAACTGTGTATTCAATTCTATTCTTAAGGATCAATATTTGAATTTAATCTTGCATCATATGTGATCAAATTCGAATAGCTGGATTTCTGTTTCTTAATGACTGAAACTGAAACCTGCAAGTTTGTTCTTGATTGTTAATGCTTGTATCTGAAACTTGCATAACTTGTTCTTAATCTTTAAAGGTTTAATCAGTTTCCGTATTTTGTTATTATTGAGTTTTGAAAATGAACTTCTTCCTGTTTATTTCAATCACTGTTTGATTCAATAACTAAAGTGACAGAAGCGCTCGTCCACTAAAGTGACAGAAGCGCACGTCCACACAAGTGACAGAAGAGCTCGTTCACTAACGTTACAGAAGCGCTCGTCAACACAAGTGACAGAAGCGCCGTCCATTAAACCGATAGAACCGCTGTCCACACAAGTGGCCAAGTGCTCGCCCACACAAGTGACGAAGCGCTAGTCCACTAAAGTGACAGAAGCACCGATTTATCTTTCTGAACTGATTCACCTCATCACCTTCTATTCGAGATTTCATAAAAAGCCCTTCATTGTTTTTGTAAAAGATCCTAAGGCAACTCTGATTTGAAAAGTAAATTTTTGAAAAAGAAGAATTTTTGAAAACTAAATTACCCCCCCCCCCCCACTTGAGTCTTTGAAGCCAAAACAACACATTGGATCATGGCAAGTGGGTTAAGGGTTAACCGTGGGATCCATGCAAGTGGGTCAAGGGTTAACCATGGGATCATGGCAAGGGGGTCATGGTTTAACCATGGGATTCTCTCAAAAGGGTCATGGGTTAACCGTGGGATCCTTGCAAGTGGGTCATAGGTTAACCATGGAATCCTTTCTAGGGGTCTAGGGGGATCCTTGCAAGGGGGTCATGGGTTAACCATGGGATCCTTGCAAGTGGGTCATGAGTTAACCATGGGATCCTTGAAAGGGGTCAAGGGTTAACCAAGGGATCCTTTCAAGTGGGTCATTGGTTAACCATGGGATCATGTCAATCGGGTCATGGGTTAACCATGGGATCCTTTCTTAGGGAATCCTTGCAAGTTGGTCATGGGTTAACCATGGGATCATGGCAAGTGGGTCATGGGTTAACCAAGGGATCCTTGGAAGTGGGTCATGGGTTAATCATAGGATACTTGCAAGGCAGTCATGGGTTAACCATGGGATCCTTTATAGGGGATCCTTGCAAGGGGGTCATGGGTTAACCATGGGATGATGCAAATGGCTCATTGGTTAACCATGGTATCCTTGCAAGGGGTCAAGGGTTAACCAAGGGGTCCATGCAAGAGGGTCATGGGTTAACCACAGGATCCTTGCAATGGGGTCACGGGTTAACCATGGGATCGTTTCTAGGGGGATCCTTGTAAGGGGGTCATGGGTTAACCATGGTATCATGGCAAGGGGGTCATGTGTTAACCATGGGATCCTTGGAGGTGGGTGATAGGTTAACCATGGGATACTTGCAAGGGGTCATGGGTTAACCATGGGATCCTTCCTAGGGAGATCATTGCAAAGGGGTAATGGGTTAACCGTGAGATCATGACAAGTGTGTCATGGGATAACCATGGGATCCTTTCAAGTAGGTCAATGGTTAACCATGGGATCCTTTCTAGGGGGAGCCTTGCAAGAAGGTCATGGCTAGTGGGTCATATGTTAACCATGGGTACTTATAAGTGGGTCATTGGTTAACCGTGGGATCATTGAAAGTGGGTCAAGGGCTAACCATGGGATCCTTGCAAGGGGGTCATGGGTTAACCATGGGATCCTTTATAGGCGATCTTTTAAAGGGGGTCATGGGTTTACCATTGGATCATGGCAAGTCGGTTAATGGTTAACTGTGGGATCCTTGCAAGGTGGTCATGGGTTAACAATGGAATTCTTTCTAGCGGGATCCTTAGAAGCGGGTCAAGGGTTAACCATGGGTTCCCTGCAAGTGGGTCATGAGTTAACCATGGGATCCTTGAAAGGGGGTCATGGGTTAACCTTGAGATCTTTTCTAGGGAGATCCTTGCAAGGGGGTTTTGGGTCAACCATGGGATCATGGCAAGTGTGTCATGGGTTAACCGTTGGATCTTGTAAGTGGGTCTTGGGTTAACCATGGGATCCTTTCTAGGGAGAACCTCGCAAGTGAGTCATGGGTTAACCATGAGATCCTTGCAAGGGGGTCATGGGTTAACCATGGGATCATGGCAAGGGAGTCAGGGTTTAAGCATGGGATCCTTTCTTAGGGGAACCTTGAAATGGAGTCATGGGTTAACCATGGGATCATGGCAAGTGGGTCATGGGTTAACTATGGTATCCTTCGAAGTGGGTGATGGGTTAACCATGGGATACTTGCAAGGGGGTCATGGGTTAACCATGAGATCCTTTCTAGGGAGATCCTTCCAAAGGGGTCATGGGTTAACCATGGGATCGTGGCAAGTGTGTCACGGGATAACCATGGGATCCTTGCAAGTGGGTCATGGGTTAACCATAGGATCCATTCTAGGAGGAGCGTTGCAAGAAGGTCATGGCAACTGGGTATTGTGTTAACCATGGGTCCTTGTAAGTCGGTCATAGGTTAACCGTGTGATCCTTGATAGTGGGTCACGGGTTAACCATGGGATCCTTGAAAAGGGGTCATGGGTTAACCGTGGGATCATGGCACGGGGGTCATAGGTTAACCATGGGAAGCTTGCAATGGGGTCATGGGTTAACCATGGGATCCTTTCAAGGGGGTCATGGGTTAACCATGGGATCCTTTATAGGGGATCTTTTCAAGGGGGTCATGGGTTTAAAATTGGTTCATGGCAAGTCGGTTAAGGGTTAACCGTGGGATCCTTGCAAATGGGTCATGGGTTAACCATGGGAACCTTGCAAGGTGGTAATGGGTTAACCATGGAATCCTTTCTAGCGGGATCCTTAGAAGGGGGACATGGGTTAACCATGGGTTCCTTGCAAGTGGGTTATGAGTTAACCATGGGATCCTCGAAAGGGGGTCATGGGTTAACGATGGGATCCTTTCTAGGGAGATCCTTGCAAGGGGGTCATGGGTCAACCATGGGATCATGGCAAGTGTGTCATGGGTTAATCGTGGGATCCTTGCAAGTGGGTCATGGGTTAACCATGAGATCCTTTTAGGGGGAACCTAGCAAGGGGGTCATAGGTTAACCATGGGATCCTTGCAAGGGGGTCATGGGTTAACCATGGGATCATGGCAATGGGGTCATGGGTTAACCATGGGATCCTTTCATAGGGGATCCTTGCAAGGGGTCATGTGTTAACCATGGGATCATGGCAAGTGGGTCATGGGTTAACCATGAGATCCTTGCAAGTGGGTCATGGGTTAACCATGGGATCCTTGCAAGGCAATCATGGGTTAACCATGGGATCCTTTCTTGGGGGATCCTTGCAAAGAGTTCATAGGTTAACCATGGGATCCTTGCAAGGGGGTCACGGCTTAACCATGCGATATTAGCAAGGGGGACACGGGATCCTTGAAATGGGGTCATTGGTTAACCATGGGATCCTTGCAAGGGGGTCATGGCATAACCATGGGATCCTTTCTAGGGAGATCCTTAGAAGGAGGTCAAGGGTTAACCTTGAGATCATGGCAAGTGTGTCATGGGATAACCCTGACATCCTTGCAAGTGGGTCATGGCTTAACCATGGGATCCTTGCAAGGGGGTCATGGGTTAACCATGGGATCCTTGCAAGGTAGTCATGGGTTAACCTGGGGATCCTTTCTAAGGGGATCCTTGAAAGGGGATCATGGGTTAACCACGGGATCATGGCAAGTGGGTCATGGGTTAACCATTAGATCCTTGCAAGTGGTTCATGGGTTAACCATGGGATCCTTGCAAGGGACTCATGGGTTAACCA
Source organism: Sophora flavescens (assembly GCA_030762895.1). Classification (NCBI taxonomy): domain Eukaryota; kingdom Viridiplantae; phylum Streptophyta; class Magnoliopsida; order Fabales; family Fabaceae; genus Sophora; species Sophora flavescens. The sequence goes on from CM061070.1 coordinate 6,142,966, forward strand.
TGGGATCCTTGCATGGGGGTTATGGGTTAACCATGGGATCCTTGCAAGGGGGTCACGGTCTAACAATGGGATCCTTTCTAGGGGGATCCTTACAAGGGTGTCATGGGTTAACCATGGTATTATTGCAAAGGGGTCGTGGGTTAACCATGAGATCCTTGCATGGGGGTCATGGGTTAACCGAGGGATCCTTTAAAGGGGGATCCTTTCCCGGGCGTCATCGGTTAAACATGGGATCATGGCAAGTCGGTCATGGATTAACCACGGGATCCTTGCAAGGCGGCCATGGGTTAACCATGGGATCCTTTCTAGGGGGATCCTTCAAGGGACTCATGGGTTAACCATGGGATCATGGCAAGTGGGTCATTGGTTGACCATGGCATCTTTTAAAGGAGATCATAAGTTAACCACGGGATCCTTTCAAGGGGGTCATGGGTAAACCATGGGATCCTTTCTAGGGGCATCCTTACAAGGAGGTCCTGTGTTAACGATTGGATCCTTGTAATGGGGTAATGGGTTAACCATGGGATCATGACAAGGGGGTCATGGCTTAACCATGGGATCCTTGCAAGGGGGTCATGGGTTAACCATCAGATCCTTTCTAGGGAGATCCTTTCAAGTGTGTCACGGGTTACCCATGGGATCCTTGCATGTGGGTCATGGGTTAACAGTGGGATCCTTGAAAGTACGTCCTGGGTTAACCATGGGATCCTTGCAAGGGGTTAATGGGTTAAAAATGAGATCATGGCAAGGGGGTCATTGGTTAACCATGGGATCCTTGCAATGGGGTCATGGGTTAAGCATGGGATCCTTTCAAGGGGGTCATCGGTTAACCACGGGATCCTTTATCGGGGATCTTTTCATGGGGGTCATGGGTTTAGCATGGGATCATGGCAAGTGGGTTATGGGTTAATTGTGGGATCCTTGCAAGTGGGTCATGGGTTAACCATGGTATCCTTACATAACGGTTATGGGTTAACCTTGGAATCCTTTCTGTGGGGATCTTTGCAAAGGGGTCATGGGTTATCCATGAGATCCTTGCAAGTGGGTCATAGGTTAACCATAGGATCCTTTAAAGGGGGGTCATGGATTAACCATGGGATCCTTGCAAGTGGGCCTTGGGTTTTCTAGGGAGATCCTTGCAAGGGGATCTTAGGTTAACCATGGGATCATGGCAAGGGGGTCATGGGTTAACCCTGGGAACCTTTCTTGGGGGATCCTTGTAAGGGGCACATGGGTTAACCATGGTATCATGGCAAGTGGGTCGTAGGTTAACCATGGGATCCTTGGAAGTTGCTCATGGGTTAACGATGGGATACTTGCAAGATAGTCTTGGGTTAACCATGGGATCCTTTCTAGGGGATCCTTGCAACGGGGTCATGGGTTAACCTTGGGATCCTTGAATGGGGGTCATCGGTTAACCATGGGATATTGGCAAGGGGGTAAAGGCTTAACCATGGGATCCTTGCAAGGTGGTCATGGGTTAACCTTGGGATCATGGCAAGTGTGTCATGGGATAACTATGGGATCATGGCAAGTGGGTCTTGGGTTAACCATGGGATATTGGCATGGGGGTCATGGCTTAACCATGGGATCCTTGCAAGGGGGTCATGGGTTAACAATGGGATCCTTGCAAGGGGGTCATGGGTTAACCAAGGGATCCTTTCAAGGGGGTCACGGTCTAACCATTGGATCCTTTCTATGGAGATCCTTACAAAGGTGTCATGGGTTAACCATGGTATCATTGCAAAGGGGTCATGGGTTAACCATGGGATCCTTGCAAGGGGGTCATGGGTTAACCATGGGATCCTTTAAAGGGGGATCCTTTCGCGCGCATCATCGGTTAAACATAGGATCATGGCAAGTGGGTCATGGATTAACCACGAGATCCTTGCAAGGCGGCCATGGGTTAACCATGGGATCCTTTCTAGGGGGATCCATCAAGGGATTCATGGGTTAACCATGAGATCATGGCAAGTGGGTCATTGGCTTAACCATGAGATCCTTTCAAGGGGGTTATGGCTTAACCATGAGATCCTTTCTAGGGGCATCCTTGCAAGGGGGTCCTGTGTTAACGATTGGATCCTTGCAATGGGGTAATGGGTTAACCATGAGATCATGGCAAGGGGGTCATGGCTTAACCATGGGAACCTTGCAAGGGAGTCATGGGTTAACCATCGGATCCTTTCTAGGGAGATCCTTGCAAGTGTGTCTTGGGTTAGCCATGGGATCCTTGCATGTGGGTCATGGGTTAACCGTGGGATCCTTGCAAGTAGGTCTTGGGTTAAGCAAGGGATCCTTGCAAGGGGGTAATGGGTTAAAAATGGGATCTTTGAAAGGAGGTCATGGGTTAACCATGGGATCCTAGCAAAGAGGTCATGGGTAAACCATGGGATAATTTCAAGGGGGTCATGGGTTAACCATGGGATCCTTTATAGGGGATCTTTTCAAGGGAGTCATGGGTTTACCATGGGATCATGGCAAGTGGCTTATGTATTAACAGTGGGATCCTTGCAAGTGGGTCATGGGTTAACCATGGGATCCTTGCAAGGTGATCATGGGTTAACCATGGAATCCTTTCTCGGGGGATCCTTGCAAAGGGGTCATGGATTAACCATAGGATCCTTGCATGTGGGTCACAGGTTACTTATGGGATCCTTGAAAGGGGGTCATGGGTTAACCATGGTATCCTTGCATGAGGGTCATGGGTTAACCATGGGATCCTTGCAAGGGGGTCATGGGTTAACCATAGGATCATGGCCAGGGTGTCATAGGTTAACCATAGGATCCTTTCTTGGGGGATCCTTGCAAGGGGGTCAAGGTTAACCATAGGATCAAGACAAGTGGGTCATGGGTTAACCATGGGATATTGGCAAGGGGGTCATTGCTTAACCATGGGATCCTTGCAAGGGGGTCATGGGTTAACAATGGGATCCTTGCAAGGGGTAATGGGTAAACCATGGGATATTTCAAGGGAGATCCTTGCAAGGGGGTCATGGATTAACCAAGGGATCATGCCAAGTGTGTCATGGGAAAACCATAGGATTCTTGCAAGTGGGTCGTGGGTTAACCATGGGATCCTTACAAGGCAGTCACGGGTTAACCATGGGACCCTTTCTAGGGGTTCCTTGCAAGGGGATCATGTGTAAACCATGGGATCCTGGCAAGTGGGTCATTGGTTAACCATGGTATCTTTGCAAGGGGCCAAGGGTTAACAAAGGATCCTAGCAAGGGGGTCATGGTTTAACCATGGGATCCTATCTAGGGGGATCCGTGCAAAGGTGTCATGGGTTAACCATGGTACCCTGGCAAGGGGGTCATGGGTTAACCATGGGAACCTTGCAAAGGGGTCATGGGTTAACCATGGGATCCTTTATAGGGGGATCCTTTCAAGGGTGTCATCGGTTAACCATGAGATTCTTCCAAGTGGATCATGGGTTAACCGTGGGATCCTTGCAAGTGGGTCATGGGTTAACCATGGGATCCTTCCAAGGGGGCAATGGGTTAAAAATGGGATCATGGCAAGGGGGTCATGGGTTAACCATGGGATCCTTTCAATGGGGTCATGGGTTAACTATGGGATCCTTTCAAGGGGTTCATCGGTTAACCATGGGATCCTTTATAGGGGATCTTTTCAAGGGGGTCATGGGTTTAGCATGGGATCATGGCAAGTGGGTTAAGGGTTAATTTTGGGATCCTTGCAAGTGGGTCGTGGGTTAACCATGGGATCCTTGCATGGCGGTCATGGGTTAACCTTAGAATCCTTTCTCAGGGAATCTTTGCAAAGGGGTAATGGGTTAACCATGAGATCCTTGCAAGTGGGTCATAGGTTAACCATGGGATCCTTGAAAGGGGGTCATGGGTTAACCATGGGATCCTTGCAATTGGGTCTTGGGTTTTCTAGGGAGATCCTAGCATGGGGATCATGGGTTAACCATGGGATCTGGGCAAGGGGGTCAAGGGTTACCCATGGGAACCTTTCTTGGGGGATCCTTGTAAGGGGCACATGGGTTAACCATGGGATCATGGCAAGTGGGTCATAGGTTAACCATGGGATCCTTGGAAGTGGGTCATGGGTTAACCATGGGATACTTGCAAGACAGTCTTGGGTTAACTATGGGATCCTTTCTAGGGGATCCTTGCAACGGGGTCATAGGTTAACCTTGGGATCCTTGCATGGGGGTCATGGGTTAACCATGGGATATTGGCAAGGGGGTCATGGCTTAACCATGGGATCCTTGCAAGGGGGTCATGGGTTAACCTTGGGAACATGGCTAGTGTGTCATGGGATAACTATGGGATCCTTGCAAGTGGGTAATGGGTTAACCATAGGATCCTTTCTTGGGGTATCCTTGAAAGGGGGTCAAGGGTTAACCATAGGATCATGGCAACTGGGTCATCGGTTGACCATGGGATATTGGTTTGGGGGTCATGGGTTAACCATGGAATCCTTGCAAGGGGGTCATGCGTTAATAATGGGATCCTTGCAAGGGGGTCAATGGTAAACCATGGGATCCTTTCAAGGGAGATCCTTGCAAGGGAGTCATGGGTTAACCATAGGATCATGGCAAGTGTGTCATGGGATAACCAGGGGATCCTTACAAGTGGGTCATGGGTTTAGCATGGGATCCTTGCAAGGCAGTCATGGGTTAACCTTGGGACCCTTTCTAGGGGATCCTGGCAAGGGGATCGTGGGTTAACCATGGAATTATGGAAAGTGGGTCATTGGTTAACCATGGTATCTTTGCAAGGGGTCAAGGGTTAACAAAGGATCCTAGCAAGGGTGTAATGGGTTAACCATGGGATCATTTCTAGGGCGATCCTTGCAAGGGTGTCATGGGTTAACCATGGTATCCTTGCAAGGGGGTCACGGGTTAACCATGTGATCCTTGCAAAGGGATCATGGGTTAACCATGGGATCCTTTTTATGGGGATCCTTTCAAGTGGGTCATAGGTTAACCGTGGGATCCTAGCAAGTGGGTCATGGGTTAACCATGGGATCCTTGCAAGGGGGCAGTGGGTTAAAAATGGGATCATGGTAAGGGGGTCATGGGTTAACCATGGGATCCTGCAAGGGGGTCATCGGTTAACCATGGGATCCTTTATAGGGGATCTTTTCAAGGGGGTCATGGGTTTAGCATGGGATCATGGCAAGTGGGTTAAGGGTTAATTGTGGGATCCTTGCAAGTGGGTCATGGGTTAACCATGGGATCCTTGCATGGCAGTCATGGGTTATCCTTGGAATCCATTCTCAGGGAATCTTTGTAAAGGGGTCATGGGTTAACCACGAGATTCTTGCAAGTGGGTCATAGGTTAACCATGAGATCCTTGAAAGTGGGTCTTGGGTTAACCATGGGATCCTTGCAAGTAGATCATGGGTTTTCTAGGGGGATCCTTGCAAGGGGATCATGGGTTAACCATGGAATCATAGCAAGGGGGTCTTGGGTTAACCATGGGGACCTTTCTTGGGGGATCCTTGTAAGGGGCAGTTTGGTTAACCATGGGATCATGGCAAGTGGGTCATGGGTTAACCATGGGATCCTTTCTAGGGGATCCTTGCAACGAGGTCATGGGTTAACCTTGGGATCCTTGCAAGGGGGTCATGGGTTAACCATGGGATATTGGCAAGGGTATCATGGCTTAACTAATGGATCCTTGCAAGGGGGTCATGGGTTAACCTTGGGATCATGGCAAGTGTGTCATGGGATAACTATGGGTCCTTGCAAGTGGGTATTGGGTTAACCGTGGGATCCTTGCAAGTGGGTCATGGGTTAGCCATGGGATCCTTGTAAGGGGGTCATGTGTTAACCATGGAATCATAGCAAGGGGGTCTTGGGTTAACCATGGGATCCTAGCATTGGGGTCATGGGTTAACCCTGGTATCCTTTCAAGGGGGTCATGGGCTAACCATGGGATCCTTTATAGGGGATCCCTTCAAGGGCGTCATGGTTTTACCATTGGATCATGGAAATTGGGTTAAGGGTTTACTGTGCGATCCTTGCCGGTGGGTCAAGGGTTAACCATGGGATCCTTGCAAGACTGTCATCGGTTAACCATGGAATCCTTTCTAGCGGGATCATTGCAAGGGGGTCATGGGTTAACCATGGGATCCTTGCAAGTGGTCATAAGTTAGCCATAGGATCCTTGAAAGGGGGTCATGGGTTAACCATGGGATCGTTGCGTGTGGGCCATCGGTTAACCATGAAATCCTAGCCAGGGGGTCATGGGAGAACCATGGGATCATGGCAAGAGGGTCATGGGTTAACCATGGGATCCTTTCTTGTGGGATCCTTGCAAGGGAGTCACGGGTTAACCATGGGATCTTGGCAAGTGGGTCATGGTTTAACCAATGAATATTGGCAGGGGGGTCTTGGCTTAACACTGGGATCCTTGCAAGGGGTCATGGGTTAACCATGGGATCCTTGCAAGGGGGTCATGAGTAAATCATGGGATCCTTTCTAGGGAGATCCTTGCAAGGGGGTCATGGGTTAACAATGGGATCATGACAAGTGTGTCATGGGATAACCATGGGATCCTTGCAAGTGGGACAAGGGTTAACCTTGGGATCTTTGTAAGGCAGTCATGGGTTAACCACGGGATCGTTTCTAGGGGATGCTTGCAAGGGGATCATGGGTTAAACATGGGATGATGGCAAGTGGGTCCTTGGTTAATCGTGGTATCCTTGCCAGGGGTGAAGGGTTAACAAAGGATCCTAGCAAGGGGGCGTGGGTTAACCATGGGATCCTCTTTAGGGGTATCCTTGCAAGGGTGTCCTCGGTTAACCACGGTATCCTTACAAGGGGGTCTCGGGTTAACCATGGGATCCTTGTAAAGGGGTCATAGGTTAACCATGGGATCCATTATAGAGCGATCCTTTCAAGGGGGTCAGCGGTTAACCATGCGATCATGGCAGGTGGGTCATAGGTTAACCATGGGATCCTTGTAAGGGGGTCATGGGTTAACCATGGGATCCATGCAAGGGGGTCAAGGGTTAACCTTGGGATCCTTGCAAGGGTGTCATGGGTTAACCATGGGATATTGGCAAGGGGATCATGGCTTAACCATGGGATCCTTGCAAGGGGGTCATGGGTTAACCATGGGATCATGGCAAGTGTGTCATGGGATAACCATGGGATCCTTACAACAGGGTCATGGGTTAGCCATAAGATCCTTTCTAGGGGGAACCTTGCAAGTGGGTCATGGGTTAACCATGGGTCCTTGCAAGTGGGTGAGGGGTTAACCGTGTGATCCTTGTAAGTGGGTCACGGGTAAACCATGGGATCCTTGCAAGGGGGTCATGGGTTAACCATGGGATCATGGCAAGTGTGTCATGGGATAACCATGGGATCCTTGCAAGTGGGTCACGGGTTAACCATGGGATTCTAGGGGGAACCTTGCAAGTGGGTTAAGGGTTAACAATGGGGTCCTTGCAAGTGGGTCACGGGTTAACCGTGGGATCCTTGCAAGTGGGCCAGGGTTAACCATGGGATCGTTGCAAGGGGGTCATGGGTCATGGGTTAAACATGGGATCCTAGCAATGGGGTCATGGGTTAACAGTGGGATCCTTTCTAGGGGGTCATGGGCTAACCATGGGATCCTTTATAGGGGATATTTTCAAGGGGGTCATGGGCTTACCAATGGATCTTGGCAAGTGGGTTAAGTGGTAACCGTGGGATCCTTGCAGGTGGATCATGAGTTAACCATGGGATCCTTGCAAGTAGGTCATTGGTTAACCATGGGATCCTTGCAAATGGGTCATGGGATAAACATGGGATCATGGAAGGGGGTCATGTGTTGACCATGGGATCTGTACGTAACATTTTTCATGAGGAAAGAAGAGTATTGCCAGTTGAAATTACTGAGATGTTACTAAGGGGATAACCATGGGATCCTTGCAAGTGGGTCACTGGTTACCCATGGGATCCTTGAAAGGGGGTCATGGGTTAAACATGAGATCCTTGCAAGTGGGTCATGGGTTAACCATGGGATCCTTGCATGCGGGTCATGGGTTAACCATATGATCTTGGCAAGGGGGTCATAGGTTAACCATGGGATCCTTTCTTGGGGGATCCCTGAAAGGGGGTCAAGGGTTAACCATAGGATCATGGCAAGTGGGTCATGGGTTAACCATGGGATATTGGCAAGGGGTTCATGGCTTAACCATGGGATCCTTGCAAAGGGGTCATGGGTTAACAATGGGATCCTTGCAATGGGGTCATGGGTAAACCATGGGATCCTTGCAAGGGGGTCATGGGTTAACCATGGGATCATGGCAAGCGTGTCATGGGATAACCTTGGGATCCTTGCAAGTGGGTCATAGGTTAACCATGGGATCCTTGCAAGGCAGTCATGGGTTAACCATGGGTCCCTTTCTAGGGGATCCATGCAAGGGGTTCATGGGTTAATCATGGGATCCTTTCTAGGGGATCCTTGCAAGGGTGTCATGGGTTAACCATGGTATCCTTGCAAGGGGGTCACGGGTTAACCATGGGATCCTTGCAAAGGGGTCACGGGTTAACTATGGGATCCTTTGTAGGGGGATCCTTTCCAAGGGGTCATGGGTTAACCATGGGATCATGGCAAGTGGGTCATAGGTTAACCATGGGATCCTTGCAAGTGTGTCATGGGTTAACTGTGGGATCCTTGCAAGTAGGTCATGGGTTTACCATGGGATCCTTGCAAGGGGGTAATGGGTTAAAAATGGGATCATGGCAAGGGGGTCATTGGTTAACCATAGGATCCCTTCAAGGGGTTCATCGGTTAACCATGGGATCCTTTATAGGGGATCTTTTCAAAGGGGTCATGGGTTTAGCATGGGATCACGGCAAGTGGGTTAAGGGTTAATTATGGGATCCTTGCAAGTAGGTCATGGGTTAACCATGGGATCCTTGCATGGCGGTCATGGGTGAACCTTGGAATCCTTTATCAGGGGATCTTTGCGAAGGGGTCATGGGTTAACCATGAGATCCTTGCAAGTGGGTCATAGGTTAACCATGGGATCCTTGAAAGGGGGTCATGGGTTAACCATGGGATTCTTGCAAGTGCGTCATGAGTTTTCTAGGGGGATCCTTGAAAGGGAATCATGGGTTAGCCATGTGATTATGGCAAGGGGGTCATGGGTTAACCATGGGATCCTTGGAAGTGGGTCATGGGTTAACCATGGGATACTTGCAAGACAGTCATGGGTTAACGATGGGATCCTTGCAAGGGGCACATGGGTTAAGCATGGGATATTAGCAAGGGGGTCATAGCTTAACCATAGGATCCTTGCAAGGGGGTCATGGGTTAACCTTAACTATGGGATCCTTGCAAGTGGGTCATGTGTTAACCATGGGATCCTTTCTAGGGGGAACCTTGAAAGTGGGTTATGGGTTAACTATGGGTCCTTGCAATTCGGTCATGGGTTAACCCTGGGATCCTTGTAAGTGGGTCATTGGTTAACCATCAAATCCTTGCAAGGGGGTCATGAGATAACCATGGGATCATGGCAAGGGGGTCATGGGTTAACCAAGGGATCCTTTCTTGGGGGATCCTTGAAGGGGGTCATGGGATCCTTGCAAGGGGGTCAAGGGTAACCCATGGAATCCTTTCTAGGGATATCCTATCAAGGGGGTCATGGTTTAATCATGGGTTCATGGCAAGTGTGTCATGGTATCACCATGGGATCCTTGCAAGTGGGTCATGGGTTAACCATGGGATCTTTGCAAGGCAGTCATGGGTTAACCACAAGACCCTTTCTAGGGAATCCTTGCCAGGGGATCATGGGTTAACCATGGGATCATGGCAACTGGGTCATTGGTTATCTGTGGTATCCTTGCAAGGGGTGAAGGGTTAACAAAGGATCCTAGCAAGGGGGTCATGGGTAAACCATGGGATCCTTGCAAGGGTGTAATGGGTTTAAAATGGGATCATGGCAATGGGGTCATGGGTTAACCAAGGGATCCTTGCAAGGGAGTCATGGGTTAACCATGGGATCATGGCAAGTGTGTCATGGGATAATCATGGGATCCTTGCAAGTGGGTTAAGGGTTAACAGTGAGGTCCTTGTAAGTGGGTCATGGGTTAACAGTGGGATCCTTGTAAGTGGGTCAAGGGTTTACCATGGGATCTTTGCAAGGGGGTCATGGGTCATGGGTTAACCATCGGATCCTAGCAATGGAGTCATAGGTTAACCATGGGATCCTTTCAAGGGGGTCACGAGCTAACCATGGGATTCTTTATAGGGGTCATGGGTTTACCGTTGGACCATGGCAAGTGGGTTAAGGGTTAACTGTGGGATCCTTGCAGGTGGGTCATGGGTTAATCGTGGGATCCTTCCAGGTGGGTCCTGGGTTAACCATGGAATCCTTTCTAGGGGGATCCTTGCAAGGGGGTCATGCGTTAACCTTGGGATTCTTGCAAGTGGGTCATGAGTTAACCATGGGATCCTTGAAAGGGGGTCATGGGTTAACCATAGAATCCTTGCAAGTGGGTCATTCGTAGTCCATGGGATCCTTACAACGGGGTCATGGGATAACCTTGGGATCAAGGCAGGGGGTTATGGGTTAAACATGGGATCCTTTCTTGTGGGATCCTTGCAAGGGGGTGATGGGTTAACCGTGGGATTTTGGCAAGTGGGTCATGGGTTAACCAAGGGATATTGGCAAGGGTGTCATGACTTAACGGTGGGATCGTTGCAAGGGGTCATGGGTTAACCATGGGATCCTTGCAAGGGGGTCATGGGTAAACCATGGGATCCTTGAAAGGGGGTCATGGGTTAACCATAGGATCCTTGCAAGTGGGTCATTCGTTAACCATGGGATCCTTACAACGGGGTCATGGGATAATCTTGGGATCATGGCAAGGGGGTCATGGGTTAACCATGGGATCCTTTCTTGTGGGATCTTTGCAAGGGGGTGATGGGTTAACCATGGGATTTTGTCAAGTGTGTCATGGGTTAACCAGGGGATATTGGCAAGGGTGTCATGGCTTAACGATGGGATCGTTGCAAGGGGTCATGGGTTAACCATGGGATCTTTGCAAGGGGGTCATGGGTAAACCATGGGATCCTTTCTAGGGAGATCATTGAAAGGGCATCATGGGTTAACCATGGGATCCTTGCAAAGGGGTCATGGGTTAACCATGGGATCCTTTATCGGGGGATCCTTCAAAAGAGGTCAGCGGTTAGCCATGGGATCATGGCAACTGGGTCATAGGTTTACTATGGAATCCTTGCAAGTGGGTCATGGGTTAACCGTGAGATCGTTGCAAGTGGGTCATGGGTTAACCATGGGATCCTTTTAAGGGGGTAATGGGTTAAAATGGGATCATGGCAAGGGGGTTATGGGTTAACAATGGGATCGTTGCAATAGGGTCATGGGTTAACCATGGGATCCTTTCAAGGAGGTCATAGGTTAACCATGGGATCCTTCCAAGGCGATCATGGGTTATCCTTGGAATCCTTTCTAAGGGGATCTTTGCAAAAGGGTCATGTGTTAACCATGGGATCCTTGCAAGCGGGTCATAGGTTAACCATGGGATCGTTGAAAGGGGGTCATGAGATAACCATGGGATCCTTGCAAGTGGGACGTTGGTTTTCTAGGGTGATCCTTGCAAGGGGATCATGGGTTAACCATCGCATCATGGCAAGGGGGTCATTGGTTAACCATAAGATCCTTTGAAATGGGTCATGGGTTAACCATGGGATACTTGCAAGACAGTCATGGGTTAACCATAGGATCCTTTCTAGGGGATCCTTGCAACGGGGTCATGGGTTAACCTTAGGATCCTTGCAAAGGGGTAATGGGTTAACCATGGGATATTGTCAAGGGGGTCATGGCTTAACCACGGGATCCTTGCAAGGGGGTCATGGGTTAACCTTGGGATCATGGCAAGTTTTATGGGATCCTTGCAAGTGGGTCATGGGTTAACCATGGGATCCTTTCTGGGGGGAACCTTGAAAGTGGGTCGTGGGTTAACTATGGGTCCTTGCAAGTGGGTCATGGGTTAACCGTGGGATCCGTGCAAGTAGGTCATTAGTTAATCATGAAATCCTTGCAAGGGGGTCATGGGATAACCATGGGATCATGGAAAGGGGGTCATGGGTTAACCATGGGATCCTTTCTTGGGGGATCCTTGCTAGGGGGTCATGGGTTAACCATGGGATCTTGGCAAGTGGGTCATGGGGTAACCAAGGGATATTGGAAGGGGGGTCATGGCTTAACCCTGGCATCATGTCAAGGGAGTCATGGGTTTACCATGGGATCCTGACAAGTGGGTTAAGGTTTAACCGTGGGATCCTTGCAAGTGGGTCATATGTTAACCATGGGATCCTTGCATGGCTGTCATGGGTTAACCATGGAATCCTTTCTAGGGGGATCCTTGCAAGGGGGTCATGGGTTAACCATGGGATCCTTGAAAGGGGTTCATGGGTTAACCATGGGATCGTTGCAAGTGGGTCATTGGTTAACCATGGGATCCTAGAAGATGGTCATGGGATAACCATGGGATCATGGCAAGGGGGTCATGGGTTAACCATGGGATCCTTTCTTGGGGGATCTTTGCAAGGGGGTCTTGGGGTAACCATGGGATCTTGGCAAGTGGGTCAAGGGTTAACCATGAGATATTTGCAAGGGGGTCATGGCTTAACCATGGGATCCTTACAACGGGGTCATGGGTTAACCGTGGGATCCTTGCAAGGGGGTCGTGGGTAAACTGAGACACCCCGTTGTGCCCCATTGTTTTATTACATTAAAACCTTAATATTTACTTACTTAATCACGCTTATCGTTGAAAATACGTAAAAATTAAAACTTATTTAATTATCATATAACTTCTGCAAAATTTAAAACACACTCACGTTAATATATATAAATACACCCCTGTTTATTTATGACAACACCAAAACACTGTTAAGGGTACCCTCTCAGTAGGATCCCTCGCAGGTATAAACTGCACTACAGACATACTTAGCGGAAATATAAATAATCCTTAGACACACTGGCCATAATGTATTTACTCTAATCTCCATGGATCACAGCTCGACCTCCAGCATCCGGTTCATACGGAGTTCCATCTAACTCCTCAGCAATTGGTTCCTCCATCGGGTCTTCTCGTACGGTCACATCAGAAATAAAATACAACCCACAGAAAGATATAGGGGATAAGAAACAGTTCTATCATCAAAGCGGAAAAGAATCATAGCATAAAATATAATAACCGTCAACCACACACATCGCACCTAAATAGCAATCATCCTCAAATTACGATATCACCCAATTTACGATATCACCTTCTACTTTCAACTCCTGTAATTCAACATTTATACTAATATGGAAATCTATACTCCTGTCACACTAGTCAGTAGTCCAGAACTATTTAGGGTCAAAACTCGGTGCGCCAATATTCCCTAATCTCTCATAGGAAATAGTGCATCAGCACAATATGCGTCACTATTGCCCCCATTGGAAATAGCACATAAGCACATAATAAATAATAACTCGGTGCGCCCCTATTCCCTTACCTCTCATAGGAAATATTGCATAAGCACGATATGTGTCACTATTTCCCCCATTTGAAATAGCACATAAGCATAAAAGACCTTATAATTCGGTGTGCCACTATTCCCTAATCTCTAATAGGAAATAGTGTATAAGCACGGTATGATTCTCACCGACTTTTATCAATAGCAACCTAGTACCTCAAGCTTTTCCTCACAACCTCCACTTACATTCTATATCACATCACTTCTATAAAATAATAGCGAGGCACCTCTAATTCATATTCAAAACTCTCACCCAGAACTTATCTCTCGAACAACATATATCTTTACTTAAAATCATCTAAGCATAGGATTAAACCCAGGCAGATCATGCATAACACATTAATCAACAGAATATTCAAATATCTTAATATCATATACATCAATTTATCAAAACCAACTCATAATAATCAAACCAAATAAATAACAAAGTCAGACTCTGTCACGTCCAGGCCGTGGTAGCCATCACGGCTGTGACAGACAACCAAGGCAAGAATTCTACAAAACAGAACCTGTCACGGCCTGGCCATGACAACCATCACGGCCGTGACAGACACTGAACATCCTCAATATCATAAATATTCAAACACCGCAATAATACGTCACATGCAGATGGAATACCTCAACCAGCGTATCATAGTAAATTTGATAACATAAAATCAAACATCCTCAAATATTTAAAATCAACTTAATGTCGATAAACCTACAATCCCCGAATCACCATTGGTTTTACAGAAAAGGTTTCCAATGGGATTTTGTTCTTGTCGATTACTCGACTACTAGTAGGGTTTAGGTTGCCCTACACAATTATTATAGAATATACTACTTATCGATTCCGACGATAGGATGATTCTTTCCCCTACCCGAGCTAGCACCGAAATCTCGAACTCGACGTTCCTCGCTATCACACCACAGCTTAATAGTTTCACCTTGAACCAAACAACATAACTATAATTAATCAAATGACAACCATCTATGACACTTTAGGGCTAGGTTCGGCCAAAACTTAGAAAATAGGTTTAGGGTTATCTTCTTAATGCCATCTTTTGGATCCTAGTTACTAGAGTCTTAACTAACATAGATTACTTATTACAAGACAAAAATTTGAAACAAAATCCTCTAACCTTTAGGGTTAGGGTTTCGGCCCATATTAGGAAAATAGACTAGGAAATTTATTTGGATTCAAGCTCTTGGATTTAGATCATATAAGTATTAGAGAGCTCAAATCAAGCATTAGATTTCAAAAATGAAAACAAAATCATCAAACCCTTCTTTGAGTGAGATTATGCCACTTAAAGAAAATAGGGAAGGAAAATGTTTTTGATTACATGCTCTTGGATAATGAAAGTGGAAGACATCACAAGATCATAGAAATTGGTTTCACATTAAAAGGATTTTTCTACAATTTTCTAGAATTATTTGAAGTTCTAGATCTAGGAATGGAAATTTATGAAAACTTGATGATCATGGCTTGATCTTACAAAATAAATGAAGTAGAAGACTTAGATGATTAATGAGGAGAGCTTTTACCTCTTGAAGATTGAAGAAATGAAGAAAATGATCAACCTTCACTAAGTTGAAAACTGGACAGCTTGAGAGTGTGATGGTATTGTGAGTGTATCTCACAATATACTCATCCAAAAATTACGAACTTTGGCTCGATAGAAATATAATAAGAAAAGGAACAACTTTGGTGTTTAAGGGTTCATTTGGTTCGGATCATAACAGGGGTGAAAAGGGACTTCTTTCTGATGTTTCGTGGATTGCTGAGAATTCTGGGAAGTTTCGGTATTTTGATCCTATCTCCCAATCCACTTATCCGTTTTTGATGATATTTATCTTGTTAGAAATAAGAGAGAAATAGGAACAACTTTTATGTTGAGTATTTTTCGTTTTTCAGAAAGGAAGAGGGTCATATGTTTGGTGGGGATTCGGTGTTCTTAGGGTTTTGTAACTTAGTTGGTGAGGAAGATGAAGAGAATGAAGAAGATGAGTGAAATGGTGAGGGAGGCCACGGTTTGGAGGGTATTTATAGGGGTTGGTTTTGCCACTTTAGAAGTATCTAGTAGGAATGAGTTGGCTTGTTCAAAGGATTAAAGTACAAATAATTCATAGGGACCATTTTACAAAGATTCCAAAAGTATAAGGACTATTTTGCAAATTGCCAATAAATTGAAATGATAACCATGTGCCACATTAAATGTGGTCTCATATTGACTTATCTTGGCTTATTTTTCATGAGATATTTTGAGAAGAACCTAGAACATTTTGGAACATGTTAGAAAAGTGTAGAACATGGTGGAACATGGTAGAACATTGTAGAACATTGTGGAATTGTGTGGAAACTTCAAGAATCCACTTGACTCTTCCAAACTAAGGCAGCCCCCACTCCTTCTTGGGCTTGCGCATGGGCCTCAAAATTTTGGGCTTGGATTCATTTATGTGGGGCCCACTAAAATGCTTAAGGCTTAACATGACATAGTGAACTTATATGATTTCTAATGGGCTTTATGGAATTAATCCATGAACAAGGAATTTGGGCTTCATGGCCACGTCCACTCATGGTCTTGGAACAAAGATTTTGGCCCAATTCACTAAGAAAAACATAGAAACTAACTTAGGGACCAAAGTGTAATTAATAGAAAGTTCAGGGACTTAAGTGTAAAATTCATAAATTGTCACTTTGACTTGTAGAATCTTCTAGACTCAAAAGTGTGACTCATCCCCATGAATCATCAGGTATGACTCGTTATCCCGATCTCTTGACGGGTCTCTGTAGTTCCGTTTTCGACTCTGTCGATTTCCTGATTAGGGTTTTACGCATGCGTAAAAGCGTAATATTTCGTTTTCTACTGAAAATTTTCAAACTAACCAAACTCGTGGGAAATATGATTTAAATATAAACCATTTCGTTCACGAGTCAAAATTAGGTTTTTTTGAGCAGTATAAATATACTGTAAGTGAAAGTAGCGAGCCGGGATTCGCCCGTCGTTTCAACCTAAATTTTAATCGTAGCTTCCTACATTCAAGTAGGATTGAGTGATGAACTCCGTGTATTTAAAATAATTTTCTAATACTCATATAAATATATACAAATAATCGTTCGCATTTCGATTATTTTGTAACAGTGAAAATCAGGGTGTTACATAAACCATGGGATCCTTTCTAGGGAGATCGTTGAAAGGGGGTCATGGGTTAACCATGGGATCATGGAAAGTGTGTCATGGGATAAGCATGGTATCCTTGCAAGTGGGTCATGGGTTAACCATGGAATCCTTACAAGGCAGTCATGGGTTAACCATGGGATCCTTTCTAGGGGATACTTGCAAGGGGATCATGGGTTAACCATGGGATCATGGCAAGTGGGTCATTGGTTAACCATGGTTTCCTTGCAAGGGGTCAAGGGTTCACAAAGGATCGTAGCAAGGGGGTCATAGGTTAACCATGGGATCCTTTCTAGGGGGATCCTTGAAAGGGTGTCATGGGTTAACCATGGTATCCTTACAAGGGGATCACGGGTTAACCATGTGATTCTTGCAAAGGGGTCATGGTTTAACCATGTGATCCTTTATAGGGGGATCCTTTCAAGGGGGTCAGCGGGTAACCATGGGATCATGGCAACTGGGTCATAGGTTAACCATGGGATCCTTGCAAGTGGGTCATGGGTTAACCGTGGGATCCTTGCAAGTAGGTCATGGGTTAACCATGGGATCCTTGCAAAGAGGTAATGGGTTAAAAATGGGATCATGGCAAGGGGGTTATGGGTTAACCATGGGATCGTTGCAATGAGGTCATGGGTTAAACATGGGATCCTTTCAAGGAGGTCATAGGTTAACCATGGGATCCTTTATAGCGGATCGTTTCAAAGGGGTCATGGGTTTAGCATGGGATCATGGCAAGTGGGTTAAGGGTTAATTTTGGGATCCTTACAAGTGGGTCATGGGTTAACCATGGGATCCTTGCATGGCGGGCATGGGTTAACCTGGGAATCCTTTATCAGGGGATCTTTGCGAATGGGTCATAGGTTAACCTTGGGAACCTTGCAAGTGGGTCATAGGTTAACAATGGGATCCTTGAATGGGGATCATAGGTTAACCATGGGATCCTTTCAAGGGGGTTATGGGTTAACCATGGGATCCTTTATTGGGGATCTTTTGAAGGGTGTCATGGGTTTACCATTGGATCATGGCAAGTGGGTTAAGGGTTAACTGTGGGATCCTTGTAAGTGGGTCATAGGTTAACCATGGGATCCTTGCAAGGCTGTCATGGGTGATAGTGTGATTTTACATCATGTTTTCTGTACACTTTTGCATGCATTTTTCATATAGATTAGGCATTCTTTATTTGATTTTAGTTAGTTTTTCCCTTCGAACGGGTGAAGCGGTTTCTTGGTGTTGTTTTGCAGGAATTTAAGGAAAAATGCTCAGAATTAGCCTTGATGGAGCTTGGATGAAATAGAGCTTGAAAAGTGAAGAAAATGAGCCAAGCAGAGCCCATCACGGCCATGATCAAGAAAACTGAGAAGAGCAGAAGGCAAAAGTCAGAAGCTGTCACAGGAAATTCTCGCCCCGCGAGAGGCTACTCGCCTCGCGAGACTGAAGACTGACTGTGCCAGAGAATGCAACCATTTCTGTCTCGCCTCGCGAACCATGTCTCGCCTCGCGAGCCTGAGGAACAGAAGCCATCATGCCCAGGCCCTGATGCTCATCACGGGCGTATTTGAGAAGAACCTTTCGGTTTCGCCACGCGAGCAACTCTCGCCTCGCGAGAGATCCAATCTATGAAGACCAGATTTTTAACATTCGCTTCGCGAGTGGCCATTCGCCTCGCGAGTGCGCGCGAAGTCTGATTGGTATAAGTTGCTGTTTTAGGGCAGAGTTCTGGGAGAGTTCTTGGAGAGTTTTTTTGAGAGGGGCACTTGGAGGCACTTGGAGGCTGAGGCTGCGGCTGGGCTAGGGTTCCAACCCTAAAAGGGAGCTGAGTTAGGGGGTTGCTGTGACGACAGTGGCAAGCTTTAATGGAGTTCTCCCTTTCTTCCTTTCTCTACTGCTTTTCTGGTTTGGCTTTCTCTTTTATGAGTAGCTAATCCCAGTTTGTTGGGATTAGATGTAACTAAACTAAACTTCATGTATTTATCTTGACTGATTATTCTGTGTTCATGCCTTTGTATTAGTGATTAATTTTCCATGCTTAATGTTTGTTGTGGCTAGCACCCCCATGACTCGATTTGTGTTTTGATATGCAATTGGGAAATTCGTATTTGAACCAGAATTGAATTTAATCACCTAGTAATCCTTGCATCTAGGAATGGAGTTTGGTTTACTAGTAATCGCGTAATCCCTAATCTTAATGCAAATTCATTAATCTAGGCCACCTAAGGAATTAGGGTCTATTAGTGGATTTAGGCTCTTGCCATCCGAGGAATCGGGGTTTGAGTAATTTAGTGGATTGATTTTAATATTTGAAGCATGAATGGGAGGTATCTAGTCCTGGTATTGCATGAAGTATAGGTTTGGTGAAGTCTAGTCCCAACATATCCTTTCTGCACTCCAAGTGTTTGCTAAAAGTCCCCAAAAAGACAAAAAGATTTTATTTCTTTTCTTTTGTTTGTTTTGATTTTTCTTCATAGTCTAGATAGTTGCTGAGTTTGCGAATTGGTAATTGACATCCAATCCCCGTGGATACGATAACCGGTCTCACCACCGTATTACTTACACGACTGGGTATACTTGCCCAGATTCGTCCAACAAGTTTTTGGCGCCGTTGCCGGGGATTGGTTTTGCCAATATCATTAGTAACAAAGGAGGCAACTAATTTAGACATTTTTTTTTATTTTCTGTATATATTTGATCTTTTTGCTTTGAGTTTTGTTGTGCCAGGTGGACGAAATTCATGGATGATTATTATCCACCTGATGAGGAAGCCTCAAGTCACACTTGGGAGGACAACTGGTGTTGGGAAGATTACCCAAAATTGGCAAATTTTGATATCCCAGCACAAGTTGATAGTGTGACGGGGAGGGTTGTATACAGATGCTCCAAGGAGGAATGGGAAACCCTCTGTTCGTATTTACCACCTCTACCACCATGTATGATTCCCATAGAGCCACATGAAGCAGGATTTGAGCAGAATATGGTTGTGGGAATGGACCAAAATGAAGATGAAGTGGTGGTGGTATGCGAATCACAAGAAGAGGAATTACCTTTCACGCATCCTTGGGGAGGAACAAGTGAGAAGGCAGGGCATTTGGAAAGCATTCAATCCACCATGCTTGCTGAGCAATCTGATTTTTCTGCATTGGATAAATATGTTGGCTTGCATGCATGTGTGGACACTGGTAAGTTAGCCCCTTCCACTTGTCTGGTAAACTTCCTCTGGAAAATTCCACTTGACCCGAGAGGAAGTGAGTTCATAATTGCAAAGGTCAATGGAGTTTTCACACATTGGCTGGGTGGAGTTGCGGATAAAGTCGTACTACTTCTGCAATCCCCACTCCAAATACCATGGGATCCGGGAGGAGGATCCTAGAACGTCAAGCTAGTGACGTTAAAGAAGCACTTATTGGGAGGCAACCCAACTTTTCTTAACCCTTCTCTTTAGTTAGATTTTGTTTTTGATTTTAACCTCTTGAATAATTTGAGAAGATCAAGAGGAAAAATAATAAATTGAGATTTGCCAAGTGATTTCAGGGAAAGAAGGAAGGGAGAGCAAGAGGACAAGGAACAAAAGCAAAGGCAGCAACCATCAGGCTCACGGCCGTGATGTATTTCCCAACAAGTTTCTGACTGGAATGAGAGCCAACACCCGCTACCGCCTCGATAAGCCGTTCCAATTTTTCTCCTCTCTCTAACTTGATTGTTTACATTGGGGACAATGTAAATTCTTAAGCTTGGGGTAGGGGTATTTTGCATTTGCATTTTTCATGTTGCATTCATATAGTTTTGCATGATAGCTTTGCATGTTCACATTATTAGATTGCCCCTTGTCTGAAATTTGCATCCAATTGTGAGAACTAAGTGCCAAATAAATTGAGATAGTGAATTGTTGAACCCAATTTTTTTTCATTCTTGTGATAAGGCTGCAAATAAAAATGTTTGAGATAATCTTGGATAGTTGATAATTAGCATATGGTTTCGTAGATCAGTGATCTCATTGATTTTTGAACTACTATAATGCGAGATTTTGAGCCATAAAGGGGTATTCACTATATCTACCCCACTTTTTGTGTTAGAGTGTTATTCCTCTTGGATTGCTTTCTCTAGAACTTGACTTAAAACCATTTTGAAGCTTAAAAAATTTTTTGAAAACATTTTTGAAAATGATTGAGGCACTAGGTATTTTTCTGGCCTTCTGAGCTTTGAACGACTAAATGCTACCCTTTAGTTGCCCAATTTTGAGCCTGAAAGAATAAAATACTTTTCTTGGTACCCTGAAATATATTGTTGAATGATGCTTGATAGGATACCTTCTAAAGTATTACAAAAGGGTGAAAAGGTAGTTGAAAGTTTGGGATGAAAGAATCAGAAAAATATTTCTCTTGAGTGGAAAAATCTCCCCTTCTCCAAGCAAAAGAAAAACAAAAGAAAAAGAAAAATATATAGAGAAGGGGATGACAAAAAGAAATGAGAAATGAAATGAAAAGAAAGAAAGAAAGGTGGAAAAATAAATCAAAACCCCAAAAGGGTATTTTAGAAGGTGTCATGATTTGCAATGTTTGATGTTTTGTGTAGCCTTTTGAAATGTCCTTTTCTTGATTTCCCCACCTAACGATTAATCCCATGGCCACGTTACAACCAAGTAAAAGACCTCTTGATTCTTAATTGTTTTCATTAATAAAGTAGAGATTTGGTTGATAGTCAAGCCTATGGTACGATTTTTTCCTTGAGGAAAATGGAGCGAATTGTCTTATATCCCTAACACTTGAGTGAGGTGAGAGAGAGAGCCAAGAAAATGAATAAGCTTGGGGTGAGCTTCAGGTGAGAAAGAGTGCCCAAATCAGTGAGAATATGAGTCAACGAAACCTAAGTGTCTAATTGGACTTGAACTGATTGTCTCTTGCTGAATTATTTGAAATGCCTGTTACTTGGATCATTTACTCGGGTTCTTGGTTCACTATCCACGCTTTGATTATTTATCTTTTCCGGCCTTGGTGATTGCTTGAGGACAAGCAATTGAATAAGCTTGGGGTGATTTGATAGTGTGATTTTACATCATGTTTTCTGTACACTTTTGCATGCATTTTTCATATAGATTGGGCATTCTTTATTTGATTTTAGTTAGTTTTTCCCTTGGAACGGGTGAAGCGGTTTCTTGGTGTTGTTTTGCAGGAATTTAAGGAAAAATGCTCAGAATTATCCTTGATGGAGCTTGGATGAAATAGATCTTGAAAAGTGAAGAAAATGAGCCAAGCAGAGCCCATCACGGCCTAGCCGTGATGGCCATCACGGCCATGATCAAGAAAACTGAGAAGAGCAGAAGGCAAAAGTCAGAAGCTGTCACAGGAAATTCTCGCCCCGCGAGAGGCTACTCGCCTCGCGAGACTGAAGACTGACTGTGCCAGAGAATGCAACCATTTCTGTCTCGCCTCGCGAGCCTGAGGAACAGAAGCCAACACGCCCAGGCCCTGATGCTCATCACGGGCGTATTTGAGAAGAACCTTTCGGTTTCGCCTCGCGAGCAACTCTCGCCTCGCGAGAGATCCAATCTATGAAGACCAGATTTTTAACATTCGCCTCGCGAGAGGCCATTCGCCTCGCGAGTGCGCGCGGAGTCTGATTGGTATAAGTTGCTGTTTTAGGGCAGAGTTCTGGGAGAGTTATTGGAGAGTTTTTTGTGAGAGGGGCACTTGGAGGCACTTGGAGGTTGCGGCTGGGCTAGGGTTCCAACCCTAAAAGGGAGCTGAGTTAGGGGGTTGCTGTGACGACAGTGGGAAGCTTCAATGGAGTTCTCCTTTTCTTCCTTTCTCTACTTCTTTTCTGGTTTGGCTTTCTCTTTTATGAGTAGCTAATCCCAGTTTGTTGGGATTAGATGTAACTAAACTAAACTTCATGTATTTATCTTGACTGATTATTCTGTGTTCATGCCTTCGTATTAGTGATTAATTTTCCATGCTTAATGCTTGTTGTGGCTAGCACCCCTATGACTCGATTTGTGTTTTGATATGCAATTGGGAAATTCGTATTAGAACCAGAATTGAATTTAACCACCTAGTAATCCTTGCATCTAGGAATGGAGTTTGGTTTACTAGTAATCGCGTAATCCGTAATCTTAATGCAAATTCATTAATCTAGGCTACCTAAGGAATTAGGGTCTATTAGTGGATTTAGGATCTTGCCATCCGAGGAATCGGGGTTTGAGTAATTTAGTGGATTGATTTTAATATTTGAAGCATGAATGGTAGGTATCTAGTCCGGGTATTGCATGAAGTAGAGGTTTGGTGAAGTCTAGTCCCAACATATCCTTTGTGCACTCCAAGTGTTTGTTAAAAGTCCCCAAAAAGACAAAAAGATTTTATTTCTTCTCTTTTGTTTGTTTTGATTTCTCTTCATAGTCTAGATAGTTGCTGAGTTTACGAATTGGTAATTGACATCCAATCCCCATGGATACGATAACCGGTCTCACCACCGTTTTACTTGCACGATTGGGTATACTTGCCCAGATTCGTCCAACAATGGGTTAACCATGAAATCCTTTCTAGGGGGATCCTTGCAAGGGGGTCATGGGTTAACCATGAAATCCTTGCAAGTGGGTCATGAGTCAACCCTGGGATGCTTGAAAGGAGGTCATGGGTTAACCATGTGATCCTTGTAAGTGGATCATTGGTTAACCATGGGATCCTTGCAAGGGGGTCATGGGATAACCATGGGATCCTTTCTTGGGAGATCCTTGCAAGGGGGTCATGGGTTAACCATGGGATCTTGGCAAGTGGGTCAAGGGTTAACCATGGGATATTGGCAAGGGGGTCATTGCTTAACCATGGGATCCTTGCAAGGGGATCATGGGTTAACCATGGGTTCCTTGCAAGGGGGTCATGGGTAAACAATGGGATCCTTTCTAGGGAGACCCTTGCAAGGGGGTCATTTGTTAACCATGGGATCAAGGCAAGTGTGTCATGTGACAACCATGGGATCCTTGCAAGTGGGTCATGGGTTAACCATGGGATCCTTGTAAGGGGGTCATGGGTTAACCATGGGATCATGGCAAGTGGGTCATGGGTTAACCATGGTTTCCTTGCAATGGGGTCATTGGTTAACCATGGGATCCTTTCAAGGGGGTCACGGGTTCACCATGGGATCCTTTATAAAGGATCTTTTTAAGGGTGTCATGGGTTTTGCATGGGATCATGGAAAGTGGGTTAAGGGATAACAATGGGATCTTGCAAGTGGGTCATGGGTTAGCCATGGGATCCTTGCAAGGCGTCATGGGTTAACCACAAAATCCTTTCAAGGGGGATCTTTACAAAGGGGTCATGGGTTAACCATGGGATCCTTGCAAATAGGTTATAGGTTAACCATGGGATCCATGAAAGGGCGTCATGGGTTAAACATGGGATCCTTGCAAGGGGGTCATGGGTTAACCATGGGATCCTTTATAGGGAGATCCTTGCAAGGGGGTCATGGGTTAACCTTAGGATCATGGCAAGTGTGTTATGGGATAACCATGAGATCCTTGTAAGTGGGTCATGGGTTAACAAGGGATCCTTGCAAGGGGGTCATGGGTTAACCATGGGATCCTTGCAAGGGGGTCATGGGTTAACCATGGTATCATGGGTTAACCAGGGGATTCTTTATAGGGGGAACCTTGAAAGGGAGTCATGGGTTAACCACGGGATCATGGCAAGTGGGTCATGGGTTAACCATGAGATCCTTCCAAGTGGTTCATGGGTTAACCATGGGATCCAACCAACGAGGTCATGGGTTAACCATGGGATCCTTGCAAGGGGGTCACGGTCTAACCATGGGATCCTTGCATGGGGGTCATTGGTAAACCATGGGATCCTTTAAAGGGGGATCCTTTCACGGGCGTCATCGGTTAAACATGGGATCATGGCAAGTGGGTCATGGGTTAACCATGGGATCCTTGCAAGGTGGTCATGGGTTAACCATGGAATCCTTTCAAGGGCGTTCTTTGCAAAGGGGTCATGTGTTAACCATGGGATCCTTGCAAATGGGTTATAGGTTAACCATGGGATCCATGAAAGGGCGTCATGGGTTAAACATGGGATCCTTGCAAGGGGGTCATGGGTTAACCATGGGATCCTTGCAATGGGGTCCTAGGTTAACCATGGAATCCCTTCAAGAGGGTCATGGGTTAACCATGGGATCCTTTATAGGGATCTTTTCGAGGGGGTCTTGGGTTTACCATTGGATCATGGCAAGTCGGTTAAGGGTCAACCGTGGGATCCTTGCAAGTGGGTCATGGGTTAACCATGGGATCCTTGCAAGGTGGAAATAGGTTAGCCATGGAATCCTTTCTAGCGGGATCCTTAGAAGGAGGTCATGGGTTAACCATGGGTTCCTTGCAAGTGGGTCATGAGTTAACCATGAGATCCTTGAAAGGGGGTCATGGGTTAACCATGGTATCCTTTCTAGGGAAATCCTAGCAAGGGGGTCATGGGTCAACCATGGGATCATGGCAAGTGTGTCATGGGTTAACTGTGGGATCCTTACAAGTGGGTCATGGGTTAACCATGGGATCCTTTCTAGGGGGAACCTCGCAAGGGGGTCATGGGTTAACCATGGGATCCTGACAATGGGGTCATAGTTTAACCATGGGATCCTTGCAATGGGATAATGGGTTAACCAAGGGATCATGGCAAGTGGGTCACGGGTTCGCCATGTGATCCTTGGAAGTGGGTGATGGGTTCACCATTGGATACTTGCAAGGGGGTCATGGGTTAATCATGGGATCCTTTCTAGGGAGATCCTTGCAAAGGGGTCATGGGTTAGCCATGGGATCCTTGCATGGTGGTAATGGCTTAACCATGGAATCCTTTCTAGCGGGATCCTTAGAAGGGGGTCATGGGTTAACCATG
Organism: Sophora flavescens; assembly: GCA_030762895.1. NCBI lineage: Eukaryota > Viridiplantae > Streptophyta > Magnoliopsida > Fabales > Fabaceae > Sophora > Sophora flavescens. The sequence goes on from CM061070.1 coordinate 6,168,515, forward strand.
GGATCCTTGCAAGGTGGTCATGGCTTAACCATGGAATCCTTTCTAGCGGCATCCTTAGAAGGGGGTCTTGGGTTAACCATAGGTTCCTTACAAGTGGGTCATGAGTTAACCATGAGATTCTTGAAAGGGGGTCATGGGTTAACCATGGGATCCTTTCTAGGGAGTTCCTTGCAAGGGGGTCATGGGTCAACCCTGGGATCATGGCAAGTGTGTCATGGGTTAACCATGGGATCCTTGTAAGTGGGTCATGGGTTAACCATGGGATCCTTTCTAGGGGGAACCTCGCAAGGGGTTCATGGGTTAACCATGGGATCTTTGCAAGGGGGTCATGGGTTAACCATGGGATCCTTGCAAGGGGGTCATGGGTTAAAAATGGGATCATGGCAAGGGGGTTATGGGTTAACCATGGGATCGTTGCAATGGGGTCATGGGTTAACCATGGGATCCTTTCAAGGAGGTCATAGGTTAACCATGGGATCCTTTATAGCAGATCGTTTCAAAGGGGTCATGGGTTTAGAATGGGATCTTGGCAAGTGGGTTAAGGGTTAATTGTGGGATCCTTTCAAGTAGGTCATGGGTTAACCATGGGATCCCTGCAAGGCTGTCATGGGTTAACGTTGGAATCCTTTCTAAGGGTATCTTTGCAAAGGGGTCATGGGTTAACCTTGGGAACCTTGCAAGTGGGTCATAGGTTAAAAATGGGATCCTTGAATGGGGATTATGGGTTAACCATGGGATCCTTTATTGGGGATCTTTTGAAAGGTGTCATGGGTTTACCATTGGATCATGGCAATTGGGTTAAGGGTTAACCGTGGGATCCTTGTAAGTGGGTCATGGGTTAACCATGGGATCCTTGCAAGGATGTCATGGGTTAACCGTGGAATCCTTTCTAGGGGGATCCTTGCAAGGGGGTCTAGGGTTAACCATGGAATCCTTGCAAGTGGGTCATGAGTCAACCTTGGGATGCTTGAAAGGAGGTCATGGGTTAACCATGCGATCCTTGTAAGTGGGTCATTGGTTAACCATGGGATCCTTGCATGGGGGTCAAGGGTTAACCATGGAATTTTGGCAAGTGGGTCAAGGGTTAACCATGGGATATTGGCAAGGGGGTCATTGCTTAACCATGGGATCCTTGCATGGGGATCATGGGTTAACCATGGGTTCCTGGGTAAACCATGGGATTCTTTCTAGGGAGATCCTTGCAAGGGGGTCATGGGTTAACCATGGGATCGAGGCAAGTGTGTCATGTGATAACCATGGGTTCCTTGCAAGTGGGTCATGGGTTAACCATGGGATCCTTGCAAGGGGGTCATGGGTTAACCATGGGATCATGGCAAGTGGGTCATGGGTTAACCATGGTTTCCTTGCAATGGGGTCATTGGTTAACCATAGGATCCTTTCAAGGGGATCACGGGTTCACCATGGGATCCTTTATAAGGGATCTTTTCAAGGGTGTCATGGGTTTTGCACGGGATCATGGCAAGTGGGTTAAGCGATAACAGTGGGATCCTTGCAAGTGGGTCATGGGTTAGCCGTGGGATCCTTGCAAGGCGTCATGGGTTAACCATAGAATCCTTTCAAGGGGGATCTTTACAATAGGGTCATGGGTTAACCAAGGGATCCTTGCAAGGGGGTCACAGTCTAACCATGGGATCCTTGCATGGGGGTCATTGGTAAACCATGGGATCCTTTAAAGGGGGATCCTTTCACGAGCGTCATCGGTTAAACATGGGATCATGGCAAGTGGGTCATGGGTTAACCATGGGATCCTTGCAAGGTGGTCATGGGTTAACCATGGAATCCTTTCAAGGGGGTTCTTTGCAAAGGGGTCATGGGTTAACCATGGGATCCATGCAAGTGGGTTATAGGTTAACCATGGGATCCATGAAAGGGCGTCATGGGTTAAACATGGGATCCTTGCAAGGGGGTCATGGGTTAACCATGGGATCCTTGCAGTGGGGTCCTAGGTTAACCATGGGATCCCTTCAAGAGGGTCATGGGTTAACCATGGGATCCTTTATAGGGATCTTTTCAAGGGGGTCTTGGGTTTACCATTGGATCATGGCAAGTCGGTTAAGGGTCAACCGTGGGATCCTTGCAAGTGGGTCATGGGTTAACCATGGGATCCTTGCAAGGTGGAAATAGGTTAACCATGGAATCCTTTCTAGCGGGATCCTTAGATGGGGGTCATGGGTTAACCATGGGTTCCTTGCAAGTGGGTCATGAGTTAACCATGAGATCCTTGAAAGGGGGTCATGGGTTAACCATGGGATCCTTTCTAGGGAAATCCTAGCAAGGGGGTCATGGGTCAACCATGGGATCATGACAAGTGTGTCATGGGTTAACCGTGGGATCCTTGCTAGTGGGTCATGGGTTAACCATGGGATCCTTTCTAGGGGGAACCTCGCAAGGGGGTGATGGGTTAACCATGGGATCCTTACAAGGGGGTCATGGTTTAACTATGGGATCCTTGCAATGGGATAATGGGTTAACCATGGGATCCTGGCAAGTGGGTCACGGGTTCAGCATGGGATCCTTGGAAGTGGGTGATGGGTTAACCATGAGATACTTGCAAGGGGGTCAATTGTTAACCATGGGATCCTTTCTAGGGAGATCCTTGCAAAGGGGTCATGGGTTAGCCATGGGATCCTTACAAGGTGGTAATGGCTTAACCGTGGAATCCATTCTAGCGGGATCCTTAAAAGGGGTCATGGGTTAACCATGGTATCCTTGCAAGGTGGTCATGGCTTAACCATGGAATCCTTTCTACCGGGATCCTTAGAAGGGGGTCTAGGGTTAACCCTGGGTTCCTTATAAGTGGGTCATGAGTTAACCATGAGATTCTTGAAAGGGGGTCATGGGTTAACCATGGGATCCTTTCTAGGGAGTTCCTTGCAAGGGGGTCATGGGTCTACCATGGGATCATGGCAAGTGTGTCATGGGTTAACCATGGAATCCTTGTAAGTGGGTCATGGGTTAACCATGGGATCCTTTCTAGGGCGAACCTCTCAAGGGGTTCATGGGTTAACCATGGGATCTTTGCAAGGGGGTCATGGGTTAACCATGGGATCCTTTCTTAGTGAATCCTTGCAAGGGGGTCATGGCTTAACCATGGGATCATGACAAGTGGGTCATGGGTTAACCACGGGATCCTTGTAAGACAATCATGGGTTAACCATGGAATCCTTTCTAGAGGGATCCTTGCTAAGGGGTCACGGGTTAATGATGAGTGTGATTTCACATCATCTTTGTCTATCATTTTGCATGCATTTTTCATGTAGTTTAGGCATTTTTAATTAGATTTTAGGGTAATTTTCCTTTGGAACGGGTAAGGCGGTTTTCATGTGTTGTTTTGCAGAAATCAAGGGTAAAATGCTCAAGATCAACCATGATGGAGTTTGGATGAAGATAGGGCTTTAAAAGTGAAGAAAATTAGCCAAACAGAGCCCATCACGACCTAGCCGTGATGCCCATCACGGCCATGATCGAGCAAAACTGAAAAGGAACAAAGGTCAAGTCGAACTCATCACGGCTGGCCGTGATAGCCATCACGGCCGTGATCCAAAACCACCACAAGTCAGAGCACATCACGGCCTAGCCGTGATGAAGATCACGGGCCATGAAAAGGGAGCTCGCGATGCGAAAGAGGACTCGCCACGCGAAAGTCCTGAATTTTCCAGAATTGCCAGAAACAGAGACCGTCACGGCCTGGACGTGATGGCCACTGCGGCCGTGACGCGCATTACTTGGACCTGAAGAAACTGATTTGGGCCAGAATTTGAGTTAGATTGGGACTCTAACTTCCCAATTCTATAAATAAGGACCATGGCAGGTACAGATCGAGATGATCTAGACTTGTACACACATAGAAGGACTCTAGGCAACATTTTAGGATCTATCTTCTTCCTCCCTCTCTTTTCTGATTTATATGATGTTGTCAACCAAGCTTGTCATCTCCATGGCAAGACTTGAGTAGTAGTTTGTTTCTAGGGATAGGGGCTCTGCCCGAGTTTTGTTTACGATGCTGATTTTGATGTAATATCTTTGTAATTATGATTTTGCTTTAGATCTGATTTCTAGCGTTTTAATCAATCGTAAAATTGGCGACCGCTTATTTGCGTGACGTAGACGTTCTAAGGAGGAACCTAGCGGTGAACTTAGGATTTTTAGTGTGTTTCACTCGTAAAGTTCAGCGGCCGCTTATCAGCGAGACGTGGATATTCTAAGGAGGAACCTAGCGGTGAACTTAGGTTATATGCATGACTGAGACATTCTAAGGAGGAACCTAGTGGTGAACTTAGGTGTCGGACCTATAGAAGTCAGACTTGGGACTGAAATCACGAGAGTTAGAAGCCGTCCCTCGAGGAGCAACGAGTTGTCACGAAGCGCAAAGGGTCCAATCTGGGATCGACTACCACGAGAGTAGGGGTCGGGTCAATTGGGTACGGCTTTTATAACCCGAGAGGGAGCTTAAGCTATTAGAGGATAAACTCGCCTTCAAGGCAATTTCGTTAATCAACAAAGGTAAATCAGATTAGTAACATAAACAGCCTCAAAGGTAACCCAAATCCCTAGGAATCCATTTAGATCAAAACCCCAAAAACATTTGTTTTCTGTTTTAATTATCTTCTGTTCATCTATCTTTTAATTTCGAATTCAAACCTTTTCAAAATATAAAAGACCTTTTAAAAAGTCCAGATTTAACCAATTCGAAAATCAGTTGCGATTCGGGAACACAGTCTCTGTGGGTTCGATATCTTTTATTACTTGGCGGCAATCCGGTACACTTGCAGGAATCGCAGAGCGTCGCGCGCAACACACGCGCGTCGCACGACATCAGTTAACCATGGGATCCTTGCTAGTGGGTCATAGGCTACCCATGGGATCCTAGAAAGGGGGTCATGGGTTAACCAAAGGATCCTTGCAAGGGGGTCATGGGTTAACCATGCGATATTGACAAGGGGGACATGGGATCCTTGAAAGGGGGTCATTGGTTAATCATGGGACCTTTGCAAGGGGGTCATGGGTTAACCAAGGGATCCTTTCTAGGGAGATCATTGCAAGGGGGTCATGGGTTAACCATGGGATCATGGCAAGTGTGTCATGGGATAACCATGAGATCCTTGCAAGTGGGTCATGAGTTAACCATGGGATCCTTGCAAGGGGGTCATCGGTTAACCATGGGATCCTTGGAAGGGGGTCATGGGTTAACCATGGGATCATGGGTTAACCTGGGGATCCTTTCTAGGGGGATCCTTGAAAGGGGGTCATGGGTTAACCATGAAATCCTTGCAAGGGGGTCACGGGATAATCATGGGATCATGAGTTAACCAAGGGATCCTTTCTTGGGGGATCCTTGAAGGGAGTCATGGGTTAACCATGGTATCCTTGCAAGGGGTCATGGGTAACCCATTGAATCCTTTCTAGGGAGATCCTAGCAAGGGGGGTCATGGGTTAATCATGGGTTCATGGCAAGTGTGTCATGGGATCACCTTGAGATCCTTGCAAGTGGGTCATGGGTTAACCATGGGATCTTTGCAAAGCAGTCATGGGTTAACCACGAGACCCTTTCTAGGGAATCCTTACAAGGGGATCATTGGTTAACCATAGGATCATGGCAACTGGGTCATTGGTTATCTATGGTATCCTTACAAGGGGTAAAGGGTGAACAAAGGATCCTAGCAAGGGGGTCATGGGTTAACCATGGGATCCTTTCTAGGGGGATCCTTGCAAGGGTGTCATGGGTTAACCATGGTATACTTGCAAGGGAGTCACGAGTTAACCATGGGATCCTTGCAAGGGGTCATCGGTTAACCATTCAATCATGGCAAGTGGGTCATAGGTTAACCATGGGATCCTTGCAATAGGGTCATGCTTTAACCTTAGGATCCATCAAGGGGGTCATGGGTTAACCATGGGATATTGGTAAGGGGGTCATGACTTAACCAAGGGATCCTTGCTAGGGGGTCATGGGTTAACCATGAGATCCTTTCTAGGGGGAACGTTACAAGTGGGTCTTGGGTTAACCGTGAGATCCTTGTAAGTGGGTCATGGGTAAACCATGGGATCCATGCAAGGGTGTAATGGGTTTAAAATGGGATCATGGCAAGGGGTCATGGGTTAACCATGGGATCCTTGCAAGGGCGTCATGGGTTAACCATGGGCTCATGGTAAGTGTGCCATGGGATAATCATGGGATTCTTGCAAGAGGGTTAAGGGTTAACAGTGAGGTCCTTGCAAGTGGGTCATAGGTTAACCGTGGGATCCTTGTAAGTGGGGCAAGGGTTAACCATGGGATCCTTACAAGGGGGTCATGGGTCATGGGTTAACCATTGGATCCTAGCAATGGAGTCATGGGTTAACCACGGGATCCTTTCAAGGGGGTCACGGGCTAACCATGGGATCCTTTTTAGGGGGTCATGGGTTTACCGTTGGATCATGGGAAGTGGGTTAAGGGTTAACCGTGGGATTCTTGCAGGTGGGTCATGGGTTAATCGTGGGATCCTTCCAGGTAGGTCATGGGCTAACCATAGAATCCTTTCTAGGGGGATCCTTGCAAGGGGGTCATGGGTTAACCTTGGGATTCTTGCAAGTGGGTCATGAGTTAACCATGGGATCCTTGAAAGGGGGTCATGGGCTAACCAAAGGATCCTTTCAAGTGGGTCATGGGTTAACCATGGGATCCTTACAACGGGGTCATGGGATAACCTTGGGATCATGGCAAGGGGGTCATGGGTTAACCATGGGATCCTTTCTTGTGGGATCCTTGCAAGGTGGTGATGGGTTAACTATGGGATTTTGGCAAGTGGGTCATGGGTTGACCATGGGATATTGGCAAGTGTGTCATGGCTTAACGATGGGATCCTTGCAAGGGGGTCATGGGTTAACCATGGGATCCTTTCTAAGGAGATCGTTGAAAGGGGATCATGGGTTAACCATGGGATCCTTGCAGAGGGGTTATGGGTTAACCATGGGATCCTTTATAGGGGGTCCTTCAAAGGGAGTCAGCGGTTTGCCATGGGATCATGGCAACTGGGTCATAGGTTTACCATGGAATCCTTTCAAGTAGGTCAAGGGTTAACCGTGGGATCCTTGCAAGTGGGTCATGGGTTAATCATGGGATCCTTTTAAGGAGGTAATGGGTTAAAAATGGGATCATGGCAAGGGGGTTATGGGTTAACCATGGGATCGTTACAATGGGGTCATGGGTTAACCATGGGATCCTTTCAAGGAGATCATAGGTTAACCATGGGATCCTTTATAACGAATCGTTTCAAGGGGGTCATGGGTTTAGCATAGGATTAATGCAACTAGGTTAAAGGTTAATTGTGGGATCCTTGCAAGTGGGTCATGGGTTAACCCTAGGATCCTTGCAAGGCGGTCATGGGTTAACCTTGGAATACTTTCTAAGGGGATCTTTGCAAAGGGGTCATGTGTTAACCATGGGATCCTTGTAAGCGGGTCATAGGTTAACCATGGGATCGTTGAAAGGGGGTCATAGGTTAACCATGGGATCCTTGCAAGTGGGTCATAGGTTTTCTAGGGTGATCCTTGCAAGGGGATCATGGGTTAACCATGGCATCATGGCAACGGGGCCATTGGTTAACCGTAGGATCCTTTGGAGTGGGTCATGTGTTAATCATGGGATACTTGCAAGACAGTCATGGGTTAACCATGGGATCCTTTCTACGGGATCCTTGCAACGGGGTCATGGGTTAACCGTGGGATCCTTGAAAGGGGGCCATGGGTTAACCATGGGATATTGGCAAGGGGGTCATGGCTTAACCATGATATCCTTGCAAGAGGGTCATGGGTTAACCATGGGATCATGGCAAGTGTGTCATGGGATAACTATGGGATCCTTGCAAGTGGGTCATGGGTTAACCATGGGATCCTTTCTGGGGGTACCTTGAAAGTGGGTCATGGGTTAACTATGGGTCCTTGCAAGTGGATCATGGGTTAACCATGGGATCCTTGTAAATGGGTCATTGGTTAACCATGAAATCCTTGCAAGGGGGTCGTGGGATAACCACGGGATCATGGAAAGGGGGTCATGGGTTAACAATAGGATCCTTTCTTGGGGGATCCTTGCTAGGGGGTCATGGGTTAACCATGGGATCTTGGCAAATGGGTCATGGGGCAACCCTGGGATATTGAAAGGGGGGTCATGGCTTAACCATGGCATCATGTCAAAGGAGTCATGGGTTTACCATTGGATCCTGGAATGTGGGTTAAGGTTTAACCATGGGATCCTTGCAAGTGGGTCATGGGTTAACCATGGGATCCTTACATGGCTGTCATTGGTTAACCATGGAATCCTTTCTAGGATGATCCTTGCAAGGGGGTCATGGGTTAACCATGGGATCCTTTAAAGGGGTTCATGGGTTAACCATGGGATCCTTGCAAGTGGGTCATTGGTTAACCATGGGATCCTAGCTAGGGGGTCAGGGGATAACCATGGGATCAAGGCAAAAGGGTCATGGGTTAACCATGGGATCCTTTCTTGGGGGATCCTTGCAAGAGGGTCTTGGGTTAACCATGGGATCTTGGCAAGTGGGTCAAGGGTTAACCATGAGATATTTGCAAGGGGGTCATGGCTTAACCATGGGATCCTTGCAAGGGAGTCATGGGTTAACCATGGGATCCTTGCAAGGGGGTCGCGGGTAAACCATAGGATCCTTTCTAGGGAGATCGTTGAAAGGGGGTCATGGGTTAACCATGGGATCATGGCAAGTGTGTCATGGGATAAGCATGGTATCCTTGCAAGTGGGTCACGGGTTAACCATGGGATCCTTACAAGGTAGTCATGGGTTAACCATGGGATCCTTTCTAGGGGATCATGGGTTAACCATGGGATCATGGCAAGTGGGTCATTGGTTAACCATGGTTTCCTTGCAAGGGTTCAACGGTTCACAAAGGATCGTAGCAAGGGGGTCATGGGTTAACCATGGTATCCTTACAAGGGGATCACGGGTTAACCATGGGATTCTTGCAAAGTGGTCATGGGTTAACCATGTGATCCTTTATAGGGGGATCCTTTCAAGGGGGTCACGGTTAACCATGGGATCATGGCAACTGGGTCATAGGTTAACCGTGGGATCCTTGCAAGTGGATCATGGGTTAACCGTGGGATCCTTGCAAGGTGGTAATGGGTTAACATTGGAATCCTTTCTAAGGGGATCTTTGCAAAGGGGTCATGGGTTAACATTGGGATCCTTGCAAGTGGATCATAGGTTAACCATGGGATCCTTGAATGGGGATCATGGGTTAACCATGAGATCCTTTCAAGGGGGTCGTGGGTTAACCACGAGATCCTTTATTGGGGATCTTTTGAAGGGTGTCATGGGTTTACCATTGGATCATGGCAAGTGGGTTAAGTGTTAACCGTGGGATCCTTGCAAGTGGGTCATGGGTCAACTATGGGATCCTTGCAAGGCTGTCATAGGTTAACCATGGAATCCTTTCTAGGGGGATCCTTGCAAGGGGGTCATGGGTTTACCATGGGATCCTTGCAAGTGGGTCATGAGTCAACCCTGGGATGCTTGAAAGGAGGTCATGGGTTAACCATCTGATCCTTGTAAGTGGGTCATTGGTTAAACATGGGATCCTTGCAAGGGGGTCATGGGATATGAGACACCCCGTTGTACCCCATTGTATTATTACATTAAATCCTTAATTATTTATTTACTTAATCGCATGCTTATCATTGAAAATACGTAAAAATTAAAACTTATTTAATAATCATATAACTTCTACAAATTTAAAACACACCAACGTTAATATATATAAATACACACCTGTTTATGCATTAGAATATTTAAAACACTGTCTAGGGTTAGAAACTTGAAAATGATGAACACATATAAAACAAACTTTGAATCAAGAAACTTGCTAAAGAACATAGGCATGATTAAGGAAGAAGATTAGGATTTACCTCTTGAAAATCAAAGACAAAGGAAATCCAAGAAACTTACTCCACAATCTAACACTAAAGGACTTATGAACTTTAGGGTTTTTAAACACAAAGGCAATAGAAACTAAGTGAAAAGTGAGAGTATGGTATTTAACTATTTATAGAGATAGTGGCGCCATCTTGGGAAGGCTCTAGATGATGATGAGTTGTCTTGCTAAAAGGATTCAAATGAAATTAAGTTCTAAGGACCAATTTGCAAAGATTCCAAAAGTTGAAGGACTAGTTTACAAATTGTCAATAAAGTGTCGTGATGATGATTTTGCCACATTTAATGCAAGCTTGTCTTGACCAAAGTTGGCTGATTTTTGAGTCAAAGTTATTTTAAGAAGAATCAAGAAACTTGAAGAATATTTGAGAACATTAGAAAAGGTTGAAGAAAAATCAAGAATGTTGAAGAACAAAGTGGAAGAATGTAGAACATTCTAGAAAATTCTTGGCTCATCTAAGAATTATGAGGGCAGCCCCTTCTCCCTCATGGGCTTGCGCATGGGCCTACTCCATTTGGGCTTGAATTCATTTTTGTGGGGCCCACTTAAAGATTTAAGCATTAAGCTTGACTTAGGAAACTTGTATAGTTTCAAATGGACTTTATGGAACCAATTCATGAACTAGACAATTTGGGCTTCATAGCCACGTCCATTAAGAGATTGGGAACAAGGATTCTAGCCCAATTCACTTGAAAAAAAACTTAGAAACTAACTTAGGGACAAAAGGGTAATTTACAGAAAGTTCAGGGGGTTAAGCGTAAAATTCATAAATTTTCTATTTAACCTTGAAAAACCTTCTAGACTTAAAAATATGATTCATCCCCTTGAATCATCTCAAAATCCTAAGATAAACCCTCTATCGGTTCTGAGAAACTCCGAAAACCCCTCCGTCGTCTACCCGATTACGTGTTTCACCCGAAAAACATAATTTATTTTATTTTTTATGAAATAATTCTAAAAATACAAAATTGTAGGAAATAAAATACTAAACTTAAGTCTTTCGTTCATGAATTAAAATTAGGTCTTTTGAGCAGTATAAATATACTGTCAGTGAAAATAGCGGGCCGAGATTCGCCCGTCGTTTCAACCTAAATTTTAATCGTAGCTTCTTACCTTCAAGTAGGATTGAGTGATGAACTCCGTTTATTAAAAATAATTTTCTAATACTCATATAACTATATACAAATAATCGTTCGCATTTCGATTATTTAGAGAAAGTGAAAATCGGGGTGTTACACGATAACCATGGGATCATGGCAAGGGGGTCTTGGGTTAACCATGGGATCCTTTCTTGGGAGATCCTTGCAACGTGGTCATGGGTTAACCATGGGATCTTGGCAAGTGGGTCAAGGGTTAACCATGGGATATTGGCAAAGGGGTCATTGCTTAACAAAGGGATCCTTGGAAGGGGATCATGGGTGAACCATGGGATCTTTGCAAGGAGGTCATGGGTAAACCATGGGATCCTTTCTAGGGAAATCCTTGCAAGGGGGTCATGGGTTACCCATGGGATCAAGGCAAGTGTGTCATGTGATAACCATGGGATCCTTGCAAGTGGGTCATGGGTTAACCATGAGATCCTTGCATGGGGGTCATGGGTTAACCATCGGATCATGGCAAGTGGGTCATGGGTTAACCATGGGATCCTTGCAATGGGGTCATTGGTTAACCATGGGATCCTTTCAAGGGGGTCATGGGTTAACCATGGGATCCTTTATAAGGGATCTTTTCAAGGGTGTCATGGGTTTTGCATGGGATCATGGCAAGTGGGTTAAGGGATAACAGTGGGATCCTTTCAAGTGGTTCGTGGGTAAGCCATGGGATCCTTGCAAGGCGTCATGGGTTAACCATGGAATCCTTTCAAGGGGGATCTTTGCAAAAGGGTCATGGGTTAACCATGGGATCCTTGCAAGTGGGTCATAGGTTACCCATGGGATCCTTGAAAGGGGGTCATGGGTTAACCATGGGATCCTTGCAAGGGGGTCATGGGTTAACCATGCGATATTGGCAAGGGGAACGTGGGATCCTTGAAAAGGGGTCATTGGTTAATCATGGGATCCTTGCAAGGGGGTCATGGGTTAACCATGGGATCCTTTCTAGGGAGATTGACGCGCTGTCGCGTACGCGTCAAAAAGCGAGCGATTGGAAAAATATGTAGTTAGGGAGCGACAACTTGAGTATCGTCTCACAAGGACTCTTGGATTGTTGTTAACAGAAAAGTCAGTTTTTGGGGGGTTTTAAGATTTGAAACTAAATAAAGAAAACAAAGCAGAAAAACAATGCAAACTAAATGATTATCAAATAAGCTAAACGATCTACCTACTGTTCTCGGTTTCCCACTATCATTGATTCATATAATTCCAAGCCCTATGTGGATTCTAATCTCTTTTCGATTGTAGCAGCAATTAACAAGCGAAATTGACACTACGAGACATACGTTCCTAATTCCGAATTAAGTAAACGGATGAAGCGCTCGTGAATTAAGCAAACACGAATGAACACACGCGAATTAAGCAAACGCGATTAAGTTTAGGGACACACAATCATCGAAACAAATCAATATATATTCTATATAATCCTGAATTAAGCAAACAGAACATACAGAACAATTATTGAAAGAGAATAGCAATGAGTTTGGGATTACAGAACCTCAAGTGGCGGCGGAACCCGATTACATCAGATTAATCAAAGGAGACTAGTTCTCCATTACAAAAGAAACATAAAATATTAAACCTAATTCGCAGCTGCACTATGAAAAAGATGGGAAGAGGAAAAAAGTCCCGTTTCTGCCTCAAAACAGCAATTTATATCCATCAGACTCTGCGCGCACTCGCGAGGCGAGCAGCCTCCTCCGACGCGAATATTATTTGTGGCGCGAGTTCAAATTGGGTTCTCGCGAGGCGAGAGAGCAGTTCGCGATGCGAGACTTCAAACTCCAGTTTGTCACAGCCGTGATGCCTATCACGGGCAGGCCGTGATCACTTTTGACTTTGGGTGCTTATCTGTCATGGTCGTGACCTTCATCACGGCTAGGCCGTGATGGTCTCTGTCCTTCAGGGTGTGGATTTCTCGCGAGGCGAGACAGTGATTCGCGGGGCGAGACGGAGAGGATGGCATTTCTGGCACAGCAAGGCTTCAGGCTCGCGAGGCGAGTGACCTCTCGCGGGGTGAGTAATTCCAGAATTGCTTCTCTTTATTAACCCGAAAACAAGAAATAGCAGTAAGTGCTTTATTTGACTCTAAATCAGCTAAATTACCCTAAAACTACTTTAGAGACTCAACATGTTGCTTGAAGACAATTACATCCAAATTTGGGCGAAAACGAGATTAAACTCGAATAAAACCTATGGTCTTACTAGTTAAAAACTAGTCGAGCCAGAGGCTGATCAAAATACCCCAAACTTAAACTTTGCTTGTCCCCAAGCAAAATAAAACTCAAAAAGACTCAGACTTGGCAAGCTTAAAAGATTCAATCAAATTCTCACAAATTTCATGCAATTTCAACAAAACAATTTTTCCTCAATGATTCCCCCCTTGCAACAATATAATCCCCACGTTCATTTACTTCGAACAATTGAGAATTCCATCAGTCATACAATCATTAATCTAAGCAAGAGAACCAAGTTACACACAAAAGGGAGATCACCAAATTCAAACAATCACCTTCCTCACAAGGGCATTTAGTGTTTCACTCATTCACTCAATTTTTGTCTAGGCTATCAACATTTCACTCAATTTCACTTTTAAGAGCACTTCCCATGAATTTGATTTTCATCTCAAACAAGGTTCCCACAAAAACATGCATGCAACATCAAAAAGTATTTTAAAGGTTGTAATGGGGCCTGGCTAAGGGTAGGATAATTCAAAGGAAGTAGGCTTTACATCCCTAGGAATTAAGAGAGCATGAAACACTTCGAAACATTGAAATTCCACTCAAATTCCTTTTCTCATTCTTCTCTTTGATTTGGGTGACTACAACCTTTTTTCCTTTGACAATATTTTTTTTTGCCCCTTTTCTTTTGCCAATTTTTCTTTTTTCTTCTTTTTTTTTTCTTTGCCTTTGGCTTCAACCTTCATTTTTCTTTTTCTCAACCCAGGATGACATATCAAACCTCATAGCCACCCCAAACTTAGTTTCTTACAACGCTTCTCTTGCTCATGCTCTCCTAATCCTAAGATCGGGTTAACATGGTTTTTTCAGATTTTGGCTCATAACATAAGGTTATAAAGAAACAATGGGCTTATTAGGCTCAATGGGGCTAACTAGGGAACATGCATTAGGGATGGTTCAATTTAGGCCAAGTAGCTATTTCAAAGAAAATCTGCCTAAATCATCTGATGCAATCAAATAAACATGCAAACCAAGAAGAGACTTAAGCAAATTCGGGAAAGTGCAACTTGAAACTGATTCACACAGTTAAAAACATGTTGGAGGCTCAAATTCCTTACCTGGACATTTTCGTAAATTGTTTGACCGAGATTCTATCCCAAGTGTGTGCTTCCCTTCACCCCAAACTTATCATAAATCATGCAATCACAACAAAATATCTCAAAGTTCAATTTTCAATTTTTCAAATGGGGATCAATTTTCAATTTTTTTAAAACCTAGGGGGAATCATCAACATATATCATGCAATCAATCTGTGCCAAATCAACAAAACCCACCAAGCTTGCCGACACAAGACTAACACACATGCTCTTGATCTTCTCAAATTTTCAAGAGCTAAAAGAAAACGAAACAAAAAAACACAAAACAAAACACAACAAACAAATGGTTCCCTCCCCCACACTTAAAACATACATTGTCCTCAATGAAAGAACATAAATATAAAATCAGAGTGAGGGAAAGGGGAAGGTGCTCCCTGATCAAGTTGCAGTGTAGGTGGGCTCTCCCAAGGAGAGTTCCTCAACAGTAGCATCATCGGGAACCAAGCTCCCATGGAATAGCTTTAAGCGCTGCCCGTTAACCTTGAAGGCCTTGTTGCTACCTGCACTTTTAATTTCTACTGCACCATGAGGAAAAACATTAGTAACAACAAATGGGACAATCCACTTGGATGGAAGTTTCCCAGCCATCACTTTCAGGCGGGAGTTAAACAGCAAGACCCGTTGGCCCACAGAGAATTCCTTCCTAGCAATCATCCTATCGTGGAAGTGCTTGGTTTTCTCCTTATAAATCTGAGAGCTTTCATAGGCTTCTAGCCTAAGCTCTTCAAGCTGCTGTAATTGGAGTTTCCTTTCAATGCCAGCTTTTTGCATTTCCAAATTACAGTACTTGACCGCCCAATAAGCACGGTGCTCAACTTCCACAGGGAGATGACATGCCTTACCGAACACAAGCCTAAAGGGGGACATCCCTATTGGTGTCTTGAAAGCGGTCCTCTGAGTCCAAAATGCGTCTTCTAGACGGCGGCTCCAGTCTTTCCTATTCGGCTGCACCACTTTCTCTATGATCTGTTTGATCTCTCTGTTGGAGATCTCAGCCTGGCCATTGGTCTGGGGATGATAAGCAGTGGAGACCCTGTGCACAACTCCATACTTCCGGAGTAAAGCTTCCATGGTGCGGTTGCAGAAATGAGTGCCCTGGTCACTTATGATAGCCCGAGGTATTCCGAACCTGCAAAAAATATTGGACCTAACAAAATTTGCAACAACTTTAGAATCATTAGTCCTAGTGGGGATAGCTTCCACCCACTTTGAAACATAGTCAACAGCCAAAAGAATGTAAAGAAAGCCAAAAGATGCAGGGAAAGGACCCATAAAGTCGATTCCCCACACATCAAACACCTCACAGAAAAGCATAGGTTGCTGAGGCATTTCACTCTTGCGAGTGATGGTCAGACCTATTTGTTTGACACTCCTTACAAGTCCGGTAAACCTCATAAGCATCTCTAAAAATGGTGGGTCAGTAAAAACCAGAATCTCGGACTTTTCTTGCAGTCCTTTGTGGCCCAAAGTGTCCCCCTACCTGAGAGGCATGAGAAAAGTGCAAAATAGACTCAATCTCATAGTCGGGGACACATCTCCTAATCACCTGATCACTACAAAATTTCCAAAGAAATGGGTCATCCCAAACATAGTACTTGGCGTCACTCTTTAGTTTGTGGATTTGTGACCTAGTTGCTCCTGTCGGAAAGACACCAGCAACTAGGTAATTAACAATGTCGGCAAACCAAGGAGTTACGCCATGCAACTGTAAAAGCTGCTCATCAGGAAAGTCATCCTGAATGGGGAAAGGATCCTCATCCCTCTCTATCCTACTCAAGTGATCAGCCACTAAATTTTCAGCTCCACTATTGTCCTTTATCTCCACATTAAACTATTGGAGCAACAACATCCACCGAATCAACCTCGGCTTTGCTTCTGGCTTCTTCAACAAGTACTTCAGAGCTGCATGGTCAGTGAAAACAATAACCTTGGAACCTAGCAAATATGATCTAAATTTATCAAGAGCCAAAACAACAGCTAGAAGTTCCTTTTCAGTGGTGGTGTAATTAGACTGTGCAACATCTAAAGTCCTAGAAGCATAATAAATGACATGTGCAGCCTTGCCCACCTTTTGTGCCAGGATCGCCCCCACAGCATAGTTAGAAGCATCACACATGAGTTCAAAAGGGAGGGTCCAGTCAGGGGGCTGGATGATGGGGGTAGAGGTCAATGCCTTTTTCAAGAAGTCGAACGCCTTCTTGCAGTTATCATCAAAGATGAATATGGCATCATTCTTCAGCAAGTTTGACAGAGGAAGAGCTATCTTGCTGAAGTCCTTTATGAAGCGCCTGTTGAAACTTGCATGACCAAGAAAAGAACGGATCTCGCGAACTCAAGATGGGTAAGGCAGTGTAGAAATCACATCAATTTTAGCAGGATCTACTGAAATACCCTCTTTGGAAATAATATGCCCCAAAACAATCCCCTGTTCAACCATAAAATGGCATTTTTCATAGTTCAAAACAAGGTCAGTTTCAATGCATCTTTCTAAAAGCAAATTCAGACTATGCAAGCATGCATCAAATGAGGAACCATATACAGTGAAATCGTCCATGAACACTTCCATGCAATTTTCAATAAATTCAGAAAAAATGCTAATCATGCATCTCTGGAAAGTGCCAGGAGCATTGCAAAGGCCAAATGGCATCCTCCTGTAAGCAAACGTGCCGAAGGGGCACGTGAAAGTGGTCTTTTCCTGATCCTCTGGTGCAATGTGGATCTAGAAGTATCCGAAAAAGCCATCAAGAAAACAGTAGTGGGATTTACCATCCAGCCGTTCGAGCATCTGATCGATGAACGGCAAAGGAAAGTGATCCTTTTGAGTGGCCTGGTTCAATCTCCTGTAATCGATGCAAACTCTCCAACTATTCTGGACTTTAGTGGGGACAAGTTCATCATTTTCATTTTTTACCACTGTGAGTCCAGATTTCTTAGGTACAACTAGCACTGGACTCACCCAACTACTATCAGAGATGGGGTATATGATACCCGCATGCAGGAGTTTTGTCACCTCCTTCTTCACAACATCCAAAATCAAGGGATTGAGCCGCCTTTGGGGCTGCCTAACTGGTTTAGCCCCATCATCCAACAAAATCCTATGCATACACCTGGAGGGGCTAATTCCTGGTATGTCAGCCAAGGTCCAACCAATCGCCTTCTTGTGCTTCTTCAACACCTCCAAGAGCCTAGCTTCCTGGTCAGAGTCAAGGTTGGAGGAAATAATAACTGGAAGTTTTTCATTCCTCTCCAAGTAAGCATACTTCAGATTCCCAGGAAGTGGCTTAAGCTCTAAGGAGGGTGGCTGCTCAACATATGGTATGTTTGGGGCAGCCGGGCTGTCAAGAACTTCAGCTGAAAGGACAGGTTCACTTACACTATCACCCTGCAAAGTAGAATCAATCTCAGCACAAACAGCACAAGGGTTAGTGTTAGTACAGTCAGTACATGAATAAACATCATTAAAACCAGAAATAGATGGAAAATCAGCAAGCAAGTCATCATAGGTGTCATCAACAATTTCAGAGAGCAACTCTATTTGGAAAACAGAGTGCTCTTCCAATGGATGTTTCATAGCATCGAAAATGTTGAATTTTGCCACAAAGTCACCAAACTCCATGGACATGGTTCCATCATCAACATCAATCTTTGTCTTTGCCGTCTTCATGAACGGTCTGCCCAGGATGATTGGTGATCTGCTTGAATTTGTTTCTCCTGCCATGTCCAGGATGTAAAAGTCAGTAGCGAAAATCAAATCATCAACTTGTACCAACACATCTTCTACCACTCCCATGGGGCAAGCATTGGTCCTGTTTGCCAACTGAATGGTAAGACCTGCGTGTTGCAAAGGACCAAGATCAAGGTTATTGAAAACAGAAGTGGGCATGACATTGATGGAGGCTCCCAAATCCAACATGCAATTGTCGAATTTGCTGTCCCCAATGGTGCATGGAATAGCAAAAGTTCCCGGATCCTTGCACTTCTGTGGTAGTGCCTGAGAGAGGGCTGAAACTATAACCTTCTCAGGGGCAAGTTTAGGCTGAATGAGGGCTGAAACATTTCGCCCCAAATTGACTCTCTCATTACCCTTCAACCTCCTCTTGTGTGTGCACAAATCCTTCAAAAACCTTGCATACTTCGGAACCTGCTTAATCACATCCAGAAGCGGAATGTTTACCGCCACCTTTCTGAACACATCTAGAATCTCCCTCTCCTTGTCTTCCCCATCAATCTTCTTATTCTTCTGCACTCTTTGTGGGAAGGGGATCAGTGGCACATACATTTTCTCAGCTTCAACAACAACAGAAGGCTCAGGGGTTAGCTCAACAGTTTCTTCATCTTTTTCAGGGGCTGCCTCCACAACTTTCCCGGATCTCAAAGAAATGGCACTCACATTAGGATTGGGGGCATTGGGATTCACCACTGTTTGTGAAGGTAGTTGGTTCGATCCTTGAGCTTGCTGCATGGCATTCATCGAAGTGGAAAGCTGTCCAATTTGTGTCTGCAAATTGTGAATGCTAGCATCCGTTCGCTGCTGAAACTGTCCAAATTGCAACTGAAACTGGAGATTTTGTGCATTCATTTGTGCAGTCATTTGTGCAGTCATTTGCTTGAACGGGTCCTCTAGTGAAGGTCCAGAAGGTGCAGAGGTGGTCACTTGGGGAGAATTCTGTGGTGGTGCTATCAGCTGCTGTTGTGTGGATGAGTTCCCATACCGAAGGTTCGGATGATTCCTCTAGTTGGGATGGTACTTATTTGTGGAAAGGTCAGGAATGTTGTACCGGTTCTGATTGTTGCCTTGATTGTAGAGATTACCTGTATAAGCTTGAGGCAAATCAGTGACTGACTCATCCTTCAGAATAGGACATGCATCGGACAGGTGCTCAGGAGAAGTACAAATGCCACACAAATTGCTGGTTGACCCTTATCCATTGCCAACTGCTTCACCAAAGAAGTGAGCTTATCAATTATGGTTTCAAGGGCCTTGTTGGAAGAAGAACCTTGGATCTCATTCACACCCCTTGTCTCGACAAAGTTGCGCCTGGTTGAGAACTGCTGGGAGTTTAGTGACATATTTTCAATCAATTTCTTGGCAGCAGCTGGAGTTTTAACAACGAGTTCTCCCCCACTAGCAGCATCCAAAATATTTCTATCCATCGGTAGCATCCCCTCATAAAAGTACTGAATAAGGAGCTGCTCAAAGATCTGATGCTGAGGGCAACTGGATACCGACTGCTTGAATCTCTCCCAATACTCAGCCAATGACTCATTTCTTTGTCTGATGCCACATATTTCCTTCCTGATTGACGCAGCTCTGGAGGCAGGAAAGTACCTCTCTAGGAAGACCTTCTTCAAATCGTTCCAGGTTGTAACAGAGTTTGGCTCCAGATAGTACAGCCAATCCTTTGCAGCGCCCTGCAGTGAGAACGAGAAGGCTCTCAGCTTGATATGATCTTCAGTTATTCCTTCGGGTCTCAGAGGTGTAGAACAGACAACCTGGAATTCCTTCTGATGTTTATGTGGATCTTCACCTGCAAGACCACTAAACCTTGGCAACAAGTGTATTAAACCAGATTTTAATTCAAAGGGAGCAATAACATCAGCATATTCAATACACAAGCCATTATAATTAACATCAGGGGCAGCAAGCTGCCTTAATGTTCTCTGATCAGCCATGTTACCAGAAACAGGTGCAGAATTAGAATTACTACTAGTGCTAGCCCGAATCGCCCTACGGCGTGTGTGCAGTGTTCTTTCAAATTCAGGATCAAAATCACACAAGTAAGAACAAGTAGACCTAGTAGCCAAACTAATTCAGAGAAAAGAAGAAGAAAAAAATGAAAAATGCGAAACTAACAAACAAGAGTCCCCGGCAACGGCGCCAATTTGACGCGCTGTCGCGCACGCGTCAAAAAGCGAGCGATCGGAAAAATATGTAGTTAGGGAGTGACAACTCGAGTATCGTCTCACAATGACTCTTGGATTGTTGTTAACAGAAAAGTCAGTTTTGGGGGGGTTTTAAGATTTGAAACTAAATAAAGAAAACAAAGCAGAAAAACAATGCAAACTAAATGATTATCAAATAAGATAAACGATCAACCTACTGTTCTCGGTTTCCCACTATCATTGATTCATATAATTCCAAGCCCTAAGCGGATTCTAATCTCTTTTCGATTGTAGCAGCAATTAACAAGCGAAATTGACACTACGAGACATATGTTCCTAATTCCGAATTAAGCAAACGGATGAAGCGCTCGTGAATTAAGCAAACACGGATGAACACACGCGAATTAATCAAACGTGATTAAGTTTAGGGACACACAATCATCGAAACAAATCAATATATATTCTATATAATTATGAATTAAGCAAACAGAACATACAGAACAATTATTGAAAGAGAATAGCAATGAGTTTGGGAATTACAGAACCTCAAGTGGCGGTGGAACCCGATTACAACAGATTAATCAAAGGAGACTAGTTCTCCATTACAAAAGAAACACAAAATACTAAACCTAATTCGCAGCCGCACTATGAAAAAGATAGGAAGAGGAAAAAAAGTCCCGTTTCTGCCTCAAAACAGCAATTCATATCCATCAGACTCTGCGCGCGCTCGCAAGGCGAGCAGCCTCTCACGACGCGACTATTAATTGTGGCGCACGTTCAAATTGGGTTCTCGCGAGGCGAGAGAGCAGTTCGCGAGGCGAGACTTCAAACTCCAGTTTGTCACAGTCGTGATGCCTATCACGGGCAGGCCGTGATCACTTCTGACTTTGGGTGCTTATCTGTCATGGCCGTGACCTTTATCACGGCTAGGCCGTGATGGTCTCTGTCCTTCAGGGTGTGGATTTCTCGCGAGGCGAGACAGTGATTCGCGGGGCGAGACAGAGAGGATGGCATTTCTGGCACAGCAAGGCTTCAGGCTCACGAGGCGAGTGACCTCTCCCGGGGCGAGTAATTCCAGAATTGCTTCTCTTTATTAACCTGAAAACAAGAAATAGCAGTAAGTGCTTTATTTGACTCTAAATCAGCTAAATTACCCCAAAACTACTTTAGAGAATCAAAATGTTGCTTGAAGACAATTACATCCAAATTTGGGCGAAAACGAGATTAAACTCGAATAAAACCTATGGTCTTACTAGTTAAAAACTAGTCGAGCCAGAGGCTGATCAGAGATCATTGCAAGGGGGTCATGGGTTAACCATGGGATCATGGTAAGAGTGTCATGGGATAAACATGAGATCCTTGCAAGGGGGTCATGGGTTAACCATGGGATCCTTGCAAGGGGGTCATGTTTTAACCATGGGATCCTTGGAAGGGGGTCATGGGTTAACCATGGGATCATGGGTTAACCTGGGGATCCTTTCTAGGGGGATCCTTGAAAGGGGGTCATGGGTTAACCAAAGAATCATGGCAACTGGGTCTTGGGTCAACCATGAGATCCTTGCAAGTGGTTCATGGGTTAACCTTGGGATCCTTGCAAGGAGGTCGTGGGTTAACCTATTGATCCTTGCATGAGGGTCATGGGTTAACCATGGGATCCTTGCAAAGGGGTCACGGTCTAACCATGGGATTCTTGCATAGGGATCATGGGTAAACCATGGGATCCTTTCTAGGGGGATCCTTACAAGGGTGTCATGGGTTAACAATGGGATCATTGCGAAGGGTTCATGGGTTAACCATGAGATCCTTGCAAGGGGGTCATAGGTTAACCATGGGATCCTTTAAATGGGGATACTTTCGATGGCGCCATCAGTTAAACTTGGGATCATGGCAAGTGGGTCATGGGTTAACCACGGGATCCTTGCAAGGCGGCCATGGGTTAACCATGGGATCTTTTCTAGTGGGATCCTTCAAGGGAGACATGGGTTAACCATGGGATCCTTGCAAGGGGGGTAATAGGTTAACCACGGGATCCTTTCAAGGGGGTCATAGGTTACCCATGTGATCCTTGAAAGTGGGTCGTGGGTTAACCGTGGGATCCATGCAAGTGGGTCATAGGTTAACCATGGGATCCTTGCAAGGGGGTAATGGGTTAAAAATGGGATCTTGGCAAGGTGGTCATGAGTTAACCATGGGATCATTGCAATGGGGTCAAGGGTAAACCATGGGATCCTTTCAAGGGGGTCATGGATTAACCATGAGATCCTTTATAGGGGATCTTTTCAAGGGGGTCATGGGTTAACCATGGGATCATGGCAAGGGGGTCATGGCTTAACCATGGGATCCTTGCAAGGGGGTCATGGGTTAACAATGAGATCCTTGCAAGGGGGTCATTGGTAAACCATGGGATCCTTTCAAGGGAGATCCTTGCAAAGGGGTCATGGATTAACAATGGGTTCATGGCAAGTGTGTCATGGAATAACCATGGGATCATGGAAAGTGGGTCATTGGTTAACCATGATATCTTTGCAAGGGGTGAATGGTTAACAAAGCATCCTAGCAAGGGGGTCATGGGTTAACATTGGAATCCTTGCAAATGGGTCATGGGTTAACCATGGGATCCTTGCAAGGTAGTCATGGGTTAACCATGGGACCCTTTCTAGGGGATCCATGAAAGGGGTTCATGGGTTAACCATGGGATCATGGCTAGTGGGTCATTGGTTAACCATGGTATCTTTGCAAGGGTACAAGGATTAACAAAGGATCCTAGCAAAGGGGTCATGGGTTAACCATTTGATCCCTTCTAGGGGGCTCCTTGCAAGGGTGTCATGGGTTAACAATGGTATCCTTGCCAGGGGGTCACGGGTTAACCATGGGATCCTTGCAAAGGGGTCATGGGTTAACCATGGGATCCTTTCAAGGGGGTCATCGGTTAACCATGGGATCAAGTCAAATGGGTCATAGTTTAACCTTTGTATCCTTACAAGTGGGTCATAGGTTAACCGTGGGATCCTTGCAAGTGGGTCATGGGTTAACCATGGGATCCTTGGAAGTGGGTCATGGGTTAACCTTGGGATCCTTGTAAGGGGATCATGGGTTAACCATGGGATCATGGCAAGTGGGTCATTGGTTAACCATGGTATCTTTGCAAAGGATCAAGGGTTAACAAAGGATCCTAGCAAGGGGGTCATAGGTTAACCATGGGATCCTTTCTAGGGGGATCCTTGCTAGGGTGTCAAGGGTTAACCATGGTATCCTTGCAAGGGGGTCACGGGTTAACCAGGGATCCTTGCAAAGGGTTTCATGGGTTAACCATGGGATCCTTTATAAGGGGATCCTTTCAAGAGGGTCATCGGTTAACCATGGGATCATGGTAAGTGGGTCATAAGTTAACCATGGGATCCTTGGAAGTGGGTCATGGGTTAACCGTGGGATCCTTGCAAGTGGGTCATGGGTTAACCATGGGATCCTTGGAAGGGGGTAAGGGGTTAAAAATGGGATCATGGCAAAGGGGTTATGGATTAACCATGGGATCCTTGCAATGGGGTTATGGGTTAACCATGGGATCCTTTCAAGGGTGTCATCGGTTAACCATGGGATCCTTTATAGGGGATCTTTTCAATGGGGTCACGGGTTTAGCATGGGATCATGGCAAGTGGGTTAAGGGTTAATTGTGGGATCCTTGCAAGTAGGTCATGGGTTAACCATGGGAACCTGGCATGGCAGTCATGGGTTAACCTTGGAATCCTTTCTCAGGTGATCTTTGCAAAGGGGACATGGGTTAACCTTGAGATCTTTGCAAGTGGGTCATAGGTTAAACATGGGATCCATGAAAGGGGGTCATGGGTTAACTATGGGATTCATGCAAGTGGGTCATGGGATTTCTAGGGCGATCCTTGCAAGGGGATCATGGGTTAACCACGGGATCATGGAAGGGGGGTCATGGGTTAACCATGGGAACCTTTCTTGGGGTATCCTTGTAAGGGGCACACGGGATAACCACGGGATCAAGGCAAGTGGGTCTTGGGTTAACCATGGGATCCTTGGATGTGGGTCATAGGTTAACCATGGGATACATGCAAGGCAGTCATGGGTTAACCATGGGATCCTTCTAGGGGATCCTTGCAACGAGATCATGGGTTAACCTTGGGATCATGGCAAGTGGGTCATTGGTTAACCATGGTATCCTTGCAAGTGGGTCATGCGATCCTTGAAAGGGGGTCATTAGTTAACCATGGGATCCTTGCAAGGGGGTCATGGTTTAACCATGGGATCCTTTCTAGGGAGATCCTTGCAATGGGGTCATGGGTTAACAATGGGATCATGGCAAATGTTTCATGGGATAACCATGGGATCCTTGCAAGTTAGGTCATGGGTTAACCATGGGATCCTTGCAAGGGGGTCATGGGTTAACCAAGGGATCCTTGCAAGTGGGTCATGGGTTAACCATGGAATCATGGGTTAACCCGGAGATCCTTTCTTGGGGTATCCTTGAAAGGAGGTCATGGGTTAACCATGGGATCCTTGCAAGGGGGTCACGGTCTAACCATGGGGTCCTTGCATTGGGGTCAAGGGTAATCTATAGGATCCTCTCTAAAGGGATCATTACAAGGGTGTCATGGGTTAACCATGGGATCATTGCAAAGGGGTCATTGGTTAACTATGGGATCCTTGCAAAGGGGTCATGGGTTAACCATGGGATCCTTTAAAGGGGGATACTTTCGCGGGCGTCATCGGTTAAACATGGGATCAAGGCAAGTGGGTGATGGTTTAACCACGGGATCCTTGCAAGGCGGTCATGGGTTATCCATGGGATCTTTTCTAGGGGGATCCATCAAGGGAGTCATGGGTTAACCATAGGATCTTGGTAAGTGGGTCAATGGTTAACCATGGTATCCTTTAAAGTGGGTCATAGGTTAACCCCGTGATCCTTTCAAGAGGGTCGTGGGTTAACCATAGGGTCCTTTCTAGGGGGATTCTTGCAGGGGGGTCATGTGTTAACGATTGGATCCTTGCAATGGGGTAATGGATTAACCATGGGATCATGGCAGGGGGGTCATGGCTTAACCATCAGATCCTTTCTAGTGAGATCCTTTCAAGGGGGTCATGGGTTAACCATGGGATCATGGCAAGTATGTCATGGGTGACCCATGGGATCCTTGCTAGTGGGTCATGGGTTAACCGTGGGATCCTTGCAAGTGGGTCATGGGTTAACCATGGGGTCCTTGCAAGGGGTTAATGGGCTAAAAATGGGATCTTGGTAAGGGGGTCATGGATTAACCATGTGATCCTTGCAATGGGGTCATGGGTAAACCATGGGATCCTTTCCAGGGGGTCATGGGTTAACCATGGGATCCTTTATAGGGGATCTTTTCAAGGGGGTCATGGGTTTACCATGGGATCATGGCAAGTAGGTTAAGGATAATAGTGGGATCCTTGCAAGTGGGTCATGGGTTAACCATGGGATCCTTAAAAGGCGATCATGGGTTAACCATGAAAACCTTTATAGGGGGATCCTTGCAAAAGGGTCATGGGTTAACCCTGGGATCCTTGCAAGAGGATCATAGGTTACCCTTGGGTTCCTTGAAAGGGGGTCATGGGTTAAACATGGAATCCTTGAAGTGGGTCATGGGTTAACCATGGGATCCTTGCATGGGGGTCATGGGTTAACCATAGGATCATGGCAAGGGGGTCATAGGTTAACAATGGGATCCTTGCAAGGGGGTCATGGGTAAACCATGGGGTCATTTCAAGGGAGATCCTTGCAACGGTGTCATGGGTTAACCATGGGATCATGGCAAGTGTGTCATGGGATAACCATGGGTTCCTTGCATGTGGGTCATGGGTTAACCATGGGATCCTTGCAAGACAGTCATGGGTTAACCAAGGGATCCTTTCTAGGGGATCCTTGCAAGGGGATCGTGGGTTACCGATGGGATCATGGCTAGTGGGTCATTGGTTAACCAAGGTATCTTTGCAAAGGGTCAAGGGTTAACAAAGGTTCCTAGCAAGGGGGTCATGGGTTAACCATGGGATCCTTTCTAGGGGGATTCTTGCTAGGGTGTCAAGGGTTAACCATGGTATCCTTGCAAGGGGGTCACGGGTTAACCATGGGATCCTTGCAAAGGGTTTCATGGGTTTACCATGGGATCCTTTATAGGGGGATCCTTTCAAGGGGGTCATCGGTTAACTATGGGATCATGGCAAGTGGGTCATAAGTTAACCATGGGATCCTTGGAAGTGGGTCATTGGTTAACCGTGGGATCCTTGCAAGTGGGTCATGGGTTAACCATGGGATCCTTGGAAGGGGGTAATGGGTTAAAAATGGGATCCTTGCAATGGGGTCATGGGTTAACCATGGGATCCTTTCAAGGGTGTCATCGGTTAACCATGGGATCCTTTATAGGGGATCTTTTCATTGGGGTCATGGGTTTAGCATGGGATCATGGCAAGTGGGTTAAGGGTTAATTTTGGGATCCTTTCAAGTGTGTCATGGGTTATCCATGGGATCATGGGTTAACCTGGGGATCCTTTCTTGGGAGATCCTTGAAAGGAGGTCATGGGTTAACCATGGGATCCTTGCAAGGGGCTCATGGTCTAACCATGGGATCCTTGCATTGGGGTCATGGGTAATCCATAGGATCCTTTCCAGGGGGATCCTTATAAGGGTGTCATGGGTTAACCATGGGATCATTGGAAAGGGGTCATTGGTTAACCATGGGATCCTTGCAAATGGGTCATGGGTTAACCATGGGATCTTTTAATGGGGGATCCTTTCGCAGGCGTCATCGGTTAAACATGGGATCATGGCAAGTGGGTCATTGGTTTAACCACGGGATCCTTGCAAGGCGGCCATGGGTTAACCATGGGATCTTTTCTAGGTGGATCCTTCAAGGGAGTCATGGGTTAACCATGAGATCTTGGCAAGTGGGTCATTGGTTAACCATGGTATCCTTTAAAGTGGGTCATTGGTTAACCACGGGATCCTTTCAAGAGGGTCAAGGGTTAACCATGGGATCCTTTCTAGGGGGATTCCTGCAAGGGGGTCCTGTGTTAACGATTGGATCCTTGCAATGGGGTAATGGGTTAACCATGGGATCATGGCAAGGGGGTCATGGCTTAACCTTGGGATCCTTGCAAGGGGGTCATGGCTTAACCATCAGATCCTTTCCAGGGAGATCCTTGCAAGGGGGTCATGGGTTAACCATGGGATCATGGCAAGTGTGTCATGGGTTACCCATGGGATCCTTGCTAGTGGGTCATGGGTTAACTGTGGGATCCTTGCAAGTGGGTCATGGGTTAACCATGGGGTTCTTGCAAGGGGTTAATGGGTTAAAAATGGGATCTTGGTAAGGGGGTCATGGATTAACCATGTGATCCTTGCAATGGGGTCATGTGTTAACCACGGGATCGTTTCAAGGGTGTCATCGGTTAACCATGGGATCCTTAATAGGGGATCTTTTCAAGGGGGTCATGGGTTTAGCATGGGATCATGGCAAGTGGGTTAAGGGTTAATGTTGGGATCCTTGCAAGTGGGTCATGGGGTAACCATGGGATCCTTGCATGGCGGTCATGGGTTAATCTTGGAATCCTTTCTCAGGGGATCTTTGCAAAGGGGTCATGGGTTAACCATGAGATCCTTGCTAATGGGTCATAGGTTAACCATGGGATCCTTGAAAGGGGTCATCGGTTAACCATGGGATTCTTGCAAGTGGGTCATGCGTTTTCTAGAGGGTTCCTTGCAAGGGGATCATGAGTTAAGCATGAGATCATGGCAAGGGGGTCATGGGTTTACCATGGGAACCTTTCTTGGGGGATCCTTGTATGGGGCACATGAGTTCACCATAGGATCATGGCAAGTGGGTCATGGGTTAACCATGGGATCCTTGGAAGTGGGTCATGGGTTAACCATGGGATACTTGCAAGGCAGACATGGGTTAACCATGGGATCATTTCTAGGGGGATTCTTGCAAGGGAATCAAGGGTTAACCATGGGATCTTGGCAAGGGGGTCAAGGGTTAACCATGGGAACCTTTCTTGGGGGATTCTTGTAAGGGGCACATGGGTAAACCACGGGATCATGGCAAGTGGGTCTCGGGTTAACCATGGGATCCTTGGATATTGGTCATAGGTAAACCATGGGATACTTGCAAGGCAGTCACGGGTTAACCATGGGATCCTTTCTAGGGGATCCTTGCAACGGGGTCATGGGTTAACCTTGGGATCATGGCAAGTGGGTCATTGGTTAACCATGGTTTCCTTGCAAGTGGGTCATGCGATCCTTGAAAGGGGGTCATTGGTTAACCATGGGATCCTTGCAAGGGAATCATGGGTTAACCATGGGATCCTTTCTAGGGAGATCCTTGCAATGGGGTCATGGGTAAACCATGGGATCATGGTAAGTGTGTCATGGGATAACCATGAGATCCTTGCAAGTGGGTCATGGGTTAACCATGGGATCCTTGCAAGGGGGTCATGTTCTAACCATGGGATCCTTGCTAGGGGATCATGGGTTAACAATGGGATCATTGGTTAACCTGGGGATCCTTTCTTGGGGGATCCTTGCAAGGAGGTCATGGGTTAACCATGGGATCCTTGCAAGGGGTCACGGTTCAACCAACGGATCCTTGCATAAGGGTCATGGGTAAACCATGAGATCCTTTCTAGGGGGATCCTTACAAGGGTGTCATGGGTTAACCATGTGATCATTACAAAGGGGTCATTGGTTAACCATGAGATCCTTGCAAAAGGGTCATGGGTTAACCATGGGATCCTTTAAAGGGGGATCCTTTCGCCGGCGTCATCGGTTAAACATGGGATCCTGGCAAGTGGGTCATGGTTCAACCACGGGATCCTTGCAAGGCGGCCATAGGTTAACCATGGGATCTTTTCTAGGGGGATCCTTCAAGGGAGTCATGGGTTAACCTTGGGATCTTGGCAAGTGGGTTATTGGTTAACCATGGTATCCTTTAAAGTGGGTCATAGGTTAACCACGGGATCCTTTCCAGAGGGTCATGGGTTAATCGTAGGATCCTTTCTAGGGGGATTCTTGCAAGGGGGTCCTGTGTTAACGATTGGATCCTTGCAATGGGGTAATGGGTTAACCATGGGATCATGGCAAGTGTGTCATGGGTTACCCATGGGATCCTTGCTAGTGGGTCATGGGTTAACCGTGGGATCCTTGCAAGTGGGTCATGGGGTAACCATAGGGTCCTTGCAAGGGGTTAATGGGTTAAAAATGGGATCTTGGTAAGGGGGTCATGGATTAACCATGTGATCCTTGCAATGGGGTCATGGGTAAACCATAGGATCCTTTAAAGGGGGTCATGGGTTAACCATGGGATCCTTTATAGGGGATCTTTTCAAGGGGGTCATGGGTTTACCGTGGGAGCATGGCAAGTAGGTTAAGGATTAACAGTGGGATCCTTGCAAGTGGGTCATGGGTTAACCATGGGATCCTTGAAAGGTGATCATGGGTTAACCATGGAAACCTTTCTAGGGGGATCCTTGCAAAGGGGTCATAGGTTAACCATGGAATCCTTGCAAGTGGGTCATGGGTTAACCATGGGATCCTTCCAAGGGGGTCATGGGTTAACCATAGGATCATGGCAAGGGGGTCATAGGTTAACAATGGGATCCTTGCAAGGGGGTCATGGGTAAACCATGGGGTCGTTTCAAGGGAGATCCTTGCAAGGGGGTCATTGGTTAACCATGGGATCATGGCAAGTGTGTCATGGGATAACCATGGGTTCCTTACAAGTGGGTCACGGGTTAACCATGGGATCCTTGCAAGACAATCATGGGTTAACCATGGGATCCTTTCTAGGGGATCCTTGCAAGGGGATCATGGGTTAACCATGGGATCATGGCAAGTGGGTCATTGGTTAACCACGGTATCTTTGCAAAGGATCAAGGGTTAACAAAGGATCCTAGCAAGGGGGTAATAGGTTAACCATGGGATCCTTTCTAGGGGGATCCTTGCTAGGGTGTCAAGGGTTAACCATGGTATCCTTGCAAGGGGGTCACGAGTTAACCAGGAATCCTTGCAAAGGGATTCATGGGTTAACCATGGGATCCTTTATAGGGGGATCCTTTCTAGGGGGTCATCGGCTAACCATGGATCATGGCAAGTGGGTCATAAGTTAACCATGGGATCCTTGGAAGTGGGTCATGGGTTAACCGTGGGATCCTTGCAAGTGCGTCATGGGTTAACCATGGGATCCTTGAAAGGCGATCATGGGTTAACCATGGAAACCTTTCTAGGGGCATCCTTGCAAAGGGGTCATGGGTTAACCATGGGATCCTTGCAAGAGGGTCATAAGTTACCCATGGGTTCCTTGAAAGGGGGTTATGGGTTAAACATGGAATCCTTGCAAGTGGGTCTTGGGTTAACCATGGGATCCTTGCAAGGGGGTCATGGGTTAAACATAGGATCATGGCATGGGGGTCATAGGTTAACAATGGGATCCTTACAAGGGGGTCCTTGGTAAACCATGGGGTCGTTTCAAGGGAGATCCTTGCAAGGGGGTCATGGGTTAACCATGGGATCATGGCAAGTGTGTCATCGGATAACCATGGGTTCCTTGCAAGTGGGTCATGGATTAACCATGGGATCCTTGCAAGACAGTCATGGGTTAACCATGGGATCCTTTCTAGGGGATCCTTGTAAGGGGATCATGGGTTAACTATGGGATCATGGCAAGTGGGTCGTTGGTTAACCATGGTATCTTTGCAAAGGATCAAGTGTTAACAAAGGATCCTAGCAAGGGGGTCATGGGTTTACCAAGGGATCCATTCTAGGGGGATCCTTGCTAGGGTGTCAAGGGTTAACCATGGTATCCTTACAAGGGGGTCACGGGTTAACCAGGGATCCTTGCAAAGGGTTTCATGGGTTAACCATGGGATCCTTTATAGGGGGATCTTTTCAAGAGGGTCATCGGTTAACCATGGGATCATGGTAAGTGGGTCATAAGTTAACCATGGGATCCTTGGATGTGGGTCATGGGTTAACCGTGGGATCCTTGCAAGTGGGTCATGGGTTAACCATGGGATCCTTGGAAGGGGGTAATGGGTTAAAAATGGGATCATGGCAAGGGGGTTATGGGTTAACCATGGGATCCTTGTAATGGGGTCATGGGTTAACCATGGGTTCCTTTCAAGGGTGTCATCGATTAACCATGGGATCCTTTATATGGGATCTTTTCAATGGGGTCACGGGTTTAGCATGGGATCATGGCAAGTGGGTGAAGGGTTAATTTTGGGATCCTTGCAAGTGGGTCATGGGTTAACCATGGGATCCTTGCATAGCAATCATGGGTTAACCTTAGGATCCTTGTAGGTGGGTCATAGGTTAACCATGGGATCCTTGCAAGTGGGTTAAGAGTTAACCATGTGATCCTTGCAAGGGGGTCATGGGATAACCATGGGATCATGGCAAGGAGGGACATTGGTTAACCATGGGATCCTTTCTTGGGAAATCCTTGCATGGGTGTCCTGGGTTAACCATGGGATTTTTGCAAGTGGGTCATGGGTTAACCATGAGATCCTTGCAAGGGGGTCATGGGTAAACCATGGGATCCTTTCTAGGGATATCCTTGCAAAGGGGTCATGGGTTAACCATGGGATCATGCCAAGTGTGTCATGTGATAACCATGGGATCCTTGAAAGTGGGTCATGGGTTAACCATGGGATCCTTGCAAGGCAGTCATGGGTTAACCATGGGATCCTTTCTCGGGGATCCTTGCAAGGGGATCATGGGTTAACCATGGGATCATGGCAAGTGGGTCATTGGTTAGCCATGGTATCCTTGCAAGGGGTCAAGGGTTAACAAAGGATCCTAGCAAGGGGGTCATGGGTTAACCATGAGATCCTTTTAGGGGGATCCTTGCAAGGGTGTCATGGGTTAACCATGGTATCCTTGCAAGGGGGTCACGAGTTAACCATGGGATCCTTGCAAAGGGGTCAGGAGTTAACCATGGGATCCTTTATAGGGGGATCCTTTCAAGGGGGTCAGTGGTTAGCCATGGGATCATGGCAAGTGGGGCATAAGTTAACCATGGGATCCTTGCATGTGGGTCATGGGTTAAGCGTGCAATCCTTGTAAGGGGGTAATGGGTTAACCATGGGATCCTTTCAAGGGGGTAATGTGTTAAAAATGGGATCATGGCAAGGGGGTCATGGGTTAACCATGGGATCCTTGCATTGGGGTCATGGGTTAACCATGGGATCCTTTCAAGGGGGTCATCGGTAAACCCTGTGATCCTTTATAGCGGATCTTTTCAAGGGGGTCGTGGGTTAAGCATAGGATCATAGCAAGTGGGTTAAGGGTTAATTGTGGGATCCTTGCAAGTGGGTCATGGGTTAATCATGGGATCCTTGTAAGGCGCTCATGTGTTAATGATAAGCATCTAGCTCATCTAGTTTTATAACTAGAAAAACCTTGGTTTTGTGCTAATTATATCTCGTTTCGCTCAAATTAGATTTAATTGTCCTCAAGCAACACTTTGAGTCTCTTAAGTAGTTTTTAGGATATTTTAGTTGATTTTGAGTCAAATAAAGCATTTAATGATATCTTACATTTTCAGGTTAAAAGTGAAGCTCTTGGAGTCAAGGAACATGAAGGAAGCAGTGGAAAAGGAATTCTGGAGGCTTCGCCTCGCGAGACTGCATCTCGCCTCGCGAGCCAGAAGACCAGCCTGAGCAACAACAGTCACCCTTTCTGTCTCGCCTCGCGAATCACTATCTCGCCTCGCGAGCCTGAAGGCCTGACAGTGCCAGGGCTGTCTCTCTTTCTGTCTCGCCTCGCGAGTTACCTTCTCACCTCGCGAAAGAACCAATCTCTGAAGATCAGATTCTTAATATTCGCCTCGCGAGCCAGGTCTCGCCCCGCGAGCGCACGAAGCCCAGAACCCCTGTTTATAAGCTGTTTTCGGGCAGAATTAAGGGGGAAGTTGGGCACTTGGAGGCACTTGGAGGCTGCGGCTGGACTAGGGTTCCAACCCTTAAAAGGGAGGTTTTCCTTGTTCTAGGAATGGGAGAAGATTGGAGGATTCTTCTATGAGTGTTCTTCATCTCTTCTCTCCTTCTCTTTTGTATTGTCATTTATCATGAGTAGTTAAATCCCCTAATTGTTGGGGTTAGATGTAGCTTTTCTGAACTTGTTTGTATTTGATTTGGTTTCAATGCAAGTTTCTATTTCTTTATGAGTGTTTGATTCTATGCTTAATGCTTTTCTTGGCTTAGCTACCCATGAAATGATTTGTTGCTTTGATAGACAATTGAAAGATTGATGTTAGGGCATGCTCGTGAATCAAATGTGAAGTAGTTCATGAACCTAGACATAGGTCTTGGGGTGCTTGCAATCTTATAAGTCTTGACTCTTAATGCAAAATCTCAGGTTATTCCACCTAAGACATTAGGGTTTAATTTGGGATTTTAGGCTCATTCCACCTAAGACATTAGGGTTTGAGTATTTAAAAAGGCTTGATTGTCATAATTGAATTAGGACTTGCGTTGCTAATAATTTCATTGCAATTAAGGGAGGATTAGTGTAGTCTAACCTTGACAATTTTAACCGCATTTCTGTTTCCTTCCAAGTGTTCGATAAAATACCCAAAAGACCAAAAATATTTTATTGCTTTATTTTATTTTATTTTTCGATCTCCCTTCATACCATAGTTTAGTCTAGATAGTTGTTGAGTTTGTGAATTGGTAGTTGGCAACCGATCCCTGAGGACGATATCCGGTCTCACCACCGTATTACTTGTTTGCTACAAGGTGCACTTGCCTGTTTTAAAAATACGCATCAGGTTTTTGGCGCCATTGCCGGGGATTGACTTTGCCAATATCAGTAGTAACAAGGGAGACAACTAATCTAGACACTTTTATTTTATTTTTCTGTATATATTGGATGTCTTTCTTTTGTTAGTTTTGTATATATTTGAATTTATGTTTCTTTAATCTTGGGCCTTATTTGTCTGTGAGGTGGAAATTGATTTGACAGGATCATGGACTACAATTGTTATTATCCATCTGATGCAGAAATTGAGATGTTTGAGCTACAGCTGCGGGTAGATATGCTACGATTGGCCATGGACATCCATCAAGTGAGCAATACGTTGTCAAGGGCCACGGTCTCTCCTCCACCATTGGTAGGCTATTCTGAATGGGGAAATCAATTTCCCAGCACTTCCACTCCATGGTGGGGGAATCCTCCAAACAATGCTTGGATTGATCAAGAGGAACATTGGGAATCTTCCGCACCTTCATATCAACCACAACCATCTCAATGGTATGATGAGCCATGATCACCATTGGAAGTTGCTTCGGAGAACTTCAAATCCGAAATCACAATCAATTCTGAGCAACCTATTCTGGATGGTCGGTCTCACTTAGAGGATATTTTGGAGAACTTCATGGTAACAACAATGGAAAGTTTAAAAAATCAAGAAGATACCATTCGAAGTCTCGGGGTACATATTGAGAAACTCTCTAACCAACTATCCGAAATGCCAATTGGGAACTTGATGGATGATGATGAAGGTAATGCAATAATGTATGATGATGAAAATGATGTCATAATGGATGAAAAGGAAGATGAAGAGGTGGGAGCAACCGAGTCAAGAAGAGAAGAACCTGTTTGTGAGGACATAGTTGCACCATCTCCCATTGAACCCTTGACTGAAGAGATTGAGAGGAAAAGGCATTTGGAGGACATCTATTTCACCATGCTTGAGGATGATGAAGAACTGTTGGAATTAGATGATTCTATTAGTTCCTATGCATGTGTTGAATGTGATGGGAGAAACACTTGTGTGGTTTGTGCTGAGATTTCTGTATATATGGAAGGTGATGGATTTGGTAATGCAGAGAGTGAAGATTGTGTAGAAGCCAAAGCAGCACCAGTGATCCTCTCGACTTGTTTGCCACCTCACACTGTGAAGCAACCGAGGATGGAGTTCAAGCCTCTGCCTGAGAGACTGGAATTTGAATCTTTAAATATGAAGGCACTATGGCCAGTCCGAGAGGTTGAACCCCATTTTTATTGGGAAGACTTTGTTGATAAAGGGGTCATCTTTGACCCGAGAGGAATTGAAAAGTGCTTCCCATTTGAAGAAGTCAGCATGATTTTCGAGCGCTCACTTCCATATTTATGCTGCAGGCCATGGGATCCGGCAGGATCATATTACACTTTGAGCATTCCTTGGCCGCTGTATCACAGGCAGTGGGATCCCGGTGGAACCGCCTTCATGAGTTTTCCTAAACCTTTTTCCTTTTAATTATCTTCGCTTTGTTTTTCTTTACTTCGAGTCTTATGTGTGTTGACTGTTGTGTCGGTGAGCTTGATAGATTCTAATTCAATCTAGCATAGATTGACTGCATGATATTTGTTGACTGTTGATGATTTCCCCCTATGTTTTGAGAATTGAATATTGATCCCCATATGAAAAATTGAAAATTGAACTTTGAGAGATTTTGTTGTAATTGCATGATTTATGATAAGTTTGGGGTGAAGGGATGCACACCTTAGGGATTGAATCTCTGTCAAACAATTTGCGAAAAAATATCCAGGTGAGGAATTTGAGCCTCCAACTTGTTTTTAATTGTGTGAATCACTTTTAAGTTGCACTTTCCCGGATTTGCTTGAATCTCTTCATGGTTTGCATGTTTATGTGGTTGCATCAAATGATTTAGGCAATTTTCTTTGAAATAGCTACTTGGCCTAAATTGAACCAATCCCTAATGCATGTTCCCTAGTTAGCCACATTGAGCCTAATAACCGACTGTTTCTTGATGACCTTTTGTTTAAGCCAAAAAATCCGGAAAAACCATGTTAACCCAATCTTAGGATTAGGAGAGCATGCATGCTTAGCAAGACAAGGGTTGAAGGAAACTAAGTTTGGGGTGGCTACAAGGTTATGATATGTTGTTTTGAAATGAGAAAAAGAAAAATAGAGGTTGGAGCCAAAGGCAAAAACAAAAAGAAGAAAAGTACAAAAAATATCAAAAAAGGGTATTATAAGGAAAAGGGCTGTAGTCACCCAAAGCATCAAAAAGAAAAATGGAAAAAAAGGAATAAGAGTGGAAGTCGAGGTAAAAAGTTTCATGCTCTCTTAATTCCTAGGGATGTGAAGCCTAATACCTTTGAATATCCTACCTTTAGCCAGGCCCCATTACAACCTTTAAAAGACCTTTTGATGTTGCATGCATGTTTTCGTGGGAACCATGTTTAAGATGAAAATCAAATTCATGGGAAGTGATCTTGAAATTGAATTTGAGTGAAAGTTGATAGCCTTGACAAATTGAGCGAATGAGTGAAATACTAAATGCCCTTGTGAGGTAGGCAATTGTTTGAAATTGGTGATCTCCCTTTTTTGTGTAACTTGGATCCTCAACTTAGATTACTGATTGCATGAATGATGGAATTCTATTTGTTTAAAGTAAATGAATGTGGGGATTACTCTGATGCAAAAGGGGGAGACATTGAAGAAAACTGTTTTGATATAATTGCATGAAATCTGTGCGAAATTGATTGAATCCTTTAAGCTTGCTAAGTTTGAGTCTTTTTGAGTTTTGGTTTGCTTGGGGACAAGCAAAGTTTAAGTTTGGGGTATTTTGATAAGCCTCTGGCTCATCTAGTTTTATAACTAGAAAAACCTTGGTTTTGTGCTAATTATATCTCGTTTCACCCAAATTAGATTTAATTGTCCTCAAGCAACACTTTGAGTCTCTTAAGTAGTTTTTAGGATATTTTAGTTGATTTTGAGTCAAATAAAGCATTTAATGCTATCTTACATTTTCAGGTTAAAAGTGAAGCTCTTGGAGTCAAGGAACATGAAGGAAGCAGTGGAAAAGGAATTCTGGAGGCTTCGCCTCGCGAGACTGCATCTCGCCTCGCGAGCCAGAAGACCAGCCTGAGCAACAACAGTCACCCTTTCTGTCTCGCCTCGCGAATCACTATCTCGCCTCGCGAGCCTGAAGGCCTGACAGTGCCAGGGCTGTCTCTCTTTCTGTCTCGCCTCGCGAGTTACCTTCTCACCTCGCGAAAGAACCAATCTCTGAAGATCAGATTCTTAATATTCGCCTCGCGAGCCAGGTCTCGCCCCGCGAGCGCACGAAGCCCAGAACCCCTGTTTATAAGCTGTTTTCGGGCAGAATTAAGGGGGAAGTTGGGCACTTGGAGGCTGCGGCTGGACTAGGGTTCCCACCCTTAAAAGGGAGGTTTTCCTTGCTCTAGGAATGGGAGAAGATTGGAGGATTCTTCTATGAGTGTTCTTCATCTCTTCTC
Source organism: Sophora flavescens (assembly GCA_030762895.1). Taxonomy (NCBI): domain Eukaryota; kingdom Viridiplantae; phylum Streptophyta; class Magnoliopsida; order Fabales; family Fabaceae; genus Sophora; species Sophora flavescens. The sequence goes on from CM061070.1 coordinate 6,206,130, forward strand.
TCCTTCTCTTTTGTATTGTCATTTATCATGAGTAGTTAAATCCCCTAATTGTTGGGGTTAGATGTAGCTTTTCTGAACTTGTTTGTATTTGATTTGGTTTCAATGCAAGTTTCTATTTCTTTATGAGTGTTTGATTCTATGCTTAATGCTTTTCTTGGCTTAGCTACCCATGGAATGATTTGTTGCTTTGATAGACAATTGAAAGATTGATGTTAGGGCATGCTCGTGAATCAAATGCCAAGTAGTTCATGAACCTAGACATAGGTCTTGGGGTGCTTGCAATCTTATAAGTCTTGACTCTTAATGCAAAATCTCAGGTTATTCCACCTAAGACATTAGGGCTTAATTTGGGATTTTAGGCTCATTCCACCAAAGACATTAGGGTTTGAGTATTTAAAAAGGCTTGATTGTCATAATTGAATTAGGACTTGCGTTGCTAATCATTTCATTGCAATTAAGGGAGGATTAGTGTAGTCTAACCTTGACAATTTTAACCGCATTTCTGTTGCCTTCCAAGTGTTCGATAAAATACCCAAAAGACCAAAAATATTTTATTGCTTTATTTTATTTTATTTTTCGATCTCCCTTCATACCATAGTTTAGTCTAGATAGTTGTTGAGTTTGTGAATCGGTAGTTGGCAACCGATCCCTAAGGACGATATCCGGTCTCACTACCGTATTACTTGTTTGCGACAAGGTGCACTTGCCTGTTTTAAAAACACGCATCAGTTAACCTTGGGATCCTTTCTAAGGGGATCTTTGCAAATGGGTCATGGGTTAACCATGGGATCCTTGCAAGTGGTTCATAGGTTAACCATGGGATCCTTGAAAGGGGGTCATGGATTAACCATGGGATCCTTGCAAGTAGGTCATGGGTTTTCTAGGGGGGATCCTTGCAAGGGGATCATGGGTTAACCATGGGAGTATGGCAAGGGGGTCATGGGTTAACCATGGGAACCTTTCTTGGGGGATCCTTGCAAGGGGGACATGGGTTAACCATGAGATCATAGCAAATGGGTCATTGGTTAACATTGGGATCCTTGGAAGTTGGTGATGGGTTAACCATAGGATACTTGCTAGGCAGTCATGGGTTAACCATGGGATCCTTTCTAGGGGATCCTTGCAAGGGGTCATTGGTTAACCTTGGGATCCTAGCAAGGGGGTCATGGGTTAACCATAGGATATTTGCAAGGGGGTCATGGCTTAACCATAGGATCCTTGCAAGGGGGTCATGGGTTAACCATGGGATCATGGCAAGTGTGTCATGGAATCACCATGGGATCATGGCAAGTGGGTCATGGGTTAACCATGACATCCTTTCTTGAGGGAACCTTGCAAGTGGGTCGTGGGTTAACCACGGGTCCTAGCAAGTGGGTCATGGTTTAACCGTGGGATCCTTGCGTGTGGGTCTTGGGTTAACCATGGGATCCTTGCAATGGGGTCATGGCAAGGGGGTCATGGGTTAACCATAGGATCATGGTAAGTGGGTTAAGGGTTAAGGGTTAAGGGTTAACCGTGGGATCCTTGCAAGTGGGTCGTGGGTTAACCATGGAATCCTTGCAAGGCGGTCATGGGTTAACCATGGAAACCTTTCTAGGGGGATCCTGGCAAAAGGGCCATGGTTTAACCATGGGATCCTTGCAAGTGGGTCATGAGTTAACCATGGGATCATAGAAAGAGGGTCATGGTTTAACCAAGGGATCCTTGCAAGGGGGTCAGGGGATAACCATGGTATCATGGCAAATGGGTCATGGGTTAACCATGGGATCCTTATTTGGGGGATCCTTGCATTGGGGTCATGGTTTAACCATGGGATCATGGCAAGTGCGTTATGGGTTAACCATTGGATCCTAGAAAGTGGGAAATGGGTTAACCATGGGATCCTTGAAAAGCAGTCATGGGTTAACCATGGGATCCTTTCTATGGGATCCTTGCAAGGGTGTCTTGGGTTAACCATGGGATCATGGCAAGTGGATCATTGATTAACCACGGTATCCTTGCAAGGGGTTAATTGTTAACCAAGGGATCCTGGCAAAGGGGTCATGGGTTAACCATGGGATACTTGCAGTTGGGTCATGGGTTAACCATGGGATCCTTTCTAGGGGGATCCTTGCAAGGGGGTCATGGGTTAACCACGGGATCCTTTCTAGGGGGATCCTTGCAAGGGGATCATGGGTAATCCCGACAAGTGGGTCATGGGTTAACCATGGGATCCTAGCAAGTGGGTCATGAATTACCATGGGATCCTTGCAAGGCAGTCTTGGGTTAACCATGGGATCCTTTCTAGGGGATCCTTGCAAGGGGTTCATGGGTTAACCATGGGATCATAGCAAGTGGGTCATTGGTTAACCATGATATCCTTGAAAGCCGTCAAGGTTTAACCAAGGGATCCTTGAAAGGGGGTTATGGGTTAACCATGGAATCCTTGCAATGGGGTCATGGGTTAACCAAGGGATCCTTGCAAAGGGGTCATAGGTTAACCACGGGATCCTTGCAAGGGGGTCATGGGTTAACCATGGTATCCTTTCATGGGGGTCATCGGTTAACCATGGGATCCTTTATAGGGATCTTTTCAGGAGGGTCATGGATTTAGCATGGGATCATGACAAGTGGGTTAAGGGTTAACTGCGGGATCCTTGCAAGTGGGTCTTGAATTAACCATGGTATCCTTGCAAGGTGGTCATGGGTTAACCATGGAATCCTTTCTAAGCGGTTCTTTGAAAATGGGTCATGGGTTAACCATGAGATCCTTGGAAGTGGGTCATTGGTTAACCATAGGATCCTTGAAAGGGGGGCATGGGTTAACCATGGGATCCTTGCAAGTGGGTCATGGGTTTTCTAAGGAGATCCTTGCAAAGGGATCATGGGTTAACCATGGGATCATGTCAAGTGGGTCATGGGTTAACCATGGGATCCTTGGAAGTGTGTCATGGGTTAACCATGAGATACTTGCAAGGCAGTCATGGGATTATTTTTAGGGGATCCTTGCTATGGGGTCCAGGGTTAACCTTGGGATCCTTGCAAGGGGGTCATGGGTTAACCATCAGATATTAGCAAGGGGGTCATGGCTTAACCATGGGATCCTTGTAACGGGGTCATGGGTTAACCATGGGATCCTTTCTAGGGAGATCCTTGCAAAAGGGTCATGGGTTAAACATGGGATCATCTCAAGTGTGTCATGGGATAACCATGGGATCCTTGCAAGTGGGTCATAGGTTAACCAAGGGATCCTTTCTAGGGGGAAACTTGCAAGAAGGTCATGGCAAGTGGGTCATGGGTTAACCATGGGTCCTTGCAAGTGGGTCATGGGTTAACCGTGAGATCCATGTAAATGGGTCGTGGGTTAACAATGGGATCCTTGCAACGGGGTCATGGGTTAACCATGGGATCCTGGCAAGGAGGTCATGGATTAACCACGGGATCCTTGCAATGGGGTATTGGGTTAACCATGGTATCCTTTCAACGGGTCTTGGGATAACCATGGGATCCTTTATAGGGGATATTTTCAAGGGGGTCATGGTTTTACCATTGGATCATGGCAAGTGGTTTAAGGGTTAACCATGGGATCCTTGCAAGTGGGTCATGGGTTAATCATGGGATCCTTGCAAGGTTGTCATGGGTTAACCATGGAATCCTTTCTAGGGGGATCCTTACATGGGGATCATGGGTTAACCATGGGATCCTTGCAAGTGGGTCATTGGTTAACCATGGGATCCTTGCAAGGGTGTCATGGGATAACCTTGGGATCAAGGCAAGGGGGTCAAGGGTTAACCAAGGGATCCTTTCTTGGGGGATCCTTGCAAGGGGGTCATGGGTTAACCATGAGATCATGGCAAGTGGGTTATTAGTTAACAATGGTATCTTTGCAAGGGGTCAAGGGTTAACCAAGGGATCCTTGCAAGGGGGTCATTGGTTAACCACGAGATCCTCGTAATGGGATCTTGGGTTATCCGTGGGATCCTTTCTAGGGGGATTCTTGCAATGGTGTCATGGGTTAACCATGGGTTCCTTGCAAAGGGGTCATGGGTTAACCTTGGGATACTGGCAACGGGGACACGGCTTAACCATGGGATCCTTGCAAGGGGGTCATGGGTTAACCATGGGATCCTTTCTAGGGAGATCCTTGCAAGGGGGTCATGGGTTAACCATGGGATCATGGCAAGTGTGTTATGGGATACCCATGGGATGCTTGCAACTGGGTCATGGGTTAACCATGGAATACTTTATAGGGAGATCCATGTAAAGGTGTCATGGGTTAACCAAGGGATCCTTGCAAGGGGGTCAAGTGTTAACCATGGGATCCTTTCTAGGGAGATCCTTGCAAGGGGGTCATGGGTTAACCATGGGATCATAGCAAGTGTGTCATGGGATTACCATGGGATCCTTGCAAGTGGGTCAGGGGTTAACCATGGGATCCTTGCAAGGCAATCATGGGTTAACCATGGGCTCCTTTCTAGGGGATCCTTGCAAGGGGATCATGGGTTAACCATGGCATCATGACAAGTGCGTCATTTGTTAACCATGGTATCCTTGCAAATGGTCAAGGGTTATCAAAGGATCCTAGCAAGGGGGTCATAGGTTAACCATGGGATCTTTTCTAGGGGGATCCTTGCAAGGGTGTCATGGGTTAACCATAGTATCCTTGCAAGGGGGTCATGGGTTAACCATGGGATCCTTGCAAGGGGATCATGGGTTAACCATGGGATCCCAGTATCATTATCATACCAATCAACCTCGTTAACAGTCGGTAGTTGGGTTACTAACTCCTGCGTCACCAACATGAGTTTCGTCATCTTGGTCGCTCCGGATAGTCCACCTCATCCTCGTGTGACAATTGCTCAAACAGCTATTGCAACTATTCACACGGCCCCTCTGTGTACAGATACACAGATACACCTCTTGTGCGCTAGCCCAGCTATGCACCAATATTATCCGACCTCGTATGATAGCCACTCAAACGGCTTATCGTAGCTTGTCATACGGCCCCTTGTGAAAACTATCCAACTTTCGTTGTAGTCGTTCACAACACACCAACACCAACCTCATATTTGTTACCGCTCAAACAGCTATTGCGGCTACCCATAAGGTTGACCAACACAATGCTATGCACATGCATCCATCACTATATAATTTCACACCACCTTTCATCTAACACCTCAATATCACCACATGACATCATAATTTCCTAATCAAGCTGTCAACCTAGTTTCACATCAAACATCTCCAAAGTATCACCAATATTGATCCACCACACATCAATATATCAACAACACATAGTACAATATTATCAACAAGACAACATCTTATCATCAACAGAGAAATAAAAGAATAACCATATATCACGTAATCAACTAAGCATGTTATCATATATCATATTTTCAATCAACAATCAATCGGGGTTGAGAATCACAACACATGTAAATGTTCATATTTTATGCCAATAGTCCCGATAATTGGAATTTCTTCCCCATCACCTTGTGTACAATTTTACCGACATCTCGAAACGAACACTCCCGCTACACCTTCAATTCTCCCACGCAAGGAACCAAGATCATGACCTAATAAACAACCTAAAACCATAAAAAAAAAGTCTAATCTCAACTCTAACTTCAAAATTCTTATTTCACACTCAGACGTCTCAAAGACGCTAAACGGAAAACCCTTGTTTTGTTCCTACGTTCCAACTCCCTCGATAAGGCTGCGTACATGCCATGTAAAGGTCTCTCGACCTTAATCCATCTCTTAACAATAAAATCCAAGTCTTAAACCTGCTCCTCTCACGTAAAACAAAACCCTAAAAATTGGGATGTTACACCTTGCAAGTGGGTCATAGGTTAACCATGGGATCCTTGAAAGGGGGTCATGGGTTAACCATGGGATCGTTACAAGTGGGTCATGGGTTAACTATTGGATCCTTACAAGGGGGTCATGGGTTAACCACGAGATCCTTTCTTGGGGGATCCTTGAAAGGGGGTCATGGGTTAACCATGTGACCACGGCAAGTGGGTCATGGGTTAACCATGGGATCCTTAGAAGTGGGTCACGGGTTAACCATGGGATACTTGCAAGGCAGTCATGGGTTAACCATAGAATCCTTTCTAGGGGATCCTTGCAAGGGCGTCATGGGTTAAACTTGGGATCCTTGCAAGGGGTTCATTGGTTAACCAGGGGATATTAGCAAGGGGGTCATGGCTTAACCATGGGATCCTTGCAAGGAGGTCATGGGTTAACCATGGGATCCTTGCAAGGGCGTCATGGATTAACCATGGGATCCTTTCTAAGGAGATCCTGGCAAGGGGATCATGGCAAGTGTCATGGGATAACCATGGGATCCTTGCAAGTGGGTCATGGGTTAACCATGGGATCCTTTCTAAGGGGAACCTCGAAAGAAGGTCATGGCAAATGGGTCATGGGTTAACCATGGGTCCTTGCATATGGGTCATGGGTTAACCGTGGGATCCTTGCAAGTCGGTCAGGGGTTAAGCATGGGATCCTAGCAAGGGGGTCATGGGTTAACCATGGGATCAAGGCAAGGGAGTCATGGGTTAACCATGGGATCCTTGCAATGGGGTCATTGGTTAACCATGGGATCCTTTCAATGAGGTCATTGGTTAACCATGGGATCCTTTATAGGGGATCTTTTCAAGGGGGTCATGGATTAACCATGGGATCCTTTCTAGGAAGATCCTTATAAGGGGGTCATGGGTTAACCATAGGATCATGGCAAGTATGTCATAGGATAACCATGGGATCCTGTCAAGTGGGTCATGGGTTAACCTTGAGATCCTTTCTAGGGGGTACCTAGAAAGAAGGTCATGGCAAGTGGGTCAAGGGTTAACCATAGGTCCATGCATGTGGGTCATGGGTTAACCGTGGGATCCTTGAAAGTGGGTCATGGGTTAAACATGGGATCCTAGCAAGGCGGTCTTGGGTTAACCATGGAATCCTTTCTAGGGGGATCCTTGCAAGGGGGTCGTGGGTTAACCATGGGATCATTGCAAGTGGGTCATGAGTTAACCATGAGTTCCTTGAAAGAGGGTCATGGGTTAACCATGGGATCCTTGCAAGTGGGTCAAAGGTTAACCATGGGATCCCTGCAAGTGGTTCATGGGTTAACCATGGGATCATGGCAAGGGGGTCATGGGTTAACCATTGGATCCTTTCTTAGAGGATCCTTGCAAAGGGGTCATGGGTTAACCATGGGATCATGGCAAGTGGTCATGGATTAACCATGAGATCCTTGCAAGTGGGTCAAGGGTTAACCATGGGATTCTTGCAAGGCAGTCATGGGTTAAACATGGGATCCTTTCTAGGGGATCCTTGAAAGGGGGTCATGGGTTAACCATGAGATCATGGTAAGTGGGTCATTGGTTAACCATGGTATCCTTCCAAAGGGTCAAGGGTTAGCCAAGGGATCCTTGCAAGGGGGTCATGGGTGAACCACGGGATCCATGCAATTGGATCATTGGTTGACCATGGGATCCTTTCTAGGGGGATCCTTGCAAAGGGGTCATTGGTTAACCATGGGATCCTTGCAACGGGGTCATGAGTTAACCATGGGATATTGGCGAGGGGGACACGGCTTAACCATGGGATCCTTGTAAGGGGGTCATTAGTTAACCATGAGATCCTTGCAAGGAGGTCATGGGTTAACCGTGGGATCCTTTCTAGGGAGATCCTTGCAAGGGGTCATGGGTTAACCATGGGATCATGGCAAGTATGTCATGGGATAACCACGGGATCCTTGCAAGTGAGTCATGAGTTAACCATGGGATCCTTTTTAGAGGGGACCTTGCATGGTGGTAATAGCAAGGGGGTCATGGGTTAACCATGGGATCATGGAAAGTGGGCCATGGGTTAACACAGGGATCCTGGTAAGGGGGTCTTGGGTTAACCATGGGATCCTTTCTAGGGGGATCCTTGAAAGGCGGTCATGGGTTAACCATTAGATCATAGCAAGTGGGTCATGGGTTAACCATGAGATCCTTGCAAGTGGGTCATGGCTTAACCATTAGATCCTTGCAAAGGGGTCATGGGTTAACCATGGGATCCTTATAAAGGGGTCGTGGGTTAACCATGGGATCCTTGCAAGGGGGTCATGGTCTAACCATGGGATCCTTGCAAGGGGTTATGGGTAAACCATGGGATCCTTTCTAAGGGGATCCTCCAAGGGTGTCATGGGTTAACCATGGGATCATTGCAAAGGTATCACGGGTTAACCATGGTATCCTTGTAAGCGGGTCATCGGTTAACCACGAGATCCTTTATAGGGGATCATTTTGCGGGGGGTCATCGGTTAACCAAGGGATCATGGCTAGTGGGTCATGGGTTAACCACGGGATCCTTGCAAGGCGGCCATGGGTTAACCATGGGATCCATTCAAAGGGGATCCTTCTAAGGGGTCATGGGTTAACCATGGGATCATGATAAGTGGGTCATTGGATAACCATGGTATCCTTTCAAGGGGGTCATAGGTTAACCACGGGACCCTTTCAAGGCGGTCATAGGTTAACCATGGGATCCTTAATAAGGGGATCCTTGCAAGGGGGTCCTAGGTTAACCATTGGATCCTTGCAATGGGGTAAGGTGTTAACCATGGGATCATGGCAAGGGGGTCATTGCTTAACCATGGGATGCTTGCAAGGGGGTCATGGGTTAACCATGGGATCCTATCTAGGGAGATCCTTACAATGGGGTCATGGGTTAACCATGGGATCATGAACAGTGTGTCATGGGTTACCCATGGGATCCTTGCTAGTGGGTCATTGGTTAACCATGGGATCCTTTATAGGGGATCATTTCAAGGGGGTCATGGATTAACCATGGGATCCTTTCTAGGGAGATCCTTGCAAGGGGGTCATGGGTTAACCATGCGATCATGGCAAGTGGGTCATTGGTTAACCCAGGTATCCTTGCAAGGGGTCAAGTGTTAACCAAGGGATCCTTGCAAGGGAGTCATGGTTTAACCACAGGATCCTTGTAATGGGGTCATGGGTTAACCATGCGATCCTTTGTAGGGGGATCCTTGCAAGGGGGTCATGGGTTAACCGTGGGATCCTTGCAAGGGGGTCATTGGTTAACCAAGGGATATTGGCAAGGGGGACATGGCTTAACCATGGGATCCTTGCAGGAGGGTCATTTGTTAACCATGAGATCCTTGCAATGGGGTCATGGGTTAACCATGAGATCCTTTCTAGAGAGATCATTGCAAGGGGGGCATGGGTTAACCATGGGATCATGGCAAGTGTGTCATGGGATAATCATGGGATCCTTGCAAGTAAGTCATGGGTAAACCATGAGATCCTTTCTAGGGGAAACCTTGCAAGGTGGTCCTTGCAAAGGGGTCAAGGGTTAACCATGGGATCCTTGCAAGGGGGTCATGGGTTAACCATGGGATCCTTGCATATGGGTCATAGATTAACCGTGTGATCCTTTCAAGTGGGTCAAGGGTTAAGCATGGGATCCTTGCAAGGGGGTAATGGGTTAACCATGGGATCAAGGCAAGGAATTCATGGATTAACCATGGGATCTTTGCAATGGGGTCATGGGTTAACCATTGGATCCTTTCAAGGAGGTCATTGGTTAACCATGGTATCCTTTATAGGGGATCTTTTCAAGGAGGTCATGGATTAACCATGTGGTCCTTTCAAGGAAGATCCTTGCAAGGGGGTCATGGGTTAACCATGGGATCATGGCAAGTGTGTCATGGGATAACCATGGGATGCTGCCAAGTGGGTCATGGGATCCTTGCGTATGGGTCATGGATTAACCGTGTGATCCTTGCAAGTGGGTAATGGGATAACCTTGAGATCCTTTCTAGGGGGTAATGGGTTAACCATGGGATTAAGGCAAGGGAGTCATGGATTAACCATGGGATCCTTGCAATGGGGTCATGGGTTAACCATTGGATCCTTTCAAGGAGGTCATTGGTTAACCATGGTATCCTTTATAGGGGATCTTTTCAAGGGGGTCATGGATTAACCATGTGATCCTTTCTAGGAAGATCCTTGCAAGGGGGTCATCGGTTAACCAAGGGATCATGGCAAGTGGGTCATGGGTCCATGCATGTGGGTCATGGGTTAACCGTGGGATCCTTTAAAGTGGGTCATGGGTTAACCATGGGATCCTTGCAAGGTGCTCATGATTTAACCACAGAATCCTTTCTAGGGGGATCCTTGCAAAGGGGTCGTGGGTTAACCATGGGATCATTGCAAGTGGGTCATGGGGTAACCATGGGATCCTTGAACGAGGGTCATGGGTTAACCATGGGATCCTTGCAAGTGGGTCAATGGTTAGCCATGGGATTCTTGTAAGTGGGTCATGGGTTAACCATGGGATCATGGCAAGGGGGTCATGGGTTAACCATGGGATCCTTTCTTGGGGGATCCTTGCAAAGGGGTCATGGGTTAACCATGGAATCATGGCAAGTGGTTATGGGTTAACCATGAGATCCTTGCAAGTGGGTCATGGGTTAACCATGGGATCCTTGCTAGGCAGTCATGGGTTAAACATGGGATCCTTTCTAGGGGATCCTTGAAAGGGGGTCATGGGTTAACCATGGGATCCTGGCAAGTGGGTCATTGGTTAACCATGGTATCTTTGGAAGGGGTCAAGGGTTAACCAAGAGATCCTTGAAAGGGGGTCGTGGGTTAACCACGGGATCCTGGCAATGGGATCATGGGTTAACCATGGGATCATTTCTAGGGGGATCCTTGCAAAGGGGTCATGGGTTAACTATGGGATCCTTGGAACGGGGTCATAGGTTAACCATGGGATATTGGCGAGGGGGACATGGCTTAACCATGGGATCCTTGTAAGGGGGTCATTGGTTAACCATGGGATCCTTGCAAAGGGGTCATAGGTTACCCATGGGATCCTTTTTAGGGAGATCCTTGCTAGGGGGTCATGGCTTAACCGTGGGCTCATGGCAAGTATGTCATGGGATAACCATGGGATCCTTGCAAGCGAGTCATGGGTTAATTATGGGATCCTTTTTAGTGGGGACCTTGCATGGTGGTCCTTGCAAGGGGGTCTTGGGTTAACCAGTGGATAATTGCAAGGGGGTCATGGGTTAACCCAAGGATCCTGGCAATGGGGTCATGGGTTAACCGTGGGATCCTTTCTAGGGGGATCCTTAAAAGGGGGTCATGGGTTAAGCATTGGATCATGGCAATTGGGTCATGGGTTAACCATGAGATCCTTGCAAGTGGGTCATGGGTTAACCATTGGATCCTTGCATGGGGGTCATGGGTTAACCATGGATCCTTTCTAGGGGGAACCTCGAAACAAGGTCACGGCAAGTGGGTCATGGGTTAACCATGGGTCCTTGCATGTTTGTCATGGGATAACGGTGGGATCCTTGCAAGTGGGTCATGGTTAACCATGGGATCCTTGCACGGCGGACATGGGTTAACCATGGAATCCTTTCTAGGGGGATCCTTGAAAGGGGGTCATGGGTTAACCATGGGATCATTGTAAGTGGGTCATGAGTTAACCATGGGGTCCTTGAAATAGGGTCATGGGTTAACCACAGGATCATGGCAAGTGGTCATGGGTTAACCATGAAATCCTTGCAAGTGGGTCATGGATTAACCATGGGTTCCTTACAAGGCAGTCATTGGTTAACCATGGAATCCTTTCTAGGGGATCCTTGCAATGGGGTCATGGGTTAACCATGAGATCATGGCAAGTGGGTCATTGGTTAACCATGGTATCCTTGCAAGGGGTCAAGGGTTAACCAAGGTATCCATGCAAGGGGGTCATGGGTTAACCACGGGATCCTTACAATGGGGTCATGGGTTAACCATGTGATCCTTTCTTGGGGGATCCTTGCAAGGGGGTCATGGGTTAACCATGGGATCCTTGTAAGGGGGTCATTGGTTAACCATGGGATATTGGCAAGGGGGACATGGCTTAACCATGGGATCCTAGCAAGGGGGTCATTGGTTAACCATGAGATCCTTGCAATGGGGTTATTAGTTAACCATGGGATCCTTTCTAGAAATATCATTGTAATGGGATCATGGGTTAACCATGGGATCATGGCAAGTGTGTCATTGGATAATCATGGGATCCTTGCAAGTGAGTCACGGGTTAACCATGGGATCCTTTCTAGGGGAAACCTTGTAAGGTGGTCCTTGCAAAGGGGTGATGGGTTTATCATGGGATCCTTGCAAGGGGGTCATGAGTTAACCATGGGATCATGGTAAGTGGGTCATGGGTTAACCATGGGATCCTTGCAAGGGGTCATGGGTTAACCATGATTTCCTTGCAAAGGGGTCATGGGTTAACCATGGGATCCATGCAAAGGGGTCATGGTCTAACCATGGGATCCTAGCAAGGGGGTCATGGGTAAACCATGGGATCCTTGCAAGGGTGTCATGGGTTAACCATGGGATCATTGCAAAGGGGTCATGGATTAACCATGGGATCCTTACAAGGGGTCAAGGGTTAACCATGGCATAGTCTATAGGGCGATCCTTTCGCAGGGGTCATCTGTTAACCATGGGATCATGGCAAGTGGGTCATGGGTTAACCACGAGATCCTTGCAAGGCGGCCATGGGTTAACCATGGGATCCTTTCTAGGGGGATCCTTCAAGGGTGTCATGGGTTAACCATGAGATCATGGCAAGTGGGTCATTGGTTAACCATGGTATCCTTTCAAGGGGGTCATAAGTTAACCACGGGATCCTTTCAAGGTGGTCATGGGTTAACCATGGGATCCTTTCTAGGGGGATCCTTGCAAGGGGGTCCTGGGTTAACCATGGGATCCTTGCAATGGGGTAATGGGTTAACCATGGGATCATGGCAAGGGTGTAACGCCCTTCGTTACAATAGTAACCCGAAATAGATTCACATAAAAAAAATGTATAAATAAAATTTAGACATAAATACAATTGTCTGAAAATACCTTAATGATTATTAATTTAAAATAATGGTAATAACTCCTTATGTAAATGAAATGAATTGCCTCAAAACTCGGGCGTCCACTAAAATAACCCAACGTAAAAAATAAAATACTAACAAAGCTAGAGAATAAATGAGGAAAATCGCTAAGTCTTCAGTCCTTTCCAGTTCCAATGATGTCGACCTCGTGCTCTGAAAACAACACTTTTAATGAGATATAATCCCAGTGAATAAAAATAATCGTTTGATAAAAAGGTTCGCAAATAGTGTTGTTTTCAGCCGGCGCGGTAACCGGAAAAACATTCATGGTACCCGCTGATTTTTTAAAATATTGAATATAATAAACCTCCAAAATAATGATATATATAAATAAAATTAATGCCAAGCATTTAAAGCACAAACTCATAAACTCAGCAACGGTCACATCTCATTGCATTTAATCACATTCACCATGCAAACTCTACACAATGCAACTCCACTAACATGACTCGGTGATTCCAGAATCACTTAACTTGACTCTTTGGTTCCCAGAACCGGTGTGAATCCCAGATCCACTAAGGTCTATGAGCTCATATCCATGCAATGGCGTCCCACTGCCTTCCCCATCCCAGATGGAGGGATCTAATATTCCATCTCAGGTGTGAATATTTTAATAATTTGATATCCCATCCCAGATGGTGATATCTCTCATCCTATTCCCGGAATAGAATGTACACCGTCATCCCTTCCCGGAAGGTGATGACCAACTCATGCATAATACAATATGTCATCCCAGATGACTACCAAATGTCATCCCCAGATGACTACCAAATATTTTCTCAAACTCCATACATCAATTACATAGACACTATAACAGGATTTAAAATGCAAACAAAACCATAACATATAAGTCCTTAATATAATTTATGCTTGTTATAGTACATGAATTCACTAACAGGGGCGTAGCATAAGTGTATCAATAGAAATCATCTAATATCAAACATAAATAATGTTATGCCACTGCAGTAAGGTTACGCACGGTACAAAATTTGGGCCTTTATTTAGCTATTTATTTTCTTTATTATTATTATGTTATTGCATCAAACATTAATAGAATAACAAGAAAATTACACTCACTAAATCAATTCATCAAGTGACGTGAAAATATTTCAAAATTCCAAACACAAATCATGCACTCTAAAATCTTAATTTTCGTAATTAAACAAATCTATATGACAGCTTCAAATCAATTGTACCATGAAAGTGTGAGAAAAAGTATTTTTACTCACCTCTCGAAGACCTCCAATGTGCTATAAAAATTATTTATGATAAGAATTCACGCTTCCCTAAAAATTCTTATCCCGTTTGGTGACGTTCTTGGATTTGTGTTGTTACAGTTATACTCACAACAAGGAACGAAACAGACGATAATACAAAACCTTATGCGGCGCACCTTCTTTCTCTCGCTTACTGACCTTTTCGTTGATATATATATATATATATATATATATATATATATATATATATATATATATATATATATATATATATATATAAAGTCAGCGCCTATAGGTTTGTCCCCTCTTCTTTATTTCTTTTTTTTTTTGTAAAACTTGTGAGTAATGCGCCCAAGTAATATATATATATATATATATATATATATATATATATATATTAAATCTCCTTTTTTTTATTATATATATTTATTTTAATTTAATATTTCTTTGTATTCACTAACAAATTCTAATAAATTTTATATTAATAAATTCTCACCACTAAACCTCTTAATCATATTTTATTTTTATTATATTATTATTATTATTATTATTATAATAATAACTTAATCCGCTTTTTTTTCAAATTAATTATATTAGAATTTTAGGATGTTACATTTTCTCCCCTCCTTAAAGAATTTCGTCCCCGAAATTCGTCTCATACTCACGCACTTATTTTAACATATGGCATATTCAAACTTAAAGGTTACCATACCTTAGATAATAAAATCTGGGTATTGACGCACGATGTCCTCCTCCATCTCCCAAGTGGCTTCCTCAGGAGTCAATTCGTCCCATAACACTTTCACCAATGGAATCGCCTTGTTCCTTAGAGTCTTAGCGCTCTTGTCCAGGATTTGACTAGGCTTTGGCTTATAGATCAAAATTATCCTTCAATTGTACAGACTCGGGAGCTATCACGCGAGATTCATCAGACACATATTTTCTGAGTTGTGACACATGGAAAACATCGTGAAGGTTTGCCAACTATGGCGGAAGAGCCAATTGATAAGCAACAGGCCCGACTCTTTCAAGGATTTGGAAGGGTCCCATGAAACGAGGATCTAGCTTGTGGACTTTAATCGACCTTTCAACCCCCGTCTTAGGAGTGACTCTCAGAAATACGTGCTCACCTTCCTGGAATTCTAGAGGCTTTCTCCTTTTGTCATCATAGCTCTTTTGTCTACTTTGCATCGTGCGCATCCTCTCCCTAATCATTCTTATTCTCTCGGAGGTTTCCTGGGCCAATTCATGTCCTATCAAGGTTTTCTCGCCTACCTCACACCAACATAAAGAGGACCTACACTTCCTCCCATATAGGGCCTCATAGGGTGCCATGCCTATACTAGCGTGATAACTATTGTTATACGCAAATTCAATAATAGGTAGGAACCTATCCCAACTCCCTCCTTCATCCAAGACGCACGCTCTAAGCATGTCCTCAAGGGTCTAAATGGTCCGCTCTGACTGACCATCCGTTTGGGGATGACAGGCCGTGCTAAGGTTCAACTTAGTCCCAAAGGCTTGCTGAAAAGCTCTCCAAAATCTAGAGGTAAACCTCGGGTCTCTATCCGACACTATAGATGTGGGTATCCCATGAAGCATGACTATTTCCTTGATATAGAGGTATGCCAACTTGTCTAAGCTATAGGTTGCCTTAATTGGCAAGAAGTGGGCAGACTTGGTCAACCTATCCACTATCACCCAAATGGCGTCTAAGCCCAAATGTGTCTTAGGTAACCCCATCACAAAGTCCATAGAAATTCTCTCCCACTTCCATTCTGTAATCTCCAAGGACTGCAACAACCCCGAAGGCTTCTGATGTTCTATCTTAACCTTTTGGCACACTAAACACCTAACTACGAAGCTAGCCACATCCTTTTTCATTCCTGGCCACCAATACATCCTCTTAAGGTCTTGGTAGATCTTAGTTATCCCAGGATGTATGGTAAACTTTCCCTTATTAGCTTCCTCTAATATCTTCTCTCTAAGGCTCCCCTCCTTAGGAACAACGACCCTATTCTTAAACTTCACTAGCTCATCAACAGACAACTCATAACCCTCTTGTCCCAACCGAGACTGCAACTCTTGGTCTAAAAGTTGTTCCCGCCTAACCTCATCTCTAAGGTCACTATTAATCTCCAACCTATTCAGCTTCAAACTTAAGACATTTAAGGACACATCCAACACCTCCAGATTCATGTCCCCAAACTCTTCCATGAGTTTCAGCTCTTGCACCATTAATCTCGACACGTGTAGGGACTTCCTACTCAAAGCATCTGCCACCACATCGGCCTTTCCCGGATGGTACTTCAACTCGAAGTCATAGTCCTTAAGGGACTCCATCCACCTCCGTTGTCTCATGTTCAACTCCTTCTGGTCGAACAGATATTTAAGGCTTTTATGGTCACTAAAAACTTCAAACCTTGTCCCATAAAGGTAATGCCTCCAAATCTTAAGGGCAAAAACCAAGCTGCTAGCTCTAGGTCGTGGGTAGGGTAATTCCCCTCATGTGGCCTAAGCTGTCTAGAGGCATAAGCTACCACTTGCCATCTTGCATTAAGACACATCCCAAGCCATCCTTAGATGCGTCGCAGTATACCATAAAACTCACTAAGGGACTCGGTATAGTTAAGACTGGTGATGACACCAATCTCCTCTTAAGCTCTTGGAACCCGTCCTCACACTCCTAGTCCCACATAAAAGGTTTCCCTTTTCTACTCAACTGGGTCAAAGGTAAGGCTAGTCTAGAGAACCCCTCTATAAACTTCCTATAGTAACCAGCTAAGCCTAAGAAACTCCTCACCTCTGTTACTGTCTTAGGTTGTTCCCCTCCCAACACCGCATCAACTTTAGAGGAATCAACCGCTACACCATCCTTTGAGGTGGCGTGTCCTAAAAACTTTACCTCGTCTAGCCAAAACTCACACTCCTCCGGTTTGGCATAAAGGCGCTCGTCCCTCAAGATCCGCAACACCAACCTTAAGTGTTCTCCATGTTCTTCTGGTGTCCTAGAGTATATTAGAATATCATCTATGAACATCACCACAGACCTATCCAAAAAGGTCCTAAAGATCCGATTCATGTAGTCCATGAAAACGGCTAGGGCGTTGGTCACGCCAAAGGGCATCACTACATACTCATAGTGCCCATACCTTGTCCTGAAGGCTGTCTTAGGGATGTCCTCGCTTCTAACTCTAATTTGATGGTATCCCGATCTTAGACCTATTTTGGAAAACACTGTCGCTCCCCTTAACTGATCTAAGAGATCATCTATCCTAGGCAAGGGATATTTGTTCGTGATGGTTACCTTATTCAGTTGCCTACAATCAACACACAACCTCATACTCCCATCTTTTTTTTTTCTTCACTAAAAGCACTGGTGCTCCCCAAGGTGACACACTAGGCCTAATGAACCCCTTTTGTAACATACCACTATCTGTTTCTTGAGCTCGCTCAACTCTAGAGGTGTTATCTTGTAAGGCGCTATAGATATTAGTCTACTCTTTGACACTAGATCTATGCTAAACTCATCCCCTATTGAAACTTGCGCATTATAGAGATAGTCGCTACATCATTGTCTGCCCCTATAGTAGCAGTGAATGAGAGTATGTATCCTTGAGCTCTCTAAACCAAACACTTATCACAAGAAACGACGAATAAAATACGGGTCGACACCGAAAATCAAAAGACATTGGGTGTGAAGAGATAAGGATATTTTTGTCAGAATACTTATGGCAATGAGCCTAGATGCCAATAAGTCAATACCAAGAATAACATACAATACATAGATAACAATAAGTTTGATGTCATAAGGAGTATCTTGATGCACAAGGAAACAATTTAAACAACCAATGGAAGAACAAGAATATCCCTATAGGAGTAGAAACCTATGAACCAAAGGACAAATGAAAGCTTGGCATCTCCAAATTTTCACACATAAAGGATGTATCAAGGAATGCGTTGCTCCTGAATCAGACAATATAATAATTTTTTTTTAACGAGTAGAAGAAATTCAGCCTCCTTCTAAGCTGCCTCAGAATGATGACGGATTGTTCTTCTTGAATTCAAAAAGCCCCACGTGTTAAGGGTCCTAGGTTGCCACCACTTCATTAGTGACTGGCCTCCATTCCCCTTCAGTTGACGGTGAGTCTCCGTCTGCCCTTGCATAGCTTTGGCCATACAATCCAAAGTCTTTGCAAAGGGCAACATTAAATCCCTCACCTATTAGTCACCATAAATCTGCTCACTACCAATGAAATACTGGGTTGATCAGGTCCAATATCCCAAAGAATAGCATGCAACATCTATAACTCTAACAAGCATCCTATGCGCCCAAGTTTTATTTTAGAAAAATCCCCATTACCACAGTCCGATTTAGAATCGAACTGCTCTGCTACCATAAATGTAACACCTTTCGTTACAATAGTAACCCGAAATAGATTCACATAAAAAAATGTCTAAATAAAATTTAGACATTAATACAATTGTCTGAAAATACCTTAATGATTATTAAATTAAAATAATGGTAATAACTCCTTATGTAAATGAAATGAATTGCCTCAAAACTCGGGCGTCCACTAAAATAACCCAACGTAAAAAATAAAATACTAACAAAGCTAGACAATAAATGAGGAAAATTGCTAAGTCTTCAGTCCTTTCCAGTTTCAGTGATGTCGACCTCGTGCTCTGAAAACAACACTTTTAATGAGATATAATCCCAGTGAATAAAAATAATCGTTTGATAAAAAGGTTCGCAAATAGTGTTGTTTTCAGCCGGCGCGGTAACCGGAAAAACATTCATGGTACCCGCTGATTTTTTAAAATATTGAATATAATAAACCTCCAAAATAATGATATATATAAATAAAATTAATGCCAAGCATTTAAAGCACAAACTCATAAACTCAGCAACGGTCACATCTCATTGCATTTAATCACATTCACCATGCAAACTCTACACAATGCAACTCCACTAACATGACTCGGTGATTCCCAGAATCACTTAACTTGACTCTTTGGTTCCCAGAACCGGTGTGAATCTCAGATCCACTAAGGTCTATGAGCTCATATCCATGCAATGGCGTCCCATTGCCTTCCCCATCCCAGATGGAGGTATCTAATATTCCATCCCAGATGTGAATATTTTAATAATTTGATATCCCATCCCAGATGGTGATATCTCTCATCCTATTCTCGGAATAGAATGTACACCGTCATCCCTTCCCGGAAGGTGATGACCAACTCATGCATAATACAATATGTCATCCCAGATGACTACCAAATATTTTCTCAAACTCCATACATCAATTACATAGACACTATAACAGGATTTAAAATGCAAACACAACCATAACATATAAGTCCTTAATATAATTTATGCTTGTTATAGTACATGAATTCACTAACAGGGGCGTGGCATAAGTGTATCAATAGAAATCATCTAATATCAAACCTAAATAATGTTATGCCACTGCAGTAAGGTTACACACGGTACAAAATTTGGGCCTTTATTTAGCTATTTATTTTCTTTATTATTATTATGTTATTGCATCAAACATTAATAGAATAACAAGAAAATTACACTCACTAAATCAATTCATCAAGTGACGTGAAAATATTTCAAAATTCCAAACACAAATCATGCACTCTAAAATCTTAATTTTCGTAATTAAACAAATCTATATGACAGCTTCAAATCAATTGTACCATGAAAGTATGAGAAAAAGTATTTTTACTCACCTCTCGAAGACCTCCAATGTGCTCTAAAAATTATTTATGATAAGAATTCACGCTTCCCTAAAAATTCTTATCCCGTTTGGTGACGTTCTTGGATTTGTGTTGTTACAGTTATACTCACAACAAGGAACGAAACAGACGAAAATACAAGACCTTATGTGGCGCACCTTCTTTCTCTCACTTACTGACCTTTTCGTTGATATATATATATATATATATATATATATATATATATATATATATATATATATATATATATATATAAAGTCTGCGCCTATAGGTTTGTCCCCTCTTCTTTCTTTCTTTCTTTTTTTTTATAAAACTTGTGAGTAATGAGCCCAAGTAATATATATATATATATATATATATTAATTCTCCTTTTTTTATATATATTTATTTTAATTTAATATTTCTTTGTATTCACTAGCAAATTCTAAT
Source organism: Sophora flavescens (assembly GCA_030762895.1). Lineage (NCBI taxonomy): Eukaryota > Viridiplantae > Streptophyta > Magnoliopsida > Fabales > Fabaceae > Sophora > Sophora flavescens. The sequence goes on from CM061070.1 coordinate 6,226,467, forward strand.
AAATTTTATATGAATAAATTCTCAACACTAAACCTCTTAATCATATTTTATTTTTATTATATTATTATTATTATTATTATTATTTTTAATAACTTAATCCCCTTTTTTTTTCAAATTAATTATATTAGAATTTTAGGATGTTACAAAGGGGGTCATGGCTTAACCATGAGATCCTTGCTAGGGGGTCATGGGTTAACCATGGGATCCTTTCTAGGGAGATCCTTTCAAGGGGGTCATGGGTTAACCATGGGATCATGGCAAGTGTGTCATGGGTTACCCATGGGATCCTTGCAAGTGGGTCATGGGTTAACCATGGGATCTTTTCTAGGGGGAACCTTGCAAGAGGGTCATGGCAAGTGGATCATGGGTTAACCTTGGGTCCTTGCTTGTGGACCATGGATTAACCATGGGATCCTTGCAAGGGGGTCATGGGTTAACCATGAGATCATGGCAAGTGGGTCATGGGTTAACCATGGGATCCTTGCAATGGAGGCATGGGTTAACCATGGGATCCATTCTTGGAAGATCCTTGCAAAGGGGTTGTGGGTTAACCATGGGATCATGGCAAGTGGGTCATGGGATAACCATGAGATCCTTGCAAGTGGGTCTTGGGTTAACCATGAGATCCTTGTAAGTGGGTCATGGGTTAACCATGAGATCCTTGCAAGAGGGTCATGGTCTAACCATGGGATCCTCCCATGGGTAAACCGTGGGATCCTTTCTGGGGGATCCTTGCAAGGGCGTCATGAGTTAACCTTGGGATCATTGCAAAGGGGCCATGGGTTAACCATAGGATCCTTGCAAGGGGATCATTGGTTAACCATGGGATCCTTTATATGGGGATACTTTCGCGGGGGTCATCGGTTAACCATGGGATCTTGGAATGTGTGTCCTGGGTTAACCACGGGATCCTTGCAAGGCGGCCATGGGTTAACCATGGGATCCTTTCTATGGGGATCCTTCAAGGGGGTCATGGGTTAACCATGGGATCATGACAAGTGCGTCATTGGTTAACCATGGTATCCCTTCAAGTGGGTCATGAGTTAACCATGGGATCCTTGAAATAGGCTCATGGGTTAACCATGAGATCATGGCAAGTGGGTCACGGGTTAACCGTGGTATCCTTACAAGTGGGTCATGGGTTAACCGTGGTATCCTTACAAGTGGGTCATGGGTTAATCACGGGATCCTTGCAAGGGGGTCATGGGTTAACCACGGGATCATGGCACGTGGGTCATGGGTTAACCACGGGATCCTTTATAGGGGGATCCTTGCAAGGGGGTCGTGGGTTAACCATGGGATCATGGCATGGGGGTCGTGGGTTAACCATTGGATCATAGCAAGGGGTTCATGGGTTAAGAACTCCACAGTTAAGTGTGCTTGACTTGGAGAAATTCTGGGATAGGTGACCTCCTGGGATGTTTTCTCAGGAAGCGTGCGAGTGAGGACAAATCACGCTGAAAGGACATGTGTTGGTTTGTGGGGACAGTCGTTAATCCATAGAGCAGCCAGGAATGTTACAAGTCTGAATATCAACACTCTTGAAGGGCAGATGGCCACCTTACTTCAACATCTAGGAATCCCCATTACTACACCTCCACCTCCAGAAGTGACTCCATTTTCTGCAGATGTTGTGCAAATGGCAAGGGAGGTTGATGCTACTGGTAGTGCACCTGAACGGAACACTTAAGAGCCAAGGAACAATGAAAATGTTTAGCTCTAGGGTCTCTTAGTGTGTCTAGGATGGTCTTTTGGATGTTGTTTTCTTGTTGTTTTATGTATTGAACAATCTTTTGTTGAAATCAATGAATGTATTCTCTGAATGACAAATATTGTTACACGAATGAATGAACCTTGATTCATATATCTTTAGTATGTACCTTATGTTTGATGTTTTTATGATTTGCATCTCCCATGGATTCTTTTTTATAATGACAAAGGGGGAGAAAGGGTACCATATTATGAAATAATCTTAAAACACTGTTCTTTGATGATCCTATATGTTTTAGAACTGTCAATTAGACGGGGGGAGTAAAAATAAAATCACTACTGCATTATGAACTCTGATATATCAATTACTTCCTATGTTATATTGAAAATTAAACATGTAAAGTATGGTAAGTTTGTCATCAATCAAAAAGGGGGAATTTGTGGATAAATGACCCTATTATGTTTTGATTAATGACCAAACTTAATTGATTATAACTTTGATTCACTAACTTATAAAAATGAAAACTTTGTTTAATACATCGATTACATAATCGATTGACCGATAACTGAATTTTTCAAGTTTGTTTTGATCTTAACTAACTTATAAAGCATGCCCAACGGATGAATTTTGGAATACAACTATATAAAGGCATGGGCAAACACTTTCTGGAAAAAAATTTCATTCAATACTGAGATTAAACACGAATTTCTTTGAGAGAGCTTTTCATTGAGAATACTTTAGATTTTCTGTTAGAACTTCAATTTGTAATATTTGATTTCTTAGAAACTAAATCAAATCTTTTCTTACTGCAAAAGAAAGATAATAGAGAAGATTTTCTCGGTGTTTAGATCAAGAGTAGAAGGGACTCTTGGTGGATTGACACGAGTATAAGGGACTCTTGGGAATTGCAAGATTGCTTTGTGTGAAAAGCTGTCAATTGGGTAAAAGGAACCTGCGAGTTGAAGCTTGTAAATAATCTTGTAATTGATTTTGATTTAGTGGACAGAACTCACTATGAAGTGGGGACTTGATGTAGGTTACCAGAGGAGGTAGCTGAACCGGGATAAAATCTCGTTTTGCATTTTCTCTCTATCCCTTAACTCTTTATTTGCTTTTATTGATGAATGTATGTTTAAGCAATTGTTAAGGAAACCTGAATGAGAAAATCTGTTTGTTCATATCTGAAATCAATCTCTTTGTTAATCTTTCTTGTTTAGTTTAATCACTGTGTTAATCACTCTTGCAAAACACTTTTGGTTTGTGGGTTGACAAAAATCTTTTCAAAGTAAAGAAAAGTTTCATTTTTTGCAAAAAGGGGAAAAAGTATAGGAACATAACAAATTATATTATGGAGCCTACAAATCAAACTATGAATGTAGAAGATGAAGGTTTTTGTGAAACTACTGCTGCTTTTTCTAAAAATACTGCATCAACAAGAAAAGCAATTTCAACTGTTTGGAAGTTTTTTACCAAAAATGGTAAAGATAAGGATGGTATTGAAAAGGCTAGTTGCAATTATTGTGGGCGTACCTATGCAATAGGTAAAAATCCTAAGACAAAACAAGTTATGGGACTTCACATTTAAGTTGCCATATTTTGGCTTGTAAAGAGATTTTGAACTCAAATCTGAATGTGGATGATGTGTTGTTGTCTAACTAGAAATCTAGTGCTAGAAAGATTAACCAAAAGACCCATCGTGACTTGCTTGCAGAAGCCAGTATTCAACACGATCTTCCTTTTAATTTCGTTGAATATGAGAAGATTAGAAAATGGGCGAGTTATTTGAATCTAGAGGTTGTGATGAACTCTAGGAATACTGTTGTATAAGATATTAAAAAAAATTATACTAGGGAGAAGGACAAACTTAAGGAAGTTATATCCAAAATCCTTAATAGAGTGTGTTTAACTTCTGATGTGTGGGCAGCCTCTACTACGAAAGGGTATATTTGTTTAACTGCACACTTTGTTGATGAAAATTGGAAATTAGTTAGTAAAATTCTTAATTTATGTCGGATGAAGCCTCCCCACACCAGATCTGAATTAGAAACTGTTGTATTTAATTGCTTGGAACATTGGGGAATTGATAACAAACTGTTTTCCATTACTTTAGATAACGCTTCCTCTAACAACAGTATGCAAGACATTTTAAAAACTCATCTTCATTTATGAAGTACTTTGTTGTGTGATGGTGAATTCTTTCATGTGCGTTGTTCCGCTCACGTACTAAATTTGATTGTTCAAGAGGGTTTGAAAGTAGCTAGTGAAGCACTTTACAAAGTCAGAGAGAGTGTTAAGTATGTGAGAGGGTATGACGGGAGGATGATTAAATTCAAGGGTTGTGTGCAACAAGTGTAACACCCCAGTTTTTACTATTTTTCAATAGCAGTAAAACCTATTTGTTTATATTATTTTATTTGGAGTGGTTAATTTTCTGAATGGTTATTTTTTATTTATTTTTATGTGGTTTGGTTTGAGTAATTATATTTACTCATTTAAAATTATTTTATTGGGTGCGATATCACTGCCTTATTTCAGTGTATGCACGCTTACTAGACAATAATATCAGAATTAGTTTTTATTTAGAAAAATATTTTAAATAATATGATTGAAAGAAAATTATTTTCATATTTTAGTCAATTTAATTTTAGATCTGAAAATATGTTGGTTTAAAATTAATTTAGGATTAATTTTGGATCATTGATTTTTCTGGTAGATCAATTCAACTATCAATCTGTACTCTATTTTGAATTTTGAATTTTGAAATTTTATATTTGTATCCAAGGGACAATATTATTTCCTTTTTTTCTAGATTCAATCTCAACCCCTCATTTTGTGCCTACCCACTAGGTACTTGAAAAATAAATAAAAGAAGCCCAAAATCCCCTCAACTAATTTCATTGTTTTTTGGCTAGATTTAATTTCCCCCAATTTCATTCAAAACCCTAACTTTTCATTTTACTTCAAACATGAAATTGGTTCAGTTTTAATGTAATTAGGACTTGTAATTGATCATTTCTAAGTTCAATTTCATGATCCTCTAAGCAAAACGAAGTTTCCCCAATTTTTGTGAAAAACCCTTTTTACCCAAATTTGTTTTATTGAGAAATCAATTATGTTTGTTAAATTAAATGTATAGTTTCCTTTGATTTTATGTTGATGTTGAACTATGGATTGATATGTTGTTTTGGTTGTTGAATACGTTTGGACGCTCTCCCTATGTTGATGGTTCTGTTATTGCTTACTTGGGAGAGCAACTTGCCTGCGTGTGATGGGAAATGTCAAAGGCATCGGGACATCATTGAGAGGGAAACAAATTGTTGGCGCATCAAGGAGAGGATCTATTCTGGTCTTCAAAGGTAAAGGGAGTTTGCCTGAGGAGTTTTTGGCTATTCATGTACCCTGTTGTGTCTTGATTGATAATATGTTGATTTGAAAATGTGTTTTGATATTATTTGAAATTGTTGATTTTGTATATGTTGTTGTTGGGTTATGTATGTATTGAATGATATTACTATATTTCTTGACTGTGATTGGCTGAGGGCATGACACTGGTCATTGCTTGTTAATAATGATTAAGACATAAAAATATCCTAACTCAGAAATATTGAAAAAGTGATTTTTGTTTTAGAAAGTGAGAAGAAAATTCAAATGATGAAAGTGTGGAAATAGAACAAAGTTTAGGAAGGAAAGAAATTGGAAAACATCAAAACTTATGAAAACTGTTTAAAAGAATTTTATAAAGGAAAAGGCTTTTGGAAACAAAGACTTTCTTATAGGTTTTATAAAAAGTTGTTTCAAAAATGGAAAGATTTAGAGAAAATGCCTCTTTGATAAATCGATTTGCAAGAGTGTTGTAGTCGGTTTTAAAGTTGAGAAAAGGATTTTAGAAGTCTTCTAAGTTTTCGGAAAATGGATTTATAAAAGAAAAAGGTTTAGTGAAAAATGTATTTCTAAGAACGAAAAAGTATTCATGGCACAAAGTTGAGAAGACGTGGATATTTTGTTTTTCGATTTAGTTTTCACTGAACGAAAAAAAAAAACCAAGTGGAAAGGACCAAGATTACTGAAATGACGGGCTAGAGTTCCTGTTTTGAGTTTTGAGGAAAGGAAAGGACCTAGATTTCCGATGCTAAGAGACTCGGGCTGAATATGGATTGTCGAGATATCGGGCTGTATTCGGATTGCCGAGAAGCCGGACTGTTGTTCCTACTGAGAAGAACCTAGATTTCCGAGACGTCGGGCTAGTGTTTGAATAAGAAAGAGATTCTAAAATCTTTTTTTTTTTTGTTTAAAAATCTTAAGGTTGTATAAAAATGTATTTAATACCTGAAAGAAAAGTAGTCGAGAGTTTAAACCTCGACAGGAAAAGAATGAAGCGAGAAAGAAGAACACCAAAAAAAAACGAAAACCATTGTTTTACATGCATAGTCTGGCTAATATGCCATTGTGGCAGACGTGCCATGGTGTATCGAGCTACAGTTTCCCAAAGGGTGAACTGACAAATTGGATAGTTACGGACCAGAGATATATTCTTTAGTCTTGGGTCTATTAGGGACATTCGGGCTCGAAAACCCACAGAAGGCTTGGGCATTTGCAACCTCGGGCTGTGGAAATCGGCTACCCATCATGTAATGTACTCAATCAGGAACTATTCAATATTATTTAGGTGAGACGTGATACCCTAGACCAATTGGGGATCGGACCCAAATTGAGAGGCAAACCCAACGCGAAACAATTGTGTTATAGGCATTATCACGGCCTATCATGCTCGATGAAGGGAAGTTAGGATCTCCGGAGAATTATGAGTTAGACAGTGAATATTGAAGTGACATGAAAGGTTTTACAAAATTGCATTTGGTTGTTGGGAATGAATCCATGTGATATAAATATGATGTTATATTATGTATTGTTGTCATATGCTATTGTCTTGAGAGTCCTTTATGTGACTACCATGAAAAGCTCATACTGGTATCTCACCTTTGCATTATTCCTGTTTGGTTCTCTACTTGTGGTATCCTGGTTTGCATATACAGATGATGTAGAGGGGTTCTATGCCCTACTCGAAGGGATTGGTCTCGACTTTTGGAGAAGGTGGATTTACTGGAATAACCATGGGGTCTTTTCCAGTAAGAGTCTCATAGTACGACCAGCTTAGAGGTCATAATTTTCTGTATTATGGCTCTGAGAATCTTTCTTGGATTACTGTTATGTCTATGCAATTTCATTTAAGGATGTTTTAAGTTATGACCAGGAACTTACTTATCGTTTGAGTAAATGTGAATTTTTAATTAAGTTTGGTGAAATGTTGTTTTATTGGAATGATGTTTGTATATATCCAAAAAGAAAAATATTTACACCCACTTTCATAACCTATAGAGTATTACATGAGATATTTTCCAAAAGCAACCAGCAAATAGTTTTTTCTATTTTATTTTATGTGTTTTGAGTTGAAATCATGTACTGCCAAGGAAGGCGTAACATTAGTGGTATCAGAGCTGGTCGAGTCTTTCGGGAACCTTGGGGAATAAGTGTGTTATGTTTTTGTTGTGTGATCTCTGGTTGGTGCTTGGTTAAATAGTTTCCTTATCGAAGCAATGTGTGTTGGCTTATACGTATTTGTTTTCTTGATGAGTTTCCACTAGTTTTGTCTTGTTGGAAACAATGGTTTGTAAGTTATACTTTGGTCCGTGTGTGAAACAATGGTTTGTATGTTGTACTTTGTCATATAGGTCAAACGCTAAAGAAAAGGGTAAAAATGTGAGGGGAAAGTTTGAGAAGTTTTATGGAGAATATATAAGTAATTTCAACACGCCAAATGCTTCTCAAACTCAACCAGCCGGTGAATCTTGCATGTTAAATAAGCCAAGTGGAGAAGGAAGTAGGTCCAAGAGAGCAAAAGTATTCAGGGTATGTTTTTCAATGCTAACTTAGTCATTATTTATTTCTTACTTCCATTCTTGTTGTTTTAGATACTTAATATATTACATATATTGCACGATTTTAAAGTGTATCAGAGTGAAACTAAGCCTAAGACTTGGAAGAGTGAATTATTTATTTATTTGGAAGAAAAAGCTCTTGATTATGATGACAATGAGGATTTGGATGTGCTGAATTATTGGAAGACTAATGAAAAAATATTTCCCACACTTGCTTCCATGGCAAGAGATGTGTTAAGTATTCCAATTACTACAGTAACATCAGAATCCGCTTTTAGTATCGGCGAACGTGTTCTTACCAAATGTAGAAGTTCCATCGTTCCTGAAAAGGTTCAGATGCTTATTTGCACTAGAAATTGGTTGCATGGTTTTGCTTTGAATCCTAATGGTAATAATGTGTATTATTTCTTTATAATCATATTTACTATTAATTAATTATGTTGGGACTGAATGTCTAATTGTTTCTTAATTGGTTGTGAGTTTTAGATGAAGATGATGGTCAACCTATTTGTCATGAGACTATAGGAGCGGAGTCGAATGTGCATCAAGAAGATGAAATTCAAGATGAAATTGAAGACTTATGTGTTTGAACAGCTGTTCAGAAGACTCACTACATTAGTAACCTATCATTGTATTGGGTGTTTTTGTTAATTGTTAGAACCTATTCCAGTGGTTCTTCAGTTATGAACGATAATGTTTGTTTTCATGATGCATTTTTCTTTAGTTGTTCACCATAATGTTCATTTTACATTATGGAATGTTACATCATAATGTTCATTTATGGTACACCGGTGCAATGCAATATGTGCTTTGTATAAATACTAATTTCGAACTCGTGCAACGCACGGGCCAGATTTCCTTCGAATAATATTTTTTTGTATAGGTAATACTTATATGATACGATTGGATGATATGAGGTAATACATATACCAAAATGGACTAATGTAGTGCTTTCCTATTTGATTTATAGTCTTGTACATGACTTTAATTTTTACCGTGTCATAAATCAACATTTTTTTGGTACGTGGGGTTAATTTAAGAACTAAACGAAAAGAAACCTGCAAAACACACCTCCTAAAGAAAACTAATTTATATTTATTAATTGAGTTTTTTTTTTAAAATCTTTATACATTATTAATTGAGTTTAATAGATTGGTATTTTTTTTTTTGAAGATTTATATAATATAATTTGTTTTTTTATACTTCTATTTAAGTTAAATGTGTAATTAATTAGGTATAAAAATGGATTGTTGTTTATTAAATATTGTTATTAAAGACTCTATTATTAGAGTTTAAAGATTAAATTTATATATATGTTGAATAGAATGAATATATGTAAATTGCAACAAATTTATATAGATTGGTGTAAAAGTAAATTGAGTCAAGTGACTCGAGTAAATTTTTAAATTATAAAAAAAATGCTTTTTTTTCGGTCTGTAGTTTATAATATAAGAAAACTTAAGAATATTAATGTATTTTAATATAATTTTATTATATAAGTTATTTATTATATATGAAAATTAAACTTTAGAATATATATATGAAAAATGCTAACCAGTGTCATGAGAGTATTTGTTATTGTTATTAAGAGACTAAAAGAAGAAATGTTCAATTGGAAAGTGGTATATTTAATATTGGAAAAAACTAAATAATTAATAAGTGATATAGTTAATATTGGAAAAAACTAAATAATTAATTTTCTACTAAAAACCTCATTGTCGTGGATTCCTTAACGAATACGCTTAGAAGCCTGGTAAGGAAGAATTATATATAAGATTTGATTTTTGTAACTTATGCAAATTGAATATGTTAAGGAATAAAAAAAATATAAATATTGTATTGGAAAAAATTATGTTTTAGATTAAAAAAAATTACATAATTTTTAGACTTTTAAGCGACCAATCATGCATGATACACGGTTTTCAACAAAGAGTCATGTGTCTCCTCTGAACGTGTGCAACCCAATATTTCGTCAGGATTTGAAAGGATTTGCTGAGTACAAATATACTTCAACAGAAATCATATCAACTTTTAAAAACATATTCTTGTTAAAGAAGTAAAACGTCCCCTGTTTTCATTGTGTTCTTCGATTACCACATTTTGGTCATTTTAAAGTATTTCCTTGTTATATGATGATTTTAGTGTTTGAATGTATGTTCCTCTGAAGTGTTCCTATTATCATTTACAAAAGCATTGGACACATCACCAAATTCCTATTATCATCAAACTGAAACAAAAACCTAAGAACAGATAACACGTGAATGAAGACAGATGAAAAATTGAAGTACCTCATCTTTCATGTGCATTGTGCGAAATCAAGCCCTTGTCTTTCTCTCCAGAATAGAATGATAGTCTTCCATTTCAGATTTGGGGGTAACAGCTTTTAGAATGATAGTCATCCAGAAGTTGAGAGGGTTTTAACTGAGAAAGAAGAGAATATAAGAGGGTGGAAGATCCTTATATTCCGAATTGGGTCTAAAATATAAAAAGCCCATGTAGTAGATGACCCAAAAGACATGATACAATATTACCAAAATCATAAACAAAGGTGAACGAAAATTGAATCATTTTTATGACTGTGTATGACATACTATGGGAAATTAATTCCTTGGTCGGTGAAAATTACTGTTTGGTATAAAATTATATTTATTAATTAGTTATTAGTTATAATAATATAAGTATAAGTATAAATATAATGTTATAATAAGTATTTTTGCATTTGTATAACTATAATTAGCAAAACAAAACTTGTAATTGAATGACTGTTATAAAAAATAATATAACATCATATATATTTTATATTTATTCACTAAAAAAAAGCTGCATTCATCAAAAAAAAATTATATTTTATTTTATAATTTATAATGAATATATACTTTATTATATTTTACATATATATTATATTATATAATTTTTATTTATATTTATATTTAAATTCACGTATACACATATAAACATTGGATGCCATAAGTAGAAGCCCCTAATTATCTACTCCTTCTCAATTTTGATATTCTTCTTCAACATTTTCAATGGAAGTTCCAGCTCTGCAACTTCAAACAACCTTAGCTTGGCTTTCTTGACTTGCATAAACCCTCTTCAAAGTAGGGGATATGTCATCTGAATCCTTCGACAAATCTACATCAATATGAGACTCATTTTTAGTAATTGCAAATGAGAATTTGGACGTCAAATTTTGTAAAAAATAGTAACACCAACATTTAGTTCAGGAATTAAAAAAAGCTTTGAAAGAAGATGGTTACTGCATATGAATGTTCATCATACCTGTGCAAGACCCATGGAACTCTCAATGATTATCTCCTTTCCTTTACCCAAAAACCACCCCTCGGAATGAAGATCCTAATATAAGATAACAGAATAAATAGGTGTTAGGTATGCAAAACATAACATTAAATTGTCAATAAAAAATATAATATATAACATTATGGATGTACTCACAACAGAATTTGTAACCAATTCATTGAATTTGTTCATAATTGCTTGGTCAGTGCAAATCTTCTTAACACGGAATGATTGCTCAATCTTAGAGCTGGAACTATTGTTAAACTCCACTTTAAAAAGAAAGGTCTTGTCAACCAAATTGGAAATCTCCTAAGGAAAGGATCCTGCTTCAGCACTCTACACACACACATATCATATATGAGATATGTAACACCCCGTTTTTACTGTTTTTACAATTTTTACGGTTTTTACCGTTTTGTTGTTTTTGCTGTTTTTACAGTTTTTCAATTATCGGTAGAATTTTAATTGTTCGTAATTTTTAAATTGGACCTAGAAAATGATTTTTAATAAAATAAAATCATAGTTATACTCTACCTTATGGTAAAAATTTGGGTTTAAAACTCAAACGAAACCCGGTCTGCGTTTTCACTGACAGTAAGATTTTACTGGTCAGAAAACTTAATTTGGACCCGTGAACGAAACCGTTTAGGTTTATATTTTATTTCCAACAAGAGTGGTTATTTTTAAAATTTTCAAAATAAATAAGTTATTATACTCGATTCGGGCGTAAAACCCTAAATCGCGTAATCGACGGAGTCGAGAACGGACGTGTAGAGACAAAACCCGACGTCGGATTCTGAGACCTCTTGCCACCTAGGATGGTGAGTCACATGGATGAGTCACCCATGTCATGATTACTTTTTACAAAATATCTAGATATTTCTTTAAACTAGTGTAAAGAGCATTTTGCCCTTGGACGATTTTACCCTTGAACTTTCATCGAAATGACAAGTTTGCCCCACAATTTGTGGACACAAATCAATCACATCTCCAACCAATCCTCACCACATGTTTGTCATGATGAATTTAGGTGTAAAATGTCCAAAATGTCCTTGAATTTTAATGGAACTACAAGTTAGTCCCTATGTATTTTTACCATTTCGTCCCCAAGGCAATTTTTGATGGACAAAACTTCCCCTCACTCCCTTAATTTCGTGCAGCCTCCTCACATCCACACTTAGTCATTTTCTAACTTCATCTTCATCATCTCACATTTTCTATCAAAAAGCTAAGAACACCATAGTTGAGTTTGTGAAGAAAGTGCTTGATTCCTTGCCCATTTTTCAATTCCAAGAGGTATACCATACTCTACCCACTCAATCATGATCTCGTTCTTCAATTATTTTCATGATTCAATGCCTTGTTCATTATTTTCAATTCTTAGATCTAGAACTTCAAAAATCTCTAGAAAATCATAGAAAAATCCTTTTAATGTGATTCCAATTTCTATGATCTTCATATGACTTCTATTTTAATTATCCAAAAGCTTGAAAATTTTGGAGATTTCGAGCTATTTTTTTTAGAGTTGGCCGAACCATGCTCAAAATGGGTTTGGTAGTTTTTCTTCATTTTTAACTTGTTGTTTTGTTGATGATTCATGACTAGGTTTTGGTGTTTCAAACCTTGAGTTCTAGGTGAACATCATCCTATTGTTTCAAGTGATCAACAAAGGTAAGGGGGAGATTACCATCATCCTACCTTAGGGTAGACATGTTGATGGTTTACTTAATTAGTGTTATTTAGTGTAAATGGTCTTATAAATTATAAGTATATAATTTGTGTAATTTATTGATTTATATGTGTGTGATCCTCTTGGAGGTATTGATTGATGTTTGTGTTTGTGGTAGAATTACTATTGATGTTGAATATGATTATATGATGCATGACTACATGAGAAAATTACATAAATCACTTTTTAGGCCATTCGACCTTGGCTGTTTAAAAGGGTTCCATGATGTGTTAAATTGTTTGAATAATTTTTATGAGAAGTAAATGAATATATAAGAATATAGAAATTGGTTTGGATTGATTTGGATGCGTATAATGAAAGTTATGGATTTATGTGTTCATAGGGACTAAATTGCAATTTCTGAGAATTTCAGTAGCTGCACTGAAATTCGTGTTCTTGAATGTTAATATTGTAGTCCTTGATGAGACAAAACCATAGAAATTGGTTTGGTGTTAATTGGATTAATACATAAAAAGTTATAAGCTTTTTGGTGAAAAATGACCTTTTTGCAATTATTGAAAAATATTTGGTGCAAAAAAGTGATTTCTTGAAATTTGAGGGCAAATGAAAAAAATTTCTAAATAAGTTGGTTTGGTGTGATTTGGAGTTATAAATAAAAAGTTATAAGGTTTTAAGTGAAAAAGGACTATTTTGTAATTAATGAAAGTTTAGGGACTAAAATGTAAATTTCGAAAATAAATGTAATTGGATAGTTAGAAACTGGTTTTAATGCTGATAAAACTGTTATTAAACTCCAAAATGAGTTTTGGACTATTAGAGTGTAAAATCGTTGAAAAAGGATTTACGCGATTTACAAAATTAATGACGTTCGGTCAAATTTTATGAATTTTGTATAAATGATGTAAAATCAGTGTTTCAACTTGTACCATGAGTAATATAACTTAGGAGAATAAGACATTTGAGGTTAAGAACCATATCCTTAAAAGTTGGGCTTTTTAAGCCCAAATTAAGTAAAAAGCGGCAAAACCGTTGTTTAACGTTTTAAAGATTTTTGAGGAAATGTTTTGGAGAAATTGATACCTAAGTATCTTTGAGGGATATTACTCTTGAAAATGGATTGGATTTTATCTAAAGGTTTTGGTTCTAAGCCAAAAGGATTTTTGTCTTTCAAGACAAGATTTTACTGTAAAATGTAAAAACCTAAGTCAAGAATGACTTAGTGAAAATACGAACTTAATAATTTATGACGTGGGGTGGAACACGACCTTATGTCATAAAGTATGAATAATTTATTATCCATATTCCATAAAATTTAATGGACTCAGAATGATTTGTTTTATTGCAAGCCAAAGAAAAATGCTCAACTAGAAAAGTACAGAGGAATAAATAATTGGACCAATGTTCCAAATGCATAATGTGCTAGGTTTCATAATCAAGTATTCTAAGAAAACTTTGCACAAATATGAAAGGTTACTTGAGAACTTTGGCTTGATGATTAAGTACTGGTGATTCGGACTTAAGGATATTTAGCATTTGTTACAGTACGTTGAAAGGATTCTGATGGAATCAAACTACGTCATCCGATGGATAGATGAGAAGAACGCATTTCCGGTAAAGTTGCCTAAAAACTTAGTGAAACTATGTTCTGTATGGCCGTTGTGCCTAGGAGATCGAGCTAACACTTTAATGGGGATACGAATTTCGTAGTGACGATCTATTGATGCTTGGGGGTGTCGGGGTATGAAATACTCATATAGGCCCTGTTGGTTGCTCTTCTGTGGCAAGGTGATCTTGCAATAAACCGACATACTCTACTAGGCACTATGTATTTTCTGGTAGTGTAGGATGTTCCCGAAAAAACCAATGTGCACGTTGATGACTCTGGACGCATTCTATTGCCCAAGGCTGGCGTAGTCCGGAACAATCCTCCGAACCACTCTCTCCGACTGTTTGTTAAAACCATGGTATAGGGGATCAGAGGTCATTCCTCGAGTCTTAGATGTCTCTTATCTGGGAAAACCGGTGCCTTGTGATTATGTTGTTGTGAAACATTATTGTTTCTGTTGTGATGGATGATATAACAATTTATTGATATTTGTGCATGCCTGTGTGTCGTACCATTGCATGTCTGTGTTAGGTGTAAGATGAACGGAAATATCACCTCATTTATGTATTTTCTGGTTTATTGTTTTCTATCTTGTGTTGGACGAAGATGACGACAACACTGTTTCTCCATCACATCCTGCTGGAGTTTGAGCGTACTGGGAGACTTGGACACCGTCTTGAGGGCTTTAGTATAATGGAATTTTCTCAGTATTTTGTGTCTGGCCAGTCTCGTGTCTATGTTATATTTTGTGGAGCTGTGTCTCTAAAGATATCATTATTATAAACATATTTCAGTCTGTTGTTTTTTACTGGCGTTGGTATTTCCGCCTTCTTTCTAAATATGTATGACTGATAATACTTGGAACTTGGTTTGTGTAATATTGATGCATAAGTTGATGTTATATGTTAAAGACTATGTATGGTATTATTGCGAAAGAGAAAAGAAAAGAAAAATAAACCCGTATTTTTGGCAAAATAATTATTTTCCGTTTTACTCAGTCTTATAAAAATAGAAATGTCACAGACAATAGCGTCCGAGAAGGGTGTTACATTATTTGGTATCAGAGATGGCCGAGTCTGTTAGGGTTTGTGGTTTAGGTCTGTCTTTGTTTGTGTTGTGTGTTATCTGTGTGCTTTTGGTATTATTTCTGGAAGAAATGATATTTTTGGGGTGAGTTTATTGTAATCTGCATGACTAATTGATTTTGATCTTGTAGGATTATAATGGCTCGTGGCAGAGTAACTAAGGCTATGAATGCAGCTGTGAGACCAATGTCACAAATGACTGCCGCGTTTGTTTGACGCGAGGAAAGGGGAGCTGAAAGCATAGGGCTGGATGAATTCCTGTGTAGAAATTCGACGGAATTCAAGGGAGAGTTTAAGCCTGAGAAAGCTGAGTTGTGGATTCAATCTTTGGAGAATATTTTTGCTGTGATGAGGTGTACCGATAACGACAAGGTTACTTATGTTACCTACATGCTGGTGGGCAATGCTGAGAATTGGTGGAGAGGAGCTCGCTAAGTTCTTGAGCATGATCAACAAGAGGTGAATTGGAAAGCTTTTCGTAGGAAGTTTCTGGAGAAGTACTTTATGGCAAGTGCCAGAGATGCTAAAGAAATGGAATTTCTACAGCTGAAGCAAGGCAGTATGACTGTAGCTGAATACGGCACCAGATTTGAAAGCCTGTCAAAGTTTTCTGCCTATCTGAGTGACAATCCACATGAAGGGTGGAAGTGTCACAGATTCGAAGGAGGATTGTGATATGAACTGAAAGAAGTAGTGGTTCCAATGGAAATATATGTATTTCCGAGGTTGATGGACAAGTGTAGACAGATAGAGGATTTGAAAGCTAGTCGTGATGCTAATCAACAGAGTTATGGACCATCTAGGTTCAATAGGGGGAACTACAAGAATAACAATCGATTCCAGAGGAAGACATACTATAGGCCACAAGGTCAGCAGCAGTTCCAACAACGATCTTTTGGTGGAAGCGGTGGAGGTGCTGGTTCATCTAGGAATGTTACACAAATGCATGAAGTGTGGCATAGGTCACGCAACCAAAGACTGCAAGATTACAGGAATCATTTGTTTTAAGTGTGGACAGCCTGGACATGTGGCTAGAAATTGTGGACGATCTAATACGGAACCATCGGTCAACAATGTGCGAGCTGCAAGGCCTAGAGCTGGAGGAAGAGTTTATACAATGAGTGGTATTGAGGCCTCTCATAATGATGATCTGATTCAGGGACAGTGTGTCATAGGAGGTAAATCTTTAACTGTACTGTTTGATTCGGGTGCGACGCATTCGTTCATTTCATATGACTGTGCAAAATTGCTAGGATTACATGTGTCTCTTTACCTTTTGACTTGACTATATCTACTCATACTGATAAATCTGTTTTGACTACTACAGCTTGTTTGAATTGTGTTATCTGTAGAAGATAGTAAATTTTTGGTTAATGTAATCTGTTTGACTCTTTCGCAAATAGATGTGATACTAGGAATGGATTGGTTATGTTCTAACCATATCCTGTTAGACTGTGCCAATAAATCCTTAATTTTTCCTAAGCATGAGATTTCTGGATTTTTGTCTGCTAACCGAGTAAAAGCTTCTTTGAGAGAGGGAGCTCAAGGATACATGTTACTGTTTTCCTTAGACGTCAAGAGTCAGATTGACTTACAGTCCATACCTGTCGTCAATGAGTTTCTCGAAGTTTTTCCTGAAGATGTACCTGGACTACCGCCTATTCGAGACATTGAGTTTGCCATTGATCTGGTACCGGGCTCTGGACCGATATCCATGACACCATACCGTATGTCGCCATCAAAGCTAGAAGACTTGAAGAATCAAATAGTGGAATTGATGAGGAAAGAATTCATAAGACCGAGTGTATCACCCTGGGGAGCTCTAGTTTTGCTTGTGAAGAAGAAGGATGGAACTTCTCGCTTATGTTAGACTTTCGTCAGTTAAACAAAGTGACGATCAAGAACAAATATCCACTATCGAGGATTGACGATTTGATGGATCAGTTGCGTGGAGCAGCAGTTTTCTCAATGATAGATTTACGATCTGGTTATCATCAGATTCGTGTGAAGGCGGAGGATATCCCGAAGACAGTGTTTCGAACACGCTATGGGCATTATGAGTATCTTGTGATCCCGTTTGGAGTGACGAATGCACCTACTATATTCATGGATTACATGAACATGATTTTTCGTCCTTATCTAGATCAGTTTGTTGTTGTCTTTATAGACGACATTCTAATCTATTATCCTAATCCTGAGAAGCATGTTGAACATCTCAGTATGGTTCTCCAAATCTTAAAAGAAAAGAAGTTATACGCGAAACCCGAAAAGTGCGAATTTTGGTTAGATGAAGTTCAATTTTTAGGACACGTTATCTCGAATGAAGGTATCGCAGTGGATCCGTCAAAAGTTGAAGTTGTTCAAAAATGGGAGAGACCAAAGATGGTAACAGAAATTCGTAGTTTCGTAGGTTTAGCTGGATACTATAGGAGATTCATCGAGGGATTCTCCAAAATAGTAGGACCTCTTACCCAACTAACGCGAAAAGACCAAGCGTTTGCGTGGACTGAAGCGTGCGAGGAAAGTTTCCAAGAGTTGAAGAAAAGGTTGACTACTTCACCTGTGTTAGTGTTACCTGATCCTAAGGAATCTTTCGAGGTATATTGTGATGCTTCACATCAAGGGTTAGGTTGTGTGCTAATGCAAAACCGGAAAGTGGTAGCTTATGCTTCAAGGCAATTGAAAATTCATGAGAGGAACTACCCAACGCATGACTTGGAGCTAACGGCTGTGGTTTTTGCACTGAAAATCTGGAGGCATTATTTGTATGGAGCAACGTTCAACGTTTTCAGTGACCATAAAAGCTTGAAGTACTTGTTTGATCAAAATGAGCTCAACATACGACAGCGACGTTGGTTGCAATTTCTGAAGGATTACGATTTCCAACTACAGTATCACCCTAGGAAAGCAAATGTAGTAGCGGATACCTTGAGTAGAAAATCAATGCATGCGTCTGCAATGATGGTCAAAGAGAAAGATTTGTTAGAGAAATTCCGAGATATGCAGTTGACAATTAAAATGTCACCAGGAAAGCTTTGCTTAGGTATGATTATTGTTTCCAATGAATTGATGGAATGGATACGAGAAAAACAAGAAATTGATCAGTACCTACAAGAAGAAAGGGAATTAGTGCGACAAGGAGCATTATCAGAATTCAAAGAGGGAACTGATGGAATCCTAAGATTCGGAGAAAGGATTTGTATACCGGACGATTCCGAGCTCATAAAGTTGATTCTGGAGGAAGCTCACAAGAGTAAACTAAGTTTACATCCAGGAGCAACAAAGATGTATCAAGATCTCAAGCGATTGTATTGGTGGTACGGAATGAAGAGAAACGTGATGGAACATGTCGCTTCCTGTCTTGTTTGTCAAAAAGCTAAGACGGAACATCAAAGACCATCGGGAATGCTACAACCTTTGAACATTCTAGAATGGAAATGGGATAGTATCGCGATGGATTTTGTGACAAGTTTTCCAAAGACCCGAAAGGGACATGATGCGATATGGGTAATAGTTGATCGACTAACCAAGTCGACTCACTTTTTGCCTATCAACATAAAGTATTCAATGGAGAAATTGACTCAGTTATATATCAGGGAGATTGTTAGTTTACATGGTGTACCTTCGAGTATTATTTCGGATCGAGATCCGAGGTTTACGTCGAGATTCTGGCAAAGTTTACAAGAATCACTCGGAACAAAACTCAGATTGAGTTCTGCATATCATCCACAGACGGATGGACAATCGGAGAGGACAATCCAATCACTTGAAGACTTACTGAGAGCTTGTGTGTTGGAGCATACTGGAAGTTAGGATGAATTTCTATTGTTGATAGAATTTACCTACAACAATAGTTTCCACTCAAGCATAGGAATGGCACCCTATGAGGCTTTATATGGTCGACGATGTAGAACACCTTTGTGTTGGTACCAAGATGGAGAAAGTTTGGTGTTGGGACCATACATCATGCAAAAGACAACAGAAAAGGTGAAAATGATTTAGGAGAAAATGCGGACAACTCAAAGTCGACAGAAGAGTTATGCGGATAAGAGACGACGACATCTGGAGTTTGAGGAAGGCGATCATGTGTTTTTGAGAGTCACGCCTATGACTGGGGTTGGCAGGGTAATTAAATCCAGGAAACTTACTCCTAAATTCACTGGACCTTACCAAATTCTTCGTCGAGTAGGTCCTGTAGCATACCAAATTGCTTTACCGCCTTTTCTTTCAAATCTTCATAGTGTTTTTCATGTGTCTCAATTGCGAAAGTATATTCCTGATCCTAGTCATGTCATAGTACCTAATACAGTACAATTGAAAGATAACTTAACCTATGAGGCATTACCTGTGAGGATCGAGGATCAAAGAGTGAAACAACTAAGAGGGAAGACAATTTCATTGGTTAAAGTGATCTGGAATGTAACGACAGGAGATGCTAAATGGGAATTGGAGGACAAGATGAAGGAACAATATCCGCATTTGTTTTAAGGTAACTTTAATTTTGCGGACGAAATTCTTTTTAGAGGGGTAGTATTGTAACACCCCGTTTTTAATGTTTTTAATGTTTTTACGGTTTTTACTGTTTTGTTGTTTTTGCTGTTTTTACTATTTTTCAATTATCGGTAGAATTTTAATTGTTCATAATTTTTATATTGGATCTAGAAAATGATTTTTAATAAAATAAAATCATAGTTATAGTCTACCTTATGGTAGAAGCTTATGGTAAAAATTTGGGTTTAAAACTCAGACGAAACCCGGTCTGCGTTTTCACTCACAGTAAGATTTTACTGGTCAGAAAACTTGATTTGGACTCGTGAACGAAACCGTTTAGGTTTATATTTTATTTCCAACAAGAGTGGTTATTTTGAAATTTTTAAAAATAAATAAGTTATTATACTCGATTCGGGCGTAAAACCCTAAATCGCGTAATTGACGGAGTCGAGAACGGACGTATAGAGACAAAACCCGACGTCGGATGCTGAGACCTCTTGCCAACTAGGATGGTGAGTCACATGGATGAGTCGCCCATGTCATGATTACTTTTCACAAAATATCTAGATATTTCTTTAAACTAGTGTAAAGACCGTTTTGCCTTTGGACGATTTTACCCTTGAAATTTCATCGAAATGACAAGTTTGCCCCAAAATTTGTGGACACAAATCAGCCACATCTCCAACCAATCCTCACCACATGTTTGTCATGATGACCTTAGGTGTGAAATGTCCAAAATGTCCTTGAATTTTAATGGAACTACAAGTTAGTCCCTATGTATTTTTACCATTTTGTCCCCAAGGCAATTTTTGATGGACAAAACTTCCCCTCACTCCCTTAATTTCTTGCAGCCTCCTCACATCCACACTTAGTCATTTTAACTTCATCTTCATCATCTCACATTTTCTCTCAAAAAGCTAAGAACACCGTAGTTGAGTTTGTGAAGAAAGTGTTTGATTCCTTGTCCATTTTTCAATTCCAAGAGGTATACCATACTCTACTCACTCAATCATGACCGTGTTCTTCAATTATTTTCATGATTCAATGCCTTGTTCATTATTTTCAATTCTCAGAAGTAGAACTTCAAAAATCTCTAGAAAATCATAGAAAAATCCTTTTAATGTGATTCCAATTTCTATGATCTTCATATGACTTCTATTTTCATTATCCAAAAGCTTGAAAATTTTGGAGATTTCGATCTTTTTTTTTTAGAGTTGGCCGAACCATGCTCAAAATGGGTTTGATAGTTTTTCTTCATTTTTAACTTGTTGTTTTGTTGATGATTCATGGCTAGGTTTTGGTGTTTCAAACCTTGAGTTCTAGGTGAACATCATCCTCTTGTTTCAAGTGATCAAAAAAGGTATGGGGGAGATTACCATCATCCTACCTTAGGGTAGACATGTTGATGGTTTACTTAGTGTTATTTAGTGTAAATGGTCTTATAAATTATAAGTATATAATTTGTGTAATTTATTGATTTATATGTGTGTGATCCTCTTGGAGGGAATGATTGAATAATTTTTTTGAGAAGTAAATGAATATATAAGAATATAGAAATTGGTTTGGATTGATTTGGATGTGTATAATGAAAGTTATGGATTTATGAGTTCTTAGGGACTAAATTGCAATTTCTGAGAATTTCAGTGGCTGCACTGAAATTCGTGTTCTTGAATATTAATATTGTAGTCCTTGATGAGACAAAACCATAGAAATTGGTTTGGTGTTAATTGGATTAATACATAAAAAGTTATAAGCTTTTTGGTGAAAAAGGACCTTTTTGCAATTATTGAAAAATATTTGGTGCAAAAAAGTGATTTCTGGAAAATTTGAGGGCAACTGAAAAATATTTCTAAAGAAGTTGGTTTGGTGTGATTTGGAGTTATAAATAAAAAGTTATAAGGTTTTAAGTGAAAAAGGACTATTTTGTAATTAATGAAAGTTTAGGACTAAAATGCAAATTTCGAAAATAAATGTAATTGGATAGTTAGAAACTGGTTTTCATGCTGATAAAACTGTTATAAAACTCCAAAATGAGTTTTGGACTATTAGTGTAAAATCGTTGAAAAAGGATTTACGCGATTTACAAAATTAATGACGTTCGGTCAAATTTTAGGAATTTTGTATAAATGATGTAAAATCAGTGTTTCAGCTTGTCCCATGAGTAATATAACTTAGGAGAATAAGACATTTGAGGTTAAGAACCATATCCTTAAAAGTTGGGCTTTTTAAGCCTAAATTAAGTAAAAAGTGGCAAAACCGTTGTTTAACGTTTTAAAGATTTTTGAGGAAATGTTTTGGAGAAATTGATACCTAAGTATCTTTGAGGGATATTACTCTTGAAAATGGATTGGATTTTATCTAAAGGTTTTGGTTCTAAGCCAAAAAATATTTTTGTCTTTCAAGACGAGATTTTATTGTAAAATGTAAAAACCTAAGTCAAGAATGACTTAGTGAAAATACGAACGTAATAATTTATGACGTGGGGTGGAACACGACCTTATGTCATAAAGTATGGATAATTTATTATCCATATTCCATAAAATTTAATGGACTCAGAATGATTTGTTTTATTGAAAGCCAAAGAAAAATGCTCAACTAGAAAAGTACAGAGGAATAAATAATTGGACCTATGTTCTAAACGCATAATGTGCTAGGTTTCGTAATCAAGTATTCTAAGAAAACTTTGCACAAAGATGAAAGGTTACTTGAGAACTTTATCTTGATGATTAAGTACCGGTGATTCGGACTTAAGGACATCTAGCATCTGTTACAGTACGTTGAAAGGATTCTGATGGAATCAAACTATGTCATCCGATGGATAGACGAGAAGAACACATTTCCGGTAAAGTTGCCTAAACACATAGTGAAACTATGTTCTGTAAGGCCGTTGTGCCTAGGAGATCGAGCTAACACTTTAATGCGGGTGCGAATTTCGTAGTGATGATCTATTGATGCTTAGGGGTGTCGGGGTATGAAATACTCATATAGGCCCTGTTGGTTGCTCTTCTGTGGCATGGTGATCTTGCAATACACCGACATACTCTACTAGACACTATGTATTTTCTGGTAGTGTAGGATGTTCCCGAAAAAGTCAATGTGCACGTTGATGACTCTGGACGCATTCTATTGCCCAAGGCTGGTGTAATCCGGAACAATCCTCCGAACCACTCTCTCCGACTGTTTGTTAAAACCATGGTATAGGGGATCATAGGTCATTCCTAGAGTCTTAGATGTCTCTTATCTAGGAAAAGCGGTGCCTTGTGATTATGTTGTTGTGAAACATTATTATTTCTGTTGTGTTGGATGATATAACTATTTATTGATATTTGTGCATACATGTGTGTTGTACCACTGCATGTCTGCGTTAGGTGTAAGATGAGCGAAAATCTCACCTCATTTATGTATTTTCTGGTTTGTTATTTTCTATCTTGCATTGGACGAAGATGACGACAACACTGTTTCTCCATCACATCCTGCTGGAGTTTGAGCGTACTGGGAGACATGGACACCGTCTCGAGGGCTTTAGTATAATGGAATTTTCTCAGTATTTTGTGTATGGCCCGTCTCGTGTCTATGTTATATTTTGTGGAGCTATGTCTCTAAAGATATCATTATTATAAACATATTTCAGTCTGTTGTTATTCACTGGCGTTGGTATTTCCGCCTTCTTTCTGAATATGTATGATTGATAATACTTGGAACTTGGTTTGTGTAATATTGATGCATAAGTTGATGTTATATGTTAAAGACTATGTATGGTATTATTGCGAAACAGAAAAGAAAAAAAAATAAACCCGTATTTTTGGCAAAATAATTATTTTCCGTTTTACTCAGTCTAATAAAAATAGAAATGTCACAGACAATGTAGCGCTCGAGAAGGGTGTTACAAGATATAGGACATAACAAAACATATATCTATAGTATATCTATAACTATAACATATAAATGTAACATATAAACCTTCTCATGTGCTTCAAGCAGGTCTGCAGTGAATTTGTTGTTGAAAAGCAGGGTAGCATCACGGTCAAAGATGACAAATGTGGCAGAATCTGTGTTATCAATTACACGAACCTTGATTCGATATCTACCATAATAGAGACATATAGTATGTTAATAGTTAATATTACTATTAATATGGTCATTTATATTTGCTACTGAGATAGTTAAAGATTTAAAATTTAAAATTTAAAATATATATGAGTTTTACCTTGGGACAACCTTCATCACATGTTTGTTGCACTTCTCACAAAAAACATCTTGGAGTCGGGATAAACTCCCTTATTGCAAATGCAGGCTGTGCACCATGAGTCCTCGTCATCTATAATGTGTTTCACAGTGGCAAGAACAACATACGCACTTTCCTGCAACAGAAAAAGCAAACATTTTAAGAACACCCCATTAAAGACTGATTAACTGAAGATACTTGACAGATTATAATACAGTTGGAATGTTAGTGTTAACCTCATTACAATCTTTTAGTTCTTCAATAGTTTTTCTTGGTGTTATTTGAAGAAAATCTTCAGAAATTCCAACTGTGGCACCATCAGTCAGCTGATTCAATGCTTGGCTTGGCGAGTCCATGTTATCAGTCATCCTGAATAACCTTAAGATTTAAATTAAATTTAAATAATTAAAATATTAACTGATACAAAAAATATTTTAAAGGTAAAAGTGAAACAACTTCTGTTTAAAACGAACAGCCTCATCACACACTGGATTATAGATTATCTTGGTACAACCCAAGCAATTTTGAATATGAATTCTTTCTATATTAGGTATAGAAATAGAAATATCAGGAAAATAAAACATAAAGCATATAAAACATATAACCTACCAACCTAAATAATTTAAATGAAAAAATTAGATCAACACCTTGGAAGGTCTTGACTTTGCCAAGTTGAACAATAACTACAACATTTTGCAGTTCTCCAGCAGCAAGGAATTTGTTCAGTTCAGCAACATAAGATCCCAAAAGTGTACATTGTATCTTGTGATTATTTTAAAAATAAGTTATAAGTTTATGAACATAAATAAAAGTAGCATAAGATAAACCATAAAAACTACACACCAATATGAAATTGTTTAGATAATGGCTACCCATCAGCCTCAAGAGTAATGACATTCAGCTTGGTCTTTGTGCCATTTCTTTCATATTCCCTCTCAGTTCCAACACCAGTCATCATTCCCATCACATCTTCAACAAAATTAAACAAATAAAAAATATTAACCATAAAAACAAATCATAAATATAAATATAAATATAACTTCTATGATAATAAAAATAAACAAAGCTTACCCACTAAAATATCAGAATCATAGCCACCTCCAGTAACCCGACATAGGAACAAAGTCATAGATATTGAAACCAACAGTACTATTTTCCACTAATCCAACCTTAGTTGTAAACTAGAAATTAAGCTTGTAAGGATGGCGGCATGTTCTGTAATTTCTACCATTAGCCGCAACTCCAAAATACTGAAAGGAATAAACAAAACCCTCACGTAAATCCCTCTTAAACTTGTAAATCAGAGTCTTCCTTACAGAAGCATGTATTTTGTCTCCCTGTCAAAAAAAAAAAAAAGTATAACCAATTAAAACAACTTACTGACAAATAAATAAAGTATACTATTGCAATAAAAAAATATATGTAACAATAACCTTGTCATCCATCAATACCATCTCCATGAATAATGGTAGCTTCTGCTTACTGTAATCAGACACCACCCATAGGTGTATGACCCTAGCGGTTATGATCCAACTCTCCTTCTTGGGAGAGATGTCGGTGATTGAGTTAAACTTGCTAGACATCTCAGAGCTAGGTTTACACTTTTTAAACATCTTAACTTAGCCAGAAAGAAAGCACTCAAATTTTTCTTGGGGTTGAGCAGGATGTTCATTTACATGCAACCCAGAGTTCATTATATAGACGATTCAAAAGACAACCAAATTCAAAAGACCGCCAAATTCAAAAGACCGACAAATAAATGAAAATTTGTGCTAAAAATAATTTATAAAAATGAAATATAGGTTGAGAGAGATTAGACAGATAACCCATGTAACACCCCGGTTTTTACGGTTTTTCAATATCGGTAAAATATATCTATTTATATTATTATTATTTTTGGAATGAAAATTATTTAGACATTAACTTTGTTTATTTTATGACGGTTAATCTTAAGTAATTTTATTTAATCTTTTAAAATTATTTTATTGAGTGCGTTAACATTGCCTTATTCAGTGTATGCACCCTTACTAGACAATAATATTATGTTATTGTCACTATTAGTGTTTGTTTAGAAAAAAAAAATATATTTCAAATGATATGATTGAAACAAAATTTATTATACATTTTAATCTAGGTAAATATAGTTTTGAAAATAAATTGTTTTGGCATTAATTTGAGGATGATTTTTGGATCATTGATTTTATTAGTTGAATCAATTCAACTATCAATCTTTACTCTATTTTGAAGTTTGAAAGTATATAATTGTCACTTATTATTTTTAGATCCGATGATCAATATTATTTATTTTTCTAGACTCAATCATAACCACTTATTTTTGTACCTGTCTATTAAATAAATGGAAAAAAATTTTCATAAAAGAAAACCCAAACCCCTCCCTTCCCAGCAGAAAACCACGAACCCCCCGCCTTCTTTCTCTCTTTAGTTTCTTCCTTCTTCTTCCTCTAAAGCCCATTTCCTCCTTCTCTCTCACAACTCGTTTCTTCTCCCTTCCCTTTTGCTGCCCAGACCATCTGCCCCGTCGTCCCTACCGTCACTCTGGTCGTTTCTCCTAGGGGTGTTCGCAGTTCGGTTTAGATCAGTTTTGAGATAAAAAGTCATCCGATCCAAAGAGCATGCGGTTCAGTTCAGGTTTGGATAACTTCCTTAAAAATATATGATCCGACTCGATCCGATAAAATGCGGTTTGGATCGGTTT
The DNA here is from genome assembly GCA_030762895.1 of Sophora flavescens. NCBI lineage: Eukaryota > Viridiplantae > Streptophyta > Magnoliopsida > Fabales > Fabaceae > Sophora > Sophora flavescens. The sequence continues at coordinate 6,253,227 of CM061070.1, forward strand.
GGTTGATTCTGTTTTTACTGACACATCATTACTTATTTATATTACATCAAAGAATAAAAATTACAAGCTAAACTGAACAAAATCTTAAACCTATATATACTTGATGATACATTAATGTAAAAACATTTCATAAAATATGTATAAAATAAATAAATATCATCATCATCTATTATCAAAACATCTTTTATTTATGTTTGGAACATTAGAAATAATTTAAATTTACGTCAAATATAACTAGTAAGTGTTATTAGTAAAAAAAAGTCAACAAGTAAAAAAATAATAGTGCAAAAAATAGAATAAAGATATATTAAATTTATATATGCGGTTTGGTTTGCATTGGTTCAGTTTTAGAAAAGGGATCCATAATCCGATCCGATCCAAGTGGTTTTCACAAAACAAGATCCAAAAAAATCCAATAGACATCGGTTTTCGCTGCCCGAAACAACATCTCCGCAGCGGTAAGTTTGGTTCGCCGCCATCTAAGATGGTTTTCGCACCTCACCTTCTTAGTTTGAACTTCTTCGTTTTCTCCTTAAGCTTATTATCTCTTTTTGCTCATGAATGTCCCTAAATCGCCGCTGCTCCATCACGCCGCCGCCATCCTCGCCACTAGCCGCCGTGCCGGTTGGTCTTCCAGCCACCATTTCCTCTTTCCTGTTCACCTTGGGTAAGTGTTTACCCCTAATTTCTTCTAGTTTCAACCCCCCCGCCCCCCCCCCCCCCCCCTCCCCAAAAAAAATTGATTGTGAAACCCTAACCCTAAGATTTTGATTTCATTTTCAAAGTGTGAAATTAACACTTCTTTTATGCAACTTGGACTGTGAATTAATCTTTCCCTAAACCAATTTCATTATTCTTTAGTTAAAATGAGTTTTCCCCAAATTTATTTATGAACCCTAAAGTCCCAAATCTGATTTTTATTGAAGTTAGCACTATTTTTTGAAATTGAGTATTTAGGATCAACTTAGAGTGAGCGTTTGATGACGAGTAACTGATTATGTATTTTGTCTGGTTGTGAAAATGCTTTGACTCCTTCTCTGGGATGTTGCCGTGGTTGCGTTTGCTTGGGGAAGACAAAATTTGTGTTTTAGAGAGCTGTCTGCACATGTTGCAAAGTGTCAGAGTAACCTGCAACGTCAAGTCAAGTCGTCAGTGGGTGTTCAATCTTGCGAAATTTCATGGAACAGTAAGGAAACTGTGGAACCCGAAATGAATAATATTTCTAATGTCTTCAAAGGTAAAGGGAGTAAGCCTGATGAGTTCCTAGCCATTATTTATTTAATGTTATAGACTGCTTGTGAGAATTTATAATATGTTGATTGACTGCGAATCTATTTATATATATATGTGTGTGTGTGTGTGTGTGTGTTATGATGATGCAAAGATTTGGAAGTGTCTGTTTCTATGAGGAATATATATATGTGACTTATCCGTGTTGTTAAATTATGAAGTTGTTTGAAGCATGACGTTGGTCATGGCTTATAATGAGGAACCTTGTTTTTATTAAATATGTGAACACATAAAAGTGGGAAACATGATTTTTGGTTTTTCTTTGGAAAATGGAAAGGAAACAGAAAATGACTAGATTTCCATGCTGAGGTTTCAGACTGGATTCTGATTACGGTGAAGCCAGACTAGCCTTCCTACTGTTAAGGACCTAGAGTTCCAAGACGTCGGACTAGAGTCTGTTGATAAAATATTTTGAAAAATCTTTAGTGAGAGTTTATAACTCAATTGATATTAAAATTTTATTTAATATCTGAAAAATGTTCTGGCAGACGTGCTGTTATTTATCGAGTCACAGTGTCACTCAGAGTCAACTGACAAACTGAATAGTTTGGACCAAAGACAGGTTCTTGGGTCTTTGGGTCTTAAGGGACATTCGGGTTTGAAAACCTACGTGGATATTCGGGGCGTAGCACCCTCGGATGTAGAAATCGGCAACCCTGCTAGAAATGTACCATATCAGGAACTATTCTGTATTATTTAGGTGATACGCGAAATCCTAGAACAATTGGGGAAATGACCCAGTGGAGAGGCCACCCAACGCGAGACAATTGTGTTATAGGAATTATAGCAGTCTATCATGATCGAGGAAGGGAAGTTAGGATCTCCAGAGACTTGTGTTAGAAAGTGGAAATTTCAAGTGTTAACATAAAATTTGCGAATAAAATCCTTAACTTGAACAATCTTATGAGCTGAACTGATTTTATTTATATGAGTTGTTACTTTGGTATTGTGTGTTGTTTATATGTTGAATATATGACTGCTGTGTTTAAACTCATATATTGGTAACTCACCTTTGCATTTCTCTGTTTGGTTTCTATTTGTGGTATTTTGGTTGAGTGTACAGATGATGCAGAGGAGTTCTCTGCCCCACTTGGAGGGTTTGGTCCCAACTTGTAAAGAAAGTTGATTTACTGGAATAACCATGGGGTCTTTTACAGTAAGAGTCTTATAGTTCGACCAGCTTAGTATATCGAGTCCGTTATTGTTTTGGAGAGATTTATAATTATCTGTATTATGACTCTGAGAGTCTCTTCTTTGTTTTGTTATGATTAGTAAATTTATTTATGGATATTTTAAACTATGACCAGTTGTGGAGTAGTCTTTTTGGTGTAAGAGTTTTTAGGGTCCTTTCTAAGAAAATTATCATAGTCCGTTATGACTATTTTAAATACTAATATGTCTTGGCGAGAAAAACCTTTTAAGGATGTTTGTGGAGATTTAATTATGATGTATGAATCAAGATTTTTATTTTTTCTTTCCTTGATGTCTACAAACAGTCGATGTGTGAGATAAATTTTAGACCCACATTTTTGCACTATAAGTACATACCTAAATTTATTTTACGAAAGAAAACCAGCATTTTTTTTATCTAATAAGTTTTTACGATATTTGGGTTAATCATGTAATGCCCAAGGGGGGTGTTATATTAGTGGTATCAGAGTTGGTCAAGTCTTTCGGGAACCTTGAGGAATAGGTCTGTTATGTTTTTGTTGTGTGATCTCTGGTTGGACATCGCTTGAATTGTCTCCTTGTTGAAACAATGTATATTGGCTTATAAGTATGTGTTTTTATCTTGATAGGTTACACGAGTTTTGACTTGTAAGAACCTATGGCTAGTATATTGTGTTTTGGTTCATGTGTGACACATTCAGTTATCCTTTTTGGATTGTGTCAGACATTTGAATAGTATGCTTGTTAAGGTTAATTTTCTAGGAATGTTCGTTGAGAATGTTCCAGGTTTATCATTTGCGAAAGGATTTTCCGGGAGTGTTCCCTCAAAATGTCCTAGGTTTGCTGCTAGAGAATGGTATTGACTTTCGATCAATCTAATTTCTAGATTCAGTCTGATTCTCTATCGCTTCGTGTAGAATTTCGCCTACAAAGTTAATCGAGTTAGATGACTTGATTTAACTGAATGATCTATGGTCTAAGCAGTTTGTTAGACTGAGTGTTTACCATAAAAAGCACCAATGTGGTGTGATGATTCGAGACACTGCGTAGATTTCTGACAACTCAACAAAGTAGCGATTATGAACGAGTATTCTCTACCATGCGTAGTTGATTTGATAGATCACTCTTGAGGAGTTGTTGTCTACTCAAAGATCAACTTGAGGACGAGTTATCACCATATTGGAGTGATGACTTATCTAAGATTTTGTGCCGTCAACTCAGCTTATGAGGAGAGATCAATTCTTCGTATGTTCGATAGATTGATTAAGTAGCCCGTGATCGTGCCCGATTCAGGGTGACCATACCTAGCGGGTCTGGAAAGACCTGTGTGTTGGTTGGAACCAAGGCAACTCAAATTGAATTTTCGACCTTAGAGGAGTGTCTCGGGATTAAGAAACTCTTCGTTGTACTATTCGATTCTTATGAATTTTTAAGTCGACATTTGTTTCTTGAGCCCTATGGTTGTATTAGACAATCACAGTGGTGAAGTTTGTACGTGTTAGATAGATTTTTCTGATTTTGATTTGAAATCTGTCAGAAGTCATGAATTAGTTATGCTAGTTCATAAATTTCAAGTTATTCCAGTTGATTTCCTTATTTGTGAGAAGTTGTACTCACACTTCTAAATAACCCTCGGTGTATTAGACATTGGAGTGGATTGATTTGGATGGTATCCATTGGTCTTCATATTGCAATATTTAGTTGAAAAATCTATTATGACTATTTCTTTAGTTGTAACACAGATAACTTCGGGGTAACAGAAGTTTCTTAATGAAACTTAGTCTAGTCACTTTTACTTTTAGTAGATGTGATCCAGTCTGATTTTTGGCCAGACTGTTTTCCTTTTAAATCGTCGTTTTGTAAATTCCCTGTACTAATTGAATCTTCTTGGGGTTAAGAACTGTGTATCTTTTGGATTTTCCAATCCGCTGGAAATTCTTGTAAAAGAAGGAACTTTATTAGAGTCATGATTGTAAACATGTAATGGCCCTACATTTTTACACTCACGAACCTAGTAAGATACTTTTTACATGTCGAATATTCCTTTATCTTCTGTTTGGTAAAATTCCTCTATTTGATTTCTTTTGAAGGTAAAGTCTAGAAGATTTTCTTTCTTGGAAATTTCTTTTCTTGAACCTTTAAGAGCTTATCTTATCGTAGTTCTATAGAACTTACCACATTTGATCAATTTTACCCTATATCTTTTCAAAACATCATTGACGTGTGACCTATCTCATGAGTCATAAGGATGGGTATCTGATTTATATCAGGATGTCAGGGTTAGTTGAGGAGAGTGAAGAAGAGATAACTTGATGGTTGAGACCTTTCTTGTTAAGATGATGGAGTCATAATGAATTTTCGTTATGAGTTTACTGAAGACCTCTAAGATTTTTTATTAGTTTCGAGTGATCGTGGACAGACTGATGAAGTCGACACCCTACTTACATGTTAAGATCAATTATGCAATGGAGAAGCAAACAAGTATGTATCAGAGAACTGAACAGACTTCATGGAGTATATTCCAGCATCGTTCCTAAATGAAGATCTGAAGTTTATCAAGGTTTGTCGGTAAAATATGCTGTAAGTGTTGAGGACCAAGTTGAGACTAAGTCCAACTGATCACCCTCAACTCGAATGGGCAAGTAAGAAATGATCTAATCATTAGAAGGTGGATAAATAGTACGTGTAGTACCTAAGTACGATCATCCCTATAGTTGGATAGACAAGATGTGATAGGAATTTTGTTGAGGTGTAGATATGACTGGTAAGATGAGAACCCTTAGGGTCAATGTCATTAAGTAAGACTATTACAATAGATCTTATCATGATTTAAGACAGAATGTTACTAAAGGAATCTAGAGTAATGATCGGATACTTGTAGTTGAGATTGATTGTATGAGTTTGGAAGTTTAAAAGGAAAGTGTCTATAGTAATTCCACCTAAGTTGATTCGAATCGAAAAATAAAAACTCGTGTGTTATCTAAGTTTGTTAGAAAAATTCAAAGTTGATGAAATTAGATCATCCTATCTGGTGTGTTGTATTTTGATTTTAGTTATCTTAAGAAGTTTTATGGTGTTTTGGTAGGAGACTTGTAACATGTGATTTTGTTATAACCTGGAAAAGTAGACTATGTTCAGAGGGGCTAAGACTACAATTGGATACCTGGAGTAGGAAGTGGATGGTTGTTGTGGCAAAGTTAGTTGATCTTGGTGAAAACTATGAGAGTTATATGGGTGGAAAGCAGTTTTTCTAATGGATCAGTAATCGAAAATAGAAGTGATTAAGTTTTGATTTTGCTCTTCATGCAGGAGGAACTAAGATAAAATGTTATGGACAGTGGATATAATGTGGTGGTAGATAATTTCGAGGATGAAAGAGAACGACATAAGAATTGATTATGTTATGGAGTTAGCAATAAGAGGAATGAAGCGACTGGAATTATACCAGCGAATCTAGGATAGGAAATTATGTGTGTGCTGTGAAAGAAGTGAGAATCTTAGTTTAAATCTGGGTGTTAACAGTAAGAGTTAAGGATGTAGAGGAAAAATTTTCTAATGGACTAGGAGTAAAGGAAGAAGAGATTAAGGTTTGATTATATCTTTAAGTGTGGATTGAGGATAAGCGAATTAATGTTGAGGATAAATAGAATGAGGAATAAGTATGAAATGTATTATTAAGTTACAAAAGTCATATAAGGGAAAGTTAATACGGGAAGTACAATGTAGGATCTTGGGATTAAGATGTAATTACAAGATCATGTCTAGTTTCGAGTCACGAAATTTCGAGGATGATTTTTTTTTTTAGTGGGGTAGTAATGTAACACCCAGGTTTTTACGTTTTTTCAATATCGGTAAAATATATATGTTTATATTTTTTTTTTTGTAACGATAATTATTTAGACATTAACTTTGGTTTATCTTATGACGATTACTCTTGAGTAATTCTATTTACTCTTTTAAAATTATTTTATTGAGTGCGTTAACACTGCCTTATTAAGTGTATGCACGCTTACTAGACAATAATATTATGTTTTTGTCACTATTAGTGTTTGTTTAGAAAAAAAAATTCAAATGATATGATTGAAAGAAAATTTATTATATATTTTACTCTAGGTAATTATAGTTTTGAAAATAAATTGTTTTGGCATTAATTTGAGGATAATTTTTGGATCACTGATTTTATTAATTGATCAATTCAACTATCAATCTTTACTTTATTTTGAATTTTGAAAGTATATAATTGTCACTTATTATTTTTAGATCTAAGGATCAATATTATTTATTTTTCTAAACTCAATCATAACCACTTATTTTGTACCTATCTATTAAATAAATGAAAAAAAATTCATAAAAGAAAACCCAAACCCCTCCCTTCCCAGCAGAAAACCACGACCCTCTTCCCCACCTCCCCCCTTCTTCTTTCTCTCTTTAGTTTCTTTCTTTATTTTTTCTTTCTTTAAAACCCATTTCTTCCTTACTTATCACAACTCATTTCTTCTCCCTTCCCTTTTGCTGCCCAGACGTACCGTCGTCCGAGGAGCTCCGACCACCGCTCGCTGACGCGAGGAGGAGAAGACCCCGTCTAGCCGTCCAGCTCGTCACCCCGGTTGCTGCTCCGCTGCCCGAAACACCATATCCGCCGCGGTAAGTTTGGTTTGCCGCCATCTAAGGTGGTTTTCGCACCTCACCTTCTTAGTTTGAACTTCTTCCTTTTCCCCTTTAGCTTATTATCTCTTTTTGCTCATGAATGTCCCTAAATCGTCGCTGCTCCGTCGTGTCGCCGTCGTCCTCGCCACCAGCCGCCGCGTCGGTTGGCCTTCCAGCCACCATGTCCTCTTTCCTCTTCACCTTGGGTAAGTGTTTACCCCTAATTTCTTCTAGTTTCAAAAACCCCCAAATTGATTTTGAAACCCTAACCCTAAGATTTTAATTTCAGTTTCAAAGTGTGAAATTAACACTTGTTTTATGCAATTGGGACTGTGAATTAATGTTTCCCTAAACCAATTTCATTATTCTTTAGTTAAAATGAGTTTTCCCCAAATTTATTTATGAACCCTAAAGTCCCAAATCTGATTTTTATTGAAGTTAGCTCTATTTTGTAAAATTGAGTATTTAGGATCAACTTAGAGTGAGCGTTTGATGATGAGTAACTGATTATGTATTTTGCCTGGTTGTGAAAATGCTTTGACTCCCTCTCTGGGATGTTGCCATGGTTGCGTTTGCTTGGGAAAGACAAAATTTGTATTTTAGAGAGCTGTCTGCACATGTTGCAAAGTGTCAGAGTAACCTGTAACGTCAAGTCAAGTCGTCAGTGGGTGTTCAATCCTGCGAATGTTCGTGGAACAGTAAGGAAACTATGGAACCCAAAATGAATGATATTTCTCTTGTCTTCAAAGGTAAAGGGAGTAAGCCTGAGGAGTTCCTAGCCGTTATTTATTTAATGTTATAGACTGCTTGTGAGAATTTATATGTTGATTGACTGCGAATCTATATATATATATATATATATATATATATATATATATATATATATATATATATATATATATGTTATGATGATGCTGAGATTTGGAAGTGTCTGTTTCTCTGAGGAATATATATATTTGACTTATCTGTGTTGTTAAATTATGAAGTTGTTTGAAGCGTGACGTTGGTCATGGCTTATAATGAGGAACCTTGTTTTTATTAAATATGTGAACACAGAAAAATGGGAAACATGATTTTTGGTTTTTCTTTGGAAAATGGAAAGGAAACAGAAAATGACTAGATTTCCATGCTGAGGTTTCAGACTTGATTCTGATTACGGTGACGCCGGACTAGCCTTCCTACTGTTAAGGACCTAGAGTTCCGAGACGTCGGACTAGAGTCTGTTGATAAAAGATTTTAAAAAATCTTTAGTGAGAGTTTAAAACTCAATTGATATTAAAAGTTTATTTAATATCTGAAAAATGTTCTAGCAGATGTGCTGTTATTTATCAAGCCACAGTGCACTCATAGTGAACTGACAAACTGAATAGTTTGGACCAAAGACAGGTTCTTGGGTCTTTGGGTCTTAAGGGACATTCGGGTTCGAAAACCTACCTGGATATTCGAGGCGTAGCACCCTCGGATGTAGAAATTGGCAACCCTGCTCGAAATGTACTATATCAGGAACTATTCTGTATTATTTAGGTGATACGCGAAATCCTAGAACAATTGGGGAAAGGACCCAGTGAAGAGGCCGCCTAACGCGAGACAATTGTAATATAGGAATTTTGGCGACCTATCATGCTCGAAGAAGGGAAGTTAGGATCTCCGGAGATTTATGTTAGAAAGTGGATATTTGAAGTGTTAACTGAAAATTTGCGAATAAAATCCTTAATCTTAACAATCTTATGAGATGAATTCATTTTATTTATATGAGTTGTTACTTTGGTATTGTCATGCTGTTTATATGTTGAATATATGACTGTTGTGTTTAAACTCATATATTGGTAACTCACCTCTGTATTTCTCTGTTTGGTTTCTATTTGTGGTATTTTGGTTGAGTGTACATATGATGCAGAGGAGTTCTCTGCCCCACTCGGAGGGTTTGGTCCCAAGTTGTAAAGAAATTTGATTTACTGGAATAACCATGGGGTCTTTTCCAGTAAGTGTCTTATAGTTCGACCTTCTTAGTATATCGAGTCCATTATTATTTGTGAGAAGTTTATAATTATCTGTATTATGACTCTTAGAGTCTCTTCTTTGTTTTCTGTTATGATTAATAAATTTATTTACGGATATTTTAAACTATGACCAGATGTGGAGTAGTCTTTTTGGTGTAAGAGTTTTTAGGGTCTTTTCTAAGAAAATTATCATAGCCCGTTATGACTATTTTAAACACTAATATGTCTTGGCAAGAAAAACCTTTTAAGGATTTTTGTGGAGATTTAATTATGATGTATGAATCAAGATTTTTATTTTTTTCTTTCCTTGATGTCTGCAAACAGTCGATGTGTGAGATAAATTTTAGAGCCACATTCTTGCACTATAAGTATATACCTAAATTTATTTTCCGAAAGAAAACCAGCATTTTGTTTTTATCTAATAAGTTTTTACGATAATTGGGTTAATCATGTAATGCCCAAGGGGGGTGTTACAACCCAGGCTGTTTCTATGAACGGTTCATAGTGTCAGGCGGCTAAGCGCTGCTCTTGAAGCTCTTCCATTTGAAAGGTTAGTCAAACCCTAACCCGTGAACTAGAAAATATTCACCAAATACATGTTAAATAAATTAAAATGGCGAACATATGAAGGAACAAATAATAGTTTAACCTTGTAATGGTACATTGGAGAAGAAAACTTCCCTGTTATCCCACGCTCCACAGTGTCAGGCGGCGCGCTTCTCTCCATGGTCTGGGAAACCCTAATCCGCGAGACATCGAAATGAAATGAGAGAGACGATAGCAGAGGGTTTTGAGAGTAGAGAGTTTCACCAAACCAGAAATGAGATATATTTCGATCAGAGAGAAGAGAAATCAAAACCACCATTGAGCAGCGTGCCTGTGTAAAAGATGACTCTGAAATGTCTCCTAATTAATTATCCCGGTTACCCATGTAAAATGTCTACTGGTGCTCTAAAATTTATAATTTTGAAATTCGAAAACTCTCCAAATGAGCGGCGAATTTTTGTTGAACATCAGTCCAGCCCGCCCCACAATCTGGCCTTCAGTTAAAAACTTTTCTTTCAGACCCAATACCGCATAAACTTCCAATTTTGGCAAATAAATTGTGGTTAACTCAGCAAGCAATCTCTCAGAAGATGACACCTGTAAAAAATTTCTATAATGGTGAGCTCTAAATGTATATATTTATGATTTATGATGTGCTTTTTATTGAGTTTGAGATTGAAATCCTATTTTTACTATAAAAAGAAAAATTAAACATTTGGCCCAAGGCTAACCCTAGCCCCACTTGGCCCTAAGGGGTTTTTGGCCCTATGGGTTTTATGTATTTTGGGCCTTGTGGCCCTATGGGCCTTTTGGCCCTAACCCATGTGGAGCTAGGGCTAAATGGGTTTAGGCTGACCCGTTTGATAGCTCTAAAAATATATGAAGGTAAAAATGCATCCAATCCTCTCGCAAGCATAAGGTCCAACACCATTAGCTAGTTTTTTTTCCGAAGGAAAGCACACTACAAAAAACACACTGTTTAGCGACCGAAGAAATCGATCGCTAAACATGCTAATTCGGTCGTTGTCTTGTTTAGCGACCGAAATAACGATCGAATCAATAAGGTAGCAGAAACCCTAGTCGCTAAGGTTTTAGCGACCGAATTTATATTTCGGTCGTCAAATAGAGACCGAATAGTCGGTCACTAAATTATATAATTCGGTCGCATCCAAGTTGGTCGCATGATCAGGGTAACCGAATTTTGTGACTGATAATCGGTCGTTAATTCAGTCATTAATATTGGTTACCAAATGAAATAATTTAATATATTTATTTATTTTTCCTAATTTAATCTTAGCGACCGATGTTGGGGTTGCCATCTCGGTCGCTAATATTAATTTTTTAATTTTTGGTTTTTATTTTAAATTTTATTTTAAAAATTAATAATTAAATTTTTTTTACTTTAATATTCTTCAATTTACTACTGTAACTCACCAATATATTAAAAAAACCAAGTATCATATAAAAAAAAAAAGTCATACAATAAAGTGAATGTAAATCCATAAAATGAAAAAATACAACTGAAAATCATCAGTCCTGGGTGGCGGACGCGGAGGGGAGTAACCGTGCTCACTGTCCATGTTGCCGTCGTCTGCCATCTCCTCGTCCTCCGGATCAGCATCATCAGTAGGAGGAGGCGGCGAAATTGGAGGAGCGACAGCAGGTGGCACAACTGTCGGAGCATGACCCTGATCAACTGGAGCCTGGATCCTCATCTGCTCCAACACCAACCCCAGTGTCTGGCCCTGCTCCATCATCGTCTGCAGTAGGTGTTGGTGTGCCTACGTCAAATGTGTAATCTGCTCCTGCATCTGTTCGCTCTCTCTCCCTCTTCTCCCGAAGCTCCGCATTCAGCTATGTGATGTTGTCCTGCATCTGGTTGAACTGATCCGGAAGGACGGTATCCACGTACGAAGGAGCAGGGGTGACAGAAGTGGGCGACAGCTGATTTAGAGCCGCCGGTGTAGGCACATGCACCACCATCAGCAGCTCGATTACGCTGAGTGTAACACCACGATTTTTCACTTCTTTTAATATCGGTAAAATATACGGAAATGTTTATATTTTTATTCGAGACTTAGAAAAAGATTTTGGATAAACCAAGATCATATCCATACTCTACTTTGTCGTAGAGAGTTACGGTTAAATTTTAGGTCAAAAATTCAGACGAAACCCGGTCTGTGTTTTCACTGACAGTAAAATTTTACTGATCAGAAAACCTAATTTGGACTCATGAACGAAATGGTTAGGTTTTATATCCATTCTCCAATGACTTTGGTTATTTTGAAAATTTTCACTTAAAAGTGAAATAATATATATAATTCGGGTGAACGACGGAGCTGAATACAGGATTTCCGGGACCCGCTAAAGGATATATAGCAAGTCATTCCAAGGTGACTCGACTAGGTGAGTCATATAGGTGACTCACTGATAGGCTCCGGCAAGTGTACCGGATTGAAGCAAGTAATAACAAAACGGTGAGAAACCGAGTATCGAACTCAGGGATTGGGAAACCAAGTACCACTTAACAAATTAAACAACTATTTAAACTAAGAAATAAGTGTGAATAGATTTCAAGAAAATAAATGAATCAATAAAATAAATCAAATATTTTTGAGTTTTTAAATATGAGAAGAGAGCTTCCATGATTGAGACTACCACACTGACCAATTATGAATCTTAATTGACTATACATTTGTTAATATCTAACTCAATTGAAGGTGAATCATCCTGACTTAGTTAATGTTCCCTCTCGAGATACAAGAACCATGCTCAATTAAATCAACTCCTACTATGTAAATTAAACTCATTATGATTTATGATAATTCAATGGTACCTCGAAGGACCGCTTCACTCTCGTGATTGAAGTCCTAAGTTCAATTCCTATGGATCCAATACATAGGTTCACTTCTCAGTTCATCCCTAGAATATCTAATACATGCAAAAAGGTGATCAATCAATTCATATGGATAAAGCACAATAAGAACCAAATCAACGAATTAAACATTAACATAAAAGGAAAAATCAAATATTCATCATAATAATGTCAAAGGGCATTGCCTAATCCTAGAAACTAAACAACTACACTACTCAATCATAAATTAAAGAACAAGAAAATAATAACCAAACTCCATTTAGAAATTGCACTGTGCCTCACGTCCTCCACCAGCTATGCGGCGTTGTGTATCAGACCCCCTCTCGCCGACGCTATCTCTCCCGGTTATTTTCGTTGCTGCGCGGCGCAGCCCCTCCTTAATTCCAATTCACGTCCTCTTATATGCTCATGCCAGTAGCTTGCTTTCATGCTCTTTTAACTTCCCTGACGCACCGTTTTACTAAAGCCATTCCCATCCCAAATTTCTTCATTGTGGGCTCCACTCTAATTGCTTGATTCACGCTGTTTCACAATGCAATTCTATTTGAAATTGCAAATCCACTACTTAGCCAAATTAACGTGGGCCCATGTGCTCTATTCAATTCACCTGACTTGCAATTCAGTAATTGTCAAGGGACTATTCACGTTGGCTTCAAATTGGCTATTACCGATCACAGGATCAAAGAGATGAAGATTAGCTTCATAGGAAAAGTAGTTCTTGGAAGTATGAAAGCTTGCAAGTGAAAAGAGTTTCTCATGAGTAATCATATTGAAATATAAAGATTGTGTACAATAGTCTCTTATTTATAGGCTAGATTAGACTAATCATATGTAACTAATTCCTAACCAACTCACTAACCATATATTCTATTACCCTCCCGCAAGCTGACAATGGTGGTAACCATAGGCAGCTTGAAGTGAAAAGAAAAATAAAATGCTTCCTATATTACAATAGATCAATTTGCAACAAAATGTATCAGTACAAATATAAACCCCAAACAGACCCAAGCAGTAGCTAAACAAAAGAGAAGGCCCAACTATTCAACCCAAACAGAATGCAGTAGCCAAAAAAAAAAGGAGGCCCAACAGTTGGAAGCTGAAACAGAAGAGACCCAATCCTTGCTTAGCAGCGACTAAAAAATGGGCCAGCCCAAGAGAGAGGAACTCCCAGGAAGCTTCCAAACTCAGCCAATTCCATTCTTCCCTTTCATGTTGAACCCTAACAATGCAAGGCAGAGAGAACGGCGGTGAGATCAGCGACGAACGGCGGCGATTTCCACCGAGATCGAAGACGCAATGTTACGAGGTGGTGGACGGCGAAATAGTTGGCACTGTTCCCCCGGGATCGAAGATAGCGATCCATACATCGGAGTTGGAGGACCAGACGTGGCTTTCGACAGCGAACACGATGGTGATAAGCTGCTGTTTTTGCTCGCCGACAGTTCTTGCAAAACCATGGTGTACCAAGGCAATGAGTAATCGAATCACCTTTATATCGATTTCGGAAGAGCCATATCCGAGGTTGCAAGAGAGCTTGACGAAGGAGTTGGAGACGGCGTTGTGAGTTCCGCCGAGATCGAAGGTTGCGATGCTCGATTCGCCGATGGAGAACCAAGAAACGTTTACCGGAGGAAGAACCACATCCAGTTAGGACTCAAAGATATCAGATCCAGAGTTGCAGAGGAAGTCGATGAAGCCGCCATTCTTGATGTCTGAAGGAGCACGAATCTTACCGAAGTCAGTGCCGATGTCGACGCGATGAAGACCTGAAGCAGAAGTAGCGATCTCGGCAAACAACAAACGATCTGGAACCGGTACAACTTTCTTGAAGAGATCAGTGATAGGTTCCTTAGATTCGTTGGTGGCTTCAAAGAAGGTGAAATCAGATCCACCATCTTCAACAGGTGAGGTAAGTTCTGAAAGTTGCTCAACAGAAGAACCTCCATTAGCCTTCAGCTTGAAGATGCTGGAATGTGAATTGATGCTGATTTCTCCAATCTTGATCGCCAAACCTTCAAACTCTTGCTTGATTGGCTTGATCTGAATATGATCACAGTAGAAACTGCCGAACTCGATGAAACACGAATCAAGAACAGCGGTGGCTTCATCTTCGTCGGAGAGGCTCGATTCTTCCTCCTCTGAAACTTCCTTCTCTGAATCAGAGTCGTCAGAGTCTTCGTCACTCTCATCTGTGGCGGAAGCACGGTATCGCTCTGATACCATGTTACCGATCACAGGACCAAGAGATGAAGATTAGCTTCGTATGAAAAGTAGTTCTTGGAAGCATGAAAGCTTGCAAGTGAGAAGAGTTTCTCATGAGTAATCATATTGAAAGATAAAGATTGTGTACAATAGTCTCTTATTTATAGGCTAGATTAGGCTAATCATATGTAACTAATTCCTAACCAACTCACTAACCATATATTCTATTATTGGCAAGCCAAATTTCTTCATTCTTCATTCCATCTAATAATTTAACAAGGCCAATTTCTTTCATTTGGGATTATATCACCAAAGATGCAATCTTAACCTTCTTTGTTCTTTTCATCTTCCTAGAAATCAAAATCAAAATAATATAAGTAATTAACTAAAATCTAATTAAAATTAATTAAATGCAAACATTGACTCTAAAATAATCAAAATAAGAAAACAAAGTCTAATTTGGGATAAATCAAGCATTCAACTCAATTTAATTGATTAAATCTACTCTTAAATAATAGATAAAACATGATAAGTCAGCGGATTATCAAACACCCCAAACTTAAACTTTGCTTGTCCTCAAGCAAACAAAAAATCAAAACACACTACTAAACAAATGGACCAAAAATTATGTATGCCCCCAATATTCTTGCCACACCATAGCCACAAAAATCCAATCCAATTATGTCTTCCTAAGATCAAAACAATCAAGTTGCAATATGAATTTAAAGATGGTCAAAAGAGAGAATTACATAAGCATGCAATCATCAATCAAAGTCCGGAATCATAAGGGCTTGCACAATTTTGACAATTCTTGGGTCTCATAACCTCACAAAGGCAAATAAGTCACTCAATCACTTAAGTATTTAGATTTGTGTTTCTCTCAAATTTCACTTATTCCATGAGTTTGATCTTCATCTCAATCACAAAATCACACAATTACATGCATGCAAGAGTCAAAAGGACTTGTCATGGTCGTAACGAGGCCATGGTGGAAGGTAGGTAAAAAAGGAGAATGAGAGCTAAACACCCTAGAGATTAAGAGAGCATTGGCGATTTTTTTTTTCACTTTTCCTTATCAATTCCAACACCACAATCATCCCTTTTCACATCCTCTATACTTTTGAATTTCTCTCTCTCTTTTTTGTTATTTTTGTTAGAGAGAGAAAATTCATTACCATTCTCATTTTTTATTTTCTTTTTTTTTTGATGAGAGAGAAAATTCTTTATTATTCCCATTTTTTTTTAAAATTTCTCTCCCTTTTTTTTCTTTTTTTTTTTTACCTTCACAAATTGTATTCCCAAATGTGTCACCCCAAACTTGGCACTTTGCTTGTCCCTAAACAAAATAATAATGAACCATTGCTCACTTAATCCTTTCGGGTTGGTAAACATGGTTTTTTTAGTTTAGGCATAAAAGTGGGCAAACAAAGAATAGGCTTTAAAGCTCAAAGGGGCTAACAATGGAAATTTTTTCATTAGGAAAGCTTTTTTGGCCAAAATTGGTTATGTCCAATAAAATGCCTTTATCATGCTCATGCAACATGCAATCATGGAAAATAGACAAGATTCAAGCAAACCTAAGAGCATGTAACTCAATAATGACTCTCACAAAGAATAATTCATGTTGAAGGCCCAAAACACTCACTAGGACACATATTAGAGACCTAATAAAAATCAATCATGCCAAGAACTCACACACCCCAAACTTATCATGAATCATGAATTAAAGTTATGACACTTCTTTCTCTAAATTCAATCTCACATAGCTTCAAGTTCATTAAAAAAGAATAAACATGCATGATGGTTCAAGTGGCATGGCATTTTTATAATGGGACTTAACACAATTAATCCAATAACATTAACATCAACTCAATGACACAAGAACAAAACACACAAAGAGTCAATGCAACCCATTTATTCAGAGCATAAAACAATTAAAGAGAAAAGGTTTAGAAAAACTCATGAAGACGCTTCCACCCGGATCTCATTGCTTGTGGTACAACGGCCAATAGATGCTCAAAATGTAAGATCTTCCTCCCGGATCCCGTGGCTTGTGGAGTGGAGATGGAATTAGCAAGTGTGAGGAAATTCCATTGACTACTTTAATTGCTATAATGAACACTTCCTCCCGGGTCAAACGGTAAGTCATCAACTTCATGTATGGCCTTCTTGTACATAAATTCTCCATGAAGTATAAGAAGCATAACTTCTTGAGGTGACCTTAGAGCCTTTGCCACTATTGATGCAAACTCCAAATACTCAGGCAAGACTTAAACCTCAAAGTTGGTATTTTTACAAAATAATGTGGTAGCCAAATAGAAGGGACCAACTTTGTAGTGTTCACACATGCATGTAGACCAATATACTTATCCAACTCAAATTCTAGGCTCCTCAATAGGAATGGTGAAGGAAGTGTTTTCCACATGATTCTTCTCATTTATCCATTGCAAAAGAATAATGGAAAATATTTCTTCTTTGCTCTCCATTTCACGCTCTTCTCTTCTAGACCCATCTTACACCACGACTTCATCTTCATTTAAGTCCATATTGGCAACAACATTCTCTTCAATTTGAGTCTCGTGCGGCTTTTCTGCTAGCAATTTAGAAAATTCGCCAGCTTGCTCTTCTAACCTCTGAAAGTTGTTACTTAGCATCTCCGTTATCAATTGAGAACGTTTCTTACGTATTTTATGCCTTTGAACATTGACACTAAATTCCTCCTTGCTACGCTCTATGCTCTGGATCAAACATTGAGCATCTATTTCCTAAGATGATTCCAGAAACTTGGATCCAGCTTAATGTGTGGTAGTGGATGACAAATAGGATCTCCACTCCTCCTTGGAGAATATCTTCACATGCTTATCAACAATACAATCAAGAAAGATCCAATCAATTTGAGATTCTCCATTTAGATAGAAACAATGGTCCATGTGTGACATCCACCTAACACAAAAAAAAACTCAAAAGAAAAGATCAAATATATACAAAATAGAAAAAATGTCTAAAGTAGCTGTCTTCTTTGTTACTAATGATATTGGTAGTGCCAATCCCCGGCAATGGCGCCAAAAACTTGATAGGCTCCTGCAAGTGTACCAAATCGAAGCAAGTAATAATAAAACGGTGAGAAACCGAGTATCGAACTCGGATTGGGAAACCAAGTACCACTTCACAAATTAAACAACTATTTAAATTAACAAATAAATGTGAATAGATTTCAAGAAAATAAATGAATCAATAAAAGAAATCAAATATTTTTGAGTTTTTAAATATGAGAAGAGAGCTTCTAGGATCGGGACTACCACAATGACCAATTATAAATCCTAATTGACTATACATTTGTTAATATCTAACTCATTTGAAACTGAATCATCCTAACTTAGTTAATATTCCCTCTCGAGATACAAGAATCATGCTCAATTAAATCAACTCCTACTCTCGTGGTAATTATATTTATATTGAACCCATTACGATTTATGATAATTCAATGGTATCCTGGAAGGACCGTTTCTAACTCTCGTGATTTAAGTCATAAGTTCAATTCCTATGGATCCAATACCTAGGTTCACTTCTCAGTTCATCCCTAGAATATCTAAGACATGTAAAAATGTGATCAATCAATTCACATGATAAAGCACAATAAGCACCAAATCAATGAATCAAATATTAACAAAAGGGAAAAATCAAATATTCATCGTAATAATATCAAAGGGCATTGCTTAATCCTAAAAACAAAACAACTACTCAATCATAAAATAAAGAAGAAAAATGATAAATTGACACAGAATTTGGGACAACATACGGTACACCGTATGAACAGTGCCGCACAGTGCGGCACTGTAGCACTTTTTTTTTTTTAAATTAATTTTTTTTTGTAAATAAATTTTTTGATTAAGTATGTGTCAATATCTCAGTGAGCGAGTACAAATATCTGGTGAATGCCTTCAAATATGTGGTGAATGCCCATACTAAAACCAAGTTTTTGATGCCTTAGATTATCTGGTGAACGTAGTTCAATTATCTGGTGAATGCCTTCAAATATGTGGTGAATGCTCATACTAAAACCAAGTTTTGGATGCCTTAGAGTATCTGGTGAACGTAGTTCAATTATCTGGTGAATGCCTTCGAATATCTGGTGAATGCCCATACTAAAACCGAGTTTTGGATGCCGTAGTTCACTTATCTGGTGAATGCCTTCGAATATGTGGTGAATGCCTATACTAAATTAGCTTGTGGATACCTTAGATTATCTGGTGAACGTAGTTCAATTATCTGGTAAATGACTTCAAATATGTGGTGAATGCCCATACTTAATCAAAAAATTTATTTACAAAAAAAATTTAAATTAAAAAAAAAAAAAATGCTCTGCAAGACTACTGATCTGCCTCACAATCAACATCTGATACAAGACAAGATTTCTGATCATGTCAGACTTTCATTCATACTGATGTACGTATGTTGTCCGGCAAAATGTGTCAAATTAGCAAACCTGAATAAAGAACAAGAAAATAATAACCAAACTCCATTTAGAAATTGCACTGTCCCTCGCGTCCTCCACCAGCTATGCGGCGCTGTGTATCAGACCCCCCTCTCGCTGACGCTATCTCTCCTGGTTATTTTTGTTGCTGCGTGGCGCACCCCCTCCTTAATTCCAATTCACGTCCTCTTATATGCTCATGCCCTGTAGCTTGCTTTCATGCTCTTTTTACTTCCCTGACGCACCGTTTTACTAAAGCCATTCCCATCTCAAATATCTTCATTGTGGGCTCCACTCTAATTGCTTGATTCACACTAATTCTATTTGAAATTTGCAAATCCACTACTTAGGTAAGTTAACGTGGGCCCATATGCTCTATTCAATTCACCTTACTTGCAAAAGGGCTCGTTTAATGGTTAAAATAAGAGAGATAAGATAGGATAAACTATCATATCCTGATCGATACTATTGTTTAGTGAGCCAGTAGGATAGGATAAGTCAATCCATATCATATCCTGTCCATCTAGTTAAAATTATATCCCGAGGGAGAGCTAGGTTAGAACTCAACATGATAGGATAATGCTATTTAAAATATAATAAAATAATTAAAGTATAATAAAATAATATTTTAAAGTATAATAAAATATAACATGATTAAAAAAGGTATAATAAATATAAAATATTTAAAATAATGAATATATTAATAATTTTTTTAAAATTAATTTTATTTTATCATAAGGCTAATTTTGTTATTTTATATTATTTTAAAAAACTAAAAAATATAACAAAATATTCTAACAATTTAGCTATATGTAAATTAAAAACTCAAAAAGAAAATTTAAAATTAAAAAATTGATGTTAGACAATATTTTTAAAATTTAAAAAATTATATGTAGTTTTATCACATGAATAATTTTATGTTTTTATATAATTTTAAAAAAACGAAAATTATAAAAAAATAAATCTAATAAAATAATAAAATATTTAGAATAAAAACGAAAATTTTAAAATTTATACTAAAATTGTAATGTTATCTGGTTGGTTATCTGGTGGACACCAAACGTCGGATATGATAACAGCTTATCTTGCTCATATCCTATCCTACTCCTATCATGTTCTCTTATCATATCCACCCCTATCATATCATGACCACCAAACGAGCCCTAATTGTCCGGGAAATATTCACGTTGGCTTCAAATTGGCAAGCCAAATTTCTTCATTCTTCATTCCATCTAATAATTTAACAAGGCCAATTTCTTTCATTTGGGATTATATCACCAAAGATGCAATCTTAACCTTCTTTGTTCTTTTCATCTTCCTAAAAATCAAAATCAAAATAATATAAGAAATTAAATAAAATATAATTAAAATTAATTAAATGCAAACATTGACTCTAAAATAACCAAAATAGGAAAACAAAGTCTAATTTGGGATAAATCAATCATTCAACTCAATTTAATTGATTAAATATACTCTTAAATAATAGATAAAACATGATAAGTCAGTGGATTATCACTCACCATAGTCATCATGACCTTAGAAGTAGAATGTCTATTATGTCCTTTGTTTTTCTTTAAATGCCAACTTAGTCCCTATGCACAATTACTCTTTTGTCCCTAAATTAACACCACTTGGACTCCTTTACCCCTCCATTCCCACGGTCAAAACCCCACACATGGCCATTTCACTCTCATTTTCTTAAGACATCATCTTATTCCTTAAGATTTCTTTCATTTTCTCTAAGTTAACCATAACCAAATTTGTGAAGAAACCACTTGATTCCTTACCATTTTTCAACTTCCAAGAGGTATATCATACTCATCTCACTCAATCAATATCATGTTCTTCATTCATTTTCTTGATTCAAGGCCATGATCGTCATGTTTCATTCTAGGGTTTTTATGTTCAAAAATCTCTAGAAAATCATAGAAAAATCCTATGATCATGAAACCAATTTCTATGAACTTGTCATCATCTCTATGTTTAGTATTCAAGAGCATGAATCGAACAAAAGTTTCTTACCTATTTTCCTTGATGAGGCCGAACCCTAGCTTTTGAGGGTGGGGGAAATTTTGTTCAATTTTTTTGAAAGTAACAATGGATTTCATCTTTCTAATTCATTTATGTGTTGAATCCAAAGGATTGAATCAAAATGAAATCCCTAGCCTATTTATTTGTTGAAGGCCGAATCCATGTTCTTGAGAACTTGGATGATTTGTTTCATTTTTCAACTAATGATCATTTGTCTTAACTTAAGAATACTCTAGGATCATTGATTTAAGAGTATGTGAATTTTGAGATCTCTAGCTAAATTAGCTAGCCATGGCCGAACCAATATCATTAGGAGATAGTAGGTTTTCTTCAAACTTTAACTTGTTTTATGTTGTGGTTGTTGAAGGATAAGTATTTGTGTGAATCGTGTACGTGTTCTACGGAGATCGGACGTTCGGTGAAACTTATTTCGGGAGGAAAACCACTCTGAGGTAAGGGGAGTACCTAAGGGATTTTTCTGATAGCTATATGTTATCAGTGTGTGGTCTGTATAATTTATTCAAGCTTGTTTGTGGTAATTTAAATTATTTTACGTAGTTAATTTATCTGTTGTTAATTATCTGCTTTTAATTGAGTATCTGTAGTTATGTATTATAGTATCTTAATGCGTGTTATAAACTGTGTTATCTTCTATAATGTTGATGTGGAATTTTTATTAATGTTGATTGTTGATTGAGAAGCCTGACAGTGGTCACTGTTCAATTAATTATGAAGATAAAAGCATTAAAAAGCTTCATGAGAATTATTGAATATTTAATTGGTGAAATATGGTAATATAATATTATTTAATTATTTGATTTGTGAAAAATATGGAATAGTTGAAAATACTGTTATTTTAATGGTTTATCGGTATAAGAGTGATTTATGAGTTACAGTGAGGGCGTAACCATGAAAAAAATTTAGTGATGCTTATTTTTATGAAAGAAATTCTAAAATAAAATAAAAAGTTATTACAAAAAGTTAATTTTCAAAAACAACTTAATTATTATGTTGAGAAAAATATTTAAGGGGAAAAGTCAAATTTTTTGGCTTAAAACGTTTTTAAAATGCTAAATGACGGTTAATTCCGAAAACGTTTACGGAAAACATTCTTAAAAATAGTGGTAATTATTAGAACATAGATTTAATCTCAAACGACAATTTTTTAGAACTAAAGTTACGGAAAAAGATTTTCAGAGGAAAATGAATTTCTTGGTGATTTAACGGTTTTATAAATGATTTTCAAACGAAAAGGATTTTTCTGTAAATGAGTTTTACACAACGATGTTATTTCCGACAACTTTGATAAGTTGAGGAGATTTTGTTTTGGATTTGTGTTTCACAGAATGAAAATGGTGTAAATGTTGAAATATGAACCTAGTAACCAAGACATCGTGATACCAGTGTTCTGTAATTAAAACACGTAGATCTTTGATCCGTGTTACGGTGTTAGGGACTTTATGTCCTATTTACGATGTTATGGACTTTGTTAAAGGTGAATGTTTTTTCTATAACCAAGAACCTAAGACTGGTGCATCGGTCTAGGGCTTCGTGATTGAGCACTCAAACTTTGTGTCCTATGTTGACGATGAAAAATCTTAAAACGTTGAAAACTACGAATGGTCGTAAGCATTTGAGCTTCGACAAGGAAAGAATGAACAAAAATAAAAGTGACGAAAAATAAATTGTTTTACATGCATTATTCAGCAGATGTGCTTATGGTGTTAATCTGGATATCTTGATGGACAAGGTATGCAAGACGTTGTATCATTGTTCCTGATGGACAACGAAACCGTATACGCTGATCACTGTGCCTCGTTTTGGACAGTGCTATGGTTAAATCCGGTGTGCCTTATTTGGCAATGGAGCTTGATCAGCTCATTTATACGGTCTTGGGATCTCCGGTGGTTAAGTACAACATTTTAAACGGTGAATATGCATTTATTTTACAGTGATGATGACTGTCGGGTATGAAACCCATTGATAAACTACTTGTTTATTTTTGAATATTTAAGTCGTTATAACTATATATGTTATATGTTGTTTTGTGTGTCGCGCATGTAGTTATTGTGTTAAAATCCATATATTGGTTCTCACCCTTGTGCGTTTCCATGTTGGTTTCTCTTCTGTGTGGCATATATTTAATTTTGAGTACAGATGGAGCCGGGAATACCACTGGCTCATACGGGGATACGTTCCCCAACGTTTGATGATGCGGCGAATGGTGGTGCATGGGTGATAAACCCAGGGGCACATAGCGCCACCTACACTGCCCCATCACGCACGATAGAGGGCACGATAACGACGGGACCTCAACGAGAGATCCATACAGTTAAGACCATCGAGATATCATTACCTTCGATATGGATTCTACTACAACATTTGGTGGACCAGGGAGAGTTGGATATTCTTCCGATAGCACAGCCTTTGGACGCTGCAGCACCTGCATCACCTCCTGCGTCGATGGTTTTGGATCCAGAGTTTGAGGAGGATCCTAAGGAGTTTATCGAGAAGGAGTCTGATTACATTCCGCTTGATGATGATGATTCTCCTGATGAGGGAGAGGGAGTAGTAGTGTCTCCACCAGACACTCCTGCTGTGAGTGGGGATGATCAACCTGGTCTTCCCAATGGGTACCATTAGTTACGACCAGCTATAGGATGATTCCATTTTTGAGGTAGTGTTTTCGTCAGTCTCTTTCTGGCTATTGAGAGCCATGACTTTGTTATATGGTTCCAGACGATTCGCTACGTGTTAGTTATGTTTTGATTTCCTTTACTTTGTTGCTTTGATAATGGCCTGTCTTGATTAAGGTCTTGTTTAGAAATGTGTAGTGATATAGTTTGTATAAAAACTGCTGATGCATATGCATATACATACATATATATGTATGTATGTATGTATGTATGTATGTATGTATATATATATATATATATATATATATATATATATATATATGTTTGACTATATAGTTGTATGTTAAAGTAAAAGGAAAAAAAATTATCACCATTTTTGTATTTAGATAAGTGTTTAGAAAATCTTATTTTCAGAAAGTAACCAGCATAATTAAAGTTTTATTTTCCGCTACGAGTTACCATGTGATGTCCCAAGAAGGGGTGTCGCACAAAGCTATGACCTGCTTCTCCTGGAACTTCTCAGTAGCCCAGTACCGTTCCAGCCCCCTCCTGATATCAGGATCCAACCACTTCCCCTTATCCTTACCCTTCCTAGCTTGTTAATGACATTCTTCATGACCAATGAACCTTTATGCTCAAATATGGACTTGATGAGATCTTCCAAAGCTTGGTTCCACGTATACTCTTTTTGCAACATACACTTGTTAGGCAATATATATATATATATATATATATATATATATATATATATATATATATATATATATAACTTAAATTTAAATTAATAGGTAATGTAAATTTATTTTAAATAATATAATAAATTGTTACCTTAAACTCTTTAAACAACTGATCCCTATGGCCCTCAGGGATCCCTTTCCATGTAGGCCATAGACCATCAAACTTCTGCTTTATGATCTTCGAGATCAAATCAGAAGTGGCATTCGCGGGCAGAAAGCTGCTGGAAAATTTGAGCATTAATAAATGTTATGAATAATTAAACAAATAATATGGAAATTAACGATACTTATATATATATAAAAAAAAATTAAGTTAGCTTGCTCGCTATCCCTTGGGGATAAGAAGTGTCCTCCGGTCGGATGAACCATGGCTCTCCTACGCCGATGGTGATGATGGTCCTGGCACGAGTGTGGATGATACGGTGCAGCCTGTGTCCCGACATCTGAGGGTTGCGTAATGGGTGCAACTCCATCACCCTGAGGCTCATACACATAGGTACTGGCAGGGTGATCTCGATCAGAAGTCGGTGTGACGATCGGGGATGCATTGGTTTAGCCTTTATCTGACTCTAGAAACCTGACATTCAAGGAAGCCTATCTTCACTTCCAGTCAGTAAATCATTCAGTGATCTGGTCTAAGCTGATCTGGAATTCTAATATTCCTCCTTCTCATTCTTTTCTTCTCTGGAGAATTATTCATGATAAGGTTCCAACTGAAGAGCATTTAAGGAGGAGAGGTCGCTGCATAGTGTCAATCTACTGTCTATGTGGAGCCAATGCAGAATCTTCAAAGCATCTGTTCTTTGATTGTTCTTTTGCTAAGAAACTTTGGTTATGTCTAGGGAATTTTTTGAATCTAACTGTTAATTGCTCGGATATGCACTCAGTCCTTTCTATGCTAGATAGGAAATGGAGTCCTCGTGTGCAGGTAGTTGTTGCAGCAACCATTATTTATGTATTTTGGGGGATCTGGTTTTGTAGGAACATGGCTAGATTTGATAATAAAATCATCTTATTTAAGTCAGTTGTGAGCTTAATTTCCTCAAGATTGGCTCTGGTTGAAAACTTTAGTTCAAGGAAGCTTTACTCTCATAATTGTGAACACCTGTTTTTAAACAACTTATCAATATGCAAACATCTTCAGTCTGTTCCTAAGATTTCAGCAGTTCTTTGGAATCCTCCTTTGATCAACATGGTTAAGTGTAATACTGATGGTGCTTCAAAAGGGTGTCCAGGTCCAACCTCTTGTGGTGGTATTTTCAGGAGCAATTCAGGAGCTGTTCTAGGCTGTTTCTCTGCTAATCTTGGTATGAAAAATGCTTTTCAAGCTGAGTTGTTGGGTGCTATGATAGCCATTGAGATAGCTTTCAATAGGAAGTGGCTTGGCCTCTGGTTGGAGTGTGATTCAGAGCTGGTTATAGCTGCTATCAAAAACAACAATTTGGTACCTTGGAGGCTTAGAAATAGGTGGAATAATTGTATGGATTTGACAGATAATACGAGTTTTGTTTATTCTCATATTTTTAGGGAAGGTAATACTTGTGCAGATAGTCTAGCTACTTTTGGCTATTCAGTTTCTGGATTAGTCTGGTGGGATTTTGCCCCAACTTTCATTTGAGGATATTTTTAGGAATGGTAGGGGTTTGCCAAACTATAGATTTCTTGATTCTTCTATGGGTTAGGTTGATGTCCCCCCATGTTTTTTTGTATTCTTTCTTCTTCTTTTTTTAATAATATTGGGTGTGCTGCAGATGATTGGCTCTGCTAGGGGTGCCAACATAGTTGGGATGTCGAGTAGAGCAACGATGCCTTTGCATGCCTTTCTTTGTGTTTAAAAAAAAAAGTCTCACTTGATTGGAATGTGCCTTCGCTAGATTCGTCCAACTCAGATTGATCCATTAACTCTCTTTCAAATTCTTCCCCATCGCCGAAAATGTCCGCCAGAGAATTAACAATGATGTCCGACGTAATATCCAACGATACGTGGCCCCCTGAAAACTCATCATCTTGGTACGGAGCATCTTTTTCAGGCTGAGTGATTACGTTATCAGTAATTGTATTGCGAGCCTTTATCTTAATGACACCCGACCAGCCTTGATGTCCTTCGGGATATGGCGTGTAATAAACTGATCGGCCTGTTGTGAAAAAATAAATGGGTGGTACGCCTTATTATACCTACGAGATAGCCTAACTTCAACATTGGCATACTTTTTATCGGTTTTTGTCCCTACGTCAAGAGTAGGATCAAACCAACCACACTTGAAGAGAACTAACTTCATCACGAGGAAACCGGTGTACTCCAGTTCAAGGATATCTGTTAGAACCCCATTGAAATCATCCTCTACATTGCCATCAGTGGCTCGCACACAAACACCATAGTTACACGACTGCATTCCTTCACTCCATTATTTTGTGTTAAATTTATATCCATTTACAATGTAAGTGTTCCATGATGTAACCCATCTTTTAGGTCCTCATGCCAAATTAGGCAACAATGGATTTTGAACATTGGGCCTGTTTGGATTGGCTTATGAACAGCTTATTTGGGCTTATCTACTGGGATAACCACTTGTCAGAGTGTTTGGGAGAGCTCATGAAATCAGCTTATGACATTTCCATAAGCTGTTTTCAGCTTATTTTGATAAGCTCTCTAGGATAGCTTATGAAAATAGCTTATGACTTACATGAAAACAATTTGACTATATTTTCTCTTTGATTATAGAAATAGCTTATATATAAGAACTTATATGATAAGCGCTTATCCTATAAGCGCTTAATTAACCATTTGTTTACTGGATCTAGTACCTACAAATTTTAATAATATATCCAACTTATACACCACATATATTTAAGGAGAGAAAAAGTATTGCAACAAATGAATGTGCTTAACCTACATATTTCTTGAACCACGCAGTAAAGTGAGAAGTAATTTCTCGATCAACCTGAGCCTTCCAAATGTTAGGTTGGATTTCCCTTAGAAAATTGCCATACATCCTACACATGGGAGGTTAACAACAGGACGATTAATAACCATAAATGACAATTGAACTTATAAAAGACATTGTAGACATTTACTCTAAATATGGTGCCACCTCATCACAATTTTGAAGGATGTACAGATGACCAGCATTAATGTCACGCTGCTCCAAGAAATATCCTTGAGATTTGCCACTAAATCTACCCGGATAGTTGAATATTGATATAGGAGGACTAGTTGAACATCCTTCACCCGAATCAACATTTCGAGGCATCCTAGTCCTTCTCGTGTCAACTTCATCGGGATAGTAACAAGAGGTAAAAGTGGAAGTCTCCTCTACTAAGTATGCTTCACAAATGGAACCCTCTACTCGTGCCTTGTTCTTGACTTTGTCTTTAAGCGAGT
Organism: Sophora flavescens; assembly: GCA_030762895.1. NCBI lineage: Eukaryota > Viridiplantae > Streptophyta > Magnoliopsida > Fabales > Fabaceae > Sophora > Sophora flavescens. The sequence continues at coordinate 6,281,217 of CM061070.1, forward strand.
GCAAAAACCTATTAAAGAGGGATACATACAAATAATTACTAGTTTTAAGGAAAGCTAAAATGGATACCCCTCATTTGGATACATACAAATAATTAATTAAATTAATTGATGTTGTATACCTCTCAAATGGATACATCCAGTGGTATTGGACTGGACCACCAACTTTTGCTTCGTAAGGTAGATGAACTGGAAGGTGTTCCATTGAATCAAAGAAACTCGGTGGGATGATTTGTTCCAACTTACATAACAACATGAGTATCTTCTCCTCCATATCCTTTAATTGTTTCACATTTAGTGTTGTCGAGGTAAGCTCCCTGAAAAAGTGACTAAGCTCAACAAGTGGCTTCCAAATTGGTTTCGGTAATGCGTCGAACGCAATTGGAAACAACCGCTGCAAGAACACGTGACAAGCAGGACTCTTCATTCCATGTAACTTTGCTTCTTTAATGTCAACACATCTACCCATATAGGAAGCATACCCATCGGGCAACTTTAGTTCTTTAACCCACTTACAGACAACTACTTTTTGTGGTTTGCTTAGTGTATAACTTGCCTTCGGTTTGATAAGTCTGCCACGACCACCGTCTTGCAACTCAAGCTCCTTCCGTTTACAAATTTCCGCCAAATCCAATCGGGCTTTATTTGTATCCTTTGTCCTCCCCTTGATGTCCATCACGGTGTCAAACACATTCATAAACACATTCCTCTCACTATGCATGACATCAATGTTGTAACGGAGTAGGTCCGTTCTCCAATACGGAAACCTCCAAAATATACTTTGTTTTGTCCAGTTATGCTTGACGCCATAATCAAGAATATGTTCTCCTTGGGATTCATGGATGAGCAGTAAATTCTCTACTCTCCGCCATACATTAGGACCAGACAAACGCCTGGGAGGCGGTGTGGTCTTCGCACAACGCTTCTTGAATGCATTCTTGTTCCTCCTATAAGGATGATATTGTGGAAGGAATTGTCGATGACAATCAAAATATGAGATCTTTCGACTATTTTTAAGCGTGGATGCCTTTGATCGCTCCATACATATTGGGAAACCAAGCTTCCCCACGGTCATCCAACACGACATCATCCCATAGGCGGGGAAGTCATTGATCGTCCACATCAAAGCTACTTTTATCATGAAATTCTTCCTCAAAGATACGTCATAAGTGAACACACCATCATTCTACAACATTATTAACTCATCTATCAGTGGCCGCAAGTACACAGCAATCTTCCCTTTTGGATTAGACGAGCCCTATGTCTGTCAGGAACATAAACTCCCGCTTCATGAAAATCCCCGGGGGAAGATTGTACGGAGTCAGGATAACCGGCCAACAAGATTAGGCTTTTCCAGATTACCCGAAAGGATTAAATCCATCCGTACATAATCCCAATCGGACATTCCGAGGGTCCTGCGAAAACGCCATATGAACCCTATAAAAATGATTCCAAGCTTCTCCATCCGACAGATGACACAAGACATCTTGCTCCCTCTGATGCTCACTATGCCACCTCATGTGAGATGCAGTGGCCATTGAAGAGTACAATCTTGTAAGTCTTGGCACGAGCGGAAAGTCCACATCTTTTTCAAAGCGGTCATATTCTCAATGCCCCTCCTAGTGGTTGTCTTGTACCGATCCGCACTACAAAATCGACAACATGTTATGCTATCTGCTGAATCATCCTTGTAGTACAGCATACATCCATTCGAGCAACAATCAATTTTCAAACACCTCAGATCCAAATTCTCCACAGACCTCTTAGCATGATAAAAACTAGTAGGCATCCGGTTGTCTTCCGGCAACGCCTTGGACATTGACATGGCGAGACGATTAAAACATCCTTCTTTCATATTGTAATCAGATTTGATACTCAACCATTCCATACACATCGACAACTCCGTGTACTCCCTACATCCTTCCCACAACGGAGATCTTGCAACACTCAGCATGTCATAGAATCTATGAGCTTCGAGATTCGAATTCTCCTCTATGTATTGGGAACCCATTCCACCATCTTCTCCCCCATCTTCTTCTAGTGCAACACCAACCAAGGGTCCAGCATGATCCATTATCATCTGCTCGTATAGATTCAATTCTTCCCTTTGCTCACCACTTCCATAGTACGAACCTTCAAACACAGCCGAGTTAAAATCGGGCAACGTCTCACCATGGTTACTCCACCAATAGTAATCATGCATGAAACCCTTCTCATAGAGATCGGACACAACTCCATCCACGCTTTTGAAAGATTTACACTTGCATCTTTTGCAAGGACACCTCAAATGATCATCGCCCCACCTTATAAATCTCTCCTGGCTAACAATAAACTCTATAAACTCACCCACTCCAACTCTAAAATCTTCCATAAGACGCTTATTCCGATCCAACCTACGATACATCCATTTCCGATTCTCCTGAATCTCCATTGCTGCCAATTAAATAGCCTGAGCAACCCTACAACAACACTTATATATTATTGTGCATTCCAATAACTCCATCAATCTCCTTCTTATGACAAGGTATGAACTTATACCATTCAAGAAGAAACCTTTACCACACTCGGTTAATAATAGTTATTCCCTTATTCAAATGCCTTATACTTAACGAAATTTCGGTAGCATTTCCCATCGGTCTCCAAGTACACGACTCGAGCACAGTGGGATCCACCACGATCAAGTATGCACCCGGAGAACAAAAGAAAATGCATCAGACCAAGATTTCATCAAGTATGTAAGGCATTTGAACATGGAAATTACTATTGTACGAGTGGGATAAAGGTTTCTCTCCAAACTGTCCCAGTTGGACAATTCAAGATTCAATACAATGAGCATGGGTACCTTGAGAAGGTACACATGCTCATTAGTATTGAATCTCAAACAGGAAACTAAGGATTTCGTAAATTAATAATTAACTCTAATAGAAAATAAAACCATTATCCTATAAATATTGCAACATAGTTGAGCTTATATATATTACAGTTCAATACGAACTAAAATAAAAGATTGTAGCAGACATCCTATTGAGCTCTGCTCTCCACTAACAAGTAACACATAATTGTCAAATACATGCATAAATTCTAAATTATCAGCACACAACTAGCATCCCGCCTTTCGGACAGGATTAGATCCTATTGAGCTCCGCTTTCCACTAACAAACAACACATAATTGTAAACACATGCATAAACGATAAATTATCAGCACACAACTAGCATCCCGCCTTTCGGCCAGGATCACATCCTATTGAGCTCTGCTCTTCACTAACAAACAACACAATTATTCATATAACAGATGCATATACTATAAATTAGCAAAGACATAACCAACACACTGACTTTCGGACAGAATCACACCTATTGAGCTTAGCTCTCCACTAACAAACAATACAGTAATTCACATAACACATTAAAAGAGTGTTGAGACAACTTACCTGAGAGAGAAAACAAAAAATCGACTACGAATAAGGGGAGGAGCCGAATACGACAGCAGAAGAATATGACAGCAAGGACCTATCGTGCATAAATGAAATTAGTCAAATTGCCAATCAAGAAAAGTTCATATAGCCACACAAATTAAATACCAAAGAGCCAAAAACAAACAGTACGTGCATAGATATGTTTATGCACTTGATAGAGTTAAATCAAGAGGGGATATTGAATGCAATTCCATGCGTAGAAGTGCAACCGACTTTGATGTCCATTGAATCCTATTCCACAATCTTTATTTTGATTTGGTCATTAAACTCTAAATATTTTTTAAGATATTTTCCTATTATACATTAAAGCTAAAAAACTATAAATTACTCTCAATCCAAAAACATCCTCGATACTCTCTTCCTCTCTCTCAACTCTCAGTTGTCAACAATTAGTGAGAATTATCAGAACCAAAACTAATCTCAAATCTCAACTCTCGTTTTCTTTTTGGCGATTCCTCGGTTCTTCTTCCTCATTTTATTTTAAATTTTCACTAATCTCTATGAGAATACCAAATAGCATGATATGGTAGGGTTCACAATCACATCCCTCTTGAGGCCCACACTCTCACTTCCTTCAAACTCGTTCCCTTTCTCTTGTTCTATTTCTTCTTCTTACAACAACAACAACAACAACCCACAAATGGTTCCAATGGAGAAGATGTTAACAACAACAATAATTCAAGCAAACAAAATTTTCCATTTTGGACAGAATAATATTGGTTTATTGATTGAAATCAATTGATAAAACTGAATAATATTGGTTTATTTAATTGAATTGATAGATTGAAAGTTACAGAGATAGTGTTTATATAGAAGTACATAATCTGAATGACCTAACAGACTGACCAAGATACTAACTAATTGACCAAGAAGCTAATCCTTGCTAACTGATATACCTACTAACAGAGATATCCTTGCTAACTGATATAGAGATAAAAACTGAAACTGAAACAGTTACTTAAACTAATTAATCATAAAGCTAATAAGAACAGAACCACTAATCAAATAGCATACATCAAATAAAAGAGAATGAGAGAGAGAGAACAACACCTCACTGGAGGCGCGCTGCAGTGGTGGTGGTGTCACCGGCGACGGTGGTGTGGTGGCTGACCGGAGGCACTGCAAGGAGAGAGCAAGACAGAAATCGGAGAGAGAGAAGGAGAGGAAGAGAGAAAGAGAAAGACAAGGTGGTGTGGTGGCGCAAGGAGGGGACGCGGTGGCCAGAGCAAGGGGAGGGGAGGGGAGGAGCTGCGCGTGAGACCAGAAGAGGAGAAAAGGGAGAAATGGGGGGAAAGAGAAGAACTTGGTGATTTAGGGATTGTAATTTTAGCGACCGAATCTAAATTTGGTTGCTAATTCGGACGCCAAATACCATATAATGAAATCGGTCGCAATTCGGTCGCTGTTTGGCAAAAATTAAATTTTTTTTATTACCCATTCTAGCGACCGATATCATATCGGCTGCAATTTGGCGCAATAATTGATATTTTCATCCATCAATATAGCGACCAAATATGGATTCAGTCGCTAACAATTCAAATTATACCGTTATGTTAAATCGGTCGCAAAAATCGATCGCAAATTAGTCAACAACCACTGACTTTTAAACTTATCTATATAGCAACCGATTATTTGTCACCACCATTATCGATCGCAAAATCGATCGTAGAATACACTATTTTCAACTTATGCCTCAGATGGTTAAATCTGTCGCAGTTTCGGTCACTATTGGCGACCGCTAAATTTTGGTCGCTATTTCAACATTTTTTTTTTTTGTAGTGATACCACTAACTAGTAGTTCACTTGATTAAACGTCTTTAATTTTTATTGGGCTAGTTTTCCTTAATTTTAGTTGAGTTCACTGTTTTTTTCTCTCTCCGAAGTAATTTTTACCTTTTCGTTAGATTTCATACCAATTACATTTTTTTTTTTGGTAACATACCAATTACATTTGTAGTAAATAGCAACACTGTTTTTTCTTTCTCAAATTTTTATGGAAAAAAATACGATGTACCAAATCAAAGTTTGCTTTGTGCTTAAATAATCATGTCTGATATATTAATGTTCATCATATTCTTATTAGATTTTTATCATCAGTCATTTTTATGATTTTTTTTATATAAAATAATATGCAAAAGAATCACAATGAGAATTGTCATCCCAATTATATTGGCAAGTGATTTTTATGAATTTCTATTTTATAAAGTGTACGAATGTATGATTGTATTGCACGTGTATAATATGCATGTATACTCTACTTAGTGCCGGCTGTTTTTTGTTTTTTTAATTTGTTTTTGTCTCTTTTCTGTTCTTGTGAACCCATTTTATTTTTTAAAGTTTTTTTTTAAAATAAGGAGAGTAAACGATATAGAATAAAGTTTAGCTCTAATTATTAAATGGGAAATGCTAACCAGTATCCTAAGGGCACTCGTTAAGGGATTGAAATGATAAGTTTTTATGGGGAAATGGTGAATGAACACTTGAATTTTGAGTTTTCCAATAACTTATTTCCTCTTCTTGATTCCTTAATCAGTATCTTAATGGTACTGGTTAGCAAGATCCTTATTAATTAATCTGAAAACCCTACTGTTGTGCGTGCATAGCTTTCAGCTAAGCTTGACAAAAGGCATTTACAAAATTTATGGATCAGCGTTACCATGTCAACGATGGGCAGACACAAGTAAGCGATGACTTCATATATGCGACTCCTAAACTAGTTTATCCAGCTAATTATATTATATTATAATGTCCTTTCGTTCTTCTTAGGGACCCCATCACTATCTAAAAGAGGGGCATGTATATATAATAAATTAGAATATTTATTGTCTTTCAGAATTAGTTTTTTTATTATTTGTTTTTGGAAAAAGACTGATAATTATCATATTGACTTGCTTCCATAAAAAAATCAAAATTTTCTATGATTTAAATATCATGCATATCTATCACCGGACTGGACATAGAACGAATAAGGAGTTATGTAGGCGATAATTAAACATGTCATATTGTCACATAAAGGATTGAAGTTTACATTTTAAAAAAGACAATTGCTAGAATGATTTTCTACTCACAGCACTACTCGAAGGGTTAGTCTGAGCTATGATAAAAAATTAAATACCAAAAAACTATGTTAGTCTACGTTGATGGTAAATCCTTCTAAAAAATTTACATGCATGTATATACGTCATAGCATTCTCAAAAATCATTATAAAATTAGGCAAACACTAACGTAAGAGTCTATTGAAATTCATTGCAGTTATACTAAACTTTTTGGAGTTTCTAAAAGGCGAAACCTTTCGTTTTGTTTTTTATATGTCTTTTTTATTTTATTTTATCTGATAACCAAGAAGATTTAAACTTGAGGTTCTTTTTCTAAACAAATTCCAAACTTTAAAAGTATGAAAAATCTAATATTCGATGACGTAAGTTATATATATATATATATATATATATATATATATATATATATTCCTATTTAAACTTAATATAATTGTTAGAATTATGCGATTTTTATTGATTTGTTCTTATTATTTATTGATTTTATTTTACAGAGTTGATTTAGATAACAATAATGAAAAATACGAATTTTGGAGATAATTATTAGATTTTTTAGATCTACAAGATTTTGGATGAAATATAGAAGAGAAGAGATTGGATAAGATTAAGGTTCAGTTTAGTAAAAACTAGTGGATAGCGGATAAACTAGTTAATAGCCGATGAGGTAACTGATAGCGGATATCGGTTAAGCTAGTTGATTGAATTTGAAGTATTTGATAAAACTAGCGGTTGAACTAGTTGATAAATGTAAAATGACATAAAAAGGACAAGTTTATATGATTTCTTTATATAAATTCTATTTATGTATATATATATATTTATTTTAAAATAATTATCACTTTTAATACATTAATTTATTTTAAATTATTTATCATTTCAAAATTAAAATATTAAATTTTAATTATTTTTTAAAAAAAATGATATAATAAAAATAAAATGATACATTGATATGATTTTTTATATAAGTTTTATTTTTTTAAAAAGTATATTTTTTTATTTTTTATTTTTATCAAAAATATATATTTAGATAGTATTTTTATATTTTATTTAGATAAGGATAAATGAAAAGTATAATTAAAATAGTAGAAATAAAAATGAGAGAAAAAATGGCATGCTATAAGCTAAAAGCTAAAACGCTACTTCAAATAGTATCGGTAAGAATACTATAATCTAGTGAAAAAAATGTTGTAGCCGGTTAAAAAAGTGATTTCATCCACTGTAAACTAGCAGATTGGTCTTGCCAAATAAAGCCTAAGAGATATTAAAGTTTTTTTTTTACTAGTAAGATATATTGAATTTTTTTTTTACCAAAGAAGATTAATTTGTTAAAAAGATGTTAATTATATCCAAATCCTAAACTTGAGTTAAATTCAAATTGATCTTATCCAAAAACAATTACGAAGTTATGGTTTCTCATATCATACCTTGCAATTTCGGAGAGGAACGTCTGAATAGATATTGTCCCAAGAATGCGATTCTAGTTTCTAATTTCAAGATTTATCTTCATATAAGTTAATGATCTAGTCATTGTCACAAAAAAAAACTTTAAATAGTATTTTATTGTAATTAATTTTATGAAAATATGTAATGTAACTATTTATGTTATATTTGGATAACAAAAACATGTATATATTGCTAGAAACATGTTTTGAAAGATACAAATAATTTATCATCTAATCGATGGGATATTGGTCAAGTGGAAGCAGTTTACCCCCATAAGGAGGATGACCCGGGAAACACGGGTTCGAATCCTTGTGGAGTCATCCCCATTAGAAGTGTTAGATAAGGATAAATCAAGCTAAATAAAAAATGGCGGGCACTAGAAGTTGTTTCCAAATTGAACTCTTATAGCCACTTAGTTGCAAAGTATGACTTGAACTTTGACTATAGAGTTTGACTTGTCAAAGGAAGCTCGTAGAGTTTGAATTGTATAAGTAAGTAGTGTTTGAATTAGATTTGAAGTGTTTTGCTTAGGGATTAAGAAAAGTATATGTTATTTAATTGTTAAGTTTAGCCTATAAAAGGCAAACCTCATGTACCATTTTGAAATCAATTGAAATGGAATGAATCAAGTTATAGAGAATACAAGATTGATTCTCTCTGTTTCTTCCTCTGTGTGCAACATGCGTTTTGAGTGAGAGAGAAATTCCTGGGTATATGTGTATTGTGATAACAATTGGTATCAGAGCTGGTTAAGTCCAGCATCAATTTTTGAGTGTTTGTGAGGAACAAGAGTGTTCTCATACTTACAAAATTTTGTCTAGATGGAGTCAGTGTTATTCAAAAGTGAGAGATGGCAAACAATTATAATATTGTGTGGTCTGATCCCAAACTAGATGGGAAACTTGATTTCAGTTTTTGGGAGATTTTGATGTCAACTCACCTAATGGCTCACAATGTTTGGACCTATGTTGAACCGGGATTACAAGAAGGAGCTAATGCAATCGTTCAAAGGAGGGACCAATTGGCGCTGTCGCAAATTCACCAAGGAGTTGATTATTCAGTTTTTGGCAAAATAGCAAATGTCAAAACTGCCAAAGAAGCATGGAATATCTTGAAGCTGTCATACAAAGTAGTAGAAAAAGCCCAGAAATCCAAGTTACAATCCCTGCATAGAGAATATGAAATGTATGAGATGTCCAACTCAAAGTGTTGAACAATACTTTTCTTGAGTTACTGATCTTGTCAACAAGATGAGGGTGTATGGAGAAGACATTCCAGATAGCAAGGTGGTTGAAAAGATTCTTCGCACCATGCCGATGAAGTTTGATCATGTGGTGACAACAATACTAGAGTCCCACGACATAGATACAGTGACAATTGCAGAATTGTAGGGAAGCATTGAAAGCCATGTTAGCAGAATCTTGGAGAAGACAGAAAAAGTATACGAAGAAGCTTTAAAAAGCCAGGTGAATTTCGACAATGTTGCAGAATCTAGCCAAAGCGTAGAAGGTAGAGGTCGTGATTTCAATAGTAGAGGAAGAGGAAACTATAGAGGTAGAGGCAGAGGCAGAGGAAATTTTAGAGGAAGAGGACGTGGCAATTTCAACCACGGAAGAGACAACAATTTCAGACCACCAAATCAAGGAAGAGGTGGAAATAATATCGGTCCTACCAACCCTGGAAGAGGACGAGGTAACACTACAAAAAAAAGGTCATTTAGCGACCGAAAATAGTGACCGAATTTTTAGGTTCCTTTTTGCGACCGAAATAGCGACCGATTGTAGGATCTACATGAAACACTGGTTAGATTTGATTCTGCGACTGAAATAGCGACCGAAATAGAGCGTAGCAGAGATATCGGTCGCTACTTCGGTCGCTAAACAAAGGAAAGTAAAAGTCATAAATTTATGAATTGTTAGCGACCGAAATGGCGACCGAATTAAATGCAACGGTCAAACTGTGTTTATATTAGCGACCGATTTAGAAATCCGTCGCTAAATTTATGAATTCACACTTTAAACTTTATTTATATTTGCGACCGATATTAATTCGGTCGCTAAGAGGTGTGTTAAAAAAATAAAATTGCGCGTGTTAGCGACCAAAATTTAATTCGGTCGCTACAATTACAAATTCAAATTAAAACTAACCATATTAGCAACCGAATTAGCGACCGAATTAATTCGGTCTCTAAAACTGAAATCCCTAAATTCGACAGAACCTCCTTCTTCCTCATTTTTTCTGTCACATTTCTCTCTCCCACCCACTGTTTCTCTCTTCTACGGCGCGCGCTCCGGCCACCTCAACACCCCAAGACACCTCCGATCACCACCGTCATCTCCCCTTTGCTCAGGTAAGCTCTCCTCTACTCCATCTCTCTGTCTCTGTTTCTCTTTCATATATCTCTCTCTCTCATTGTCTCTCTTCATTGTCAACATTTTCCCTCGCTCTCTCTCTCATTGTCTCACTATGTCACTGTATATCATTTCCCCCCTCATTTCAGGGCTCATTCTGGTCACATTGCTCACACCACCACCACCACAACGCCCTCCCTCACACTGACCGAGGTAATTGCTTCTCTCGTTGTCTTTCTCTACATTGTTGTTTCCGTTGTGTGTTGTGTGTACATTGGTGTTGTGTGTGTTTGTTGTGTTGTGTGTGTGTGTTGTGAGTGTGTGTTTGTTGTGTGTTCTGTGTACTAAAGTTTGTGTGTTCAATTGGATTGTAAGCATAGGGTAGGTGTGTCTCACCGTGTTTGATGTGTGTGTGTTTGATGTGTATTGTGCATTTGGGGTGCTGTGTGTGTCTGTTTGGGATGTTTGTGTGTGTGTGTGTGTGGGGGGGGGGGGGGGGGTGCAGAGATGTGTGTTTAGTGTATGTGTGTGTGTTTAGTGTATGTGTGTGAGTTTAGGGTTGTGTGTTTTTGTGGTAGTGCATTCATTTTTTATAGGATGCTTGATCTTCTCATTTCGTGATGAGGGTTGAATTTTGTATAGAGATGGCAAAATTAACTTTTTTTTTTTTTGTAATTCTGCCTTTGTATGAACTTATTAAACAAAAATTGTAACTTATGGGTTGAATTTAACCACTTATGTCTAAACAGGGTGTTGGATTGCAGTTTTTTTACTTTGTCACCACCACTTGTTGAACCAGAGTCCCCTTATCTTTGTGTGCTTGGAGTTGAGGTAAGTAAAATACTCTCTCTTATTCCTTGAATTAAATGGTATTTGTAATGTGTTAAGTGAATTATCGTATTGTTTCTTAGTGGAGAGTGAGCTCGAGTAGGATGTGATCCGTGCGAAAGGCAAGATGTCCGGTTATGTCTTTGATAATTTATCTTTTATGCATGTGTTTACCAATATGTGTTGTTTGTTAGTGGAGAGCGGAGCTCAATAGGATGTGATCTTTGTCCGATTGTATGCTGATAATTTAATGTTTATGCATGTGTTTGTCAATATGTGTTGTTTGTTAGTGGAGAGCGGAGCTCAATAGGATGTGATCCTGTCCGAAAGGCGGGATGCTGGTTGTGTGCTGATAATTTAGAAATTATGCATGTGTTTGACAATTAACTGCTACTTGTTAGTGGAGAGCGGAGCTCAATAGGATGTTTGCTACAATATTTAATCGAAGTTTGTATTGATTTACGCTGCAATTTATATAAGCTCAACAATGTTGCAATATTTATAGGTTAATGATTTTATTTTCTGTTAGAGTTAATAATTAATTTACGAAAGCCTTAGTTTCCTATTTGAGATTCAATATTAATGAGCATGCGTAACGTATCAAGGTATGCATGCTCATTGTATTGAATCTTGAATTGTCCAAGTGGGACAGTTTGGGAAAAAACCTTTTTCACACTCGTACAATAGTCATTTCAATGTTCAAATGCCTTATATACTTGTTGAAATCTCGGTCTGATGCATTTCCTTTTGTTCTCCTGGTGCATACTTGATCGCGGTGATTATGACCGTGCTCGAGTCGTGTGACTTGGAGACCGATGGGAAATGCTGCCGAAATTTTGTCAAGTATAAGGTATTTGAATATGGGAATAACTATTAGTAGCCGAGTGTGGCAAAGGTTTCTTCTAGAATGGGATAGGTTCATACCTTGTCATAAGAACGAGATTGATGGAGTTATTGGAATGCACCGTAATATATAAGTGTTATTGTAGGATTGGTCAGGCTATTTAATTGCCAGCAATGGATATTCCGGATAATCGAAAATGGATGTATCGTAGGTTGGATCGGAATAAACGTCTTAGGGAAGAGTATAGAGTTGGAGTGGGTGAGTTTATAGAGTTTGTTGTTAGCCAGGAGAGATTTATACGGCTGGGCGGTGATCAATTGAGGTGTCCTTGCAAAAGATGCAAGTGTCAATCTTTCAAAAGCGTGGATGGAGTTGTAGCCGATCTTTATGAGAAGGGCTTCATGCCTGATTACTATTGGTGGAGTAACCATGGTGAGACGTTGCCTGACTTAAACCCGATTGTGGCCGAAGGTTCGTACTATGGAAGTGGTGACGGGAGGAAAGAATTGAATCCATACGAGCAGATGATAATGGATCATGCTGGACCATCAGTTGGTGTTGTACTAGAAGAAGATGGGGGAGAAGATGGTGGAATGGGTTCCCAATACATAGAGGAGAATCCGAATCCCGAAGCTCAAAGATTCTATGATATCTTTGAGTCTTTGCACGATCTCCATTGTGGGAAGGATGTCGGGAGTACACGGAGTTGTCGATGTGCATGGAATGGTTGAGTATCAAATCTGACTACAATATGCAAGAAGGCTGTTTTAATCGCCTCACCAGGTTAGTGTCCAAGGCGTTGCCAGAAGGCAATCGGATGCCTACAAGTTTTTATCATGCTAAGAAGTCCGTGGAAAATTTGGGTCTGGGGTGTTTGAAAATTGATTGTTGCCCGAATGGATGTATGTTGTACTATAAGGATGATTCAGTGGAAACCATAACATGTTGTCGATTTTGTGGTGCGGATCGGTATAAGACAACCACTAGGATGGGCATTGAGAAGAAGAGGTCACTAAAAAAGATGTGGTACTTTCCGCTCGTGCCAAGACTTACAAGATTGTACTCTTCGATGGCCACTGCAGCTCACATGAGGTGGCATAGTGAGCATGAGAGAGAGCAAGATATCTTGTGTCATCCATCTGATGGAGAAGCTTGGAAGCATTTTGATAGGGTTCATATGGCATTTTCGCAGGACCCTCGCAATGTCCGATTGGGGTTATCTGCTGATGGATTTAATCCTTTTGGGCAGTCTGGAAAAGCATACTCTTGTTGGCCGGTTATCCTGACTCCGTACAATCTTCCCAGGGATGTGCATGAAGCGGGAGTTTATGTTCCTATGATCATAATTCAGGTCCGTCTAATCCAAAAGGTAAGATTGATGTGTACTTGCACCGACTGATAGATGATTGACAATCTTTGTGGAATGATGGTGTGTTGACATATGACGTATCTTTGAGGCAGAATTTCATCATGAAAGCAGCTTTAATGTGGACGATCAACGACTTTCCTGCTTATGGGATGATGTCGGGTTGGATGACCGCGGGGAAGCTTGGATGCCCAATATGTATGGAGCGATCGAAGGCATTCACGCTTAAACACAGTCGAAAGATCTCATATTTTGATTGTCATTGTCAATTCCTTCCGGAAGATCATCCTTATAGGCGGAACAAGAATGCATTCAAGAAGCGTTGTGCGGAGAGAACACCGCCTCCACCACGTTTGACTGGTCCTAATGTAAGGCGCAAAGTGCAGTACTTACCGCTCGTCCATGAAACCCAAGGAGAACATATTCCTGATTATGGCGTCAACCATAATTGGACAAAACAAAGTATATTTTGGAGGTTGCCATATTGGAGGACGCAGCTACTCCGTCACAACATTGATGTCATGCATACTGAGAGGAATGTGTTTCTGAATGTGTTTGACACTGTGATGGACATCAAGGGGAGGACAAAGGATACAAATAAAGCCCGATTGGACCTGGCTGACATTTGTAATCGGAAGGAGCTTGAGTTGCAAGACGGTAGTCGTGGCAGACTTATCAAACCGAAGGCAAGTTATACACTAAGCAAAGCACAGAAATTGGCCGTCTGTAAGTGGGTTAAAGAACTAAAGTTACCAGATGGGTATGCTTCCAATCTGGGTAGATGTGTTGACATTAAGGAAGCAAAGTTACATGGAATGAAGAGTCATGATTGCCATGTGTTCATGCAACGGTTGCTTCCAATTGCGTTCGACACATTACCGAAGCAAATTTGGAACCCACTTGTTGAGCCTAGCCACTTTTTCAGGGAGCTTACATCGACAACACTAAATGTGAATCAATTAAAGGATATGGAAGTCAAGATACCCGTTTTGTTATGTAAGCTGGAGCAAATCTTCCCGCCGAGTTTCTTTGATTCCATGAAACACCTGCCAGTTCATCTACCTTACGAAGCAAGAGTTGGTGGCCCAGTCCAATACCGCTGGATGTATCCATTTGAGAGGTAAACAACATCAACTATTTTACTTAATACATATGAAATTCACGAACACGAGAGCGTAGTTTAGCTTTCCCTAAAACTAGTAATTATTTGTATGTATTCCTCTGTAATAGGTTCCTGCACTCCCTTAAACACAAAGTCAAGAACAAGGCACGAGTGGAGGGTTCCATTTGTGAAGCATACTTAGTAGAGGAGACTTCCACTTTTTCCTCTTATTACTATCCGGACGAAGTTAACACGAGAAGGACAAGGATGCCTAGAAACGTTGATTCGGGCGAAGGATGTTCAACTAGTCCTCCTATATCAATATTCAACTATCCGGGCAGATTTAGTGGCAAATTAAAAGGATATTTCTTGGAGCAGCATGACATTAATGCTGCTCATCTGTATATCCTTCAAAATTGTGAAGAGGTGGCGCCATATTTAGACTAAGTTTCTACAACGTCTTTAATAAGTTCAATTGACATTTATGATTATTAATCGTCCTGCTGTTAATCTCCTATATGTAGGATGTACGACAATTTTCTAAGGGATCCCCAACCTGACATTTCAAGCGATCAGGGTTGATCGAGAAATTACTTCTCACTTTGCTACGTGGTTCGATAAAAATATGTAGGTTAAGCATCTTCATTTTTTGAAGCATACATTTTATCTCCTTAAATATATAGCATGTATAAGAATAATATAATATTTGATTGTTTAGGTACTAGATCCAGAAAACAATGTTCAAAATCCATTGTTGACAAATTTGGCATGGGGGCCTAACAGATGGGTTACATCATGGAATACTTATATTGTAAATGGATATAAATTTAACACAAAAACATGGAATGAAGGAATGCAGACGTGTAACTATGGTGTTTATGTGGGAGCCACTGATGACAATGTAGAGGATGATTTCTATGGGGTTCTAACTGACATCCTTGAACTCGATTATACTGGTTTCCCCGTGATGAAATTAGTTATCTTCAAGTGTGATTGGTTTGATCCTACTCTTGACGTAGGGACAAAAATAGATAAAAAATTATGGTATTGTTCAAGTTAGGCTGTCTCGAAGGTATAATAAGGCGTACGACCCATTCATTTTTTCACAACAGGCAGAGCGGATTTATTACTCGCCATATCCCGAAGGACATGATGGCTGGTTGGGTGTTATTAAGATAAAGGCTCGCAGTATAATTACTGATAGTGTAATCAACCAGCCTGAAAAAGATGCTCCGTACCAAGATGATGAGTTTTCAAGACCCCACGTACCGTTGCAAATTACACCGGACATTATTGTTAATTCTCTGGCGGACATTTCCGGAAATGGGGAAGAAGTTGAAAGAGAGTTAATGGATCAATCCGAGTTGGACGCATCTAGCGAAGGTACATTCCGATCAAGTGATACTGATGAGAGTGAGGGTGAATTTAGTGACGGAGATTCTACTTAGGTAATTTATTTATGTCATAATTCATTGTGTGAATGTCATTCTACTTATTAGGTAATTTATTTTTGTATTATTTACACTGTTGTGTAATCATATTTTCATTTTTTTTCACAGATGGCAGATTCCTCCAGAGGTAGGGGTCGTCGTGGAGGTCGTGCTGCGAGAGTCCCTTCGCCGGCCGACCCACAGCCTTCAGATCGAGACCACCCTACCAGCACCTCTGTTGACGGGACACCTCAGGGTGATGGAGTTGCACCCCCCACCCATCCTCATGTGGTCGGGACACAGGCTGCACCCTCATCATCCACACCTACGACGATAGGACCATCATCATCATCGGGACAGGAGAGTCGTGGTCCATCCGACAGGAGGATTCTTCTTATCCCCAGGGGGGATAACGAGTATGCTAATTTAATTTTTTAATATATATAAAGTATCGTTAATTTCTATTTACTTGTTTTTTTAATTTAATTATAACATTTATTAATGCTCTAATTTTGCTGCAGCTTTCTGCCCGCGAAAGGCCCTTTTGATTCGATATCGAAGATCCTGCGATGCAAGTTTGATGGTCCATGGCCTACATGGAAGGCCATCCCACTGGGCCATAGGGATCAGTTGTTTCTAGAGTTTAAGGTAACAATTTATTAAGTTTTTTAAATTAAATTTACATTATATATATGTACACACGAATTTCCTAACAACTATAAGTTGCAGAAAGAGTATAGGTGGGACTTAGCTTTAGAGGCTCTCGTCAGGGACATATTTGAGCATAAAGGCTCACTGGTCATGAAGAATTTGATGAACAAGCTGAGGAAGGGTCAGAATAAGGGGAGGTGGGTGGATCCTGAGATAAAGAGGGAGTTGGACCAGTATTGGGCTACTGAGAAGTTCCAGGAGATCCAGGCCACAGCTCGGCGTAATCGAGCTTCTGATGGTGGCGCATGTGCTTGGACCGGTGGGTCTAAATCAGCCGCCGCCCACTACGACGAGCTGGTAATACATTAAACTTTTGACTTAATATACTATTTAATTAATTAGTTTTCATTTTTAATTATTCTTATGAATTTAATATTATATTATTACATGCGAGAAAGCACGAAACAAGGGCCCCGATTGCTATGGAGTTGGTGGAGAGGACGAAGAAGTTGAAGTCGGGGACATGGGTCAACGACAAGGCCCGTAACTATGCTGTAAGCAAAAAAATAATTTAGTGTTTACTTGTAATTTATTATAAATGATTTGTTAATATTTGATATAATTTTAACTAAATCTCTTCAACTATACTTTATAGGTGGGCTTCAACGAGAAGAAGGACGATGCCATATCACGTGCCTCACGGTCACAAGATGAGGCTTTGGTGGTGATGGCTGCTCTCTGTCTCCGTCGACGATAATGCCATTTATTTGGAGGTCGTCGGGGCGGGGAACAAGAAGGGGCACGTGTATGGCCTCGGACACTGGGAGCCGAGTTCATCGCTTCATCGTCCAAGACGCCTTTGCTCCTTGCTGCGCCGATACCGTCCCTCGGGAGCAGTTCCACCAAATGCGAGGACACCATCACGCGGCTGAACGCGGAGCTTCGGGGAGAAGAGCGAGAGAGAGCAACAGATGGCGAACCAGATTGCCTGATTGGCTCGGGCACACAGGCTGATGCGGCGAGCATCGAGCGAGGCGGACATTGCGGCTGGTGTTGGAGCAGATGAGGATCAGACTCGATTTGCTCAGGATGATGCTCGATGGTTGTGCCGCCGCTGCCACTCCTCGATTCCGCCGCCAGCCTCGATGTCTTGCTACTCCGAGAGGACGATCGGCTAGCGAGACGGCGGTGGTAATCTGAGGCCGAGGATGATTGGATTCCTCCATCTCCCCCTCATCATGACTGATTTTTTTTCTCCATAATTTTGACTTTAAACGATTCTTGTACGACATTTTAGATTATTCTTTTTATATATATTTATTCTTTCTTATGATTGTATATTTCATAAGTAATTTGGTGTGTTTTATTAGTAAGTTTGCTAACGTTTAAAGAAAACCAGAAATAAAAATTTTATTTTAAAAAATTAATTTTTTTTTAAAAAATAATAACCAGTTTAGCGACCGAATTGGAAACCAATAATTCGGTCGCTAAACTGTATTTCACATTTACAGATGAGGTATAGCGACCGAAAATCCGTCGCTAATATAGGTTAACAATAACCAAAATTAGCGGCCGAATTAGCAACCGATTATCGGTCGCTAGAAATGGTTACCCCAAAAATGCGACCAACCTAATAGCGACCGATTATTATTATTTAGCGACCGAATTTACGGTCGCTAATTAGCGACCGAAATAATATTTCGGTCGCTAAAACCTTAGCGACCAGGTATTCAGCTACCACCATAAATCGGTCTCTGATTCGGTCGCTAAAACAAATAGCGACCGATTTACATGGTTTAGCGACCGAAAATTACGGTCGCTAAACAATTGTTTTTTTTGTAGTGTAATTACTTCCAGGAAAGAAGCAATTTTAATTGCTTTTATTGCGGGAAGTTTGGACATAAAGCCTCGGAATGCAGATTCAGAACTCAGAACAACTATCAGGTAAATGTTCGAGAAAATCAGTATCAAAATATTGGTGAGAATTCTGATAGTCCACAGAGTTTATTTTTGGCAAGCAATATTTCTGCTAAAGATGAAAATATGTGGTATTTGGATACTGGTTGTAGTAACCATATGTGTGGGAAAAAGGAGTTATTTTCTTCACTAGATGAAAATGTCCGTTCAACAATAAATTTTGGGAATAACACAAATATTCCAATTGTGGTGAAAGGTCGAATTGCTATCAGATTGAAGGATGGTTCTCAAAACTTTATCTCTGATGTGTTCTATGCTCTTGGTCTTCATCACAATCTATTGAGTATGAGACCACTATCAGAGAAAGGTTACAACATGAGAAATTCAACGATGATTGAAACATGGGAAATTTTCTTGTTTGAGTTCTGTGATTCCAAATGATGATTGGTTGTGGCATATGCGTTTTGGACATTTTCATTTTTCTGGTTTGTGAGACTTGTCAAATGGGCAAGAAGCATAGAGAATCGTTTCCAACTGGAAGATCTTGGAGGGCGAGAAAGCTGTTAGAGATTGTTCACTCAGGTTTATGTATGGTTGAGGTTCCAACACATGGTGGTTGCAGGTATTTTATTACTTTTATTGATGATTTTAGCAGAAAGACTTGGGTGTATTTCTTGAAGCAAAAATCAGAAGCTTGTGGTGCCTTTAAGACATTCAAGGCATATGTAGAAAAGCAAAGTGGCTATAGAATCAAAGGCCAAGAGTATCTTGCCTGTGCAGATTTCTTTGAGTAGCATGGAATCCAACATCAATTAACAACTAGATACATGCCTAAACAAAATGGAGTTGCTGAAAGGAAGAACAGAGCTATCACGTACATGGTGAGATGCATGATGAGATCTAAACAAATGCCTAAGGAGTTTTGGGCAGAATCAATTGCTACGACAGTGTATATACTAAATAGGTGTCCATCAAAGAGTGTTCGTGACAAAACACCAGAAAAAGCTTGGAGTGGAAGGAGACCCTCAATACGACATCTTAGAGTTTTTGGATGTATTGCATTCGTCCACGTACCAGATCAGCTCAGGAAGAAACTAGATGACAAAGATGAAAAATGTATTTTCATTTGTTACAGTACAAACTCAAAGGCGTACAAACTTTATAATCCGGAGACGAAGAAGGTGATTATTAGCCGAGACGTGACATTTGATGAAGAAGGAATATGGGACTAGTCTTTGAAAGTCCAGAAGAAGAAAGCGATGGCGATGCAGACAATTATGAGGAGGAGAATGGACATCGAGTTCCAACACCTGATGAGTCAGGAATATCCAATAGACCGCAAATGCACCGTAGATTACCAGCCAGATTGGAGGATTATGTTGCGGGTAACGATAATGACCCATCTGATGAAGAGATTATCAACTTTGCCATATATGCAGATTGTGAGCGGTGACTTTTGAAGAAGCCTCAAATAGCGAGGTGGAGAGAAACAATGGATGATGAAATTCATGCCAATGAAAAGAATGAAACATGGGAGCTGACTGATTTACCTGCAAACAAAATACCAATAGGAGTGAAGTGGGTGTACAAAATTAAGTACAAGCCCAA
This sequence comes from Sophora flavescens, assembly GCA_030762895.1. NCBI lineage: Eukaryota > Viridiplantae > Streptophyta > Magnoliopsida > Fabales > Fabaceae > Sophora > Sophora flavescens. Next base: position 6,301,285 of record CM061070.1, read on the forward strand.
CGGAGAAATTGATCGATATAAAGCGAGGTTGGTTGCAAAAGATATAAGCAAAAGCCAGGTATTGATTATTTTGAAGTATTTTCTCCTATTGCAAGATTAGATACAATTCGTATGATTATCTCTCTCTCAGCCCAAAATAATTGGAAAATATATCAAATGGATGTTAAATCTGCTTTTCTGAATGAAACTGTAGAAGAAGAAGTATATGTTGAGCAACCTGCAGGATATGTTGTAAGAGGAAAAAAAGACAAAGTCTACATATTGAAGAAAGCGTTATATGGGTTGAAGCAGGCACCCAGAGCGTGGTATAAGAAGATTGATTCCTATTTCATCCAATATGGATTTGAAAGATGCCTGTTTGAGCATACTTTAAATATTAAATTTGTTAATCCTGGAGATATTCTTATTGTGTGCCTTTATGTTGATGATCTAATCTTTACTAGCAATAATCCAAAGGTGATTGTAGAATTCAGGGAGGCTATGATATGATACTTTGAGATGACAGATTTAGGCTTAATGTCCTATTTTCTTGGCATTGAGGTCGTTCAGCAGAATGATGGAATCTTCATTTCTCAGAAGAAATATGAAGGTGATATTTTGAAGAAATTCAAAATGGAGAATTCAAAACCAATATCCATGCTAGTTGAAGAAAATTTGAAGCTAAAGAAATAAAATGATGGAAAAAGAGTAGATTCAACTCATTATAAAAGTTTGATCGAAAGTCTGAGATATCTAACCACGACTAGACCAGACATTGTATTTGGAGTAGGATTGCTAAGCAGATTTATGGAAGAGGCACGTGTTTGTCATCTACAAGGAGCAAAGAGAAATCTTCGTTATATCAAAGTACTCTGACTGATGGAGTTTTTTATGCCAATAATAATGATGTGAAGCTTGTTGGATACACAGATAGTGATTGGGCTAGAGATATAGAGATGAGAAAAAGCACGTCAGGGTACGCATTTCATCTAGGCACCGGTGTAGTGTCATGGTCTTCAAAGAAACAACCAGCTGTTGCACTCTTTACGACCGAAGCAGAATATATAGTAGCCACCAGTTGTGCTACACAGGCAATGTGGTTGAGAAGAATTCTTGAAGTATTACATGAGAAGCAGAGCACTCCAACATAAATATTTTGTGATAACAAGTTTGCCATTGCACTGTGTAAAAATCCAGTTTTTCATGGACGATCCAAGCATATAGATATTCGGTTTCATAAAATACGAGAGTTGGTGGAAGAGAAAGAAGCTGTGATCAAGTATTGTCCCACTGAAGAACAAGTTGCAGACATTTTTACAAATCCTTTGAATGTTTAGTTATTTTATAAGTTGAAGAAGATGCTTGGAATGATACCAGCTTAATTGATTTAAGGGAGGCAATGTTAGATAAGGATAAATCAAGATAAGTCAAAAATTGTGGGCACTAGAAGTTGTTTCCAAATTGAGCTCTTATAGCCACTTAGTTGCAAAGTATGACTTGAACTTTGACTATAGAGTTTGACTTGTCAAAGGAAGCTTGTAGACTTTGAGTTGTATAAGTAAATAGTGTTTGAATTGGATTTGAAGTGTTTTGCTTAGGGATTAAGAAAAGTATATGTTATTTAATTATTAAGTTTAGCCTATAAAAGGCAAACCTCATGTACCATTTTGAAATCAATTGAAATGGAATGAATCAAGTTATAGAGAATACAAGATTGATTCTCTCTGTTTCATCCTCTGTGTGCAGCGTACGTTTTGAGCGAGAGAGAAATTCCTGGGTATATGTGTATTATGATAACAAGGAGGCTGAGAACCAAGGGGTATGTAAAACCATGCTCAATCAGTCGAACCAGAGATTAGTCTCATAGCGAGCCCAAAGAGCCTAAGCCATGGGATACTCTGGTGGACCCACTCGGCTCAAAGGACTAATTAAGGTGGTTCTGAACCAAAAACTAATAATTTACCATCAAGATTTTCACTTATTAATTAAGGGGGAGGGGCTTAAAATTATGGAATAAACAATAGTATACAATACCAAACTAATATATACAACCTTCTTCTTTTCTTTAGAAAAAAAAGGTTTGATAAAGTTTTTATCCATGTAAAGTTCGTCAGTTTTGATTTTTAATTTTTATAAAAAAATTCTTAGGATTTCATCCCTGTAATTTCAAAACCATAGTTAATGACCCTCTATTAACTGCTGAGGTGGCTATCGGGACACAACATTAACTACACCACATCACTACCTCATGGATAATTAATAATCTTTTAATTTAGCTGCAATTTTAAAAATAACATCATTTAATATTATATTTAATTATATTTATTTAAATTATTATCTTTTATTTTTTACCATATTTTATCTGTTAATTATAATCATTTTTAGAATATTTTGTCCTTATTAATTTTCCTATTTAGGTTTTTTAAGTAAAGAAGACAAAGCAAATTACTTGAGCAAAATGAATATTATTGTTTTTATGGTATTCTAAATATAGAAGTTTATTTTAAAATTATATGAAATCTTATTTTTTAAAAATATAAAATTTTGTACAAAAAACATTTTACTTTGTACAAAAATAATTTTATTTGAAATATAATATTTTGTACAAAAATAAAAAAAATTTAATTAAAATGAAATTAAAATGAAAATGTTACAATAAATAAATATAATTAAATTTAATATTAAATAATATTACTAAACAAATTTTAGTCAAAAATAATTTTAAATTACAACTGGATTAAAAAAATCATTAATTATCCACGTGACAATGATGTGGCATAGCTGACGTAAGTACCATTAGTGACGTTAGTAGTTAACAGAGAGCCACTAACAGTATGGGCAATTTCAGAAGCTTAATTTGAAATTGACGAAATCCTAAAAATTTATATGGACTAAAATCAAAATTGATAAACTTTACATGGATAATTTTTTTTTAAAAAAAAAAAAAATTGCGTGAATGCATGCCCATCTCACTCAACTGTTTGGGGAGGACATGATAATAACCAAGGTTTTAAAAACCGGACCGGACCGGCCGGTCCGACCGGGAACCGGGACCTTGGCCGGTCCGGTCAGATAGGAAAACCGGTCATATAGTGAACCGGTGAAAAACCCGTTGAAGCCGTGAAAACCCAAGCCAAAAAGCGATTACGGACCGGTCTGGTCCGGTTCTCGAAATGTGCAGACTTGATTACTCAGACTCATCTCTTCCTTCCTCTTCGACGTTCGAGACCCTTCCTGCCTCTGCTTCTGCGATTCATCTGTTGCGCCTCGCCCGATGCGTCCTGTTCCGCCTTCGCCATCGCCCGATGACGGACGAGTTACGACGGTGCGGCGTCCTGCGTTCTCCGGCGAGGTTGCTGCTTCTTCTCGGTGAGGTCTCCGACACGAGGTTCCTGCGTTCTCCCGGTCGAGTTCTCCGCGCGAGGTTGCTTCGTTCTCGGGTCGAGTTCTCCGGTTCTCCCCTCTGGTGAAAAACGACGATGAGTTCTTTCTTGCAATAGAGACCTGTGCACTCCACCTCCTCCACAGTGCTTTGCCGCAAAACGACGAGGAGGGGTTTTTACCGAATCCTTAATCGAACTTCGCGGCCGGTATTTTCAAAGGGAAGATGATGGAGGCTCATTCATACTACATAGCACTAGGGTTTTCTTTGAATCACAAGGGAGTATTGTTAAAATTGGGCTGATATTTCAGCCTCTTTTTATTTGGGCCATTAGGCTTGTGTATTTAAGGCTAAGCTTGGCCATTTATGCTGTGTGTATTTAATATTATTTATTAGTATTTATGTTGTGTATATTTATTTAACAAGATTTCCGACGACACCGGGCTATCATTGGGCTTGTGTATTTATGCTGGCCATTTTCGAACATGTGCTAACAAATAAAAATAGACCATTTTATTATTATATTATATATATATATATATATATATATTAATTCACCAAAAATTAAAATAATATTATTTAATTATAACCGGTTCAACCACGGTTCAACCTCGGTTGGACCATTGAACCTTGAACCGCTGCCTTCACCGGTTCGATGGCCGGTCCGGTTTTGTAAACCTTGATAATAACATAGCACCTTGGCTCAGTTTCACACAGCATGCTTTTTAAGGTGTAGATATAAGTCGAATAGAAGATAAGCCTCATATTTGCGACCAAACTTCCTCGGCATGTGAGGTTGACTTAATTAACTTGGATTGCCTAATGCAACAAAGTAATACGAGGTCAAATATAGCAGCTTCTACCCTACAAGCCCCCAACACATACAAGCTCTCAAACACAGGATGACTTAAAAGTTACATGAGTGAGGATAGATGTTTATAAATTTTCTCTCAAATAATCTTTCCCATTACGTAACAGAAACTCCCACTTACCACTTCAAACCCCCACTCCAAAACCCCCTTCACTAACCCATTGCATAGCATAACAAATTTGGGCAATAATTAATCACATTGCTAATTAATAGTTATTCCACGCTTAGCCTTAAGATTTCACATATCATCTTTTTCGTTACTGAATACTAATTTTTAGAATTGTTTTGATACCCACCATCATGCGCGAGCGGCGGATTTGGATTCCATGCATTCATTATTTTCACGCATTATAGATTATTAAATGTATTTGAGTGTACATTAAAAAATTAAAAAATAAAATAAAAATTAAAATAAGATTGATCTAATGATATATCTTGTGACTTCGTGAATGCGGGAAATCCAAATCAGCCCGCGACATGTGTTCCTTGTCATGAGTATTCTTACATCATCAAACATGGGATTTTGTCTTCACCTTGCATTGTGGCATATGGGCAGGTTTCCCATGTTATGAAAGCTGTGATGTGAGCCACGTAGCTATGTCTACTACCATCTTCAATAATATACAAGCATTCGTCTAGACATGCCGTCATATATATGTTGAAAATCAGGGATGAATCTTATGCTTATGAAATTATGAACCACTTGCGAAGACCATTAATGTTAGGATCATAGGACCTGGCTATACTCCTTAATTTGGACATCGCCATTGTCTATCTTAGTTTTAGCTAATTGCATGCTGATTTTGGGGAACGTGATGCGCAGCATACGAAAATAGGGACGGAGATTACCTGTCTCAAAATAGTGTCTCATTCTCTGTCTCATCCACTTAAGTTGTGCCAATTGAAAATTAATTACATTATTTATTATAAGTGTATCCTTTTTAAATGATATGACACAATTAATCTAGGTGGATGAGAGGAGAAATGAGACACCATTTTGGGACAGTTGATTTCCATCCCGCAAATAGATGACAAATGTCACCATGAAATCAAGTCAAACAGCTAGCATGGGGTAACTTTGGGTTTAACTCCCATGAACATTTACTATTAATAGTTAATATTCTATCAAATACAAAATAATTTGATTAATTTCCTGGTATTATTATACCACATAGTGTAGAATCAAGAGACTGTTTATAGACGAGGAATGAAGACTTTGGTAACTTTGAACTAGTAAACCTTAAAGACTAAGATATTTTTTTTTCCTAACCTTAAGAGCTAGGCAAATCTCATTTTGAAGTTTAAGTATTTCTTTCTCTATGTAAAAGGCAAATATCATAACTTCTACTACTAAAAGTCGCAACCTTGTGGCTTGTAATAAGAAGTGATCATAGCTAACTAGTCCTGTAACATCACCAAACTAAATAGTTTTAAAATGATGGCTTTAAACAAAACATGAAATATGTATTAACTTGTCGTATATATATTTAGCAGTGAAGGCTTTGTAATAATCACTTCTACATAAAGACAAAACTTAGGTGTTGTTCATTAGGTGCTGCTTGTGCTGTTGATCAATTATAACATGCTACATAAGTTAAAATTTTCATTTAAATTCAAATTTAAGACATTCCTATTTATTCTATTGGTTGGTTAATCCATATGTTGAATTGTGATTGAAAAATAGTAAAAACCACACAACCAACTCTACCTAATAAGTTTTCTCCTAATAATTTTAGATGGGTTTATAAATAAAGATAAAGAATGATAGGTAGGATACAAAATACTTTGGCACTTGGCAGTTATAATAAAAGAAGGAAATAGAAAGCAGGTGAGAGAAATAAAATGTTGAGGTAACATTGAAGTTTATTACCAATTATATTAGTAAAAATTCAATAATTGAGATTCCTGCTAAGCATTAGTGAAAGATAGAAGGGAACTGTGGCAGGATAGTCACATATACAAACATGCTGGTACTTGCCAGCCAAATTTGAAAACCCAGTTATTGAAAAGACCCATTCAATCAAAGACAGATGAAGAATTCGATTGCGGCTGATTGGAGTTCAAGTGCAAGATGATGAAGCACAGTTTTAGAGCCCCAATGTTAAGAAAAAAATGAAAAATTAAAAAAATGAAAAATGAAAAATTACCTCAATTGAAAAAAAAAAGGGGAAATTGAGAAACAACATAAAATAAAAGGGCGACACGTGTGTCTGTTCATTTGTAAATTGACAGAAAGCCGCAAAAAGATCCTTATATAAATCTATGACTAGGCTGCTACCTTCTCCCTTCATTTAACACTTCACTTGACACCTTTTCTTCTCAGTTTCTCAATTCTCATTCTCAAAGACACTTCACAAACACGTTTTAGTTTTAAACTTCGAAGTTTCAATTTTCCTCATCATCATGGCTAGACCCCAACAACGCTATCGAGGTGTCCGCCAAAGGCACTGGGGCTCTTGGGTCTCTGAAATTCGCCACCCTTTATTGTAATTCACTTTTCCTTCAAACCCTTTATTCTAACAAGCTCGTTTAACAGTTTTTCTTTACTAAAGAGAATAAATTTTTGTACAACAGAATTCTCACATCTTAATGTTTTACATTAATTTCACTTATGAAATCTATTTCATGTAGTTAAAGAAATTTTTTCTATACATTATTACTGTGCGTGTGTGTTTTGAATTCCTATTGGGAAGGCCCCAAACGGGCATTACCATACATCATTATGTAAGGTGGTGTTTGGAAGAGCTTATTTAAGCTCCTTTTGACTTATCTGATGACATAGGCTCTTATGCAGTGTGTTTGACAGAGCTTATAAAAATAACTTATGCCATCTCATAAGGGATTTTTGACTTATTTTCATAAGTCAAAGGGAGAAGCTTATGAAATTATCATAAGAGCTTATACACTAAATACCCTCTCCGTGTTTTTCACTATTCGAATCCTCTCATGCTCCTTTCTTTCTTTCTTTTTTCTTTAAGCGCTTATGGTATAAGCTCTTATGCGATAAAGTCTTATGTGATAAGCTCTTAATTAAGTTGTTTATCCAAACACACCCTTAATGTGATTATAAAACTCTAGAGTTCGGGTGTTATGAAAATTGAAACTTGTTTTGAAATGTGTTGTGAACAATTATTTTAGACAACTTTTGGTCAATTTTGATTTTTATAATGTAATACTTTGTATTATAAAGAGTATTAATGAAAAAAAATACCCCAATTTCTTGTATAAATAACACTGTTATTATGTTTTTGGATTACAGGAAAACTAGAATATGGCTAGGAACATTTGAAACAGCAGAAGATGCAGCAAGAGCATATGATGAAGCAGCAAGGCTCATGTGTGGTCCAAAAGCACGCACCAATTTCCCATACAACCCCAATATGCCACAATCATCTTCATCCAAGCTCCTCTCTGCCACTTTGACAGCAAAATTACACAAATGTCACATGGCCTCCCTTTCCCTTCAAATGGCCAAGCAGAAACCAGCAATACTGAAAGAGCCTCAAGCATCACATTCACACTGGTCCAATAATCCATTTGCCTCTGGCAATGCCATTGCTGGAACAAGTGCTGCAGAGAGTGGTTTTAGATGGCCAGAGAAGAGATGGGTAGAAGGGAATAATTGGGTTGGGGTGGAAGGCCAAGTTGAAGTTGCCCAGCAAGAATTTCAGCCAGTTCTTCAAGATGATCACATAGAGCAGATGATTCAGGAGTTGCTTGATTATGGGTCAATTGAACTTTGCTCTGTTGGCTCAGCTTAGGCTCTAAAATGTAACATTCTCCATTGGTCCATGCAAACCTCTTTTTTTTGGGGGAGGGTACTAATTCACCATGTAATAAAATGATAGCATAAGATTTTAGTACCATAGCAGTGTCACCATGAGTTTCAATCACTTCACAATTAGTGGGCAACCATGTGGAACCAGAATGTAGCCAATCATGCAAAAACATAATCTTGCATATGATGGACTATATTATAGAATTAGTATAAGAAAATACAATTTTCCAGTTTCTATTTTTGTTTATATGATATTTGGTATATTACTGTAATTATTCAGAAAGTGCAGGATGGTTGTAGGATCTCTGTCTGTGTTAGGTATGATATCCTAACTTTTATTTTTATTTTTTTTAAACCAATTTTATTTGTTTATACAATGATTATTACCGTTATTATGCAGACAAACTTTGGATTGTATGTCAAGAAATAAAGGGGGTAGGAGGGAGAAAGAAGTAGTGGCTAATTTTTCATGTTAGAACATCTTCATCGAAGTTGTTTAAAAAATAAGAACCGGTTCTTATATATTGGAGTATTAGTGACATACAACCAGTTGTAAGCACCATTACTTATAGAAGCAATTGTTAAGCGCTCTAACTTTTTAGCATCATTTAAATAAATGATTATTTTTTGGTTTGTAACATACTGTAATTAGGATCTTTATCTTTTTAATGTATTCAACTAATATAATATAAAGTAAAAAATAATGATATAATATATCGGAGGCCATAATAAAAAAAGAAGAGTTAAACAAGGTTTGTTACAAAGCAAATGTGGAAAAACACAGAAAGTGGGTACTTGATCTGACAAACTTTAACCATTGTACTGCCAAGTGCCAAGGTAAAGGCAAACTATTTAGCACATGGTTAGCACATTGTTGTCATAAAGCCTCCATTTTGGCAGTAGCAGGCGCTGGAGTCAACAGTAACTAGACACCACGGGACATGATGAGAAGGGAGTGATGGAAACACAGCATGCAACAGTTTGAAAAAATGGTCACACTGTTTCGTGGTCCAAAAATAAAGTCAATCCTTTGTTGCATCCAAGGAATGTGCACATAGATACTGCCAATTATGACCAAGTATTCCCATTTAGAGGTATCACAAACAAAGAATTTCTATGGCACCAATGATATTTAAGAAGAGTTGTGGAATGTTAATTAAGTTTTATGATAAATGTTTAAATATTATTAATAATTAATGAAATTAATAACTTATTCTAAATACTTTACTCTAAACAAAAAGAAGCATTGCTTCTTTAACAATAAACATTCTGATAGTTTTCTAACTTGCTTTTTCTAGTTGATAACAGACCAGACGACCTTTTCTCTTCTCTTTTTGATACTTCCATCCATCATGGATCCTTTGTTTTCTGTAAATGCAGGATCTTTATGACCCACATACTCATTTTGGCTCACTAACCACAATACATATCCATTCACAAATCCACATGCTCAACTCCTTTTAATGTTATGCACAATTCGTCAAGCATTTGATCAATTGTATTTTCTTTGACCTTTCTGCCAAACATTGAAGTTATAATCTGAGGAATTTGTAGGAGGGAATATTTTTTTTTTTCATCTTTTTATTTGGTAACCATGACATAGGTATGAAGTATCCACCACCGTTAACAGTGACTAATCTCCGTCAGGGAACCTGAGGGGCACACAATGTAGGTTCTCCCCTCCCAACCAGATTTTCTTCTTATACAAGAGACAGGATTCGAACACCTGACTACTTGCTTCATCTTTATATAAGTTACATATTCAACTAGAATCATCTCTTTTTCTTGTATACCACTTAACAATGAGATGCTAATTTTGTGAGGCTTAGTGTTACCTTGTATTTGGGTTTGGGTGCCCATGCACTCAACTTAAATACATTTTTTTCTTGTAAAAAAAATCTCTTTTTCTTCGTGTCTTCAGCAAGATAATATTGAATTTAGAATTCTTACAAAGTCACGAGTTGCAGCATGGGATTCTTACGTCGGTTTGGATAACATACCTTACAACTTCTATGATATAAAAAATAGAAAGAAAAACTATTATTATAAATATAAATTATTTGGCATTAGAATGAGCTTTATAAAAAAAAAAGTTTTGTGAGATTTATTATAGGATCATTATTATCCGATAAAACATATTGATTCTCACTCTCTCTCACGCTGCTACTACTTTTTTGTGAAGCTGATAACTGTAGCTGCTTTAAAAAGCATCAAAAGTGCTTTTCTTCCCACCATTTTCGGTTTTTAAGCCCATTCAAACACTTGATTTTTTTTTTCTGAAAGTACCTTAATTTTATAAATAAGTGCTTTTCTCAGAGGCTTTAACATAAGTTCTTTTATATAAAAAAATAATGTTTGTGTAAGCATAAATAAGTAACTTATTCACCTTCAAAACTATTTTTCATTTATTTTAATGAGTCAATTTTTTAAACTTCTTATAAAGTTTTTTGCAAAAGTCAATTAATACTCTTGATAATAAGCAAAAAAATAATAACATTAGTTAAATTATCCGTCATTGTACTGTAACAAATTTTTTCCAAAACCCGGATAAAATTGAACGAATGGAGTAAATACTAAATAGACACCACTTTTAATTTTTCTCCGATTTAAGCATAAATGATCTCTTTCACTTTAGCAAATATCAAAGGATTGCATTTGTTTACTCTTTTCTAGACCATTGTGTTTAAAAAAAGTCTCTTGTTAGAACAAAATTTCTTTGTGACAAAATAGCTTAGACTTACAGTCGGCATGATCGAAACGAACATACATGTTTTTTATAAGCGAAAATGGAATTAATAAAAGTATTAGGGATATTCTAACTCATAAATAGAATAACTATTACAGCACAAACAAGTACAAATAAAAGACTACCCTATCGAACATATATGTTGTCTCTCGCATTTCTTCTCTTTTCTAAAATAAAGTAAATAAAACAAATAAATAAATTGGGAACTTTGTCAGTCACTTTGGAAATGTAGTAGTTGTTCAGCTAGCAACTTTAATTATATGCATAGGGAGTGTCCTCCATGCTTACAATCACGACCTTGTTAGATTCCAACATTGCGGACCCTTATGTCCCTTGTCTTTGCAATCATGCTCAAGTCATATATTATGATTTGCTCACAGCAAATGCTTATATAGGAATATCAGAGATAAGATAAATTAGTGTCATTGTGTCAAACATTGCAGCTGGTGATCATACATTGAGATAAAGTGCGCGTTTTCTAGTTATATGAGATTCTCTTCTACCTAATTTTGTCCAAGCATATTTGGATGAAACGCCAGAGTATCAGCTAATGGAAGATCAAATTTTACTACCTTTTGAGGTTAAGATTAAAAACTCTTTTTAAAATGAGGTTCACAACCGCAATTGAAGTCCTAACACGACACTTTTCGTAGTCTCCACAATCGCATCATAGTTACAATTTCAGTTGTATTGGTCACATTTTCCTATGATTATCTGCAATGATAATAAATGCAACCTAACCAATTTAAAACTTTGGTTAAAAACATAATTGCATAGGCCACAAAACTAAAGCAACTAGAAAAACAAAAGCACAAAAATGAGAGGGGCAAAAAAAAAAAAAACACCAGACATGATTTTGATCTCAACACTCTGGAGGCCAAAACAGGGCTCCTGAATGTTTTTATGTTTTTTCATGTCCACCTTTAACCATATTGGATTCAACGCATGTGAAATATGTTCATGGGTGAAAACAACGGCTGTTACAATCATAAAATCGGGTTCATCATTTTCTACTGCTATGTTGATTTTACTTTTTAAGTTTAAATCTTTGAAAAGGTGGGTGGCACAATGAAATCCACTATTCCATTCACATGCTTAATGATTATTTATCTATGTGGTGATTGATTTTGTCCCCCACCACCATTTAAAAGCAAAAATTTGGTAAGCCTAATGACACAACAATGAAATATATATATATATATATATATATATATATATATATATATATATATATATATATATATATATATATATATGCTAAGCAATAGGCTGGTTTGGCCTGAAACACGAGTTATAGTAAAATGGAGTTACCCAGATTTTTTTTTTTATGAACAAAGTATATGTATTTATAACTGTAAGCACCAGAAGTGTGCCACAACCTGTACATCCAGAAAGCAGATTAAAACAACATTGGTGACAAACAGCCTCAAAGAGTACATTTCAGTGGTAACATCATTGTAAAAATAGGTGCCTTCAAATCAGAAATTAATAAAGCACAAAAAGGGTAATTAAAAAAAATCAAAGAAGGGGGTCTTCTTTTATAAGCGAACAAAGACAAACTATAGTTTATGCAATCTTCCAATTTTTTGTTCGAGGAATTAAAAATTTTATGACATTTATGGTCGTTGAGCACATTGAAGATACATTATAAGTTGCCACAATAGCGACCAGAATTAGAGACCAGGGGTGCGTTTGGGTAAACAACTTAATTAAGAGCTTATCACATAAGACCTTATCGCATGAGAGCTTATGCCATAAGCGCTTAAAGAAAGAAAAAGAAAGAAAGGGGCATGAGAGGATTCGAATAGTGAAAAACACGGAGAGAGTATTTAATGCATAAGCTCTTATGATAATTTCATAAGCTTCTCCCAGTGACTTATGAAAATAAGTCAAAAACTCCTTATGGGATGTCATAAGTGATTTTTATAAGCTCTGTCAAACACACTGCATAAGAACTTATGTCATCAGATAAGTCAAAAGGAGCTTAAATAAGCTCTTCCAAACGCCACCCAGATTCTCTCTATAATCTACATAGCTTGTACGCACTTACTCAAAGATACATGCACACAACAGATGTCATGCATGTTTCCCTTTCAGATTCCCTTCTTCTCCATTTATTCACATGCTATCACTACAGCATATTCGAGATTTAATAGTATTTAATTTCAATATTTTATAGCGCTTTTGAGCGTTATATATTTTGGTCCTATTAAAAGTTATAAACAAGATAACTTTTTAGAAGCATTGTCGTAGATTTAACTACAATAACGATTGTCTAACGAAACCCTATAGTAGTTCACAGAGGCAGACCTTCTTTATGACCGAAGATAGCCACGACTCCCTCCAATTTTTTTTCTATACTTTTTTTATATAAAAAATTATATATGATACCTTTAAAATAATTAATACAAAATATATTACATACAAAGCTTACAAACCATCGGGGCTGTGTCCCCGATGCATACCAAAAAAAAAAAAAAAACTTACAAACTATCATATATTTTATTTTGTGAAATATTATTATGTAAAGTTTACAAACTATCATATATATATATATATATATATATATATATATATATATATATATATTTGTGAACTTATATTATTGTTAAATCACATTAGTTTAAAATATTCAAAATGGCTAAACAATTCTATCAAAATGGAAATCATTTTCAACTCTACACCATCAAGACTCGTTACAATTATATTTCTCTTCCTCTATGCATCTATTTCAAACATCCTAATCTCTCTCTCGCACGCATCGGCACCATTGCATGATGATCAAGCATCAACTATGATTTTACATATTAGATATTTACTCACTTTATATATTTGAGTAATAAAATTATGTATAATTAATTATGTATTTTAAGTACATCATTTTAACTAATGTCTATTGGCTCCCCCAAAATTTTTATTCAAGATCCGTCACTGGTAGTTCACACCAAAATGCGCAACCAGTGTAGCCTTGACTTAAAAGTGAATTATCTTAATTACCCAAAAAATGATAGTGCGATCTCACCAAAGCGCTATCGTAGTTTGAACTACGATAGCATTTTCATAAACAAACACTATCTATTAAACACTTTTTTAATTGGTATTTGTAACACCCCCTTGGGAATTACCTCGTGAACACGTGCGGAATTAAATTAAAAAGGAATTTGCTGGTTGCTTTCGGAAATTTATTTACTTTAAGTCAGAAAACTTGGGTGTAAAAAAAATTTCTTCTTAATACTTCACAAAATGTGATGTATACATCAAAAAAATAAAACTACGTCATACTTGTCAAGACATATACATTGATTTTATTTATAACCAAAATCTTCCACAACGTACAAGCTTTTCTAAAAGTACTTCATTATTCCCAATTGAAATCCAAACCACATAAAGGTTCTCAAGACTATGTCTACCGACTTTTTAAAAACACACAACCTAAGAAAATCCTAAGCATCTACTGGAATAACCTCCATTATTCTCACCACTATTACCAACCTCTTCAAGAATCACGATTAATATCCCCAAATGAAGCTAGGAACTCCTCTGTACCATCCGTACTCGTGTACCAAGGTACGACAGAAAAACCAGAAAAACAGATATATCGTAAGGGTGAGATACCAACAAATGAGTTTAATCAAGATAACCACATGCGCGACACACAAAATACCTTGTACATATATATTTCTCAACATAAACACAATAGTTGATCAATGGGTTTCATACCCGACAGTAATCCTCGTTTATAAAAAAAATGCATGGCACTTTAATATTCAACGTCTAAATTTTGTACTTAATCTCCGGAGATCCCAAATTCGTTTTAAAATGAGCTGATCAAGCTCAATTGCCAAATAAGGCACAACGTGTTCCATGGAAGATTATCCAACACATGGCACAATGATCAACGTACATGGGATTCATTGTCCATCAAGGCACAATGTACAACGTTACATGACACGTTGACCATCAAGGCACCACGTCAAAACAAAGTAGGCATGTCTGCCAAATAATGCATGTAAAACATTTTATTCTCGTCATTTTTCTTTTTGTTCACTCTTTCCTTGTCAAGGCTCAAAGGCTCACGACCATCCAAAATTTTCAATGTTATGATTTTTCATCATCAACACAAGCCACGAAGTCCGATTGCTCAATCACAAAGCCTTAGACCGATGTCTCAGTCTTAGGTTTGTGGTTATAGAAAACAACATTCACCTTTAACAATGTTCACCACACTGTATATAGGACACAAAGTCCACAACAACATTACACGGATCAATGATCTACGTGTTTTCACCACAGAACACTAGAATCCCGACGTCTCGGCCACTAGGTTCACGTTTCATCATTAACATCATTTTTCGTTCGGTGAAATACAAATACAAAACAAAACCTCCACAACTTATCCAAGTTGTTGGAAATGATTTCACTGAGTAAAAACCCTTTTGTAGAAAATCTTTTCTGTTTGAAATTCATTTATAAACCGTCAAATCATAGAGAAAATCATTTTCCTCTTAAAATTCCTTT
The DNA here is from genome assembly GCA_030762895.1 of Sophora flavescens. Lineage (NCBI taxonomy): Eukaryota > Viridiplantae > Streptophyta > Magnoliopsida > Fabales > Fabaceae > Sophora > Sophora flavescens. The sequence goes on from CM061070.1 coordinate 6,316,559, forward strand.
CCAGAAAAACCTTAGTTCTCAAAAAGAGAAGTCATTTAAGACTAAATTTATGTCCAAATAAATACAACTGTTTTCGAAACTCTGGCCGTAAATTCTTTTCGGAATTACTCGTCATTTAGCATTTAAAATCATTTTTAAGTCAAAAATTGACCTTTTCTCTTAAAATATTTTCTCAACATGAAAATTAAGTTATTTTTGAAAATTAACTTTTTATAATAAATTTTTATTTTATTTTAGAATTTCTTTGGTAAAAATTAACGTCACTAAAAGTTTTCCACGGTTATGTCCTCATTATTGCTTATAGATCGCTCTTACACCGATAACTCATTAAAATAATATTTTTTTCAAATTTTTCTTAAAACTTCACAACTTAAATTATTTAAATTTCCCCTCAAGCTTTTTTGAATCTTTTATTTTTAATTTCATTTTAGCACTGGCCAATGTCAGGCTTTTCAGTCAAAACAACCAACATCAACAGATTCAAGCATCACTGTTATAACGATTAATCACAGTTATAACATGCATTCACAAATCAACATATAACCACATATAAGCATACATCACAGAAAATAATAAATCATATAAAAACATTACGTAAAATAAAATTAACAATCACAACGAAATCACAAATAAACATACAGACTCACAGATAGCACGTGGCTATCAAAACCCCTCAGGTAAACTCCCTTTACCTCTTGAAGTTACAATTTTCGTCTCGAAGTTTTCTTTTTGATTCGTTTCCGATTCCACCTCACAACTTAATACGATCCACAACAATGATCCTTCACAATAAATCACAACACAATTAACAAAGTAAAACAACAAAATCCCCCTAATAACTCATGATGAGGTTTCGACCTACATGGTTAAATTAGGCTACGGATGTCAAAATTTCACCAACTCTTGGATTTATGATCCTTAAGTATTAAGAAGACATAACCAATTGTTATTTGACAAAGATTGAATCAAAAACTCATCTAACCCATATGGTTAGGGTTTTCGCCTTGAAGAGTAAAATAGTATAGAGATTTTAAAAATTCTTAAGCTTCTAGATTCAACAAATATGAATATTAGAATGACTAAATCAAGTGTTACTTCACAAAAATTAAAGCAAAACCCATAACTCCCTTTGAGCTTAGTTTCGGCCAACAATAGGAAAATATGGAGGAAATTTTATTTTGGTTCATGCTCTTGGATAACCAATCTAGACATCATATAGAGTTCATAGAAATTGGTTTCACATTAGGATTTTTCTATGATTTTCTAGAATTTTTTGAAAAACTAGATCTAGGAATTTCAACATGATGTTTCTTGGCAAAAATGAATGAAATGATTGAAGAGGAAGGCAACATGATCATGATAGATGAGAGTTTACCACTTGTGGATGAAGAACAAGTAAAGAAAATGAACAAAACTTCAAGAAAATCAATGGAGTTTTTCTTTGTTTTTGAGAGAAATCTTGAAGAAGATGAAGAAAAAAATGGCTAAGTGTTGGGATGAAGTGAGGGCAACCACGAAATTGAGGAGGTGGGAGGGTATTTTGGTCAAATTCACTTAGGGACACTCTTGAAATTTCACTTAAAGACCATGGGCATATCTGTTCTTTTCACTAGAATAACAAAAATGCTAATTTGACACACTTTCCAGACATCAATACGGCGACATCGTATGTGCCGCACTGTGTGGCACTGTAGCTGCACTGTGCGGCACTGTACCGGGTCTTTTTTTAAAAAAAATTTTATAAATAAATTTTTTGGTTAAGTATGTGTAAATATCTGGTGAATCAAGTATAAAGATCTGGTGAATTCAGTACATTATCTGGTGAATGAGTTTTATTGAGAAATACATTTTTTTGTTAAGTATGTGCAAATATCTGATGAATCAGGTACAAATATCTGGTGAATTCGGTTCATTATCTGGTGAATGGGTTTTTTTTATAAATAATTTTTTTGGTTAAGTATGTGTAAATATCTGGTGAATCGGGTACAAATATCTGGTGAATTCAGTTCATTATCTGGTGAATGAGTTTTTTTGAGAAATAATTTTTTTGGTTAAGCATGTGCAAATATCTGGTGAATCAGGTATAAATATCTGGTAATTCAGTTCATTATCTGGTGAATATGTTTTTTTGAGAAATAATTTTTTTGGTTAAGTATGTGCAAATATATGACGAATCAGGTACAAATATCTGGTGAATTCAGTTCATTATCCGGTGAATGTGTTTTTTTTATAAATAAATTTTTTGGTGAAGTATGTGTAAATATCTAGTGAATGAGTTTTTTTGAGAAATAAATTTTTTGGTTAAGTATGTGTAAATATCTGGTGAATCAGGTACAAATATCGGGTGAATTCAGTTCATTATCTGGTGAATGAGTCTTTTTGAGAAATAAAATTTTTATTTTTTTAAAAAGGTCAAAAAAAAAGTGGCGCTACAGTGCTACAGTAGCGTGATCTCGCGTATTGATGTCGGAGTCGTGTGTTCAATTAGCACGACTGCTAGTATAAATATCATGATATTTTGGTGTCATCATTACATGCATTAAATTCTAGGCGAGTCACCCCTATGACTCACCACCATGAGTCATCATGGATGACTCATTGTCTTCATCCATTCGGCGTCAGGTTTTTGTCTCTGCACATCCGTTCTCGATTCCGTCGATACCCGATTGTCGAGTATTTACCCGACTAACGTATAATAATTTATTTATTTTGAAAATTTTCAAAATAACCACTATCTTTGGAAACGGAATATAAAATATAACCATTTCATTTTCGAGTCAAAATTAGGTTTTCTGATTAGTAAAATTTTACTGTAAGTGAAAACGTAGACTGAGTTCCGTCTGAATTTTCAACCCCAAATTTAACCGTAACTCTCTACGATAAAGTAGAGTATAAATATAACTTTGGTTTATCCAAAATCATTTTCTAGGTCTCGGATATATATATATATATATATATATATATATATATATATATATATATATATATTTACTGTTATTGAAAAACAATAAAAATCGGGGTGTTAAATTACTACCCCACTAAAAAAAAATTTCGTCCTCGAAATTTCGTGACTCAAAACTAGACAGGATTTCTTAATCTCAAGGTCTTACTCTAACAAGAAAGTATATAGAAGAATTTTGTCAATCTGAAATGAATGCAGGAATATCCAGTGCATAAAAAGATCTTTTAATAGGTTCGTGGGGGTAAAAATGCATGATTGGTACACGTTTACAAACATGAATCTAATAAAGTTCTTTCTTTCACAAGAACTTTACTACACAACGATTTAAAATAACAACAGTCCGACAAAATTCAGACTAGATCACTTCCACCAAAAGTAAAAGTGATTAGACTAAGTCTCATCGAGAAACTGATCTTTTATCAAGAAAATGTCTATCCTGAACAACATTAGGACTGTTCAGACATATAGAATTCCATAATAATTGGTTCAGCAATTGGAGTTTGAAACAATCACATCATATGATAACGATGAAACAGGTAAACTCAAATATCTCACACAATCTGTAACACCCCGGTTTTTACTGTTTTTCAATAATAGTAAGCATGTGTATATGTTTATATTATTTTATTTGGAGTGATTAATTATCTGGATAATTATTTTTAATTTATTTTTATGTGGTTTGTCTTGATTAATTTTAATTACTCATTTAAAATTATTTTATTAAGTGCGCTAGCACTGCCTTATTTTAGTGTATGCAAGTTTACTAGACAATAATGTTATGTTATTGTCACTATTAGTAATTGTTTAGAAAAATATTTTAAATAATATTATTGAAAGAAATTTGTTTTAAGATTTTATTCTATTTAATTTTAGATTTGAAAATATGTTGGTTTGAAATTAATCGGAGATTAATTTTGGATCATTGATTTTCTTGGTGGATCAATTCAATCATCAATCTTTTCTTTAATTTGAGTTTTAAAAATTATATTTGTCACACATTGTTTTTTTAGATCCAATCTCGATCACTTATTTTTGAATCTTATACTAATTATAATTTAAGAAAAATAAAATAAAATAAAAAGTTAAATCTCTCTTTCCTGGCAGAATATCCCACACGCGAAACCCCATTTTCCTTTTCTCTTCTTATACTTTTCTTTATTCTTCTTCCTTGCTGAACCAAACTTCCCTCCTCATCAACTTCATTTTTTCCTCCTCCTTCTCCCTAGTCTAGCAGCACCGCCGTCCAGACGCCTAAGAATGTCGTCGACTGTCGCTCGGAGTGGAGAGGATGACCAAGCCTCGTCGTTCATTGCTGGTTTGCCTCTGGGACTTGCCCTCTGCCACGGTAACGTAGCTCGCCGCCTGGTTGTCATCCAGCCGCACACAGTGGGAAGAAGGAAAACGTGCGACCCAGTTCGCCATCTGGTCCGTTTGGCTTCGATGTCTGACGCCACGTCTGCCGCGGTGAGGAGCTTTTAGCCACTGTCCAAGGTGGTTTCAACCTCTTTTTGGTCATTTTGATGACTTTCCTTCTCCTTTCCTTGAAAACTTACCCATCGTGTTGGTCATAGTTGTTGTAGAACGGAGCTCAGCCGCCCCTCCACCGTGTTATTGCAGCCACCGCCATGAGTCCATCACAGCACCACAGTGTGGTTCTCCTTCTTCTTCTTCATTGAATGGGTGAGTGAAATCCACTTATTGTGCTTCAAATTCAAAATTCCCAATTTTGAAACCCTCACCCTAAGTTCTAATTTGGAACAAAAATCCCCAAATTGTTGATGTTACTTGTAAATTGGGTATGTCAATTTCAAATTCCCCAAGTCAATTTCTCAAATTTCCTTTCAATTTTGGATTCCCCCAATTCCATTAACAATACCCTAATTTTTATCTTAATCCAATCATGAAATTGATTATGTTTTAATGCAATTGGAGTTGTAAATTGATGATTTCCTAAGTTACTTTAATGTTCTGGTGAACAAATATCTTTTTCCCCAAATTATGTTATGGACCCTAAAGCCCAATTTTGTTTTCTCTTAAAATTAGTTTATGATTATGAAATTAACTATGTCTCTATGTAATTGGGACTGTTAATTTATGTCCTGACGATTTCGCGTTTCTATAATCAATTCAAATTTTCCCCAATTATGTTAATGGATCTTATTTACTCAAAATCAATCTCTTTGGAAAATGATTCTATTTTGTTAAACTAAATAATGGTTACTTTTGATTCTATGTTTTGAGGATGAAAATTGAAATTTGTGAAATTGTCTGTTTGTTATCATGCTTAGTTTGTGTCTATGGGATGTTGTACGTGGCTATACTTGCTTGGTGGAGTAGAGTTTGCACTCCTGGAACCGATTGGAGCATTAAAACGAGGATCTTCCTCTTGTCTTCAAAGGTAAATGGAGGTTGCCTGAGGGATTTTCGGTAGCTACATGCTATCTGTGGGTCATATGTGATGTTATTTGTTGCGATATGTGGTGTTAAGATTAAGTTATTATATGATTGTTATGTGGTTGTAATGTTTTCTGTGAAAGCATGATTATATCTATGATGCATGTATATCTGTTATGTATGGATTATCTGTATGGTTGATTGAGTGAAGGAAAGTCTGATAGTGGTCAGTGCCCAATTAAATCAAAGATAAAGGTTGTAAAAATCTTGAGGAGAAATTTAATAGATTTGATTTATAGAAGTGGAAGAAAAATATTGAAAATATTTATAATTGACGAGGTTTCAGGGAAAAGAGTACTTAATGAGTAATAGTGAGGATGATACTTTGGAAAAGTATTTGATGACAAAAATTATGAGGAGTAGTTTTATTATTTTGGATAGAAATGGGTTGGAAATGATTTTATGAGGATTTGACATTGGTTCGGAAAAAGGAGTTCCAAAAGAAAATGAATTTCTTTATGATTTGACGATTTTATAAATGAATTTCAAACGGAAATGATTTTCTATAAATATGTTTTACACAACGGTGTTATTTCCGACAACTTGGATAAGTTGAGGATATTTTGTTTTTGATTTGTGTTTCATAGAATGAAAATGATTTTAAAGTGAAAAACGAACCTAGAGGTAGAGACGTTGGGGTTCTAGTGTTCTATCGTGTGGACCGTGTGTCCTAAAGTTGAAGTTATGAACTATATGTCCTATAAAAGTTGTATTGATTTTTTTATGAGCTAAAAAATACGAATTTTAGACCCGTGCATCGGTCTAGACTTCGTGATTTGTACATTCGGACTTGGAGTCCTATTGTTGAAATTGAAAGACGAACTTAAATGTTTAAAAGTTGAGATGGTCATGAGCCTTTGAGCTTCGGCAAGGAAAGAATGAACAAAAAGAAAAGTGACGTAGAATAAAATGTTTTACACGCATTCTTTGGCAGACGTGCCTGCATTGATAAACGTGGTACCTTGATGGATAAGGTATTCATGTTATGGTTTACATTTCGCCTTTGGATGGAATAGAAGGTGGGTCTAGGAAAGGTCGGGCTACTTATGACTATTCTGGAGGTCGGATATTAGTGATATTTTATAGGCCGAGTTATGTTATGACTATTATTGGAATTTCATGTAAGTTACGTTACGATGATGGTTGGAGCTCGTGTCCCACCGAGTTACTTACTTAAATAGTTGGAACTGCGAACCTTGACGGGCCAAATAATTGATGTTATTGATATGGTGTTGGGATCTTCGGAGAGTAAGTACAAAATTTTAGACGGTGATTATTGAAGTGTCATATATTTTTATAAATGATGATGACTGTCGGGTATGAAACCCATTGATAAACTACTTGTTTATTTCTGAGAATTTTACGTCGTTATGATTCTATATGTATATATGTTGTTTTGAGTGTCGCTCATGTAGTTATCGTGTTTAAATCCATATATTGGTATCTCACCCTTGCATATATTCATTTTCTGGTTTTACTGTTGTACTTTGGTACACGAGTACAGATGGTGCAGAGGAGTTCCTAACCTCGCTTGGGGATATTAATCCCGATCCTTGAAGAGGTTGGTGATAGTGGTGAGAACTACGAAGTTCTTTCTAGCTGATGTCTTGTAGGGTGACCAGCTTAGGATATTTTCTTTGGATTGTGTATACTTTTGAGAAAAGTCGATATAGGTGATTTTGAAAAAAAACTGGTATGGTTTGGAATTTCAGTAATGACAACAATTTCAGAAAACTTATATTTTATCGTGGTTTGATTTATGAATCAATTCAGTTTATGTGTGTTGTTGAGTAAAATATGGTTTCACTGTTGTGATGTATGTATCACTTTTTAGAAGTATGTCGAAAGAAAAATTTTTATACCCAAGTTTTCATGACGTAAAGTGAATAAATTTTCGAAAGCAACCAGCAGATTTCTTTTTAATATATTTCCGCACATGTTCACGAAGTAATGCCAAAGGGGGTGTTACAGAGTGGTATCAGAGATGGACGAGTCTTTCGGGAACCTTGGGGAATAGGTCTGTTATGTTTTTGTTGTGTGATCTCTGATTGGATCTTGTTTGAAATTGTTTCCTTGCCGAAACAATGTGTGTTGACACAGAAGTAGGTATGTTTTGATGGTTTCTAATTGGGTTGAGACCTTGTGAGAACTCATGTTTAGTAAATGGTACATATGTTTATGTTGACACGTTCGTTTATCCTTTGGGATGGTGTCAGACATTTGAATGAGGTACCTGTTGTGGAAGATTTTTTGGGAGTATTCCCTGAAAATGTTCCAAGTTTGTGCTTTTGAAGGATATTGATTTTTTGATTGATCTAGTTCCTAGATTCAATCGGATCTCTATCACTTTGTGTAGGATGTCACCTACAAAGTTAATCAGGTTAGACGACTCGATTCAAACTGGAAGATATGTGGTCTAAACAGTTTGTTAGACCAAGTGTTTTCCGTAGGAAGCACTAATGTTGTATCAAGGTTCGATTATTTCGTGGAGGTCAGAAATATGGCTTCCTCTGAGCTTGTTCCTCCCTTTGATTCTGAATTTGGTATTGGAAACGAGATGGTCCCCCGGTATTTCCACGATTGTCTCTACCTTTCCCCTTCTGCTCCACCTTCTGGCACTTTTCCACTAAAGCTTGAAAGTTGCGAATTTCAAGCTGTAGCGCAAACTCTTTGATCTCGTATCGCAGGCCTCCTTCGAATCTCTCACATTCCCAACCTTCATCAGGTTGAGCTTGGAAGAAACATAAATACTTGGCGAGGGATTCAAACTTCACCGTATATTCTTCAACAGACAATTCGTTCTGTTGTAATCTTAAGAACTCTTGTCCTTTATCAACTATGGCGCTCTGAGGGAAATACTTATCTAGAAAAGCAGTGAGGAAAACATTCCAAGTTATTTCCTGGTTACCCGCTTTCAACAGCTGTCTAATATCATTCCACCAGTATCCTGCATTGCCTAAAAGCAGAGAAATAACATGCAGGACCTTCGCTCCTTCAGGGTTATTGGTAAGCTCGAAAATCCTTTCCAGTTCTTGTATCCACAAGTTAGCCTTCTCAGGATTGACATCTCCATGAAATTGCGGAGGTTCCTGACGCCTGAAGCTTGTTAAGCCTTTTACCTCGGTGGCCTGCTGGTGGACGAATCTGGGCAAGTATACCCAGTCGTGCAAGTAATACGGTGGTGAGACCGATATCGTTCCCACGAGGATTGGATGTCAATTACCAATTCACAAATTCAGTAACTATCTAGACTATGAAGAGAATTTGAAACAAACAAAACAAAGGAATAAAAATCTTTTTGTATTTTTGTCGAGCACTTGGGGTGCGAAAAGGATATGTTGGGATCAGATTTCACCAAACCTCAGTCTCATGTACTACCAGGACTAGATACCTCCCATTCATGCTTCAAATATTAAAATCAATCCACTAGATTACTCAAGCCCCGATTCCTCGGATGATAAGAGCCTAAATCCACTAATAGACCCTAATTCCTTAGGTGGTCTAGATTAATGAATTTGCATTAGGATTAGGGATTACGCGATTACTACTAAACCAAACTCCATTCCTAGATGCAAGGGTTACTAGGTGATTAAATTCAGTTCCAGTTCTAATACGAATTTACCAATTGCATACCAAAACACTAATCGAGTTATGGGGGTGCTAGCCACAACAAGCATTAAGCATGGAAAATCAATCACTAATAGAGAAACATAAACACAGATTAATCAGTCAAGGCAACATGTTATTTCAGTTTGGCTACATATAATCCCAACAAACGGGATTTAGCTACTCATAAAAGAGAAAGCAAAAACCAGAGAAATAGGAGAAGAAGAGAGAAGAAACTCCATGGGAGCTTTCCACTATCGTCACAGCAGCCCCTCTCAGCAACTCCGTTCTAGGGTTACAATCCTTCCTCAGCCGCAGCCTCTAAGGTCTCTATTTTTAGGTCTGAAAGTCTGTGTCAGAGACCCCAAGAATCCTCTCTGAATACTCAATCCAGATCCAGATCCAGATCAGAATCTAGATCTCCTTTTTTCTGTCTTTTGCGCTCATATTTATAGGGAGGCCACGCGTCACGGTCGTGATGGCCGTCACGGCCAGGCCGTGACGTGTTCTGGAGTGGGCGTACTTTCAAATTTGGAGCATCAAGACCGTGAGCCTCATCATGGCTAGGCCGTGATCGGTTCTACTTGGCCAGTCACGGCCGTGATGGCTATCACGGCTAGGCCGTGACAGCTTCTGACTTTTGCCTTCAATCTTCTTAGTTTTCTTGATCATGGCCGTTATGGTCATCACGGTTAGGCCATGATGGGCTCTGCTTGGTTCATTTTCTTCACTTTTCAAGCTCTATTTCATCCGAGCTCCATCAAGGCTAATTCTGAGCATTTTCCCTTAAATTCCTGCAAAACAACACCAAGAAACCGCTTACCCGTTCCAAGGGAAAAACTAACTAAAATCAAATAAAGAATGCCTAATCTATATTAAAAATGCATGCAAAAGTGTACAGGAAACATGATGTAAAATCATACTATCAAATCACCCCAAGCTTATTCAATTGCTTGTCCTCAAGCAATCACTAAGGCCAGAAGAGATAAATAATCAAAGCGTGGATAGTGAACCAAGAACCCGATTAAATGATCCAAGCAACAGGCATTTTAAATAATTCAGCAAGAGACAATCAGTTTCAAGTCCAATTAGAGGCTTAGGTTTCTTAGACTCATATTCTCACTGATTCGGGCACTCTTTCTCACCTGAAGGTCACCCCAAGCTTGTTCATATTCTTGGCTCTCTTTCTCACCTCACTTAAGTGTTTGGGGATATATGACAATTCGCTCGATTTTCCTCAAGGAAAGAATTCTACCATAGGCTTGACTATCAACCAAATCTCTACTTTATTAATGAAAACAATTAAGAATCAAGAGGTCTTTTGCTTTGGTTGTAACGTGGCCATGGGATTTAACGTTAGGTGGGGAAATCAATAAAAGAATATTTCAAAAGGGCTAAACAAAATATCAATCAAATCAAAGCATAACACCTTCTAAAATACCCTTTTTGGGTTTCGATTCACTGTCGCCACCTTTCTTTCTTTCTTTTCATTTTATTTCTCATTTCTTTTTGTCATCCCCTTCTCTATAGATTTTTCTTTTTCTTTTATTTTTCTTTTATTTGGAGAAGGGGAGATTTTCAGCTCAAAAGAAATATCTTTCCGATTTTCTCATCCCATACTTTTTCAACTACCTTTTTACCCTTTTGTAATACTTTAGAAGGTTCCTTATCAAGCATCATCCATCCACAAATTTCAAGGTACCAAGAAAAGTGTTTTATTCATGTAGGCTCAAAATTGGGCAACTAAGGGGTAGCATTTAGTCATTCAAAGCTCAGAAGGCCAGAAAAATACCTAGTGCCTCAATCATTTTCAAAAATGTTTTCAAAAAATTTTTAAGCTTCAAAACGGTTTCAAGTCAAGTTCTAGAGAAATACAATCCAAGAGGAATAACACTCTAACACAAAGAATGGGGTATATTTAGTGAGTACCCCTTTTGGTTCAAAATCTCACATTTTAGTAGTTCAAAAATCAATGAGAAACACAAATCTACTGAACCATATGCTAATTATCGACTATCAAAGATCATCTCAAGATTTTTTTTCGTTGCCTTATCACAAGAATAAAAAATTGGGTTCAAGAATTCACTATCTCAATTTATTTGGCACTCAGTTCTTCAGATTTGGATGCAAAATCTAAGCAATGGCAATCTAATTGTGTGATCATGCAAACTATACCTATATGAATGTAACATGAAAAATGCAAATGCAAAATACCCCTACCCCAAGCTTAAGAATTTACATTGTCCCCAATGTAAACAATCAAGTCAGAGAGAGGAGAAAAATAATTGGAACGACTCACCGAGGCGGCAGCGGGTGTTGGCTCTCATTCCTGCTAGAAACTTGCTTGGGAAATGCATCACGACCGTGAGCCTCATCACAGGCAGGCCGTGATCAATTATGATCCATGGGTGTTGGCTTGTCACGGCCGTGAACCCCTTCACGGCTAGGCCGTGATGCTCTCTGCTCTTCCGGGTCTTCTCATCAGGCCCGTGATGTGGATCACGACTGGATCGTGATCCTTTTTGGTCTTCATGATTAGCTTATCACGACCGTGACCAGTGTCACGGCCTGGGCGTGATGGTTGCTGACTTGCTTGTCCTTGCTTTCTTGCTCTTCCTTCCTTCTTTCCCTGAAAACACTTGGCAATTTTATTAGTAAAAGAGAACTCTTGATCTTCTCAAATTATTCAAGAGTTAAAATAAAAAACAAAGACTACTAAGAAAATGAAAATAACTAAAGAGAAGGGTTAATAAAAGTTGGGTTGCCTCCCAATAAGCATTTCTTTAACGTCACTAGCTTGACTCATTAGAAGCATCCACCTGGATCCCATAGCCTGTGGTATAAGGACCAATTGGTGCACAAGATGTGAGATCCTCCGCCCGGATCCCATAGTTTGTGGAGTGGCAATTGCAGAAGTAATATGACTCTATCCACAATTCTACCTAGCCAGTGTGTGAAAACTCCATTGACCTCTACAATTATGAACTCACTTCCTCTCGGGTCAAATGGTGTTTTCACGAGGAAGTGTGCCAGACAAGTGGAAGGGGCTAACTTACCAGTGTCCACACATGCATGCAAGCCAACATATTTATTTAATGCAGCAAAATCATATTGCTCAGCAAGCATGGTGGAGTTCACTGCCACTTCATCTTCATTTTGAACTATCCCCCAAACCAGATTTTACTCAAATTGTGCTTCATCTGACTCTTGTACTAACTGTTTGCAAATCTCCTCAACTTACGTTTTGAAGTTCTGCTTCACAGTTTCGATACTGTCACAATTGGCTCTTGCCTTGGCCTCAGAGATGGATAGTTCTTGGGAATATTGTTCTAGAGCAGCTTTCAAAGGTGTTTGCTCCTTCCATTCCCATTCCTCTTCTTGTTGCTCTTCTACCACCACCACTTCATCTTCACTCACGTCCGTGCTAGCAAGTAGATTCTCTTCAATTTAAATTCCATGTGGCTTTTCTGCTAGCAATTTAGAGAATTCACTAGCTTGTTCTTCCAACTTCTGAAAGATGTCGCTTAGCGATGCTACTATATTACTAGAATATTTCCCTGCTCGCATCTCAGCCCTCTGAATCGTGAAACTAATTTCCTCCTGGCTACGCTCTATGCTCAAGCTCAGAGGATAAGCATCTATATCCCAAAGAATCTCTAGCAGATCAGGATCCAGCTCGAAGTGTGGTGGTGGTTGCAAGGATGACAAATAGGACTTCCATTCCTCTTTGGAGTAAATCTTCACGTGCTTAACAGTGATACCATCAAACACGATCCAATCAAGTTGAGATTCCCAAGTTGGATGGTAATGATAGTCCATGTGTTACCTCAACCTTGCACAAACAAACACTCAAAAGAAAAAAAATCAAATATGTACAGAGAAAATGTCAAATATATACAGAAAAATAAAAGATAAAAATGTCTAAATTAGTTGCCTCCTTTGTTGCTAATGATATTGGCAAAACCAATCCCTGGCAACGGCGCCAAAAACTTGGTGGACGAATCTGGGCAAGTATACCTAGTCGTGCAAGTAATACGGTGGTGGGACCGATATCATTCCCACGAGGATTGGATGTCAATTACCAATTCACAAATTCAGAAACTATCTAGACTATGAAGAGAATTCGAAACAAACAAAACAAAGGAATAAAAATCTTTTTGTATTTTTGTCGAGCACTTGGGATGCGAAAAGGATATGTTGGGATCAGATTTCACCAAACCACTGTCTCATGTACTACAAGGAATAGATACCTCCCATTCATGCTTCAAATATTAAAATCAATCCACTAGATTACTCAAGCCCCGATTCCTCGGAAGACAAGAGCCTAAATCCACTAATAGACCCTAATTCCTTAGGTGGCCTAGATTAATGAATTTGCATTAGGATTAGGGATTACGCGATTACTAGTAAACCAAACTCCATTCCTAGATGCAAGGGTTACTAGGTGATTAAATTCAGTTCCGGTTCTAATACGAATTTCCCAATTGCATACCAAAACACTAATCGAGTTAAAGGGGTGCTAGCCACAACAAGCATTAAGCATGGAAAATCAATCACTAATAGAGAAACATAAACACAGATTAATCAGTCAAGGCAACATGTTATTTCAGTTTGGCTACATCTAATCCCAACAAACGGGATTTAGCTACTCATAAAAGAGAAAGCAAAAATCAGAGAAATAGGAGAAGAAGATAGAAGAAACTCTATGGGAGCTTTCCACTATCGTCACAGCAGCCCCTCTCAGCAGCTTCGTTCTAGGGTTACAATCCTTCCTCAGCCGCAACCTCCAAGGTCTCTATTTTTAGGTCTGAAAGTCTGTGTCAGAGACCCCCAGAATCCTCTCTGAATCCTCAATCCAGATCCAGATCAGAATCTAGATCTCCTTTTTTTTGTCTTCTGCGCTCATATTTATAGGGAGGCCACACGTCACGGCCGTGATGGCCGTCACGGCCAGGCCGTGACGTGTTCTGGAGTGGGCGCGCTTTCAAATTTGGAGCATCATGGCCGTGAGCCTCATCACGGCTAGGCCGTGATCGGTTCTGCTTGGCCTGTCACGGTCGTGTTGGTTATCACGGCTAGGCCGTGACAACTTCTGACTTTTTCCTTCAATCTTCTTAGTTTTCTTGATCATGACCATGATGGTCATCACGGCTAGGCCGTGATGGGCTCTGCTTGGCTCATTTTCTTCACTTTTCAAGCTCTATTTCATCCAAGCTCCATCAAGGCTAATTCTGAACATTTTTTCCTTAAATTCCTGCAAAACAACACGAAGAAACCGCTTACCCGTTCCAAGGGAAAAACTAACTAAAATCAAATAAAGAATGCCTAATCTATATGAAAAATGCATGCAAAAGTGTACAGGAAACATGATGTAAAATCTCACTATCACCTGCTCAGCCCGAACCTAGTCCTGCTGATTTTGTGCAGCAATGAGAACTGTATGTTGTGCTATAGCAGCAACAACACCAGTCATAGCCTGAATGGCTTGATTCATCTGTCCAATCAATCCTTGCTGCTGACATAAGCCCGATCACTGCCATGACCGCCCCAACGACCTCATATATGACCACTTCTACTGTCACCTCTACGGCCACTTCCACGTCCACGTCCAACTTCTGGTTCCATAACTGACCTACAAGATAGAATCAGTCAGTCTGCAACCAGAAACTGAAACGTATACTTATGTGTTTAAAACACATTACTTCTAAGAAGTAATTCAATCAATGTACAATCTACTATCCATGGGTTCTCACAAGGTCTCGACCAAATCAGAACCCATCAAAACACACCTACTTGTGTGCCAACACACATCGTTTCGACAAGGAAACAATTCAAACAAGCTCCAACCAGAGATGACACTACAAAAACATAACAGACCTATTCCCCAAGGTTCCCGAAAGACTCGACCAGCTCTGATACCACTTGTAACAGCCCCCTTGGGCATTACCTCGTGAACACGTGTGTAATTAAATTAAAAAGGAATTTTCTGGTTGCTTTTGGAAATTTATTTACTTTAAGTCAGAAAACTTGGGTGTAAAAAAAAAATTCTTCTTAATACTTTGGAAAATTCATCAAAAAAAAAAAACTACGTCATACTTGTCAACACATATACATTGATTTTATTTATAACCAAAATCTTCCACAATGTACAAGCTTTTTTAAAAGTACTTCATTATTCCCAACTGAAATCTAAACCACATAAAGATTCTCAAGATACGTCTACCGACTTTCTGAAAACACACAACCCAAGAAAATCCTAAGCTGGTCACTCTATAAGACATGCTGGAATAACCTCCATTATTCTCACCACTATCACCAACCTCTTCAAGAATCGGGATTAATATCCCCAAATGAAGCTAGGATCTCCTCTGCACCATCTGTACTCGTGTACCAATGTATAACAGTAAAACCTGAAAAATAGATATATCGCAAGGGTGAGATACCGACAAATGAATTTTATCAAGATAACCACATTCGTGACACACAAAACATCTTGTACATATATATTCACAACATATAAAATTATCAACATAAACACAATAGTTGATCAATGGGTCTCATACCCGACAGCCATCGTCATTTATAAAAAAAAAAATGCATGACACTTCAATATTCAACGTCTAAATTTTGTACTTAATCTCTGGAGATCTAAACTTTGTTTTAAAATGAGCTGATCAATCTCAATTTCCAAATAAGGCACAACGTGTTCCATGGCACATTGTCCAACACAAGGCACAATGATCAATGTACATGGGATTCATTGTCCATCAAGGCACAATGTACAATGTTACATGAAACCTTGACCATCAAGGCACCACGCCAAAACAACGTAGGCACATCTGCCAAATAATACATGTAAAACATTTTATTCTCGTAAATTTTCTTTTTGTTCATTCTTTCCTTGTCAAGGCTCAAAGGCTCACGACCATCCAAAATTTTCAACGTTAAGATTTTTCATCATCAACACAGGACACGAAGTCCGAGTGCTCAATCACAACGCCTTAGACTGATTCCTCAGTCTTAGGTTTGTGGTTATAGAAAACAACATTCACCTTTAACAATATTCACCACACCGTATATAGGACACAAAGTCCACAACAACGTTACACAGATCAATGATTTACGTGGTTTCACCACAGAACACTAGAATCCTGACGTCTCGGCCACTAGGTTCACGTTTCATCATTAACATCATTTTTCGTTCGGTGAAATAAAAATACAAAACAAAACCTCCACAACTTATCCAAGTTGTTGGAAATGATTTCGCTGAGTAAAAACTCTTTTGCAGAAAATCTTTTCCGTTTGAAATTCATTTATAAACTGTCAAATCATAGAGAAAATCATTTTCCTCTTAAAATTCCTTTTGAGAAAAACCTTAGTTCTTAAAAAAATAAGTCATTTAAGACTAAGTTTCTGTCCTAATAATTACAACTATTTTCAAAACTTTTACCATAATTTCTTTTCGGAATTACTCGTCGTTTAGCATTTAAAATCATTTTTAATTCAAAAATTGACTTTTTCTCTTAAAATAATTTCTCAACATGAAAATTAAGTTATTTTTGAAAATTAAATTATTTTTGAAAATTAACTTTTTATAATAACTTTTCATTTTATTATAGAATTTATTTCGTAAAAATTAATGTCGCTAAAAATTTTTCACGGTTACGTCCTCACTATTGCTCATAGATCACTCTTATACCGATAACTCATTAAAATAATATTTTTTTCAACTTTTTCTTAAAACTTCACAACTTAAATTATTTAAATTCCTCTTCAAGCTCTTTGAATCTTTTATCTTTAATTTCATTTCAGCACTGACCATTGTCAGACTTCTCAGTCAAAACAACCAACATCATACAGATTCATGCATCACAGTTATAACGATTAATCACAGTTATAACAGGCATTCACAAATCAACATATAACCACATATAAGCATACATCACAAAATAATAAATCAGATAAAAACATTACACAAAAAAAAAACAACGAAAGTTGTTCCATTTTCACCCAAGTTTTGACTGGAATGTGAGCCAACACCCGCTACCGATTCGGCAAGTTGTTCCTTTTTTCTCCTCTCTCCGACTTGATTATTTACATTGGAGACAATGTAAGTAATCAAGCTTGGGGTAGGGGTATTTATTTTTGCATTTGCATTGTTGCATTCATATTGCATTCACATAGGCATAGATTGGTATGATCACATTCTCTAGATTGCCCCTTACTTAGAACATGCATCTGATTGTGAGAACTAGGAGCCAAATGAATTGAGATAGTGAATTTTGAACCCAATTTTTCATTATTCTTGTGATATGGCTAAAAATGAAAATTCTTGAGATGGTCATTTGACAGTTGATAATTAGCATGTGGTTCCTTAAACTTGTGTTTCTCACTGATTTTTGAACTACTAAATGTAAGATTTTGAGCCAAATAGGGGTATTCACTAAATCTACCCCATTTCTTGTGATAGAGTGTTGTAATTCCTCTTGGACTGTATTTTCTAGAACTTGACTTGAAACCATTTTGAAACTTAAAAATTTCTGAAAACATTTTTTGAAATGATTGAGGCACTAGGTATTTTTCCGGCCTCCCGAACTTTGAATGATAAATGCTACCCCTTAGTTGCCCAATTTTGAGCCTAAAGATAAAATACTTTTCTTGGTACCTTGAATTACTTTGATAAATAATGCTTGGTATGGCACCTTTTAAGGTATTACAAAAAGGGTAATTGGTAGTTGGAAAAAGTATGGGATGAAAAAGCTAGAAAGTAATTTCTCTTGAACTATAAATCTCCCCTTCTCCAAACAAATAAAAATGAAATAAACAGAAAAAAAAAATTGGAGAAGGGGATGCAAAGAAAGTGAGAAAAAAAAATAGAAGGAAGAAAGGTGGAAAAGTAAATCAAAGCCCCTATAAGGTATTTTAGAAGGTGTCATACTTTGTAATGTTTGATAATCTGTCTAGCCTTCTTGAAATTCCCTTTCCTTGATTTTCCCACCTAACAATAAATCCCATGGCCACATTACAACCAAAGGAAAAGACCTCTTGATTCTTAAGTGTTTTCATTAATAAAGTAGAGATTTGGTTAATAGTCAAGCCTATGGTAAAATACTTTCCTTGAGGAAATGGAGTGAATTGTCATATACCCTAAAACACCTGAGTGAGGTGAGACGAGTGCCCGAGTCAGTGAGAATATGAATTTGATGAACCTAAGCTTCTAATTGGACTAGAAATTGATTGTCTCTTAAGTGCTTATTGAATATGCCTATCACTTGGATTAGCTTCTAGGGTTCTTGGTTCACTATCCATGCTTTGATTGATTTATCTTATGGCCTGAGTAATTGCTTGAGGACAAGCAAAGTTTTAAGCTTGGGGTGATTTGATGAGTGTGATTTCACCTCATCTTTGTCCATCATTTTGCATGCATTTTCATGTAGTTTAGGCATATTTTTATTAGATTTTAGGTTAATTTTCCTTTGGAACGGGTAAGGCGGTTTTCGTGTGTTGTTTTGCAGATATCAAGGGTAAAATGCTCAAGATCAACCATGATGAAGTTTGGATGAAGATAGAGCTTTAAAAGTGCAGAAAATGAGCCAAACAGAGCCCATCACGGCCTAGCCGTGATGCCCATCACGGCCTAGCCGTGATGCCCATCACGGCCATGATCGAGCAAAACTGAAAAAGAACAAAGGCTGAAGTCAGAGTCTGTCACGGCCTAGCCGTGATATCCATCACGGCCGTGACCCAAAACCACCACAAGTCAGAGCACATC
Organism: Sophora flavescens; assembly: GCA_030762895.1. NCBI lineage: Eukaryota > Viridiplantae > Streptophyta > Magnoliopsida > Fabales > Fabaceae > Sophora > Sophora flavescens. The sequence continues at coordinate 6,335,353 of CM061070.1, forward strand.
ACGGCCTAGCCGTGAAATTCATCACGGGCCATGAAGCTGAGGGCTCGCGTCGCGAGAATTTGAATTTTCCAGAATTGGCAGAGGCAGAGACCGTCATGGCCAGCCCGTGATGGACATCACGGCCGTGACGCGCATTACTTGGACCTGAAGAAACCGAAATAGATCAGATTTTGAGTTGGTTTGGGACTCTAACTTCCCAATTTCTATAAATAAGGATCAAGGCATCAGATCATGGGAGGGGGATCATATCCATATCATCTAGGACATCTTTTGGCTACATTATAGAGCTCTCTTCTCCTCTCCTCTTCTTCTTTTCTGATTTTCACTATGTTGTCAACCCAGCTTGTCATCTCCATGGCAAGACTGGAGTAGTAGTTTGTTTCTAGGGATTGGGGCTCTGCCCGAGTTTTGTAAATGTTGTTGATTTGATGTAAAATCGTTGTTGATTTCGTTATTGTTTTAGATCTGATTTCTAGTGTGTTAATCACTCGTAAATTCGGCAACCGCTTATTTGCGTGACGTAGACGTTATAAGGAGGAACCTAGCGGTGAACTTAGGATTTCTAGGGTGTTTCACTCGTAAAGCCCGGCGGCCACTGGTTTGTGAGATGTGGATGATCTAAGGAGGAACCTAGCGGTGAACTTAGGTTATTTGCATGACTTAGACATTATAAGGAGGAACCTAGCGGTGAACTTGGGTGTCGGACCTATAGAAGTCAGACTTGGGACTGAAATCACGAGAGTTAGAAGCCGTCCCTCGAGGAGCAACGAGTTGTCACGGAACGCAAAGGGTCCAATCTGGGATCGACTACCACGAGAGTAGGGGTCGGGTCAATTGGGCACGGCTTTTGTAACCCGAGAGGGAGCTTAAGCTATTAGAGGATAAACTCGCCTTCAAGGCGATTTCGGTAATCAACAAAGGTAAATCAGATTAGCAACATAAACAGCCTCAAAGGTAACCCAAATCCCTAGGAATTCGTTTAGATCTAAAACCCAAAAAAACATTTGTTTTCTGTTTTAATTATCTTCTGCTCATCTATCTTTTAATTTCAAATTCAAACCTTTTTCAAAACCATCTAAAAAGTCCAGATTCACTCAATTCAAAATTAATTGCAATTAGGGAACACAGTCTCTGTGGGTTCGATATCTTTTATTACTTGACGGCAGTCCGGTACACTTGCCGGAATCGCACGAGCGTCGTCGCGCGTCGACTTACGCCACACGCACATCAAGTTCCTTTGTAAATTTTGATGAAGAACTTAGGGTTTTAAGAAGAGAATGAACTTGAACACTTTGTGAAAGTGTAAAAATGAAATGAAGATGGCCTTTTATAGGGGTGGTGGCCGTGAGCATCAAGGGAGAAAAGGGTCACAATGTTGTCATGGCAAACATGGAATTACAAGGAAAGATTAAGGGTATTTTGGGCTTTTCACATATAAGTCATCATTACTTGCATTGAATGCTAGGTGAGTCACCTCTATGACTCACCACCATGGATGACTCATTGTCTTCATCCGTTCGGCGTCGGGTTTTTGTCTCTACACATCCGTTCTCGATTCAGTCGATACCCGATTGTTGAGTATTTGCCCGGATAACGTATAATAACTTACTTATTTTGAAAATTTTCAAAATAACCACTATCGTTGGAAACGGAATATAAAATCTAACCGTTTCGTTTTCGAGTCAAAATTAGGTTTTTTGATCAGCAAAATTTTACTGACAGTTGATAGGACTCCGGCAAGTGCATCGGCTTCATCGTCAAGTAATAAAAAAAAGATCGAACCATAGAGACCGTGATCTTAAATAACAATTAGTTGTTAAATTGATTTCACTGAACTAGAATAAGATTTGGTTTTTGAAATCAGAATCAAGTAATATTCAAATTTAAAATTGCAATTAAACAAAATAGGAAAGCAATTCAAAGAGGGATTTTTCAAATTCAAAAGGGATTCCTAGGAATTGGGATACCACAAAACTGCTTATGTTACTAAATTGACTACTCTCCTTGTTAATTACCAAAATTTGCTTTTAGGGCGAATTTATCCTAGATTAGGTAATGCTCCCTCTCGGGTTACAAAAATCGTGCTCAATTAAATCAATCCCTACTCTCATGGTAATTGAATTTAAATCGAACCCTTTAAGTTTCGTGACAATTTGCGAACCATCGAAGGACCACTTCTAACTCTCGTAATTTAAGTCATAAGTTTGATTCCTATAGATCTGATACCTAAGTTCACCGCTAAGTTCGTCCTTAGTGTATCTACAACACGAAAACAAGTGTCCACCGAATTTACGAGTAATTAAAACAATAGGGATCAAATCGAAGCAAAAATTGAAATTAACAAGAAGTCAAACATCAATTCATCACCATAAACAAGTCTTGGGCATAGCCCCAATTCCTAGAAATAAGACTACTACTCAAGCATTGACATGATTGCAGCAAGCTTGATTAAAAATAACATAAAGAGAAAAACCTAAGAGAAGAGAAGAAGAAGAAGAGAAATCCTGATTTTGCCTAAGGTTTGCAGTCCCAAAAAGTTCCCAGTTTCGATCCCTAGAGGGCTATTTATAATCTGGGGTAACTTGAATCCCAAGCCAATACAAAAACCAGATCAAATCAGTTTCTAAAGATCCATAGATTGCGCGTCACGGCCGTGATGGCCATCACGGCCTGGCCGTGACAGATTCTGCCTTGGAGGTTGCTTCACTGATTGGTCTGTCACGGTCGTGACCACCATCACGGCCTGGCCGTGATCAATTCTGCCTGTGAGGGTCTGGCTCAGTTGACATGTCACGACCGTGATCAACTATGACTTTTCCATTCTTCCTTTTCAGCTCCACCTGATCGTGGCCATGATGGCCATCACGGCTAGGCCATGATCAGTTCTGTTTGCCTCATTTTCTTGCCTTCTAAGCTTCATCTTCATGCCAGCTTCAACACAATTGATCCTGAGCAATTTGATCTTCGATTCCTGTATACAAGCACCACAAAACCACCTTACCCGTTCCAAGATAAAAACTAACAAATAATCAAATAAAATACGCCTAAACTATATGAAAATGCATGCAAAATGTCATGGAAATATGAGGTGAAGTCACACTCATCAAACTACCCCAAGTTTTAGATTTTTCTTGTCCTCAAGCAATAAATAGGTCTAGAAAAGATAATCAATCAAAGCATGGACAGTGAATCTAGAACCCAAGTAATGAATTCAAGTAACAGGCATATTCAATAAGAAACCAAGAGACAATCGATTTCAAGTCCAATTAGAAGCTTAGGTTCCCCAGACTCACATCTCTCACTAATTCGGGTACTCTTCTCACCTCACTCATATGTTTGAGGGTATGTGACAATTCGCTCAATTTCCTCAAGGAAGGTACCCTACCATAAGCTTGACTATCAACCAAATATCTACTTTATTAATGAAAACACATAAGAATCAAGAGGTCTTTTATTTTGGTTGTAATGGGGCCATGGGATTAATTGTTAGGTGGGGAAATCAAGAAAACGAAAATTCAAGAAGACCGAACAAAATCAAACAGTGCAAAGCATGACACCTTCTAAAATTCCTTTTTTGGGCTTTAGTTCCATTTTCCACCCTTCTTTCTTTCTTCCTTTTTACTTTTTATTTCTCACTTTCTTTTTCTCATCCCATTCTCCATTTTTATTTATTTATTTATTTGGAGAAGGGGAGATTTTCAGCTCAAGAGAAATATTTTTCTAACTTTTTATCCCACAATTTATTCTTCAAACTACCTTTTTGCCCTTTTGCAATACTTTAAGAGGTGCCATACCAAGCATCGTTCATTAAAATAGATCAAGGTACCAAGAAAATTATTTTATTCTTTTAGGCTCAAAATTGGGAAAATAAGGGATAGCAATTAATCAGTCAAAGTTCAGAAGGCCAAAAAAATACCGAGTGCCTCAATCATTTTCAAATATGTTTTCAAAAATTTTTAAGTTTCAAAACGGTTTCTAGTCAAGTTCTAGAGGACACAATCCAAGAGGAATAAAACACTCGATCATAAGGAATGGAGTAGATTTAGTGAGTACCCCTTTTAGGCTCAAAATCTCACATTTAGTACTTTAAAATTAATGAGAAACCTAAATCTAAGGAACCACATGCTAATTATTAACTATCAAAAGATCATCTCAAGCATTTTTCCTTTTTAGCCTATCACAAGAATACAAAAATTGTGTTAAAAAATTCACTGTCTTAATTCAATTGGCACAAAGTTTTTCACTATTAGAGGCATACCCTAAGCAAGGGGCAATCTAATCATGTGATATATGCAAAACTAACCTTAAGTGAATGCAACATGCAAGAATGCAAAAATGATACCCCTACCCCAAGCTTAAAAACATACATTGTCCCCAATGTAAATAATTAAGTCGTAGGGAGGATAAAATAAAATAATAAAGAAACAAAAATAACTCACTGAGGTGGTGGGTGCTGGCTCAGATGCCAGTCATAAAGCTGCTGGATCATGGCTCTCTGCTCACGCTGCTCCTCCATGATGTGCTCCTGTTTCGCTAAGATAGTGTCAAAGGTGGATGCGAACCGTGCATAGGGATCATCGGACGACGTACCTGCGGAGGAAGAAGATGGGTGCCCAGACGGGCCTAGCCTGCGGTGGCGGGCATAACGGCCTTTGTATTCTAATAGGCTGAGGCTCCTCTCCCACCGGAGCTTTCCAATTTACCGAATTTGTTACATCCAGAAGTGCGGGGTTAGGGAGAGGAATTGGGTGCCTGCGCCTTGAGTGTTTCAGGCAGTACATATCATCCTCCTGGATGATCATCCCGATGGCCTCACAAGCCTGTAAGGAGATACGTGTTCGTCCTAGGGAGGCCTCAAAACCATCCAGGTCAAAGTTAAAGTTATGGCATATTGTGGTTATCAAGCCATCAATGACAATAGTGCCACTCGAACTCTTGGCGACCTTTAAGAGGTGCCTAGCCAAAAATGACCCTGTGTCCACATTGCTCTCAGGGTGCATGGCCTATAGTATAAAGACCTCGTCCTGGCGGACGGATCCGTCACTCTCTCCACAGCCAAACAGGGTGTTGGCTATGACCCTATGCATATATCTTATACTTGGGTTAGCAAAGGCTGTGGACTTGGATGTCCGAGGGTCAAAACTCCTCCCTTCGTAGTCAATTATTGACCATAAACTATGTGCAGTAAACCCTGAGGGGTATCTTCTGTCACCCCCTACTGGCAAACCAAAAATCTCATTAAACTCAGCTAGGGTTAGTACAAAGTCCTGGTTGAAGAGCCGGAATGTAATCCGTCCCTCTTGGCAATGTGGCCCTTGGAGAATTTCTGCATTCAGAGAGCTTAAGAACTCCAGAGTAGGGCCAGCAAATGTAGGGTATCTAGTGTGAGCAAACTCGCTCCACCCTATGTTTTCTAACATCCAATTGATGTCAACAGTCAGGCCTAGGGTGTCTATACATGCATCATCAAGATATTTCGTTTGGACTATCTTCCTATTTTTCAAAGCATTGAATCTATCTTGTTGAGCATTATCCTTGAAAACAATCCCATACCCATGTTCATCAGTCTCAGAGTTAGAGGAGTCAGAGTAGTGACCTGGGTTCCTGCTTCCTCTGGTGCGAGGGCGTGAGGCTTCGGTTGCCCTTTGACGTTTGCTTGCCATGATCTCAGAGCACAAAAATCCACAATCCCTTTCTTCACTGTTTCTGAAATTCGGATTTTGGGGGGTTTGGGTTTCAAAATTGGGACTTTTTGATTTTGCCCAAAATTGAAGGATTTGACTAGTGGGTTTGTTGGGTGAGGTCTAGGGAGCAAGGGAGTAGGGTTGGTTGGGTATGGGTGTACTGGGGGAGGTGAGATTTTAATCTTTTTGGGTGAATGGGTATGGTGGAGGTTGTGAGAGGAAGAAGAAGAAGATTTTTGGTTGAAGAAGAAGATGGGGGGTTTGGGTTGAGGGGGTTTGCGTCCAAGAATGTGAGGTGAAGGAAATGGAGGAGTTGGAAGGAAGGGGAGAGAGCTTGGTGGCTATGGAGGTGGAGAGAAAGTGGAGAAGATGAAGAGAGTAGGGGTTTATGAAAAGAGGGGATGGGGTTCTCGGTTTAAAAAATCAAAGCAAAACATGCGTCACGACCGTGATGGCCATGATGGCCTGGTCGTGACGCGTTCTGTGTATGGCAAGTCCTGTTTCACGGGCGTGATGCGTATCACGGCTGGCCCGTGATGGAATCTGTCCTACTTTAGATGGCCTGTCATGGCCGTGATCACCATCACAGCCTGCCCGTGATCCTTTCTGACCCTTCTTGGTCTTCACATCACGACCGTGACATGCATCACGGCTAGGCCGTGATGGATTCTGACTTCATTTTCAATGCCCTTGTCACTCTTCATACTTTCCTGACCTGAAAACACTTGGGAAATCTGTTAATTTATGATCTTTCTTCTCTAATTTTTCTCGATTATTCAAGAACAAAATTCAAAAACAAACTAAATAGGGAAAGAAAGCTTGGGTTGCCTCCCAAGAAGCGCTTATTTACGGTCCTAAGCTTGACTATAGTCCTTTCAATCCTTTGATGTTGGATCGAGGAGGGAAATCGCAACCACCTGCTCAAGTGGATGTTCTCCAAGGTAGTGTTTCAGTCTTTGTCCAGTGACCTTGAATGTTCCACGTTCCTAATTCCAAACCTCGATGGCACCTTACGAAAATACTTTCATTACTTTAAATGGTCCGGACCATCTAGACTTGAGCTTTCCTGGGAATAACAGCAACCTCTAGTTGTAGAGTAGCACCAGTTCTCCTTCATGGAATTCTTTACGAAGGATATGCTTATCATGCCATTTCTTTGTTCTCTCCTTGTAAGATCATGCGGACTCAAAAGCATCCAATCTTAGCTCATCAAGTTCCTGAAGTTGAAGGATTCTCTTTTCCCCATCCGCTTTTATATCAAAGTTTAGCATCTTAATAGCCCACAAAGCCTTATGCTCAAGCTCGACTGGTAAGTGACATGGCTTACCGTAAATAAGTCTAAAGGGTGTCATCCCGATAGGAGTCTTGTAAGCCGTACGGTAAGCCCAAAGAGCATCATCAAGCTTTAAGGACCAATCCTTTCTCGAACCTGAAACAGTCTTCTTCAGAATGCTCTTTATCTCTCGATTGGAAACCTTGACTTGCCCACTTGTCTGAGGGTGGTAAGGTGTAGCAACCCTATGAGTGACTCCATATTTGAGTAGGAGTTTCTCAAATTGTTTTTCAATGAAGTGCGATCCTCCATCACTAATGACCGCACTTAGAATTCCAAACCTTGGAAAAATCACCTTCTTGAATAGTTTGATTACGGTTTTTGCATCACTTGTTGGGGAAGGAATGGCTTCCACCCATTTAGAGAAGTGATCAACGGCTACAAGAATGAACTTATTATTGCAAGAGGAAGGAAAGGGTCCCATGCAGTCAACTCCCCAAACATCAAATATCTCCACTTCTAGCATAGTGCTGAGTGGCATTTCATGCTTCTTAGAGATGTTCCTCGTTTTTTGACATGGATCACAAGCAAGCACGAACATTCGGACATCTATGAAAATATGAGGCCAATAGAAACCAGCTTGAAGCACCTTTACTTTTGTCTTCGAAGCACTAGCATGTCCCCCGTAAGATGAGGAATGACAACAACTCAAGATACTTGGAACCTTGGCTTCCGAATTACACCTTCTGTAAATGTTATCCGCACACTTGCGGAAAATGTAAGGCTCATCCCACACGTAGTTCTTGATATTGGAAAAGAACTTCTTCTTTTGTTGATAATTAAACTCTGGTGGTAGAATCCCACATACAAAATAATTCACAAAGTCCGTATACCATGGAGCATTCTCTCCCAAGATGGCGAACAGTTGCTCATCGGGGAAAGAATCATCTATCGGCAAGTTGTCCTTCTCATGTTCCAACGGTTCAAGTCTGGATAAGTGGTCCGCAACCAAGTTCTCCGTCCCTTTCCGGTCCCGAATCTCCAAGTCAAATTCTTGCAGAAGGAGAATCCATCGGATGAGCCTTGGCTTTGCTTCCTTCTTAGTCATGAGGTGCTTTAGTGCGGAGTGGTCCGTGTACACTATGACTTTAGACCCCACAAGGTATGATCTGAATTTCTCGAATGCAAAGACAATCGCAAGCAACTCTTTCTCAGTTGTGGCATAATTCGCTTGAGCTCCATCTAGAGTTTTTCTTGCATAGTATATTGCATGGACCTTCTTGTCTATCCTTTGTCGCAACACTGCTCCCACGGCGTAGTCACTAGCATCACACATTACTTCAAATGGCTCATTCCAATCTGGTGTTTGCAAAATGGGAGCGGTGGTCAAAGCTTCCTTCAACCTGTAAAATGCACTCAAACATTCCTTATCAAAATCAAATAGAACATCTTTCATTAATAGGTTAGATAAGGGTTTAGAAATTTTTGAAAAATCTTTGATGAAACATTTGGTAAAACCTGGCGTGTCCCAAGAAACTTCTAACCCCTTTCACATTTACCGGTGGGGGAAAATTTTCAATAACATCTATTTTGGCCCTATCCACCTCAATACCTCTACCAGAAATCAAGTGCCCAAGCACTATACCTTCTTTTACCATAAAATGGCATTTCTCCCAATTCAATACCAAATTGGTTTCTTCACATCGGTGCAAAATCTTAGACAAATTTGTTAAACAATCATCAAAGGTAGTTCCATATACAGAAAAATCATCCATAAAAACCTCCATGATGTTTTCAATAAATTCAGAAAAAATTGCAGTCATGCATCTTTGAAAGGTAGCTGGTGCATTACATAGACCAAAAGGCATTCTTCTATAGGCAAAAGTGCCATAGGGACAAGTAACGTGGTCTTTTCTTGATCACTAGGGTGTATAGGAATTTGATGAAAACCGGAATATCCATCCAAGTAACAAAAGTATGAATGCCTAGCTAACCTTTCAAGCATTTGATCAATAAATGGGAGAGGGAAGTGATCTTTCCTTTTTGCCTTATTTAACTTCCTATAATCGATGCACATTCTCCAACCGGTTACTGTCCTAGTAGGGATTAGTTCATTATTTTCATTTTGAATAACAGTCATCCCTCCTTTCTTAGGAAGCACATGCACCGGACTAACCCATTCCCTATCAGAGATTGGATAAATAACCCTCGCATCTAACAACTTAAGCACTTCTTTCTTAACCACCTCTTTCATATTATGGTTCAACCTATGTTGATGGTCAATGGATGGTTTATGCTCATCTTCCATTAAAATGCGATGCATGCAAAAAGAAGGATTTATGCCTTTAATATCGTCAATCGTATATCCTATCACTTTTATATGCATTCTAAGCTCCCTAAGCAATTTCTCAATTTCCAACTCATTCAAGCTAGCATTCACAATTACCGGATAGGAAGAGTTAGGACCGAGAAATTCATACCTCAATGTGGAGGGAAGAGGTTTTAGTTCTACCTTAGGGGCTTCTTCACCTTTTAGATCCTTACTCTTTGGTGTCAACTCAAGTTTCTCTTTCTTTGTTTTGTTAGGAGGAATCTCTGGACTAGCCTCCAGAAAGCGGGCATAATTCCTTACTTCTCCTCCATGAGCATTTAAGTATCCACCAATCAAACACATTTCTAAAGGGTCATCAACACAAGCTTGTGTGGATTCTTCTTTCACCACTTGGTGCATTAAGTCAACCCTGCAACAAGAATCTTCCAAAGAAGGGTGTTTAATAGATTTAGCTAAATCAAATTCAACTTTATCATCACCCACAATTAAAGTCAATTTTCCATTTTTAACATCAATAATTGCTCCTGCGGTAGCCAAGAAAGGCCTACCAAGAATAATGGGGATTTGGGAATCCTCTTCCATTTCAAGTACCACAAAATCCACAGGAATGAAAAATTTACCCACTCTAATAGGAACATCCTCCAAGATGCCTACAGGGAATTTGATGGACCGATCCGCCAATTGAAGGGAGATTGTTGTGGGTTTTAGTTCACCCATCTCCGACTTCTTGCAAACAGAGAGGGACATAAGACTAACACTAGCCCCCAAATCACAAAGAGCTTTATCAAAACTAGTGTTACCAATCAAGCAAGGAATAGAGAAACTACCGGGATCTTTCAATTTAGGAGGCAATTTATTTTGAATTAAAGCACTGCACTCCTCAGTTAAAGCCACTGTTTCATAGTCCTCTAAATTTCTCTTATTTGACAAGATATCCTTAAGAAATTTAGCATATGTCGGCATTTGTTGTAATGCCTCAGTGAAGGGTACATTAATGTACAATTTCTTAAGGACCTCTAGAAATTTTCCAAATTGCTTATCTAACTTGGCCTTAGCCAACCTTTGAGGAAAAGGTATCGGAGGTTGGTGAGGTGGTGGAGGGACATACTTATATACTTTTTCACTAGGCTCTTTCTCTCCTAAGGGTTGTGTCTTAGTAGGTTCCTCCTTGACCTCAGCTACACTCTTGTTATCACTCTCTCCTTTAGCCTCAGGATTCTCAAGTTTCTTACCACTCCTTAGACTCACAGCTTTACACTGTTCATTATTTGGGTTCACCTCAGGTTGTCCATGAAACTTGCCCGGTTGCCTTGTTGAATTTCCCGCTTATTGGGCAATTTGTGTTTCTAACATCTTGTTATGGATGGCTAAGTTATCTACCTTAGATGTTAATTCTTTTATTGCCTCATTAATTGCCCTACCTTGTTGCCTAAATTCTTCATTCTGCTTAGTTTGAGTAGCAACAAAATTTACCATAAGAGACTCGAGTTTAGATTTTTGTACCCGAGGATACCCCGATGCGGGTTTCCTATTACCTTGCCATTCTTGGAATTCGTGGTTCAACGTGTTGTTGTAGTTCTCGTAGGAAAGATAAGGATTATTCTTCCTCTGGTTGTAGGGATTTGGGGGAGCATAATTTGGTAGCATCGGGTTCGTGTCATAGAAATTGTGACAAGAGTTCACTTGTTTCCCCAAAGCACCGGACTCAGGAGCGATACCATGTGGGCACTCCATTATGTCATGTCCCTGCATTCCACAAATCTCACAAACAACAGTAGTAGCACCGATTGAACTCACATGATCCTTTTCAAGCTTATCAAAGCGTTTATTTAATGAGTCGAATTTAGACATAATCAAATTGGTACTATTCATTTCGAACTTACCCCCCGAAAGCTTTTTCGGGTTATTACCTCTTTTCGAACCCCATTGGTGATAGTTGGTGGCTACGTTTTCAATGATATTGAACGCTTCAGTTAGAGGTCTGTCCATAAAGGCTCCACCAGCTACTGAGTCAAGCGACACCTTTGATGAGTAATCCAGTCTGTTGTAGAAGGTATTCACTAACAACCACCTATCGAGTCCATGATATGGTCAAGACTCTAGCAATCCCTTGTAACGATCCCAAGCTTCGGATAAGCATTCTCCGTCCTTTTGGAAGAAGCCGGTGATCTGAGTCCGTAGGTAAGCAGTCTTGGATGGAGGGAAAAATTTCTCCAAGAATGCTTGCTCTAGTTGGTCCCAAGTTGACAACGTGTTAGCGAGCACTTGCTCTAACCAAGCTTTCGCCTTTCCAGTCAGAAAGGAGGGGAATAACTTCAAGCGTATAGCATCGATCGGGGCACCTTGAATCCTTACTGCATCGGTGAATTCCAAGAATGTCTCCACATGATCAGTCGGGTCCTCCGAGGGTAATCCTCCAAACTGATGTTGCGTAATCATGCTAATTAACCGAGACGGTATAGTGTAGTTCTCCGCCTCAATTTCTGGCCTAGCAATCCCAGTTCGCAAACCCCTATCATTTGGGGCTGCATAGTCCTTTAGTGGTTTGGTATCCGGTAGATTCGCCATGAGCAGAATGGGAGCCAATCTCTCTCTCTCTCTTTGTCTTTGTAGTCTCCTACGTCTATGAAAGGTCCTTTCGATCTCGGGGTGAACTTCGATAAGGTTTCCAAGACTTAGGGATCTTTGCATAAAAGAAAAAAATACCTATGGCAGAGAGATAGATACTCTAGAAAAAGAAAAAGAAATAAATAATAAATAAAAAAAAATGTCCAGAAAAATCAATTTAAAAATTAAATTGAAATTCAAGAAAACACAGTCCCCGGCAACGGCGCCAAAAACTTGATAGGACTCCGGTAAGTGTACCGGCTTCGTCATCAAGTAATAAAAAAAAGATCGAACCACAGAGACCGTGATCTTAAATAACAATTAGTTGTTAAATTGATTTCACTGAACTAGAATAAGATTTGGTTTTTGAAATCGGAATCAAGTAATAATCAAATTTAAAATTGCAATTAAACAAAATAGGAAAGCAATTCAAATAGGGATTTTTCAAATTCAAAAAGGATTCCTAGGAATTGGGATACCATAAAACTACTTATGTTACTAAATTGAATACTCTCCTTGTTAATTACCAAAATTTGCTTTGAAGGCGAATTTATCCTAGATTAGTTAATGCTCCCTCTCAGGTTACAAAAACCGTGCCCAATTAAATCAATCCCTACTCTCGTGGTAATTGAATTTAAATCGAACCCTTTAAGTTTCGTGACAATTCGTGAACCCTCGAAGGACCTCTTCTAACTCTCGTGATTTAAGTCATAAGTTTGATTCCTATAGATCTGATACCTAAGTTCACTGCTAAGTTTGTCCTTAGTGTATCTACGACACACAAACAAGTGGCCACCGAATTTACGAGTAATTAAAACAATAGGGATCAAATCGAAGCAAAAATTGAAATTAACAAGAAGTCAAACATCAATTCATCACCATAAACAAGTCTTGGGCATAGCCCCAATTCCTAGAAACAAGAATAATACTCAAGCATTGCCATGATTGCAGCAAGCTTGATTAAAAATAACATAAAGAGAAAAACCTAAGAGAAGAGAAGAAGAAGAAGAAGAAGAAGAAGAGAAATCCTGATTTTGCCTAAGGTTAGCAGTCCCAAAAAGTGCCCAGTTTCGAGCCCTAGAGGGCTATTTATAATCTGGGGTAACTTGAATCCCAAGCCAATACAAAAACCAGATCAAATCAGTTTCTAAAGATCCATAGATTGCGCGTCACGGTCGTGATGGCCACCACGGCCTGCCCGTGACAGATTCTGCTTTGGAGGTTGCTTCACTGATTGGTCTGTCACGGCCGTGACCACCATCACGGCCTGGCCGTGATCAATTCTGCCTGTGAGGGTCTGACTCAGTTGACATGTTACGACCGTGATGGGCATCACGGCCTGGCCGTGATCAGCTCTGACTTTTCCATTCTTCCTTTTTAGGTCCACCTGATCATGGCCGTGATGGCCATCACGGCTAGGCCGTGATCAGCTCTGTTTGCCTCATTTTCTTGCCTTCCAAGCTCCATCTTCATGCCAGCTTCAACACAACTGATCCTGAGCAATTTGATCTTCGATTGCTGTACCCAAGCACCACAAAACCACCTTACCCGTTCCAAGGTAAAAACTAACAAATAATCAAATAAAATACGCCTAAACTATATGAAAATGCATACAAAATATCATGGAAATATGAGGTGAAATCACACTCATCGACAGTGAAAATGCAGACCGGGTTCCGTTTGAATTTTCGTCCCAAAATTTAACCGTAACTCTCTACGATAAAGTGGAGTATAAATATGACTTTGGTTTATCCAAATTCACATTTTCTAGGTCTCGGATAAAATATAAAAAGATATATATATATATATATACACACACACACACACACACACACACTGTTATTGAAGAACAGTGAAAATTGGGGTGTTACATCACTACCCCACTAAAAAAAAAATTCGTCCTCGAAATTTCGTGACTCAAAACTAGTAAGGGTTTCTCAATCCCAAGGTCTTACTCTAACAAGAAACTATATAGAAGAACTTTGTCAATCTGAAATGAAGATAGGAATATCCAGTGCGTAAAAAGATTCTTTAATATGTTCGTGGGTGTAAAAATGCATGACTGGTACACGTTTACAACCATGAATCTAATAAAGTTCCTTCTTTCACAAGAAATTTACTACACAACGATTTAAAAGAACAATAGTCCGACAAAAATCCAGACTGGATCACTTCCACCAAAAGTAAAAGTGACTAGACTAATTCTCATTGAGAAACTTCTTTAGCAAGAAAGTGTCTATCCCGAACAACAATAGGACAGTTCACACATATAAAATTCCACAAAAATCAGTTCAGCAATTGGAGTTTGAAACAATCACATCATATGATAAGGAAGAAAAAGAAAAACTCAAATATTTCACACAATCCATCGAAAAAGATTGCACTGCACCTGAATTTAAGAGTTTAGTTAAAGGATTACCTGCGATGTCAAAACTACCTTATATGAGATCATCATAATTTGAAGCTTCAGCACCACTCATGGTATAAACTCTCCTCTTAGCCGTTGGTTTATTGGTTCTTGTGTTGTTGGCAACTAGTCCATGCCTTGGTGCATTACAATCCTTTGATAAGTGTCCTACTTGATCACAATTGAAACATTTCCTTCCTTTAAAAGGGCAGTTATCTGCCATGTGATTTGGATCTCTACATTTGAAATATCTCATACCTTGGTCTTGGCTTTGGTTCCTTTGGCCTCCACTACCTGATGCAGAAACAACTGGACGATATAGTTTTTGGTTCCGATCATTATCTGATGGTCGGAAATATGGTTTTCTCTGGATTTGCTCCCCCTTCTGATTCTGATTTTGAAACTGGTTCTTGAATCGAGAGGGTCCTCCAACATTCCCTCTATTATCTCTTCCCTTCCTCATCTGTTCCAATTTTCTACACTTCTCAACTAAAGCTTGGAAATTCTTGATTTCCAGTGGCAGTATCGACTCGTTGATTTCAAAATGTAATCCTCCCTCGAATCTTTAACACTACCAATCTTTGTCCGGGTTATTTTGGAAGAAACAGAAATACTTGGCAAGGGATTCAAACTTCACTGTATATTCTTCAACGGACAATTCGTTTTGTTGTAATCGTAAGAACTCTTGTCCTTTCTCAACTATTGCGCTCTGAGGGAAATACTTATCCAGAAATCAGTTCCAAGTTATTTCCTGGTTTCCCGCTTTCAGCAATTGTCTAATATCATTCCACCAGTATCCTGCATCGCCTAAAAGCAGAGAAAAAGCATACCGGACCTTCGCTCCTTCAGAGCTGTTGGTAAGCTCAAAAAATCATTTCCAGTTCTTGTATCCACAAGTCAGCCTTCTCAGGATTGACATCTCCATTGTGACACCCTTAACCAGGGCATCACATTAATTACTTTATTAAGCGGAAAATAAAACGTTTAATAGATTATCAACTACTTTCGGAAATACATATTTGTGAAATTAACTTCATCCTTAGTCATTATAAGACTTTCTCCTTCATGCATCAAATAACATAAATAAATAAAATGTAGACGAGTCAAAGATACAAAACACCTTATATATATTAGACATAAGGCCTCCTTGGAGACAAGCCACTTGACAGAACTTACATGAGTGAAAAGTCGGTTTGTACAGTGAGAGAGAGTTAAAGGTGGAACATACACTAACAAAGTCAAGCTGATTTAGCCGGTTCTAAGTGAAAAAAAAAACTACAGTTTTCAGAGAAAAGAAACGACTATTTTAACAACATTCCCCCAAAAGACAAAATGAATCCTACAACTGGTCAGACAGACTACCGGTACCCATTAGGGAGACCTTGATGGTCATCCCCATCCTCTAGAGGCATGTTTGGTGAAGACACAACTCCTCAAACTCTCGTATCCAGAGAATCATCATCATCATCACTGAGTGGGTAGTACTGTGGGTCCTCCTCTATAACCTCAGCAGGGTCCTCCTCAACCATCTCCCGAGGATCCTCTTCTACAGGCGGAGCTGGTATTACATCTGGTTGATGAACGTCCTGAGGCGGGTGAAGTACCAAGAGTCCCTGGGCTGCTAAATGCTGCAAATAAGGATCCAATTGTGGTGATGGAATCTGGATAGTCTCAAAAGTGTTGGTCCTCCTCCTAGGTCCCTCCATAACTGAGCCCTCTATTGTACTAACATGGCCCGTATACTCAACAATCTGTGCCCCCTGATGGAAGACCCATGCATCGGGGTCATGCGCATTATCAAAGATGATGGCCCGTACCCTCGAGTGCGCTAGGGGCATGTACGGATCCATCTATACTCAAGCAGATATATGTATCAGATAGGGAAAAGAAAATGCAAGGGTGAGATACCAATATATGGATGATTTATGACAACTACATGTACTACACACAAAACAACATATACAAATAAACAGTTACAAACAACATAAGATTTTCAACATAATACAGTAACATCTACAATCATCGTTATTTTGGAAAATCCATGGCACTTCTATAATTCATAATCTATCCAAAATCTCCGGAGGTCCCAACTTCATTTTAAAATAAATAGTGAGCTGATTAAGCTCAAATAGCCAACACATGGCACAACTTCATTCCCACAGCACTGTCCAACTCAAGGCACAATGATCAACACTTATGGGTTCCAGAGCACACTGACCTACACAAGGCACAGCGAACAAGGCTCATGGAAATCATGGTCCATCAAGGCACCATGGATAAAACGTCGCATGAGATACCTTCCCCTTAAAGGTATTCACACAAAACAACTTGGGCACGTCTGCCAAATGCATGTAAAAACATTTTCGTTTTTGTTGTTTTTCTTTGTGTTTCATTCTTTCCTTCGTTGAGGCTCAAGGCTCACGACCACCCAAAATCTTTCAACGTTTTAAAATTTTATTATCAACACAGGACATGAAAGTACGAGTGTCTAATCACAACCGTCCTAAACCGATGGACCAGTTTTGGACGTTGTGGTCATAGAAAACAACTTTCACATTTTTACCATATTCACCATGTTTTAATATAACGTGTATAGGACATACAGTCCACAACAACGTATATAGGACACACGGTCCACAACAACGTGACACGGATCATAGATCAACGTGTTTTAAAACTCTAGTATCCCGACATCTCGGTTACTAGGTTCACTTTTCAATGTTATTTTTCGTTTAGTGAAATCTAAATACAAAACAAAACATTTTTCCTTAACTTATCCAAGTTATCGGATATTTCATTTAAATAAAGCCTTAAAGGAAAACTCATTGTCTAAAATTTTATTTTTCCGTAACTTTGTTTTTGAAAATTTTATTTTTCTGAAAACACTTGAAGTTTTCAAATAAAATCTTTTTGGAACTAAGAAATCAATTTGTTTTCTCTTCACGTTTTCTCTTCATAAAATATTTTCAAAAATTGTTTATTCCAGCGTAAAATCATTTAAATTCTTATTCAAATAAATTTTTCTTTTTCCAAAATATTTCTTCAAATGAGATGTTTATTCTTAATATTCTTCATATAGTTTTATTAATGCTTTTATCTTGAGAATTTTTAATTGAGCACTAACACTAGTTAGGCTTTCCATGCAACAACCAAAGCATCATTACAATACACATAACAAGTAATCAACTCATTTAAATCTAACAATTCCAAAGACAGATTCATGAATATTCATCAAATCATTCAAAAATCAACCAAATCAACATATCAAAACTTCAGTTAAACATAACAAATCATAAAATCTCAAACAAAACACATACAAACACATACAAATACTTATAGTTATCATAATTAAACATCCCTCAGGCTGTCTCCCCTTACCTGAAAACGAGTAGTAAAGAGATCGTAGCCCTTTCGTGTTCAAGGAAAACGAACTTGATTTCGAAGTCACGAGCTCGGATCTAAGCAAGATTAAGTTTATAATACAAGTTAAAATTTGATAAAAATTACTTCAAAACTCTTATGTATGTTTCGGTTGTAACATGCTAATAAATGTAAAAATTCTAGATTTTCACAAGCTTTTTGGATTTAAAATCCTTAAACATCATAGAGATAAAATAAAGGTTTAAAACTTATAAACAAATTTTAATCTCCTAACTTCATTTAAAAGAGATTTTCGGCCTACATATAAAAGTGTGTAAAAATTTTGATTTCTAATTTTCTAACTACATGCATGTAAATAAAATGATGTTTTAAGTAAACATCCTCCTAAACCAAATTGAACAAGGCCTCCTTAACTCTTCCAATAGAGTTTCGGCCTCCATGAAAATAAAAGGTTAGGAACTTGATTTTCTAACTTTGCACTTGCATGCATGTCACCAAAATGATAGTTTTCAACACATGAACTTTCTAAAATTTTTAAAACAACACTTTCTTAACCTCAAAAACATTAAATTCGGCCTACTCAAAATCATAGTCTTGAATTCAAATTTTTCAACATTTATCAACACATGCATGCATCAAAATAAAGCTAATAGTAAGTATTTTTTATTAAAACCACTATGACTCAAAATTTCTCCATATTTTCATCAATATGCAAGAAATCAATAAAATGTTTAAAATACTTTTTCATTCTAAAAAACTCATGAACAACTACTTTCACATTTAGTATTACATGCATGTTGAAAACATAAGGACCAAAACAACATAGTTTCATGAAAATCAAAGTTGAGTCTTTTTAATCCAAACAATTAGGGTTTCGGCCCTAATCAAGTGAAAAAGGAGAAAAACTTAATTTTTATAAAACTCAAAAAACTAAAACTCACATGCATTTTGGTTTTAAGGGCATGCAAGTTGAAAATACAATAAAAACTCCACTTTTCTCCTTATAGGGTTTCGACCATACCCTTAAAATTGGCTTTGAAGAATGTTGTGGTTACATGCAAGTTTAGAAATTGAGATTAAGGATGATAATGAGTTGAAATAAATTGGTCTAATGAACATGCATTGATAGAAAATTAATTTGCAATAGAAATCACTAACATGCATGTTGCTAACACTAGGTTTAAAAGATTTTCTTCATCACATGCAATCCATAAAGATGAAAGTAAAGATGATGATTAGTTAAAAAATTCATCTCTTGTTAAAAAAAAGAATTTTCTTTAACTTAAGAACATAAACATAAAGTTAAAGAAAAATCATGCATGTATGAATTTCTATGTTCTTAAGAAAGAAAAGAGTAAGAGTAGAGAGTTTATACCCTCTAGATGATGAAGATGAGATAGCTCCTTGGCCTTCAAGTTTTTAAAGAAAATCTAGAGGTTGAAGATGATGAATAGTAATTTGGAATTTTTGAGAGAAATTTGAGAAAATGGAAAAAGTGAATGAAAGAGGTGGTGATGGGTATGTAAAGGGGGGGGGGGGCCCTCCAGGTGTACTTTGTGGGAGGAGATATTGTTCAAATTTTTCTTTATTTAAAATTAAAACAAAAACAATCAAATAAGGCTTTTCTTGCAAAAATGGAGAAAATGATGATGGATTTAATAGGGGGGCGACTGGTGCACTTATTGGGAGGATATATTTCTCAAATTTTTCTTTATTTAAATTTAAAACAGTAACAATTAAATAAGGTTTTTCTTACAAAAATGGAGAAAATGATGATGGCTTTAATGGAAAGAACTATTCATTTCAATCCATCAAAGTCACTATTCACATAAAATTTGAAAAATCTACATCAATTTTGTTTGATTAAAATCATCTTTGTTATAGCAAAATTGTACATTTGGAGAAAATGGTGGATTTCTTGTAAAAATAGATGAAATCATTATATGAAAACTAATGATGGTGTGATTTGGAGGCTACACTATTCAAGATCACATCCAACTGCAGAAAATTTATTTTAGATAAATTTTGCTCGTTTCGGTTCCATTTATCTCTTAACTGTAAAAATCAATCGTATTTTTCTTCGTCAATTTTCCCCCAATTTTTTTTATATTAAAAGAAATAAATTCAAAAATCATGAAATTAATTAAAATTGGGTTATAGAAATTAAAATTTTATTTTGCGTAATGAAAATTATTTTTCGGGTCAGTAGAGTTTTACTGACAGTGAAAAACTCAGACAAGAAATGTCTGAAATTTTTCTACCGGAAAATTCAACTACACAATTAATTATAATAATGAAATTTGGTCTATTAAAATAATTCTTCATAATTTATAATAATTAAACACTTAATTATTCACATAATCACAGATTAACAGACAAACAGAAAAATCAGGGTGTTACATCCATGAAATTGCGGAAGTTCCTGACGGCTAAAGCTTGCTAAACCTTTCACCTCGGCAGCCTGCTCAGCTCGAATCTGGTCCTGCTGATTTTGTGCAGCTACGATAACTGTCTGTTGTGCCATAGTAGCAGCACACTAGTCATAGCCTGAACAGCCTGATTCTTCTGTCGAATCACATCCTTGTTGCTGACATAAGCCCGATCACCGCCACGACCGCCCCACTGGCCTCCTCTACGACCGCTTCTACTGTCACCTCTACGGCCACGACCACGTCCACGTCCAATTCTTGGTTCCATAACTGACCGACAAGACAAAATTAGTTAATTGTAACCATAAAATGAAACGTATACTTACGCGTTTAAAACATATTACTTCTAAGAAATAATTCAATCAGTGTACCATCTACTATCCATGGATTCTCACAAGGTCTTGACCAAATCAAAACCCATAAAAACACACCTACTAGTGTGCCAACACATATTGTTTCGACAAGGAAACAATTCAAACAAGGTCCCACCAGAGATCACACAACAAAAACATAACAGACCTATTCCCCAAGGTTCCTGAAAGACTCGACCAGCTCTGATTCCACTTGTAACACCACCACCCCCCCCCCCCCCCCCGGTGCATTATCTCGTAATCACATGCGAAAATAAATTAAAAAGGAATTTGCTGGTTGCTTTCGGAAATTTTATTTACTTTAAGTCAGAAAACGTAAGTGTAAAAATTTCTTCTTAATACTTAGGAAAATGTGAAGCACACATCAGATAATAAAACTACGTCATACTTGTCAACACAATACATTGATTTTATTTATAAATAAAATCTTCCACAACGTACTAGCTTTTCTAAAAGTACTTCATTATTCCCAACCGAAATCCAAACCAAATAAAGGTTCTCAAGACTACGTCTACTCACTTTTTGAAAACACATAACCCAAGAAAATCCTAAGCTGGTCACTCTAAATGACATCTACTGGAATAACCTCCATTATTCTCACCACTATCAGCAACCTCTTTAAGAATCGGGATTAATATCCCCAAATGAAGCTAGGAACTCCTCTACACCATCTGTACGACAACAAAACCAGGAAAACATATATATCGCAAGGGTGAGATATCATTATATGAGTTTACTGTGATAACTGATTGCACGACATACAAAACATTATGTACATATATATTCACAACATATAAATTCTCAACATAAAACACAATAGGTGATCAATGGGTTTCATACCCAACAATAATCGTCATTTATAAAAAAAATAATACATGACACTTCAATATTCAACTTCTAAATTTTGTACTTAATCTCCGGAGATACCAACTTTGTTTTAAAATGAGCTGATCAAGCTCGATTGCCAAATAAGGCACAGCGAGTTTAAAGATTCCATAGCTCACCGTCCAACACAAGGCACAATAATCAATGTATGTGGGATTCATTGTCCATCAAGGCACAATGTACAACATTACATGATACCTTGACCATCAAGGCACCACATCAAAACAACGTGGGCACGTCCGCCAAATAATTCATGTAAAACATTTTATTCTCGTCATTTTTCTTTTTGTTCATTATTTCCTTGTCGAAGCTCAAAGGCTTACAACCATCCAAAATTTTCAACATTAAGATTTTTCATCATCAACATAGGACACGAAGTTCGAGTGCTCAATCACAAAGCCTTTGACTGATGCCTCAGTCTTAGGTTCGTGGTTATAGAAAACAAAATTCACCTTTGTAACACCCCCCTTGGGCATTACATGTCTAACATATTGCGGAAATAAATTCAAAATTAATTTGCTGGTTGCTTTCGGAAAATTAATTTATTATAAGGCAGAAAACTCGGGTGTAAAAATTTTCTTTAACGGAAAGCTCTAGAAGCATGCTACAAAAATTAACTTAGGGAAGCCATATTGACTATCTTTACACATTCATAACAAGGTTGCCACGACATAAATTGTTTTCTCAAAGTGCCTCATTTTCAAAAGAGAAACTTATAACAAAGACTAACTTACAATCTCACTGTTAAATACCTTTTTAATTATACAACTCAACCAAAATTCCTAAGCTGGTCACTCTACAAGACAATTATTTGAAATACCCTCGTGACATTCCCACTAGTGAATACTTCTCCAAGCATCTAGAAGAGTCCTCGAATGACTTAGTGAATTCCTTCGCTCCATCTGTACTAGTGTACCAAAGTACTACCGTAGTTTAGAATAAACCTGATATATTTGTAAGGATGAGACGCCAATATATGGATTTAACACAATAACTACATGTACGACACAAAAGACAACATATAAACATATACATGTCATGTCAACATAAGCATCCATATCAAAGTAAATAGTTTATCAATGGGTTTCACACCCCAAACGTCATCATTTGAAAACTATGCATGAACACTTCAACTTTCAACGTCTAACTGTTCACTTATTCTCCGGAGATCCCAACACTGTGTAAATGAGCTGACAAGCTCGATTGCCAAATAAGGGACAACGTGTTTACCATAGCACACTATCCAACACAAGACACAGTGATCAACGTATATGGGTTTTCATTGTCTACCATGCACAAATGAAACAACGTAGCCTGAAATATCTTACCCTTCAAGGTATTCAGACATACAACATGGCATGGAATACCTTAATTATTAAGGCACCATACACAACAACGTGGGCACGTCTGCCAATGAATGCATATAAAACGTTTGCTTTGGTATTTTTCTTTGTGATTATTCTTCTTTCGTCGAAGCTCAAGATGGCTTACCACAATTCGTAAATTTCAACGTGTTAGACTTTTCAACTTTAACACAGGACACGAAGTCTGAGTGCTCAATCACAAAACTTTAGACCTTGCAATCAATCTTAGGTTCATGGTGATAGAAAACAACATTCAACTTTAACAACGTAACCCACAACGTGGATAGGACACAAAGTCCATAACAACGTAACACGGATTAAAGATCTTCGTGCTTATATTAAATAACACTAGTATCGCGATGTCTCGGATACTAGGTTTACGTTCCAACGTTAATACTGTTTTCGATTTGTGAAAAAAAAATCCAAAACAAAGTCTCCGCAACTTATCCAAGTTGTCGGAAAGAACACCGTTTAGTAAAACTCATTTGCAGAAAATCCATTGTAAAATCATCAATTACTTGAAATCTTTTTCTAAAAATTTTATGTTTCAAAAAGGGAGTCACTTGAGCCTACAAAAATACTGCTGTTTTAAGAAAATACTTTCTGTAACCACCTTTTCAAAAATAATTGATGTCTAACATTTTAAAAGCCGTTTAAGTCAAAATTGGACCTTTTCTCCGTAATTAATTTTCTAAAATCATAATCAAGTTATTTTCGAAAATTAATTTCACGTAATAAATTTTTATATTATTTCGAAATTATTCGTGTAAAAATTACCTGTACAAAAACAATTTCACGGTTACGTCCTCATTGTGACTCATAAATTGCTTTTGCACTAATAAATCATTTAAAGAATTTTTTTTGAAATAATCTTTATTTTCTCAAATAACTATTTAAATCATAATAGCTTACAATATTTATCAATTAACTATTGAATATACCTCGTAAAGTCTTCTTAAAGCTTTTATCGATTAATTGATTGGGAAATGACCACTATCATTCTTCTCGAACAACAAACCCACAACATCATATTAATTATTCCCAGGCAGATCATGCATCACAACATTATAATATATAAGTATATAACGCAAGTAAACACTCAACCGTAGATAAATAAATACGAGATATAAATAACACAACTTAAAAGAAGTTAAGCAAAAACACCACAACCACAGATAAATAATATAGACCACACACTTATCACATATAGTTATTGGGAAAAATCCCTCGGAAAGCACCTTACCTCTTGAAGATTCAAGCTTTGGTTTCACGAACAGACTTTCCGATTCGAATCCGTCTTCCTCCGCGCAACTCAGGATAATCCACTAAGATTTATCCTTTAACAAATCACAACTCAACCAATTAAAATGAAACAACTACAATCACCTAAAACTACATATAAGTCACGGCCTCAATAGGGTTTTGTGACTAAAAATTCTAAAAATGCTTAAGTCTTTGGATTTATGATCCTTTAATACTTGAAGTCATAAGACAAGTGTTTAACATAAAGGATTGAATCAAAACCTTCCAATTCCTCTTGTACCTAGCTTTGGTCATGAAGGAAAAATGAAGCTAGAGATTTAAGTTTGATGAAACATCCTAGATTCAACATATATATGATATAGAAAGTTGAAATCAATGATTACTTTATAAGAAAATGAACAAAATTTCCTTCCCCCACTTCATGAAGGTTTCGGCCTTGGAGAGAAAAATAGGGAGGAAAACTTTGTTGGCAACAAACTCTTGCATTATGATTATAGAGGTGATAATAAGAACATAGGTATTGGTTTTTTATTTTTAGGATTTTTCTATGATTTTCTAGAAAATGTCAAACTTCTAGATCTAAGGATATAAAAGTGATGATCATGGCATGAACAAGACATTGAATCATGAAAATACTTGAAGAACATACACATGATTGAGTAAGGAGAACAAGGTTTACCTCTTGGAATTGAAAGAAAAGCAAAAGACCAAGTAGTTGCTTCACAAATGGTTTGTATGAGTTTATGAACTTTTGTGTTTTTGTGCTAAGTGTGAAAAAGGAAGAAAATTTAGCCTTCTCATGTGTTTAAGAAGGGTGGGCTGTGCAAGTTTGGAGGGCCAAAGGGAAAAGAATTTTGCCACTTAAGGACCAATGTGCAATTAAGTTGTAAGGACCAAAATGCAAATTAGAAAAGTTTAAGGACCAAAGTGCAATTCCCATTTAAATTGTCTTCATTAGGCAGAAGCAAAATATGTGGTGGATAAGTGAGGAAGTGTAGCTGCCTTCTACACCACATGTTACAGTGGCAAACTTGCAATTAAGTTGATAGTATAATAAAATAATAATATAATTTTACAAATATTTGAAAATCATTATGACATGGATAGGACGCCATAAATGCTCGTCATATCGGTTGCTTTAGTCAAACAAAATATCTAAGCTCCCGATTCTGCTCCGTATTTCCCTGGTCTCAACTCCCCGTACGAAATTCTCGACATTTCGGCCCTGCATACAATAATAAAATATTATTTATTTATTTTTTTCAATTTTTTTTAAATGGCCAGCATTCTTGCAAATGCTATAAAAACATCAATGGTCTCAGTCTCGAGTCAAGATCAGGTCTTTTGATCAGTAAACTTTTACTGTCAGTGAAAATGCAAGAAACGCCAACTGGGTTCCGTCAGAAAACCCAAAACTTCCCCGTAACCTTATTAAAATAAGTATAACAGGGAAATGACCTTAGTTTATCCAAAGTCATTTTCTAAGTCGCGGATAAAAATATAATCATTTATATAATTATTACCGATATTAGAAAGTCGAAAAATCGGGATGTTATATTCTACCCCACTTAAAAAATTTCGCCTCAAAACGTGAAGGTAGACAAGATAGAAAGATCACGAGACCTTACTTTCACAAGAAAGTATATAAAAGAATTTCATCAACTTGAAAGGAATACAGGAATATCCAAGTAAGTAAAAGATTCTTTAATAGGTTAGTGGATGTTAAAATGCATGATCGGTACACGTTTACAAACATGAATCTAATAAAGTTCCTTTTTCCACAAGATCTTCACTAAACAACGATTTAAAAGAATGACAATCCGACAAAATTCAGACTGGATCACTTCCACCCAAAAGTAAAAGTGATTGGATTAAGTTTCATCGAGAAACTTCCATTATAAAAAGAAATTTGTGTTGAAACTCGAGAGATAATTTCAACGACTTTTTCAATGAAATGTGAAATTATCCCGACCAATGGATACTATCAAACCAATCCACTCAAATGTCTAATACACTGAGGGTTATTTAGGAATGTGAGCACGAATTCTCCTTTGTATTAACATGCCCTAATAATTGCACCTCATTGAGCCAAAACTTGCACTTAAACAACCTCGCAACAACTCTTCTCGCACTAGCTCCATAACACTTGATGCATAGATTCGTCATACTCCTCATGATTCTAAGAATAAAAGAAAACATCATCGATGAAGATGATAACGAATTTATCAAGAAATGAACGAAAGTTCCATTTCATGTAACCTAACTCGGCTAGATTCGTAGGCGATGTTTTACCCGAAATGATGGAGATCCTGACTGAATCTAGAAACTAGATCAATCAAAACTCATCATCCTACTATATACTAAACATGAGTTCTCACAAGTTCTCCACTCGATTAGAGACTCATCGAAACACACATACTTGTGTGTCAACACACATTGTTTCTACAAGGAAACAATTCAAACAAGGTCTAACCAGAGATCATACCACAAAACCTAACAGACCTATTCCCCAACATTTTTGAAAGACTCAACCAGCTCTGATACCACTAATTTAACACCCCCTTTGGGCATTACATGTCTAACATATTGCGGAAATAAATTCAAAAGTAATTTTCTAGTTGCTTTGAAAAGTTAATTTATATAAGGCAGAAAACTTGGGCGTAAAAATTTTCTTTAACGGAAAGCTCTAGAAATATGCTACACAAATTAACTTAGGGAAGCCATATTGACTATCTTTACACATTCATAACAAGGTTTCCATGACATACATTGTTTTCTCAAAGAGTCTCATTTTCAAAAGAGAAACTTATAACAAAGACTAACTTACAATCTCATAGTTAAATACATTTTTAATTATACAACTCAACCAAAATTCCTAAGCTGGTCACTCTACAAGACAATTATTTGAAATACCCTCGTGACATTCCCACTAACGAATACTTCTCCAAGCATCTAGAAGAGTCCTCGAATGACTTAGTGAATTCCTTCGCTCCATCCGTACTAGTGTACCAAAGTACTACCGTAGTTTAGAATAAACCTGATATATTTGTAAGGGTGAGACACCAATATATGGATTTAACACAATAACTACATGTACGACACAAAAGACAACATATAAACATATACATGTCATGTCAACATAAGCATCCATATCAAAGTAAGTAGTTTATCAATGGGTTTCTTACCCCAAACGTCATCATTTGAAAACTATGTATGAACACTTCAACTTTCAACATCTAACTGTTCACTTAATCTCCGGAGATCCCAACATCGTGTAAAGGAGCTGATCAAGCTCGATTGCCAAATAAGGCACAACATGTTTACTATAGCACACTATCCAACACAAGGCACAATGATCAACGCATATGGGTTTTCATTGTCCACCATGGCACAAATGAAACAACGTAGCCTGAAATATCTTACCCTTCCAGGTATTCAGACATACAACGTGGCATGGAATACCTTAATTATCAAGGCACCATACATAACAACGTGGGCACTTCTGTCAATGAATGCATATAAAACATTTGTTCTCATCATTTTTCTTTCTTCTTTTGTCGAAGCTCAAGATGGTTTATGATTATTCGTAAATTTCAAAGTGTTAGACTTTTCAACTTTAACACAGGACATGAAGTCTGAGTGCTCAATCACAAAACCTTAGACCTTGCAATCAATCTTAGGTTCTTGGTGATAGAAAACAACATTTAACTTTAACAACGTAACCCACAACGTGGATAGGACACAAAGTCCATAACAACATAACATAGATCAAAGATCTTCGTGCTTATATTAAATAACACTAGTATCACGACATCTCGGATACTAGGTTCGTGTTCCAACGTTAACACTGTTTTCGTTCTGTGAAAAAAAATCCAAAACAAAGTCTTCGCAACTTATCCTAGTTGTCGGAAATAACACCGTTTAGTAAAACTCATTTACAAAAAATCCATTGTAAAATCATCAATTACTTGAAATCTTTTTCTGAAAATTTTGTTTCAAAAAGGGAGTCACTTGGCCTACAAAAATACTGATGTTTTAAGAAAATACTTTCTTTAACCACTTTTTCAGAACTAATTGATGTCTAACATTTTAAAAGCCGTTTAAGTCAAAATTGGACCTTTTCTCGGTAATTAATTTTCTAAAATCATAATCAAGTTATTTTCGAAAATTAACTTCACGTAATAACTTTTTATATTATTTCTAAATTATTCGCGTAAAAATTAGCTGTACAAAAACAATTTCATGGTTACGTCCTCATTGTGACTCATAAATTACTTTTACACTAATAAATCATTAAAATAATAATATTTTCAAATAATATTTATTTTCTCAAATAATTAATTAAATCATAATATCTTACAATATTCCTCAATTAACTATTGAATATTCATCGTAAAGTCTTCTTAAAGCTTTTATCTGATTAATTGAATGGGCACTGACCACTGTCAGGCTTGTCAAACAACAACCCACAACATCATAGCAATTATTCCCAGGCAGATCATGCATCACAACATTATAATATATAACAACAAGTAAACACTCAACCGTAGATAAATAAACACATATATAAATAACACAACTTAAAACAAGTTAAGAAAAAACACCACAACCATAGATAAATAATATAGACCACACACTTATCACATACAGTTATTGGGAAAAATCCCTCAGGAAAGCTCCCCTTACCTCTTGAAGATTCAAGCTTTGGTTTCAAGAACGGCTTTCCGATTCGAATCCATCTTCCTCCAAGCAACCCAGGATAATCCACTAAGATTTATCCTTCAAAAAATCAGAACTCAACCAATCAAAATCAAACAACTACAATAACCTAAACACTACATATAGGCCACGGCCTCAATAGGGTTTTGTGACTAAAAATTCTAAAAATGCTTAAGTCTTTGGATTTATGATCCTTTAATACTTAAGTGTTAAGACAAGTGTTTAACATAAAGGATTGCATCAAAACCTTCCAATTCCTTTAGTATCTAGCTTCGGCCATGAAGGGAAAATGAACCTAGTGATTTTAGTTTGATGAAACATCCTGGATTCAACATATATATGATAGAAAGTTGAAATCAATGATTACTTTATAAGAAAATGAACAAAATCTCCTTCCCCACTTCATGAAGGTTTCGGTCTTGGAGAGGAAAATAGGGAGGAAAACTTTGTTTGCAACAAACTCTAGGATTATGATTATAGAGGTGATAATAAGAACATAGGAATTGGTTTCATATTTTAAGGATTTTTCTATGATTTTCTAGAAAATTTCAAACTTCTAGATCTAAGGATATAAAAGTGATGATCATGGCATGAACAAGACATTGAATCATGAAAATACTTGAAGAACATACACATGATTGAGTAAGGAGAACAAGGTTTACCTCTTGGAATTGAAAGAAAAGCAAAAGACCAAGTAGTTGCTTCACAAATGGCTTGTATGAGTTTATGAACTTTTGTGTTTTTGTGCTAAGTGTGAAAAAGGAAGAAATTTAGCCTTCTCATGTGTTTAAGAAGGGTGGGATGCACAAGTTTGGAGGGCCAAAGGGAAAAGAATTTTGCCACTCAAGGACCAATGTGCAATTAAGTTGTAAGGACCAAAATGCAAATTAGAAAAGTTTAAGGACCAAAGTGCAATTTCCATTTAAATTGTCTTCATTAGGCAGAAGCAAAATATGTGGTGGATAAGTGAGGAGGTGTAGCTGCCTTCTACACCACATGTTACAGTGGCAAACTTACAATTAAGTTGATAGTATAATAAAATAATAATATAAGTTTACAAATATCTGAAAATCATTATGACGTGGATATGATCGCCATCAATGCTCGTCACATCGGTTGCTTCAGTCAAACAAAATATCTAAGCTCCCTAATCTGCTCCGTATTTCCTTGGTCTCAGCTCCCCGCACGAGATTCTCGACATTTAGGCCCAGCACACAATAATAAAATATTATTTATTTATTTTTTTCAAAATTTTTTAAAATGGCCAGCATTCTTGCAAATTCTATAAAAACATCAATGGTCTCAGTCTGGAGTCAAGATTAGGACTTTTGATCAGTAAACTTTTACTGTCAGTGAAAATGCAGGAAACGCCAACTGGGTTCTGTCTGAACTTTCAACCCAAAACTTCCTCGTAACCTTATAAAAATAAGTATAACAGGGAAATGACCTTAGTTTATCCAAAGTCATTGTTTAAGTCTCGGATAAAAATATAATCATTTATATAAATATTACAGATATTAGAAAGTCGAAAATCGGGATGTTACAACCTTTAACAACGTTCACCACATCGTATATAGGACACAAAGTCCACAACAACGTTACACGGATCAATGATCTACGTGCTTTCACCACAGAACACTAGAATCCCGACGTCTCGGCCACTAGGTTCACGTTTCATCATTAACATCATTTTTCGTTCGGTGAATTACAAATACAAAACAAAACCTCCTCAACTTATCCAAATTGTTGGAAATGATTTCGTTGAGTAAAAACTCTTTTGCGAAAATCTTTTCCATTTGAAATTCATTTTATAAACCGTCAAATCGTAGAGAAAATCATTTTCCGCTTAAAATTCTTTTCCAGAAAAAAACTTAGTTCTTAAAAAAAGAAGCCATTTAAGACTAAATTTCGGTCCAAATAAATACAACTGTTTTGAAACTCTTGCCGTAAATTCTTTTGAAATTACTTGTCATTTAGTATTTAAAATCATTTTTAAGTCAAAAATTGACTTTATATCTTAAAATAATTTCTCAACATGAAATTTAAGTTATTTTTTGTAATCAACTTTTTATAATAACTTTTCATTTTATTTTAGAATTTCTTTCGTAAAAATTAACATCACTAAAAAATTTCACGGTTACGTCCTCATTATTGCTTATAGATCGCTCTTACACCGATAACTCATAAAAATAATAATTTTTTCAGCTTTTTCTTAAAACTTCACAACTTAAATTATTTAAATTCCTCCTCAAGCTTTTCGAATCTTTTATTTTTAATTTCATTTCAAGATCGACCAATGTCGAGGCTTCTCGATCAAAACAACCAACATCAAAGCAGATTCATTCATCATTGTTATAACGATTAATCACGGTTATAAAATGCATTCACAAATCAACATATAACCACATATAAGCATACATCACAGAAAATAATAAATCAAATAAAAACATTATGTAAAAAAAAATTTAACAATCACAACGAAATCACAAATAAACATACAGACTCACAGATAGCACGTGGCTATCAAAACCCCTCAGGTAAACTCCCCCTACCTCTTGAAGTTTCCGATTCCTTTTCCAAATTACTTTTCGATTCGATTCCGGTTTCCTCCACACAGTTCGGAGCAATCAAACAAGTCTTATCCTTCACAACAAATGACAACCAAAATTAACAAAATCAAACAACACAACCACCTAGTTCATAAGACTAGGGTTCGACCATCCTAGGATCAATAGGCTAGAATTATCAAAATTTCACAAACTCTTGTATCAACGATCCTTAAGCATTAGGAAGACATAATTAATTGTTACATGACAAAGATTAAATAAAAAATTCCTCCAACTCATATGGGTATGGTTTCGGCCATCAATAGTAAAATATGTAGGAAATTTTATTTTGTTTCATGCTCTTGGATAAACAATATAGACATCATATGGAGTTCATAGAAATTAATCTCACATCAAAAGGATTTTTATATGATTTTCTAGAATTATTTAAAAAACTAGATCAAGGAATTTGAACTTGAAGAAAACATGGATTTAGGAAGAAATTTTATGAAGAGAAGTGAAGGTACGATAATGGATCATAAGAATATACCTTTAGAATTTGAAGAAACAAACAAGAACTTAGAGTTCCTTTGTAAATTTGGATGAAGAACTTAGGGGTTTTAGAAGAGATTGAACTTGAACACTTTGTGAAAGTGTAAAAATGAAATGAAGATGGCCTTTTATAGGGATGGTGGCCGTGAGCTTCAAGGGAGAAAAAGGCCACAATGTTGTCATGCAAACTTGGAATTACAAGGAAAGATTAAGGGTATTTTGGACTTTTCACATATAAGTCATCATTACATGCATTGAATGCTAGGTGAGTCACCTCTATGACTCACCACCATGAGTCATAGTGGATGACTCATTGTCTTCATCCATCCGACATCATGGTTTTGTCTCTGTACATCTGTTCTCGATTACAGTCGATACCCGATTGTCGAGTATTTGCCGGACTAACATAATAACTTATTTATTTTGAAAATTTTCAAAATAACCACTATCGTTGGAAACGGAATATAAAATCTAACCATTTCTTTTCGATTCAAAATTAGGTTTTACGATCGGTAAGATTTTCTTGTCGGTGAAAACACTGAATAGAATTTTGTCTGAATTTTCAACCCAAAATTTAACCGTACTCTCTACGATAAAGTAGAGTATAAATATGACTTTGTTTTATCCAAAATAATTTTCTATGTCTCCGATAAAATATAAAAAGATATATATATATATATATATATATATATATATATATATATATATATATATATATATATATGCGGTTATTGAAGAACAGTAAAAATCGGGGTGTTACAGGATAGATATGACACAACTAAAAAGAATGCTTTTCAAGGATGGAAAGATTACTTCAATCTCCAAAGACCCATCTCTGTTGTAGAAATTAGGAAATTCTGGTCAAATGTAGATATCAACGATTATCGATCCATCTCTAGGCACATAAGTGGTTGTGTACCAGTGACCAGCACACATGCTCTTGTTGCTGAATTAACGCGAGCTCCAAACAAGGGTATGGAGAGTTTCAGCCGAAACGAGAGGTATTCCCTCAACACTACCTTTCTTAGGGGCAGGGGTATTCAATCGGCTCCTCTCGTGATAGATTCTTCTTCAGAATCTACGTATCCAGAGCCTGCCTCACCACTATCTCCTTATGAGTCTGACATGGAGCAGATTCAATTAAAAAGAAAGGGTTATTACAGAGTGGCCTACCCCACACTCCCACTTACTCATCAGGCCAGAGAAAGGTTGGAATATCATAGGGGAAAGAGGAGGAGAGGGGAGTGAGGGATATTTGTATAATTTAATTTAAATTTTAATTATTATTAATGAAATAGTACTATGTTTTTAATGCATTTTTGTTCTTCGTTATATATATGCTACCCTTTCACTATCTAATTAACTTGAACTCTCAATATCTACAAGTAATGAAACATTGAATACATTGAAAAACTTAAAAGTTATGACAAGTGTATGACTAACTTAGAAAATTTAAGTAAGAAGTTAAAACTATTTATCATTAAGCTATAATAAAAAATGACAACAACCAAATAAAAGTAACAAAAATTGTATGACTAACTTCTGACTCCCTTCAAGATTCCACAGATCCATACGTATGCGAATCTACATATAGGGTCACTAGGGCGCCCTCACTTCTCATTTTGTGAGGGCATTTGATTGCCCATTCTCATATCTTTTTGTCGTCTATCATGTCAAAAGAAAGATTTGTTGCTAGAAAGGCTCCCCATTCTATTCTGGTCGCCAGAGCCTCCTATAGAGCCAATCTTTTCGTGAGGACACTTTATTACCCACATAATGGAGAGAGACGACGACATTCACGTCATCTGTCATGAAATTTAGGATTGGCCCTCTTCGGCCTTCATCCGGACATTAGTCATGACACACGACAAAAAGATATGAGAGTGTCAACCTCTTCTGGAATGATAAGAACACCGAGACGAATACATGAGGAGATTTTATAAAATTTTAAGTGTGAGTTCAGAACACAAAGAAGGGTTATTTATAGGAGAAATTGGCTTAGGTTTAGGAGCGGTTGTTTAAATAGCTACTAAGGCGGAATTGATTACGGTCAGTTTTCTATGCACTGAATGTTGAATATCAGGTTTTCTGTGCAGAGAGTTTATTGTACTATGGACAGAAATTTGTTTGATATTCACAGCTTTAACCCCTTTGGTTAGTTAATAGGTTAGATAAACAAATAATCTAAAAAGATTAAGAAGAGAGAGATTAACACCGCTGTTTATCCTGGTTCACCCCATAACAACTAAGGTTATGTCCAGTCCTTGGCTTAACCAGGTTTTCTCAAAAAATAACTGATTAGGTTACATGACAGATGCGTATTGCTTTGCACACCTACCATCTCCTTGCTCCAAGACAAATATTGTTTGCTCACCTAGCCTCTTCAGGCTCACTCAGATTTGGTTTGAAAGAGTGTGTAATAAATACAACTTGCAAGTCTTTCTCAAACACTCAGAAGACTTTCTAAGAGTATTAAAATGAATGAACGAATGTTCAATACTTCTCTACACTCAACATGTCTTCAATGTCTTATATTGATAGCCTTCATTTGAAATTAATATGTTAGAGACATTCCTTTGAGATTTTGGCTTCAAGCAGAGCTCCATTAAATACAATAGAGTCGTTCTAGGCAGCCATTAATGCTTAGGGACATTGCTTGTACTCTAACATGAGAAGTTCAGTTCTTTATGCTTTAACAGTAGCCATAACAGGGTTCTTCAGGTTGCTTTTTGTCCTTTGCTGTGCACATTTCCTTTTTTGTGTAACTCTTAGTTATACTAGGGAGTAAAGCTTTTTTGTAGCATTGCTATTCCGAGTTACAAGGTTCCTTTCAAATATTATCATTCTGATTTCTTGATCCTTTAATGATAGAAAGTCCAGCATGTTCTAACTTGAGGAGACACCTGACACGCTGTCGCGCACGGGTCAAAAAGCGAGTGGTTTGTAAAAACTGTAGTCAGGGTGCAACAACTCGAGTATCGTCTCACAAGGACTCTTGGATTGTTATTTTCAGAAAAAAAATCAGTTTTTTTTGGGGGGGGGGGGGGGGGGTGTTGAAGGTTTAAAATTCAATTAAGAAAACAGAGCAAGAAGTGATTATCAATAATTAAAATGATTAATCTACTGTTCTCGGTTTCCCACCATCATTGATTCATGTAAATTCCAAGCCCTAAGCAGATTCTAATTCCTTTTCGATTGTAGCAACAATTAACAAGCGAAATTGGCACTACACAAGCGAAATTGGCACTACACAATATATGTTCCCAATTCCCGAATTAAGCAAACGGGTTGAAGCACTCGTGAATTAAGCAAACACGATTGAACACACGCGAATTAAGCAAACGCGATTAGATATGGGAACATAAAATCATCGAAACAAATCAATACCTATTCTATATAATCCTGAATTAAGCAAACATAACGTACAGGATAGTATTGAAAGGAAGAAGCAATTTAATCCGGGAATTACAGAATCTCAAGTGTCGGCGGAACCCGATTACAGCAGATTAACCCAAGGGAATTAATTCTCCATCAAGGGTATAACAAAGCCTAGAAAAATTATGTAAAACTGTGAAAATTGGATGGATTTCTGTGTCTGCTGCGCTTCTATTTATAAAGAGGGCACGCATCATGGCCGTGATGGCCGTCACGGCCAGGCCGTGACCGCTTCTGTCAAGGGCGCGCATTCAAATTCTGATCCGTCACGGCCGTGATGCCTATCACGGCCAGGCCGTGATCGCTTTTGACTTTGGGTGCTGATCTGTCACGGCCGCGACCTCCATCACGGCTGGGACGTGATCAACTCTGACTTTCTGGGTCTTCTCATCACGCCCGTGATGTGTGTCACGCCTGGGCCATGATGTTTTCTGACTTTCATGATCTCCTCATCGCGCCCGTGATGTGTGTCACGGCTGGACCGTGATCCTTTCTGTCTTCCATGGGTAGCTCATCACGTCCGTGACCAGTGTCACGGCCTGGGCGTGATAGCTTCTGCTTCAGGTGTTCTTCCCTTCTTGCTTTTCCTAACAACCTGAAAACATGAAATAGCAGTAAGCGCTTTATTTGACTCAAAATCAACTAAAATACCCTAAAACTACTTAAGAGACTCAAAATGTTACTTGAGGACAATTACATCCAAATTTGGGCGAAATCGAGATTAAACTCGAATAAGACCTATGGTCTTACTAGTTAAAAACTAGTCGAGCCAGAGGCTGATCAAAATACCCAAAACTTAAACTTTGCTTGTCCCCAAGCAAACTAAAACTCAAAAAGACTCAAACTTGGCAAGCTTAAAGGATTCAACCAAATTCGCACAAATTTCATGCAGTTACAACAAAACAGTTTTTCTTCAATGTCCCCCCCCCTTTGCAACAATGTAACCCCCACATTCATTTACTTTAAAACATTGAGAATTCCATCATTCATGCAATCATTAATCTAAGTTGAGGATCCA
Organism: Sophora flavescens; assembly: GCA_030762895.1. Lineage (NCBI taxonomy): Eukaryota > Viridiplantae > Streptophyta > Magnoliopsida > Fabales > Fabaceae > Sophora > Sophora flavescens. The sequence goes on from CM061070.1 coordinate 6,371,619, forward strand.
AGTTACACACAAAAGGGAGATCACCAATTTCAAACAATTGCCTTCCTCACAAAGGCATGTGATATTTCACTCATTCGCTCAATTTGTCTAGGCTATCAACATTTCACTCAATTTCACATTTCAAGAGCACTTCCCATGAATTTGATTTTCATCTCAAACAAAGTTCCCACGAAAACATGCATGCAACATCAGAAGGTCTTTTAAAGGTTGTAATCGGGCCTGGCTAAAGGTAGGATATTCAAAGGTACTAGGCTTAAGTCCCTAGGAACTAAGAGAGTATGAGCATTTTGACATATTGAATTCCCACTCAAGTTCCTTTTTCCATTCTTCTTTTTGCCTTGGGTGACTACAACCTTTTTCTTTCAATACCCTTTTTTGACATTTTTGTTCTTCTCTTCTTTTCTTTTCTTTTCTTTTTTTTTTCTTGCCTTTGGCTCCAACCTTTATTTTTTTTTCTCAATCCCAAACAACACATCATATCCTTGTAGCCACCCCAAACTTAGTTTTTTTTTGCAACCCCTCTCTTGCTAAGCTTCCATGCTCTTCTAATCCTAAGATCGGGTTTACATGGTTTTTTAGATTTTTGGCTTGTAACATAGGGTCATCAAGAAACAATAGGCTAATTAGGCTCAATGTGGCTAACTAGGGAACATGCATTAGGGATTGGTTCAATTTAGGCCAAGTAGTTAATTCAAAGAAAATTGCCTAAATCATTTGATGCAAGCACATAAACATGCAAACCATGAAGAGACTCAAGAAAATTCGGGAAAGTGCAACTTGAAAGTGATTCACACAATTAAAAACATGTTGGAGGCTCAAATCCTCACCTGGACATTTTTCGCAAGTTGTTTGACCGAGATTCAATCCCCAGTGTGTGCACCCCTTCACCCCAAACTCATCATAAATCATGCAATCACAATAGAATATCTCAAAGTTCAATTTTTCACATGGGGGTCAATTTTCAATTCTCAAAACCTGGGGGGGAATCATCAAAAATCAACATATATCATGCAATCTATCTATGCAAATTCAACAAAACTCAATCAAGCTTGCCGACACAAGACTCAACACAAATACGACACAAACAAGAAAAACAACAAAAAACAATTGGTTCCCTCCCCCACACTTAAAACATACATTGTCCTCAATGAAAGAACATAAATATAAAATCAGAGTGAGGGGAACGGAGAAGGTGCTCCCTGATCAAGTTGTAGTGTAGGTGGGCTCTCCCAAGGAGAGCTCCTCAACAGTAGCATCTTCAGGCACCGAGCTCTCATGGAATAGCTTCAAGCACTGCCCGTTAACCTAGAAAACCTTGTTGATACCTGCACTTTTTATTTCAACTGTACCATGAGGGAAAACATCAGTGACAACAAATGGGCCAATCCACTTGGATCAAAGTTTCCCAGTCATCGCTTTCAGGCGGGAGTTAAACAATAAAACCTGTTGGCCCACAGAGAACTCCTTCCTAGAGATCATCTTGTCATGGAAGTGCTTAGTTTTCTCTTTGTAAATCCGAGAGCTTTCATAGGCTTCCAACCTAAGCTCTTCAAGCTGCTGCAATTGGAGTTTCCTTTCAATGCCTGCTTTTTGCATTTCCAAGTTACAACTTTTGACCGCCCAATAAGCACGGTGCTCAACTTCCATAGGCAGATGACACGCCTTACCGAACACAAGTCTATAGGGGGACATGAGACACCCCGTTGTGCCCCATCGTATTATTACATTAAAACCTTAATATTTATTTACTTAATCGCTCGCTTATCATTGAAAATACGTAAAAATTAAAACTTAATTAATAATTATATAACTTATGCATATATAAAACATACCAAAACTATATTACATAAATACACACCTGTTATTTATTACATTCCAAAACCACTGTTAAGGGTACCCTTTCAGTAGGATCCCTCACAGGCATAAACTTCACTATAGACATACTCAGCGGAAATATAAATACTCTTTAGACACACTGGCCATACTGTCTATACTCTAATCGCCTTGAATCACAGCTCGACCTCCAAAGATCTCGGTTCGTAAGGAGTTCCATCTAACCCTCAAAGCCAATTAGTTCCTCCATCGTGTCTTCGCATGCGATCACATCGAAATAAAACACAACACACAGAAAGATATAGGGAATAAGAAACAGTTCTATCATCAAAAAGCGGAAAAGAGTAATAGTAAATTATACGATAATTGTCACGAGACACGCATCAATCAAAATCAGCAATCATCCTCAATTCACTATATCATCCTCTACCCTCACCCCATGCAACTAAAACTTAATACGATGTGGCCATCTTCACTCCTGTCACATTAGTCAGTAGTCCGAAGCGGTCCGAGACCAATAACTTTCGAACGCATCAAAGACTAAACACTTATTAGTCTAAAATGGTCCAGTGCCAAGATCATACGAACTCGTCAAGGAATATCATTCCATAACGGTCCAGTGCCAAGAACATACGAACTCGTCAAGGAATATCATTCCATAACGGTCCAGTGCCAAGAACATGTGAACTCGTCAAGAACTAAAGATTATTACGGTAGTCTACCTCGGCATCCACATCCGTAGGGCACTCACCCGTAATATCCGATATCCCCAAAATAGGATATCCTGACCTCGTGTGTTCCACTCACACGGCTGTGACTAACAATACTTCGATAAATGAATCTCCCTAAATTACATCAATAACAACCTAGTGCCTCAACCTTCCATCAAAGTCTCAACATGAGTGGATAAGAGTGCGTAGACGCGTCTTGTTAATACCCGCGAAAGCTTGGGGGTATTTTGGTCTTTTTACCTAAATGTCATGATTACTTGCATTTAATGCTCATAAATGCTTGGTGACTCATACTCCATGAGTCATCATGTATGACTCGTTGTCCCGATCTCTTGACGGGTCTCTGCACTTCCCTTCTCGATTCTGTCGGTTTCCCGATTAGGGTTTTACGCCCGTAAAAAGCGTAATATTTTATTTTCGGTTGAAAATTTTCAAAACAACCAAACTCGTTAGAAATATGATTTAAATATAAACCATTTCGTTCACGAGTCAAAATTTGGTTTTTTCGCCCAAGTAAAATTATCTTGTCGGTGAAAACGCAGAGATAGGGTTCCGTCTGAATTTTCAACCCAAATTTTTATCGTAAGCTTCTACCCTAAGATAGAGTATGAATATGATTTTTATTTCATAAAAATCAATCTCCATGAACTCGGATAAAAATATAAATAAATACATTTATACAGGTTAATACAGCGAAAATATTTTTACTGAAAAAAATAAAAATCGGAAAATAAAAAGTAGGGTGTTACAGGACATCCCTGTTGGTGTCTTAAAAGCTGTTCTCTGAGCCCAAAGTGCGTCTTCTAGAAGGCGGCTCCAGTCCCTCCTATTTGGCTGCACCACTTTCTCTAAGATCTGTTTGATCTCTCTGTTTGAGATCTCAGTCTGCCCATTAGTTTGGGGATGATATACAGTGGAGACCCTGTGCACAACTCCATACTTCCGGAGTAAAGCTTCCATGGTACGGTTGCAGAAGTGAGTGCCCTGGTCACTTATGATAGCACGAGGTATGCCGAACCTGCAAAAAATATTGGACCTGACAAAGTTTGCAACAACTCTAGAATCAGTAGTCCTAGTGGGGATAGCTTCCACCCACTTTGAAACATAGTCAACAGCCAGTAAAATATAGAGAAAACCAAAAGATGCGGGGAAAGGACCCATAAAGTAGATTCCCCACACATCAAACACCTCACACAAAAGCATGGGTTATTGAGGCATTTCACTCTTACGAGTGATGGCTGTACCTGCTGTCTGGCACTCTTTAAAAGTCCGGTAAACCTCATAAGCATCTCTAAAAATGGTGGACTAATAAAAACCTGAGTCTAGGACTTTCCTTGCAGTCCTTTGTGGCCCAAAGTATCCCCCTACTTGAGAGGCATGAGAAAAATGCAAAATAGACTCAATCTCATAGTCGGGGACACACCTCCTAATTACCTGATCACTACCAAACTTCCAAAGATATGGATCATCCCAAACATAGTATTTGGCATCACTCCTGAGTTTGTGAATTTGCGCCCTAGTTGCACCTGTTGGAAAAACACCAGCAACAAGATAGTTAACAATATCAGCAAACCAAGGAGTTACCCCATGCAACTATAAAAACTGCTCATCAGGATAGTCATCCTGAATGGGAGAAGGACCCTCATCCCTCTCTATTCTGCTCAAGTGATCAGCTACTAAGTTCTCAGCTCCACTCTTATCTTTTATCTCCACATCGAATTCTTGGAGCAACAACATCCACCGAATCAATCTCGGTTTTGCTTCTGGTTTCTTCAGCAAGTACTTTAGAGCTGCATGGTTAGTGAAAACAACAATCTTGGAACCTAGCAAATATAATCTAAATTTATCAAGAGCAAAAACAATGGCTAGAAGTTCCTTTTCAGTAGTGGTGTAATTAGCCTGTGCAGCATCTAAAGTCCTAGAAACATAGTAAATCACATGGCAACCTTGCCCACCCTTTGTGCAAGGACCGCCCCCACAACATAGTTAGAAGCATCACACATAAGCTCAAAAGGGAGGGTCCAGTCAGGAGGCTGGATGATGGGAGTGGAGGTCAATGCCTTCTTCAAGAAATCAAATGCCTTCTTGCAGTTGTCATCAAAGTTGAAAGTGGCATCATTCTTCAGCAGGTTGGACAGAGGAAGGGCTATCTTGCTGAAATCCTTTATGAAGCGCCTGTAGAAACCTGCATGACCAAGAAAAGAACGAATCTCGCGAACGCAAGATGGGTAAGACAGTGTAGAGATCACATCAATCTTAGCAGGATCTACTAAAATACCCTTTTCAGAAATGATATGCCCCAAAACAATCCCCTGTTCAACCATAAAATGGCATTTTTCATAATTCAAAACAAGGTCAGTTTCAATGCATCTTTCCAAAACCAAGTTCAGACTATGCAAGCATGCATCAAATGAGGAACCATAAACAATAAAATCATCCATGAACACTTCCATGCAATTTTCAATATATTCAGTAAAAATGCTAATCATGCATCTCTGGAATGTGCCCGAAGCATTGCAAAGACCAAACGGCATCCTCCTGTAAGCAAATGTGCCGAAGGGGCACCAAAAAGTAGTGTTTTCCTGATCCTCCGGCGCAATGTGGATCTGGAAGTAACCTGAAAAACCATCAAGAAAACAGTAATGTGATTTACCTGCTAGCCGTTCAAGCATCTGATCAATGAACGACAAAGGAAAGTGATCCTTTCTAGTAGCCTGGTTCAATCTCCTGTAGTCAATGCAGCCTCTCCAACTATTCTGGACTCTAATGGGAACAAGTTCATCATTTTGATTTTTCACCACTGTGAGTCCAGACTTCTTAGCCACAACTTGCATTGGGCTCACCCAATTACTGTCAGAGATAGGATATATGATACCCGCATGCAAGAGTTTTGTTACCTCCTTCTTCACAACATCAAGAATCAAGGGATTGAGCCGCCTTTGGGGCTGCCTAACTGTTTTAGCCCCATCCTCCAACAAAATCCTATGCATACACCTGGAAGGGCTAATACCTGGTATGTCGGCCAAGGTCCACCCAATCGCCTTCTTGTGCTTCTTCAAACCTCCAAGAGCTTAGTTTCCTGATCAGCATCAAGGCTAGAGGAAATTATGACCGGAAGTTTTTCATTCCTCTCCAAATAAGCATACTTCAGATTTCCAGGAAGTGGCTTAAGCTCTAGGGAGGGTGGCTGCTCAATAGATGGTACGCTTGGGGCAGCCGTACTGTCAAGAACTTCAGCTGAACAAACAGCTTCATCCACACTGTCACCCTCCAAAGTAGCATCAATCCCAGAACAAACAGTACAAGGGTCAGTGCGAGTGCAACCAGCACATGAGTAGACATCATCAAAACCAGAAATGGATGGGAAATCAGCAGCTGCGAGCAAATCATCATAAGTTTCATCAACAATTTCAGAGAGCAGATCTATTTGAAAAACGGAGTGCTCTTCCAAGGGATGCTTCATAGCATCGAAAATGTTGAATTTTGCCACAATGTCACCAAACTCCCTGGACATGGTTCCATCGTGAACATCAATCTTTGTCTTCACCGTTTCATAAACGGCCTGCCCAGAATGATTGGTGATCTGCTAGAATCTGTTTCTCCTGCCATGTCTAGGATGTAAAAATCAGCAGGGAAAATCAAGTCATCAACTTGCACCAGCACATCTTCTACCACTCCAATGGGGCGAGCATTGGTCCTGTTTGCCAACTGGATAGTGAGACCTGTATGTTGCAAAGGACCAAGATCAAGGTTGCTGAAAATAGAAGTGGACATGAAATTAATAGAGGCCACCAAATCCAACATGCAATTGTCGAATTTACTATCCCCAATGGTACATGGAATAGCAAAAGTGCCCGGATCCTTGCACTTCTGTGGCAGTGCCTGAGTGTGGGCTGAAACACTAACTTTCTCAGGTGCAGGTTTTGGTTGAATGAGGTCCGAAACATTTCGACCCAAATTAACTCTCTCATTACCCTTCAACCTCCTCTTATGCGTGCATAAATCCTTCAGAAACTTTGCATACCTTGGAACCTGCTTAATCACATCAAGAAGCGGGATGTTCACTGCCACTTTTCTGAACACATCCAGAATCTCCCTCTCCTTGTCTTCTCCATCAATCTTTTTATTTCTCAGTACTCTTTGAGGGAAGGGGATTGGTGGCACATACTCTTTCTCAGCTTCAACAACAACAAAAGGTTCAGGAGCTACCTTAACAGTATCTTTATCTTTTTCAGGGGCTGCCTCTACGACTTTCCCGGATCTCAAAGAAATTGCACTCACATTAGGATTTGGAGCATTAGGATTCACCACTGTTTGTGCAGGTAGTTGGTTCGATTCTTGAGCTTGCTGCATGGCATTCATCGAAGTGGCAAGCTGTCCAATCTGTGTCTGCAAGGTATGAATACTAGCATCCGTTATTTCTTTGAAACTGCCCAATCAGATCTGCAAGGTACTCATTTGCTTGGCCAGGTCCTGTAGTGAAGGTCTAGAAGGTGCAGAGGTGGTCACTTGGGGAGAATTGCAGTAGTGGTGCCCCGTGAAACATTGGTTGTTGCTGTTGTGAATATGAGTTCCCATACCGAAGGTTTGGATGATTCCTCCAGTTGGGGTGGTACTTATTTGTGGAAAGGTCAGGAATGTCGTACCGGTTATGATTGTTGCCTTGATTATAAAGATTGACTGCATAAGCTTGAGGCAAATCAGTGACTGACTCATCCTTCAGAATGGGGCATGCATCGGCCAGTGCTCGGGGAGAGGTGCAAATGCCACACAACCTTCTTTGGTGAACCTTATCCATTGCCAACCGCTTCACCAAAGAAGTGAGCTTATCAATTCTGGTTTCAAGGGCCTTGTTGGAAGAAGAACCATGGATCTCGTTCACACCCCTTGCTTGGCTGAATTGCTTCTAGTTGTGAACTCTTTGGGAGTTAAGTGACATGTTTTCAATCAATTGCTTGCCAAATTTGGGGTCTTATCAACAAGTTCTCCCCCACTAGCAGCGTCCAAAATGTTTCTATCCATCGGAAGCAACCCCTCATAAAAGTACTGAATAAGGAGCTGCTCGGAAATCTGGTGCTGAGGACAACTGGATACCAACTTCTTGAATATCTCCCAGTACTCGGCCAATGACTCATTGCCTTGTCTAATGCCACATATTTCCTTCCTGATTGATGCAGCTCTGGAGGCAGGAAAGTATCTCTCTAAGAAGACCTTCTTCAAATAGTTCCAGGTTGTAACAGAGTTTGGCTCAAGGTAGTATAACCAATCCTTCGCAGCACCTTGAAGTGAGAATGGGAAGGCCTCGACTTGATGTGGTCTTGATTGCTCATCTTCCGGTCTCAAAGGTGTAGAGCAGACAACCTGAAATTCCTTCAGATGCTTGTGTGGATCCTCACCTGCAAGACCACTAAACCTTGGCAACAAGTGTATTAAACCAGATTTTAACTCAAAAAGAGCAACCACATCAGCATACTCAATACACAAACCATTATAATTAACATCAGGGGCAGCAAGCTGTCTTAATGTTCTTTGATCAGCCGTGTTATCAAGTGCAGGTGCAGAAATAGAGTTACTACTGGTTGGTGGACTAGTGCTAGCCTGAAGTGCCCTGCGGCGTGCGTGCAAAGTTCTTTCAATTTCAGGATCAAATTCAAACAAATTAGGACAACCAGACCTAGTAGCCAGAACTAATTAAGCAGAAAATCAAAAACGAAAAATGAGAAAATAACAACAAGAGTCCCCGGCAACGGTGCCAATTTTGACACGCTGTCGCGCACGGGTCAAAAAGCGAGTGGTTTGTAAAAACTGTAGTCAGGGTGCGACAACTCGAGCATCGTCTCACAAGGACTCTTGGATTGTTATTTTCAGAAAAAAATCAGTTTGGGGGGGGGGGGGGGGGGGGTTGAAGGTTTAAAATTCAATTAAGAAAACATAGTAGAAAATAGAGCAAGAAGTGATTATCAATAATTAAAACGATTAATCTACTGTTCTCGGTTTCCCACCATCATTGATTCATGTAAATTCCAAGCCCTAAGCAGATTCTAATTCCTTTTCGATTGTAGCAACAATTAACAAGCGAAATTGCCACTACACCATATATGTTCCCAATTCCCGAATTAAGCAAACGGGTTGAAGCACTCGTGAATTAAGCAAACACGATTGAACACACGCGAATTAAGCAAACACGATTAGATATGGAACATAAAATAATCGAAACAAATCAATACCTATTCTATATAATCCTGAATTAAGCAAACAGAACGTACAGGCCGCACGTGATTTATGTGTAAAATTATGTAAAACTGTGAAAATTGGATGGATTTGTGTCTGCTGCGCTTCTATTTATAAAGAGGCCACGCGTCACGGCCGTGATGGCCGTCACGACCAGGCCGTGACCGCTTCTGTCAAGGGCGCGCATTCAAATTATGGTCCGTCACGGCCGTGATGCCTATCACGGCCAGGCCGTGATGCCTATCACAGCCAGGCCGTGATCGCTTCTGACTTTGGGTGCTGATCTGTCACGACCGTGACCTCCATCACGACTGGGCCGTGATCAACTCTTACTTTCTGGGTCTTCTCATCACTCCCGTGATGTGTGTCACACCTGGGCCGTGATGCTTTCTGACTTTCATGATCTCCTCATCACGCCCGTGATGTGTGTCACGGCTGGGCTGTGATCCTTTCTGTCTTCCATGGGTAGCTCATCACGGCCGTGACCAGTGTCACGGCTTGGGCGTGATGGCCTCTGCTTCAGGTGTTCTTCCCTTCTTGCTTTTCCTATCAACCTGAAAACATGAAATAGCAGTAAGCGCTTTATTTGACTCAAAATCAACTAAAATACCCTAAAACTACTTAAGAGACTCAAAATGTTGCTTGAGGACAATTACATCCAATTTTGGACGAAATCGAGATTAAACTCGAATAAGACCTATGGTCTTACTAGTTAAAAACTAGTCGAGCCAGAGGTTGATCAACACCACACGGAAATTGAGTTGCTTCAGAAAAGCCTAAGCTTGAATTAATTCTTCATGCAGTGTCAACAGATGGGTGAAGATATGTTCATTAGACGAGTTGACTTTTCTTCAACAAGGCAAAAGCCATAGGGACTCTTCAGACGAGTGAGTTAGCTCCTTCAGACAAGTCAGATTTCTTCATAAGACGAGTATTTCTCTGACTTTTACCTTTTTGACTTAGAGCAGACAGGTGAAATTAAATTACTTCTTAAATATTAATTTGCACACTAAGTAGACAGGACTATAATCAATCAAAAGTTCAATTAAATCATTGAGCAAATGTTTAGTTTTCATCAAAACTTAGGATAAATTCACATAAGGCATTAACAAAACTATCATATCTTGCTTTAATATATAGTTTGGTGAACCAACATGATATGATAAGCTTATCTTGTCAGCTTATCTTATTCCTTTTGTTAAATTTCTATCTATGAGAGGGGCTAGGTTAAAGGGGATAGGATATGATAAAAAAATGGACTAATGTATTAAAAGCCAAAATTATATAAATAAATTTTACTATAAATCCTCGCTGAGGTTGGTGCCATTCCATGACCTTGCAAGGGGTGTGCCTTCCCCCAATCTAAAATTTTGTTTACCAAAAAAAAAATTATCAGCTAATTTACTAAATAATTTTTAATAATTTAAATATATAAAAAGATAATTATATATTCAAGTTAAATATATAAAAAGCGAATAATATATTAAATTTATTTTTTAATTTTTAACAATTGTATTGTTACTGTTTCAATATTGGGACATAATTTGGTAAAAAAATATATATTGTGACATAGTCATGTGAGAATTTGCCTCAATTACACAAGCTTTAACAAAACTATATATTCTTATCAATAGTAGAGTTTAGAAAATTTACAACATTTTTATCAATAGTAGCTTACCGTACCCAAACAATATTATAAAGATTGGAAAACCGTACGCAATATTTTACTTTGGCAAGCAGTGCAATACTCTACCCATTTAACAAGAACTAAAAATATAAGTTGAGCCTGCTAGATTGGTGGTCTTTTTTATGGCCTTACACCACCAATGTGCAGGTTTGAATCTTGGTGTCCATCAACAAAAACTATATTATTAATTTCCTATAAGGAAAAAACATATTCTGTATTCTATATCAATACAAATCAAATTAGAATTAATTAGCAACTATTAAGATAACAACTATTTCTTTTTTGCTACCATAATTCTTTTCTTTTTTAAACAAATAACATCCAATTCTAACATTAACAAATTAATGAAAAATCTAATAATATTATTGCTTTTCCTATGAGGAATAAACATATTATATATTCTATATCAATACAAATCAAAATAAAAATTAATTAATAGCTATTAAAATAACTTCCAATTCTAACATAGGACAAATTAATGAAAAAGATTGCTCTAATATAATTATTTTAAGTTATTATAATTAAAATGTATCCGATTCTTTGAATATAAATTCTGGCGAAATTTTTCCTAATTTGACAAAATCTGTAATTGAATATTAAAAAATAAGAAACAAATTGGATACATGCGGTGTTATAAAAAAATTGGATACATGTGATGATTTTTCAATTCAAATAATACATTATTGTACCGGCCGAGATTTGGAGGCTCATATAGTAGAGTTTAACTCACAAGACTCGGCTAGTATATTCCTTGAACGAGAGATATACATCTCGAAATATTATGACTTCGTTATAATATAACTACACATTTATTCATATCCAGAGAATAATTTGTGACAACCCATAATATAACACGTTAATCCATATCCCGAAAATCATGGGGTGACAGCCCATAATATAACCACCCCATAATCCACTATCCCACATTAATGCCTAATAACCACCCCACCATCACGAATCAGTTATAAATAAGTGGTATACAACTAGACTCACTTTTGCTAGAGGAGGTAGACTCTCACCTTCCACGAGGGTTTCATTTCTTCCGTCTTGATTCCCAACCCGGATACGTAAGGGAGATGTCGGAAGTAGATTTTTGGACGGAACATTTGGCATCCACCGTGGGTCCCGATAAAATTTTACCCTGGCCACACATTTCATGACTTACAATTTCTCTCTCTTTTTCTTTTTTCTTTCTCTCGGAAGATTTCAGTGATCTCCAATGGCACTCAGAGAAATGAAAACTCAACCAGTGCGACTAGTGTTTATCACTGATTCTACAACATTTTCATATACTCAGTTTGCGCTCAACCCCTCGACTGACATCCTTCAAATCGCACTGAGCGAGTTTGACAGACCATATCATCATTATGGTTTATTAAAAACCATCGTTCCATGTGTTAAAGTTGTTTTTTGGTTCTTGACCAAAATTCCTTCGTTACAAATAATCTCGTCAATAATATGCGGCAATAATATGCATGTGAGCTGTCTGTCAAGTATGAATTTGACAAAGTAACCAAATTAGGAATTACTAGCAAGGACTTAGTGTCGAAATAAATATGTAAGTTTGACAAAGAGGTACAAAGTATTGTCAATAATGAAACTTGATAATAACTTCTTATGTTTAAAAATGTTTCATGGATAACGTGATAAAGCAAAGAAACAGAAGTTTGAAAGGGAAATTAAATAAATAAATATCTAAATGATACTATTTACGAAAAGTAAAAGAATTTAAAAGAATAATGAAGAACAAGTAAAGAACTTGAAGGACATAACCAGTATTGTACTAGGTTTATATTGAATTGAAATAAGAAAGATGGAGGGAGTACTTGAATGTTATCCATCAGTCTGCTATGTGTATCAAGTAACCGACCTCAAATTTATATATTTCCAAGTAGAAAAGTTGAGAATAAATGTATATTGACAAACAATTTCTGGAAAATTGAATAGAAACGAATGAAAATGTTAATTTAAGTAAAAGTTGTCAAAACTAGAAACTACTTACAATATTAAAGTAAAAGAAAAATTGATTAAACAAGCTTTAAGTGTATAAAAGTAATGAAAGCTACAAAAAGAATATGAAGGACATGATGAATAAATTGGAAAGTGTATGAAGAACTTGAAGGAAATGAACTAATATTGCATTGAAATTGAACATTGTATTGATGATAAAAAGGGTGGAAGGAGTACTTGAGTTAATCCGTCAGTCTGCTGTGTGATCGAGACGTGTAGGATGTTTCAAGTTCCAACCTTATTTACATTGTGCTTACTAGTATTTATAGGCAAATAAAGTAACTATCTATTACTAATTTCCTATCTTAATGGCTGTCACATATCTTGGCAGTTTTCTATATTTCAAATTTAAACTGCTTGTCAAACAATTCTGATAACTGCTCAATTTCTTGAACCTCTCTACGTCAACTTGGTTGTCTTCGACTGTCTGGCTGCTTCACATCTTGTCTTGTTAATGCCTTGCCTGTAACAACATGTTTTTCACTGTTTTAAATAACATAAATATGTTTATATGATTATTTAAGTTTTAGAAAATTATTTTAAATAAACTGAGTTTACCACTCAATTCTACTTGAATGTAGAAAGCTACGATTAAAATTTATGTTGGAAAGTCAGGCGAAACCCGGTTCGCGAATTCCATTGACGGTATAATTATACTGCTCAAAAGACCTAATTTTAATTCGTGAACGAAAAACTTCATATTTTTATTTTATTTCCTATGATAGTGTATTTTTAGAATTATTTCACAAAAAGTGAAATAATATACGTTTTACGGATGCTATACTCAATCGGGCGAACGACGGAGCTAATTACGGGAGTTTCGGGACTCGATAAGTGGATAAGCCCTATATTCTCTTAAGACTAAGTCATCCATGTGAGAGGTTTAATGTGGCTTAGGGTTATGTTAGCAATTTTTGATAATTGCATTTTGACCACTAAACTTTCTATTAATTACATTTTGGTCCCTAAACAAATTTTCATGATACACTAAGTGAAATGGGCCAAATTCTTGTCATCCAAACCCATTAAGGGCTGCGGCCTAGAGCCCAAATGTCATGACCAAAGATTAATTTTCATGGTGCCATTTTAATTACCTAAGTTTCCTATGTCATGATTTTATGCCATAAGTTATTTTCATGTACAAAGTCATTTGGACTTGGGCTTTCTTGGCCCAAAAATGGCGCAAGGCCCATGCTTGCCATGGATTCCTATAAGCTTGAAGAGTCAAGCTCATTCATGGTCATTCCATCACATTCTTGAACTTTCTCTCATCTTCTCCAAACTTCTTCCTAGTTCTTACTTTCTCCCTGCACAAGAAAGCTCCATTTGTGAAGCAAGTTGGTGATTACTTGCCCATTTTCAAATTCCAAGAGGTGATTCTTCATCCTCTTAATCTTTAAGCTATTGTTTCTTCAAATCATTTCATGATTCAAAGCTTTATTTTTCATGTTCATCTTAGTTGTTCTTAACTTTGATAAATCATAGAAAATCATAGAAAAATCCTAAAAATGTGAAACCAATTTCTATGTTCCTATTATTATCTCTTCTATCATAATCCAAGAGGATATTGAAAACCAAAAAACCCCCCCCCCCCCCCCCCCCCCTTATCAAGTTAGGGCCGAACCTTTAGGGATGTTGGGAGGAAAGTTTTAGTTCATTTTTTTCATCAATGATCATGTATATTATCTTGTCAGTATATATGGTTGTTGAATCCAAGCTGTTTTGTCAAACTAAAATCCCTAACCTCATGCACTCACCATGGCCGAAAATAGGCATTTGAGGGATTGGAAGTTTTTGTTCTAATCTTTGTTGTTAATCATGTGTTTTAAAGACTTAAGTGCTTAGGATCATTAATCCAATAACTTAAGGAAATTTAGAAATTTTAGCCACTAAACCTAATGGAGGCAGTGGCCTATCATAGAGGATTAGGTGATTTATTTGCTTGATTTTAATTGGTTGACTTGTGATTTATTGAAGGATAGTGGTTTGTGATTGTGTACGTGACATCCGGACTTCCGATGAAATTCATTTAATTCACAGAAAATTCTTCAAGAGGTAAGAGGGGATTACCTGAGGGATATTATCGATGGCTATATGCTATCCTGTGTTTGTCTGTTAGTATTTATTTAAGCTGTTCAAGTTATGGTATTTGTATATGTGTTGGTTTAATTGCGTTTAATTGTTTTTCTGCAATTATATTATGCTGTCGTGAAGCATGATCTACCTGGGAATATCTGTGATATTATTGTTGGTTGTTGTTTGAGAAGCCTGATAGTTGTCAGGTCCCAATTAAATTAATTAGATAAAAGCTTTAAGAAGCTTCATAAATTATATTCAATGTTTTAACGGTAAACTATTGGTATATAATATTAATTGAAAAATTGATTTGGGAAAAATAAGGAATTTTGGAAAATATCATTATTTTAATGATTTATTACTGTAAGAGTGAATTATGAGTCACAATGAGAGCGAAACCGTGAAATTATTTTTGTACTGCTAATTTTTATGTAAGAAATTTCAAAATATTATAAAAAGTTATTTTATGAAATTAATTGTTGAAAATAAGTTAATTGTGATTTTAGAAAATTATTTAAGTGGAAAAAGCTAAATTTTGGCTTAAAAGGCTTTAAAAGTGATAATTGACGGCAAATTTGGAAAAGTGTCGACGGCAAGTATTTTGATACGGCAGTACGTATTTTAAGTAAGTTTAAAACCTCAAGTGACTCACTTTTGTGAAAACTAAGTTTTATTATTTAAAGATTTTATTGAAGAATTTCCCATTTGAAAAGATTTTCCGAAAGCAAAATTAATTCAACCGTGTTGAAAAGGGGTGTTGAACTTAGTAACCGAGACGTCGGGGTACTAAGGTTCTTTGTTGTTATGGACTTGGGGTCCTTTGGACTTTGAGGTCCTGTAGACTTGCTGTCTACTGTATACGTGGTGTATACTGTGTTTAAACATTTAAGATGTTTTCTATTACCATGAACCTATGACTGGTGCATCGGTCGAGAGGTGTCGTGATTGAGCACTCGGACCGTGAGGTCCTGTGTTTTAATGAAAGTTTTAAAGATGTTAAAACTATGTGAGTCGTAAGCCATTTTGAGCTTCAACAAAGAAAGATTGAACAAAAAGAAAAGTGTTATGAGTAAAGTGTTTTGCATGCATTTGGCAGACGTGCCCACGGTTCTATGTGTGATTACCTTGCGGCGTCAGGTATTTCATGCTATGATTTTCTTCATTGTGCCGGGGTTGGACAATGAAACCCCATTTACAGTTTTATCACTGATGCTCTAGGTGTGGAGAATGTGCAATGGGTTATGACTGCGTGCCTTTATGCCATGGGATGGCAATTGAGCCCGATCAACTCACCATGTGTTGGGATATCTCATGAGATTAGGTGCGAGTTTAGATGACGAATATGAAGTGTTCATGCATGGTTTTCACATGATGACGTTTGGGGTGTTAAACCCATTGGTAAACAATTTACTTATGAATGCTTGTGTTGATATATGTGTATGTGTTTTATGTGGTGTCTAGCATGTAGTTGTCGAGTAAAATCCATATATTGATTTCTCACTCTTGCATGTTTTATTTTTGGTTTCTCTACTTGTGAATATATCTTTACGTCTGATATTAGATGGAACCGTATATGCCTCTGGCATATTCGAGGCTTCGGTCGATCATGTTTGATCGCACTCATTTTGGTGGTGCCTGGGAGATAAACCCTGGGGCACTTAGCGCCACCTATCATGGCCCTAGTAGAGTGGTTGTTGGCACAATAGAGGCAGGACGACAACGAAGGATGCATGTTGTGGAGACTGTTGAGGTATCTCTACCTCCGGTATGGCTATACTTACAATACTTGGCTGAGCACGGGTTACTTGATTTGCCACCTCAGCTGATTCCGCTTTAGATAGCAGGACTAGCAATACCTCCTGTTGAGGTAGTTTTGGATGAGGTCGAGGAGGACCTAGATGAGTACTTTGAGGACGATTTTGAGTTCCACCCTCCTGCTGTTGATGATGATGATTCTTTCGACGAGGGAGCGAGAGCGGACATATCTTCATCAGATACATCTGCTGTAGGTGGGGTTGATCATCATGATTGGTAAGCAATTGGCAAGTGTACCAAATCGTATCAAGTAATAATAATGAGAGTAGAGTATCGTCCCATGAGGATTGAGTTTCAAGTAACAACGACAACCAAGCAATCGATATTTGAACGAATAAAGCTCATATTTCCAAACAAGTAACTGAAATGTTGAATTAAGTGTTGTCACAAAGGTAATTGAATGAGATTTTCTATTAGCGAACAATCAACGAAATGGAAAAAATGAAAAATTAGGAAGAATCAAGTATTTAAGATGGTTAGGAATCAGAATCACCCAATCTTCACTTAATGTAGCTCATAGAACCCTAACATTCAATTCAATTCATTCAATTGACATTCAAGTCACTAATTTAGATTTATCCTTAATTCCTTAGGTGATAATCCTTTTTTACTAATTATGAACCCTAATTCCTTAGGTGAATCAAAATTAGCACAAGCATTAAGCATAAGACTTATAGGAAATGCATTGCAATGAAGTTCTATTCCTAGAATCAACCTCACAGTGGTAATCTATTCCAGTTCTAGCATGAACACACATTTTCCAATTATGCATTCATACATAAGATCAATTTCATGAATGGCCAGTTCAAGAAAAGCATTAAACATTGAAGAGATTACTCAATTTGAACGAATTTGAATTGAAATCAGAGTTAGAAAAAACTTACATCAAGATTTGATTGAATTCATCCTATCCTAACCTAGGAAATTTAGAAACTCATAACTACAAGATGAAATCTAGAAGAAATAGATGAGAATTGAGGTGGAGAAGCCATGGATTCTTTAATTCTTTCTTCCAAAAGCTCTTGAACACCCAGAAACTTCAGAACCTCTCAGAGAACACAGATTCAGAATCAAATAAAATGGTCAAAAGTCCTAAATTCGTGTTAGAACGCGGAATTTATAGTGTCAGAGCAACTGTCCCAGTGCTGGGCGCTTGACTGAACCCGAGAGCACCTTTTCCTGCAACCCTTCTGGCGCTGGGCGCTCTCCTTTGGCGCTGGGCGCTGGTGAACCTTAGAGCATCACCTTCTTGCTGGTTGCTAGCGCTGGGCGCTCTTCATGGGGGCTAGGCGCCAGACTTGGCTTGGGCAAATATGAAGGTTGCCTTTTCTGCACACTTTTCAACCAATCTTTAATGTATTTTCCCAAAAATCAGAATCCAAAGATCTAAACTTAAGAAAGAAGACTTTGCGTATTTTTCTATTATTTTTCTCATGATTCATAAGATTATACACATTTCATGCCTAATTAAATCCATGAATTTTTTTTACAAACTATGGATTTATCACAACCACAAACTTAGAAATTTTGCTTGTCCTCAAGCAATTATTCAAAGTCATAAAAAGGGTAAAAGAGATGGAGTTCTATGATCAAATCCCTTATGAAGAACCTTACTTCATGCAAGACTTCAACTCATAACATTTTTGCAAATTGCACAAACTTCACATAATCAAACATCAATTCCAATTGATCACATGCTTTCTTATTTTGAGACAATCAACCATACTACTAAATCGTCTCAACTGAATGCACAAAATTATCCCTTGCAACCTCTCTATTTAAATGTTTCTCACATCCTCACTTGGTCATATTTTATCTCAAATCCAATCCACCTACATTCCTCAATCCTAATCTTGACAAGATGCTAAACACACACATCACAAATGCCAATGCAGTACATATCATGAGGTCTTTTATTTGGATGTAACGGGGCTAAGGTGGGGGTGGATATAATCAAGGATATAGGCTAAACTACTTTGACTTCAAGGAATGTGGACTCTTGGAGCTTCTTCCCTTGGCTAGCTAGTTCACAAGCACATAAGCACACAATTTGTGCTATTTCCTTTTTTATTCATTTCCAACTATTTCTTTTTCTCTTTTTCTTTTGTTGCTTCTTGTTTCATTTTCTTTTCTTTCTATTTTTCCTTTTTCTCACTTTTGTATACTTTCTTTGTTTCTTTTTCTCTTTGGCTTTTTCTTTTTCTTTTTCAGTTTTTCTTCTTCAATTTTTTTTCTCTTGTAGGCATCTTTAGTGGTCTACTTACCACCCCAAACTTTATTTGCCTGCTTGTCCTCAAGCAAGAGATCAACCCCAAACTTTAGTCCAAACATTCCTCCAAGCCAAAAATAGAGGGACAAATTTGGTTTTTCGATTTTTCGGCTTGTAATAAGCTATTTTCATAAGAAAAATAGGCTAAGGCTCTAAGTGGCTCGCAATGGAAAATGTTAGGATGGCTAGTTTGGCCTTGAGCTTAAGCAATTAAATGATGCCTCAATCATTTATGCATATGCACAGACAATGCAACAGTGACAAGCATCTAGGCAAGAAAAAGTGAGAATATGCAAGTGATGGATAACACACATGAAAGAAAGAAATGATATGTGACAAGTTTGGGCTCAAAAGCTCACAGTTTTGGCCATGTGCAAGGGAAATCAGCATACCCAGCATTGAATTAATCATAGTATGAGAGATTGTCCCCAAACAAGTCACAAGGATCAACGGTCTTAATGCAATCATATGTTCAGCTGGTACAAAATGCATGATGCTAAGAATTTTCAGTCGAGCAATAACAATATGCTCACAAGAGAATTGACACCAAACTCTACTCAATTTTCAGCTATGCTATGTTCTCCTAAATCCACATTTTTACTCACACACTCCACAGGCTGTAACACAATTGAAGAAAAGGATAGAGAGAAAGAGTTTAAGATCACTTCCCCCCTTTTCCTTGCATGATTGAGCCTGTGGAAGCTGCACATATTGCAAACGCAGCTGGATGACCATAGCCCATAGACAGTCATTACTACAGCACATCAAAAACAGTTATTAGCAAGCTATCAGTTAATTTTTTGAGAATATAATATTTAACTAAAAACATCAAAAGCATAATTCCTACACATCCATGCAAGTTCCAAAAGATCACAACATAAGATTTGTTACAGGTTCAAAACGAAAAACAGTAAATCACACAGATAAAACTAAACAACACACAGATAACACTAAACAAAATCCTAAGCACTATGGTGCATCCTCATCCTATCCATTTGTTGGATCATCTGCCTCATCATCACCCACAGGTTCCTCCTCCATGTCATCCCCTACCGAGTCATCAAAATTAATCATCTCTAAAATCTGCTGCTCGGATAGTGGTCCCACCGGCAAACCTCCCAATGTCTCAACATCTACTCCCTGGTTCTCTGCCATGTGGCGGATCATAGACTCTAGTCCTTGTTGAGACTACAGAATGAGAGTATTTAGACGACACATAGCTTGAACATTTCGATCCAAACGCCCTTGGCGAAGTGCTACACGTGCCAGCTGCCCAGTAACTTCATTGAGGCCTGTCTCTACATGTCCCAAATTGTCCAAAAAATCAGTTTGTTGTTGCTGCCCCTGTGGTGGATCTTGCTGCTGCGGTGGATTCTCAGGACCAGGCTGCTGTCCAATTGGCCCATTTTACAGCTTCTGAATATAGCTCCCTGTAACAGCAAGCATGGGCTTTATTAGTATCTCTTCCTTAGAAACCTCGATACCTGCGTTCTCACAGAGCATGGCAATCAGAGAGGCATGTCCAAGAGCTGCAACAGTGGATTGTGCAATCTCATATATCCCGAGCAAGTATTTCACCCACATCAATTTTCTTCCCTTGTACCATGCAGTACACCAACTGTGCCCTAGAGACAATTACATCAGAGACATTGGCACATGTTTGCAGTGTGTGATGCACAAAAGTACACCAAGCTCTTGGAATAGGCTTGAAATGTGATGCTTTGAGCTTTCTCGGAACCCACTTCTGGTATAAATCCACGTTGCTCCAGGTCGGCACAATGTGGTTATCAATGCATTAGCATCCGCCTGTTGTTCTTGAAGTTCTTCATATTCGCATTCCTTTGGTGCAAGAGTCTGGAGGATGGAATTGATGATGCTAGCATTATAACGAACTTCCTTTCCTCGGACAAAGATCACATACTTATTCCCCTTCGGTGGTTCATTTACAAAAGCATTGGCATAGAATTCTCTCACCAACAGCTGGGATACTGGTTTCGGAAAGCTCACCAAAGTATTCCACCTTCTATTCAGAATCTGCTCAACCATTGCAGGACACTCAGCCCTCCCCACCTTGATTACTTTATCACTCTGGATACTCCTAGTTTTCACATAATCATTGTATGTTTGCTCATGTTCCTCAGAGCGAAATAAGTTTGTATTGTAGGATGGGGATGCTGCAGCCTTCTTTCTTTTCTTTTCCGGTGCAGTAGGGGCCATGGTAACCTGTTAAAAATAGATCAACATACAAAACATAAACAGGCTGTTTCATTGTTCAAATTCTTTAATTTTTCTCAAGAAAATACAATATTCAAAGTCTCAACCTAAGGCAATCACAATGATGATTTAGTTTCAATTTATACAACAATCATGATGGTTCCATTATTCATGCCACTTTATCCAAAAAAAATCAACAAACACAACTTGTTCACTCTTAGAGGCATTTTATCAAACATGTGGTGTGTGGGTGTGTTCATGCTTAGGACAACTTCAAAATACCCAACACCTAGTAACCCACTTAGAATTGGTTCCAAAAACACTTCATCAAGCAAGTGAGTGATCATAGAACCTACACACTGTGATCAAATGTGAATTCAAGTACCACTTTTTGCAATTTTTCAAGTAGAATCCATAGGGACATTTTATCAAACACATAGGGTACATGGTTTTGTAGTTGCAAAAATTACATCATTTGAAACATCTTTTGCCTTCCAAAAAATAATCAATTAAGCAAACAAATCAATCCAACCCAATTCCCAACCAGTGATTAATGCACGACAAGAGGATAAAGGAGGAGAAATAAAACCTAATCTTAACGACAATCTAGCTAATCCGAAAATAGAAAGCAAGAGGAAAAGAAGAATTGATCAAGACATGATTCCTAATGGTGAAACAGAGGGAGAACAAGAATTTATACCTGTTTGAGGAGAATAGAAGAACAATGAAGTCCTTACCCACCTTGGTGATACTCAGAGCCGCAAGGGAGAAGAGGGGCTAGGGCTCGTTTATGCAAGTGACCCGTGACACCCCTGGGTTTATAGCAACCCAGCGCCCGGCGCTACCCAGGGGCGCTTAGTGCTGGAACTTCAAATTTTCCTGGAGCTTCCAGCGCTCATCCTTTTCGCGTGAGACCCAGCGCTGGGATTCCTGGTAGTTTCTGACTTTGGTCCACGCTGACCGCCAAGCTGAGCGCTATCAATAGCCCTGCACATTCTCCCACTTCCTCTGCTGCTAATTCTTTGGCCTAACTCAGATTTGCATCAAATGTCCGAGTAAACTTTACACAATAAAGTGCATTATGATATGTAATGAAAGGTCACAATATTTAGATAAAAAAAAATATATATGAATGAATCTAATCTACTCTTGGGTTGCCTCCCAAGAAGCGCTTCTTTAACGTCACTAGCTTGACGCCGACTTTCCGATCAAGGTTCTTTCAAACTCAAGGCAGCTTTTGCTCTCTCAAAATCACCTCCAAAGTATAGTTTCAACCTTTGTCCATTCACTTTAAACCTCCTTTTAGATTCCGGTTCTTCCACTTCAACCGCACCATGAGCCATAGCTTCTTTAACAATGAAAGGTCCTGACCATTTGGACTTCAACTTTCCAGGGAATAACTTCAAACGCGAGTTGAATAAAAGTACTTGTTGCCCCGGATAGAAGACTCTATGCACTATATGCTTGTCATGATATGCCTTCACTCTTTGCTTGTAAATTACAGCATTTTCATAAGCCATTAGCCTCATCTCCTCCAATTTGTTCAGCTGATCCAATCTCTTCTCACCGGCTAGAGTAGAATCAAAATTCATAAATTTGATAGCCCAATATGCTTTGTGTTCTAGCTCTACCGGAAGATGACATGACTTTCCATAAACCATTTGATAAGGAGAAAGACCAATTGGAGCCTTAAATGTTGTCCTATGAGCCCACAATGCATCATCTAGCTTCTTTGACCAATCTTTTCTTGAATTTGCAACAGTTTTTTCCAAGATCTTCTTGATTTCTCTGTTGGATACCTCAACTTGACCACTTGTTTGTGGATGATAAGGAGTGGCCACCTTGTGTTTCACATTGTACTTGGTCAAAACACTTTGCAAATGATTGTTGCAAAAGTGTTTCCCTCCATCACTAATCAACACACGAGGTACTCCAAATCTTGAAAATATGTTCTTCTTGAGGAATCTCACAACCGTGGCTCCATCATTTTCCGGTGAAGCAATTGCCTCCACCCACTTAGAAACATAATCTACAGCCACAAATATGTATTGATTGGAGTATGACAATGGGAAAGGTCCCATAAAATCTATCCCCCAACAATCAAACAACACAACTTCAAGAATGTTTTGCAATGGCATTTCATTCCTCTTCGAGATGCTTCCTATTCTTTGGCATTTGTCACATTGCTTGGCATATTGGTGCGTATCTTTGAAAAGTGTTGGCCAATAGAAACCACATTGCAACACCTTCACTGTTGTCCGGTCCACATTATAATGCCCTCCATATGGGGAACCATGGCAATGCCAAAGAATTCCTTGAGCTTCTTCTTGATCAATGCACCTTCGAAGGATTCCATCCGGGCAACTCTTAAACAGAAACGGATCATCCCAAATGTAAAAATTAGCATTCCGGAAGAACTTTTTCGGCTGCTGCCATGTGAGGCCTTCCGGAATAGTGTTTGCGGCCTTAAAGTTCGCCATATCAGCAAACCAAGGCATCTCTGACCATGAAAAGATTTTCATCCAGAAATTCCTCTCTAACTTCATTTTCTTGGACTGTTACAGCTGCATTCTCTAATCTGGACAAGTGGTCAGCAACCACATTTGTAACACCCTGTTTTTCACTGTTTTAAACAACAGTAATACATATAAATATGTTTATAAATTTATTTGAGTTTTATAAAATTATTTTAAATAAAAGGAGTTTACCACTCAATCCTACTTGAATGTAGGAAGCTACGATTAAAACTTAGGTTGGAAAGTCAGTAAACCCTACCACGAATTCCATCGACAGTATAATAATACTGCTCAAAAGACCTAATTTTAATTCGTGAACGAAAGACTTAAGATTATTATTTTATTTTCTACAATTCTGTATTTTTAGAATTTTTTTCAAAAAAAAATAAAATAATTTACGTTTTTCGGGCGAAACACGTAATCGGGTAGACGACGGAGGGGATTTTGGAGTTTCTAAGAGCCGATAGAGTGTTTATCTTAGGATTTTGAGATGATTCAAGGGGATGAATCATATTTCTAAGTCTAGAAGGTTTTTCAGGGTTAAAGTGAAAATTTATGAATTTTACGCTTAAGTCCCTGAACTTTCTGTAAATTACCCTTTTGTCCCTAAGTTAGTTTCTAAGTTTTTTTCAAGTGAATTGGGCTAGAATCCTTGTTCCCAATCTCTAATGGACGTGTCTATGAAGCCCAAAATTTCCTAGTTCATGAATTGATTCCATAAAGCCTATTTGAAACTATACAAGTTTCCTATGTGAAGCTTAATGCTTAAATCTTTAAGTGGGCCCCACAAAAATGAATCCAAGCCCAAATTTACCAAGACCATGCGCAAGCCCATGAGGGATTGAAGGTTGCCCTCATTTTTTGTTGGATGAACCAAGATTTTCTAGAATGTTCAACAATCTTCCACATTATTCTACATCATTCTCTAATCTTCTCCAATGTTCATGATTTTTCTTAAAATATCTATGACAAAAAAATTAAGCCCAAAGTTAGTCAAGATAAGCTCACATTAAATGTGGTAAAAAGTCATCATGACAATTTATTGGCAAATTGCAAACTAGTCCTTAAACTTTTGGAATCTTTGCAAAATGGTCCCTAGGAAGTATTTGCATTTCAATCCTTTAAACAAGACAACTCATCCTTTCTAGATTATTCCAAGATGGCGCAAGAAAGCTCTATAAATACTTTCTCTCACTTTTCACTTAGTTTCTATTGTCATTTGTTCAAAAACCCTAAGGTTATAAGTCTTCTAGTGTTAGATTTTTGAAGCAAGTTCTTGGATTTCCTTTGTCATTGATCTTCAAGAGGTAAATCCTAATCTTCTTCCTTGATCATGCCTATGTTCTTTAGCAAGTTTCTTGATTCAAAGTTGTTTCATAGTTGTTCATCATTTTCAAGTTTCTAAGCCTTGAACTTTGAAAAGTCATAATAAATTCTAGAAAAATCTCATGATGATGAAACTACTTTCTATATTCTTGATATCATGCATATTATATAAATCCAAGAGCATGATGTAATCAAAAATTTCTTTCCTAAAAACCTAGCCTTGACCGAATCTATCAAAGTAGGTTTGGTAGAGTTTTGTTCATGTGTTGTCATGTATGATCATGTATTCTATATGGCATGTATGTCTACACACTCAAATCCATGTTAGTTTCTTAAAATGAAAATCTTTACTCAAAAATCTCTAAGTTGGCCGAACCCTAAGTGGGTGAAATTTGATGAGCTTTTGTCCAAAGTTTTCATTAATGATCTTGATAATCAAGCTATTAGTATGTTGCTTAATAAATACAAGTTGGTTTATTAAATTAAGAACCCTAGCTCTATGAACATGTTGAGGCCTAATCCTTGTATAAAAGAGTTAGGAAGTTTTGAGTTTCAAAGTTAGTTGTTTAGTCACTAATCTATGATTTAGGTTAATCAAGGATCATTAATCCATGACTTAATCATGATTAGAAATTTTAGTCATTCAAAACCCTAGAGGCCGTGACTATGTATTAGGGTTTAGAATGTTTTAGTTTCTTGATTTGTAACTATTTGATTGTAATGGTTGAAGGTTAAGTGAGTACGACGTTTAAGTGGTATCCGAACTTCCGAAGGAATCAGTAAGTTCACAAGAAAGTCTTCAAGAGGTAAGAGGGGAACACCTGAGGATTTATTCGATGGCTATATGCTATCCCGTGTTTGGTTATAATTATTTGTTTGTTAGTATTTATTTAAGTTGTTTATTATTGCGTTATTTGTATCTGTGTGGTTATAATTGCGTTTAATTGTTTCTCTGTAATTATATTATGCTACTGTGATGCATGATATGCCTGGGAAATATCTGTGATATAACTGTTGGTTGATGTGTGAGAAGCCTGACAGTGGTCAGTGCACAATTAAATTAATCAGATAAAAGCTTTAAGAAACTTCGCAAATTATATTTAATGTTTTAACGGCAAAATATTGATATATAATATTAAAGGGAATTGATTTCGAGAAAAATAAGGAGTTTTGGAAAAATATTATTATTTTAATAATTTATTTCTGAAAAAGTGAATTATGAGTCACAATAAGCGCGAAACCGTGAAAATATTTTAGCACCGCTAATTTTTACGTAAGAAATTCCGCAATATTACAAAATATTCTTTTATGAAATTAATTGGTAAAAATAATTTAATCATGATTTTAGAAAATTAATTAAGTGGAAAAAGCTGAGTTTTGGCTTAAAAAGCCTTAAAAATAATATTTGACGGCAAATTTGGAAAAGTGTAGACGGCAAGTATTTTTGGAACGGCAGTGCATATTTTGAAGCAAGTAAACCTCAAGTGACTCATTGGTTTGTGAAAAACTAAGTTTTATTATTTAAGGATTTTATTAATGAAATTCCAATTTGGAAAAGAATTTCTGAAAATCAAAAGTTAATTCAACAGTGTTGAAAGTGGTGTGGAACTTAGTAACCGAGACGTCGAGGTACTAAGGTTCTGTGTTGATGGACTCGGGGTCATTTGGACTTTGAGGGCCAATACCGTATACGTGGTGTATACCGTATTGAAACATTGAAGATGTTTTCTAGTACCACGAACCTAAGACTGGTGCATCGGTCGAGAGGTGTCGTGATTGAGCACTCGGACTGTGAGGTCCTGTGTTGTAATAAAAGTTTTAACAGTGTTTTAAAACTATGTGAGTCGTAAGCCATTTTGAGCTTCGGCAAAGAAAGATTGAATACAAAGAAAAGAACAAAACAAAGTGTTTTGCATGCATCGGCAGACGTGCCTGCGGTTCGATGCAATAATTACCAGCGGCGAAAGGTAATTCTGACCCCATCTTACTTGCTATTGGTGCCCTAAGTGTGGACATTAGCAATGTGTTTGGCTGCATGCCTGGCCTTGTGTGCCTGTGTGGATGGGAAGAGGTTGTGCGCCTAGTGGCAGTGTGCCAAGTTAGCCTGTGTGGCTATGGAGCCTGATCAACTCATTATATGTTGGGATATCTCATGAGATTAGGACGAAAATTAGATGATGAATATGAAGTGTCGTGTATAATTTTCAAATCGATGATGTTTGGGGTGTTGAACCCACTGATAAACTATTTGTTTATAAATGTTGATATTTGGTAAATGTTGATGTGTTTATGTGGTGGCTAGTATGTAGTTACTGAGTAAGATCCATGTATTGGTTTCTCACTCTTACATGTTCAGATGGACCCGGATATACCTTTGGTACAATCGAGGGTTCGAACGATCATGTTTGATCGTGTGCAGTACGGTGGTGCCTGGGAGATTAACCTTAGGGCACTCAGCGCCACCTACCATGGCCCGAGTAGAGAAATTATTGGCACGATAGAGGAAGGACCACAACAGAGAATTCATGTCGTGGAGATGGTCGAGGTATCTCTACCTCCAGTTTGGCTATACCTGTAGTACTTGGAAGAGCACGGAATGATGGATCCGTTACCTCAGCCACATCCTCTTCAGATAGTGGGACCTGAGGAACCTCCTGCTGAAGTGGAGTTAGATGAGGGGGAGGAAGATCCGGAGGAGTACACTGAGGACGATCTTGAGTTTCACCCTCCTGCGGTTGATGATGAGGATTCTTCTGATGACATAGCGGAAGCGGAGGCATCATCGTTAGATTCGTCAGTTGTAGGCGGGATTGATCATCAGGATCTTCCTAATGGGTTTTAGTAGCTTGACCAGCTATAGGTATAGTTCTGGGGTAGTGAGCCTTAACAGTTTTTGATCTGGTTTCAGAGAACTATGAGTTTTGAATATGGTTCTGAACCAATCGTTGCTGTTGTGTATATGTCTTTATTTTCTTTGCTTAGTTTGATGGAGAATAGCCTATGCTTATGAGGGCTCTTTTGTTATCTCCTGTTATAGGTAATGTGTATTTAAAAAGGTGATGTATATATATGTATATATATGTTGTATGTTTACAATGGTTCTATGTTTTAAGAAAAAAAATTCAGCACTATTTTCGTAAAGAAACAGTCCCTCAAAAATATATTTTCCGAAAGTAACCAGCGTTTAATAATTTAATTTCCGTTCTTGGGTAATAGTGTGATGACCCTAGAGTAGGGTGTCGCAACATTCTCACTCCCTTTCTTGTCCTTTATCTCTAGATCAAATTCCTGCATGCGAAGAATCCAACGGATCAATCTAGGCTTTGATTCCACTTTAGTCAAGAGATATTTAAGTGCAGAATGATCACTAAACACAATGACTTTGGAACCAATCAAATAAGACCTACATTTTTCCAATGCAAAGACTATGGCAAGCAATTCTTTTTCAGTTGTTGCATAATGAACTTGATTCTCATTCAAGACCTTGGTTGCATAATATATTTCATGAAAAAACTTATCTTTTCTCTGTCCTAAAACAACACCTACTGCATAATCACTAGCATCGCACATTAATTCAAAAGGTACGTCCCAATTTGGTGCAACAATGATAGGTGCAGTGACTAATTTTTCTTTCAAAACAGTGAAAGCATGCAAACATTCAGCATTAAACTCAAAAGGACTATCCTTATTTAATAAGACGCACAAGGGTTTAGAAATTTTAGAAAAGTCTTTAATAAAACGTCTATAGAACCCGGCATGTCCTAAGAAACTTCGGACTCCTTTGACATTCGCAGGTGGTGGAAGCTTCTCTATGACTTCTATCTTGACTTTATCTACCTCAATTCCCTTAGCTGAAATTTTGTGACCAAGCACAATGCCTTCTTGCACCATGAAATGACACTTTTCCCAATTCAAGACCAAGTTGGTCTCTACACATCTTTGCAAAGCATCAGCTAGGTTAGTGAGGCATAAATCAAAAGTAGAGCCAAAAACAGAAAAGTCATCGATAAAAACCTCAATAGATTTTTCAATCATATCAGAAAAAATGGATAGCATACACCTTTGAAATGTGGCTGGTGCGTTGCACAAGCCGAATGGCATCCGGCGATATGCAAAGATCCCAAATGGACATGTAAAAGCTGTCTTTTCTTGATCCTCCGGATTAACCGCAATTTGGTTGTATCCGGAATATCCATCTAGGAAGCAATAGAATTCTTGACCGGCCAATCTCTCTAGCATTTGATCCATGAATGGCAATAGGAAATGGTCCTTCCGAGTAGCTTGGTTGAGCTTGCGGTAATCAATGCACATGCGCCAACCCGTTACCGTTCTTGTGGGAATGAGCTCATTCTTTTCATTTTTGATAATCGTCATCCCCCCTTTCTTAGGCACCACTTGGAGCGGACTAACCCATGCACTATCCGATTTAGGGTAAATCATGCCCGCTTCTAGAAGTTTCAGCACTTCCTTTCTTACAACCTCCTTCATAGTTGGATTCAATCTCCTTTGGGGTTGCACAACCGGCTTAAAATCACCCTCTAACAGAATTTTATGCATGCAAAACCATGGGCTAATGCCTTTCAAATCAGATATGGACCATCCTATGGCTGTATTATGCTCTTTAAGTACCCTCACAAGCTTTTCTTCCTCAAACTTTGATAATGTGTTGCTCACAATAACAGGATTTTCAGCATCTTCACTAAGAAACACATATTTCAAATGTGTAGGCAGCGGTTTGAGCTCAAGTTTGGGCTTCTCTTGCACTTCATCTTTCTTGATCTCTTCCTTCTTAGTGTGGACAACAACTTGCCTTTGTTGGGCTTCCAAACTGCACAAGCATTCTTCTATTTCTTTTTCCTCTTCTTCATCAAGATTTTCAATGGAATGCACTAATATCTTCTCAAGAGGAGTAGAAGGGTGCTGCTGTCCCACGACTTCTCTAGCTATTACATCCACTTTATCCATGCGAAAACAACTCTCTTTATCACTTGGATGGTGCATGACCTCAAAGACATTAAAAATGACTTCTTCATCTTGCACTCTAAGTCGGAGTTGACCTTGTTGGACATCTATTAAAGCACGGCCAGTTGCTAGGAAGGGTCTCCCCAATATAAGGGGTATCTCAACATCCTCTTCCATATCCAATGTCACAAAATCAGCAGGAAAGATAAATTTATCTATTTTTACCAACACATCTTCTAGAATTCCATATGGATATTTGATGGACTGATCCACCAATTGGAGTGACATTCTTGTGGGATTAACCTCTCCTTCTCCTAGCTTCTTCAAGATGGACAATGGCATGAGATTAATGCTTGCTCCTAAATCACAAAGGGCCTTGCCAATGGTCATATTTCCTATAGTACAAGGGATGGTAAAACTACCGGGATCCTTGAGTTTTGGAGGTAACTTCCTTTGTAAAATGGCACTACATTCTTCCGTTAAAGCGACCGTCTCATCTTCCATAAACTTCCTCTTCTTTGTAAGCAACTCTTTCATGAATTTTGCATAAGTAGGCATTTGTTCCAATGCTTCGGCAAATGGTATGTTGATTTTCAACCTCTTGAAGATGTCAAGGAATCTAGCAAATTGTTCTTCCTTCGCCTTCTTCTTACTCACATGAGGATAAGGCAATTTCATATAAGGGGGAATTTCTTGAGGCTTGCCATTCTCTCTCAACAATTGACTCTTAGTTTTTCTCAAGTGTGACTCCTCATCAACTAGCTTTCTCTTCTTTTCATTATTCTTTTCTTGATCACTCACTTCATCTTATTTTGCTTCTTCCAACTCACTATTATCAACTTCAACTTCTTTATCAACAATTTTCTGTTCAACAGGGGATGTAATGACTTTACCACTCCTCAAAGTCACTGCCTTGCAGTGTTCCTTCGGGTTAACCACTGTATTGCTAGAGAAATTTCTGTTTGACTGCTCTGCAAACTGCTTTGCTAGCTGCCCAATCTGATTTTCCAGATTTTTGATTGATGATCGGTGTTTTTGAAGTTGGATTGAGTTACTTGGATGAATTGAGAAAGAGCATCCTCTAAGTTGATTTTCTTCTCTTGAACTTGCTTTTGTGGTGGAGGATTGTTTGCTTGAGGAACTTCTTGTTTCCAAGTGACATTAGGATGCTTCCTCCAACCTTGATTGTACGGATTAGAGTAAGAATTATGCCCTTGTCTTGAATAATTTCCCATATAGTTTGTTTCCTCTTAAATATCATTAGATGCTTCACAATTACCGTTCTCATGATCTCCTCCACAAAAATCACAGCTCATTACTTGTTGTGCTTGTGTTGGCCCCACATTCATGGCATGAAGTTGCTTTGTGATTGCATCCAATTGATTTGTGATGATTTTGTTTTGAGCCAATATTGCATTTTGAGACTCAAGCTCCAATATCCCTTTCTTTGATGTGTTCCCTCTATCATGGTTCATAAGATAATCATTGGATGCCATAGCTTCAATCAACCTTAAGGCCTCTTCCGCTGTTTTGGAATTCATAGAACCTCCAGCCGAAGCGTCCAACATAAGTTTTGTTGATGGACTCAATCCATTACAAAAAATCTGCATTTGTTGAAGATCATCAAAGCCGTGATTGGGACACTTTCTTAGAAACTCCTTGAATCTTTCCCAAGCATCATATAAGGTTTCACCATCACGTTGCATAAAGCTTGAGATTTCACCTCTCATCTTCACAAACTTTGACGGTGGGAAATACCTTGCTAAGAACTTCTCTTCCAAATCATCCCAAGTTGTGATACTTCCTTGAGGTTGAGATTGGAGGCATGCTTTGGCTCTATCTCGCAGTGAAAAAGGAAACAACCGCAACCTTATCGCATCATCGGTAGCTCCATTAATCTTGAGAGTCTCACATATCTCTATGAAATTCGAGACATGATTATTCGGATCTTCGGCTTCACTTCCTCCAAACTGATTTTGCTGCATAATATTGAGTAAAGCCGGTTTGATCTCAAAGTTATTCGCAGCTACCGATGGTCTAACAATGCTTGAGTGATTTCGGTTGGTTGGACCACTGGAATACTCTCCCAATGTTCTCCGGTTCCTATCCACATTTTCAGCCATGATTACCTCTTGTTGGACTTGTGATGAAGAAGGATTTCCTTTTGCCAAATTCTTATTCCTCTGTTTTTGCTCTTTTGTTTTCTTTCGATTCTTCTTTGCTGTTTTCTCAACTTCTGGATCAAATAACAGCTCACTTGTTGCTTTACCTCGCATACACTGCATAATATTTTCTAGAAAATTTCAAAGTATGCACTAAATCAAAGTTTTCACACAAAAACAGAAAAATAACAAAAAAAAAATGTTCAAATTAACAAATGCTTTTGTTTTTGTTGATATTGATCAACAATCCCCGGCAACGGCGCCAAAAACTTGGTAAGCAATTGGCAAGTGTACCAAATCGTATCAAGTAATAATAATGAGAGTAGAGTATCGTCCCACGAGGATTGAGTTTCAAGTAACAACGACAACTAAGCAATCGATATTTGAATGAATAAAGCTCATATTTCCAAACAAGTAACTGAAATGTTGAATTAAGTGTTGTCACAAAGGTAATTGAATGAGATTTTCTATTATCGAACAATCAATGAAATGGAAAAAATGAACAATTAGGAAGAATCAAGTATTTAAGATGGTTAGGAATCAGAATCACCCAATCTTCACTTAATTTAGCTCATTGAACCCTAACATTCAATTCAATTCATTCAATTGACATTCAAGTCACTAATTTAGATTTATCCCTAATTCCTTAGGTGATAATCCTTTTGTTACTAATTATGAACCCTAATTCCTTAGGTGAATCAAAATTAGCACAAGCATTAAGCATAAGACTTATAGGAAATGCATTGCAATGAAGTTCTATTCCTAGAATCAACCTCACAGTAGTAATCTATTCCAGTTCTAGCATGAACACACATTTTCCAATTATGCATTCATACATAAGATCAATTTCATGAATGGCCAGTTCAGGAAAAGCATTAAACATTGAAGAGATTACTCAATTTGAACGAATTTGAATTGAAATCAGAGTTAGAACAAACTTACATCAAGATTTGATTGAATTCATCCTATCCTAACCTAGGAAATTTAGAAACTCATAACTACAAGACGAAATCTAGAAGAAATAGATGAGAATTGAGGTGGAGAAGCCATGGATTCTTCAATTCTTTCTTCCAAAAGCTCTTGAACACCCAGAAACTTCAGAACCTCTCAGAGAACACAAATTCAGAATCAGATAAAATGGCCAAAAGTCCTGAATTCGTGTTAGAACGCGGAATTTATAGTGTCAGAGCAACTGTCCCAGTGCTGGGCGCCACTACCAGCGTTGGGTGCTAGACTGAACCCGAGAGCACCTTCTCCTGCAACCCTTCTGGCGCTGGGCACTCTCATTTGGCGCTGGGCGCTGGTGAACCCGAGAGCATCACCTTCTTGCTGGTTGCTAGAGCTGGGCGCTCTTCATGGGGGCTGGGCGCCAGACTTGGCCTGGGCAAATCTGAAGGTTGCCTTTTCTACACACTTTTCAACCAATCTTTAATGTATTTTCCCAAAAATCAGAATCCAAAGATCTAAACTTAAGAAAGAAGACTTTGCGTATTTTTCTATTATTTTTCTCATGATTCCTAAGATTATACACATTTCATGCCTAATTAAATCCATGAATTTTTTTTTACAAAATATGGATTTATCAACGATCTCCCCAATGGTTTTCACTAGCTTGACCAGCTATAGGTATAGTTCTGGGGTAGCGAATCTTGTCAGTTTTTGATCTGGCTACTGTGAGCCATGAGTTTTTGGTATGGTTCTGGACTTCTCGTTACTTATATGTATATGTCTTTATTTTATTTGCTTAGTTTGATGGAGAATAGCCTATACTTATGAGGGCTCTTTTGTGATCTCCTATTAGATATAGTGTATATTTAAATGATGATGCATATATATAGATATATATACGTTTGTTTATGTTCACGATGGTTCGATGTTTTAAAAAACAAATCAGTACTATTTTCGTAATGAGTCGTTTACTTTAAAGTATATTTTCCGAAAGTAACCAGCGATTAATAATTTAATTTCCCACTTTTGGGTAACTATGTGATGACCCTAGAAGGGGTGTCGCATTGTCAGTTTTGAGGATTTAGTCATTTTCACACTTCTCTATACGTTTGACAACTCTTCTTAATACTTTGCCAAAAAGCTTGGTTTCCAATTTATCTTTTCTGTCGACCAGTATTTTATATTTTATTGTCAACTAAATATTTTCAAAACTTAGAAAATATTAGTCATTACTGATTCCTTCGTCAGCCTGTCGAAATGCATCCGTCAATAATAAGAAATTTCGCCCCTAATAGATGTCCCCCCAAGTTTTGCTTTTCGACGGCCTTGTTTGTCTGACATGTCAACCGAAGAACTTCTTGTCAACTCCACACTTGTCAATTCTTATTTAATCTTCTGAATTCGACGTTCTTTTATATGTCAATTTTTTCTATCAACTTTCTGTCTGTCGACTTAGCACTTGTCAACTTTATTTTAGCCAAAACAGTATATATCAATTTTGGGACTTCTCTTTCAATTTTTATGTAGCCTCTTTCTGTTTGTCTAACGAAAGCTCAAATTTGAAAATTCACTCCTAACAGATGCCCCCCAAGTTTTGTCTTTCGATGGCTTAGGGAGAAAGGCAAAACTTCAACAATTGCCAATCTTGATGCCATCAATCCTCCTGAACAACCAATTCATTCTTCATCAACTCCTCAACAAACTCTAATTCTCAGTCACATCTTCCACCTCTTCCGACAGACACCTTGTCTACTATCGTCAAAGCAGTGAAAGTCCCTGCCTCTAAAGTTAAAGACTTAATTGATTTTTTGTCATAGGCTGGTCGTCGGAATTCATCAAGATCTGCCCATCTTTCAAATTTGATAGGGCAAGATTCAAGTGATTATCAAGCCGTCAAGTTTATGCAAGAGCTAAAATCCCTTTTCAAGCATCTACTTGACATCCTATGTTCAGATTCAGCCGCTCCAACAACTTAATCCAATCAAGAACAATCTGCCTACTTCAGGTAGGGGCACTTTGGCTTCTGTCCAAGACTACTTTGATGGTCTGAGAGACAAATTGTCAACCATCAATGATGTTATGTCCCCTTTTGAAGCTGAAGAAATCAGCTTGGACAATATGTTGGGGACTCTACGCACCATGAAGGCCATAAGAGAACAAGAGATTCATGTCATTACTGACAACGTCAAAGCTGACTTGGCAGTAGACAAAGAGATTGCTGACTTAGAAGTTGCTTTAACTCAAGCTAAAGAGAAAAAACCTCAACTTGCGCAAACTCTGTCGGCCAGCAAAGAAAAGGTCTATCAAATTAACGATGAATCTAAAAAGTTAGGGGTGACTGCCAGGACTATTGTCAACATGCTAATAGCCATGGAAACTGAATATCTGGCAGCCAAGGCTGACAAAGAGGCTCTGGAAAAGGCTTGGGAAGAAATCAGAAATTCTCAATCGTAGTTTAGTTGGCATTTTTTTTATGTGTATGTCAACTTAACATCTTTTTAACTTATCTTTTTTAATGTTCTTAATTTGACACACATCTATGTATGCCAACCGTCAATTTCCAGCCCACTCTCTTAGGAATAAGTTAGCTTAAACTTACAGGATGTACTTTTGACAATGTAAAATTGTATTGCCAAATCAATGAATAAAACTTATGTTCTATCTCATTTACTATCAATTTTTACTTCTAGCATCGTCAGTTTATCTTTATTCAAATATTTACCATTAATAAACTTAATTCTTAAGCCAATATCAATGTCGACGAGTGCATAACCATTCCTAGTAAAAACTTTAGTAAATTTAAATGGTCCTTCCCATTTTGGGGACCATTTGCCGTATTCTTGACAACTTTTGTCCATGGGAAAAATCACTTTCTACACTTGATCATCAACTTTAAATGCCTTAAACTTGACTCGCTCGTCATAGAATTTGGCAATTCTTTCTTTCTGTTGAATCAAGTTTTCTAAAGCAACCAACCTTTCTTCATTTAACTCGTCTAATTCATCCAACATTGCATTCCAATATT
Source organism: Sophora flavescens (assembly GCA_030762895.1). Classification (NCBI taxonomy): domain Eukaryota; kingdom Viridiplantae; phylum Streptophyta; class Magnoliopsida; order Fabales; family Fabaceae; genus Sophora; species Sophora flavescens. The sequence goes on from CM061070.1 coordinate 6,407,424, forward strand.
GGTCAACAGGCAAATCATCTTGTCTTTGAATATGAGTTGATTGAAGATTGATTTTGACAGGTAACACATGATCATGTCCATATACTAACCTATATGGTGACTTTCCTGTCGACTGTCTGGGAGAATTTCTATATGCCCATAGTATTTGATCAAGAGTGTTAAGCCAATTTCTAGGTTGTCTACGAACATGCTTTTTAATAAGGCCAATAATAATTCTATTGATAGCCTTGACTTGGCCATTGACTTGTGCATAATAGGGAGTAGACCTAAGCATCTTTATATGCCTAGAATTAGCATATTCTACAATTTTCTTACCAGTGAATACTAACCCTTGATCCGTTGTCAGGGTTTGCGGTATACCAAACCGACAAACAATCTGATTTTCTATGAAGTCAATTACATGTTGTTGGGTTACCGCTTTAAAGAGAATTGCTTATACCCATTTAGTGCAGTAATCAACTCTAACTAAAATGAATTGATGTCCCTTCGACGAATAAGGGTGTATTTGACCAATTAAATCCAAGGCTCATCCTCAGAATGGCCAAGGTTGAACGATAGAATGCAACTCACTGGCTAGAACATTTTGTATATGGCCATGTTTTTGACACTGGTCACAAGACTTGGCAAACAAAATACAATCTCTAACCATAGTTGGCCAATAATACAAATTCCTTCGGAGTACCCACTTCATTTTATCTCCCGCTTGGTGGGCTCGACATATGCCCTCATGGACTTCCGACAAGGCCAAATAAGCATCTTGCTCACTCAGACACTTGTGTAAAATTCCATCGACATATCTTCTATGTAATAGTCCACCCTACATTGTATAATTCAATGCTTTATATTTTATCCTTATATCTGCATTTTTGACTTGGATTTTCCAAATACTCAATTATTGGCAATCTCCAGTCATTAGACAGAATTACATCATTGGCCAAGACATCTCTTTCTTCCAATGGATATAACAATTCTCTAATCTCCATTAATCCTGACAAAGTCTTTTGAGATATCTTGTACCTTGATGCTATTTGAGCTAACTCATTGGCCTCTTGATTCAGTTCTTTGGGGATATATTTGACAATTACGTCATCGAATTTTCTCATCAACTTACTTGCTATGATACAATATTTTGTCAAGTTATAACTGACACATTTGTATTCTTGAGTAAGTTGTTTAATAACCAACTGAGAGTCCCCAAATATCTGCACATTTTGTGCTTTCATTTCTACTAGTATCTCTAATCCGATAGTTAAAGCTTCATACTCAACTTCATTGTTAGAATGTGGATACTTAAGTTCAAACATGAACTTGGTGGGGGTTCTTTGTGGAGTCACAATTAAGACACCTACTCCACTAACTCCTTGATGCCTTGACCCATCAAAGTAGAGTTTCCAAGGCTGCAAACAGACAAAATTTATTTCTGGTACATCCAATCCTGGATGTTCTACTAAGAAATCAGCAACTGCCTGACCTTTGACAGCTTTTGCTGGCACGTATTGTAAAGGATATTATGACAAAGCAATGGTCCATTTACCAATACATCCATTAAGGACTGACTTTGACAACATATACTTTATTACATCAGTTTTGGAAATAACCAACACATTACAAGGCATCATATAATATTTTAAGTTTAGTACATGAAAAATACAATGCTAGACATAATTTCTCTATAGCACTATATCTTTTCTCAGCATCATTGAGGACTCTGCTTAGATAATACACGACCCTTTCGGCATTGTCATCGTCATCCTGGGCCAAGAGACATCCTATAGTATCTTCAGATGCTGATATGTACAATTTCAACGGTCGACAAGGCATAGCTAGCATCATGACCGGTGGATTGACTAAATACTGCTTGATCTGGTCAAAAGCTTCTTGGTGACAAGGTTCCCATATGAAGCTCTGTTCCACTTCCAATTTGACCAATGGTGCAAATACCTTTGTTCTTCCTGAGAAATTTGATATAAATCTCCTCAGAAAGCTGACCTTTCCTAAGAACGACTGCAATTCGTTCTTATTTGTAGGTGCTGCGGCTTCCATGATTGCTTTAGCTTTATTCTTGTCCACCTCAATCCTTTTTTTATCAACTAGAAAGCCTAAGAACTTGGCAGTCAACACTCCGAAGCTGCACTTTTCAGGGTTCATTTTGAGGTTGTGTCTTCTCATTTTTTCAAACTCTTGCTTCAGGTGTTATGAGTGGTCATCTTTAGTTTTAGATTTGACAACCACATCATCAATGTATACCTCTATAAATTTTCCAATTACATCATGGAAGATGGTATTCATTACTCATTGATAGGTGGCTCCTGCATTCTTTAAACAGAAAGGCATGACGATCCATTCATATGCCCCAATTGCTCTTGGACACTTGAAGGCAGGCTTTGACACATCTTCTTCGGCTATAAAGATTTGATTATAACCTGCACGACCATCCATACAACTTAAAATTTCATTTCCTGATGCTGAGTCGACAAGCATGTCGGCTATTAGCATCGAATATTCATTTTTAGGGGTAGCAATATTGAGATTTCTAAAATCTATACATACCATCATTTTACCATTTTTCTTAATAACAGGAACTACATTAGAAAGTCAGTTGACATACCTGGTTGTTCGAATGAACTTTGCCTTAAGTAGTCTCTCTACTTCCCCTTTGATTTTATGTACCACCTTCGGGGCAAATCTTCTGCTTGCCTGTTTGACAATTTTGCAATCCTCCCTGAGTGGTAATCGATGTTCTACGAGATCCCTGCTCAACCTAGGCATTTCATCATAGTCCTATGTGAAGCAATCTTTGTATCCTGTGATTAATCTGACAAGTTTTTGTTTGTAATCCTCTGGCATAAATGCAGTCACAAAGATAGGCCTTTTCTTGGCCTCGGTGCCTAAGTTTATCTTCTTCAGGGGATCCTCAACTTCCATATGTTGTTTCATTCCGGCTCCCTTTTCGAAGCCTAAAGGGTCGTTGTCAATTGTACAGTCTGCTAACACACTTTCTGAAGCGTGTACTTCCTTGTCGGCTAGATAAGTCGACAATCTCCTCAGCTGTGTTTCAAGACTCATTGTCGGAACTTGGCAGAGTTTTGTCGGCCTCTTTCTTTACCTTAACTCCAAATTGACCGCGAAGACTTGCTTCCAATGCTTCCTTGTCAATAACCCATTCGTTTGCAGTTATAGGTTTGACATTTGGTGAATACACTTTGAAATCAACATGTAGTTGCTGAGCATAGCAAGCACTGTCATCTGCTTCAACTATTTCCACCTGATCTTATGCATTCCATAAGATCACTTTTTGATGCACTGTTGACGGAATTGCTCCAACAACATGAACCCAATCCCTTCCAAGTAATAAGTTGTAGCTTGACTTGACTAGAATTATGACAAATAATGTCATTCTCTCGGCAGTTCCAACCTGAATATTTAAAAGGACAACACCATCTGATGGAGAAGTCTTGCCACTGAAATCAGTGACGACCATGTCTATCGGGATTAAATCTACCTGATCCTTACCTAACTTTTTGAACATTGCTCTTGGCATCAGATTCACAGCAGCCGCCAATTAAAACCCTATTGGTAGGTCTTCCATCTATTATGGCCTTTACATGAAAAGGCCTCAAATGGTTTCTCTGCTCATCTGTGGGCTTCTCTAACTGAGCTACATCGTGGAACATGGTAACCAAGTTCTCTTGAACATACATCCAAAAATCGCCTGGATCTCTATCATTGTTCACAACATCATCATCGTCGAAGAAATCAACTTCGAGATATCCCTCATATTCTGTCGAGATAAACGAAATCAATCCTATCTTCATTCTCATACCTGGTTCCAGTATGATTTCATTTTCTGGATCTTCATCCAAGAATGTACCATCAACCATTCTGCCATGATTTCTTCTTAAACCACTCTCGTGATCTGATCCTGACCTATCCGATAGAGGTCGGGCTATCCCTGCACCACAGTTGTCTAATGCCTTAATGATATCAGCTATATCTGTAAGACTAAGCCCTCATTCATGTTTTGATGTATGACAAACAAAGTGTATTTTGCATAAGATTTTTTATTTTGACTATGTACTCATTACGTGTTAAGTTGCATGCAAGATCACTCATGAACAAAGAAGCTGACGTCCAAGAAAGCAAAACAAGCTGACGTCTAACCAAGTAAAACAAGCAGATGAAGGGATAAAAAGCTAGCGTCCACTAAAGTACAACAAGAAGAGATCGTCCAACAAAAAGAGCTCGTCTAACAAGAAGAGCGCGTCCACTGAAAGTAACAGAGGAGCTCGTCTGCTGATGTCGCATATATAGCTCATCTAACAAGAAGAGCGCGTCAACTGAAAGTAACAGAAGAGATCGTCTAACAAGAAGAGCGCGTCCACTGAAAGTAACAAAAGAGCTCGTCTTCTGACGTGGCACATGGAGCTCGTCTACTGAAGTAAAAAAAAGGAGAGCTCGTCTACTAAAAGTGGCAAATGGAGCTCGTCTACTAATGATACGTGCTTTGGACTTACTAAGATCTTAATGAGAAGCTCCGTCCACTAACATGGCATATGAAACTCATCTACTAGTTGAAGCACGTCCAATAACTTGTGTTATCACTCCCGTGTACTGACGTGGCAAAATGGACGCGGCTATTTGCTATTCTTTCAGATAGAAACATATATTTTAATCTTCAATTAGACTTGGCTATCCCAACGACTATAATTTGTCTTCTATATAAAGAGGGATCAAAGGAACACTTTTCATGAACCTAACTCATTCTGATTGTGAAACTACGAAAGATCCAAAAGTGCTTCATTTCTGAGAAAAATGTGATATTAGTTAGAACTTCAATTTGTATAATCAGACTTTTAGAGACTTTCTTCTACTCAATTCTTTTAGTGAATTAGTGTGATTAAGAGAGGGTATCTCTTAGGCTTGAACAAGGATAGAAGGGATCATTGGGTATATAAAAGCAAGTGTGCTTTCTGGTGAATTCTTGAGCAAGGAGGTTATCCTTGTGTTGCTGTAATTGCAATTTTGTAATTGATGATTATAGTGGAGAAAACCACAGAGGTGTGGGACTAGATGTAGGCTTACTAAAGGAGGTAGCCGAACCAGGATAAATTGGTTTGCATGTTCTTATCATCTCTAAACTCCATATACTTGTTATACGCACTTGTGTGTTGTGAATGAGTTTTAAGAATACTTGTTAACTTGAATCTTTGATCTACAATCTGTGTTAAACTTGTTATGACTTCTTATAATTCTTCTTAACATCATCACTTGTTCCATAACCTGATTCTTGGGAATTAATAGTGAAAACCAATTTTCTTTAAAGATACACCGTTTTGCTTTAAATTGTTGAAAAAGTTTTCAATATCTCAATCCCCCCCCCCCCCCCCTCCTCTTGAGATCTAGCCACTACCAACAATTGTCATCAGGGCTAAAACTCTTGTTACAAAGCTTAATAACTTCAAGAGATGGCTACAAATGATATCCTGGGTGATGGGGCTTCACTCACTAGACCCCCTGCCTTTAATGGCTCCCAATACATGTATTGGAAAGAGAGAATGCTTATCTTTCTTGAGGCTGCAGGTTTAGATGTATTAGATGCTATTGAAAATGGTCCCTATGTTCCATTTATTCTTGATGCTAAGGGAAATAAACAAACTAAACCAAAAGATGACTGGAATGATGATGATAAAAGAAGAGTTGGTTATAATGCTAAGGCAAAAAATATTATAACAGTTGCTTTGAATTATGATGAGTTTTTCAGGGTCTCCAATTGTAAAACGGCAAAGCAAATGTGGGATACTCTTCAACTCACTCATGAAGTAACCAACGATGTGAAAAGAACAAGAATGAATGCACTAGTCCATGAATATGAACTCTTTCACATGAAGAATGGTGAGGAGATAGATGAACTGCAAAAGAGGTTTACACACATTGGGAACCAGCTAGAAGGACTCGGACATACAATCACATATGAGAAAAATATTAACAAGACAATGAGATGTTTGAGTCGTGAATGGCAGCCAAAAATTACTACAATTGCTGAAGCAAAGGATCTAGACACCATGCAGATTGCTACTTTATTTGGCAAGTTGAAAGAACACGAATTGGAACTCAATAGATTGAAAAGTCATGAAGATAAGGAGAAAAAGAAGAAAGGACTCTCACTCAAGGCTCGTATCTCCAAAGAAACAATATAAAGTGATGAAGATGAACACCTTGATGAAAGTGAAGAACCCGAAGAAGAAGACATGGGATTGCTTGTGAGGAAATTTAGAAGATTCATAAAAAAGAATAGAAACAAGAAGCAATTCAGTTTTCCTACCAAAAAGAACACGAACAAAGGTGAAAGCTCTTCCTTAACAATCAAATGCTTTGAATGTGGAAAGCTTGGACACTACAAAAATGAATGTCCAAAGCTACAAAAGAAAGAAAAGTATAAGATGAATGACAACAAAGAGAAGAAAGGAAGAAAGCCTAGAAGAGCATACATAGCTTGGGAAGAAAATGATATGGATTCCACTAGTAGTGAATCTGAAAATGAAGAAGCCAACCTATGTCTCATGGAAAATCAACAAAGTGACAGTGAAACCGAGGTAAATGATTCTTCTCCTACCTATGATGAGTTACAAGATGCTTTTGATGAATTGCATGAACAATATGTTAAAATTGGTAAACAGCTTATATCTTCTAGGAAGATCAACGCAAAACAATGTAGTGACTCTGCATCTTTACAAATAAAGCTTAAAGAACTAGAAGCTGAAAATTCAAAATTACTTACATCTAGTTCAATTTGCACCAAATGCACTACACTAGAAAAGGAAGTTGAAAAACTGAACACAACTCTATCTAAGTTTACTTTGGGTAGAGATAACTTGAATGCCATATTAGGACAGCAAAAGGGTGTGTATGTGATGAGTGTGATTCCACCTCATCTTTGTCCATCATTTTGCATGCATTTTCACGTAGTTTAGGCATATTTTTATTAGATTTTAGGTTAAATTTTCCTTTGGAACGGGTAAGGCGGTTTTCGTGTGTTGTTTTGCAGATATCAAGGGTAAATTACTCAAGATCAACCATGATGAAGTTTGGATGAAGATGGAGCTTTAAAACTGAAGAAAATGAGCCAAACAGAGCCCATCACGGCCTAGCCGTGATGCCCATCACGGCCATGATCGAGCAAAACTGAAAAGAAGAAAGGCTGAAGTCAGAGTCTGTCACGGCCTGTCCGTGATAGCCATCACGGCCGTGACCCAAAACCACCACAAGTCGAGCACATCACGCCCAGCCGTGAAATTCATCACGGGCCATAACTGCAGGGCTCGCGTCGCGAGCTAATTCTCGCCTCGCGAGAAAACTGGTTTTTGCAGAACTGCCGGAAGCAGAGACCGTCACGGCCTGGCCGTGATGGCCATCACGGCCGTGACGCGCTTTACTTGGATCTGAAGAAACCGAAATAGATCAGATTTTGAGTTGGTTTGGGACTCTAACTTCCCCATTTCTATAAATATGGACCAAGGCATCAGATCTGAGGGGGGATCACATCATAGAATGAACAACACATTAGGGGCTACTACTCTAGGCATAGATTGAGGATCTCTTCTTCTCTTCTCCTCTCTTCTCTTTTCTGATTTTTATTATGTTGTCATCCCAGCTTGTCATCTCCATGGCAAAACTGGAATAGTAGCATAGTTTCTAGGGATTAGGGCTCTGCCCAAGGTTTGTAAATGATGTTAATTTGATGTTGAAACCATTGTTGATTTCATAATTGTTTTAGATCTGATTTCTAGTGTGTTAATCACTCATAAATTTCGGCAACCGTTTATTTACGTGACATAGACGTTCTAAGGAGGAACCTAACGGTGAACTTAGGATCTCTAGGGTGATTCACTCGTAAAGCCCGGCAGCCACTGGTTTGTGAGATGTGAATGATCCAAGGAGGAACCTAGCGGTGAACTTAGGTTATTTGCATGACCGAGACATTTCAAGGAGGAACCTAGCGGTGAACTTGGGTGTCGGACCTATAGAAGTCAGACTTGGGACTGAAATCACGAGAGTTAGAAGCCGTCCCTCGAGGAGCAACGAGTTGTCACCGAACGCAAAGGGTCCAATCTGGGATCGACTACCACGAGAGTAGGGGTCGGGTCAATTGGGCACGGCTTTTGTAACCCGAGAGGGAGCTTAAGCTATCAGAGGATAAACTCGCCTTCAAGGCAATTTCGGTAATCAACAAAGGTAAATCTGTTAGCAACATAAACATCCTCAAAGGTAACCCAAATCCCTAGGAATCCGTTTTAGATAAAAACCCCATAAACAATTGTTTTCTGTTTTAATTGTTCTCTGCTCATCTATCTTTCAATTCAAAAACCAATTTCAAAACCCCCTTTAAAACTGTCCAGAACTAATCGATTCGAAAACCGATTGCGATTCGGGAACACAGTCTCTGTGGGTTCGATATCTTTTATTACTTGACGGCAGTCCGGTACACTTGCCGGATTCGCACGAGCGTCGTCGCACGTCGACTGACGCGACACATCAAGTTTTTGGCGCCGTTGCCGGGGAACGTGCCTTTTCGAATCTCAATTCAAATTTTGAATTGATTTTTCTGGACCTTTTCTTTTCTTTTTGTTTGATTTTTATTTCTGAAATTTAAAAAAAAAAAAAAATTTCAAAAATTTCTTTTCCTTCTATTGTATCCATCTCTCTGTGTGTTATATGCAAAGATCTCTAAGTCTTGGGAGCCTTAGTGAGATTGATCCGGAGATCGAGAGGACCTTCCACCGACGTAGAAGACTACTAAGAGAGGAAGAAAGGTCGATTCCCATTTCACTCATGGCGAATCAACCGGATACAAAGCCTTTGAAGGACTACGCAGCCCCAAATGCGAGAGGCTTGCGAACTGGGATTGCAAGGCCAGAGATTGAGGCGGAAAACTATACCATACCGCCCATGTTAATCAACATGATCAGGCAACATCAATTCGGAGGATTGCCTTCGGAGGACCCGACCGATCATATAGAAACATTCTTAGAGTTCACCGATGCAATCAGGATTAATGGAGCCTCAGTCGATGTTGTGCGTTTGAGATTGTTCCCCTCATCTCTCACTAGAAAGGCAAAGGCCTGGCTAAAGCAAATTCCCGCTAACACCTTGACTACTTGGGACCAACTGGAGCAGGCGTTCCTGGAGAAATTCTTCCCTCCATCCAAGACGGCCTACATAAGAACCCAGATCACCGGCTTCTTCCAGAAAGACGGAGAATCATTATCGGAAGCCTGGGATCGATACAAGGGACTGCTGGAGTCGTGCCCACATCACGGACTCGAGAGGTGGTTAATATTGCACACCTTCTATAACGGATTGGACTACTCTTCGAAGGTGTCACTAGATTCTGCAGCCGGTGGAGCGTTTATGAATAGGCCTCTCACTGAGGCATTCAACATCATCGAGAATGTCGCCACCAACTACCACCAATGGGGATCCGAAAGAGGTAATAACCCGAACAAGATTTCGGGGGGTAAGTTTGAGGTAAATAGCACAGATCTTATTATGTCAAAGATAGACTCACTTAATAAACGTTTTGATCGGCTGGAAAGAGCTAATGTGAGTGCATTAGGTGCTACTAACCTTGTTTGTGAGATTTGTGGAATGCAGGGACATGACATGATGGGATGCCCACATGGATCCGGCGCCGGGTGAGCAAGTGAACTCTTGTAACAACTACTATGATACGAACCCGAAGCTGCCCAACTATGCTCCCCCAAATCCCTACAACCAAAAAAGGAACAACCCTTACCTCTCCTACGGCAACTACAGCAACACGCTCAACCATGAGTTCCAAGAGGGTCAAGGAAATAAGAGAGCAGCACCGGGGTACCCTCAGGTACAAAGATCTAAACTCGAGACTTTATTTGAAAGTTTTGTCGAAACTCAGACAAAACAGAATGAGGAGTTTAGACAATAAGGAAGGGCAGTGAGTGAGGCAATAAAGGATCTAGCATCTAAGGTAGACAACTTAGCAACTCATAGCAAGATGCTAGAAAACCAGATTGCCCAACAAGCCAGTACGTACTCGAGACCTAAGGGTACATTCCCGGGGCAACCCGAAGCAAATCCCAATGAGCATTGCAATGTCATACACTTGAGGGATGATAAGCTTGGGGTGGGGGTAGCTGAAATGGACGTGGAACCGGAGGAGGACACGAGCGAAAAAGAAGAGCCAGAACCGAAATATGTCCCTCCACCACCGTACCAACCCCCGATACCTTTCCCACAAAGGTTGGTTAGGAAAAGGCAAGTAGATGTAGAGACTAAAATGCCTACTAAACTGAAAGACCCAGGTAGTTTCTCCATCGCTTGCTCGATTGAACAAGTGCAAATTGACCAAGCCTTATGTGACCTAGGGGCTAGTGCGAGCTTAATGTCCCTCACTATCATGGAAAGGTTGGGAAGAAAAGAGTTGAGACCATTCAAATTCCCCTTACAAATTGCGGATGGCTCAACTAGGACTCCTCTAGGCATACTAGAGAATGTTCCTGTAAAGGTAGGGAAAATTCTCATCCCTACCGACTTCCTGGTATTGGACATGAAAGGGAATTCTAAATTCCCCATCATTTTAGGAAGGCCATTCTTGGCAACCGCTGGAGCATTAATAGATGTAAGGAATGGCAAACTCTCTCTAAATGTAGAGGAAGGTAGGGTAAATTTTCAGTTGATTAACTCTTGTAACAACCCTCCTTTTGAGAGCCATGTGTGCAGAATTGATGTAAAGACTCCAGCGGTAGAGAAAGAACTTAGCATGGAAGCAACCCCAAAGATTTGCAGGGCTAATGATGCACCCAGCAGTGGTGAAGTTGGAGTTGCTGTCCATGCAGAAACAAAACTTCCGCCGGAAGAAAGGAAGGCTAGGAAGCTCCGAAAGAAAAGAGCAAAGCGGGCGTTCATCGGCCGTATGAGCAGAAACGGCTATTTGAAGGAGCTCCATGGAAAAGAAGTGTTCCTGCACTTCTACGCCCAGCCGACCCCGGTTGACTTGAGGAAGTATGGTCAAGCTTAAGACCATAAATAAGCGCTTCTTGGGAGGCAACCCAAGTTTTCTTTCCCTTTTTCCTTTTGTTTTTGATTTAACCTCTTGAATAATTTGAGAAGATCAAGAGGCAAAAATATCATTAATAATTTTGTCTAGTGTTTTCAGGTTGAGAAAGAGAAGAAGAGCATAAAAAAATAAAGTCAGAGGCCATCACGCCCTGGCCGTGACAGTGGTCACGGCCGTGATGAACTAAACAAGAGCACCAGAAAGGATCGCGGCCTAGCCGTGACAACCATCACGGGCGTGATGAGTAGGATGCCAAAGCCAGAGAGCATCACGGCCTAGCCGTGATGTAGATCACGGCCGTGACAGGGCAACTCCTGAGGACAGAATTGATCACGGCCTGGCCGTGATAGCCATCACGGCCGTGATACTATTTCCACCCAAGTTTTGACTGGAATGTGAAGCCAACACCCGCTACCGACTCGGTAAGTTGTTCCATTTTTCTCCTCTCTCCGACTTGATTATTTACATTGGAAACAATGTAAATAATCAAGCTTGGGGTAGGGGTATTTATTTTTGCATTTGCATTGTTGCATTCATATTGCATTCTCATAGGCATAGATTGGTATGATCACATTCTCTAGATTGCCTCTCACTTAGAACATGCATCCAATTGTGAGAACTTGGAGCCAAATGAATTGAGATAGTGAATTTTGAACCCAATTTTTCATTATTCTTGTGATATGGCTAAAAAAATGAAATTTCTTGAGATAATCATTTGATAGTTGATAATTAGCATGTGGTTCCTTAAACTTGTGTACCTCACTGATTTTTGAACTACTAAATGTAAGATTTTGAGCCAAAAGGGGGTATTCACTAAATCTACCCCATTTCTTGTGATAGAGTGATTTAATTCCTCTAGGATTGTATTTTTCTAGAACTTGACTTGAAACCATTTCAAAACTTAAAAATTTTTGAAAACATTTTTGAATATGATTGAGGCACTAGGTATTTTTCCGGCCTCCCGAGCTTGAATGATAAATGCTACCCCTTAGTTGCCCAATTTTGAGCCTAAAGAAAAAAAAAATACTTTTCTTGGTACCATGAATTGATTTGATAAATAATGCTTGGTATGACACCTTTTAAAGTATTACAAAAAGGGCAAAATGGTAGTTGGAAAAAGTATGGGATGAAAAAGCTAGAAAGTAATTTCTCTTGAGCTATAAATCTCCCCTTCTCCAAACAAATAAAAATGAAATAAACAAAGGAAAAAAAAATGGAGAAGGGGATGACAAAGAAAGTGAGAAATGAAAAGAAAAAGAAAAAAAAATTAAATGAAGGAAGAAAGGTGGAAAAGTAAACCAAAGCCCAAAAAGGGATATTTTAGAAGGTGTCATGCTTTGTAATGTTTGATAATCTGTCTAGCCTTCTTGAAATTCCCTTTCCTTGATTTTCCCACCTTACAATAAATCCCATGGCCACATTACAACCAAAGGAAAAGACCTCTTGATTCTTAAGTGTTTTCTTAAATAAAGTAGAGATTTGGTTAATAGTCAAGCCTATGGTAAAATACTTTACTTGAGGAAATGGAGTGAATTGTCAATAAACCCTAAAACACTTGAGTGAGGTGAGATGAGTGCCCAAATCAGTGAGGACATGAACTTGAAGAACCTAAGCTTCTAATTGGACTTGAACTTGATTATCTCTTGAGTGCTTATTAAAAATGCCTATTACTTGGATTAGCTTCTAGGGTTCTTAGTTCACTATCCATGTTTTGATTGATATATCTTATGGCCTGAGTAATTGCTTGAGGACAAGCAAAGTTTTAAGCTTGGGGTGATTTGATGAGTGTGATTCCACCTCATCTTTGTCCATCATTTTGCATGCATTTTCACGTAGTTTAGGCATATTTTTATTAGATTTTAGGTTAAATTTTCCTTTGGAACGGGTAAGGCGGTTTTCGTGTGTTGTTTTGCAGATATCAAGGGTAAATTGCTCAAGATCAACCATGATGAAGTTTGGATGAAGATGGAGCTTTAAAACTGAAGAAAATGAGCCAAACAGAGCCCATCACGGCCTAGCCGTGATGCCCATCACGGCCTAGCCGTGATGCCCATCACGGCCTAGCCGTGATGCCCATCACGGCCATGATCGAGCAAAACTGAAAAAGAAGAAAGGCTGAAGTCAGAGTCTGTCACGGCCTGGCCGTGATAGCCATCACGGCCGTGACCCAAAACCACCACAAGTCAGAGCACATCACGGCCCAGCCGTGAAATTCATCACGGGCCATAACAGAGGGCTCGCGTCGCGAGCTAATTCTCGCCTCGCGAGAAAACTGGTTTTTGCAGAACTGCCGGAAGCAGAGACCGTCACGGCCTGGCCGTGATGGCCATCACGGCCGTGACGCGCTTTACTTGGATCTGAAGAAACCGAAATAGATCAGATTTTGAGTTGGTTTGGGACTCTAACTTCCCCATTTCTATAAATATGGACCAAGGCATCAGATCTGAGGGGGGATCACATCATAGAATGAACAACACATTAGGGGCTACTACTCTAGGCATAGATTGAGGATCTCTTCTTCTCTTCTCCTCTCTTCTCTTTTCTGATTTTTATTATGTTGTCATCCCAGCTTGTCATCTCCATGGCAAGACTGGAGTAGTAGCATAGTTTCTAGGGATTAGGGCTCTGCCCAAGGTTTGTAAATGATGTTAATTTGATGTTGAAACCATTGTTGATTTCATAATTGTTTTAGATCTGATTTCTAGTGTGTTAATCACTCATAAATTTCGGCAACCATTTATTTACGTGACATAGACGTTCTAAGGAGGAACCTAACGGTGAACTTAGGATCTCTAGGGTGATTCACTCGTAAAGCCCGGCAGCCACTGGTTTGTGAGATGTGAATGATCCAAGGAGGAACCTAGCGGTGAACTTAGGTTATTTGCATGACCGAGACATTTCAAGGAGGAACCTAGCGGTGAACTTGGGTGTCGGACCTATAGAAGTCAGACTTGGGACTGAAATCACGAGAGTTAGAAGCCGTCCCTCGAGGAGCAACGAGTTGTCACTGAACGCAAAGGGTCCAATCTGGGATCGACTACCACGAGAGTAGGGGTCGGGTCAATTGGGCACGGCTTTTGTAACCCGAGAGGGAGCTTAAGCTATCAGAGGATAAACTCGCCTTCAAGGCAATTTTGGTAATCAACAAAGGTAAATCTGTTAGCAACATAAACATCCTCAAAGGTAACCCAAATCCCTAGGAATCCGTTTTAGATAAAAACCCCATAAACAATTGTTTTCTGTTTTAATTGTTCTCTGCTCATCTATCTTTCAATTCAAAAACCAATTTCAAAACCCCCTTTAAAACTGTCCAGAACTAATCGATTCGAAAACCGATTGCGATTCGGGAACACAGTCTCTGTGGGTTCGATATCTTTTATTACTTGACGGCAGTCCGGTACACTTGCCGGATTCGCACGAGCGTCGTCGCACGTCGACTGACGCGACACATCAGTATGACAAAGCTGGAATTGGATATAAGCCAATGGTACATGAAAAATCTTTTAAGAAGCTTTTTGTTGCACCTATTTCCTCAGCTAATCCTTTTGTTAAATGCTATTATTGTCTAAAGAAAGGTCATACAGCTGCTACTTGTAGACTTAGAAAGAACATTCATGTTGGCATTAAACAAATTTGGGTTCCAAAAGGAACTTATGTTGCTACTAACACCAAATGACCCAACCAGATTTGGGTACCTAAAGGAAAAGTATAAAATAATCTGTTTTGTAGGTGTGTTTGAAGGCCAAAACCTCAAGCTGGTTTTTAGATAGTCGCTGCTCCAAACACATGACCGGAGACATCACAAAATTTACATCTTTCACTCCCAAAGAAGGTGGAAACGTCACCTATGGAGACAACAACAAAGGAAGAATTCTTGGCGTTGGAACAATAGGAAAAAGTCCAGCAATCAAGATTGGGGATGTTCTAAATGTGGAAGGGCTCAAACACAATCTACTAAGTATAAGCCAATTATGTGATAAAGGCTACAAGGCAAACTTTAACTCAAATTTGTGTATGATCGAATCCATTCATGATAATAACATAAAATTGATTGGAAATAGAATCAATAACATCTATATGCTAGACTTAGACAATTTAATTTCCAATGATGCATGTTGCTTAATTTCCAAAGAAGGTGAAAATTGGCTTTGGCATAGGAGAATAGCTCACATTCATATGGATCACTTGAATAAATTGATTTCCAAAGAACTTGTAATTGGTTTACGAAATAAAAAGTTTGTTAAAGAAGGCTTATGTGATGCATGCCAAAAGGGTAAACAAATGAAAACCTCATTGAAGGCTAAAAACACTGTTTCAACTAGTAGACCCTTACAATTATTGCACATGGACCTTTTTGGACCTTCTAGGATGAAAAGCTTTGGTGGAAATCTTTATGCTCTTGTAATTGTTGATGACTTCTCTAGATTTACTTGTACCTATTTTTTAGCACAAAAGAATGAAGCTTTTAAAGCTTTTAAGAAAATGGCTAAGGTTGTTCAAAATGAGAAAGATGTGAAAATTGTTTCAATTAGGAGTGACCATGGAGGAGAATTCCAAAATGAGGAGTTTGATAACTTTTGTGATGAACATGGTACAAAACACAATTTTTCTGCACCTAGAACTCCACAACTAAATGGAGTAGTTGAGAGGAAAAATAGGTCACTTGAAGAAATTGCTAGAACCATGTTTAGTGACTCTAATTTACCAAAGTATTTTTGGGCTGATGCTGTGAATACTGCATGTTATGTTTTAAATGGAGTGCTAATAAGGCCAATTTTGAAGAAAACTCCATATTAACTTTACAAGGGAAGAAAACCTAACATTTCTCATTTTCATGTCTTTGGTTGTAAATGTTTTGTGCTAAATAATGGCAAGGATAATGTTGGGAAATTTGATCTCAAAGCTGATGAGGGTATTTTCCTAGGTTATTCATTAACTAGCAAAGCATATAGAGTGTTTAATAAGCGTACTTTAACAATGGAAGAATCTGTTCACATAACATTTGATGAGTCTAACCCCAAAAGATTGGGAAAGGACATTTTTGATGATGCAGAAACTCTTGAGGATGAAGTGAAATCTGATGAAGGAAAAGAGAGCAACAAGGAAAAGGAAGATGAAGAGAGCAATAAAAAACCTCAAGCAGAACTTCAACAAGAATATCTTCCTAAGGAGTGGCAAGCTTCAAAGAATCATCCCCTAGACAATATCATTGGTGAGATCACCATAGGGCTAACCACTAGAAACTCTTTAAGGAATATTTGCAATACCATGGCATTTGTATTTCAAATAGAACCAAAATGTGTTGATGATGCTATTAATGATGAACATTGGATGATTGCAATGCAAGAGGAGTTAAATCAATTTAAAAGGAACAAAGTTTGGGATTTAGTTCCAAAACCCAAAAGTAACCAAATAATCTTAACTAAATGGGTGTTTAGAAACAAAATGGATGAGAATGGAATAATAGTAAGAAACAAGGCTAGACTAGTAGCTAAGGGATATAATCAAGAAGAAGGAATTGATTATGATGAAACATATGCTCCCGTAGCTAGATTAGAAGCCATAAGAATGCTCTTAGCCTATGCATGTATAATGAACTTTAAACTGTACCAAATGGATGTGAAAAGTGCCTTTCTAAATGGAATAATACAAGAGGAAGTATATGTAAGTCAACCCCCTGGCTTTGTTGATAGTGAGTTCCCAAATCATGTCTATAAACTGACTAAAGCCCTCTATGGACTCAAGCAAGCTCCTAGAGCTTGGTATGAGAGGTTAGGCATTTTCTCCTAGAGAAAGGCTTTAAAAGAGGAAAAGTTGACACAACACTATTTAATAAAACAAAAGCACACTGATCCGCTGTCGTGCACGGGTCAAAAACGAGTGATTAAAAAACTGTAGTTAGGGCATGACAACTCGAGTATCGTATCTCAAGGACTCTTGGATTGTTATTAACTTACAAATCGATTTTTTTTGGGGGTCAGATTCAATGAGAGAAGAATTGATTAATAAAACAGTGCAATTAAGTGGTTAAAAATAAGCTGAAACGATTAATCTGCTGTTTCGGTTTCCCAACTATCAATGATTCACATAAATTCCGTGCCCTGAGCGGATTCTAATCTCTTTTCGATTGTAGCAGCAATTAGACAAGCGCAATTGACACTACAAGATGTATGTTCCTAATTTCCGAATTAAGCAAACGGATTGAAGCTCTCGGGAATTAATCAAACACGATACACACACGCGAATTAAGCAAACGCGATCAAGGTATAGGAACATAGAATCATCGAAATTAATCAATACTTATTCTATATGACTTAAATTAAGCAAACAAGGCATATAGCATAATATTGAAAGAGACAAGTAAATTGATCGAGAATTATGGAACCTCAAGTGTCGGCGAAAACCGATTACAGCAGACTAATCCCTGGTGATTAGTTCTCCATCGCAAACATAATACAAACCCTTGGAATAGACTAAAAACAGTGAAAATTCTCTCCCATTTGCGTCTGCCCTGGTGCCTTTTATAAATCAGGATTCGCATCACGGCCGTGATGGCCGTCACGGCCATCACGGCCAGGCCGTGACGTATTCTGCCAAGGGTGCGCATTCAAATTCTAGTCTATCACGGCCGTGATGCCAATCACGGCCAGGCCGTGATGCTTTCTGACTTTGGGTGCTGACCTGTCACGGCCGTGACCTCCATCACGGCTAGGCCGTGATCAATTCTGTTCTTCAGGGTTCTCTCATCACGCCCATGATGGGTATCACGGCTGGGCCGTGATGCTCTCTGATCTTCATGGGTAGCTCATCACGGCCGTGACCAGTGTCATGGCCCGGCCGTGATGGCTTCTGCTTTAAGAGTCCTTCCCTTTTTGCTCTTCTTATTAACCTGAAAATATGAAATAGCAGTAAATGCTTTATTTGACTCAAAATTAGCTAAAGTGTCCTAAAACTACTTAAGAGACTCAAAATGTTGCTTGAGGACAATTAAATCCAAATTTGGGTGAAAACGAGGTTAAACTCGAGTAAATAGTACAAAAGCCATGGTCTTACTAGTTATAAAACTAGTCGAGCCAGAGGCTTATCAAAATACCCCAAACTTAAACTTTGCTTGTCCCCAAACAAACTAAAACTCAAAAAGACTCAAACTTGGCAAGCTTTAAAGGATTAAACCAATTTCGCACAAATTTCATGCAATTTTATCAAAACAATTTTTCTTCAATGTTTTCCCCCCTTGCAACAATGTATCCCCCACATTCATTTACTTTAAACAATTGAGAATTCCATCATTCATGCAATCAGTAATCTGAGTTGAGGATCCAAGTTACACACAAAAGGGAGATCACCAATTTCAAACAATTGCCTTCCTCACAAGGGCATTTAATATTTCACTCATTCGCTCAATTTGTCTAGGCTATCAACTTTTCACTCAATTTCACATTTCAAGAGCACTTCCCATGAATTTGATTTTCATCTCAAACAAAGTTCCCACAAAAACATACATGCAACATCAAAAGGTCTTTTAAAGGTTGTAATGGGGCCTGGATAAAGGTAGGATATTCAAAGGTACTAGGCTTTACATCCCTAGGAACTAAGAGAGCATGAAGCTTGTACACCATTATTTTCACTCTAATTCCTTTCTCCATTTTTCTTTTGATGCTTTGGGTGACTACAACCCTTTTCCTTATAATACCCTTTTTTGACATTTTGTTCTTTTCTTCTTTTTTTTTTCTTTTTGCCTTTGGTTCCAACCTTTATTTTTCTTTTTCTTAACCCAAAATACATATCGTATCCTTGTAGCCACCCCATACTTAGTTTCCTTCAACCTTTGTCTTGCTAAGCATCCATGCTCTCCTAATCCTAAGATTGGGTTAACATGGTTTTTCCATATTTTTGGCTTATAACATAAGGTCATCAAGAAACAATAGGCTTATTAGGCTCAATGTGGCTAACTAGGGAACATGCATTAGGGATGGTTCTTTTAGGCCAAGTAGTTATTTCAAAGAAAATTGCCTAAATCATTTGATGCAACCACATAAGCATGCAAACCATGAAGAGATTCTAGTAAATCCGGGAAAGTGCGACTTAAAAGTGATTCACACAATTAAAAACATGTTGGAGGCTCAAATCCTCACCTGGACATTTTTCGCAAATTGTTTGACCGAGATTCAATCCCTAGTGTGGGCATCCATTCACCCAAACTTATCATAAATCATGCAATCACAACAGAATATCTCAAAGTTCATTTTTCAATTTTTCACATGGGGATCAATTTTAAATTTTCAAAACCTAGGGGGAAATCATCAACAGTCAACACATGTCATGCAATCCATCTATGCAAAATTTAATTAAAATCCATCAAGCTCACCGACACAAGACTCAACACACATACGACACAAAGCAACACAAACAAACAAAACAAACACAAAACAATCGGTTCCCTCCCCCACACTTAAGACATACATTGTCCTCAATGAAAGAACATAAATATAAAATAAGAGTGAGGGAAAAGAGAAGGTGCTCCCTGATCAAGTTGTAGTGTAGGTGGGCTTTCCCAAGGAGAGCTCTTCAACGGTTGCATCTTGAGGCACTGAGCTCTCATGGAATAGCTTCAAGCGCTGCCCATTAACCTTAAAAACCTTGTTGCTACCTGCACTTTTTATTTATACTGCACCGTGAGGGAAAACATCAGTAACAATAAATGGGCCAATCCACTTGGATCGAAGTTTCCCAGCCATCACTTTTAGGCGGGAGTTAAACAATAAAACCTGTTGGCCCACAGAGAATTCCTTCCTAGAAATCATCCTATCATGGAAGTGCTTAGTTTCCTATTTGTAAATTCGGGAGCTTTCCTAGGCTTCTAACCTAAGCTCTTCAAGATGCTGTAATTGGAGTTTCCTTACAATGCCTGTTTTTTGCATTTCCAAATTACAGCTTTTGACCGCCCAATAAGCACGGTGCTGAATCTCTACAGGAAGATGACAAGCCTTACCGAACACAAGTCTATAGGGAGACATCCCTATTGGTGTCTTGAAAGCTGTTCTTTGAGCCCAAAGTGCGTCTTCTAGACGGCGGCTCCAGTCCTTCCTATTTGACTGCACCACTTTCTCTAAGATCTGTTTGATTTCTCTGTTTGAGATCTCAGCTTGCCCATTAGTTTGGGGATGATATGCAGTGGAGACCCTGTGCGTAACTCCATACTTTTGGAGTAAAGCTTCCATGGTGCGGTTGCAGAAATGAGTGCCTTGGTCACTTATGATAGCACTAGGTATTCCGAACCTGCAGAAAATATTGGACCTGACAAAATTTGTAACAACTCTAGAATCATTTGTCCTAGTGGGGACAACTTCCACCCACTTTGAAACATAATCAACAGCAAGTAGAATATAGAGAAAACCAAAAGATGCAGGGAAAGGACCTATAAAGTCAATTCCCCACACATCAAACACCTCACAGAAAAGCATAGGTTGCTGAGGCATTTCACTCTTACGAGTGATGACTGTGCCTCACTTTGTCGACACTCTTTACAAGTGCGGTAAACCTCATAAGCATCTTTAAAAATGGTGGGCCAATAAAAACCTGAATCTAGGATTTTTCTTGCAGTCCTTTGTGGCCCAAAATGTCCCCCTACTTGAGAAGCATGAGAGAAATGCAGAATAGATTCAATCTCATTGTCTGGGACACATCTCCTAATTACCTGATCACTGCCAAATTTCCAAAGATATGGATCATCCCAAACATAATATTTGGCATCACTCTTGAGTTTGTGAATTTGTGACCTAGTTGCACCTGTCAGAAAAACACCAGCAACAAGATAATTAACAATATCAGCAAACCAAGGAGTTACTCCATGTAACTGTAAAAGCTGCTCATCAGGAAAGTCATCCTGAATGGGAGAAGGATCTTCATCCCTCTTTATTCTGCTCAAGTGATCAGCCACTAAATTCTCAGCTCCACTCTTGTCTTTAATCTCCATATTAAACTCTTAGAGCAACAACATCCACCGAATCAATCTCGGTTTTACTTCTGGTTTCTTCAACAAGCACTTTAAAGCTGCATGGTCAGTGAAAACAACAACCTTGGAACCTAGCAAGTACGATCTGAATTTATCAAGAGCAAAAACAATAGCTAGAAGTTCCTTTTCAGTAGTGGTGTAATTAGCCTGTGCAGCATCCAAAGTTCTAGAAGCATAATAAATCACATGGGCAGCCTTGCCCACCCTTTGTGCAAGGACCGCCCCCACGACATAGTTAGAGGCATCACACATAATCTGAAAAGGGAGGGTCCAGTCAAGAGGCTGGATGATGGGAGTAGAGGTCAATGCTTTCTTCAAGAAATCAAACGCCTTTTTGCAGTTGTCATCAAAGTTGAAAATGACATCATTCTTCAACAAGTTTGACAGAGGAAGAGCTATCTTGCTTAAATCCTTTATGAAGCGTAGCATATAAGGCCGCCTCCTGCTTTGGTGCCGTGGATCCTTCTCAAGTGCACCCCGCCGAGGTTGAGTGACTACAGACCCAGGTCTGGGAGGATGTGGCGGGAAAGAAGAAGAAGGGGAGGATTTACGGTACTGTGACCCTAGCCAAGTCCATCCGTCGGGGGTCAACATCGAGCTTGACCATTCGGGAGCCTATATCCTCTGGCTCACAGGACACGGAGGAGGTACAACAGCTGAGGCAGGAGGTGCAGCAGCAGAGGGAGGTGAATGAGCGCATGATGTAGCAGATGGAGACATTCTCTACAGTCATGACCGTTGTTGTAACACCCCGATTTTTCTGTTTTCTATAATCTGTGTTTATCTATATGTGTGAATGTTTAATATTCTAAATTATTTGAGAAATTATTTTAATGAATCTAAATTATTTTCATGATTTATTTTATAGTAGGAAACTAGTATTAAATTTCCGGTAGAAATTTCAGACGATCCCGGTTTGAGTTTTCTCTGTCAGTAAAGCTGTACTGACCTGGAAAATAAATTTCGATTAGTAAAATAAAATTTTTATTTTCCTAACCAAATTATAATCATTTCCATGATTTTAAAAAAAAATTGTTTCAATATAAAATTTTTCGGGTGAAAAATTAACGAAAGAAAATACGATCGGTTTTCACAGTCAGGAAACAAATGGAATCGGAACGAAACAAAATTTATTAAAAATATATTATGTATAGATTTGAAAGGCTTGATGTGAAAATGATATGATAGATTTGATGTTAATAGTTTTTTTTTTATTTATTGCAAACCATCATTTTATCTATTTTTACAAGTTACTCATTATTTTGATAAAAAAAAAATCAAGTTTTTAATTTATAAAAATTCAAAAATCTCCTTTCTTTCCTCTCCAATATGCAGCGCCCCTCCCCTCTCAATTTCTATAAATACCCCCTCTCCATTCCAAATCTCACTTTTCCATTTCTCTAAAACTCACCCACACACACTTACTTACTCATCACTCATACTTTCTTCAACCTTATTCGCTTGGAAGCTTTGTTCATCTTCTTCTTATCACCATCAAAGGGGTATAACTCTCCTCTCTTGCTCTTTATTTTCTTAGAAATCTTTTTCATCAACATGCATGTCATTTCTTTTATATTGCATTTTCATGTTTCGAGTTAAAAATTTTGAGAAAAATCTTTAGAGACATCTTTTTAACAAGAGACCAAATTTTATGACCTCACATTTATCTCTACTTTCAACTTGTTGGCTTGCATGTAATGAAAAACTCCTCCAACCCCATTTTCTATTGGGTGGCTGAAATGCTCTATGTAGTAGAATTGGTATTTTATTCAAATTTTTTTTTTCTTATACTTGAGTTAAAGACTCTCTTTTATATATGTTTCAAGCTCATAAGCTACATCAAAAATAGATTTTCTTTCCTATTTTTGTTAATAAGATCGAAACCCTAGCTATAGGAGTTAAGGAAGCCTAGTTTCATTTTTAAGGAAATGCATGATTTGATCATCATTTTAATTACATGCATGAGAGGAATAGAGTGATTTTATGATTTTCCTTATATTGTATGTTTGCATTTATGTTTTTGAGGGTCTAGGACCCTTGAATGTTGGTTTTATGACTTGTGAATGATGCTAGAGTGAAGATAATAACTTTGTGTGGATGAACATATGTAAAATATAAATCTGGCAGCTTGACATACACTTATTCGTGAGCCCACGAATTTTTATAAAAAATATATTTATGAAAAATAAATACATATTTGGAAAGAAGACTTCTGGTGCTTTAATTTGATATATATATATATATATATATATATATATATATATATATATATATATAATGTGTAAGTATTTGGATAAGATTTACTAAGTCAACACGCCTGTCAAAGTAGAACCAAATTCAGTCTACAAAAATATGTACATAGTTGGTTGCATGGTGATTTTAAATATGATTTTGAAGGATAAAAACTTTTATATAATTTTCTGGGTTACTAATGAATTATACCTAAAGTTAGGTTGAGGATTTGAGATTTTTACACATGTATATAAAGAGAAACAATTTCATAAAGTTACATGTTGATGAACTCGGATTTTTGGAAAATCCTGTACAAATAGAGGCAGTGTGGGATTTTTAATAAATTAATGCCTTCGAATTATGACATGGGACCAGCTACAATATGTTTATGTGTGAGTTGGGTACCTTCAATCAAATTTTCAAGGATTTTGAAGGTCATTTGAATGATCATTCACAATTTAAACCCACTGTTGTCCTGAAAATGATTTTATAAAAGAGCCCACTCAAATTTTTAATGAAAAATATGATTTTAAAAAAAATGTCTTTTAACATGATCAAGTATAGATTTTTGGCATGAAATGGACTATAAACCAGTGATTAATATAAAGATATAAAATATGAGATTAAAGTGTGTATATATATATATATATATAAAAGTAAGTCTTGGACAAAATGTAATCCAAGAATTTATCAGACATCTCTAGCATCATTTTTGCATCCATGGCCAAAACCTATACTTAGAAAGATAAGACGACTTTGTTGTTTTAATTTAAGTCATTCGCTTAATCCTTAGACTTGCGGCACGCGGTGGGCAAAGGAAGTTCGCTTTGTGCAACACGGAAACAAAGACTTTGTCTACCCGTCGAATCAGGTAAAGGGAGAAAGCCTGGGGGATAATTATGTTATGATGACTATATGTCTTGTGTGTTTATTTTGATGTGTTTGATTGATGTTGTTATTGTTGTGGCTATTTTGGTTGGATTTGATTTTGAGTTCATTATGTGTTGATGATTTATGAAAATATGCATGTACTTATATATGTTGAAGTTGTTGTATATGTGGTGATGATTTATGAGAAATATGAATGTTGCTCATACATGTTGAAGTTGTTGTGTATGTGCTGTGATTGTTGCATGGAAGCCTAACCATTGGTTAGAGCTCAAATAATGAAGATAAAAGCTTTTAGAAAATATTTACAAAGGAAATCACAAGAATTTCTTTTAACAAGGTTTTGATAATAAGGGGAAGTTGTGTAATTTTAATGATTGGTGAAAATTTTAGGGGAAAAAAACAATTTTTATAAAGAAAAATTCAGTTGAAAATTTAAGTGATTTTATGCAAAAAGAAATCAATTTCTTTGAGAATGTTTTTAAGAAAACAGTTTATTTGGGGACTTCAAAAGAATTTATTTAGAAAATTTCAAATGTTTTTAGGAAAAAGAAGAAAATCTTTTAAATAAAAGGATTTCAAAAGAAAAGTTTTTTAAAAGATTTTGTTCAAAGGAAAATGTCCGGTAACTTGGATAAGTTACGGAAAATTTTGGTTTTCGTATTTGTTTTTCACTGAACGAAAAATAAGATGAAAAGTGAACCTAGAAACCGAGACGTCGGGGTACTAGAGTTCTGGCATGTGGATCCATGATCTGTATCACAACGCTAGTTGTGGACTGTGTGTCCTATATATGATATGGGGGACTGTGTGTCCTATACAAGTTGCTATGGAGTGTGTGTCCTATATATGTTGTTGGGGACTGTGTGTCCTATATGCATTGTTGTGGACTGTGTGTCCTACAAACGTTGTGATAAACGTGGAAAATGGAGTAAAAAGGGTAAAGACTATTTTTCTGCGACCACAAAGTTCTAGACTAGTGCACGAGTCTAGGGCTGTGTGATTGAACACTCAGACTTTAATGTCCTGTGTTGATAATAAAGGCTTTAAGACATTTAAAATTCATGGGTGGTCGTGAGCCTTGAGCCTCGACAAGGAAAGAATGAAGCACAAAGAAAAACCGTGAAAATAAAAGGTTTTACATGCATTGTTGATTTTTTGGCAGACGTGCCGATTACTTAGATATCTTGGTAAACAAGGTATTCGAGATGGTGTTATTTTGGATATCTTCATGAATTAGGTATTCGATATGGTGTTATTCCAGATATCTTGGTGCACGAGGTATTCGAGACGGTGTGCCATTGTGGCAATTGAGCCTGATCAGTTCACTGTTTTTCAAAAAAAAACTGCATGGTGTTGGGATCTCCGGAGATTAGGATAGAATGATGAAATATAGAAGTGTCATGTTTTCAATAAATGGCGGTGATTGTTGATTGCTATGATTATTTGTGAGAATTTATATATTGAATATGAATATTTATCTGTATTTGTTGCTGTGTTTGGGGCATGTGGTCGTCATAGTTCATCCATATATTAGTATCTCACCCCTACAATATATCAGGTTTTCCTGGCCCTTTGTTGTGGTGCTTTGTTACACGAGGACAAGTGGCGTCGAGAAGTTCCTAACCTCACTTAGTACTCCCGATCCCCGAGGATAGTACTCCCGATCCCTAAAGAGGCTAGTGAGAATTATATGGTGAGAACTACAGAGTTCTTTCCAGTAGTTGTCTTTTAGAACGACCAGCTTAGGATGTTTCCTTTGGTACGAGTGTTTTAAGAAAATTATGTGTAGGTGATTTTGAAGAACCTTGTAATGAATTATCAATTACAGTACGAAAGGTTATTTCATGAAAGCATATATGTTGAAGTGTTTTGATTCATAATTAAACCTAGCTTTTGTGTGCTATTAAGCATGGTATGATATTATGTTTGTGTTGTGTGCACTATTCCTTTTTGGAAATACTCCACAGAAAAGAAAAAGAAAATTTTTACCCCCATATTTTCAGACTTATGAAAATATAGAACTTTTTTCTGAAAGCAACCAGTAAACTTTCCTTTTAATTTATTTCTACATGTGATTATGAGGTAATGCCGAATGGGGGTGTTACAGTTGTTTTCGATTTCCTCCCACCAGACAGGTGCAGCGCTCTGCAGGGGGTCTTCCATGCCACCCAGCCCTAGCCCTCCACTACTTCTACCGATCCACCACTGTAGCCGCATGATGTCGTTCTGTCTTCTGAGTCGCAGCCGGATGGTCATCTGACTCCGGTAGACTCCCCGCCAGGACGACGATGACGGATATTATGGTGATGAGTATTCTGATAGTTATAGATGTAGTAGGGTTTTGTAGCTAGACAGATATTTTATGTATGAATTATATGGATTATGTGTTGAGTTTGTTTTTATTTTAAATTAATTTTAATTTAATTGCTTTTTAAATTTTATTTGTAATATCAATTTTGTTTTTAATTAATATGCAATAATAATTAATAATTAAAATATATTCATAATTAATAATTATAATATAATAATAATTAATCTTCAAAATAAAAAAATATTAAATAAAATTTATAATTAATTATTAATATAAAAAATAAAATAAAATAAAATAAATCAATTAAAATAAAATTTTAAAAAATAATAGAAAAAGACCCTTGTTTTACGGCGGATAAGACATTATGCAGATAACATGACAACGTCGGCTTGACATGAAACATGAAATTATATGCCTCTTTCAAAGATAGTTCACCAGAATTAGAAGCAGTCCAGCACAGCGAGTCTTTCATAGGAAGTTTAGGGATGCTGATTTGGTTGAATTCAGAGGCCAGGAGCTGGTTTCTCTGCATAATGTCTTGATGCATTGTCACACCCTAAAGTAGTGACAATAATTTCATGTTTCCTGTCAAGCCGGCGTTGTCTTGGTGTAAGCTTATTTGATCTAAATCAATCCCTCCATCTAAGTCTTTCCTCATCTAGAGCCTTTTTCACAACAAAGTCCCAACAGAGGATAAACTCTGGTCAAGAGACTGTTATGTGGTCTCAATTTGCAGTTTGTGTAGTCAAGCTTATGAAACTTCGGCCCATCTATTTTTTGAGTGCAACTTTGCTCAGCGATTCTGGTGCAGGCTAAGCTCAGTCCTGAATATGGCAATCGACTTCTCCTCAATCCAAACAGCCTTATCAGTTTGTAACAGAAATTGGAGCACTCAAATTAGAGACATCATTGCCTCAGCCATTACAAACGTTATTAGGGGGATTTGGTTCTGTAGAAACCAAATTAAATTTGAAGGGAAGGTTATTTCTTTCGAGGCTTCTCTGAATGTGATCCGAGCAAACGTATCTTTATCTAGAAATTCCTCTCCCGGTTTCATGTCATCTGCTATTGAGGAATTCAATATCCTAAAGCACTTCCATGTTATTGGAAAGGTCAACTTAGTCCCACTGATTAAATAGGTCTTTTGGTTTCTCCCTAAAACTGGTTGGTTTAAGGCTAATAGTGACGGAGCAGCCAAAGGTTCTCCAGGGAGAGCTGCTTGTGGTGGTCTTTTTAGGGACAACAGTTCAGCTATACTGGGTTGTTTCTCCTATAATATTGGTATTTCTGATGCCTTTTCTGCTGAAATCTTGGGCGCTATTATCTCTATTGAGCTGGCTCATAAGATGGCTTGGCGCAAGCTTTGGCTTGAGTGTGACTCAAAGTTGGTTATTGAAGCTTTCTCCAACCCCAAGTTGGTTCCCTGGCAACTTAGAAATAGATGGATGAATTGTTTAAGTTTAACTAAGGAAATGCACTTTGGCTGCTCTCACATTCTTAGAGAGGGCAATACTTGTGCTGACAAATTAGCCAATCATGGTATTTCTTCCCAAGGGTTAGTTTGGTGGGATTTAGCACCCAGTTTTATATTGGTTGATTTTTCCCGTGACAGGAATGGTCTTCCTAACTATAGGTTCAGATAACTTTGTTTCCTTCATGGGTTTTGGTCCAGTCCCCCCATGATTTGTATTTGTTTCTTCTTCTTTTAATATATTCATGGTGTGTTGCAAGTGATTGGTGGTTCTGGGGTGCCAACCTAGTTGGGATGCCTTGTTTCCACAAATGATGCCTTTTCATACCATTTTGATTAAAAAAAAAAAAAAAAAGCATTTAAATTAGAAGAGTATAGAATAATGATGAGTCACATCATTTATGAAGGATCTAGAATAAATTTCTTCTATGAAGAGTGACTACTTTTGATGAGCTATATATGTAACCAATTATGGAATAAATGAAACAAGAAGAAAATTATGAAGGAAAGCATTTTGCTTTAGGAGGTGGCTCCTCTCATATAGGAGTGTTTCTATTTTATTTTATACTTTCTATTTGTTTCTGTTTGTTATAACATTATACCATTACATTGGTGCTTTCGTTGACTTTCTCATGCCTCCATTTTTTCCCACCTTCACTGCCATCTTCACCACCACTACCACACCTTCACCCACCTCTTGTTTCAGCTATGGCTACTAACCACCAATGTTCACACCCACTGCCTATTACAGTAAGCAACAATTCCGTTCTGATTTCCTTCACCTGGAGGAATCCATCAACAAAATCAAAGCTTCATTTGATCGTTTCAATGAATCCCTCCTTCAGGCCATCCAACAACTACAGTCCGAGCACAACCCTCCCAACACCCGTCACAACCCACCCTCTGATGCCATTGAGTCCACGTCCACAACCTCATTCACTGTATCTGCTTCAACTCTAGTCCCGGCCACCACTGTATCTGCTTCCGAGCCACTGTTTGTTGGCCCGACAACGATTGAGGTTAATGACACACCGAAACAACTCGCGGATGGTAGCCCCACGGTCGATTCCACCTCAGCAGTCACCATGAACTTTGAATTCTTGGATCTGGATCCACCAGTTTCGATCCTGGAGCGCTCGGAGTTCGTTATGTCCGGCTTCAAAACCCATGACGGCACCGCCTTCACGCCACCCTTGGACGCCGTCTCCAACTTCGGTCTCTCTGGTCAGAGGCTCTGTTTCACGTTTCCCTTCCTTGCCTCAGCTCTGATTCATTCGCCGTACTCCGAGATCGAGCTGCTTGTGATGACACCGACCTTGCCATCATCGGAGAAGAGGGCTGTGAACTCTGCCACGCCGCCACCACACGCCATCATCGTTTTTTATCCCGGCAGCTTCAACTTCGCCTTGCGTCGCGATCTCCGCCAATATCATTTTTGTCCTCTTCGTTTCAGTCAGTTTCGGTCCGTCCTCTTCGACTTGATCACCCTCATCCCTGTCAGTGGCTTCCCTTCTCGCGACGGCACTGCCTTTGGATCCACATCTGGTTGGTCATGGGTGCCATGGAAACTGGTCAATGTCATTACACTAGTGGAAAATATACATTAGACGAGAAATGTTTACGTCGGTTAACCAAAAGCTAGACGTTAAAAAGGAGGCGGTGGTATTTTTGAAAATGTCAGGTTTAATCAATTCAATTTTAACGTCAGTTGTTGTAAGGACTGACGTTAAAAGTGAGTCACTTAACTTTTAACTTTCGTTCTTTCATCAACAGACGTTAAAGGTTATTTTAATAATTTTTTTTGCCAGTATACGTACCCTCCTGCATTGCCTTCCTCAAAGTTTCAGTTTCACTTGCTTTTATGTTTTGTGTTTCTGTTTTGAAAACTAAAATATATGTCGAAGTAAAACTGCTATAAGTTGAATCAATAACCTAAACCGGATCTCTCATTCATGAAGTGTATCAATAATACAATTACAAGATACATTCAAAGATTTTAAATCCTATAAAAAGTTACATTGAAAGGGTTTAAAATCCTATAAAATCCTAAACATTTTTTGAAGCTTCGTTCCCTTCACGGGTGAGCAAGAGATGATAGTCGAGCGATCGAGTTTTCCCAGAGCAGGTGAGCAAGGATGCACTCAACTGTTTTCAAGAATGGTCCTGGAACAATCACTTGATGCCAAAGCTGAGGTTTTGGATCTAGCCGCCGATTCTCCTGAAGGATGATAAGGTGATCAACTCACATTATGTGATTTACACAACCTTATCACCCATGTTATGTGATTTACACAACCTCAAAAGTTGTTTGACCATTAAGACAAAGACCTTTGAGTCTAGGAATAGGTAGAAATAGTGATGAAGTTAATCTCCATGGCAGAGCCATATCGTGAAGCAGAAAAATAAAAGGAAGGAAGGAAGCTATTTATAGGAGCAGGGGATAAAGTTACTAGGTGTGGTAAGTTGATAAAAATTAAATTAATCATTAAGAGGATTAGATTCCAAGGCGCATGGGGAGTTGGCAGTCAAATAAAGTAATAAATGCAGTTATATATTATAAACGTGCAGAATGAATAACTGATTGGGATGCATAAACAATGGCTTTTAACGTCTGTTAATCAAAAAGTAGACATTAAAAAGGATGATATTGACTTTTAACGTCAGTTGTTTATAGAGCTGGCGTAAAAAGTGATGATATTGACTTTTAACGTCGGTTCTTTTAACAACTGACGTTAAAAGGTGATTGAATTAAAAAAATTTCAGTGAGGACAACTTAATTGCTTCAACTGCATTTCCTCATCATTTTCATACTCTGCTCTATTCACAACGTATACCAGCACCCTTCTCTGCCCTAACCCTTTCACTCCTCACTCACCACCACGAACTCCTTTCCCCACACCCGCGAGGTACCTTTCTTTTTCTCTCTCTCTCAACTTCACACTCTTTCTTGTGAGCCCTAACTCTCTCTGTCTCCCTCACTCTCAACAACCACATCAAACGGCGGCAACTCCCTCACGCGAGCTCCTCTCCCTCACGTGAGCTCCACCCTCACACGGTCAGGTACACTCTTTCTCTCTCTCTTTCTCTGAATCACACACTGTCTTTCTCTCACTTTGCGCGGCCTAACTTTTTCTTTCCCACTCACTCTCAGTCACATCGAACGGCGGCCGCCTGTGATAGCGTCACCACTAAACCACTCTCCTTCTCCTCGATTTGTACTCAGGTAACTCCCTAAATCCTCAAAGTTTCATTTTTGTTTTTGGTGTGGGTTGAGGGGTTAATTTATGGTAGTTGAATATGAAATGAATTGAGGTTGATGTGCATTTGTTGTAAATGATGGTGTATGGTGTTTCCTAGTTTTGGTTGCAATGGGTTGATGATACTGTTTTTATGGAATGATATTGAGATTGATGATGTTTTCAATGGTGGAGCTTTTTTGTATGTGTAGTGTGTAGTTTTGGAACTGTTTTGTTAGAGGGTAGTTTTCCTTTTATTTTTTAGTTGAAATGTTTATTGTGAAGCTAAATAATAAAAAAGAAACAAATAGTGGTGTATATATATGGTTGTTAGGTTTTCAAATACTAGTGCGCTTTTCCAATCTCCCCTATATTGTGCTTATATTGGATATATGTGTGTATATCTACAGAACCTATCTAGCTATGGATCGTAGTTGGATGGTTTGTAAGCGCACAAGTGATGAGTATTTGAAGGGAGTGGGAGAGTTTATAGAATTTTCTCAAAGGAATGTTCCTAATAGTAACGGAATGTTCTATTGTCCTTGTGTCAAGTGTTTGAATACAAGGAAATGTACAGTGAAGGATATACGTACTCATCTGATTTGTTTTGGGATTTACTTGAGTTATACAAGATGGATATGGCATGGTGATGTGTTGTTAAGTACTAAGGCAAGTGTCTCCCAAAGTGAGGACGTTGACGTAGATATGGAGGATGATCGAGCAGAGGACATGATCTGTGATATTGGACAAGAATATTTTCAGCGAGCACATTTGTATGATAGGTTGTGTGGTGATGCGAATAAGCCTTTTTATCCCAGGTGTACTACTCATACACGGTTGTCGGCGTTGTTAAAATTGGTTTGTGTGAAGGCGAGAAATGGTTGGACCGATAAAAGCTTCACCGAATTGCTTGAAGTGTTGAAAGACTTGCTTCCGGAGGGCAACATATTGCCTGACCGTAACTATGAGGCCAAGAAGGTATTGTGACCGATAGGTATGGAGTATAAGAAGATACACGCATGACCCAATCATTGCATATTGTACACTGGTGTTTATGAAGACAATCACGATTGCCCCAAGTGTAGGTTATCATGCTACAAAGTGAAGGATGGTGATGATCTTGATAATTTGATATGTGATGTGAGAAAAAAAAAAGGTCCTCCTACGAAGGTGTTGTGGTATCTTCCAATAATTTCAAAGTTCAAGCGATTGTTTGCCAATGTGAAAGATGCGAAGAATGTTAGATGGCATCATGATGAGAGGAAACGTGATGGAAAGGTTCGCCATCCGGCTGATTCTGTACAATTGAAGAATATTGATACTTTATTTCCGGATTTCGCTGATGAGCTAAGAAACCTAAGGTTTGGACTTGCTACTGATGGAATGAACATATGGTAACATGTGTAGTATTCATAGTTCATGGCCTGTTCTGTTGATAATTTACAACCTACCTCCTTGGTTGTGCATGAAGCGCAAATACATGATGTTGTCTATGATGATTTCGGGCCCAAAGCAACCAGGAAATGACTTAGATGTTTATCTACGTCCCTTGATTGAAGACTTGAAAAAACTGTGGGTGGAAGGTGTTGATGGGTATTCTCACGAGAATTTCAAGTCCGTGCCGTGTTATTTTGCACCATCAACGACTTTCCAGGATATGGGAACTTGTCTGGGTACAGTGTCAAGGGGCATGCCCTATTTAAAGCATGCCCTATATGTGAAGAAGGCACATGCTGCACTTAGTTGCATCATGGAAAGAAGACGGTTTACCTTGGACATCAGAGATTTCTTAGACGTGATCACCCATATCGTAAGATGAAAAAAGCTTTTAATGGGTGCCAAGAGACTGAAGATGCTACGACGGCCTTAAAAGGAGAGCATATTTATTATAAAGTAAAGGACATCAATCCTATCTTCGGTAAGTCCCAAAAGAATCGTAAGGCTCCTGAGAAAAACATCTGGAAGAAGAGGTTGATATTCTTTGATCTTCCATACTGGCGCGAGCTTGATGTCAGACACTGCATTGATGTGATGCATGTGGAGAAAAATGTGTGTGATAGTGTGATCAGGACACTTCTCAACATTCAGGGCAAGACAAAGGATGATGTGAATGCTCACCTCGACCTCGTTGCTAGGGGTATACGAGAGCAGTTAGCTCCAGTTTTTTGAGGATGGTAAGCGGACTTATTTGCCTCTAGCATGTCATACTTTGTCAAAAAAAAGAGACCAAGTTTTTGTGAGTGTCTTCAGGGCATCAAAGTTCCACATGGTTACTCTTCAAATATCAACTGGCTTGTCTCTGGTGATCTCAAATTGGTTGGCTTAAAGTCTCATGATTGCCACATCTTGATGCAACAACTTATGCCCGTTGCTATTCATGGTATTGCTCCAAAAAATGTAAGACATGTCATTACTCGGTTGTGCTCATTCTTCAATTCTATATGTAGTAAAGTCGTTGACTTCATGGTTCACTTATTGTTCATTTGGTGAGGGAGATTAGATTATGTGGGCCTGTTTTTATGAGATGGATGTACCCAGTTGAGCGCTACATGAATATCTTGAAAGGGTATGTGAAGAATCCACATCGTCCCGAAGCATCTATTGTTCAAAGGTATGTTGCAGAAGAAGCTATTGAGTTTTGTTCAGACTACCTTCATAACACATATCCTATAGGGGTTCCTAAGCCTCATCATGATGAGAGAAGATGTCAAGCTAAGGGTACATATGGTTTAATAATTAATAACAAGGGTCGGGAGGAAGTGCAAGCATTTTTGTATGTATTGAACAACATCGATTTTGTTCAACCTTACTTTTGTGAACATAAAAGAAAAGTCAAGGAAGAAAACCATCGAATGAATGAAAGGTGGTTG
The DNA here is from genome assembly GCA_030762895.1 of Sophora flavescens. NCBI lineage: Eukaryota > Viridiplantae > Streptophyta > Magnoliopsida > Fabales > Fabaceae > Sophora > Sophora flavescens. Next base: position 6,441,542 of record CM061070.1, read on the forward strand.
TTGAACAAGCATAACAAGACTTTCTTACAATGGTTCAAGGAAGAAATACTTAAGGATGGTAGTACTGCTTTTGACGAGGTAAGATGGCTAGCACAATGGCCTAGCTTCAATGTCATATGTTAGAGCGGGTACGACATCAATAACTTTTCCTTTTATACAAAGGAACAAGATAACAAGAGTACCATACAAAATAGTGGGGTTATGATCGTGGCCGAAGCAATGCACTTCTCTAGTTCAAAGGACACAAAATCCGTTAAAGCACCGATACCTTACTTTGGAGTCATTGAAGAGATTTGGGTGCTCGGTTACACTAGGCTTACAGTGCCTGCCTTTAAATGTAAGTGGGTTGATAGTAAAGGTGGTGTACAAACCGACGAATGGGGGTTTACATTAGTAGACCTTTGCAAGTTAGGTCATACAAATGAGCCTTTCATAATGGCTTCCCAAGAAAAACAAGTGTTCTACATCACTAATCCTTCTAAGAAAAGGTTGTCCGTGATTCTCCAAGGAAAAAGCATGCATAATGGTAGTGATGAAAATCAAGATTCAACTCTTAATATTCCTGAGACTCCTTCTTTTTCAACAAACATGCCTACTATAATTGAGGAAACACAGGTGGACGATGTACATGCCACTAGTGATGATCATCACGAAGGGATATTGATATAGGTAATTTAAACTTGATTATAGTGTGAGTTTTGTTCGTTTAAGGCAAACATCTTATTTATCCATGTTAGTTTTGATTTATTTTTATTTACCCATCTATATTTATCTTTATCTTTAGGTATCCATGTTAAAAAAACATATTTTAATATTTTTCGTCTTATATATGTTTATTTAACTGACATTAAATTTCATTTCTTTCGTAGTCTCGATATCAGCTAGACGGTTGGTCATGTGGATATTAAGTTATGCAACATATGTTGAACATAGTGTCCGCATCTATTACGGAAGGATGGAAGAGGGTAATAATACTTAATTAAACAACTTATTTAATTATATATTATAGTTTTCATTTTCATTGCGTTAATAAATGTTACCGTGATTTATTTGAACGTGTGCATGCTTTTAACAGCGACTAATCTCCTCTAAACAAAAAAGAGTTCAAAGACTTGAGGACGCTGTTTGTAGAATTTTTCTTCAAGTATGCTAAAGAGAAATGATTACCCGCAAGTATACCTCAGGAGTATATAGAAGATGTGTAGTTAGTAATTAGTATAGAAACTTATATGTAGGTGTGTAGTAATTAGTATGTATTTGATCCCCCCATTTGTTCCTTTTTATATATATACATTTATTTTATTAATGAAATTTAAGTGAAATATAGGACTGTTACTATATGTTTACAAGACTGGACTGTTTACTGAATGCAAGGATAGCTGGGGGAAGTGATATATTGTAATAGAATTTTTAAAAAAAAAACAAAGCCTTTAACGTCAGTAGTTTAGTACAACTGATGTTAAAAGTGTAACTTTTAACGTCAGTTGTAATAAAAACTGACGTTAAAAGTTAAGCTTTTAACGTCAGTTGAATGAAACAACTGACATTAAAGGTGTACTTTTAACGTCAGTTTTGAACTGACGTAAAAAATTACACTTTTAACGACTACTCCAATAATGTCAGGGTTATTCGGACGTCAAAAATCAATTTTGACTGACGTAAAAAACACTTACTGCACTAGTGTTAGGGTTGAACCTCTCATGAACCTGTTCCTGGGCTTCAGCTTTGCAATAGATAGAGAGGAACACTATGGTTTGGGCCTGAAGTGTTTTTTTTGGGCTGCTTCTATTATTTTGTCTTTTTCTTTGTCTTGGGCCTAGCTATCAGAACATTTGGCAGTACCTTTTTATTTTGGGCCCTTTTTTCTAGTTGGATCAGTATTTTTTGGGTTGAAGTTATGGACTTCAATACACCTTGAGGACAAGGTGTGTTTGCAAGACCAATGGGATGTAATAACCCAAAATATGGCAAGTAGACCCAATTTCCCCCAATACTAAGCTCAAGTAGTTTTAAGCCTCGTAGGTGTGACAATGCACCTAGATTAGAAGAGTCTAGAATAATGATGAGTCACATCATTTAGGAATGCTCTAGAATAATGATGATTCACTATGATGAGTCATATAGGTTGTTAGTTAGTTTTCTATATATGTAACCATGACACTGAATGAGAAATCACAAGAAGAAGAATATTCAAGGAAAATCATTTACTTTTAGGAGGTTGCTCCCCACTCGAAGAGGAGTGTTTTTATTTTCTTTTACACTTTCAACTATTTCTCTGTTTGGTATAATTCCTTATACCTTGCATTAGTGTTTTCATTGACCCTCTCATGCCTCCATTTTTTACCACCTTCACTACCAACTTCACCACCATTACCACACCTTCATCCACCCCTTGTTTCAGCTATGGCTACCACACACCGGTGCTCACACCCACTACCCGGTACACTCAAACACATTTTCATTCTGATTTTTTTCACACGGAGGAATCCTTCAACAAATTCAAAACTTCATTTGATCATTTAAGTGAATCCCTTCTTCAAGCCATCCAACTTCTATAATCCGACCTCCAACCTCGTGATTATGAGCCCCTGTTCTTTGAACCAGCAAAGAACGGTGAAATAGAAACAGAGCAAGTCACACTCAACTCCTCCGACATCGTCAACGAACACACCATCTTCGTCACTGCCAATTCCTACACCCCAGTTCAAACCACAGTCCCAGCCACAACTTCTCTCACCACCGCATCACACAGTGAGAGCATATCCACGACTGCTCCAGTCAAGGATTTGGGTTCGCCAACTCTGGTCCCGGCTCGTATCGATTTCGTCTTCGACACTCATCTTTGCACCGCTTGCTCCTGTAACAACCTCACCATCGCCAGAGACAAAGGCCGTGAAAATAACCCCTTGCCACGCTGCAATCACAATCGGCTTTCGTTTTCGATCCGTCAAAAGCGTGCCTCTCAATGGCGGGTTCATCTCCTTCGGTTCAGTTAGGCATATCTCCGGCGAGACTTCCTCTGGTCGCAGTGCCGCCGTCGTCTGGGTCAACTTCGGGGTGGCCATGGGTGCCATGGGGTGCGAACACCATCTCCGCCACACCGCCACCACAACCCATTCTCATTTTCGACCCCGGCGGCCCTCTTCATCTCCGTCTAGCACCATTCCGTCAACCCAGCTTGGTCAAGCTAGTCCCCGACGATGGCCCCCTTCCGCGATGACTCTATTCCCGGACCAGCTTTTGGATGATGGCCATGGGTGCCATGGATGTGGAGCTTAGAAACACACATAGGCACTTATGGTTAGCAGTTGTTGTTGGGCTTCACTATCATTTTGGGCTCATTTTATTTTATTTTATTTTATTTTATTTTTCTTTTGGACCTACTTTTTTTTCCCTTTTTGTTTTACGGGCTGCTGATTTGGTTTTCTTATTGGATTAAATGTTGGGTTCCCAATTAGCATTGTGGTTGCTGCTGGACTTCATAATATTTTTTGGGCTGCTTCTTAATTGGATCAATTTGGATCTATTATTTTGGGCCCAGAATAATATTGAAAGTTATGGACTTCAATACACCTTGAGGACAAGGTGTGTTTACAAGACCAGTGGGATGTAATGGCCCAAAATATGGCAAGTAGACCCAATTTCCCCAAGCACTAAGCCCAAGTATTATGACTACTTTAGGGTGTGATAATGCATTAAAATTAGAAGAGTCTAGAATAATGATGAGTCACATCATTTAGGAAGGATCTAGAATAATTTCTTCTATGACGAGTCACTACTTATGATGAGCTATATATGTAACCAATTATGGAATGAATGAAACAAGAAGAAAAATATGAAGGAAAGCATTTTGATTTAGGAGGTGGCTCCCCTCATATAGGAGTGTTTCTATTTTATTTTACACTTTCTATTTGTTTCTGTTTGGCATAACATTATACCATTACAAACTCGCCTGTCGGTAACTTCCACTAGCACTTACCAATGGACATATCCGTCGATAGTTAAAGGATCCGTGTGAGAAGGTTACCATGGACAAGACCGTCGGAAATTTCCGATGGACTGCCTAGATCCGTCTGAAACCCTTTCCTACGTGCCTAGTACTGATGGAATTCGGTCTGTAGGAAAGTCCGTCGGAAATGCAGTTTTTCGACGGCTTTCCGTCGTTACCGACGGTTAAATGTCGTTGGTAATAGCCCTTTTTTGTAGTGAGTGTTTAAAAGTTGATATATTTTATAAGAACCTTGACAATAGTTGCATAATGAGATTATTGTAAACCGATATGACTTGGATTTTGAAAATCTGGTGTTATCATTTGAGTTCTGAAGTTTGAGTGAGATTGTGAGAATGATCCTCCTAGGCACATGGTCCCATCACTTTCTTTTTATATAAAATATTATATATTATATTACTAGTTTGTATTTAATAACATGTCAGAGACATTACCAAGTGTACATTACAAATTGACATAGAATATTGTGATGTTATTTTGCTTTTTCTTTTTGATGATTCCACAGGCTAGTTAGCCAACAAGCGTGATTGGTGATGGGGATCTAGTTTATAGACAGTCAGAAAATAACTATTTTAAAGTTAATTTGGCTATCTTTGTGTGCATCACATTTGTCAATCATATATAAATGCCTAAGACTGATTTCTACATCGGCACCTTAAGCCCGATTGTACATCGGTACCTCAAGCCGATTCAACATCGGCATCGCTAAGCCCGATTCTACATCGGCACTCAAGCACGATTATACATCGGCACCGTAGCCCGATTCTACATCGGCACCTTAAGTCCGATTTCTACATCAACACCTTAAGCCCGATTATGCATCGACACTTAAGACTAATCTCTTCATATGAACCTAAAAGACCGATCTCTACATCGGCACCTTAAGCCTGATTCACATAGACACCTTAATCCCGATTCTCATCGACACCTTAAGCTTGATTCTCATCGGCACCTAAGCCTGATCTCTACATCGACACCTATGCCCGATTTCTACATCGACACCTTAAGCTTGATCTCTACATAGATACCTCAGCCCGATCTCTATAACAGCACCATAAGCCAGATCTCCACAATGACACCTCAGTCCGACCTCTACATCTGCACCTAAACCCGATTCTCATCAGAACCTAAGCTCGATTCTCATCAGCAGATAAGCTCGATTCTCGGCACCACTCGATTATACTGCAAAAAGGCCAAGGTTGAGCAAAGCTCCCTCGCACCCAAATAAAGACCGAATCCGAGCCTAACTTAGTAAATGCTAAGCCAAAATTTTTGAGCTATGAGCGAGCTCAAAGATGAATCCCATCCTAACTTAGCAAATTCTAAGCCTAGATTATGAGTCTTGACCGATCTCATAAGACCCACTAAAATTCTAACTTAGTCAAAAAAGGCTAAGGTCGTAAAATTATTTAACTAAAATTAAATGTGTAAAAACCGAGATATAGATAAAGAATTTGAGCAAGTGAGTGTAGTTAGGTGGAGATCGGGATTATATATGTAGCCATTACACAAAAACTTTACCAATAAACACAGAATTTTATACAATTCAATATTGATATTTATTGCATAAGAATTTCACATGTCTAAGAATAGGATAACATAGAAAAATTCGAACAAAAATAAGGTTGAGGTCGAGACGACACTCTCTACACTGTTTCCCCCAAATCCCTTCTTCGGGTTGGCACACATGGGGGGAAAGTGGTAGTTGATGAGGATGGCAAGCCCGATGCTCTGAAATGCAAGAGAATTCGAGATATCAGTCAAATTAGCCTCAAGTCCTTCTATGCAACATCATGGCGGCAAGACATATTATGTCTATCTTGCCAACATTCTATCTTCCTCGGTCGGGCTGGGAGGATGAATTGTCAACTGATGGGTTTAGATGAACATCCAAGTTGGATCCCATTCGATGTACTAACCGATGCAATCACCCACACCCGATTAATGACCCATTACCATTAACACATAGTCCTTAGAAAACATGTTTGAAGAAATTTCTCCCTATCCTGAGTAAATTGCCCTTGTGAAGGAAGAAGTGTAGAATTTAGTACGCAAAATGGATGGAGTGAAGGGAGGTGGAACCTCCTATAGTAAGTGAGGTGGTTAACATCCTGAAGCATTCAAAGCTGGGGAAACATGAAAGCATTAAAAGGTTGGATTTTTCCAAAACTAATTGAGCATTTACTGCGGGCGTTTCCAATGTATTAAACACAATATAGTTCAACCAAAACGTGCAAAAAAAAAAAAAGCATTGTCCAACATAAGCCATTGGGCTGGACACTTAGCCCAAAAGTAAAAATGTTGAAACATTAAGTCAAAAAAGTCGAGTGAATCTCAGAAATCAAGATATACCTTAACCGAGTTACTCTTTAAAATATTTTTCTGCTTGAATCAAATAGGAGTCGAGTCCGAGTTCATGGCCGAATTTGAGCCTAACTTAGCAATGTCTAATAAAATAAAATGACCTTAATCCAAGCCTAACTTAGCAAAGACTGAGAAAATCAAACAAAATCCGAGTCCGAGCTTAAATTTGCAAATTCCAAGTTCGAGTTTAATTTTGTAAAAGCCGAGACCGAGCTTAAATCATCAAAATCCGAGTCCGAGCTTGAATTTACAAAAGCCGAGTCTGAGTTTAAATTTGCAAAATCCAAGATTGAGCTCAAATTTGTAAAAGCCGAGCCCGAGCTTAAGTTGTAAAAGCCGAGCCTAAGCTTAAGTTGTAAAAGACGAGACTGAGCTCAAATTTGTAATAGTTGAGGTTGAGCATTGCTCCCTTGCCGAGGTCCGCTTCGTTACACTAAATTTGGAGTTCGAGCACTGCTCCCTCACTGAGGTCGAGCATTACTCCCTCGTACCCAAAAAAAGAGGTTAAGCACTGCTCCCTTGCACTTAAAACCCTAGGCAAGATGGCCAAGGTCCACTCAAAATCCTTGCCTGAGATGGTCAAAACCCACTTAGCCAGAAATAGACCATGAGTATCTTACAAAGTGTTGAGTAAACCTCACTCGCACTGAAAAGTTGAGCTTAAGAGTACAGCCTCAAATTTGTAAGGGTCAAGTTTGAAACAAATATCAAAATTCCAAAGCAGAATTATTGAACCGGTCTCCCAAATTTCTAGAGTATGTTGAATTCAATCTCATTTATTATAAGGTCAGCCCAAAGCTAAGGGTATTTACAACCTTAGCAAGTTGTATAAATGTTAACATTTTTGAAGTCTTGCAAATTGCCTAACCATCCTCGGCAGAAAGCATTTTAAGATATACACGTTGACATTAAAGCTCTTTCACTTATTTCAAGCTCAGAGCTTTGAGGCTTTTGGTGCTTAAGGAAAAATATTCTCTTAACCTACAGCAAGCTCGGAAGTAATAGATGAAGGGCCTTCACTTGCCAAGTTTGAGCCTATGGCCGAAGAGAGCCAAAACTTTGAAGGTCAAGAATGAACCTATGGCTGAATACAAGCCAAAACTTTAAAATCCAAGTTTAAATTTGTGAATGCCAAGAATGAGATTGGACTCTGAGACTGAGAACAAGTCTTTCCATTAAAGTAAGAGCTGTGTATGAGCTCAAATTATTCAAAAAGGAAGTGTGGACCTAAGAGTTGAATATGAGCTCAAATTCTTTGGAAAGTCAAGCTTGAACCAAAGTGTTGGTATGCATTCTAAAACAATAAAGGTTTTGAATCAAAGTGTAAAAACTTCTTGACCTATTGAGTCGGGCTTAGAATCTAGGAAAGTTTGAACCGCAACGTTGAAACTTTTCCAGTCCGAACTATAGAACAAGACTCCCAAAATTCTAGAGTATCTTTTACTCATCTTTAGACTAGAGTATTCTTAACTTGGATTCATGCCTAAAGTCTTTTAAACTTGACTTCGTGTCTGAATATCTTTTAACCCGACCTTCTACTTAGGGTATTGTTAGTTGTGTTGGAACCAAAGTGGTTTTGGACTAAATAATCTCTACGTTTTGATGTTAACAAAAAGATTAAATTTTCTTGGTAAAGTGTTAGTTGAGATCAAACATGTGCTTTCAGTTATGCAGGAATATTTAAATATACGTAATAGAAACTTGGGATAAGTTTTCATTGAAAAATACGCGTCCACCCTTGTAGACGAGCTGCTCAATGTTTTGGTAAAAGTTATTTACTTATTTATTTGAGTAGACTGGTTTTCTTAAGATGACGAGTGATGAGTCTGATTACACCTCATATTTCTTTATCATATTGCATGCATTTTCCTGTAGTTTAGGCATTTTTAATTTGATTTTTGTTAGTTTTTTTACCTTGGAACGGGTAAGGCGGTTTTGTGGTGTTTATGTGCAGGAATTGAGGATTAAAATGTTCAAGATCAACCATGATGTAACTTTCATGAAGATGGAGCTTGAAAAGTAAGAAAAATGATCCAAACAGAGCCCATCACGGCCTAGCCGTGACAGCCATCACGGCCATGATCGAGCAAGGCTGAAAAGAAAAGTACACAAAAGTCAGAACCTGTCATGGTCATCATGACCATGATGGCCATCAGGGATAGACCGTGATGGCCATCACGGCCATGACAGGCCATCAGTGCCAAGTTTTTCAATCCAGAATCCATCACGGCCTGGCCATGACAGCCATCACGGCCATGACGCGCAATATCTGGAATTTTAAAAGCTAATTTGATCTGATTTTGTAATTGTTTGGGATACAAGTTACCCTACCTTATAAATAGGACCTAGAGGCTCAAAAATAGGATAACTTTTTGGGCTGCTACCTTAGGCAAAATTAGGATTTCTCTTCTTTTTCTTCTTCTTCTCTTCTCTTAGGTTTTCGTTTATGCTTTTGTTAATCAAGCTTGCTATGAACATGGCAATGCTTGAGTAGTAGTCTTATTTCTAGGAATTGGGGCTATGCCCAAGATTTGTTTATGGTGACGAATTGATGTTTGGTCTCTTGTTAATTTCAATTTTACTTTCTATTTATTTCCTATTGCTTTAATTACTCGTAAATTCGGTGGCCACTTATTTGCTTGTCGTAGATACTCTAAGGAGGAACCTAGCGGTGAACTTAGGTATCGGATCTATAGGAATCAAACTTAGGACTTAAATCACGAGAGTTAGAAGCGGTCCTTCGAGGGTTAACGAATTGTCACAAAGCTTAAAGGGTTCAATTTAAATTCAATTACCACGAGAGTAGGGGTTGGTTTAATTGGGCACGGTTCTTGTAACCCGAGAGGGAGCATTAATTATTTGAGGATAAATTCATCTTCAAATCAATTTGGATAATTAACAAGGGTTAGTAAATTGGTAACATGAACAATCTTGTTGGTAACCCAATTCCTAGGAATCTCTTTTGATTTGAAAAACCCCTAATTGATTTACTTTCCTATTTTAATTGATTGCGTTCTTAAATATATGATTTTCTAGTTAATTCTTATTACAAAAATCAAATCTTTTCCGAATCATTTTTATATAGTCCATTTTAATTGATTTAATAATTAATTGTTATTTGAGATCACGGTCTCTGTGGGATTGATCTTTTTATTACTTGACGACGAATCCGGTACACTTGCCGGAGTCTCATCAAATTTTTGGTGCCATTGTCGGGGACTGTGTTTTCTTGAATTTCAATTTAATTTTTAAATTGATTTTTCTGGATATTTTTATTATTATTTAATTCTTTCTTTTTTTCTTTTTCTAGTGTATCTACCTCTCTCTTTGCAGGAATTTTTCTCTCTTATGCGAAGATCCCAAAGTCTTGGAAATCTTGTTGAAGTTGACCCCGAGATCGAAAGGACCTTTCGTAGACGTGGGAGACTACAAAGACAAGGAGAGAGAGGGAGAGGCTGATTCCCATTCCACTCATGGAGAATCTACCGGATACCGAACCACTGAAGGACTACACAACCCCAAATGCTAGGGGTTTACGAACTGGGATTGCTAGGCCAGAAATTGAGGCGGAGAACTACACCATACCGCTATGTTAATTGGCATGATTAGGCAACATCAATTTGGAGGATTACCCTCGAAGGACCCGACTGATCATGTGGAGACATTTTTGGAGTTCACTGATGCAATAAGAATTCATGGTGCCCCGATTGATGTTATTCGCTTGAGGTTATTCCCCTCCTCTCTGACTGGAAAGGAAAAAGCTTGGTTGAAGCAAGTGCCCGCTAATACCTTGTCAACTTGGGACCAACTAGAGCAGGCATTCCTGGAAAAATTCTTCCCTCCATCCAAGACTGCTTACCTACGAACTCAGATCACTGGCTTCTTCCAAAAGGACGGAGAATGCTTATCTGAAGTTTGGGATCGTTACAAAGGATTGCTGGAGTCTTGCCCACATCATGGGCTCGAGTGGTGGTTGTTAGTGCATACATTCTACAATGGATTGGATTACTCTTCGAAGGTGTCACTTGACTCCGCAGCTGGTGGAGCCTTTATGAATAGACCTCTGACTGAAGCATTCAATATCATTGAAAACGTGGCCACCAACTATCACCAATGGGGTTCGGAAAGAGGTAATAATCCAAAAAAGATTTCGGGTGGTAAGTTTGAAATGAATAGCACTAATCTAATTATGTCTAAAATTGACTCACTGAATAAACGCTTTGATAAGCTTGAAAAGGCTAATGTGAGTTCAATATGTGCTACTAATGTTGTTTGTGAGATTTGTGGAATGCAGGGACATGACATAATGGAGTGCCCACATGGTATTGCCCCTGGATCCGGTGCTTCGGGGGAACAAGTGAACTTTTGTCACAATTTCTATGACATGAACCCGAAGTTACCAAACTATGTTCCCCCTAAATTCTTACAACCAAGGAAGGAAGAATAGCCCTTATCTCTCCTATGGGAACTACAACAACACGTTGAACCATGAATTCCAGGAAGGCCAAGGTAATAGGAAACCCGCATCGGGGTATCCTCAGGTACAAAAGTCTAAACTTGAGTCTCTTTTGGAAAATTTTGTTGAAACTCATACAAAGCAAAATGAAGAGTTTAGGCAACAAGGTAGGGTAGTCAATGAGGCAATAAAAGAGTTAACATCTAAGGTAGATAACTTAGCCATCCATAATAATATGTTAGAAACTCAGATTGCCCAACAAGCTAGTACATATTCTAGAACTAAGGGTACATTCCCAGGACAACCCAAAGTTAATCCCAATGAGCACTGTAATGCTATATACTTGAGGGATGATAAGCTTGGGGTAGTTGAAAAGAACATAGAATGTGATGAGGACATGAGTGAACATGAAGAGACAGAGCCAATGTATGTCCCTCCACCACCTTACCAACCCCCAATACCTTTCCCACAAAGGTTGGTCAAGAAAATGCAAGTAGAAAAAGAAACTAAGAGCTTAATTGAGGAGTGTAATGCCGTGATAAAAACTAATATGCCTCATAAACTAAAAGATCCAGGAAGTTTCTCTATTGCTTGCTCAATTGGAGAATTAAAAATAGACCAAGCCTTATGTGACTTAGGGGCTAGTGCGAGTTTGATGCCGCTTACTATCTTTGAGAGGTTAGGAACCAAGGAATTGAGTCCATCCAAGTCCTCTTTACAATTTACGGATAGATCAACTAAAACTCCTCTAGGCATACTAGAGAATGTTCCCATAAAGGTAGGGAAAATTTTCATTCCTACCGATTTCATGGTGTTGGACATGAACGAGAATTCTAAATTCCCTATCATTCTTGGCCACAGTTGGAGCGATAATAGATGTAAAAAATGGTAAGCTCTCCTTGAATGTAGAGGAAGGTAGGGTGGATTTTGATTTGACTAACTCATATAACAACCCTCCTTTTGAAAGTCATGTGTGCAGGATTGAGATAATGCCCCCAAAGATGAAGGAAGAGCTTAATAAAGATGAACTAGGAGTTGCTCAACATGTGGAGTTAAAACTTCCCCCAGAAGGAAGTAAGGCCATGAAACTCAGAGTGAAAAGAGCAAAGCGAAAGCACAATTGGCCATACGAACAAAATAGGCTCTTTGAAGGACTTCCATGGAAGAGAGGTGTTCTTGCACATCCAAGCCCAGCTGATCCCGGTTGATCCAAGGTAGTATGGTCAAGCTTAAGACCATAAATAAATGCTTCTTGGGAGGCAACCCAAGTTTTCTTTCCCTTTTTAAATTTGTTTTTGAATTTTGTCTTTGAATAATTTAAGATTAAGAGAAGAAATATTACTAATTTATGGTTTTGCCAGGTATTTGTAGGTTATGAAGGCAGGAAGAGCAAAAAGGCATGGAAAAATAAAGTCAGAATTGATCACGCCCAGGCCGTGACGGGTCACGGCCATGATTAGCCAATAGCTGAAAATCAGAAAGGATCACGACCAGCCGTGACAGCCCTCACGGGCGTGATGAGTAGGACCCAGAAAATCAGAATGTATCACGGCCTAGTCGAGATGGAATTCACGGCCATGAGAGGCCAGCTCCTATAGACCCGAACTGATCACCGCCCGCCCATGACACATCTTCCAGCAGCTCTTTGACTGGCATTTGAGCCAGCACCCTCCACCACCTCAGTGAGTTGTTCCATTTTTCTCCTCTCTCCGACTTGATTATTTACATTGGGGACAATGTAAGTTTTTAAGCTTGGGGTAGGGGTATTTTTACATTTTTTGCATTTTTGCATTTTTCATGTTGCATTCATATAGGTATAATTTTGCATAATCACATGATTAGATTGCCCCTTGCTTAGAGTCTGCATCCAATTGTGAGAACCTTGTGCCAAATGAATTGAGACAGTGATATTTTTTAACCCAATATTTGTATTCTTGTGATAGGCTAAAAATAAAAATGTTTGAGATGATATTCTGATAGTTGATAATTAGCATGTGGTTCTCTAGATTTGTGTTTCTCATTGATTTTAAACTACTAAATGTGAAATTTTTGAGCCAAAAGGGGTACTCACTAAATCTACCCCATTCTTTGTGATTGAATGTTTTATTCCTCTTGGATTGTGTTCTCTAGAACTTGACTTGAAACCATTTTGAAACTTAAAAATTTTTTAAAAACATATTTGAAAATGATTGAGGCACTAGGTATTTTTCTGGTCTTCTGAGCTTTGACTGATTAAATGCTACCCCTTAGTTGCCCAGTTTTGAGCCTAAAAAATAAAATACTTTTCTTGGTACCTTGATTTATTTTGATGAATGATGCTTGGTATGACACCTTTTAAAGTATTGCAAAAAGGGAAAAAAGGTAGTTTGAAAAATAAATTGTGGGATGAGAAAGTTAGAAAAATATTTCTTTTAAGTTGGAAATCTCCCCTTCTCCAAATTGAAAAAATAAAAATTAAAGAAAACAAACAAAAAAATGGAAAAGGGGATGAGAAAAGAAAGTGAGAAATAAAAAAAGGGGGGGGGGGGGGGGGGGGAAGAAGGAAAGATGGAAAAGTGAATTAAAGCCCAAAACGGTATTTTAGAAGGTTGTCATGCTTTGCATTGTTTGATATTTTGTTTAACCCTCTTGAATTTTCCCTTTCTTGATTTCCCTACCTAACATATTGCATGCATTTTCATGTAGTTTAGGCATTTTTAATTTTATTTTTGTTAGTTTTTTTACCTTGGAACGGGTAAGGCGGTTTTGTGGTGTTTGTGTGCAGGAATTGAGGATTAAAATGTTAAAGATCAACCATGATGGAGCTTGGATGAAGATGGAGCTTGAAAAGTAAAAAAAAATGAGCCAAACAGAGCCCATCACGGCCTAGCCGTGACAGCCATCATGGCCATGATCGAGCAAGGCTGAAAAGAAAAGTACACAAAAGTCAGAACCTGTCATGGCCAAGCCGTGATGGCCATCACGGCCATGATAACCATCAGGGCCAGGCCGTGATGGCCATCACGGTCGTGACATGCCATCAGTGCCAAGTTTTTCAAGTCAGAATCTGTCACGGCCTGGCCGTGACAGCCATCACGGCCGTGACGCGCAATATCTATCTGGAATTTTAAAAGCTAATTTAATCTGATTTTGTAATTGCTTGGGATACAAGTTACCCTACCTTATAAATAGGACCTAGAGGCTCGAAAATAGGATCACTTTTTGGGCTACTACTTTAGGCAAAATTAGGATTTCTCTTCTTCTTCTTCTTCTTCTTCTTCTTCTCTTCTCTTAGGTTTTCTTTTATTCTTTTGGTAATCAAGCTTGTTATGAACATGGCAATGCTTGAGTAGTAGTCTTATTTCTAGGAATTGGGGCTATGCCCAAGATTTGTTTATGGTGACGAATTGACGTTTGGTCTCTTGTTAATTTCAATTTTTCTTTCGATTTGATTCATAGTGCTTTAATTACTCGTAAATTTGGCGGCCACTTATTTGCTTGTCGTAGATACTCTAAGGAGGAACCTAGCAGTGAACTTAGGTATCGGATCTATAGGAATCAAACTTAGGACTTAAATCACGAGAGTTAGAAGCGGTCCTTCGAGGGTTAACAAATTGTCACAAAGCTTAAAGTATTCAATTTAAATTCAATTACCACGAGAGTAGGGGTTGGTTTAATTGGGAACGGTTCTTGTAACCCGAGAGGGAGCATTAACTATTTGAGGATAAATTCGCCTTCAAAGCAATTTTGATAATTAACAAGGGGTAGTCAATTTGGTAACATGAACAATCTTGTTGGTAACCCAATTCCAAGGAATCTCTTTTGATTTGAAAAACCCCTAATTAATTTACTTTCCTATTTTAATTGATTGCGTTTTTAAATATCTGATTTTCTAGTTAATTCTTATTACAAAAATCAAATCTTTTCCAAATCCTTTTTATATAGTCCAGTTTAATTGATTTAATAATTAATTGTTATTTGAGATCACGATCTCTGTGGGATCGATCTTTTTATTACTTGACGACGAATCCGGTACACTTGCCGGAGTCCCATCAACGAGGCTCTAAATGCTTACTAGACGGAAATCAAAATAACTTCTTAGATACAACAAGTCCAAAGACTTGATAGTAAACGTGTCTAGATTGCCACGTAAGCAGACAAAAGTAATTGGTAAAATTGAATGAACTGGAAAATAAAGTAATCAGGTAGACGAGTTCTATCTGACACGCCACTAGATGGAGATCTTTATAACTCATTGAGGTATAGCAAGTCCAAAGACTTGATAGGCGAGAGGATATGCCACGTCATCGGACGAGCAAAATAATTTGTTAAAACAGACTTGGTCTCACATATAACTAAGTAGACAGAGTTTTCTTTTTTATGTAGACGAGCTCCATCAATGAATAAATAAATGCAATCCGAATCTCTTGAATTTATTTCAAATAATTGATATTTATTTCAATAGAATATTTGTTCTTCACATTTGTTTTATCTGCTTTAATGTTTTACCTTGTTGTAAAAGAAACATAGTATCATCAAGAAATGCAAAAAGCAGAATCGTACAATGAGATACTGCAAAACAATCTGTATGATGACAACTTTATGGCTGAAAAAGCTGGATTGTACACAAAGGAGGATCAACAAGTTGTCAAGCTGCAATACTCAGAGCAGTAAGCCTCCAATTTCATGCTATCTCATAACCAAGAGTACTATTCAGCATTGCCACAATCAAGCTATCAGACACAACGGATATCATGCATTAAATGCTATCTCTAAACGGGATCATTCAAAATAACCGTTGAAGAAATACAAGTGAAGAAGAAGGTCACTATAAATAGAAAACCTGAGATACTCAAGAACAACTCTTGCCTGCACAACCTTGCTAGCTCAACTTTTGTCAAACTACAATCACTCATACTCATATTTCTAAAAAAGCAAGAGTCTATATTCTTTAGTTTGAATATTCTGAAAATATCCATCTGATCTTAAACTTTCATATCCTCACATATGGTGAGTTAAGAAGATCAAACGTTAAATCTCTTTGTTAGAGTTAGAGCCTGAAGAGGCTTGGTAAGAAAGAAATACGTGTTGCCTGGAGAGGTGTTGAATACTTGGTTGTAATCTATTTGGGAAATAGTAGAGAAAAACCTTCAACTAGAAAGGACTGGACGTAGCTCTTGTTTGGAAGAGAGTGAACCAGGATAAAACATCTTTTGTGAATCTTCTACTCCTAAAATCTTACAGCTTTATTTGTTTCTTTCTAACTGAGGGGTTTTGATATTGCTTTTGTTAAAGCCTTTTAAAAGACCTATTTCTTTGTGCTTGCTTCTGATTCTAATCTCCTTGTGTGCAAAAAATGTTTTAAAAGGTTGTTTTCGAAAATCATTAACAAACACAATTCAACCCCCTTTCTTGTGTTTGCCTGTGTCAAGTTCAGTTGGTATCAGAGCTCAGCCTCGAAAGGGTTGAGCATCTAACAAGTGCCGAGGGAGTACGATCCAACAACCATGGATGCAGAAGGACAAGCTATCAATAGACCTCCTCTCTTTGATGTAGACATTTGGGAGCTGATTGAGACCGGCTACACTGAACCAAGAGATGAAGCTGGAGCTGCTGTTCCTAGAGCCCAATGGACTCAAGAGCAAAAAAACCAACGTCAGCTGAATCTGAAGGCTAAGCACTATCTCATGTGTGCTATAACCAGATCTGAACACGACAAAGTTCACAGCTACAATACTGCTAAAGAAATCTGGGATACTCTTGCCCTAGCTCATGAGGGTTCCTTACAAGTTAAGGAATCAAAGATCAGCATGCTGGTTCATCAGTATGAGCTGTTCAAGATGAGTGAACATAAAACAATAGACCAAATGTTTGGAATATTCCAAACCATCACCAACAGTCTCAGATCTCTTGGAAAAGTTTATGAAAATAGAGATCATGTCATAAAAATCCTGAGAAGTCTATCCAAGCAATGGAGACCCAAAGTAACTGCTATTCAAGAAGCCAAAAACCTGAATACATTCTCTCTGGAAGAGCTTCTTGGATCTCTCAAGGTTCATGAACTTAAACTTAATGAAGAAGAAAATTCCAGAAAAGGAAAATCTATTGCCCTAAAGGCAAAGAAAGCAAGTTCATCAAAAGTTCTCAAAGCTGCAGAGTCATCAGATGAGTCTGAATCTTCTGATAATGATGAAGGATCAGATGAGGATGAATTGTCCTTCATCTCCAAGAAGATTCAACATATGTGGAGAAATAAAGGTGGTTTCAGAAGGAAGCAACTCAACAAAATGTTTTCCAAGGAGAAGTCAGACTCCAAGGAAAAAGGTCTACCCTTGTGGTTTGAATGCAAGAAACCTGGTCATTTCAAAGCTGACTGCCCTGAGCTAAAGGATAAAAAGAAATTCTTCAAAAAGATGAAAGGCTTGATGGCTACATGGGAGGATCTTGATCTGTCTTCATCAGATGAGGAAAATGAAGCCGAGGAAGAGGTAAATATCTGTCTCATGGCAGAAACTGCACCAGAAAGCAAATACACTGATGCTGAGGTAATGGACAAAACAGAAATAAGCAGGTGAAGATAAATTAACAAAACAGAATTCCAATGAGCAATATATTGTTGATGTCACATGCTACAAGTAACTCTAAATTTCTTCCCATTTTGAAATAGGTCATGATAGCATAAGAAAAACAAGAGAAAACACAAAACCCACGACCAGAAATAAAGACATTCCAAACAACTCAAACTCTTTCAAGTTTCAACTACAGAGACTACAGTTTCAACATACACTCAAAACCAAAAATAAAAAAATGTGCCCTAAAGACTCATCAGAAATAGGTGCTCGCGTGGTGGTGGGGAGGGGAGCTCGAGCGGTGGCCAACATTCGATGTGGTTACTGAGAGCAGAGGGACGAGGAGAGTTAGTGCGCGGGAAGGGGAAACAGAGATGTCAAGTTATTGCAAAGAATGAGCGGGAAAGATAGAGTTAGGGTTAAGAGTGTACCTCACGGTGGTGATGAAGAAGCTCTCGCGGTGGTTGCGGTGGAGAGGAGCTCGTGATTAGGGCAGAGTGAGAGTGAGCGTGATGAAAAGAGAAGAAAAGCAGAGGCGTCAGAGCGAAGTGAAGAAGGCGCCGCGAGTAATGTCGTTATAATAAAAAAATAAAACAACAGATTTACGTCGGTTGTTTAATACAACCGACGTTAGAAGTCATTTTTAACATCGATTTATTCTCGGCGTTAAAGTTATTGTTTAACGTCGGTTGTATTAAACAAGCGGCGTTAAAAATAAATATTTTTATTTTAAAAATACTTTTAACGTCGATTGTTGAAGACAAGCGGCGTTAAAAAGTGTATAAGTTTCTGCAAAAAATTCATTCCTTTGACTACTGTGCTACTTACCCATGCACCTTGTAACTTAATCCTCTTAATGAACATTAAGTTTATAGATCAGTTTTGAAGAAAATCAGGTAGTCTCTCTTCTCTATATAAAGTACCATTCTTCTGTATCAATCTGTAATACACCCTCTTCCTTTCCTCTATATTTCGTGCATTTTCTATTCCTTCACAATATGGCTCTATCATATTTGAGACTTTTGTTATTTCTTCCCTATACCTAGACTTAAAGGTTTCTGTCTTAATGGTCAAAAAACTTGAGGTTGAGTAAATCACATAACATGGATGGTAAGGTTGAGTGAATCACATAATGCGATTCCCTCACTTTATTTCATCCCCTACATCCCTTTCACTCCGCTTTGGCAACAAGTGATTGTGGATTCAGATGGAGCATCAAGGACTTCAAATGAGGGAGGGGATGCATCCATTGGAGTTTCTGAGGACAGGACCGAGAAGAAAATGACGTTGAAGCAGAAACTTTTTTATATTTTAGGGCTATGTTGCAGAAATTTTTTATCTTTTAATCATGTAATTGTAACTTATGAATCGCTTCAATGAGATACGATTTGATTATACATATAACTTGTTTTATGTTAAGTGTTTATTTATTTTAATTTGCACAAGAATTTGTTTACTAATTCATGCAAATTAATTAAGATTAAAAATAAACTTGTTTAAAAAAAGATTAGAAATAAACTGCACTATATATGGAGTGATCTGCGTTAAGAGTGACAGCATGGAGATGACAACGAAATAAAGATAGGAATGAGTTTCAGATAGGAATATAGGATTATTTACGTCAGTTATTTGTTTAACTGAAGTAAAAATCACACTTTTAACATCAGTTGTATAAACAACTGACGTTAAAAGTGTTAATATTTCTTGCAAATCACTTTTAACGTCAGTTCATTACACAACTGACGCAAATAGTGATTTAATATTTACAAAACCGCCACCACCTCATTTTTAACGTCAAACATATGGTCAACTGACATTAAACGTTCTCGTATATTACATTATTTCCACTAGTGTGTAGGCATTGGGGGTAGCGTAAGATGAAGGGTTAACCCATGACCCTATTGTTTGGTATTTGCCTAATTGTTGTCTTGTTATATGCTTATCTATGTTTAATTATAATTGGCATGTCTATTTGTGAGTTTTCATGATGACAATGTTTATGCCATGAATAAAGGCTTGGTGATAATGTTTACATGCCATGGATGAATGTATGCTTGAGTTTGATGTTGTTAACATTAATAAGACTCTAATTAAATAATAGGACTTAATAATAATACATGGAATTAAAGGACTAATTCCCCAATGGTTCATAAGACATGAATTATAGTAATAAGAGGCAAGGTTATTGCTCAAAGGTATAGTCAAGATCCTAGGTTTGATTCATGAGTGTTTTAGGGACATTAATAATGAAACAGAAGCAAAAGGATTAATTCCCAATAATTAGGACATGGAGAGTAATTGAGAATAATGAAATTAATGTTTGATGGTATAGTTAAAGACTAACAGGATTGATCTATGAATGCCCTAGGAAGCTTAGCAAGAACGATACGACTATGCTCCAGTAAGCACGGCTGTGCTCAATAGACAGCACGACTGTACTGAACTTAAAGTCCGGCATGACCGTGCTTGGGGCAGCACGACCATGCTCACACAAAAAGAACAGATGTGAATTAAAGAACAAAGGGTGGCTGCACCTAATTGTTCCCAGTGATGAAATAAGACACCAATCGAAGTAAAGACAAGCTAGATGATTTAATGAAGATTTAATAAGATAATTAATCATAAATGTTAAGACGATAACGATGGGTTACCGTATGTTGTTATGCTTTGGTGCTTATTGGCCAAGGTAGCCTCGATGCTTATTGGTCTAGGTGTTGTTGACGTTGAACCTTGGTGCTTGTTGTTGTTGCTCATGCATTCATGGATTGGAGATGTTAGTGGGGGAAGTTCAACATAGGGGATGTTGTCCAAGAGTAAGGCGATCTGACAATCCACGGTGATTCATCCGAGAGTTAGGTGAATCGTGGGCTCCGTGGTGGTGCATCTTAGAGTACGGTGTATTAGCTATCCAAGGGTTTCATTCAGGGTTTGGTGAACAGTCGGTGTTGGTGCTTATTGGCCAATGTGGATATGTAACTCCATCATTGTCTTTCTGAGGTAGATTGGATCCAAGTGCATAACGGAGTAGTGGAGTAGCATTGCATCGTATAGCATACTTTGTTGAGATGATGTGAATGATATTAATATGCTAGATATTATTATGTTTTTGATATGCTATATGTGTGTGTGTGTGTGTGTGTGTGTGTGTGTGTGATGCATGCTCATCTTGCTAACTGCTTCTTTGCCATTGTGTTTTATACATGTTTCTTACTCCCTCTTTTCTGCTGTTTGCTTTGCATGTACCTTTTTGTTATGCAGAGGACGGTGAGCAGCCTGTTGAGGAGTGACTCAGAGGAGCCGTTACTCGTAGTTTAGGATTTCTTTGGTTTATGTTGTTATCCTATGAGTTTCCGGATTATGGTTATACCAACTCTGTGATGCGACATCGGGGTTGGGTTTTACGTTTACAGTTGTGTTTCCTTTTATGACATGTTTTATTTTCCGCGTTGAGATGTTTGTTCATATGGTAATATCTACCCATCGTCTTTATTATTATGAAATAATATGCATGTGTTTCTTTTATTTTATTTTATTTTATTTTATGCCTTTATAAATGCATGCAGGGTAGAGGGTGTCACATTTAGTGGTATCAGAGAAGGTCTGTCATATCAGGCCGTGGTATGATCCTGTTATGTGTCTTCTGTGCGCTCTTGTTTGAATTGTTTGTATTTATTATAGACAATAATGTGTAGTAATAGGAACTTGTAGTTCTTCCTGCTTGGTTCTTTGTATTTAATAGTTGTCTTGGGCAAGTGTTGGAACCAATGACAGGAAGAGGTAGGAACGATCAGGCTATCACTGATGCTTTGGCATTGCTTGCCAATGCTATAGGACAGAACCAGAAGAACAACAATGGTGGACCAACTAAATTTCAGGGTCTGGATAAGTTCCAGCGGAATAAACCGCCTTTATTCAAGGGAGCTTATGATGCTGAATGTGCTCTTTTGTGAATGCCGGAGATTGAGAAGATCTTCCGGGCTATGGAGTGCAACGACATTCAGAAAGTCATCTTTAGGACTTTCATATTGACAGAGTAAGCTAAGCATTGGTGGGAGAATTGTCGCCAGCGTATGGAAGCTAAAGTGCGAGTGGTTACTTGGAATACCTTCAAGGATAAATTCTTGGAGAAGTACTTTCCAACTGACATCCGCGACAAGAAGGAGATTGAGTTCTTAGCTTTGAAGCAGGCACTAGTGAAAAATATGCTTTTAACGTTAGGATTTAAAGATTGGTTCTTTTCTACCCGATGTTAAAAAGGAGGCGGTGGCATTTTTGAAATTAAATAGACAACTTTTAACATCGGTTGCCTAAATAATCGATGTGGAAAGCCTTTAACATCGGGTGGTTCTGAAACCCGATATTGAACATTGAAACAAAGTTTAAATTGTATAAACCAGACATAACGTTAAACATCGGTTATGCTTTTAACCGATGTGAAAAATTCAGGCATTATTTTTAGACATCTGTTGGTTTGTAACCGATGTGGATAGTTGAGGAACAAATTAAATTAAAATTTAATCCAACAACACTTTAGTTCCCTCCCTTTCACTTGCGGCGTTCTTGAAACATTTGGCCCCATAAATATTTTCTTCTTTTGCTGCTCACACACCATTCGAACCCTAGTGCTCACACCGTAGTCTGCTGTCTGTACTCACATCATCGTTTCGCTGGGAAAGGTTCAAATGCCTCTGCCACTAAACCATTGTCGTGCAGTCACCGCCCCTAAGCCTTTTCCACAATAGCGAGAGCCACACCAGGCAATGGTAGTTTGAACTGCAGGTCGCTATCACTGCACCAGTCCACCATCGCTGCCGCGTCATCCAAGTCCGCCGCTCACCAGCCAAGCCAGCCTCACCATATTTCCATTACGCCTCCGCCATCTCCATCGCTTCTTCAAATCACAGGTTCCTTTCTTTTTATCCTTCTAATTTTCTTCTCAAGAACACAAATGACAAAGCAACGTTAAGAGCTTTCTGTTTTATAAACTGATGGGAATTATTTATAAACTGAACAATTTATAATTGTTTGAGGGTCTCTTTATATTTATCTTGGTCTATTTTTATTACTATGCCCACCTGCGGTTTTTTTAAAGCTTTCTAATGATGATTCAGAAGATTTGCTGGTTTCTTATGGTCAATTATCAGTATGATGTGGACTGTACTGAGTTTTTTTTATCTTGGTCTTGTTTTTGTTAGTGTTTGATGGTTCCTGTGGCATTAAGGTTGTGTCTCTGTGAGGAATCCTTTATCTACATCCTCAATGGGAGTTGGGCCTTAATTTTATCTCTGGTTACTAAACTCAAGTATCAACTTTGTGGAGGGACAGGGTTTTGATGATGCTCATGTTTCTCTTTGATGGTGTATGGGTCAAAATAAATTATCAGTTATGAGGATTCTAGGGTGGTGTCGCTCACTAGTGTGGTTGCGGAGTTTAAGTGCGGGGTATGTTTTGGTCTTGTTATTGGTTTTAAGGGGCAATTTTTCAACATGAAAATGATTTGGTTCCTTATCTCATGGTTGGGGTTTGTTGAGAGGCTTCCGTGCTTCTTTGTCTTATGGCGATTGGCATGGTAATGCCTAAGCATTTCATCCACTTTTAGATAAGAGGAAATTTTTGTAGTGTTAGTTCCTTTATTTGTTGGGTTAGTGTTATGGAATAGTTTGTGGTGGGTTTGGGAAGTTAATATGTTCAACCTTGTATTAATGTTTTCTTTTCTTGTTTGTCCTTGTTTTTCTTGTATTTGTGTACCCTTTAACTTTTGGCTTTGTTCAATTAGCTTTAGCTTCTTTCTTTCTTTCTTTCAGGGTTTCTTGATTATTTGACACTTATGATTTCGTTTCACCATTTATGTGTTCTTCCAACACCCGGTAAGCTTTCTCCTCTCTATTATTCTATTTTGATTTTTGTTTGCTTTAACTTAGGGATTGGAGTGTTTTATTATTTTTTAGTGTTAAGTAATTAGTAAAGCCTTAGTTTCCTGTTTGAGATTCAATATTAATGAGCATATGTGTACTTGTTTAAGGTACCACTCATTCTATTGAATCTTGAATTGTCCATGTTGGATAGTTTGGGGAAAAACTTTTTCTTCATTCAGTTAAAATAGTTATTCATTGATTCTTATATGTTATATACTTGATGAAAGTTTGGTTTGATGCATTTCCTTTCGTTCTCCGGGTGCATACTTTATCGTGGTGCTTTTCACTGCATTCAAGTCGTGTACGCCTGGGACTGATGGGAAATGCTGCCGAAATTTCGTCAAGTATGAGCATGAGAGTTAAGGACTAACTATTAACCGAATGTTGAAAATATTTCTTCTCGAATGGGATAGGGCCATACCCTGTCATAAGAAGTAGTTGATGAAGATCTTGGCCTAAGTACGAAGTTATTGTTGTAGTCATGGATCGCGGTTGGACGAATGCTAAACGAACAAGTGATGAGTATGAGAATGGAATGGAAGATTATCTACAATTTGCAAAAATAAAATGCTCCTGATAGTAGTAACGGAAGGTTTTATTGCCCTTGTGTTAACTGTTTGAATGAGAGACGACTAGAAGCTGAGGAGATACAAGAGCATCTTATTTGTGAGGGGATTTGTAAGAGTTATACAATATGGATATGTCATGATGAATCGTTAGGCAGGCCAAGGGTGTCGCATAGAGAGGAAGGTGATGACGTAGATATGGACGATGGACTAGAGGACATGATCCATGATATTGGGCAAGAGTCTTTTCGGCTAGAACATGTGTATGATACTTTGTGTAGTGATGCGGAAGTGGCTTTGTATCCGGGTGTACTAATTTCACACGGTTGTCAACGGTGTTAAGATTGTTCAATGTGAAGGCGAGAAATGGGTGGAGCGATAAAAGGTTTACTGAATTACTTGAGTTGTTGAAAGACAGGCTTCCAGAAGGCAACACATTGTCGTCCCTAAACTATGAGGCGAAGAAGATATTGTGTCCTATGGGTATGGAGTAAAAGAAAATACACGCATGCCCCAATGATTGCATATTGTAACGCCCCCCCTTGAGGGCATTACTTAAGTAACACATGCGGAATTTAAATTAAAAGATAATTTGCTGGTGCTTTCGGAAAATAATTTATATAAGTATATAAGTGTCTGAAATTGGGTATAAAAATTTTGTCACGACTCCTAAGCCTTGATTGGCACACGGTCTTACTATCACAGTATGGCAAGCCTATTTAATTTAAAGAATATACTTGAATAAAAGCTAGTATTTTACGAAAATTTGAAGAGAGTCTCCTCTGTAATTCGGACATCCCAGGTAAAAGTACACCGCTAAAATAATTACATTTTCATTCCGAATTTCATTACACCAAATCCAATCGACAAAGAATATATAAAAATAATAGCTATACCATAAGCTTTACAAGACCAAAGAAAACAAACTTAAATTTTCATTTTAAAGATATGCTCTCCGAGCCATAACATTCCATTTTGAAATAAAGGCTCTCCGAGCCATACTCATACATACTTATCAAAATAATCTAAATCTCAAAACCCTAATTTGGTCATTCTAAAAGTATTTCCTGAGAAGAACTCACGTGATCGTCCCACAATCAAATACTTCGTCAAGCAACTAGATCTAAGTCTCTGAATGACTTAGGAAGACTCCTCTGCACATCTGTACTAAAATACCCGAGGTACAATAGCAAACCGGAAGAACCCGATATGTTTGTAAGGGTGAGATACCATCATAAGATATATCCCACAACAACCATACACATGATACATACATCACGGAATCATATACGCGAGTTAAATCATGCATATTCGCAATATATCAGTGTTATATCAAAGGGCATCAAACTCGCATGACCAATCTTTCGAAAAGATGCATGGCACTTCAATATCGGCTCTAACTTAATCTCATGAGATCACAACACCATGTTATCACCGGAGAAGATAGAGTTGGTCAAGCTCCTAGCCCACCTGGGCGATTACCCCCTTACCCTCATGCATTAAGGTCTCGGGACGGGCAACGTCACATGTGCCTCTTCACTCGGTTTACATGGACGAGACTCCCGGATACCATCTTTGTATCCGATTTAATCATCAATAGCACGCCTGGCTTGGGAAATGCACATGATAAAATATTTTATTGAAAGGATTTCTTTGTGTTCATTCTTCTCACCGTCGTTGCTCAAAGCTAACGACTTAATCATCATTTCCCCATCACTTGAGAACTCGAAGCATAGGACTCATAGTCCGAATACTCAATCACAATGCCCAAGACCGTGGGCGCTAGTCAAGGGTTGTGGTCGTAGAAAACAACCTTCACCTTTAATCATAATCATCACACGCGGTCGGAAGACACGATCCAACACAACGTGATTAGGACCCAAGTCCCTAATATCATAACCAGGGTTGGTAGTCCCGAATTAACACCGATCCAAGATCACGTGCACATCATGAATACTAGAGGCGACGTCTCGCGTACTAGATTCACTTTCATAAGTACTTATTTTTTTCGTTCAGTGAAAAACAAATCCAAAACCGAATCCTCGATAACCCATCCAGGTTATCGGCAAGTTTCTAAAATATTTAGGAAAAACCTTTTCTGTGAAAATCTTTTATAAAGCATCTTTGAAATTCTTTTATCTTTGAAATATTTCCATAGGATATTGCCAAATAATCTTGAAAGTTTTCACTTGAAAACACATAGTTCGAAAAGGATTTTCCTCTTGTGTAACAATAGTACACCAAAATCATTTCAACATTAAAACAAGTACTTTAAGTTTAAAGAGCTTTTGGAAAAGAACACCAATCCCTTCATCTTCAAAGCTTATTAAGGTTTTTAATCCTTATAACGGTTGAGCACAGACGCACGTCTGGCTTAGCAAACTTTCAATCAACAACAGCGATATATCATCGAGTGTAATGGTAATCTCACGGTTGAAAGCATTTCATCACATATATGCATTATATCATTTAGAACAAGTATAGTTCAATCATCGAGATAATAACAACAGTTTAAGTACATAAAATAATCAAGTAAGCTCAACCATCATATAAGTATCGATTAAACACCTACACACATGCATACGATCATTGAATATCCCTAGGCAAACTCCCTTACCTTTGAAGACAAGTAAAGGATCCTCGTCTTAATACTCACATTAGCTCCAAAGAGTGTAACTATCTACTCCATCAGCAAGCATAAGCCGTGTCAAACGTCTCGAGAGGAAGTCCAACAACGCGCAACAACCAAAAATCAAGAAATCAATTTCACATGATCAAACACACATTCTAACTTTATCTAAACACTTAATCTAATTACCAAACAAGGTTATTTTTAAAGAAAATCATGTTTGAAGCTCACGCTTCCTAATACCCTTTTAGGAAACTTTGTTTTAATTAAAAGATCTTGAAAAAGAACTTTGTAAATCATCCATTAAGAGTCCTAATTACACTAAATCATAATTAATTTCACAAAAACAAACCCAAATTTAAATCAAATCAAATTGGGGTTTTAGGGCTCCTTAATAAAATTTAGGGAAAACTCAGAATAATGAAATTGGTTTAGGGAAACACAAACTCACAGTCCCAATCTCATAAAACAACTTTAAATTTCAAGATTAAAATCTGAAATCAGAGGGTTAGGGTTAGGGTTTCAAAATAATTGGGGGTTCTTAAAATAGAAAGCTCATTAGGTGAAAACTTCACTTACCCAACAGAGAAAGAGATGAAGGACGTGGTGGTTGTGATGTCCGGCGTGGTGGCTGACGTGACAGCGGAGGAGGACGGCGGTTTCAGGAACAAAACGAACCAGAGCATAGGGAATGATTAACTAACTTGCACAATTGTCTTCTCCCCACTGTGCTCGATCGGATCGAGACCGGAAGAGAGCTGAGGGCGGCGCGATATGACTGAGCTCGTGGTGGTTCGAAGCAGACTAGCACTAAACGTGAGCTGCTGCAAAATCGCGTGTAGGAACGCGACGATCGGAGGAGGTGGCCGGACGTGTGGGTCGCGCGGTTCTGGCGACGGTTCAGACGGCGTGGGCGGCGCTCCTTCGGTGGCTGGCTGGTCGTGGAGAGGAGAAGAAAGATGGAGAGAGGAGGAAGAAGAAAAAGAAAGAAAGAAGAAAAAGAGAGAAAGAGAGAGGGGGGAAGGGGTTACGGGTTTTCTGAGAGAGTGGAGAGAGAAAATTCATGTTCTTAACTTAGTATTTAGTAATAGGTACAAAAATAAGTGATAAATATTAAGCCTAAAATAAACATGTTTGTACTTTTTGGAATCTAAAAATAAAGATTGATAAAGATATAATTTCGAAATTCAAAATAGAGTAAAGATTAATAATTGAACTGGTCCACTAAGAAAATACTCAGTCCAAAATTTAATCTCCGATAAAGGTCAAACCAAAATATTCTTAACTCTAAAATTAAATAGAATGAGAATATGAAAATGCTTTTCTCTTATTTACATTATTTAAAATATTTTTCTCATCTTTGGTATAATAGTGACAATAACGTAAATTATTTATGCAGTAAGCGTGCATTCATTTGAAATAAGTCAGTGCTAACGCACCTAATAAAATAATTTGAAGAGAGTAATTTAATTACTCAGACTAAACCACATAACAAAACAAACTTAAACATCTAAATAAAATAATTAATCATAGGTGTAAAAAACTAGGGTGTTACATTACTACCCCTCTTAAAAAAATTTCGTCCTCGAAATTTCGTAGCTTAAAACTAAACAGGATGTTGTAATCATACCTTAACTCTAAAATCTTGCTTTGTATTCTCATTGCTTCATTCCTTTCATCTATAACTTTATAACAAGATCGATTCTTATACCATTTTACTTATCCTCGAGATTTTTCACCACCGCATTAGCTCTGCTACCTTTGAGATTTCATCTTAGTCTATTACACTTCAAAGAACAAAATCAACGCTTAATCTCTTCATTTAACTTTCTCAATACAAATCCAGTAGGAAAAACTTTCTCCAATATCTAACTCTTACAGCTAACATCAAAACCAACACTAACTTTACATAACATCAATTAACCTTCTACTCAAGAGATGCAATCATAGTCTTAGTTCATTTGGGCTTAATCTACTCTTCTAGTCATATCAAATTTACACTTTTCAAGTCTCCAATCAAAATGTCATAACATTCCTAAGTTGCACATGATATATTTTGCGCCAAAAACCTAAGAAATTCAATCTTATTAAAATTGAATCTTACCACATCCAACATAGTCCGTTCTCTTCTTAATTCCTCTCGAATCTTTTGCCTACTTCGATTTCATATCCTTCATTGGCCTCTCATTTTCAATTTAGTTCTCAAGCCCCGTTAATATCCCTGATTTAAGAAATTTCACATGCACATCTACCCTATTGCCCCAAAGAAAATACACAACTCCTAACAATTCTTCCATCTGAAGACATAGCTCTATCACTTATACAATGAAGTGCTTGTATCCTATCTGCCCTTATCTTATATATTTGCAGCCGAGAAAAGAGATTATAAAACAGAGTTTCTCTAAGGCCATAACCCCTAAGAGTTGCACCAAAACAAGGCCAAGAAATCTAGGTGGACACTCCCTAATGGCAAACTTGGATTTAAAACATCTAGTTTCCACTATGGATCATCAATCACATATTTACAGAATAAGACCTCAAAGATTATAAACATTTCGCCATAGCTTATTACACTCGAAAGACATAATCAAAACTTAATCACTTCTTGCCTCCAAATTTGTCTACTAGCAAAACTTCTTCAACACCTTATCCTCACAACGAACATCAAGTTCAATTTTAACTCTATCACATATATCAACTTTCAACCCAAAGCACACAATTGTTGTCTTAGTTTCCTTTGAACATATTCCACCACTCCAAATTATATTATAGTCATTCACTTCAATCTTAAAGAATACGATTACGCTCCTTCATGCAACTACAACTAAAAGGAATCACCTCAGTTTGAATTATCCAAAATCATAATTCTTAAACTTTTCTAATAACTTAGTTTCACTCAAGAACTCCTCTTTACTATTTCCGTTCAGCTTAAGGAAAACTACCATAAATATTTTTCCGTTAATCCTCGGACTCACGAAGTCAACATTAACCATAAACGTTGATCACTACTCTAAATTCCTTTAATGATATAACTGTCTCGATCATGATAAGGTCCATTGTAATCATCCCACTCAATGATGTTGAACTTAAGGGTTCTCATAGTATCATTCACATCTATACTCTAACGAAACTCCTTTCATCTCTGGTTCGTCCTACCATAGAGATGACAAAAATTTAGGTACCACACTATCTCCCAGCTAACCTGCTAAGGATAGGTAATCTCATTACTCATCCATCCCACTGAGGATGATCAGTTGGACTTAGTCTCAACTTAGTCCTCAACACTTAAAGTAAACTTAACCGACACACGTTTGATAAACTTCCGTTTTTCATCTGAAACAACACTTAAAGATACTCCATGAAATCTGAACAATCTTCTGATACATTATTCGGTTCACTAACTCTGCTTGTGGATCTTAACTCGTAAGAAGATGTAAACTTCACCAGTCGATCAACGATCACTTGAATTCAAACAAAACTCGTGTAAGTCTTCAGCAAACTAATAACAAGAATTGAAGGGATGTCAACATCTCAACAAGGAAGGTCTCAATTGTACATCTTGATGAGGAGATATCCAACTCACGACTGATGAGATGGATTACACATCGACAACATTTGGAGAATACATAGAATTAAGATGATCAATGACAACAAGCACTTTCGAACGACAATAAGACATGACCTTAGTGATCATAAAAGAATTTCTCAAGAAAAGAAATATTTCTGGATTTCACTTTCACATAAGCATAGAAAAGATTTTCATTAATTTGAAGGATATCGGAACATCCAGTATGGAAAAAGATCATTCCATCAGGTTCGTGGATGTAAAAATGCATGATCAATACACATTTACAAACATGAATCTAATAAAGTTCATTCTTCCACAAGAATCTTCCAACGGATTCAAATAATCAAGAAGTGAATAATGTCTAATCCCAAGAGGATTAATTCTTATTCTTAATACAAGGAATTTACAAAATGATGACTTTCACCTCTATCAAAATAGAAGTGACGAAACTAAGTTTCACCAAGAAACTTCTGCTATCACAAAATTATTTGTGTTATAACTCAAGAAATAGTCATAACCATTTCTCTCAACAAAGTGTGAAAGTATCCAGACCAATCGATTTCCGATAAATCAATTCACTCAAATGTCTAATACATCGAGGATTATTTAGAAGTGTGAGTACATCTTCTCACAAACAAAGAAATGAATAACTGGAAACTTATGAATCAGCATAACTAATTCATGAGTTCTGACAGATTTCAAATTAAAGTCAGAAAATACTTGTTCATAATTCGTTCTTTACTTA
Source organism: Sophora flavescens (assembly GCA_030762895.1). NCBI lineage: Eukaryota > Viridiplantae > Streptophyta > Magnoliopsida > Fabales > Fabaceae > Sophora > Sophora flavescens. The sequence goes on from CM061070.1 coordinate 6,472,342, forward strand.
GTTGTCAAGAATCTAGACGGTGGCACGAGCCTTCACACAACGTTGGTGCTTCACAAGGAAAACAATCGGTCTAACAAACGATTCAGACCACCGATCTTTCAGTTGAATGAGTCATCTAACTCGTTTTAACTTCGTAGGCAACATCCTACACAAAGCGACAGAGATCTGACCGAATCCAGAAACTAGATCAATCAAAATCAATGTCCTTTGCTAACCATAAACCTAGAATATTTCCAGGGAACACTCCCGGAAAAATCCTTTTACACAAGCATCTTGTTTCGAATGTCTGACACGATTCGCAAGAATAATCGAATGTCATATTCGAACCCAAGTAACATTCAAGATCTAAGGTATCCCAGGACATAAAGCCCTTGGAAAACCATCAAGAAAACATATACTTGTGCGTCAACACACATTGCTTCAACAAGAAGCAATTCAAACAAGAGCCAACCAGAGATCACACAACAAAACTTAACAGACCTATTCCCCAAAGATCCCGAAAGACTCGACCAGCTCTGATACCACCATGTAACGCCCCCCCTTGAGGGCATTACTTAAGTAACACATGCGGAATTTAAATTAAAAGATAATTTGCTGGTGCTTTCGGAAAATAATTTATATAAGTATATAAGTGTCTGAAATTGGGTATAAAAATTTTGTCACGACTCCTAAGCCTTGATTGGCACACGGTCTTACTATCACAGTATGGCAAGCCTATTTAATTTAAAGAATATACTTGAATAAAAGCTAGTATTTTACGAAAATTTCGACAGAGTCTCCTCTGTAATTCGGACATCCCAGGTAAAAGTACACCTGCTAAAATAATTACATTTTCATTCCAGAATTTCAGTTACACCAAATCCAATCAGACAGCAATATATAAAAATAATAGCTATACCATAAGCTTTACAAGACCAAAGAAAACAGCTTAAATTTTCATTTAAAAGATATGCTCTCAGAGCCATAACATTCCATTTTGAAATAAAGGCTCTCTGAGCCATACTCATACATACTTATCAAAATAATCTAAATCTCAAAACCCTAAGCTGGTCATTCTAAAAGTATTTCCTGAGAAGAACTCACGTGATCGTCCCACAATCAAATACTTCATCAAGCAACTAGATCTAAGTCTCTGAATGACTTAGGAAGACTCCTCTGCACATCTGTACTAAAATACCCGAGGTACAATAGCAAACCAGAAGAACCTGATATGTTTGTAAGGGTGAGATACCATCATAAGATATATCCCACAACAACCATACACATGATACATACATCACGGAATCATATACGCAGTTAAATCATGCATATTCGCAATATATCAGTGTTATATCAAAGGGCATCAAACTCGCACAGCCAATCTTTCGAAAAGATGCATGGCACTTCAATATCAGGCTCTAACTTAATCTCATGAGATCACAACACCATGTTATCACTGGAGAAGATAGAGTTGGTCAAGCTCTAGCCCACTCCGGCGATTACCCCCTTACCCTCATGCATTAAGGTCTCAGGACGGGCAACGTCACATGTGCCTCTTCACTCGGTTTACATGGACAGACTCCCAGATACCATCTTTGTATCTGATTTAATCATCAATAGCACGTCTGCTTGGGGAAATGCACATGATAAAATATTTTATTGAAAGGATTTCTTTGTGTTCATTCTTCTCACTGTCGTTGCTCAAAGCTAACGACTTAATCATCATTTCCCCATCACTTGAGAACTCAGAAGCATAGGACTCATAGTCCGAATACTCAATCACAATGCCCAAGACCGTGGCCGCAGTCAAGGGTTGTGGTCGTAGAAAACAACCTTCACCTTTAATCATAATCATCACACGCGGTCAGAAGACACAGTCCAACACAACGTGATTAGGACCCAAGTCCCTAATATCATAACCAGGGCTGGTAGTCCCGAATTAACACCGATCCAAGATCACGTGCACATCACTGAATACTAGAGGCGACGTCTCGCGTTCTAGATTCACTTTCATAAGTACTTATTTTTCGTTCAGTGAAAAACAAATCCAAAACCGAATCCTCGATAACCTATCCAGGTTATCGGAAAGTTTCTAAAATGTTTAGGAAAAACCTTTTCTTTGAAAATCTTTTATAAAGCATCTTTGAAATTCTTTTATCTTTGAAATATTTCCCCCAATAGGATATTGCCAAATAATCTTGAAAGTTTTCACTTGAAAACACATAGTTCGAAAAGGATTTTCCTCTTGTATAACAATAGTACACCAAAATCATTTCATCATTTAAAACAAGTACTTTAAGTTTAAAGAGCTTTTGGAAAAGAACACCAATCCCTTCATATTCAAAGCTTATTAAGGTTTTTAATCCTTATTATGGTTGAGCACAGACGCACGTCTGGCTTAGCAAACTTTCAATCAACAACAGCGTATATCATCAGTGTAATGGTAATCTCACAGTTGAAAGCATTTCATCACATATATGCATTATATCATTTAGAACAAGTATAGTTCAATCATCAGATAATAGCACAACAGTTTAAGTACATAAAATAATCAAGTAAGCTCAACCATCATATAAGTATCCAGTTAAACACCTACACACATGCATACAGTCATTGAATATCCCTAGGCAAACTCCCCTTACCTTTGAAGACAAGTAAAGGATCCTCGTCTTAATACTCACATTAGCTCCAAGAGTGTAACTATCTACTCCATCAAGCAAGCATAGCCGTGTCAAACGTCTCAGAGAGGAAGTCCAACAACGCGCAACAACCAAAAATCAAGAAATCAATTTCACATGATCAAACACACATTCTAACTTTATCTAAACACTTAATCTAATTACCAAACAAGGTTATTTTTAAAGAAAATCATGTTTGAAGCTCACGCTTCCTAATACCCTTTTAGGAAACTTTGTTTTAATTAAAAGATCTTGAAAAAGAACTTTGTAAATCATCCATTAAGAGTCCTAATTACACTAAATCATAATTAATTTCACAAAAACAAACCCAAATTTAAATCAAATCAAATTGGGGTTTTAGGGCTCCTTAATAAAATTTAGGGAAAACTCAGAATAATGAAATTGGTTTAGGGAAACACAAACTCACAGTCCCAATCTCATAAAACAACTTTAAATTTCAAGATTAAAATCTGAAATCAGAGGGTTAGGGTTAGGGTTTCAAAATAATTGGGGGTTCTTAAAATAGAAAGCTCATTAGGTGAAAACTTCACTTACCCAACAGAGAAAGAGATGAAGGACGTGGTGGTTGTGATGTCCGGCGTGGTGGGCGAGCGTGACAGCGGAGGAGGACGGCGGTTTCAGGAACAAAACGAACCAGAGCATAGGGAATGATTAACTAACTTGCACAATTGTCTTCTCCCCCACTGTGCTCGATCGGATCGAGACCGGAAGAAGAGCCGAGGCGGCGCGATATGACTGAGCTCGTGGTGGTTCGAAGCAGACTAGCACTAAACGTGAGCTGCTGCAAAATCGCGTGTAGGAACGCGACGATCGGAGGAGGCGGCCGGACGTGTGGGTCGCGCGGCTCTGGCGACGGTTCAGACGGCGTGGGCGGCGCTCCTTCGGTGGCTGGCTGGTCGTGGAGAGGAGAAGAAAGATGGAGAGAGGAGGAAGAAGAAAAAGAAAGAAAGAAGAAAAAGAGAGAAAGAGAGAGGGGGGAAGGGGTTACGGGTTTTCTGAGAGAGTGGAGAGAGAAAATTCATGTTCTTAACTTAGTATTTAGTAATAGGTACAAAAATGAGTGATAAATATTAAGCCTAAAATAAACATGTTTGTACTTTTTGGAATCTAAAAATAAAGATTGATAAAGATATAATTTCGAAATTCAAATTAGAGTAAAGATTAATAATTGAACTGGTCCACTAAGAAAATACTCAGTCCAAAATTTAATCTCCGATAAAGGTCAAACCAAAATATTCTTAACTCTAAAATTAAATAGAATGAGAATATGAAAATGCTTTTCTCTTATTTACATTATTTAAAATATTTTTCTGTACTGGTATAATAGTGACAATAACGTAAATTATTGTCTAGTAAACGTGCATTCACTGAAATAAGTCAGTGCTAACGCACCTAATAAAATAATTTGAAGAGAGTAATTTAATTACTCAGACTAAACCACATAACAAAACAAACTTAAACATCTAAATAAAATAATTAATCATAGGTGTAAAAAACTAGGGTGTTACACATATTGTACAGGAAAGAGTTTGAAGAGATGCACAAGTTCCCTATGTGTGGGGTTTCATGCTACAAAGTGAAGGATGGTGATTCTAGTTGTGATGTGGTCACCAAGGGTCCTCCTGCGAAGGTGTTATGGTATCTGCTAGTAATTCCACGGTTCAAGCGATTGTTTGCTAATGTAAATGACGCAAAGAACATTAGATGGAAGGCAGATGAGAGGAAATGTGATGCATAGCTTCGCCATCCGGCTAATTCTTTGCAATGGAAGAGAATTGATAGTTTGTTTCCGGATTTCGGCAATAAGCCCAGAAACCTCAGGCTTGGACTTGCTATCAATGGAATGAATCCATATGGAAACTTAAGTAGTATTCGTAGTTCATGGCCTATTCTCCTAGTAATTTATAACCTATCTCCTTGGTTGTGCATGAGGCGCAAATACATTATGTTAAGTATGATGATTTGGGTCCAAAACAGCCAGGAAATGATATTGATGTTTATCTGAGTCCCTTGATTGAAGACTTGAGAATGTTTTGGGATGAAGGCGTTGATGTGACCGACGGGTATTGCCACGAGACTTTCAAAATGTGTGCCATGTTATTTTGCACCATCAATGACTTTCCAGCGTACGGGAACCTGTGCGGGTATAGTGTTAAGGAGCATAAAGCATGTCCAATATATGAAGAAGGCACATGCTACCATCAACTGCAACATGGAAGGAAAACATTTTACCTTGGCCATTGGATATTTCTCCGACGTAATCACCCTTATCGTAGATTGAGAATTCAATGGACTTCCGGAGAATGAAATTGCTCTGGTGGCCTTGACTGGAGAGCAAGTTTATGAACTTGTGAAGGACATTAATGTTATCTATGGGAAGACCCAAAATAGGGCTACTGAGAAGAACATATGGAAGAGGAGGTTGATCTTCTTTGATCTTCCATACTGGTACAAGCTTGATGTAAGACATTGTATTGATGTGATGTATGTTGAGAAAAATGTGTGTGACAGTTTAATCGGAACGCTTCTCAACATTCAAGGCAAGACAAATGATGGTGTGAATGCTCGTCTGGATCTAGTTGTGATGGGTATACAAGAGCAGTTAGCTCCACATAAAGTGAGGGGTAAGAAGACTTATTTGCCCCCAGCATGTCATACTTTATCAAAAAAAGAGAAAAGAAGTTTATTTGAGTGTTTACGGGGCGTCAAAGTTCCACGGGGTTACTCTTCAAATGTCAAGAGACTTGTCTCAATGAAAGATCTCAAATCAGTTGGCTTAAAGTCTCATGATTGCCACGTCTTGATGCAACAACTACTACCGATGGCCATTCATGACATCGTGCCTAAAAAAAGTCAGACATGTCATTACTAGGTTGTTCTTATTCTTCAATGCTATATGTAGCAAGGTCATTGACACTCAAAAGTTAGATGACTTGGAAAATGAGGCAGCCATTATCTTGTGCCAATTGGAGATGTATTTTCCCCTTCATTTTTTGACATCATGGTTCATTTGATTGTTCATCTATTGAGGGAGATTAGATTGTGTGGTCTCGTTTATTTAAGGTGTATGTACTCGGTTGAGCGATACATGAAGATCTTGAAAGGGTATATGAAGAATCCACACTGTCCTGAAGCATCTATTATTGAAAGGTACATTGCAGAATAAGCTATTGAGTTTTGTACATACTACATGTCAGAAGCAGAACCTGTAGGGCTTCCGAAGCCTCGTCATGAAGGAAGATATGATGGTAAGGTACACGAGGTATTACTGTTAAGAGCATGGATCGAGAGGAAGTGCTTCAAGCACATTTGTATATATTGAGTAACAATGATGAGGTTGAACCATACTTATATGAGCATAAAAGCATCATCAATGAAACTTACCCTCGAATGAATGAAAAATGGTGTTTGAACAAGCATAATAAGACTTTCTTGAACTGGTTTAAAGAAAAAATTGCAAAGGATGGTACTGCTTCTGATACATTAAAATGGCTAGCACAGGGGCCTAACTTTGATGTCATATGCTGGAGTGGGTACGATATCAATAAGTTTTCCTTATATACAAAGTCCCAGGATGACAAAAGTACCATGCAAAATAGTGGGGTTATGGTCGTGGCTGAGTCCATGCATTTCTCTAGTTCAAAATATACAAACCCTGTTATGGCATCCGTATCATACTTTGGAATCATTGAAGAGATTTGGGAGGTCGATTACATGAAATTTAGAGTGCTTGTTTTTAAATGTAAGTGGGTCAACAGCAACAACGGTGTACAAACCGGTGAGTTAGGATTCAAATTGGTGGACGATGTACATGCCACTCGTGATGATCATCAGGAAGGGTTATGGGAGAACCTTACTAATTGACCACAGTGTAAGTATAGTTTAAGTTATATATGTTTAAAGTCATATTATAAGTTATGTTTACGTTGATATTTATAAGTTAAGTTATGTTTGATATTTATCCAGACATAGTGACATTATGTTTTTTTTGTCTAAACAGGCATACATGGCTGATCCCGAGGATGTCCCTCCATCACGCAGCAGGTCGGATGCCCCATCGACGAGTAGAAAGGGTAGACGTGCCACACGTATGAAGAATTAGACCGTCAACCGTGGTGCAAATCAGTTTAACAGTTTTGTGGGGACCCTTACTCGAAACAAGCCTAGTATACTTATTGAGAATTGGAAAAATGTACCGGAGGGTGTGAAGGATCGGATATGGGATAGTATTATGGTATCTATACTTTTACCCTCTTTGTTTGTATCTATTTTATTTTAATCTTAATAATATCATACACTGATTCCTTGATTTTTTGGTGTTAATGTAGCTCACCTTTGACGTGCCGGATACCAAGAATATGAGGAGGCGTTTGATAAAGTATGCAGGTGAGCATTGGAGGGCATTTAAGACGGACCTAGGCAGAAACTACATATTCAATCCAAGTCAGAAGAACCCACTTGAGGTGTACCCGTTTCTTAAGCAAGAGACGTGGGATCGCTTTGTTCAGAGCGGACATGATCCTAGCTTTCAGGTTAACTTAATTGAGTTGTATCTAAATTTAATTAATTTAATTAATTTTATTGATTTACTTATGTAATTTAATTGTCTTTTATTCATAACAGGTGAAGAGGAAAAAGGGGCAGGAAATCCAAAGTAAGAATGTCCATCCCCATATATTGTCTCGTGGGAGATATAAAACTCTTAAAAAGAAAATGGTGGAAGAGGAAAAGAAAAGACGTCTGGAAGAAGCATCTCAGACTGATCCTACCGCTGAAAAGCATCCAGAAGTTGTTGATCCAGCTCCACCCCCACGCCATCGTGCATGGAAGAGAGCCCGACAAAGAAATACGGGACAATATACATCTTAGGAGGCACGTCAAGTAGCTAAGAAGATTGTAAGTATAGTTTGAATTCTAATTGTGATTTTAACAATGTTACCTAATTGTAATTTGACGTAATATTCTATATGTTATAGGATGCCTTGGACGAACAGGCCGGTCAAGGAACCTTTGTTCTTGAAAGACGCCAGGATATCTTATATGTTGCCATCAGTAAACCAGACCACCCGGGCTATGTCATTGGTGTCAGATGGGGCATTGGCATTCGCCAATACCATGGTTAATCTTCACACCAATGCCACAGGGATGATGATGCATATAGAGAACGGCTAAAACGGGAGATTGCAGATGAGATTAGACAGGAGATGGCCTAGCAGTTTTCCCAGCAACTAGCAACTTTGGCTGTTATGTCCCCGCAAAACACAGGTGTCCAACCCTCTGCCCATGTGAGCACTAAGGGCTAATGTGATCCTCCTCATCATCCTGATGATGATGAGGAGGATCCTGATAGGTGTGAACTATATGTTGATAATCATCATGATCGTCACTTAGTGGCATTGGGGAGGGCACACAACTTGGGAAATATCATACACCACCGTACATTAGCAGATGATCAGATGAGGGTGGAGGTTAAAGATATTCGAGATGCTGATGCTCGAGTCACTGTGCCCACTGAGGAGGTTCAAACAGTGGGCGAGGCCCCCGGTAACTTCATCCCCTGGCCAAGAAGATTGATCAGGTTTTTTGTTGCATCCGAGGTATTCAATTACTTGTGTTTTTCTATATTTACAATTGAAATAATTTATTTGTGTTTACTATTAATGCTTTATGTTTTTTTATTTAGAATGTTGGAAAAGATGTTCCGCCTAAATGGTCGGATCCGGGAAGACCCGAGAAGTCTGCTCCTGCCAAGGTACTCATTTAATCATTCAATTAATTATAAATGAAATAACTTAACTGTGATTACTAATGTTTTGTGTTTGTTGTTGAGGGGATCGACAAAGGGGATCCTCGTGATGTTTTTAAACGTCTGGCTATAGAGGCTGTGACTTTAGGGACGGGTGCAGATTTTGTAAAGTTGGAACATGATAGCAGGCCAGATGACTATTTTTATATCCCAGGGAAGGAAATTATGGAGATGACTCTTGAGGGTGAAATGATTAGCGCCGCGAGCATCTCGTTATGGTGCACGTAAGTGCATTTTATTTGTAATTTAACTAATTAAATTTTAAATATTATTATAATTAACATATTTTATCAATATCTTAGGTATCTGCATCGCCTGTGTATTGATAAGGGCAACCTCGCCCTTTTTGGGTTCATTGACCATATGTTCATTCAGGGTGAGCAGCTCCTTCTATCAGAAAAAATGGTCGCGAACATACGTCCTATACTTGCTCGAGGCAATCAACATTGCTTCCTCGCACCTTACCTCAATGGGTAAGTACAAGTTTACAAGTTATTTAATTATAACTATATATGACTTGTCACTAACTGTTTCGCAAATGCAGTAAACATTGTCAATTATTGATCTTATGTCCTCGTGTGAATGTCGTGGGATTCTTCTACTCGGTGGGAAGCAAGCCGACGAAGGATCTCAAGACCGCTATTGAAACGTAAGCATTTAATTAATTTAATCGGTAATCAAGTTGTTTTATTTATCGAAAATCTATAACATATACTTTAATTAATGTTTATTTTCTTATAATAGTTCTGTGGATGCAAGCCGCATTTTGGGTGGTGAAAGGCGTAGGCCTATTAGGTGGATTATTCCTAACGTAAGACGTTTAGTAGTACAAATGATTCAAGTGCAGTTTACAATAGTTATTACTTTGTGTTTAATTCCTTATATTAAAATTTGGTTTCATTTGTAGTCTCGTAGACAACGTGGTGGATGGGAGTGCGGATATTACGTGATGAAGTGGCTGCTCGAAATTGTCTCCACCGATATTACTGAAAGATGGCAGGAGGTAACTAATTAGAAACACAATTAGTTGTGACGGTTATAGATTAGTTATGTTTTATTTTAGTTTATTACTTATAAGATTAATCTTATGTCCAATTGAACATGCAGATGTTCGACAGTCCGACTCCACTCACTCTCTGCAGGGGACATTAATGACATAAAGTTGCATTGGGCAACCTTCTTTTTTGAAGTGTACCAACCATAGTTTGTGTAGTTAGTTTATAAACATATCATGTACTAGCTAGTTTTTTGACTAATATGTATTTTGACTTGAAATCTATAACATATCATGTACTAGCTAGTTTTTTGGATTCTAATAGTATCTTTGCTGTCATATTGTTCAGTTTACACTACTTGCGACATTATTATGTATTTAGCTCTGAAAGTAATTGAAGTGTATTCATTCTTCGTAATCAATATAGTATATTAATTTAGTGTGTGTTTTGGTTGTATAAGTGATTGTGTTGAGAATATTTAGATTATGTTAATTTACTAGGATTGATCTGGATGTAATACTGAAACATGGGAAAGGATTATAACTAATGTAAACTAGTTACTTAAAAAAAATGCACTATAGACATCGATTATTACCTAAACCGATGTTGAAAGTCCTGTTCTATTTTATTTTTAAAAATTGATGAGTAGCACATTAGACATCGGTTAAAAGCTATAACTGATGTCTAAACTTCACTTTAGACATCGGTTATAGCCTTTAACCGATGTCTAATGTGTTGTTATACTGATGGTGTTTGTTTAATGAGCACTTTAGACATCGGTTAAAAGTTAGAACCGATGTCTAAAGTGCAGTTTAGACATCGGTTCTAGCTTTTAACCGATGTCTAATGTGATGTTCTGCTGATGGTGTTTGTTGAATGAGCACTTTAGACATCAGTTAAAAGTTAGAACCGATGTCTAAACTGCACTTTAGACATCGGTTCTAGCTGTTAACCGATGTCTAATGTGTTGTTCTGCTTACATTTGTTTGTTGAATGGGCACTGTAGACATCAGTTCTAGCTGGGAACTGATGTCTAAAGTGCACTTTAGACATCGATTTAAAACCGGTTTCTATAGTTCCAATAAACATCGGTCGTTTCAACATCAGTCCTAAAACCGAATTTGAAGACCAATTTTAACCGACGTTAAATCCCTTTTCTACATTATTGATGGGAATATGTTTGTGGGAGAGTATGCTGCAAAGTTCAAGGAGCTTGAGGAACACTTGAGGGTGGTCTTGTAGGCCCTTAAGGAGATGCAGTTGTATGCTAAGTTGTCTAAATGTGAGTTTTGGCTAGAACAGGTGAGTTTCTTAGGACATTTCATTTCTAAAGGAAGGATAGTCGTAGATCCGGCTAAGGTAGTGACTGTGCTCCACTGGGAAGCACCAAAGTCAGTAACAAAGATTAGGAGTTTCTTGGGTTTAGAAGGGTGCTATAGAAGGTTTATAGAGGGTTTCTCTAAGATAGCTTTTCCTTTGACCCGTCTCACTAAGAAAGGACATCTCTTTGTGTGAAACTCTAAGTGTGAGGAGAGTTTCCAAACCTTGAAGGAAAGGTTAACATCAGCACCAATGTTAGTTTTACCCAGTCCTAGTGAACCTTTTTTAGTGTACTGCAATGCTTCTAAACAATGTTTAGGTGGAGTATTAATGCAGAATGGTAAGGTAGTAGTAGCCTATGCCTCTAGGAAGGTGAAAACCCATGAGAAGAATTACCCTACTCATGATTTGGAATTAGGAGCTATAGTGTTTTCCTTAAAGATTTGGAAGCATTACCTTTATGGAGCGAGGTTCGAGGTCTTTAGTGATCATAAGAGTTTGAAATACAAGTTTGACCAAAAGGAAGTAAATATGAGGCAGCGTAGGTGGATGGAATTTATTAAGGATTATGATTTCGAGCCAGGAAAATCCAATGTAGTGGTAGATGCTTTAAGTACAAAGACCTTACATGTTTCAGCCTTAATGGTTAGAGAGATGGATTTGATTGAGAAGTTTAGAGACTTGAGCTTCGCATAAAAATTTACCCCTAAGAGTATTAGTCTTGGAACTTTGAAGATCACAAATAGTTTAATGGATCAGGTTAGAGAAGGCCAAAAGATAGATGGGTATCTTCTAGACCAGAGAGAACTGCTTGCTCAGGGTAGAAACCATAGCTTTAAGGAAGGAACGGATGGAGTTTTGAGGTTTCAAGACAGAGTCTGTATACCTGATGTTCCAGAGCTTAGGAAGTTGATCCTAGAGGAAGGACATAGGAGTGGACTGAGTGTGCATTCAGGTGCCACTAAGATGTATCAGGATCTGAAGCGTATGTTTTGGTGACCTGGGATGAAGAAGGATGTGGCTGAGTTTGTGTATGTGTGTTTAGTGTTCCAAAAGGCTAAGATAGAACACCAAAAGTCTTCAAGTAAGTGGCAACCTTTGAGCATCCCAAAATGGAAATGGGATAGTATCTCTATGGATTTTGTGTCTGGACTCCCTAGGACTCCAGTTGGTTGTGATGCTATCTGGGTTGTTATGGACAGGTTGACTAAATCTACCCATTTCATCCCTATGAACATGGAATATCCCTTAGAGAAGTTGACTAGGTTGTACATCAAGGAAATAGTTAGGCTACATGGTGTGCCTTATAGCATAGTGTCAGATAAAGACCCTAGATTTACCTCTAGGCTTTAGGAACCAAGCTTAGACTAAGTTCAGCTTACCACCCACAGACTGATGGTCAGTCTGAGAGAACCATCCAGTCCTTAGAGGACTTGTTCATAGCTTGTGTGCTAGAGTAGTCAGGTAGTTGGGACAAGTTTTTGCCTCTAATAGAGTTCACATACAACAACAACTTCCATTCCAGTATTGGGATGGAACCTATGAAGCTTTGTATGGGAGGAGTTGTAGGACACCTTTTTGTTGGAATGAACCTGGTGAGAATGTGGTGCTATGACATGAAATAGTGCAAGAAAATACAGAGAAAGTGAGGATGATTCAAGAAAAGATGAGAGTGACACAAAGTAGACAAAAGAGTTATCATGACAAAAGGAGGAATGCTCTTGAATTCCAGGAAGGTGATCATGTGTTCTTGCGAGTTACTCCAACAACTGGGGTTGGTAGGGTGATGAAAGCGAGGAAACTTACTCCTAGATTTATTGGCTCTTACCAAATTCTGAAAAGAGTTGGCGAAGTTGCTTACCAAATAGCCTTACCCCCTTTCTTGTCCAACCTTCACAATGTTTCCCATGTGTCTCAACTTCAAAAGTATATCCATGATCCTAGCCATGTGATAGTACCCGATACAATTCAGTTGAAAGAGAACTTGACTTTTGTGGTGCTACCGCTTCGGGTTGAGGTCTTGAGGTTCGAAGGGTGAAGCAGCTAAGAAGGAAGATGATTCCTTTGGTTAAAGTGGTTTGGAGTGGGGCTACTAAGGAAAATTCTATGTGGGAGTTGGAGAGCAAGATGATGGAGGCCTATCCACACCTTTTACCCGAGGTGAGTAGAAATTTCGAGGATAAATGTTTTTATAAGGGGGTGGAATTGTAGCACCCTGTATTTTCGTACAAATCCTTTAAGTGCTTATATGTGTGCCATGTATGTTATTGATGTGCGTGAATCCGCAAGTGAATGGCTTCGTCATCAAGTAATAAAAAGATCGAACCCACAGTGACAATGATCTTAAATAACAGTTAATTATTAAATTAGTTAAACTAGACAAGAAAACGATTTGGTTTTTGAAATAAGATTAACTAACAAATCAAGTATTTAAAATGCAATCAAATAAAATCACAATCAAATCAAATCTGGAGATTTTAAAATTAAAAGAGATTTCCAGGAATTGGGTTACCAACAAGACTGCTCATGCTACTAAATTGACTACCCCTCTTGTTAATTATCGAAATTGCTTTGAAGGTGAATTTACCCTAAATAAGTTAATCTTCCCTCTCGAGATACAAGAATCACACCCAATTAAACCAACCCATACTCTCGTGGTAATTGTATTTAAATTGAACCCATTAAGATTTGTGAGAATTCAATGAACCCTCGAAGGACCGCTTCTAACCCTCGTGATTTAAGTCCTAAGTTCAATCCCTATAGATCCAATACCTAAGTTCACCACTAGGTTCATCCTTAGATTATCTATGACATGCAAATAAGTGCGCACCGAATTCACAATTAATTCATGCAATAGGAATTAAATCGAAAGCAAATTGAAATTAATAAGAAGTAAAACGTCAATTCGTCACAAAAAACGAGTCTTGGGCATAGCCCCAATTCCTAGAAATAAAAACAACTACTCACGTATTGCCATATTCATAACAACCTTGAATAATAAAAACATAAAAATCCTAAGAGAAGAGAAGAAATTGAGAAGAAGAGAAATCCTAATTTTTGCCTAAGTTAGCAGTCCCGAGTCTCCTATTTTCGAGCCTGAGTCCTATTTATAATGTAGGGTAACTTGGGATTAAAGCAATTGCAAATCAGATAAAAAAAACAAATCAAAATCCCATATTTTGCACGTCACGGCCGTGATGCCTGTCAAGGCCAGGTCGTGACAGATTCTGTCTTGGAAAACGTGGCATTGGTTGACCTGTCACGGCCGTGATTGCCATCACGGCCTAGCCGTGACAGGTTCTGACTTTTGCATTCTTTTCTTTTCAGCCTTGCTCGATCATGGCCGTGATGCCTGTCACGGCTAGGCCGTGATGGGCTCTATTTGGCTCATTTTTCTTGCTTTTCAAGCTCCGTCTTCATGCAAGCTCCATCATAACTGGTTCTGAACATTTTAATCTTCAATTCCTGCACATAAACACCACAAAACCACCTTACCCGTCCCAAGGTAAAACTAACAAAAATCAAATTAAAACTGCCTAAAGTACATGAAAATGCATGCAATATGATAAAGAAATATGAGGTGTAATCACACTCACCAAACTACCCCAAGCTTAAGATTTTACTTGTCCTCAAGCAATCACTAAGGCCAGAAAAGATAAACAATCAGAGCATGGACAGTGAACCAAGAACCTGAGTAATAAATCCAAGTAGCAGGCATATCCGAATAAGTAACCAAGAGACAATCAATTCAAGTCCAATTAGAAGCTTAGGTTCTCTAGATTCATGCCTCTCACTAATTCGGGCACTCTTCTCATCTCACTCAAGTGTTTAAGGCTATATGACAATTCACTCAATTTCCTCAAGGAAGGTATTCTACCATAAGCTTGACTATTAACCAAATCTCTACTTTATTAAAGAAAACACATAAGAATCAAGAGGTCTGACACGCTGTCGCACACGGATCAAAAAGCGAGTGGTTTGTAAAAACTGTAGTCAGGGAGCGACAACTCGAGTATCGTCTCACAAGGACTCTTGGATTGTTATTCGCGGAAAAATCAGTTTTGGGGGGAGGGGGTTCGGATTGAGAGATTCAATTAAAAGAATGATGCAATTAAGAAGTAAGTGAATATCAATGATCAAAACGATTAATCTACTATTCTCGATTTCCCACTATCATCGATTCATATAATTCCCATGCCCTAAGCGGATTCTAATCCCTTTTCGATTGTAGCAACAATTAACAAGCGAAATTGGTACTACACGATATATGTTCCCAATTACCGAATTAAGTAAACGGGTTGAAGCACTCGTGAATTAAGCAAACATGATTGAACACACGCGAATGAAACAAACGCGATTAGATATAGGAACATAAAATCATCGAAACAAATCAATACCTATTCTATATAATCCTAAATTAAGCAAATAGAACACACAACATAGTATTGAAAGGAAGAAGCAAAATAATCCGGGAATTACAGAATCTCAAGTGTCGGCGGAACCCGATTACAGCAGATTAATCCAAGGGAGTTAGTTCCCCATCACAGAAATGACAATCACCTAAAAGTATAGTGTAAACAGTGAAAACTGGATGCCATTCTGTGTCTGCTGCATTCCTATTTATAAAGAGGGCGCATCACGGCCGTGATGGCCGTCACGGCCAGGCCGTGACCGCTTCTGTCAAGGGTGCACATTCAAATTCTGGTCCGTCACGGCCGTGATCAATTCTGACTTTGGGTGCTGATCTGTCACGGCCGTGACCTCCATCACGGCTGGGCCGTGATCAACTCTGACTTTCTGGGTCTTCTCATCACGCCCGTGATATGTGTCACGCCTAGGCCGTGATACTTTCTGACTTTCATGATCCCCTCATCACGCCCGTGATGTGTGTCACGTCTAGGCCGTGATCCTTTCTGTCCTCCATGGGTAGCTCATCACGGCCGTGACTAGTGTCACGGCCTGGGCGTGATGGCCTCTGCTTCAGGTGCTCTTCCCTTCTTGCTTTTCTTATCAACCTGAAAACATGAAATAGCAGTAAGTGCTTTATTTGACTCAAAATCAACTAAAATACCCTAAAACTACTTAAGAGACTCAAAATGTTGCTTGAGGACAATTACATCCAAATTTGGGTGAAATCGAGATTAAACTCGAATAAAACCTATGGTCTTACTAGTTAAAAACTAGTCGAGCCAGAGGCTGATCAAAATACCCCAAACTTAGACTTTGCTTGTCCCCAAGCAAACTAAAACTCAAAAAGACTCAAACTTGGCAAGCTTAAAGGATTCAATCACTTTCGCACAAACTTAATGCAATCTTAACAAAACAACTTTTCTTCAATGCCCCCCCCCCCCCCCCATGCAACAATGTAACCCCCACATTCATTTACTTTAAACCATTGAGAATTCCATCATTCATGCAATCAGTAATCTAAGTTGGGGATCCAAGTTACACACAAAAGGGATATCACTAAATTCAAACAATCGCCTTCCTCACAAGGGCATTTAGTGTTTCACTCATTCTCTCAATTTGTCTAGGCTATGAACCTTTCACTCAATTTCACATTTCAAGAGCACTTCCCATGAATTTGCTTTTCGTCTCAAACAGAGTTCCCACGAAAACATGCATGCAGCTTCAAAAGGTCTTTTAAAGGTTGTAATGGGGCCTGGTTAAGGGTAGGATATTCAAAGGTACTAGGCTTAAGTCCCTAGGAACTAAGAGAGCATGAGCATTTTGATACATTGAATTTCCACTCAAGTTCCTTTTTCCATTTTTCTTTTTGCCTTGGGTGACTACAGCCTTTTTCTTCTAATACCCCTTTCTGACATTTTGTTCCTTTTTTTTTCTTTTTGCCCTTTGGCTCCAACCTTTATTTTTTTCTTTTTCTCAATCTAAAACAGCACATCATATCCTCGTAGCCACCCCAAACTTAGCTTCTTGCAAACCTTGTCTTGCTAAGGATCCATGCTCTCCTAATCCTAAGATTGGGTTAACATGGTTTTTCAGATTTTTGGCTTATAACATAAGGTCATCAAGAAACAATAGGCTTATTAGGCTCAATGTGGCTAACTAGGGGACATGCATTAGGGACTGGTTCAATTTAGGCCAAGTAGATAATTCAAAGAAAATTGCCTAAATCATTTGATGCAAACACATAGACATGCAAACCATGAAGAGATTCAAGAAAATTCGGGAAAGTGCAGCTCAAAAGTGATTCACACAGTTAAAGACATGTTGGAGGCTCAAATCCTCACCCGAACAATTTTGCAAATTGTTTGACCGAGATATAATCCCTAGTGTGTGCGCCCCTTCACCCCAAACTTATCATAAATCATGCAGTCATAATGGAATATCTCAAGGTTTAATTTCAATTTTTCACATGGGGATCAATTTTCAAATTTCAAGACCTAAGGGGAAATCATCAAAAATCAACATGTGTCATGCAATCCGTCTATGCAAAATTTGATTAGAATCCAACAAGCTCACCGACACAAGACTCAACACACATACGACTCAAAGCAACACAAACAAGGAAAACAAAACAAAAAACAAACAATTGGTTCCCTCCCCCACACTTAAAACATACATTGTCCTCAATGAAAGAACATAAATATAAAATCAGAGTGAGGGAAAGGAGAAGGTGCTCCCTGATCAAGTTGCAGTGTAGGTGGGCTCTCCCAAGGAGAGCTCCTCAATAGTAGCATCTTCAGGCACCAAGCTCTCATGGAATAGCTTCAAGCGCTGCCCATTAACCTTGAAAACCTTGTTGCTACCTGCACTTTTTATTTCAACTGCACCATGAGGGAAAACATCAGTGACAACAAATGGGCCAACCCACTTGGATCGAAGTTTCCCAGCCGTCACTTTCAGGCGGGAGTTAAACAATAAAACCTGTTGGCCCACAGAGAATTCCTTCCTAGAGATGATCTTGTCATGGAAGTGCTTAGTTTTCTCTTTGTAAATCCGAGAGCTTTCATAGGCTTCCAACCTAAGCTCTTCAAGCTGCTGCAATTGGAGTTTCCTTTCAATGCCTGCTTTTTGCATTTCCAAGTTACAGCTCTTGACCGCCCAATAAGCACGGTGCTCAACTTCCACAGGCAGATGACACACCTTACCGAACACAAGTCTATAGGGGGACATCCCTATTGGTGTCTTAAAAGTTGTTCTTTGAGCCCAAAGTGCGTCTTCTAGACGGTGGCTCCAGTCTCTCCTACTTGGTTGCACCACTTTCTCTAAGATCTGTTTGATCTCCCTGTTTGAGATCTCGGTCTGCCCATTAGTTTGGGGATGGTATGTAGTGGAGACCCTGTGCACGACTCCATACTTCCGGAGTAAAGCTTCCATGGTGCGGTTGCAGAAATGAGTGCCTTGGTCACTTATGATAGCACGAGGTATTCCGAACCTGCAAAAAATATTGGACCTGACAAAATTTGCAACAACTCTAGAATCATTAGTCCCAGTGGGGATAGCTTCGACCCACTTTGAAACATTGTCAACAGCCAGTAAAATATCGAGAAAACCAAAAGATGCAGGGAAAGGACCCATAAAGTCAATTCCCCACACATCAAACACCTCACAGAAAAGCATAGGTTGCTGAGGCATTTCACTCTTACGAGTGATGGCTGTACCTGATGTCTGACACTCCTTACAAGTCCGGTAAACCTCATAAGCATCTCTAAAAATGGTGGGCCAATAAAAACCTGAGTCCAGGATTTTTCCTGCAGTCCTTTGTGGCCCAAAGTGTCCCCCTACTTGAGAGGCATGAGAAAAGTGCAAGATAGACTCAATCTCATAGTCGGGGACACATCGCCTAATTACCTGATCACTGCCAAACTTCCAAAGATATGGATCATCCCAAACATAGTATTTGGCATCACTCCTTAGTTGGTGAATTTGCGCCCTAGTTGCACCTGTTGGAAAAACACCGGCAACAAGATAGTTAACAATATCAGCAAACCAAGGACTTACCCCATGTAACTGTAAAAGCTGCTCATCAGGAAAGTCATCTTGAACGGCACCAATTTTGACACGCTGTCGCACACGGGTCAAAAAGCGAGTGGTTTGTAAAAATTGTAATCAGGGAGCGACAACTCGAGTATCGTCTCACAAGGACTCTTGGATTGTTATTCGCGGAAAAATCAGTTTTTTTTTGGGGGAATTCGGATTGAGAGATTCAATTAAAAGAATGATGCAATTAAGAAGTAAGTGAATATCAATGATCAAAACGATTAATCTATTGTTCTTGGTTTCTCACTATCATCGATTCATATAATTCCCATGCCCTAAGCAGATTCTAATCCCTTTTCGATTATGCTCAGGTGATCAGCCACTAAATTCTCAGCTCCACTCTTGTCCTTAATCTCCACATTAAATTCTTGGAGCAACAACATCCACCGAATCAATCTCGGTTTTGCCTCTGGTTTCTTCAGCAAGTACTTTAGAGCTGCATGGTCAGTGAAAACAACAACCTTGGAACCTAGCAAATATAATCTAAATTTATCAAGAGCAAAAACAATAGCTAGAAGTTCCTTCTCAGTAGTGGTGTAATTGGCCTGTGCAACATCTAAAGTCCTAGAAGCATAATAAATTACATGGGCAGCCTTGCCCACCCTTTGTGCCAGGACCGCCCCCACAGCATAGTTAGAGGCATCACACATGATCTCAAAGGGGAGGGTCCAGTCAGGGGGCTGGATGATGGGGGTAGAGGTCAGTGCCTTCTTCAGGAAATCAAACGCCTTCTTGCAGTTGTCATCAAAGTTGAAAATGGCATCATTCTTCAATAAGTTTGACAGAGGGAGCGCTATCTTGCTGAAATCCTTTATGAAGCGCTTGTAGAAACCTGCATGACCAAGAAAAGAACGAATCTCGCAAACGCAAGATGGGTAAGGCAGTGTAGAAATCACATCAATCTTAGCAGGATCTACTGAAATACCCTTTTTAGAAATAATATGCCCCAAAACAATCCCTTGTTCAACCATAAAATGACATTTTTCATAGTTTAAAACAAGGTCAATTTCAATGCATCTTTCCATAAATAGATTCAGCCTATGCAAGCATGCATCAAATGAGGAACCATAAACAGTGAAGTCATCCATGAACACTTTCATGCAATTTTCAATATATTCAGTAAAAATGCTAAACATGCATCTCTGGAATGTGCCCGGAGCATTGCAAAGACCAAATGGCATCCTCCTGTAAGCAAAAGTACTGAAAGGGCACGTGAAAGTAGTCTTTTTCTGATCCTCTGGTGCAATGTGGATCTGGAAGTAACCTGAAAAACCATCAAGAAAACAGTAATGTGATTTACCTGCTAGCCGTTCAAGCATCTGATCAATGAACGGCAAAGGAAAGTGATCCTTTCTAGTAGCCTAGTTCAATCTCCTGTAGTCAATGCAGACTCTCCAGCTATTCTGAACCCTAGTGGGAACAAGTTCATCATTTTCATTTTTCACCACTGTGAGTCCAGACTTCTTAGGTACAACTTGCACTGGGCTCACCCAATTACTGTCAGAGATAGGGTATATGATACCCTCATGCAAGAGTTTTGTCACCTCCTTCTTCACAACATCAAGAATCAAAGGATTGAGCCGCCTTTCGGGCTGCCTAAATGTTTTAGCCCCATCCTCCAACAGAATCCTATGCATACACTTGGAGGGGCTAATACCTGGTATGTCGGCCAAGGTCCACCCGATCGCCTTCTTGTGCTTCTTCAAAACCTCCAAAAGCTTAGTTTCCTGGTCAACATCGAGATTAGAGGAAATTATAACCGGAAGTTTTTCATTCCTCTCCAAGTAGGCATATTTCAGATTGTCGGGAAATGGCTTAAGCTCCAAGTTGGGTGGCTGCTCAATAGATGGTATGTTTGGGGCAGCCGTATTGTCAAGAACTTCAGCTGAACAAGCAGCTTCATCCACACTGTCACCCTCCAAAACAACATCAATCCCAGAACAAAAAGCTCAAGGGTCAGTGTGAGTGCAATCAGCACATGAGTAGACATCATCAAAACCAGAAATGGATGGGAAATCAGCAGCTGCAACCAAATCATCATAAGTTTCATCAACAATTTCAGAGAGCAGCTCTATTTGAAAAACAGAGTGCTCTTCCGAGGGATGCTTCATAGCATCGAAAATGTTGAATTTTGCCACAATGTCACCAAACTCCATGGACATGGTTCCATCGTGAACATCAATCTTTGTCTTCGCCGTTTTCATAAACGGCCTGTCCAGAATGATTGATGATCTGCTAGAATCTGTTTCCCCTGCCATGTCTAGGATGTAAAAATCAGCAGGGAAAATCAAGTCATCAACTTGCACCAGCACATCTTCTACCACTCCAATGGGATGAGCATTGGTCCTGTTTGCCAACTGGATAGTGAGACCTATATGTTGCAAAGGACCAAGATCAAGATTGTTGAAGACAGAAGTAGGCATGACATTAATAGAAGCTCCTAAATCCAACATGCAATTGTCGAATTTACTGTCCCCAATGGTGCATGGAATAGAAAAAGTTCTTGGATCCTTGCATTTCTGTGGCATTGCCTGAGTGAGGACCGAAACAGTAACCTTTTCAGATGCAGGCTTAGGTTGAATGAGGGCTGAAACATTTCGCCCCAAATTCACTCTCTCATTACCCTTCAACCTCTTCTTGTGTGTGCACAAATCCTTCAGAAACTTTGCATATTTTGGAACCTGCTTAATCACATCAAGGAGCGGAATGTTTACCGCCACTTTTCTGAACACATCTAGAATCTCCCTCTCCTTGTCTTCCCCATCAATCTTCTTATTTTTCAGTACTCTTTGTGGGATGGGGATCGGTGGCACATACTCTTTCTCAACTTCAACAACAACAGAAGGTTTAGGTGTTACCTCAACAGTTTCTTTATCCTTTTCAGGGGCTGCCTCTACAACTTTCCCGGATCTCAAAGAAATCTCACTCACATTAGGATTTGGAGAATTAGGATTCACCACTGTTTGTGCAGGTAGTTGGTTCAATCCTTGAGCTTGCTGTATGGCATTCATCGAAGTGGCAAGCTGTCCAATCTGTGTCTGCAGGGTATGAATACTAGCATCCGTTCGCTGCTGAAACTGTCCAATCTGTGTCTGCAAGGTATGAATACTAGCATTCGTTTGCTGCTGAAAGTGGAGATTTTGTTCAGTCATTTACTTGACAAGGTCCTCTAGTGAAGGTCTAGAAGGTGCAGAGGTGGTCACTTGGGGAGAATTCTGTAGTGGTGCCAGCGGTAACATTGGTTGTTGCTATTGTGCAGATAAGTTCCCATACCGAAGGTTTGGATGATTCCTCCAGTTGGGATGGTACTTATTTGTGGAAAGGTCAAGAATGTTGTACCGGTTCTGATTATTGCCTTGATTGTAAAGATTGGCTGCATAAGCTTGAGGCAAATCAGTGACTGACTCATCTTTCAGAATGGGGCATGCATCGGTCAGGTGCTCAGGAGAGGTGCAAATGTCACACAACCTTGCTGGTTGAACCTTATCCATTGCCAACTTCTTCACCAAAGAAGTGAGCTCATCAAGTCTGGTCTCAAGGGCCTTGTTGGAAGAAGAAACATGGACCTCATTCACTCCCCTTGTCTCGGCAGAATTACTTCTAGTTGTGAACTGCTGGGAGTTGAGTGACATGTTTTCAATCAATTGCTTGGCAGCAGCTGGAGTCTTATCAACAAGTGATCCCCCATTAGCAGCATCCAAGATGTTTCTATCCATCGGTAGCAATCCCTCATAGAAGTACTGAATGAGGAGCTGCTCGGAAATCTGGTGTTGAGGATAACTGGATACCAACTTCTTGACTCTCTCCCAGTATTCAGCCAATGATTCATTGCCCTGTCTAATACCACAAATTTCCTTTCTGATTGATGCAGCTCTGGAGGCAGGAAAGTATCTCTCTAAGAAGACCTTCTTAAAATCATTCCAGGTTGTAACAGAAGTCGGTTCAAGGTAGTACAACCAATCCTTCGCAGCACCTTGAAGTGAGAATGGGAAGGCTCTCAGCTTGATGTGGTCTTCAGTTACTCCTTCCGGTCTCAAAGGTGTAGAGCAGACAACCTGGAATTCCTTCAGATGTTTATGCGGATCCTCACCTACAAGACCACTTGGCAACAAGTGTATCAAACCAGATTTTAATTCAAAGGGAGCAACAACATCAGCATATTCAATACATAACCCATTATAATTAACATCAGGGGTAACAAGCTGTCTTAATGTTCTTTGATCAACCATGATATCAAGTGCAAGTACAGAATTAGAATTACTACTGGTTGGTGAACTAGTGCTAGCCTGAATTGCTCTACGGCGTGTGTACAGTGTTCTCTCAATTTCAGGATCAAACTCAAACAATTCAGAACACCCAGACCTAGTGCCAGAACTAATTCAGCAGAAAATCAAAAAGAAAATGCGAGAATAGCAACAAGAGTCCCCGGCAACGGCGCCAATTTTGACACGCTGTCGCACACGGGTCAAAAGGCGAGTGGTTTGTAAAAACTGTAGTCAGGGAGCGACAACTCGAGTATCATCTCACAAGGAGTCTTGGATTGTTATTCGCGGAAAAATCAGTTTTGGGGGGGGGGGGGGGGGGGGGGGCGGATTGAGAGATTCAATTAAAAGAATGATGCAATTAAGAAGTAAGTGAATATCAATGATCAAAACGATTAATCTACTGTTATCGGTTTCCCACTATCATCGATTCATATAATTCACATGCCCTAAGCGGATTCTAATCCCTTTTCGATTGTAGCAACAATTAACAAGCCAAATTGGCACTACACGATATATGTTCCCAATTCCCGAATTAAGCAAACGGGTTGAAGCACACGTGAATTAAGCAAACACGATTGAACACACGCGAATTAAGCAAACGCGATTAGATATAGGAACATAAAATCATCGAAACAAATCAATACCTATTCTATATAATCCTGAATTAAGCAAACAGAACACACATCATAGTATTGAAAGGAAGAAGTAAAATAATCCAGGAATTACAGAATCTCAAGTGTCGGCGGAACCCGATTACAACAGATTAATCCAAGGGAGTTAGTTCTCCATCACATAAATGACAATCACCTAAAAGTATAGTGTAAACAGTGAAAACTGGATGCCATTATGTGTCTGCTGCATTCCTATTTATAAAGAGGCCGCGCGTCACGGCCGTGATGGCCGTCACGGCCAGGCCGTGACCGCTTCTGTCAAGGGCGCACATTCAAATTCTGGTCAGTCACGGTCGTGATACCTATCACGGCCAGGCCGTGATTGCTTCTGACTTTGGGTGCTGATCTGTCACGGCCGTGACCTCCATCACGGCTGGGCCGTGATCAACTCTGACTTTCTGGGTCTTCTCATCACGCCCGTGATATGTGTCACACATGGGTCGTGATGCTTCCTGACTTTCATGATCTCCTCATCACGCCCGTGATGTGTGTCACGGCTGGGCTGTGATCCTTTTTGTCCTCCATGGGTAGCTCATCATGGCCGTGACCAGTGTCACGGCCTGGGCGTGATGGCCTCTACTTCAGGTGCTCTTCCCTTCTTGCTTTTCTTATCAACCTGAAAACATGAAATAGCAGTAAGTGCTTTATCTGACTCAAAATCAACTAAAATACCCTAAAACTACTTAAGAGACTCAAAATGTTGCTTGAGGACAATTACATCCAAATTTGGGTGAAATCGAGATTAAACTCGAATAAAACCTATGGTCTTACAAGTTAAAAACTAGTCAAGCCAGAGGCTGATCAAGGTCTTTTATTTTGGTTGTAATGGGGCCATGGTGTTAATCGTTAGGTGGGGAAACCAAGAAAAGGAAAATTCAAGAAGGCTAAACAAAATATCAAACAATGCAAAGCATGGCAATCCTTCTAAAATACCTTTTTGGGCTTTAATTCACTTTTTCACCTTTCTTTCTTTCTCCCTTTTTTTTATTTCTCACTTTCTTTTTCTCGTCCCCTTGTCCGTTTTTTTTTTGTTTATTTTATTTTATTTTATTTTCAATTTGAAGAAGGGGAGATTTCCAACTTAAGAGAAATATTTTTCTAACTTTTTCATCCCACAATTTATTTTTCAAACCACCTTTTTACCATTTTTGCAATACTTTAAAAGGTGTCATACAAGCATCATTCCTCGAAATAAATCAAGGTACCAAGAAAAGCATTTTATTTTATTAGGCTCAAAATTGGGCAACTAAGGGGTAGCATTTAATCAGTCAAAGCTCAGAAGGCCAGAAAAATACCTAGTGCCTCAATCATTTTCAAATATGTTTTCAAAAAATTTTAAGTTTCAAAATGGTTTCAAGTCAAGTTCTAGAGAATACTATCTAAGAGGAATAAAACACTCAATCACAATGAATGGGGTAAATTTAGTGAGTTCCCCTTTTAGGCTCAAAAAAATCTCACATTTAGTAGTTTAAAATCAATGAGAAACATAAATCTAAGGAACCACATGCTAATTATCAACTATCAAAAGATCATCTCAAGTATTTTTAATTGTAGCTTATCATAAGAATACAAAAATTAGGTCGCTGTCTCAATTTATTTGGCACAAAGTTTTCACAATTGGATGCATACTCTAAGCAAGGGGCAATATAATCATGTGATTATGCAAAACTACGCCTATATGAAAGCAACATGAAAAATGCAAAAATGCAAAAACATGCAAAAATACCCCTACCCCAAGCTTAAAAACTTACATTGTCCCCAATGTAAATAATCAAGTCAGATAGAGGAGAAAAATGGAACAACTCACCGAGGTGGTGGAGGGTGTTGGCTCAGATGCTAGTCATAGAGCTGTTGGAGGACGCATCACGACTGTGACATTCATCATGGCCAGGCCGTGATCGATTCGGATGCTGGTTACAGGGCCTTGTTACGGTCGTGATATACATCACGGCTAGGCCGTGATCAATTCTGACTTCCTGCTTTTTCATATCATGCCTGTGATGGCTATCACGACCTGGGCCTGATCGCTACTAGTTTTCAGCTTCTGGCGCATCACGGCCGTGACCCTCGTCACGGCTAGGTCGTGATAGATTCTGGTCTCCTCTTCCTTTTTGAAATTGCTCCATCATGGCCATGATGGCTATCAGGGCCAGGCCATGATCACCTACGACTTCATTTTTTCATACCTTTTTGCTCTTCATGCCTTCATAACCTGAAAATACTTGGCAAAACCATCAATTTCTGATATCTCTTCTCTTAATCTTCTCAATTTATTCAAAAACAAAATTCAAAAACAAATTAAAAAGGGAAAGAAAGCTTGAGTTGCCTTCCAAGAAGCGCTTATTTACGGTCTAAAGCTTGACCATACTCCTTTCAATCAATCGGGATCAGCTGGGCTTGGAAGTGAAAGAACACCTCTCTTCCAAGGAAGTCCTTCAAAGAGCCTATTTTGTTCATATGTCCACATGTGCTTTCACTTTTCTCTTTTCACCCCGAGTTTCACGGCCTTACTTCCTCCCGGCGGAAGTTTTAACTACACATGTTGAGCAACTCCAATTTAATCATTATTTGGTGCATCATTTGTCATGCAAAGTTTGGGAATTGCTTCCATGTTAAGCTCTTCCTTCACCTTTGGAGGCATTATCTCAATCCTGCACACATGACTCTCAAAAGGAGGGTTGTTATATGAGTTAGTCAAATCAAAATCCACCCTTCCTTTCTCTACATTCAAGGAGAGCTTACCATTTTTTACATCTATTATTGCTCCAACTGTGGCCGAGAATGGCCTTCCAAGACTGATAGGGAATTTAGAATTCCCGTTCATGTCCAACACCATGAAATCGGTAGGAATGAAAAGTTTACCTACCTTTATAGGGATATTCTCTAGTATGCCTAGAGGGGTTTTAGTTGATCCATCCGCAAATTGTAAAGAGAATTTGGACGGTCACAATTCCTTGGTTCCTAACCTCTCAAAGATAGTAAGCGGCATCAAACTCGCACTAGCCCCTAAGTCACATAAGGCATGGTCTATTTTCACTTTTCCAATTGAGCAAGCAATAGAGAAACTTCCTGGATCTTTTAGTTTAGGAGGCATATTAGTTTTTATCATGGCATCATGCTCCTCAATTAAGCTCTTAGTCTCTTTTTACTTGCTTTTTCTTGACTAACCTTTGTGGGAAAGGTATTGGGGGTTGGTAAGGTGGTGGAGGGACATACTTTGGCTCTATCTCTTCTTGTTCACTCATGTCCTCCTCACATTCCACATCCTTTTCAACTACCCCAAGCTTATCATCCCTCAAGTATATAGCATTACAGTGCTCACTGGGATTAGCTCCGGGTTGTCCTGGAAACGTACCCTTAGTTCTAGAATATGTACTAGCTTGTTGGGCAATATGAGTTTCTAACATCTTATCATGGATGGCTAAGTTATCTACCTTGGATGTTAACTCCTTTATTGCCTCATTGACTGCCCTACCTTGTTGCCTAAACTCTTCATTTTGATTTGTTTGAGTTTCAACAAAATTTTCCAAAAGAGACTCAAGTTTAGACTTTTGTACCTGAGGATACCCCGATGCGGGTTTCTTATTACCTTGGCCTTCTTGGAATTCGGGGTTCAACATGTTGTTGTAGTTCCGTAGGAGAGATAAGGATTATTCTTCCTCACTTGGTTGTAAGGATTTGGGGGAACATAATTTGGCAACTTCGGGTTCGTGTCATAGAAATTGTGACAAGAGTTCACTTGTTCCCCCGAAGCACTGGATCCAGGAGCAATACCATGTGGGCACTCCATTATGTCATGTCCATGCATTCCACAAATCTCACAAACAACCTTAGTAGCACCTATTGAACTCACATCAGCCTTTTCAAGCTTATCAAAGCGATTATTCAATGAGTCAAATTTAGACATAATTAAATCATTACTATTCATTTCAAACTTACCCCCTGAAAGCTTTTTTGGGTTATTACCTCTTTCCGAACCCCATTGGTGATAGTTGGTGGCTACGTTTTCAATGATATAGAATGCTTCAGTCAGTGGTCTATTCATACAGGCTCCACAAGCTACGGAGTCAAGTGACAGCTTCGAAGAGTAATCAAATCCGTTGTAGATGGTATGCACTAACAACCACCTCTCGAGCCCATGATGTGGGCAAGACTATAGCAATCCTTTGTAACGATCCCAAGCTTCGGATAAGCATTCTCCGTCCTTTTGGAAGAAGCCGGTGATCTGTGTTCGTAGGTAAGCAGTCTTGGATGGAGGGAAGAATTTTTCCATGAATGCCTGCTCCAGTTCGTCCCAAGTTAACAAAGTATTAGCAGGCACTTGCTTCAACAAAGCTCTTGCCTTTCCAGTTAGAGAGGAGGGGAATAACCTCAAGCGAATAGCATCAATCGGGACACCTTGAATTCTTATTGCATCAGTGAACTCCAAGAATGTCTCCACATGACCAGTCGGGTCCTCCGAGGGTAATCCTCCAAATTGATGTTTCCTAATCATGCCAATTAACTGAGGCGGTATAGTGTAGTTCTCCACCTCAATTTCTGGCATAGCAATCCCAGTTCGCAAACCCCTAGCATTTGGAGCTGTATAGTCCTCAGTGGTTTGGTAACCGGTTGATTCGCCATGAGTGGAATGGGAATCAACATCTCTCTCTCTCTCCTTATCTTTGTAGTCTCCTACATCTATGAAAGGCCATTTCGATCTCGGGGTCAACTTCAATAAGATTTCAAAGACTTTGGGATCTTTGCATAAAAGAGAAAAATACCTGCAAGAGAGAGATAGGTACTCTAGGAAAAAAAAATTAATATAAAAAAAAAGTCCAAAAAACTAAATTTAAAAATTGAATTGAAATTCAAGAAAGCACAGTCCCCGGCAACAGCGCCAAAAACTTGATGTGCGTGAATCCGCAAGTGAACGGCTTCGTCGTCAAGTAATAAAAAGATCGAAACCACAGAGGCCGTGATCTTAAATAACAATTAATTATTCAATTAGTTAAACTAGACAAGAAAAAGATTTGGGAAAGATTTGGTTTTTGAAATAATATTAACTAACAAATCAAGTATTTAAAACGCAATCAAATAAAATCTCAATCAAATCAAATCTGGAGATTTTCAAATTAAAAGGGATTTTCAGGAATTGGGTTACCAACAAGATTACTCATGCTACTAAATTGACTGTCCCTCTTGTTAATTATCAAAATTGCTTTGAAGGTGAGTTTATCCTAAATAAGTTAATGTTCCCTCTCGAGATACAAGAACCGTGCCCAATTAAACCAACCCCTACTCTCGTTGTAATTGTATTTAAATTAAACCCATTAAGATTCGTGACATTTCAATGAACCCTCGAAGGACCGCTTCTAACTCTCGTGATTTAATTCCTAAGTTCAATCCCTATAGATCCAATACCTAAGTTCACCGCCAGGTTCATTCTTATATTATCTATGACATGCAAATAAGTGCACACCGAATTCACAAGTAATTCATGCAATAGGAATTGAATTGAAAGCATGTTGAAATTAACAAGAAGTAAAACGTCAATTCATCACATAAAACGAGTCTTGGGCATAGCCCTAATTCATAGAAATAAAAACAACTACTCACGCATTGCCATATTCATAGCAACCTTGAATAATAAAAACATAAAAATCCTAAGAGAAGAGAAGAAATTGAGAAGAAGAGAAATCCTAATTTTTTCCCCAAGGTAGCAGCCCTGAGCTCTCCTATTTTTGAGACTCAGGGTAACTTGGGATTAAAGCAATTACAAATCAGATAAAAAAATCAAAATCCCATATTTTGCTCGTCACAGTCGTGATACCTGTCAAGGTCAGGCCGTGACAAATTCTGTCTTGGCAAGCTTGCCATTGGTTGGCCTGTCACAGCCATGATGGCCATCACGGCCTGGCCGTGACAGGTTCTGACTTTTGCATTCTTTTCTTTTTAGCCTTGCTAGATCATGGCCGTGATGGCTGTCACGGCTAGGCCGTGATGGGCTCTGTTTAGCTCATTTTTCTTGTTTTTTAAGCTCCGTCTTCATGCAAGCTCCATCATAACTGGTGCTGAACATTTTATTCTTCAATTCCTGCACATAAACACCACAAAACCACCTTACCCGTTCCAAGGTAAAAACTAACAAAAATCAAATTAAAATGCCTAAACTACATGATAATACATGCAATATGATAAAGAAATATAAGGTGTAATCACACTCATAAGTTATATGTTGTTAAAGTTTTGCCTGTTATATAGGGTTAAGTGGGATTTTAGAGTGAAAAATCCCTTTCTGGTATATGAGCACAGTCGTGCTCATGTTCAGCATGACCCCGTGCTTGTTGGCGTGTTTAGTGGCTGCTTGTTGGCATGCTCAAGGAGAGCACGGATGATGAGTGTGATTACACCACATATTTCTTTATCATATTGCATGCATTTTCATGTAGTTTAGGCATTTTTAATTTGATTTTTGTTAGTTTTTACCTTGGAACGGGTAAGGCGGTTTTGTGGTGTTGTTGTGCAGGAATTGAAGATTAAAATGTTCAAGATCAACCATGATGGAGCTTTCACGAAGATGGAGCTTGAAAAGCAAGAAAACTGAGCCAAACAGAGGCCATCATGTCCTATCCATGACAGCCATCACGGCCATAATAGAGCAAGGCTGAAAAGAAAAGAACGAAAAAGTCAGAACCAGTCACGGCCAGGCCGTGATGGCCATCACAGTCGTGACAGGCTATCAGTGCCAAGTTTTCAAA
Organism: Sophora flavescens; assembly: GCA_030762895.1. Taxonomy (NCBI): domain Eukaryota; kingdom Viridiplantae; phylum Streptophyta; class Magnoliopsida; order Fabales; family Fabaceae; genus Sophora; species Sophora flavescens. The sequence continues at coordinate 6,502,821 of CM061070.1, forward strand.
GACAGAATCTGTCACGGCCTGACCGTGACAGGCATCATGGCCGTGACGCGCAATATCTGGAATTTTAAAACCTGATTTGATCTAATTTTGTAATTGGTTGGGATTCAAGTTAGCCTACATTATAAATAGGCCTCTAAGGCTCAAAAATAGGGATCACTTGGGCTGCTACCTTAGGTAAAAACTAGGATTTCTCTTCTTCTCCAATTTCTTCTCTTTTCTTAGGTTTTCTTTTATGCTTTTGTTAATCAAGCTTGTTATGAACATGGCAATGCTTGAGTAATTGTTTTTATTTATAGGAATTGGGGCTATGACCAAGACTTGTTTTATGTTATGATTTGACGTTTTACTTCTTGTTAATTTCAATTTGCTTTCGAATTGATTCCTGTTGCATGAATTACTTGTGAATCTGGTGCGCACTTATTTGCATGTCATAGATACTCTAAGGAGGAACCTAGCGGTGAACTTAGGTATTGGATCTATAGGGATTGAACTTAGGACTTAAATCACGAGAGTTAGAAGCAGTCCTTCAAGGGTTCACTGAATTGTCATAAAGCTTAAAGGGTTCGATTTAAATTCAATTACCACGAGAGTAGGGGTTGTTTAATCGGGAACGGTTCTTGTATCCCAAGAGAGAACATTAACTTATTTAGGATAAATTCACCTTCAAAGCAAATTTTGATTATTAACAATAGGGTAGTCAATTTAGTAACATGAGCAGTCTTGTTGGTAACCCAATTCCTGGGAATCTCTATTGATATTGAAAAAATCTCAGATTTGATTTGATTGCGATTTTGTTTAATTGTGTTTAGATATTTGATATTGTTAGTTAATCCCTTAAAAACCAAATCTTTTCTATATCTTTTTCTAGTTCAGTTTAATTGATTTTAATAATTGATTGTTATTTAAGATCACGGTCCCTGTGGATTCGATCTTTTTATTACTTGACGACGAAACCGTTCACTTGCGGATTTGAGCACCATCAAGTTTTTGGTGCCGTTGCCGGGGACTGTGCTTTCCTGAATTTCAATTAAATTTTTAAATTGATTTTTCTGGACTTTTTTTATATTAAATTTTCTCTTTTTTCATTTATCTTTCTTTCTTTTTCTAGTGTATCTACCTCTCTCTTTGCAGGAATTTTTCTCTCTTATGCAAATATCCCAAAGTCTTGGAAATCTTATTGAAGTTGACCCCGAGATCGAAAGGACCTTTCATAGATGTGGGAGACTACAAAGGCAAAGAGCGAGAGAGAGGTTGATTCCCATTCCACTCATGGCAAATCTACCGGATACCAAACCGCTGAAGGACTACGCAGCCCCAAATGCTAGGGGTTTGTGAATTGGGATTGCTAGGCCAGAAATTGAGGCGGAGAACGACACTATACCGCCTCTGTTAATTGGCATGATTAGGAAACATCAATTTGGAGGATTACCCTCGGAGGACCCGACTGATCATGTGGAGACATTCTTGGAGTTCACCGATGCAATAAGAATTCAAGGTGTCTCGATTGATGCTATTTGCATGAGGTTATTCCCCTCCTCTCTAACTGGAAAGGCAAAAGGTTGGTTGAAGCAAGTGCCCGCTAATACTTTGTCAACTTGGGACCAACTGGAGCAGGCATTCTTGGAGAAATTATTCCCTCCATCCAAGACTGCTTACCTACGAACTCAGATCACCGGCTTCTTCCAAAAGGACGAAGAATGCTTATCCGAAGCTTGGGATCGTTACAAAGGATTGCTAGAGTCTTGCCCACATCATGGTCTCAAGAGGTGGTTGTTAGTGCATACCTTCTACAACGGATTGGATTACTCTTCGAAGGTGTCACTTGACTCCGCGACTGGTGGAGCCTTTATGAATAGACCTCTGACTGAAGCGTTCAATATCATTGAAAACGTTGCCACCAACTATCACCAATGGGGTTCGGAAAGAGGTATTAATTCGAGAAAGCTTTCGGGGGGTAAGTTTGAATTGAATAGCACTGATCTAATTATGTCTAAATTTGACTCATTGAATAAACGCTTTGATAAGCTTGAAAAGGCTAATGCGAGTTCAATAAGTGCTACTAATGTTGTTTGTCAGATTTGTGGAATGCAGGGAGATGACATAATGGAGTACCCACATGGTATTGCTCCTGGATCCGGTGCTTCGAAGGAACAAGTGAACTTTTGTCACAACTTCTATGACACGAACCCGAAGTTGCCAAACTATGCTCCTCCAAATCCTTACAACCAAGTGAGGAAGAATAATCCTTATCTCTCCTTCGGGAACTATGGTCGCACTGTCGCCACGCGCCAAAAAGAACGAGCGTTTACAAAATAATGTAGATAGGGAAGCGACAACTCGAGTATCGTCTCACAAGGACTCTTAGGTTGTTGTTATTAACAGAAAATCAGTTTTGGGGGGTTGGAGTGAAATAAAATAAAGAAAACAAACAAAAGCAGAGCAATAAAGACAAAGCAGTTAAAGAGATTACCAAATAACTAAAGCGATTAACCTACTGTTCTCGGTTTCCCAACTATCATCGGTTCATGCAAATTCCAAGCCATAAGTAGATTCTATTCCCCTTTCAGTTGTAGCAACAATTAACAAACGAAATCGCTACTACAGATATATGTTCCTAATCCCGAATTAAACAAACGGGGTTAAGCCCTCATGAACTAAACGAACATGAATGAACACACGCGAATTAAACAAACACGATTAAGTATAGGAACATAACATCACTGAAATGAATCAACACAACACTACACACTCCTGAATTAAACAAACATAAATGTATAATATGGCATTGAAAAGAGAAAAGCAAATGAAAACAGGAATCACAAAACCTCAAGTGTAATTGAAACCAATCACAGTAGATTAATCCTAGGAGACTAGCTCTCCATTACAAAAGGAAAACAAAACATATCTAAGAAAAGAAGATAAACTACTACTACTAAAACTAACTTACTAACTAAAAGCTAGCTGCTTGGTTCTGCCTTCAAACAGGCTTATATACAACTTCTGGAATTCGCTGACTCGCGAGACGAACAATCCTTCGCGAGGCGAATAATGCGAACAGTCTTCAGCTTTTGGGTTCTCTCGCGAGGCGAGCATATATTCGCGAGGCGAGACTCTTCAGATTCCAAACTGTAACGCCCGTGACCTTCAACATCGATAAACCGTGATGGCTTCTGGTCTTCCAGGGTTGGATTACTCGCGAGGCGAGTCATGTCTTCGCAAGGCGAGACAGAAAGGTTGCAAATTTCCTGGCACAGTCACCTTCAGGTTCGCGAGGCGAACATCCTTCTCGCGGGGCGAAAGCTCCAGATTTATTTCCTTTTATTAACCTGAAAACAGAAAATAGCATAAGTGCTTTATTTAACTCTAAATCAACTAAATTAACCTAAAAATACTTTACAGACTCAAAATGCTGCTTAAAGACAATCAAGTCTAATTTGGGCGAAATTGATATAAAATTAGCACAAAACCACGGTCATACTAGCTATAAAACTAGATGAGCCAGCGACTGATCAAACTACAACAACACAGTGAACCAAGAATTCCAGGAAGGCCAAGGTAATAGGAAACCCGCATCAGGGTATCCTCAGGTACAAAAGTCTAAACTTGAGTCTCTTTTGGAAAATTTTGTTGAAACTCAAACAAAGAAAAATGAAGAGTTTAGGCAATAAGGTAGGACAGTCAATAAGGCAATAAAAGAGTTAGCATCTAAGGTAGATAACTTAGTCATCCATAATAAGATGTTAGAAACTCAGATTGCCCAACAAGCTAGTACATATTCTAGAACTAAGGGTACGTTTCCAAGACAACCCAACGTTAATCACAGTGAGCACTGTAATGCTATATACTTGAGGGATGATAAGCTTAGGGTAGTTGAAAAGGATGTGGAATGTGAGGAGGACATGAGTGAACATGAAGAGATAGAGCCAAAGTATGTCCCTCCACCACCTTACCAACCCCCAATACCTTTCCCACAAAGGTTGGTCAAGAAAAAGCAAGTAGAAAAAGAAACTAATAGCTTAATTGAGGAGCATGATTGATAAGCCTCTGGCTTATCTAGTTTTATGACTAGATGAACTAGGGTTCATGTGCCTATTTATTCGAGTTCACTCTCGTTTTCGCCCAAATTTGCCTTGTTTTGTTCCTAAGTTGGACTTTGACCCATTTTGCGTATTTTGTGTAGTTTTTAGGTTATTTTGAATAGAATTACGCTTGTGGGTGCTTTAGTTGTTTCAGGTTAAATAAGTGAAGCTCCGGGAGTCAAGGAAAGTCGAAAAGCAGTGGAAATTGCAAGTCTGGAGACACTCGCCTCGCGAGTGTATGCTCGCCCCGCGAGCCTGAAAGTCAACAAAGCAGCAAAAGTCATCACTTCAGTCTCGCCACGCGAGAGGTGTCTCGCCTCGCGAGATCATGAGGACCTGCAAGACAGAGACCATCACGGCCAAGCCGTGATGAAGACCACGCCCGTGGCAGTTTAAGGTTTGAAGTCTCGCCCCGCGAGAAGAATCTCGCCCCGCGAGAGTTTGAAGACCGTGGAAGTCAGAGACCATCACGGCCCAGCCGTGATGAAGGTCACAGCCTAGAATTGAAGACTCGCCCCGCGAACACACTTTCGCCTCGCGAGAGTTCAAATTGAAAGCGCGCCAATTTTAATTCTCGCCTCGCGAGAGGCTGCTCGCCTCGCGAACGAGCGCAGATCAGGAATCCTATTTAAAGGTTGTTGCAGATCAGATTGAAAATTGATCATCCATCTTTAGGCTGTAGGGCTTTTGGAGGGCCGCGAATCCTAGTAGTTTTCCACTGTTTAGAGTAGCGTTTAGGGTAATTTCTTTTCTCTTTGGAGCTGCGTCTCCCTTTTTCTTATGGAGATTATGTCCGATTGTTTGTCTATGAGCATGAGGAACTAATCCCCTCGTCCGAGGGAACGATGAAGCCACCCATGGCGATGTAAATCCGATATGATGTATGTCTTTCTCCTTTAATTCAATTCTTGTTTTCCAATTCTGATTTGATTGCATTGATCATATGTTTTGCGTGATTGATTTGTTAAACGTGTTTGAGGCCGAGAGGCGATTCGCGTTTTAGAACTTGAATTGGGATCATCGGTCGAGTATTGCACGAGAGTGAATAGGAGATCGGTGCAACCTTATAGGGAACAAGAATTAATCAAATTCGAGATTAGGATTATGAGACCTAGTAAGTAATTAATCCAATCGTCGAATACGTCCTAATGAGCACGAGAGTGAATTTAGGAGAATTTAGGGGTCCCGGTTGACTTTGTAATTGAACTTAGGGAGGAATTCATCATCACTTGGGTGTACATATTGGGTAGGTGGATTTGTGACCTTGGATATTTTAATTTCTGATTTTTAGTTAATTATTTAATTAGATTTGTTAATTTAATTTTGATCCTATTCTCTCTCTCAACCACCTTCTGTAACTTGACCGAACGTATCGGATTTCCCGCGGATTGGTAGAATTGGTAGCCCAATCCTTGTGTTCGACCTCGGTAGACTCTTACCGTGTTTTTATTACTTGCGACGACCCGGTACACTTGCCGGAGTCACAATAATGATGCCATGATAAAAACTAGTATGCTTCCTAAACTAAAAGATCCAGGAAGTTTCTCTATTGCTTACTCAATTGGAGAAGTGAAAATTGACCAAGCCTTATGTGACTTAGGGGCTAGTGCGAGTTTGATGCCACTTACTATCTTTGAGAGGTTAGGAACCAAGGAATTGAGTCCATCCAAGTTCTCTTTACAATTTGCGGATGGCTCAACTAAAACTCCTCTAGCCATACTAGATAATGTCCCTATAAAGGTAGGGAAATTTTTCATTCCTACCGATTTCATGGTGTTGGACATGAACGGGAATTCTAAATTCCCTATCATTCTTGGAAGGCCATTCTTGGCCACAGCTGGAGCAATAACAGATGTAAAAAATGGTAAGCTCTCTTTGAATGTAGAGGAAGGTAGGGTGGATTTTGATTTGACTAACTCATATAACAACCCTCCTTTTGAGAGTCATGTGTGCAGGATTGAGACAATGCCTCCAAAGGTGAAGGAAGAGCTTAACATGGAAGCAACTCCCAAACTTTGCATGACAAATGGTGCACCAAACAATGATGAAATTGGAGTTCCTCAACATATGGAGTTAAAACTTCCGTCGGAAGGAAGTAAAGCCATGAAACTTAGAGTGAAAAGAGCAAAGCGAAAGCGCATGTGGCCATATGAACAAAATAGGCTCTTTGATGGACTTCCTTTAAAGAGAGGTGTTCTTGCACTTCCAAGCCCAGCTGATCCCGGTTGATTGAAGGGAGTATGGTCAAGCTTAAGACCGTAAATAAGCGCTTCTTGGGAGGCAACCCAAGTTTTCTTTCCCTTTTCAATTTGTTTTTGAATTTTGTTTTTGAATAATTTGAGAAGATTATAAGAGAATAAAGATCACTAATTTATGGTTTTGCCAAGTATTTTCAGGTTATGAAGGCAGGAAGAGCAAAAAGGCATGGAAAAATAAAGTCAGGGGAGATCACGGCCCAGCCGTGATAGCCCTCACGGGTGTGATGAGAAGGACCCAGAAGATCAGAATATATCACGGCCTAGCCGTGATGGAAGTCACGACCGTGAGAGGCCAGCTCCTATAGACCGAATTGATCACGGCCTAGCCGTGATGTATATCACGCCCGTGATGGGGACTCTCTTGACACCAGAACTGGTCACGGCCTGCCCGTGATGAACGTCATGGCCGTGACACGTCTTCCAGCAGCTCTATGACTGGCATGTGATCCAACACCCTCCACCACCTCGGTGAGTTGTTCCATTTTTCTAAACTCTCCGACTTGATTATTTACATTGGAGACAATGTAAGTTTTTAAGCTTGGGGTAGGGGGTTTTTTTTAGCTTTTTTTTTTTTTTGCATTTTTGTATTTTTCATGTTGCATTCATATAGGTGTAGTTTTGCATAATCACATGATTAGATTGCCCCTTGCTTAGAGTATGCATCCAATTGTGAGAACTTTATGCCAAATGAATTGAGACAGTAAATTTTTGAACCCAATTTTTGTATTCTTGTGATAGGCTAAAAATAAAAATTCTTGAGATGATCTTCTGATAGTTGATAATTAGCATGTGGTTCCTTAGATTTGTGTTTCTCATTAAACTACTAAATGTGATTTTTTTTTTTGAGCCTAAAAAGGGTACTCACTAAATCTACCACATTCTTTGTGATTGAGTGTTTTATTCCTCTTGGATTGTGTTCTCTAGAACTTGACTTGAAACCGTTTTGAAACTTAAAAATGTTTGAAAACATATTTGAAAATGATTGAGGCACTAGGTATTTTTCTGGCCTTCTGAGCTTTGACTGATTAAATGCTACCCCTTAGTTGCCCAATTTTGAGCCTAATAAAATAAAATATTTTTCTTGGTACCTTGATTTATTTTTGATGGACGATGCTTGGTATGACACCTTTTAAAGTATTGCGAAAAGGGCAAAAAGGTGGTTTGAAAAAATAATTTGTGGGATGAAAAAGTTAGAAAAATATTTCTCTTAAGTTGGAAATCTCCCCTTCTCCAAATTGAAAATAAAATAAAATAAAATAAAAATGGAGAAGGGGATGAGAAAAAGAAAGTGAGAAATAAAAAAATAAAAATAAGGAGAAAGAAAGAAAGAAAGGTGGAAAAGTGAATTAAAGCCCAAAAAGGTATTTTAAAAGGTTGTCATGCTTTGCAATGTTTGATATTTTGTTTAGCCTTCTTGAATTTTCCCTTTCTTGATTTCCCCACCTAACAATTAATCCCATGGCCCCATTACAACCAAAATAAAAGACCTCTTGATTCTTATGTGTTTTCATTAATAAAGTAGAGATTTGGTTAATAGTCAAGCTTATGGTAGAATACCTTCCTTGAGGAAATTGAGCAAATTCTCATATACCCTTAAACACTTGAGTGAGGTGAGAAGAGTGCCCGAATTAGTGAGATATGAATTTAGGGAACCTAAGCTTCTAATTGGACTTGAAATTGATTGTCTCTTGGGTACTTATTTGGATGTTCCTATTACTTGGATTTATTACTCGGGTTCTTGGTTCACTGCCCATGCTCTGATTGTTTATCTTGTCTGGCCTTGGTTATTGCTTGAGGACAAGCAAAATCTTAAGCTTGGGGTAGTTTGATGGGTGTGAATACACCTCATATTTCTTTATCATATTGCATGCATTTTCATGTAGTTTAGGCATTTTTAATTTGATTTTTGTTAGTTTTTACCTTGGAACGGGTAAGGCGGTTTTATGGTGTTGTTGTGCAGGAATTGAAGATTAAAATGTTCGAGATCAACCATGATGGAGCATGCACGAAGATGGAGCTTGAAAAGCAAGAAAACTGAGCCAAATAGAGGCCATCATGGCCTAGCCATGACAGCCATCACGGCCATGATCGAGCAAGACTGAAAAGAAAAGAACGAAAAAGTCAGAACCTGTCACGGCCAGGCCGTGATGGCCATCACGGCCGTGACAGACTATCAGTGCCAAGTTTTCCAAGACAGAATCTGTCACGGCCTGGCCGTGACAGGCATCACGACCGTGACGTGGTATATCTGGAATTTTAAAACCTGATTTGATCTGATTTTGTAATTGCTTGGGATTCAAGTTACCCTACATTATAAATAGGTCTCTAAGGCTCGAAAATAGGGATCACTTGGGCTGCTACCTTAGGCAAAAACTAGGATTTCTCTTCTTCTCCAATTTCTTCTCATCTCTTAGGTTTTCTTTTATGCTTTTGTTAATCAAACTTGCTATGAACATGGCAATGCTTGAGTAGTTGTTTTTATTTCTAGGAATTGGGGCTATGACCAAGACTTGTTTTATGTTATGATTTTACATTTTACTTGTTAATTTCAAATTGCTTTCGATTTGATTCCTATTGCATGAATTACTTGTGAATCTGGTGCGCACTTATTTGCATGTCGTAGATACTCTAAGGAGGAACCTAGCGGTGAACTTAGGTATTGGATCTATAGGGATTGAACTTAGGACTTAAATCATGAGAGCTAGAAGCGGCCCTTCGAGGGTTCACTGAATTGTCACAAAGCTTAGAGGGTTTGATTTAAATTCAATTACCACGAGAGTAGGGGTTGGTTTAATCGGGCACGGTTCTTGTATCCCGAGAGGGAACATTAACTTATTTAGGATAAATTCACCTTCAAAGCAAATTTTGATTATTAACAAGAGGGTAGTCAATTTAGTAACATGAGCAGTCTTGTTGGTAACCCAATTCCCGGGAATCTCTTTTGATACTGAAAAAATCTCAGATTTGATTTGATTGCGATTTTGTTTGATTGCGTTTAGATATTTGATATTGTTAGTTAATCCTTTAAAAACCAAATCTTTTCTAAATCTTTTTCTAGTTCAGTTTAATTGATTTTAATAATTGATTGTTATTTAAGATCACGGTCCCTGTGGATTCGATCTTTTTATTACTTGACGACGAAGCCGTTCACTTGCGAATTCGAGCACCATCAACGACCGTGTCATAAAACGTAAGTTTTGACGCACATGTTGCGGACCCCATGCTTACTTGAGCAAGCTCGTGCTCAAGTTGAGCATGCCCGTGTTCAGGGGGAGCACGCCCGTGCTTTGGGGGAGCACAACAGAGAGTTTTAGAGAGGGTTACGGGTTAACCCTCACTTTGGCACTTTTAACAACCCTAGTGTGACATAAACCTCTCCCTTTACCCTTTTATCTGAACCCAAAGTGCTTGGTGTTCTTGCCTTTGTTTGGAAGAGAAGCCACTTGTTAGCGTCAATTAAGGTAACGTGGTCATCCCTCCTTAATTACCTTTTCCTATTTATTGATTTGGAGATTTATTGGTTATTCTTTTGTGTTTGACTAAGGCTTGAGGAGTTCGTCAAGCCGCTCGAGGGAACAAGAGTAGTTTCGCTTTCGTTGGTGTTAGAGGAATCTTCTTACCAGGTATGGGGAGAAGGGATAGTATGAACATGTAGGCATTGGGGGTAGCGTAAGATGAAGGGTTAACCCATGACCTTATTGTTTGCTATTTACCTAATTGTTGTCTTGTTATATGTTTACTTACGTTTAATTACAATTGGCATGTCTATTTGTGAGTTTTGAGGATGACAATGTTTATGCCATGAATAAAGGCTTGGTGATAATGTTTCCATGCCATGGATGCACGTGTGCTTGAGTTTGATGTTGTTAACGTTAATAAGACTCTAATTAAATAATAGGAATTGATAATAATACATGGACTTAAAGGACTAATTCCCCAATGGTTCATAAGACATGAATTATAGTATAAGAGGCAATGTTATTGCTCAAAGGTATAGTCAACATCCTAGGTTTGATTCATGAGTGTTTTAGGGACATTAATAATGAAACAGGAGTTAAAGGATTAATTCCCAATAATTAAGACATGGAGATTAATTAAGAATAACGAATTTAATGTTTGATAGTATAGCTAAAGACTAATAGGATTGATCTATGAATGCCCTACGATGCTGCCATGCTCCAGTATGCACGATCGTTCTAAATAGACAAAGACGATCGTCTTTGAACTTAAAGTCCAGCATGTCCGTGCTGGGGGAAGCACGACCGTGCTCCCTCAAGCAGAATAGACGTGAATTAAAGAACAAAGGGTGGCTTCACCCAATTGTTCCCAATGATGAAATAAGACACCAATCAAAGTAAAACAAGCTAGATCATTTAATGAAGATTTAATAAGATTATTAATCACAAATGTTAAGACGATAACGATGGGTTACCGCACGTTGTTATGCTTTGGTGCTTATTGGCCAAGGTAGTCTCGATGCTTATTGGTCGAGGTGTTGTTGACGATGAACCTTGGTGCTTATTGGACAAGGGGACCTTGACGCTTATTGTTCAAGGTGTGGATGATGATATTACTTTGGTGCTTATTGGTCAAAGCGGAGGTGGTGGTTACGTTTGCTGTTTGTTGTTGCTCATGCATTCACGCATTGGAGATGTTAGTGGAGGAAGTTTAACATAGGGGAGGTCGTCCAAGAGTAAAGCAATTTGGCAGTCCACGGTGATTCATCCGAGAGTTAGGTGAATCGTGGCACCCCGTGGTGGTGTATCCTAGAGTACGGTGCATCGGCTATCCAAGGGGTTCACCCATGGTTTGGTGAACTGCTGGCGACTGGCGTTGGTGCTTATTAGCCAATGTGGATATCTAACTCCGGTGTTTTCTTCCTGAGGTAGATTGGATCCAAGTTCATAACAGAGTAGTGGAGTAGCGCTGCATCATATAACCTACTTTGTTTGAGATTGTATGAATGATATTAATATGCCAGATGTTACTAGGTTTTTTATATGATGTGTGTGTGTGTGTGTGTGTGATGCACGCTCACCTTGCTAACTGCTTCTTTGCCGTTGTGTTTTATACATATTTCTTACTCCCTGTTTTCTGTTGTTTGCTTTGCATGTACTTTTTTGTTATGCATAGGATGGTGATCAGCCTGTTGAGGAGTGACTCTGAGGAGCCGCTACTTGTAGTTTGGGATTTCTTTAGTTTATGTTGTTATCTGATGAGTTTCCGGATTTTTGTTATAACATCTCTGCAGTGTGACCTCGGGGTTGCACTAGTGCAGAAAGGGTTTTAACGTCGGTTAAAATTGACCTCTAAAGTTGGTTTTAGAACCGATGTTGAAACGGGCGATGTTGTTAATTGGAACTTTAGACATCGGTTTTCAAACCGATGTTAAAAGTTCACTTTAGACATCGGTTATAAGATAAAACCGATGTCTATGGTTCTCATTCAACAAAAAAATGTAAGCAGAACAAAACTTTAGACATCGATTAAAATAAAGAACCGATGTCTAAAGTGCACTTTTAACATCGTTTTTTTTATTTCAACCGATGTCTAAAGTTATGTTTACACAGTTATGTTTCCTTTTATGACATGTTTTATTTTCCGTGTTGAGACGTTTGATCATGTGGTACTCTCTATCCATGGTATTTATTATTATGAAATAATATGCATGTGTTTCTTTTATTTTATTTTGTTTTGTTTTATTTTATGCCTTTATAAATGCATGCGGGTAGAGGGTGTCACATAATAAACAACCCACCATCAGATCAATTATAACACTAATACTATAAGAGGTATATCACTAGACTCACTTTTGCTAGAGGAGGTAGACTCCCACCTTCTATGAGGGTTCCATTCCCTAATCTAGAACTATGTTAGCCTTGATTCCCAACAGGGATACGTAGGAGCAGAATACGTATATGGTCTAGGTTCTATAGGAACAAATATCTCTTCAAAGTAAGCTGTCAATTCATCCTCAAGTGCATCTAAGGACACAAACACGGAACAAGAGCTAGTAAAGTGGCAAGAAAAGGTTAAAGAGCAAGAACTTATAAATCAAGAGCAAAAGCGTAAGTTGGAGGAGCAACAAAAGAGGATTGAATCAACTGAGAGTTTGGTTGTTGCTTTATTTGGAAAGTTAAATATGCCACTACCTCCAAACTTTGTTTCTGCGACAACTATGCAAGATGGATCAAATGAGACTAGTGAGCCCTCTAATGGCGACAATGATGATAATTTTAATGTTGATTGATGGCTTTGATCTAGATTTGTGAGTCCTTAAATGTCTCTAGTTTGCTTTAATTTAATATAGATTGATGACACCTTGATGACACTAGTTAGTTTTATGTTGTTTTAGATCGATAAACATATTACTCTAGTTTGTGTTACTTTGTTATTGACTAATGAGTACTTTGATCATAGTGGTTTGTTTTATTGTGCTAGAACTAGAATGATGAAACACTTATATGAATTTAGTTTATGTGATTGTTCTTGACTGTTAGGTAAAAACATTATTAGGTATACTTGATTGTTCTTCACAGGTTAACGTCTTGTTTGAAATTTGTTCAAATATGTCAAAATTTTCAATTCAGTTTTATCTCAATCTGTGTGAAACTAAAACTTGAATAATGATTTTGATATTTCATCTTAGTGTTGTTTCAAAAGTAAATTAAGCTAATTTATAAATTTGTGTCAATTTCCTTTATAAAAAAATAATTTTTATTAAATTTTTCCAAAATCCGTCTCAAAAGGATAAACGTTTGTCTTAAATCCGTGCGAAAAGAGGATTGGATAAATTTATTTATTTAATCCGTGGGAAATCTGTCCCAAATAAAATCACAACATCTGTCCCAAATCCGTTGGAAAACAAAAATAAATCCGTTCGAAATTCGTCCGAACAATAACCAAAATCCGGATTTGCACGTTGTCCATATTTCGTCCGTAATCCGTCTGTGAATATTTTTGGACAGAATTTGGGACGGATTTTATAATTTCCAACGAGGCTTTTTCGGATGGGTGTCGTTAAATCTCAAAATCCGTCCGGAATTAATTATCCGTCTGAAATCCGTAGGAAATTTGTCCAATTTTCGTCTGAAATCCGTCTGTGAATCTGTCCGAAAAAGACGGATTTCTAGTAGTGTACTACATTCTATCAAGTTACATCCATAAATAATCTCGGATAGAAGTTCTGTAGAATGATCTCGGAAGTGAGATTTTTGGACAGAACAATTATTAATTTCCTATAAGTAATAAACATAAACATATTCTATATCACTACGAATCAAAATTATAATTAATTAGTAATTATTAATTATTAAAATAACAACCAATTCTTTTTTTTTTTGTTAAGCAAATAACATCCAATTCTAACTTTTAACTAAGTAATGAAAATTATAATAATATTATTGCTTTTCCTATAAGGAATAAACATATTCTATATTCTATATCAATACAAATCAAAATAAGAATTAATTAATAGTTATAAAATAACATCCAATTCTAACATCAGACAAATTAATGAAAAATATAATAATTTTATTGCTTTAAGATAATTGTTTTAAGTTATTATAATTAAAATGTAATCGATTCTTTCAATATAAATTCTGGCGAAATTTTTCCTAATTAGACAAAGTCTATCTATAACTGAATATTAAAAAATTAGAAACAAACTAGATACATGCGGTGGTATAAAAAAATTTGGATACATGTAATAATTTTTCATTTAAAATAATACACAAATACTTTTTAGTTGTTCTATTAGTTTATTATTTTCAACATTTAAAACTATAAAATTGTGCCCAGGAAAAAAAAAAAAACTACAAAATACATTCATGCGTCGCACGATATTTTTTTTTTCATTTCAAACACTACATGAATACTTATTTGTTGCTCTTTTGAATTGTTATTTTCAACATTTGAAATACACAACACTTTAAAGTAATCACACATGATATATCCATGCTTCGCATGGATACAACCTTTAGTTTTCATAAAAAATAGTGAGATGCGTAAGAATACCTTTTTCTATGTGATTCAGTATAGTCAATGAAAAGACTCATTAGTTCCTTAAAACGATTCTGTCATTAACTAAGTTCAAATTTATTTTTGAAAAACCTAATTGAGTGGCATGTGCATGGTTTCACCGTTTGCAAGTTGCAACAAATTTCTTTGATCTTGTTATTTTGTCGTTTTATATATGAAGAAAAAATTCCCATCCCCTATATATACCCTCCTCCTCTCATTCTCTTTTATCCCTACATACCCCATAATCCTCGCTTCTCTCTCACTCTCTTCTCTCTTTGAGCAATGGCATTACTTGTCTTGGTTTTGATGACGATTCTTCCGCCCATTTATGCCACTGGTTCCCCACTTCACGCACCACCCTACTTCCTCCACGACACACCAGCTTCTGCAACTATTGACCCACCATCGCCAACTTATGCTCCGGTTAACCCACTATTGCATCTTAGGAGCGAGTTCCACTTGTCGGTGCTAAATGCATTGCCTGACAACAAAATTCTTAAACTTCAGTGTCGTAAGAGACATCCCTCGAAAGATGTGGGAGTGCATTTTCTCCATACAGGAGAAACCTTTGGGTTTTCTTTCTACCCCGATATTTTGGGAAAAACGTTATACTCATGCAGCTTTGATTGGGTCGGCAGCAACACCCACTTTTTCAACATATTTGATTTTCATAGAGATCAATATAAAGCAAAAGAGATGAGCTGGAGGGTTTTAGAGGAGGATAAAATATGCATGTTCGACCATTCAAACCAATCTTACACAGATTGTCATGGGTGGGACACTGATTAGATGCTTATTTCTTATGTCATTAGAGAATTTGTAAGTGCCTCTAAGCACCAATATTTCAAGAAGAATTATGTTATTTAGTAACTATGAACTCAAGTTACGAAGAACAGAAGTGCAAAAGGATATTAAATTGGTATTATTTATTTATTTTCAAATAATATTCTAATGGAAATCAAAATCTGGCTCAAAATCCTAGAGAGAACTTCTATCAAAATACTCAAATTTACTTCAACTCAAGGATGAAAATTACAACGAGAGAATGGACCTATTTATACTAATCCTAAAGGCCTTCATGATTGGAATACAATGGAATACAACTTGCAATTATCAAAATTATTGGCTAGGTAATTCGTGGCTAGGCTTGGTAACTAATTCTAGGTAATTTTTAGGTCAATTAGTGGATAGGGTTCATGGCTTAAAATCTTGGAAATCAAGGGCAAAATTCATGGTTCTGTATCATCCTCCCTGTGTTGGACAGAACTCCTCCTTGAGTTAAGTTTTGTTTCATCATCCAAGTACGCTGAAAGATCAGCCATATTGAAGGTTGCAGAAGTATAGTCGGTTCCTGGTAGCTCGACCTTGTAAGCAATGTGATTGATTTTCTGCATGATCCTGAATGGACCATTAACTCTAGGGGACTACTTGGCATTATTTGCTGGTTTGGAAATCGTTTCTTCTATTTATATTGTAACACCCCGCTTTCTTGATTAATGTTTAGGTTGAATCTTCCTAATTATAGGTTTAGATAATTTTCTCACATGGGTTTTGGTTAATGCCCCCCATGTTTTGTTCTTTGTATTTCTTTGAATTTTTTTTAAAAATAAATATAAGGTGTGCTGCAAATGATAGGTATGGTGCCAATTTAGTTGAGATGATAGATTCTATTGCGATGTTTTTGTATGTCTTAACCGTTAGATTATTTTTTTAAAAATAATTATTGAATCTATAAAGAATAAAAAAAATAATTTAAGCACATAATTGTTTTTACTGGTGTATAGGATCGTATCTTAAAAATTGTTTTAGTGGATAAATTGTTTTAGCATTTCATCAGCCGGAAAACTTGATATAATTGGTTTAAGCATTATGTAGAAAGTTGAGTTCCTTAAAAAAGTTGTAAGGGTTTTGATTCCTATCATGTATATGGAAAAAAATAATTGTAGAGAGATAAAACTCAATTAGTTAATCTGTACGCCTCAGAAGGGATTTGTTTTTGATTGTCGGTTTGAGGATATCCATGCTAAAAAAATAGTTCTGAAAAGGCTAAACTACACTTTAATCCCTTATCTTTATTTTCAATTTTCAATTTGGTCCCTCTTTTTTTTTTTCCTGAAATGGTCCCTTATCTTTTTTTTTTAGGTTCCAAAGTGGTCTTTTCCATTTAAATTGTGGTACTAATAGGACCACATTGGTATAACTTTTGCAAAATAAGGATTACTTCGGGAAAAAAAATAAATAATGGACCATTTCAGAACAAAAAAAGGGACCACATGAGTTTAAATTTTTCAAAATAATGGACCATTTAGGAACAAAAAATAAAAGAGGGATCAAATTGAAACCTAAAATAAAGATAAAGGGTCAAATGCCTTTCGAGAAATTAAAAATTCATTATTGTTATAATATTAAAATGTGAGTTTGATTTATGTTATCTCTTTTTTATATGATTTATGTTTTGTTTTACACAAAAATGATTAATGTTGATTTCAAGTGAAATGTAGAGTTAAATTTTGATATATTCCCCGTCTCAAGTTGGCGGTGGGATACTTCTCGAAGTAGATCGGAAATTTTGTTGATATATTGTGGTGTAAATGTTTTTTATATTATTAACTTAAGCACAAATTATTTAATATATAAGTGTCGTTTGATGGTCAAGATAAGAAATGCAGGATATGATAAATTATCATATCTTACTTTAATCTATAGTTTGGTGTACCAATATAATAGGATAGACTTATCTTGTTAGCTTATCATATCCTTTCTCTTAGTTAAATTTCTATCCTATGAGAGGGGCTATGTTAGAGGGGAGAGGATATGATAAAAAAAAATGGACAAATGTATGGAAAAAATATCATCTGCTAATTTTATTTACATTTTTTATGATTTAAATATATAAAAAGCTAAAAAAATATTAAAGCTAAATTATAATTTTGGTCTCTTATTTTTATTTTAGGTTTCGATTTGGTACCTTTTTATTTCTTTTGTTCCGTTTTGGTCCCTTATCTTTATTTTAGGTTTTAATTTGATTCTTTCTGTATAAATTGTGGTACATATAGGATCACATTGGTATAACTTTTGCGAAATAATGGACCATTTTGAAACAAAAAAATAAAATAAAAGAGTGACCATTTCAAAACAAAAAAAGGGACCACAATGGTATGAGTTTTGCAAAATAAGAGACGATTTCGGAACAAAAAATAAAAGAGGGACCACATTGACATGACTTATAAAATAAGGGACTATTTTGGAACAAAAAAAATAAAAGAGGGTCCAAATTGAAACTTAAATAAAGATAAGGGACCAATTGAGCCAAATATTGAAGTTAATTTTGAAAAATAATTTATATTTGAGGGTAATTTTGTCATTTGCATATAATTTATATCAGATTTTGTCTTTATCTATTTCACATCAAACACTAGATATATAATAACATAATACTATGTGATGAGTAATATCTAGTGCATATCAAACATTACATAGGATAAGAGCTTATCATGCTCATATCTTATCCTACCATTATTCAGTCCTCTCATCCTATCAGTCATTATCATATCGTGACTACCAAACGAAAGGTAGTTGTTATAACAGTCAAACATTTTTAATGATGTGATGAATCATGATTGGTTGACAATGAAAAAGATCTCTACACCGACAGAGCATGATAATTAAATTCTTATATAATATCAAAAAATTCTAAAAGATACATAATTTTTACATTGTTTTAAATGAACTTATGAGTTATAATATATTGGCTAAATTATTCTTTTGGTCCTTTATCTTTATTTTAGGTTTCATTTTGGTCCCTCATTTATTTTTGTTTCGTTTTGGTCACCTGTCTTACACATAATAGCCTATTTCGGTCCCTTCCGTTAGTTTTGTACTAATGGTGTTAGGTTTCCCTTTCTCTCTCTTCTTCCTTCTCGTCCTCCCTTCCTTCTTCCTCCCCTTCATTGAAAGGTTTCAAATTCTCATGGAATGGGAGAAGCAAGAAAAAAAAACTAAAGAACTTATGACGCATACAAAAGGGAATTGAGAGAAACAACAAATAGGCCCAGAAAACCAACCAAACCTGAAACAAAAATCCCAAAATTTAACCCAGTGGCTCAAACCTTATTATTTGTCCATAATAATACACACTGAAAAGACTCGTGTTGGTCTGTGGGGTCAGTCATCAATCCACAAAGCAGCCAAGTGGATAGGTCAGAGGGAGTTCCCAGATGATATATGGAACATGGTGGATAGGTCCGAGGCTAGGAGCCATGTTGGCATGGTTCAGAGAGGCAGGAGACAGAGGAGTTAACAGACCATGTATCACTACCGTCGCCGCAGGGTGGTGATGAGTAGTGATGAGTCAGTCTGGGAGCCGAGAGCCAGAGATGCCAAAGTCTACAAACGATGATTCGGAGAGGGATAGGGTAGTTCAAGACACCCATATCGACTGTGATATGGATCTGTTGGATGTGTCTGCTAGGGTGAGCCCCTGTGAGCCTATTTTATGATTTTGATGTATTTTGAGATAGGCGGGCTGGGTAGACTTAGGATCTCTATTTTGTACCTTTTGTTACCATTTTATGTATTTTATTTTCATTAGCAATGTCTGTATAGTTTTCCGTTAGGTTTACGATCCATCTATTGGGATTTACCGTACATTCGTGACAATTTGTATATATTATATATTCTATTATTTAATCTATATTAATACAAATCAAATTAGAATTAATTAGAAATTATTAAGATAACAACCAATTTTTTTTTTTTTGGGTAACCAAATAACATCCAATTCTAACATTTAACAAATTAATGAAAAATATAATAATATTATTACTTTTCCTGTAAGGAATAAACATATTCTATATTCTATATCAATACAAATCAAAATAAGAATATATTAATAATTATTAAAATAACATCCAATTTTAACATTGGGCAACATAATGAAAAATATAATAATATTATTTATTTAAGATAATTGTTTTTAAGTTATTATAATTAAAATATAACCAATTCTTTGAATATAAATTCTGGTGAATTTTTTCCTAATTAGACCAAGCCTGTAATTGAATATTAAAAAACAAGAAACAAATTGGATACATGCGATGATTCTTTCATTTCAAATAATACATTATTAATTTCCTCTAAGGAATAAACATATTCTATATTCTATATCAATACAAATCAAAATAAGAATGTATTAATAATTATTAAAATAACATCCATTTCTTTTTTCTTTTTTTTTAAAGCAAATAACATCCAATTCTAACATTTAAAAAGTTAATGAAAAATATAATAATATTATTGCTTTTCCTATAAGGAATTTTTTTGTGATAAGCAAAAGATTTATTGAATAGGGAGTACAAGGGATACTCTATCCCAATACAATACCAAATGTTTACGGCAAAGGTTCAAAACAGTCCAACGGATTCATACACCAATCAGAAAAATTCCACTTTGAATTTCTACCTTCCTTAGTAAAAAACCAGCCACAAGAAACCAATTTTATATTAGATATAGCAACAGAATGCTCAGTCACACCATCACCGAAAATGATTCTATTACGTAATAGCCATAGACACCATACCACCGCACACCAGATAATATATTTTACCTTCTTACCCCGCCTACCTCTGCAAGGAAGACAATACTGTACAAAATTTTCAATTACCTCATGATGTCAAACCCCATACATATCAATCCAATCAAAAACTGCTTTTCCTATAAGGAATAAACATATTCTATATTCTATATCAATACAAATCAAAATAAGAATTAATTAATAATTATTAAAATAACATCCAATTCTAACATTTGAAAAATTAATGAAAAATATAATAATATACCCTCATTCTCTCATTCTCTTTTATCCCACATACCCCAGAATCATCTCCTCTCTTCTCTCTTCGAGCAATGGCATTACTCGTCTTGGTCTTGGTGACGATTTTTCCGACCATTTATGCCACTCGTTCCCCATTTCACGCACCACTTGACTTCCTTCAACACACACCAGCATCTGCAACTATTGACCCACCACCAACAACTTCTGCAACTATTAACCCACCACCACCAACTTATGCTCCGGTTCACCCACTAAATCTTAGGAAGGAGGTCCACTTGTCGGTGCTAAACGCGTTGCCCGACAACAAAATTCTTGAACTTCACTGTTACAAGAGACATCCCCACAAAGATCTGGGAGTGCAGTATCTCCATACAGGAGAAATCTTTCAGTTTTACTTCTACCCTAATATTTGGGGAACAACGATATACAGTTGCAGCTTTGAATGGCAGAGCAGCTCCCCCCATTGGGCTAACATATTTGATTTTCATAGAGATCATACAAAAACGAGAGAGTTTATGTGGAGGGTTTTAGACGAGGATAAAATCTGCATGTTCAACCATTCAAATCAATCTTACACAGATTGTTATGGGTGGGACCACTGATTAGATGCTTATGTCTTATGTCATTAGACAATCTGTATGTGTAGCTGAGCACCCTTTATTTCAATAAGAATTTTGTTATTTAGTAACTACACACTCAAGATACCAAGAATAGAAGTCCAAAAAGATATTTAATTGGTTGCCTTTCGTATGGATCAAATTCGTATTCAATTATCAACCCTACATCTATTATTTATGTATTTTCAAAAAATATTCTAACTACAATCAAATTCTGGCTAAGAAGCCTAGAGAGAACTTCTCTCAAAATACTCAAATTTACTTCAACTCAAGAATGAAAATTCAATGAGATAATGAACCTATTTATACTAATCCTAAAGGTCTTCATGAATGGAATACAATGTGAATACAACTTGAAATTTTCAAAATTATTGGCTAGGTAATTAATGGCCAGGCTAGGTAACTAATGATATAGAAAGTTTAAGTTCAATATGAGTGGCTTGGTTTCATGGCTTAATATTGTGGAAATCAGAGGCAAAATTCATGGTTCAGTATCATCCTCCCCGGGTTGGAAAGAACTCGCCCTCGAGTTAGGTTCTGTTTCATCATCCAAGTATTACGAAAGATCAGCGATGTTGAAGGTTGAAGAAACACCGTAAGTTCCTTGTAGCTTGTGGGCTCCAACAAGTGTACCAGATCGAAGTAACTAATGAAAACATGGTGACATACTTGTAGATGATGATGAGATTCATGTCTCAAGTATGCTTCCGTGAAGAATATCTCCACCCATACTCATGAATGAAGATATGAAAAGTGTTTTGATGATGATCATGTTGATTGAAAATGTTGTAATCATTTTGATGTTTTATGTTTGCTTTTCTAGGGTTTTGATGTAAGTCATAAGTAACTTAGTTTGTTTAGATGGCTTAACAAAATTATGTAGATAATAATGCTAAACCTAAAAATAGAAATCAATTAGAGCTAAAATCAAATGCCAAATGTTGGAAAATGTTTTTAAGGTATAAGTAATCACATACATAGTTGTATTATGGTCTACTTTAAGGAAAACTCGAAATTCCTTCAAGAGTATTCAAATACCAACTCATGTATGCCATCATACATGCATTTTGGCAATTTTTGAAGGGAGTATTCGAATACCCCTGTTAGTATTCGAATACTACCCATTCTGTTAAGTTGGTTGGGTTCTATTACAGGGAGTATTCGAATACCCTGTATGTGTATTAGAATATTCACCCTAAAATTTAGTAACACTTCAGTTTTTCAGCTCCAATTGAAGTCTATATAAAGGGTATGTGTTTAAGAGTTTTGGCAACGAAATCATATGTAAAAATATACTGTTATAATGCCAAAATAGAAAGCCATCTATTCATCCTTTGTTACAAGAGATCTTAGAAGCTATAAGCTTTGATGCACAAGTGTTTGTACTAGGATTTTCTCTTCTACTCAATTTGTTTTCTGAGTTTTGTATTGGGAGTGTGGATCCCGAGGTTCTCAAGAGTGTGGTATCTCTTGAGGGGTGTAAATCTTTGTTGGTGAGGTATCCATCAAAGTGGCCATTGGAGAAAAAGCTTTGTTGGTGAGGTATCCTTCAAAGTAAGGGTGAGGCATCCCTTTTTGGCAAGAATGTGGTATCTCTTGTGGTGATTGTTGGTGAGGTATCCAACAAGGTGTAAGGGTGAGGCATCCCTTAGTGAGTTGTTGGTGAGGTATCCAACAAGTTTCAAGAGTGAGGCATCTCTTGAGAGTGTGGTACTTGTGGGTGAGGTATCCTACAAGGGAGAGTGACTTTTGTAAGGAGTGTGGTATCTCTTGTACAAACTTTGTCATAGTGAATTCCTCCAAGAGGATTCTAGGGGACTGGACGTAGGTCACTCAGGTTGTGGGCCAAACCAGTATAATACTTGTGTCACTTTCTTTATCCATACTCTCTTTACTTTCTTACAATCTTTATTATCGTATGCAAGATTCTTTATGTTCTATGCTTACGATACTATAGTGCATGATTGTTGTATGATACTATATCTTAGCTTATACAATTGAATATCTTTCTTTAAGTATATTCTTGAATTGGTATTGCAATTGTTTCTTGCTTAAGCTTCAAGGAAAGTTTACTATCTTGCTACTCTTTTTGAAAAAGGGAAGTTATACATTTTTTTTAAAAAGTTTTTAAAAGGTCAATTCACCCCCCCCCCCCCCCCCCACCCACCCCCCACCCCCCACTAAGAACCTTTTCCACAAATAACAATTGGTATCTAAAGCGGGTTCTTGAATAAGGTTAATCACCTTTCAAGACTCGTGGAAATGGCTTCAATCAAATGGGACAAGTGATTATGTTTCTATTTCTAAACCCCTTATTTTCAATGGTGAAGGTTATCCTTATTGGAAAGCAAGGATGAAAATTTTCATTGAGGCAATAGATGTTGATATATGGGATACGGTTTTGAATGGTCCTTTTATACCTAAACATGTTGTTAATGAAGAAGAAAAAGATAAACCGAGATCTTTATGGACCGATGATGATAAGAAGAAGGTCCAATTAGATAAGAAGGCTAAGAACATCATTACTACGGGAGTTAGTATTGCTGAGTTCTTTAGAATCTCTACTTGCAATCCGGAAAGGAAATGTGGGATACACTTGAGGTAGCCCATGAGAGCATAAGTGAAGTAAGGAGATCTTGGATGAACACTTTAACCCATGAATATGAATTGTTTAGAATGATGCATGGTGAATCTATATGTGATATGCAAAAACGTTTTACAGATATTGTTAACCAACATAGTGCTCTTGGTAAAGTGTTTGATAATGAGGATCTTATTAACAAAGTTGTAAGATATTTGAATAGGTCTTGGCAACCCAAGGTGACGGCTATTACGGAATCAAGGAATCTTTATACAATGTCACTTGCTACACTTTTTGGCAAGCTTCAAGAGCATGAACTTGAGCTATCAAGATTAAATGAGAGTGAAGATCAAGACAAGAGGAATAAAGGCATAGCCTTGGTTGCATCTTCAAGAAAGGAAGACCTAAGTGATAGTGATGATTCAAGTGAGGAATTCCAAGAGGAGCACATCAACTTGTTAGTGAGGAGGTTTGGAAAGTTTCTCAAGAGAAGAGGCAACTTCAAGAGAGACAACTTCAACAACAAGAAGTTCACAAAGAAGGAGAGTACTTCCAACCCTATGAATGTGGAAAGCCCAGTCACATGAAATATGATTGCCCCAACTACAAGAAGAATAATGATAAAGATGAGAAGAAGGGCAAGAAAGATAAGAAGGGTAAGAAAGCATATATAGCATGGGATGAGAATGAGATGTCATCCTCAAGTGGTGAAGATAGTCAGAGAGAAGAGGCCAATCTATGTTTAGTGACTTCACATCAAAGTGAAGATGAGGTATCGGATGATGAACTCTCTCTCTCTTTTACTTATGATGAGTTGCATGATGCTTTTGAAGAATTGCATAAAGAGTCTTTTGATTTAGCCAAACTAGTTGTGAAACAAAAGAATTTGATGGCTCAACTTGAAAAAGAAAATTTTGTTTTGAAAAAGCAAGTTGAGAATCAAAAGCTAGAGATTGAGACTATGCAAAAAATTTGCAAAAATTTTTCAAAAGGAAAAGAAAAAGAATGGTGCACCACTTGTGAAAATTGTATGAATTTGGAAAGTGAAAACATTGATTTGAAAAAGTCACTTGCAAGGTTCACAAATGGAAGTAACAATCTTAATGTTTTACTTGGTAAACAAACTATGAGTTTTGTTAAGTCCGGATTGGGATACAATCCATTTGATGCTAAAGCCTCCAACAAGACTCAATTTGTTCCATCAAGCAAACAAAAGAAGTCAACTATCAAATGCTATATTTTTTTGAAAGCATGGACACCATATTTCAAAATGTTATATCAAAAGAAAAGGTGTTGAGAATTGTAACTTGATGTGGGTCCCTAAAGGGAATAAACCCCAGACTAACATACAAGGACCCAATCCAAATTGGGTACCTAAGATTTGATCTCTTTTTATACATGAAGACACTATGCAATAAGTGGTACTTGGATAGTGGATGCTCTAAACATATGACCGAAGACATCTCCAAGTTTTCCCATCTATCTCCAAGAAAAAGTGGTCATGTCATATGTGGAGATAACAAGGGTAAAATTCTTGGAGTGGGTAAGGTTGGTAAGAATTCTAATACCACAGTTGATAATGTGCTAATGGTTGAAGGTCTTAAGCATTAGTCAACTATGTGATAGGGATTTAAAGTTGTTTTTGATGAAAAATGTTGCTTAGTTGAAAGTATGCATGATAAACAAGTTAGGTTTATAGGCATGAGAATCAATAACATATATATGCTTGATTTGAATGAAATATCATCTTCCTTACAATGCTTGATTAGTAAAGATGATGATGTATGGCTATGGCATAGAAGAATTGCAGACATTAACATGGATCACCTTAACAAACTTATTTATAAGGATTTAGTGATTGGTTTTCCTAAGATAAAATTTAATAAAGAAGGCTTATGTGATGCATGCCAAAAGGGTAAACAAACTAGAGTTAGTTTTAAACCTAAGAATGTTGTTTCTACTTCTAGACCTTTGAAATAGCTTCATATGGATTTATTTGGTCCTTCAAGGACAATGAGTTTTGGTGGAAACTATTACGCTTTAGTGATTGTTGATGATTTCTCAAGATTTACATGGACATTGTTTTTAGTTCATAAAAGTGATGCACTCCATGCTTTCAAGAAACTTGCTAAAATGATTCAAAATGAAAAAGATTTGAAAATAGCATGCATTAGAAGTGATCATGGTGGGGAATTTGAATGTTTTTGTGATAAACATGGAATTGAACATAATTTTTCGGCTCCAAGGACCCCTCAACAAAATGGAGTTGTTGAGAGGAAGAATAGGTCCTTAGAGGAGTTGGCAAGAACCATGTTAAATGAATCTAGTATACCTAAGTATTTTCGGGCGGATGCGGTTAACACCGCTTGCTTTGTGTCTAATAAAGTGCTTATTAGACCTATCTTGTTGAAAACTCCTTATGAGTTGTATAAAAGGTAGAAAACCAAATATATCACATTTACATGTCTTTGGATGTAAATGTTATATTTTGAATAATGGAAAAGACAATCTTTGTAAGTTTGATGCTAAGTCGGATCAAGCAATCTTTCTTGGTTATTCATCATCAAGTAAAGCATATAGAGTTTTCAATAAAAGAACCAAGACTATAGAAGAATCTATTCATGTATCATTTGATGAGACTACCCCCCAAGAAATTGGGAAAGTGCATAATGATGATATTGTAGATACAAGAATGGACTCTCAAGAAGAGCAAGCAAAGGATAATGAACAAGAATCAAGATTGGAGCCTCAAGGTCAACAACAAAGAGATGAGGAACTTCCTAAGGAGTGGAGAATGATTAAATACCATCCAATTGATAAGGTGATAGGTGACATCACCAAAGGGGTAACTACTCGTTCTTCTCTTAGGAATGTATGTCATTTTATGTCTTTTGTGTCCCAAGTTGAACCTAAGACAATTGATGAGGCTATCATAGATGAACATTGGGTAATTGCTATGCAAGATGAGTTAAATCAATTTACAAGAAATTATGTATGAGAACTTGTACCTAAACCTAGTAATAAACAAATAATTGGAACTAAATGGGGTTTTAGGAACAAGTTAGATGAGAATGGTATAATTGTTAGAAACAAAGCTATATTAGTAGCAAAAGGTTATAATCAAGAAGAAGGCATAGACTATGAGGAAACTTATGCACTCGTTGCTTGGTTAGAAGCTATTAGATTGCTTCTTGCTTTTGCATGTCTTATGGATTTCAAACTCTATCAAATGGATGTCAAAAGTGCTTTTCTTAATGGCTTAATATATAAGAAGAAGTTTATGTAGATCAGCCAAACTTTGGTTTTAAACTTAAAAAGGCTCTATATGGTTTGAAACAAGCTCCAAGAGCTTGGTATGAGAGACTAAGCAAATTTTTTTTTCAAAAAGATTTTCAAAGAGGGAAGGTTGACACTACTCTTTTCATTAAAAAGAAAAATCATGATATTTTTATTGTACAAGTATATGTTGATGACATTATTTTTGGAGCCACTAATGAATCTATGTCCAATGAATTCTCTAAGTAAATGCAAGGTGAATTCGAGATGTCTATGATGGGTGAACTCACTTTCTTATTGGGGCTACAAATCAAACAAGTGCCTAGTGGAACTTTCATTAACCAAGCCAAGTATTGCAAAGAACTACTCAAAAGATTTGGCATGGACAAGGCAAAAGAAGCTTCCACACCTATGGGAACATCCTCCTATCTTGACAAAGATGAAAATGGTAATCCGGTAGATGTAACTAAGTATAGAGTTAAAATTGGCTCTCTACTTTATATTACCGCTACTAGACCGGATATTATGTGTAGTGTATGCATGTGTGCCCGTTATCAATCATGTGCTAAAGAATCTCACCTAATCGCCGTAAAAAGAATAATGAAATATTTGTTAGGTATAACTAATGTAGGACTTTGGTATCCTAAAGGATCTAGTTGTAGTATAGTTGGATTCGGATTCGGATTTTGCCGGATGCAAACTTGATAGGAATAGTACTAGTGGCATGATGTCGTGCGATGCACGTCGTGCGATCCGGCAAGTGTACCGGATTGTCACCAAGTAATAAAAAGATATCGATCCCACAGAGACCGTGATCTCAAATCGCAACTAATTGTTAAATGATAAAACTGAACTGTATAAAAAAGGATTTGGATTTTTGAAATAAGAGATAATTTGGATAGGGAATGCAATTAAGTAAAATAGAAAGTAAATCAATTTATGGTTTTTCAGATCTAAATGGATTCCTAGGAATTTGGGTTACCAACAAGGTTGTTTATGTTACTAAATTGATTACCCCTTCGTTAATTATTGAAATTGCCCTGAAAGCGAATTTATCCTCAAATAGTTAATGCTCCCTCTCGGGTTACAAAAACCGTGCCCAATTAAACCAACCCCTACTCTCGTGGTAGTCGAATTTAGATTGGACCCTTTACGCTTTGTGACAATTCGTTGATCCTCGAAGGATGGCTTCTAACTCTCGTGATTTTGGTCCTAAGTCTGATTCTATAGATCCGACACCTAAGTTCACCGTTAGGTTCCTCCTTAGAATATCTACGTCACGCAAATAAGCGGCCGCCGAATTTACGAGTAATTAAAACACTAGAAATCAGATCTAAAACAAAATCGCAATTAACAAAGATAAAACATCAATTCATTACCATAAAAACAAACCTTGGGCATAGCCCCAATCCCTAGAAATTAAGCTACTACTCAAGCCTTGTCATGGTGATGACAAGCTTGGTTAACAACAACATGAAAATAAAAATAAGAGAAGAGAGGAGGAAGAAGGGAGAGATCCTAAATTATATCCTAAGAGTAGCAGTCAAAAGTCCTCTCTTAGTCTCTGCTCAGATGCTTATAGATTTGGGAAGTTTGAATCCCAATCTAACTCAAATTAGATCCAAATCAGTTGCTTTTGATACAAGTAATGCGCGTCACGGCCAGGCCGTGACGGCTTCTGCCTTGGGTGCTTCTTCAGTGATTGGTCTGTCACGACCGTGATGCTCATCACGGCTTGGCCGTGATCAGTTCTGCCTGTTGAGGGTCTGGTTCAGCTGACAGGTCACGATCGTGATGGATATCACGGCTAGGACGTGACCAGTTCTGACTTTTGGCTTCTTTCTATTCAGTTTTGCTCGATCGTGGCCGTGATGGTCATCACGGCTAGGCCGTGATGGGCTCTGCTTGGCTCATTTTCTTCACTTTTCAAGCCCCATCTTCATCCAAGCTCCATCATGGTTGATCCTGAGCATTTAATCCTTAATTTCTGCAAAACAATACCACAAAACCACCTTACCCGTTCCAAGGTAAAAACTAACAAAAATCAAATTAAATATGCCTAAACTGTATGAAAATGCATGCAAAATGATAAACAAGTATGAGGTGTAATCACACTCATCATGACACATGTCATATTTTTGGTAATTGTTTAATTTCATGGTTTAGTAAAAAGCTAATGTTGTTTTATCAACCGCCGAAGTGGAATACACTACGGCCGGTAGTTGTTGTGCCCAAATTCTTTGGATGAAACAACAATTAATAGACTATGGAATAGAATTGGACTAAGTTCCAATTAGATGTGATAATACAAGTGCCATCAATCTATCCAAGAATCCTATCCAACAATCTAGGACTAAACACATTGAGATAAAGCACCATTTCTTAAGAGATCATGTTCAAAAAGGAGATATTGTTCTAGACTTTGTAGAATCAAATAAACAATCAGCCGATATCTTGACCAAACCTTTTCCTAGAGAAAACTTTTTTTATATAAGAAGGGAACTAGGGATCATAGATGAAACATATATTGATTGATCTTATATGCTATGATTGTTTGGATGCATGTATGTTCAATTCATATCTTGTATATATTGATCTTTAATCTTATAAGTATGTAATTTGATCTCTGGATGAGCTGTATGCATGAATATATGTGAAATCTATGTGAATTTTGCTCTCTGTCCAGATAGTATTCGAATACCACCACAGTGTATTCGAATACCACACAAAATTTCTCTGTTTTCTGTGAAGTATTCGAATACCACTTGGTGTATTCGAATACCATACAAAACTCTGGTCCAAATGTTGAGATTCCAGTGTTCAGAGGTTGCATTTCCAATTTAATGATGAAGATGATAGTTATAATTGAGACGTCCCGACGTCCTATTAAAGAAAACCCGAAATTATTAAAACTTAATCGTGTTACTAGCATTACGCGGTTATATTAAAACAACAAAAAATTTAAAACTTAAACATAAACAAATATCATACAGATATATCAACAGATATATACATCAATATATACATCATATCCTGGGTACATTACTGTAATGGGAATCCCATCAGTAGGATCCCAATATGTACAAACTGATAACATAATGAAAAATATATCAAAACACTGAAGGAAAGATGCCTCACCAACTCTCAACACCCAGTCACCTCTCAAAATACATGAAAATTAAACCTCACACACACCTACACCGATAGCACTGGCCTGAGCTATCACAAACTACTACCCTCGCTACCACCCTGGGGTCTCGACAGTCCTGCTACTCCTCCGCTACTTCTGGAAGAGCTCCTATCTGAAGACCTCTGAAACATCCGTAAGTAGATTCTGCTATCTCGGGAAGGCTTCCTGGAGGACACTCGGGAAGATTCTGACCCTGTGGCTCTATCCTCGAGAGGTACGGGTGCCTCCGGAGTAGATATCGGGTCAAAAACTGGTATTATAGGGTCCTCCTCTGGCACTGGTGCAAGCACAGGCTCCGGTGCGGGTACGGGTACTGGTGTAGGTCCTGGTCCAGACACAAGTACCTCAAAGGGTAACATGAAGGGAACTGGTGCCATATCCGACATAGGGGGCATCGACGGTAATTGCCCATCCGGAACTCCAATAGGGAAGGGAAAGGTTTGGCCGGCTCTGAAAGTACCCACCAAATGTAACACCCCGTTTTATCGCATCTTGACCGGTAATTATATTTTATATTATTACCGGGGATCTAAAAAATGATTTTGAAGAAAACAAAATCATAGTTGAGAACTTCTATATCGAAGGAAGTTACGGTGAAATTTTAGGTTTAGAATTCAGGTGGAACTCGGTCTGTGTTTTTCACTTACAGTAAAAATTTACTGATCAGAAAACCTAATTTGGACTGGTGAACAAAACGGTTTAGGTTTATATTATTTTTCAAATGATATTGGTTATTTTGAAAATTCTCAAAATAAATAAGTTATTATACTTTATTTGGGCGCATCATCAACAAACGGGTAATCGACGAAGTTGAGAACGGATGTGCAGAGACAAAACCGACATCGGATGATGGGACATCTTGCCACCTATGGTGGTGAGTCACATGGGTGACTCACCTAGCATTTATGAAGCATAATGATAAAATATCATGATATTTATTCTGGTGAAAAGACCAAAATGCCCTTGGTCTTTAAGTGAAATTCCAAGAGTATCCCTAAGTGAATTTTGACCAAAATACCCTCCCACCTACTCAATTTCGTTCAGCCCCTCCACTAAACCAAACTCATTTCATTTTGCTTTCATTTCATCATCTTCCTCTCAAAAACCCTAATCGGGTAAACAATGGAACCAGACACGAATATGCAGAGATACACCGAAAGACAGAATAGCAAGTCATCCATGACGACTCATGGGGGATGAGTCACCATGGTGAGTAATGCATGAATGTTCATTTAATGAAAATGATGAATCATCATAAATGCATTTAATGCAAATGGTGAATCACCGTAAATCATTTAATGCAAATGGTGAGTCATGGTAATGACTCACCTTGCCATCATGACCAATCCATTAAAAATAAAATAGTATATCTTTATCGGGCAAAATCTTCAAAGTAAACACGCATAAAAGCCTAAATCGGGTAAAAGACGGAGCCGGATACGGAACCGCAGAGCTGCCAAGAGATAAGAGCAATGAGTCATGGATGACTCATGGGAGGTGAGTCAACATGGTGAGTCATGGTGTGACTCACCATGTAATGATGAATTTATATGTGAAAATTCCAAAATACCCTTAACCTTTCTTTGTAATTCCAAGTTTGCCATGACAACATTTTGACCTTTTTCTCCCTTGAAGCTCACGGCAACCACCCCTGTAAAAGGCCATCTTCATTTCATTTTTTTGTTCTTTCACAAGTGTTTCAAGTCATTCTCTCACAAATCCCTAAGTTCTTCCACTTGATTTACAAAGGAGCTCTAAGTTCATGTTGGTTTCTTGAAGTTCCAAAGGTATAGTCTTCTGATCCATGATCATAACTTCACTTCTCATCACAAGTTTTCTTCTTAAATCCATGTTTTCTTCAAGTTCCAATTCCTAGATCTAGTTTTTCAAATAATTATAGAAAATCATAGAAAAATCATTTTAATGTGAGATCAATTTCTATGATCTCCATATGACTTATCTATTCATCATCCAAGAGCTTGAAAAATTTAGAGATCCCTAGCTATTTCTTTTGATATTGGTCGAACCTATACCATAATGGGTTGGGATGATTTTCTTCATTATTTAACTTGTTTTCTTGTTGGTTGTTCATGTCTGGGTTTTGTTGGTTCAAACCTTGAGGCTTTAGGTGAACAACATCCTTCTATTACTTGACTTTCCCAAGTGATCTACAAGAGGTATGAAGGAGATTACCACTATCCTATCTTAATGTAGATATGTTGATGGTTTATTTAGTATCTATATAGTCTAGTAATTCCTAAGTATGAAAATTGTATATTTATTTTCATATGTGTGTGATCCTCTTGGAGGATTTGGTTGATGCTTGGTTGTGATATATGTTGGTTTTTATCCTAATGATCGCTAATTGGAATCTTGGTTGTTGTTTGATTGATTTGTTAAAAAAATGCCTAACATGATTAATTTAGGCCATTCGGCCATAACTGTTTTATGGGGTTCCATGATGATTTAATTTGTTTGGATAATTTTTATAAGGATTGAATGAATATATGAGATTATAGAAATTGGTTTGGATTGATTTGGATATGTATATTAAAAGATATGAATTTATGAGTCCTTAGGGACTGAAATGCAATTTCTTAGAATTTCAGTGGCTTTACTGAAATTTGTATTCTTGTGTGTTAGGATTGTAGTCCTTGATGAGGTAAAACCATGGAAATTGGTTTGACGTTAATTGGATTACTACATAAAAAGATATAAGCTTTTTAGTAAACAATGACCTTTTTGCAAATATTGTAAAATATGTGGGCATAAATGTAATTTC
This sequence comes from Sophora flavescens, assembly GCA_030762895.1. Classification (NCBI taxonomy): domain Eukaryota; kingdom Viridiplantae; phylum Streptophyta; class Magnoliopsida; order Fabales; family Fabaceae; genus Sophora; species Sophora flavescens. Next base: position 6,535,459 of record CM061070.1, read on the forward strand.
AGGAAATTTGATGGTAACTGAAAATATTTCGATAGAAGTTGGTTTGATGTAATTTGAAGTTATAAATAATAAGTTACAAGGTTTTAAGTGAATAAGGATCTTTTTGTAATTAATGAAAGCTTAAGGACTAAACTGCAATTTTCGAAAATTTATGTAACTTGACAGTTAGAAACTGTTTTTCATGCCTATTTAAGTGTTATAAAACTCCAAAATGAGTTTTGGACTATTAGAGTTTAAAATCGTTGAAAAATGATTTATGCGATTTACAAACTTAACGACGTTCGGTCACATTTTTAGGAATGTCGTATAAATGGAGAGTAAGATGTAAAATCAAGGTTTCAACATTTTCATATGAGTATTATAACCTAGGAGAGTAATATATTTGAGATTAAGAACCATATTTTCAAAAGTATGCCTTTTGGGCCTAAATTCAGTCAAAAGCGGCGAAACCGTCGTTAAGCATTTTTTAGGATTTTTGAGAAATTGTTTTGAGAAATTGATACCTATGTATCTTTGATGGAAATTATTCTTGAAAATTTATTTGATTTTATCTAAAGGTTTTGGTTTTAAGCCAGAAGGATTTTAGTCTTCAAAGACAAACTTTTACACTAAAATGCAAAAATCTAAGTCAAGAATGACTTAGTGAAAATACGAACGTAATAATTTATGACGTGGGGTGGAACACGACCTTATGTCACAAAGTATGGATAATTCATTATCCATATTTCATAAAATTTAATGGACTCAAAATGATTTGTTTCCTTGGAAGCCCAAGAAAAAGGCTCAATTAGAAAAGTACAGAGAAATAAATAATTGGACTTGTGTCCCAATCTCATAATACATTAGGACTTTTAATCATGTGCTTTAAGATATCTTTACACAAATATGAAAGGTTAAAATTCAGCTTGATGTTAAGTACTGTAATTCAGACTTAAAAGCATCTAGCATATGAGAAAGCATGTTGAGAGAATTCCGATGGAATCAAGATGTCATCCGATGGTTAAACAAGAAGAACGCATTTCCGACAAATTTTGCGTAAACAGATAGTGAAACTATGTTCTGTAAGGCCGTTATGCCTAGGAGATTGAGCCAACACTTTAATGCGGGTGTGAATTTCATAGGGCCGATCTGTTTGAGGCTTGGGGATGTTGGGGTTATGAAATACTCACATAGGCCTGATGTGGCTCGAATCCGCAAGCGAACGGCTTCGTAGTCAAGTAATAAAAAGATCGATCCCACAAGGACCGTGATCTCAAATAACAATTAATTATTAAATCAATTAAACTGGACTAGAAAAAGATAAAGATTTGGAAAAGATTTGAATTTTGAATCAAGTAGCAAATAAAATTTAAAGTTGCAATTAAAACGAAATCAAGAACAAAATAGGAAAGTAGATCAAATCTGAGATTTCAAAATATCAAAAGGGATTCCCAGGAATTGGGTTATCAACAAGACTGTTCATGTTACTAAATTGACTGCCCCTCTTGTTAATTATCGAAATTTGCTTTTAAGGTGAATTTATCCTAAATAAGTTAATGTTCCCTCTCGGGATACAAGAACTGTGCCCGATTAAACCAACCCCTACTCTCGTGGTAGTTGAATTTAAATCGAACCCTTTAAGCTTTGTGACAATTCAGTGAACCATTGAAGGACCGCTTCTAACTCTTGTGATTTAAGTCCTAAGTTCAATCCCTATAGATCCAATACCTAAGTTCACCGCTAGGTTCCTCCTTAGAGTATATATGACATGCAAATAAGTGCGCACAATATTCACAAGTAATTCATGCAATAGGAATCAAATCGAAAGCAAATTGAAATTAACCAGAAGTAAAACGTCAATTCATAACACAAACCAAATCTTGGGCATAGCCCCAATTCCTAGAAATAAAAACACTACTCAAGCATTGCCATGTTCATAGCAAGCTTGATTAACAAAAGCATAAAAGAAAACCTAAGAGAGAAGAAGAAATTGAGAAGAAGAGAAATCCTAGTTTTTGCCTAAGGTAGCAGCCCCCGGGATCCTATTTTTGAGCCTCTAGGTCCTATTTATAATGTAAGGTAACTTGCATCCCAAGCAATTACAAAATCAGATCAAATCAGCTTTTAAAATTCTAGATATTGCGCATCACGGCCGTGATGGCTGTCACGGCCAGGCCGTGACAGATTCTGTCTTGAAAAACTTGGCATTGATGGCCTGTCACGCCCGTGATGGCCATCACGTTCCGGCCGTGACAGGTTCTGACTTTTTCGTTCTTTTCTTTTCAGCCTTGCTCGATCATGGCCGTGATGGCTGTCACGGCTAGGCCGTGATGGACTCTGTTTGGCTCATTTTTCTTACTTTTCAAGCTCTGTCTTCATGCAAGCTCCAACATAAATGATCCTAAGCATTTTAATCCTCAATTCCTGCACAACAACACCACAAAACCGCCTTACTCGTTCCAATGTAAAAACTAACAAAAATCAAATTAAAAATGCCTAAACTATATGAAAATGCATGCAAAATGTCAATGAAATATGAGGTGAAATCACACTCATCAAGGCCCAGTGGGTTGCTCCTCTGTGGCGTGGTGATCTGGCAATACACCGACATACTTGAATAGACACTACGTGTTTTCTGGTAGTGTAGGATGTTCCCGAAAAAGTCTATGACGTGCAAGTTGCCTACTGTTGACATATTTTTTATTACCCTAGGCTGGTACCTCTGGAACCATCCTCCGAACCACTCTCTCCGACTGTTCGTAAAACCATGGTATAGGAACTTAGAGGTCATTCCTCAAGTCTTAGATGTCTACTATCTAGGAAGATGTTGTGCTGGGGTCATGTTTCTGTGAAACATTTTTGTTCTGATATGAGTGATAATATGATTGTATTTTGTTAATTGTACGTACCTGAGAGTCGTACCGCTGCATGTCTGCCTTATGTGTAAGATAAATGGAAATCTCACCTCCTTATCTTTATATTGCCTATGTCGGCTGGCTATGTGCCTTTTGTATTCTTCTGAGAATATTGAGACATCAAGATGTCGCTTGACCGATTCATCGTAGAGTTTGAGGTTCAAGTATGCGGACGATATGTTGGAGTTGCTAGTGGACATCTTCCAGCCTTCAGATGGCCCAAGACGATAGTGTTTGTTTTCTGTCATGCCTGACATTTCTTTTCTTGAGATGGGCATGACCGTTGATGGTTCATAGACCATGTTTTTCCTCTTGGAAGGGGAACAGGCTTAGTTAGAGAGTTACTATTGTAGTAGCTCCAGTAATGTCTTTTGTGACGACGTCGGTAGTGGACTCAAATAGAGTTTCCACTAGATTTCGTTAGTGGGGTTTGTCCTTCTCACGATGTACGAGAATGGATTGTCATTTCTATTTTAGTTTAGTCAGCTAGGTATGGTTGGTAGTTAATGTTACTATTTATGGAGCTATGACTCCAAGTATCTTATATTTTAGGAGTTGCGTCTCCATATCTTTATGTTAAGTATGTATACTTTTATGATTTCTGTTTATGAGTTTGGTTGGGTATTATGTAAATGATTTTCGAACTTATGATCCTAATTGTGATAATGGAAAATTTTATTGTCCATTCATTGAAATCAAAGTGGTTATATTTATGACTTATGAAGAAGAAAAAATTACCTCATTCTTTTATAGACAATTTTATTTAACCTACTTTTAGGCCTTAAACCGTCACTTACGATGTAGCACCCGAGAAGGGTGTTACACCAAACTTAAAGGAGCGAATCCTGCCTCCTGGGTCATCCACGGGTGATCCCAGTGTGCCATCCTTGTGCTCAAGGTCTAAGGTACAACAATATAAATAAACAAACACCACAGCAACAGAAAGGGGATAAAAAATGATTTAACGTAAAACATGGAAAGCGTTTAGAAACATTTAAATCTATAACAGCACACTGAACATCCATCTCCATATATATATATATATATATATATATATATATATATATATATATATATATATATATAACACAACCCTCCTCGAGAAGTTAGATTATTTCCCTCATCACTCCGATTTAACTTCAAACATGGAAAGGGTTTAGCAACATTTAAATCTATAACAGCACACTGAACATCCATCTCCATCTCTCTCTTATATATAGTGTGTGTGTGTGTGTGTGTGTGTGTGTGTGTGTGTATATATATATATATATATATATATATATATATATATATATATATATATATATAGATAAATATATAAAACACAATTATTCTTGATAACGTCTATGATTTTCCTCTACCCTCTATCATGAATGCAGTATGTATCATGAGATTTGGCCACATATCCAGATATCCATAACGACACGTCTCCAGAGTCCCTGGTGCACATCCTCGTCCGTGGAAGGAGGATGCCCATGCAAAGCAATGGCACTATAGTTGCACTATACACGTCGGTGCACATCCTGATCCCTTGGCAAGGCTGCTCACGCAATGCATGAACTATAGCTGTGACAATAATAATAATAATCTTTGGGACGGTCCTGCCGATAGACTAAACCCCAGGAATTCACCCTCCGAGGAATAGAGCCCACAGACCATGTTTCAGGTCACCCATATGAAAATATCACAGACCATGTTTCAGGTCACCTCCTAGTGCCTTAACCTCTCATCACTATCTCATAGATAACCTCAGCAGCAACCATATCTCACAAATCTCATCACTTTATCAGAATAATCATCTCAGTTAGGCACTTCTGAACTCATGTATGATAAACCCCCTCATACATCACCTTAACCCATTATGTCTCATTGTTGAGAAAATCTCTAATCACAATCATTACAATCATACCAACATGTAATCATTACAATCGTCTCCAAAGATAATAAAATAATATAAATATTCATAGCACAATTAATCCATACTACTCATCAGACAAGTAACCAATAACAGTCCAACCAGTCCAACCAGTCAAAGCAGTCCAAAACAGTCAACATCAATAATAAAATAATATATATTTTTATATGTATCGACGATAAACATACAATTCCAATATCATAATTGGTACCATTAAGTAATCCCCAATGTGACATTGACATTGTCTGTTACTCGCTCCTCAGTAGGATTTAGGTCGCCCTACGCCAATATCGAAATAATGCCACTTCGCCGTTTCCGATGTTAGATGGCTTCTTTCCCCCACCTAGAAAGTAGTACGATGATCTGAACGTAACGAAAGCAATCCTCCTCGACACCTCACAATTCTGCCTTGTACAGGCCTCCGAGCCTCCGAAAATTCACCTAAACACCACATTGTGAAGAGAACATTACAAGGAGTTCTAATACGAAGACGTAATTGAATCCTGATAACCGAAACTAAAATACTTTGAATACCGTAACGTACAATATTTCGACATAAAGAGGGTGATATTTACCTCCCCTTTAGAAGAAAAGAAGAAGAGAAATATGAAGAGGACGTTGCCACGAATGCTACCACGTGCTTGGATATGCGACGAGACGATTGAACGAGTCGATACTCAAGCTAAGACTCATTCTCTCTCTAGGTTTTCTCTCCCTCTTTCTCTAAATCCTCTCTTTTCTGTTCTCTGGACTTCTCTCACGTTTTTGCTCTCTGTTTTTCAACTTTGGACGTAAGTGACTTATGTCACTTATGTCCTTTTTTATTTTGCTGAAACATGTGCCAACGCTCGAGTGTTGGAAACCTATCACTCGAGCGTTCCAATGCTTGAGCATTGGCTTCTCCACGCTCGAGTGTTAGAGGCAGGTAGACCACCGCGCCATGGAACCAATCCTGAGGTGCCATGTAAGCTCCTTTTGACACGTGGCAGGTCAACGCCAGAGCTAGTCTGGTTGACTAGGGCGCTTGAGTGCTGATAGACCCACGCTCGAGCGTTGACCACTGACCAAAAGTCAACTTATTGCGTTTTGGGTCTGTTCGACGTCCAATTGACCTCAAATTTGAGATATAGTCTCATCAAGACCTAATAAACAACCTCAAACCATAAAAAATGCCTAATCTCAACCCTAACTCCAAATTTCTTGTTTCACACTTATACGTCTTAAAGACGATAGTCAGGGAAAATCCTAAGTTGTGTTTACGTTCAAACTCACTCTAGATGGTTGTGTACTTTCCATGCAAGGGTCTCTAAACCTTAAACAACCTCTTAACTATAAAATCCAAGTCTTAAGCCTTATCCTCTTACGTAAACAAAACATAAAATTACGACTGTTACATTTCTACCCCCCTTAAAAGAAATTCCATCCTCGGAATTTGCATACCTGAAAACAAATGGTGATACTGCTGCTGCATATCTACCTCACGCTCCCAAGTAGAATCTCCTATGACATCATCCCAAATGACCTTAACCAGGGGAATCTGTTTACCACGGAGTTCTTTAATCCTTCTATCTGCAATCTTAATCGGTAAAGCCTCATATTCTAGATTCTCTCGGAGTTGTATGGACTCAGGCTCAATGACATGAGAAGGATCTGGATAGTATTTTCTCAACTGGAAAACATGGAAGACATCATGAAGGTTGGAAAGGTTTGGCGGTAAGGCTATATGGTAAGCTACTGGACCAATTCGTCGAAGAATCTTAAATGGTCCAAAGAATCGGTGAGTAAGCTTTCTAGATTTTATAGCTCTGCCAATTCCAGTCTTTGGAGTGACTCTAAAAAACACGTGATCACCTTCTTGGAACTCTAAGGGTCTCCTCTTCTTGTTATTGTAGCTCCTCTACCTATCCTGTGCTTCCTTCATTTTCTCTCTTATTTTCCAAACTTGTTATGTGGTTTGCTGTACCATATCAGGACCCAACACTTAGCTCTCGCTAGTCTCATACCAACACAACGGAATCCTACACTTTCTCCCATACAGAGCCTTATACGGTGCCATCCCGATACTACTATGGAAACTGTCGTTGTAAGTGAATTCAATCAAAGGCAGGAATTCATCCCAACTACCAAAATGTTCCAACACACAAGCTCTTAAAAGATTCACTAATGATTGAATCGTTCTCTCTGACTATCCATCCGTCTGAGGATGATAAGCTAAACTCATCCTCAACTTGGTTCCCAAAGCATTGTGTAATTGTCTCCAAAATTTAGATGTAAAATGTGACACCCTTCTACCCCACATATGGAAGCATATAAAAAAAATATAGATATAAACAAGGTAAAAACATGCATTTTCTGGATAAATTAAAACCTTTGTCCATGGGTAGAAAATTCCAACATGAACGAGTTCACAAACGCAGAAAGTACAAACCAAGTTAAAACAACGATAAACATAAAACATAAACATCCCAACCCCGATGTCACAATTCAGAGCTGGTACAATTGTTCCTGAAAATATCCTCGGAATACAGCTGAACAAACTAACTAAACAAAAGGAAAAAGCCCTAACTATGAGTGGTGGCTCCTCAGAGTCACTCCTCTCCGGGCTGCTCACCATCCTCTGCAATAAGCCAATCAGTCCAAACAAACAAATAGAAATAGGGGAGTAAGAATCATGTAAACATATACGGCATGGAGATAGGAAGCAAGGTAAACAAACAAGCATGATAACAACATAAGCATACATCAACATATACATATAACAACATACAACATCATCATATCAACCAAGTATGCTATGTGGTGCAATGCAACACTACTCCGCTACTCCATTATGCATGTGGATCCAAACTAACTAAGGATGAACGACTTCGGAGTTACATATCTGTATTTGTCATAAAAGCACCAACACCGGCAATTCCACAAACCTTGGGTGAACCCCATGGATAGCTAACGCATCAAACCTTGGATGCCTCATCACTGGGGGCCGCGGTCACCAAACCATCGGGTGACCTACCGTGGATGGCCAGATCACCGTACTCTCGAGCGATCTCCCCTATGTCGAACCTCCCCCTCAACCAACAACTCCAGTGCTCTCAATGCATAGCATAACAACAAACAATCCCAACCGCCTCCTTACCCGGGCCAAAAAGCTCCCAGGTACTTCAACATCAACTCAACATGCTTGGGCCAATAAGCACCAAAGACTTCAACATCAACAACACCTTAGACCCAAACCGTGGGGTCAAGGTTCCCTTGGCCAAAAAGCACCAAGGTGCAACTCATCAACATGCAATACACCAACGGGTACCGACTTAATCATCTCATCATCTTTAATTATCTTTGTTAATCATTAACCAAGTTGTCTAACCATTATCATTGATTAGTTATGTCAACTGGTCATCATTGGGGAAAATTGGGGTTAGAAACCCCCTTTAAGTCCTTTAATTCCATCTCTGTCTGATACGAGGGCATGGACGTGCTTCCATTCAAGCATGGTTGATAGTGTGATTTCGCATCATAATCCCTGTACATTTTTCCATGCATTCTTCATATAGTTTAGGCATATTTGATTTTATTTTATTTGTTTTTACCTTGGATCGGGTGAGGCAGTTTCTTGGTGTTGTTTTGCAGGAATTCAAGGAAAAATGCTCAAGAATAGCCATGATGGAGCTTGGATGAAGATAGAGCCTGAAAAGTGAAGAAAATGACCCAAGCAGAGCCCATCACAGCCTGGCCGTGATGCCCATCACGGCCGTGATCGAGCAATAATTGAGAAGAAAGAAGGCAAAAGTCAGAATCTGTCATGGCCTAGCCGTAATACCCATCACGGTCGTGACATGATAATGAAGCCAGACCCCCCTCTTGGCAGAATCTGTCACGGCCAAGACGTGAGGCCCATCACGGTCGTGACAGATCATTTGGTGAAGGCAGAAGCTATCACAGCCTGTCGGTGATAAGCATCACGGTCGTGATGCTCCAATATTTGAAATCGCGCCAAGGCAGAAAGCGTCATGGCCAGGTCATGACGGCTATCACGGCCATGACGCGAATCCTGATCTATAAAGGAGCACGAGCAGAACCGAAGAAAGAGGAGTTTTTGAAACCCTACAATACTCTCTCTGAACTAGGGGCAGTGGCACAAGGATTCCATGGAGTTTTTCCTCCCTCTCATCTATATTTCTTTGGTTTTGGCTATGATCATGAGTAGCTAAACCTCCATTGTTGGGGTTAGGGTAGCTATTTCTGAATTCTCCATGTATCTTACTTGATCTTGTAATATAGTTTTTACTTCTTTATTGAGTGATTGATTTTCTGTGTTTAATGCTTGTTGTGGCTAGCACCCCCATGACTTGATTAGTGTTTTGATATGCAATTGGAAAATTCGTATTAGAACCGGAACTGAAATTAATCACCTAGTAAACCTTGTATCTAGGAATGGAACTGGGTTTATTAGCAATCGCGTAATCCATAATCTTAATGCAAATTCATTAATCTAGGCCACCTAAGGAATTAGGGTATATTAGTGGATTTAGGCTTTTGTCATCTGAGGAATCGGAGCTTGAGTAGTTTAGTGGATTGATTGTCATAATTGAAGTAGAAACTGCTTATTAGTCATTTCATTGCATGGGGATGAAGTTTAGTGATCCTAATCCCAACATATTTCATATATTTGAAGAATTCTTTTAACTTCCTTCCAAGTGTTCGATAGAAACTCTCAAAGAACTTTTCTCTTTGTTTTGTTTATTTTAGGTTTAAATCTTATTTAGGCTTGGTATTTATTATCGAGCTCCCTTCAATCCAAATATCCGCTTAGATAGTAATTGATTCGGTACGTGTTAGTACTTGTCACAGTCCTCGTGGGAACGATAAACGGTCTCACCACTGTATTACTTGCACGACTGGGTATACTTGCCCAGATTCGTCAACAAGTTTTTGGCACCGTTGCCGGGGACTGCGTTTCAATATTAGCATATCCATTTTGGTTACTAATTTAAGCAAAAAAAAATTCTGTTAAAATTTGTTTTGTCATAATTTTCTGTTTTGTTTTTGCTGTCATTTTTCTGGTGTGTTTGATGTTTGTGTGCTGACATTTACTGCCAACACTCTTTTTTGCTAGACTGTTTGTGCATGCGAGGTACTACCCCGGCTGACAAACTCCTCTACGACCCTGAAATAGAAAGAACGGCTAAGGGGAATCGGAGGCAAGCAAGAGAGCAGAAACTGTTAGAACAGCAAGAAGAAGAACAAGAGATTTCCACCTCTCAAGTTCATCAAGAAAAACTCAGAATGGCAGGCAATGGTGAAGGTGCTCCACCACGGAGGACACTTGGTGACTATTGCAATACAAATGTCAATCGGCATGTCACTAGCATAGTGAGACCTCCAGTGAACTGTGCAAATTTTGAAATCAAGCCAGCTCTCATCAACATGGTTTCACAAAATACATTTGCCGGGTTGGAGAATGAAGATCCTAATAGTCATGTCTCCAACTTCCTGGAGTTGTGTGATACGAGCAAGCAGAATGGTGTTTCCGATGATGCACTTCGCCTTAGATTGTTCCCTTTCTCGCTAAGAGATAGAGCCAAGTATTGGCTCCGATCTCAACCAAGTGGGAGCTTCACTACATAGGATGACTTAGAGGCAAAATTTCTTGCAAGGTTCTTTCCCACCTTAAGATTTGTGAAGACCAGGGGTGACATCATAAGCTTTGCTCAACAAGAAGGTGAGACTCTTCATGACACATGGGAAAGGTTCAATGACTTACTTCGAAGATGTCCAAATCATGGGATTGATGATCTTACCCAAATACAAACATTTTGCAATGGATTGACGCCGTCAACCAGGTATATGTTGGATGCCTCAGCTGGAGGCTCCATGAACACAAAGACACCGGAGGAAGCGCTGATTTTGATAGAAGCTATGGCATCTAATGACTATTTGATGCATCTTGATCGGGGTCCCACATCAAGAAGGGGAGTGTTGGAGTTAGATTCACAAACTGCACTTTTGGCTCAGAATAAGCTCATGACACAACAACTGGAGTCCATTACCAAGCAACTAGCTCAACTCCCACAACAACTCCAAACTGTTCAAGGGACAACCATGCCACCTCAACAGGTAATGCGATGTGATTTTTGTGGAGGAGATCACGATAATGGAAATTATGAGGCGCCACCTAGTTCCCATGAGGAAGCTAATTATATGGGGAACTATGGGCGGCAAGGCAACAACCAATACTCCAACAATTATAACCAAGGGTGGAGGAATCAAACAAATTTTGGTTGGAAGTAAGATGCCGGACAAGTAATCAAGCCTCATCCCACACAACAGCCTCTTCCCACACAACCGCCTCAAGACCGGATTTCTATATTGGAGAACACCCTCAATCAATTCATGCAAGTGTCCATGACAAACCAGAAAAACATAGATGCTTCTATAAAAAGCTTGGAGGTTCAAGTTGGACAAATTGCAAAGCACCTAGCGGAGCAATCTAGAAGCAGTTTTTCAGGTAATACTCAAACCAATCCTAAAGAGCATTGCAATGCTGTTGTGTTGAGGAGTGGTAAAAGTCTTGAGAACGTGAGCGGTGAGCCTTTGTTGAAAAATGAGAGAGTTGCTGAAAAAACAGAGGTGATTGCTGAAAAAACTGATTTGAATAAGGAAAAAGACAAAGAGGTTGTAATAGAGGAAGAAGACAAGAGGGAGAAGCTAGTGGATGAGAAATCAATTTTGAGGAGGAGTAAAAGTCAGATTTTGAAAGATGGAGACAACCCTCAAGAAATCCCCTCTTATATGAAGTTGCCGTATCCTCATTTGAGCAAGAAAAGGGAGAAGGAAGAACAGTTTGCCAAGTTTCTTGACATTTTCAAGAGATTACAAATTAATATACCATTTGCTGAAGCACTAGAGCAGATGCCAACCTATGCAAGGTTCGTGAAGGAGCTGCTCATGAAGAAAAGAAAATTCAAAGAAGGTGAGAATGTTGCCTTGACAGAGGAGTGTAGTGCGATACTTCAGAGGAAGCTACCTCCAAAGCTGAAAGACCCCAGTAGTTTTACAATCCCTTGCACTATTGGGAGTGTTGCTATCGGGAAGGCCTTTATGTGACTTGGGAGCGAGTATCAATTTGATGCCGCTTTCAATTTTGAACAAGCTTGGAGGTGGAGAGGTGAAACCAACAAGGATGGCATTGCAACTAGCTGATAGATCAATCAAGCGTCCTTATGGTATTCTGGAAGATGTTCTGGTAAAAGTGGATAAGTTTATCTTCCCAGCGGATTTTGTGATATTAGACATGGAGGAGGATGCAGAAGTTCCACTTATATTGGGGAGACCTTTTCTAGCGACTGGTCGTGCATTGATAGACGTACAAAAAGGCCAACTTCGATTCAGAGTGCAAGATGAAGAGGTTACTTTCAATGTATTTGAAGCTGTGCATCGCCCGAGTGATGAAGAGAATTGTTTCCGCATGGACGTTGTGGATGTAGTGGCTAAAGAAGCCTTTGCACATCAACACCACTCCTCTACTCTTGGGATGGTAATCATGAGTTCTATTGAAAATCTTGATGAGGAAGAGGTGAAGGAAGTAGAAGACTGTTTGGGTGATTTGGAAGCTCAACTCAATCAACTTGCTGTCAAGACTAAGAAGGAAGAGCTCAACATGAAAGCAACTCTGAAGGTTTGCAAGACAAATGATGCATCCAATGGTGTTGAAGTTGGATTTGCTCATCATGTGAGAACAGAACTTCCGCCGGGAAGGAGTAAGAAAAAGGCATCGAGGCTCAGAGTGAAAAGGGCAAAGCGGAAGCGCAATTATTGGCCTTATAAGCAAAATCAGCTCTTTGAAGGAGTTCCACGGAAGAAAAGTGTTCTCGCACTTCTATGCCCAGCCGACCCTGGTTAATTGAAAGAAGCCCGTCAAGCTAGTGACGTTAAAGAAGCGCTTATTAGGAGGCAACCCAAGTTTTCTTTTCATTTTCCTTTTGTTTTTTATTTTGCCCTCTTGAATAATTTGAGAAGATCAAGAGGAAAATATCATAGATTAATAGGGTTGTTAAGTGTTTTCAGGGAAAGGAGGAAGGAGAAGAAAAAAGGGCAGAGACAACAAAGTCAGCAACCATCACGCCCAGGTCGTGACACTGGTCACGGCCGTGATGACCCAGAATTGAAGATCAGAAAGGATCACGACCTAGCCGTGATCCCCATCACGGGCGTGATGGAAGAACCCTGAAGATCAGAGAGCATCACGGCCTAGTCGTGATGGAGGTCACGGCCGTGACAGGCCACTCGTAGGAACCAGAATGCATCACGGCCTGCCCGTGATAAGCATCACGGCCGTGACCCAATTTTCATGCAATTCCTTCTAACTAGACATGTGAGTCAGCACCCGCTATCGCCTCGATAAGTCGTTCCAATTTTTCTTTCCTCTCTCCATCTTGATTATTTACATTGGGGACAATGTAAATTCTTAAGCTTGGGGTAGGGGTATTTTTGCATTGTTCATGTTGCATTCATATAGTTTTGCATGATAGCTTTGCATGTTCACATGATTAGATTGCCCCTTGCCTAAATTTTGCATCCAATTGTGAGAACTAAGTGCCAAATAAATTGAGATAGTGAATTTTTGAACCCAATTTTTCATTCTTGTGATATGGCTACAAATAAAAATGCTTGAGATGATCTGTGATAGTTGATAATTAGCATGTGGTTCCGTAGACTTGTGTTTCTCAGTGATTTTTGAACTACTAAAATGTGAGATTTTGAGCCAAAAGGGGTACTCACTAAATATACCCCATTCTTTGTGTTAGAGTGTTATTCCTCTTGGATTGTTTTCTCTAGAACTTGACTTAAAATCGTTTTGAAGCTTAAAAATTTCTGAAAACATTTTTGAAAATGATTGAGGCACTAGGTATTTTTATGGCCTTCTGAGCTTTGAATGACTAAATGCTACCCCTTAGTTGCCCAATTTTGAGCCTGAAAGAATAAAATGCTTTTCTTGGTACCCTGAAATATGTGGATGAATGATGCTTGATAGGATACCTTCTAAAGTATTACAAAAAGGGTAAAAGGGTAGTTGAAAAAAAAGTTGGGATGAAAGAATCAGAAAAATGTTTCTCTTGAGTTGGAAAATCTCCCCTTCTCAAAATAAAATAAAAAATAAAATAAAAAAGAAAAAAATCTATGGAGAAGGGGATGACAAAAAGAAAAGTGAGAAATAAAAAGAAAAAGAAAGAAAGAAAGGTGGCGAAAGTGAATCAAAACCCAAAAGGATAGTTTAGAAGGTGTTATGATTTGCAATGCTTAATGTTTTGTGTAGCCTGTTGAAATGTCCTTTTCTTGATTGCCCCACCTAACGATAAATCCCATGACCCCGTTACAACCAAAGCCAAAGACCTCTTGATTCTTAATTGTTTTCATTAATAAAGTAGAGATTTGGTTGATAGTCAAGCCTATTGTAGAATTCATTCCTTGAGGAAAATGGAGCTAATTGTCTCATATCCCTAACACTTGAGTGAGGTGAGAAAGAGAGCCAAGCAAATGAACAAGCTTGGGGTGATCTTCAGGTGAGAAAGAGTGCCCTAATCGGTGAAAATATGAGTCTAAGAAACCTAAGCCTCTAATTGGACTTGAAACTGACTGTCTCTTGCTGAATTATTTGAGATGCCTGTTACTTGGATTATTGACTCGGGTTCTTGGTTCACTATCCGTGATCTGATTGTCTATATCTTCTGGCCTTAGTGATTGCTTAAGGACAAGCAATTGAATAAGCTTGGGGTGATTTGATAGTGTGATTTCGCATCATAATCCCTGTACATTTTTGCATGCATTCTTCATATAGTTTAGGCATATTTGATTTGATTTTATTAGTTTTTACCTTGGATCGGGTGAGGCGGTTTCTTGGTGTTGTTTTGCAGGAATTCAAGGAAAAATACTCAAGAATAACCATGATGGAGCTTGGATGAAGACAGAGCCTGAAAAGTGAAGAAAATGACCCAAGCAGAGCCCATCACGGCCTGGCCGTGATGCCCATCACGGCCGTGATCGAGCAATAATTGAGAAGAAAGAAGGCAAAAGACAGAATATGTCACGGCCTAGCCGTAATACCCATCACGGCCGTGACATGATAATGAAGCCAGACCCCCCTCTTGGCAGAATCTGTCACGGCCAAGACGTGAGGCCCATCACGACCGTGACAGATCATTTGGTGAAGGCAGAAGCTATCACGGCCTGCCCGTGATAAGCATCACGACCGTGATGCTCCAATATTTGAAAGCGCACCAAGGCAGAAAGCGTCACGGCCAGGCCGTGACGGCCATCACGGTCGTGACGCGAATCCTGATCTATAAAGGAGCACAAGCAGAACAGAAGAAAGAGGAGTTTTTGAAACCCTACAATACTCTCTCTGAACCAGGGGCAGTGGCACAAGGATTCCATGGAGTTTTTCTTCCCTTTCATCTATATTTCTTTGGTTTTGGCAATGATCATGAGTAGCTAAACCTCCATTGTTGGGGTTAGGGTAGCTATTTCTGAATTCTCCATGTATCTGACTTGATCTTGTAATATAGTTTTTACTTCTTTATTGAGTGATTGATTTTTTGTTCTTAATGCTTGTTGTGGCTAGCACCTCCATGACTTGATTAGTGTTTTGATATGCAATTGGAAAATTCGTATTAGAACCGGAACTGAAATTAATCACCTAGTAAACCTTGTATCTAGGAATGGAACTGGGTTTATTAGCAATCGTGTAATCCCTAATCTTAATGCAAATTCATTAATCTAGGCCACCTAAGGAATTAGGGTCTATTAGTGGATTTAGGCTCTTGTCATCCGAGGAATTGGGGCTTGAGTAGTTTAGTGGATTGATTGTCATAATTGAAGTAGAAACTGTTTATTAGTCATTTCATTGCATGGGGATGAAGTTTAGTAAACCTAATCCCAACATATTTCATATATTTGAAGAATTCTTTTAACTGCATTCCAAGTGTTCGATAGAAACACTCAAAGAACTTTTCTCTTTGTTTTGTTTATTTTAGGTTTAAATCTTATTTGGGCTTGGTATTTATTATCGAGCTCCCTTCAATCCAAATATCCTCTTAGATAGTAATTGATTCGGTACGTGTTAGCACTTGTCACAGTCCTTGTGGGAACGATAAACGGTCTCACCACCGTATTACTTGCACGACTGGGTATACTTGCCCAGATTCGTCAACAATGGTCGTGCTTCCATTCATGCAGGGTCATGATCAGCAGCACGGTCGTGCTTCCTCTTCTGCACGGGCGTGCTTAATGCGCGACCATTTTTCAGGATTCAAACCGGGAGCACGGGCGTGCTCCTTGTTCAACACCGCTGTCGCCCGTGCTCCCTGTTCAACACGGCCGTGCTCAATACGCGACTGTACTGTTCTGGGCAGAAACTAAAACTGAAACCGTTTAACCAATTTTAGGGTTTTTAATCTTTTAAACTTAACACGTTTTTAAACCTAATTAACCCATTAATATCTTATCAATATACTGATCATCACAGCCACAACATCAATAAAAAAAAATCATGTTAATAATATTGATTAGCATATCATCATGCTTCTAAGGCAACCAATCATAAACATGAACATATCATGAAAACGAAGCATATGAAATAATATACTAAAACAGCCAATAGCATGTTATCACAATTAATCAAACCAACACATTAATCATACAATCATACATAACAAACTGAGGTCATGGAACCCCTTTACCTTATGCTACCCCCACTGCATAATGTATACACTACCCTTCTCCCCATACCTGGATTGAAGGTAGCTCTAACAATAGCCAAACAGCAAACTGGTTCCTTCCTTTCGAACGGCTCAAAACGAATCCAAGCGTTGGAATAATATAAACACAAACTATCAGTTTCCGATTCTAAACAAGAAAAGGAAACACGAAAGGGAAATACATTACCTCTATATATCAAGCACAGATGAAACAAGGCTTCCCAAAGGTCTCCGATACTCAAGAAACTGAATGAGTTAGATGGGAATAGGGAACGAAACAGTGTTAGCTGCAATAGGGTTAGCAGCTAACACATATAGGGTTAAAAACGAAACCCTCGGTTTCTGTGCTAAAATATATAGACTGTGTACGAAGCGCGGTCGTGCTCTTCTTGAGCACAATCGTGCTGGACTTAGCATCAGCGAGACGCGGTTCGCACATTGAGCACGAATGTGCTCAACTTAGAATCAGAAACACGCTTCTGACTTTAAGCACGGGCGTGCTGGCTAATGAGCACTGTCGTGCTCATATTTATCGAAAGGGACTTTTAAGCTAAGATCCCACCTAGCCCTTAGCCAACAACTTAAGTTAACAAAACCAACTTAAACAGCCAAACAAGCTTTAAAGAAAAGCACTTATGAAAAACAGGGTGTTACAATTCCACCCCCCTTATAAAAATTTCATCCTCGAAATTTCTACGTACCTCAAACGAAAAGGTGTGGGTATGCTTCCACCATCTTGGTTTCAAACTCCCCGGTAGCACTTTCCTCAGTAGCCCGACTCCAAACTACTTTGACCAAAGGAATCTCCTTACCTCTAGCTGCTTCACCCGCCTATCCTCGACTCGAATGGGTAACACTTCAAACGTCAAGTTCTCTTTCAACTGTATTGCGTCGGGTACTATCACGTGACTAGGGTCTTGGATATACTTTCTGAGGTGAGACACATGAAAAACATTATGGAGATTGGACAAGAACGATGGTAAGGCTATCTGGTAGGCGACTTCGCCGACTCTTTTGAGGATTTGGTAAGGACCAATGAATTTCGGAGTAAGTTTCCACGCCTTCATCACTCTACCAACCCAAATCGTCGGGGTAACTATCAAGAATACATGATCACCTTCCTGGAATTCGAGCGCCTTCCTCCTTTTATCATGGTAGCTCTTTTGCCTACTCTGTGCAACTCTCATATTTTCCTGAACCATCCTGATCTTTTCTGTTGTTTCCTGGACTATCTCTGGCCCCAGCACCACATTATCACTAGGTTCATTCCAACACAAAGGTGTCCTACATCTCCTCCCATAAAAACCCTCATAAGGTGCCATCCCAATACTGGAATGGAAGTTGTTGTTGTAGGTGAACTCTATCAGGGGTAAAAACTTGTCCCAACTACCAGATTGTTCTAACACACAAGCCCTCAACAAGTCCTCTAAGGACTGGATGGTCCTTTCAGACTACCCATCAGTCTGTGGGTGGTAAGCTGAACTAAGCCTAAGCTTTGTCCCAAAAGCATGCTGCAAACTCTCCCAGAACCTGGAGGTAAACCTCGGGTCTCTAGATGATACTATGCTAGAGGGTACACCATGAAGCCTAACTATCTCCTTGATGTACAGCTTAGCCAACTTCTCTAAAGGATACTCCATGTTCATAGCGATGAAATGGGCAGACTTAGTCAATCTATCCACAACAACCCACATAGCCTCAAAACCAGCTGGAGTCCTAGGGAGTCCAGACACAAAATCCATGGAGATACTATCCCATTTCCATTATGGACACTCAAAGGTTGTAACTTACCTGAAGGCTTTAGGTGTTCTATCTTAGCCTTCTGACAAATTAGGCATGCATACACAAACTCGGTCACATCCTTTTTCATCCTAGGCCACCAAAACATCTTCTTAAGGTCCTGATACATCTTGGTGGCACCTGGGTGCACACTCAGTCCACTCATATGTCCTTTCTCAAGGATCAACTTTCTAAGCTCGGGAACATCCGATATGCACACTCTATCTTTAAACCTCAAGACACCATCACTGACACTCTTAAAACTAAGGTCTCTACCCTGAGCAAGCAACTCTCGCTGGTCTAAAAGAAACTTGTCTAACTTCCGACCCTCTCTAATCTGATCCATCAAGCTGTTGGTAACCTTCAAGGTACCAATCCTGATACTCTTAGGGGTAAACTCACAAGCTACACTAAGTTCTCTAAACTCCTCAATCAGATCTATCTCCCTAACCATCAAAGCAGAGATATGAAGGGTTTTCCTACTCAAGGCATCGGCCACCATATTGGCCTTTCCTGGGTGATAGGTCAGCTCAAAGTCATAATCCTTTAAGAGCTCCATCCGCATATGCTGCCTCATATTCAACTCTTTCTGATCAAAGAGATACCTCAAACTCTTATGATCACTAAAAACATCAAACCTCGCTCCATAAAGGTAATGCCTCCAGATCTTTAAGGCAAATACCATAACTCCTAGCTCTAGGTCATGGGTAGGGTAGTTCTTCTCATGGGTTTTCAATTGTCTAGAAGCATAAGCAACTACCTTACCATTCTGCATCAACACATCACCTAACCCTTGCTTAGAAGCATCGCAATAAACTATGAAGGGTTCACTAGGATCTAGTAAAACTAACACTGGTGCTGATGTCAACCAATCCTTAAGGGTTTGGAAACTCTCTTCTCACTTAGAGTCCCACACAAAAAATTGTCCCTGCTTTGATAGACGGGTTAAGGGTAAAGCTTTCTTAGAGAAACCTTCTATGAACCGCCTATAATACCCGACTAACCCCAAGAAACTCCTAATCTTGGTTACAGACTTTGGCGCTTCCCACTGGAGCACCGTCTTTACCTTGGCTGGGTCCACTACTATGCCACCCTTAGAGATGACATGTCCTAAGAAGCTCACTTCCTCTAACCAGAACTCACACTTCGACAACTTAGCGTACAACTGTTTTTTCCTTAAGGGTTTGCAAGACAACCCTCAGGTGCTCTTCATGTTCCTCCTTTCTCTTGGAGTACACTAAGATGTCATCTATAAACACCACCACAAACGTATCCAAGTAAAGGTGAAAGGTCATGTAGTCCATGAAGACCGCAAGAGCATTGGTCACACCAAAGGGAATAACCAAGTACTCACAGTGACCATATCGCGTTCTAAATGATGTCTTCGGGATGTCCTCAGACTTAACCCGAATCTGATGGTACCCTGACCTCAAATCTATCTTATAAAAGACGCAAGCACCCATCAACTAGTCCATGAGATCATCAATCTTAGGGAAGGGATACCGTTTCTTTGTGGTCACCTTGTTGAGCTGTTGATAGTCAACACACAACCTCATACTACCATCCTTCTTCTTCACCAACAACACAGGTGCTCCCCACGGAGACACACTCGGCCTAATGAACTGCTTCTTCATCAGGTCCTCCAACTGTTCCTTTAACTTAGCTAGCTCTAGAGGATACATTCTATAAGGTGCTATAGAGATTGGCCCGATGCCAGGCACTAAGTCTATGGTGAACTCAACATCTCTCTCAGGAGGTAAGTTATAAACATCCCCCGGGAACACTTCAGGAAAGTCCCGCACAACAGGCAAGCTAGCGACATCAGGAGGGCTACTCTCTACTTTCGGAGAAGCTATCATCATGTACACTTGGGCTTCGTCTTTCATCGAAGCTTGGACTTAGCTGGCAGAGAGAAGGTTCAGATTCTTAGACTCCGTTGGAGTTCCAAAAATCAGGGTTTTATCAAAACAGTTCTGAAGGACGTGGTTGGAAGATAACCAGTCCATGCCAAGAATAATATCAAGGTCTTTCAAAGGTAGACATACAAGATCAGAAAGGAAGGTTTTATCATTTATGACAGTTCTAGCATGCATAAGAAGTGAAAACGAGTTTATTTTTAGGTGTAGATTCAAGCAAATCAAACTCGAGAAAGGTGACAGGAAACTTAAGACTATTGACCCTATCATGCGATATAAACGAGTGAGTAGCACCCGAATCATACAATACAGTCAATTGAGTTCCATCAATAAAACATGTACCTTGAATCAAGTCATCGGACTCGGAGGCTTTGGCTCCACTAAGAGTAAAGACTATTCCAGTAGTCTTCAGTCTGTTGGCCTCAGACTTCTGATTCTTGCTAGTGCTGGGAGGCTCTGCCTTGGCTCCCTCACACTCACGGCTGATGTGACCCGACTTGCCACACCTGAAGCAAATCACAGCTGATTCCTTGCACTGAGAAGAAAAGTGATCCGGTGTGCCACACTTGCCACACCCCATGGGTCTAGAGGCATTAGAGAACCCGCCCCTAAACGTATCATGCTGAAACTGTGGCTTCTTGCCACCCTGCTTGAAATCCCTGCCCGTCGGAGCATAACGTTGTTTACCTTTGTCTCTCTGATCAGTCCTCTTGCCACCCTGACTATCCGATCCTCTGGAACTGGCAACCTTGAACTGACTAGCATCCTAATAAATCTTGCACTTGTTGACCATAATTGGGAAGACTCTAATCTCCTGGTAGCTGATCGCCTGCTTGATCTCGGGGTTAAGTCCAGCCTCAAACTTAACACACTTGGAACACTGATAAGCCTCTGGCTCGTCTAGTTTTATAACTAGTAAGACCATGGTTTTTGTACTAATTATTCGAGTTTAACCTCGTTTTCGCCCAAATTTGGATTTAATTATCCTCAAGCAACATTTTGAGTCTCTTAAGTAGTTTTAGGATATTTTAGTTAATTTTGAGTCAAATAAAGCATTTACTGCTATTTCATATTTTCAGGTTAATAAGAAGAGCAAAGAGGGAAGGACACTTAAAGCAGAAGCCATCACGCCCAGGCTGTGACACTGGTCACGGCCGTGATGAGCTACCCGTGAAGATCAAAAAGCATCATGGCCCAGCCGTGATACCCATCACGGGCGTGATGAGAAGTCCCTGAAGACCAGAAAGCATCACGGTCTAGCCGTGACACTGGTCACGGCCGTGATGAGAAGACCCTGAAAGTCAGAATTGATCACGGCCTAGCCGTGATGGAGGTCACGACCGTGAGAGATCAACACCCATGGACAGAATTAATCATGGCCTGGCCGTGATGGGCATCACGGCAGTGACAGACTAGAATTTGAATGCGCGCCCTTGGCAGAATATGTCACGGCCTGGCCGTGATGGCTATCACGGCCGTGACGTGAATCCTGATCTATTAAAAGGCACCAGGGCAGACGCAAAAGATACACAATTTTCACTATTTACAATTTATTTCAAGGTTTTTTGTTACGTTTGTGATGGAGAACTAATCACCAGGGATTAGTCTGCTGTAATCGGTTTCCGCCGACACTTGAGGTTCCATAATTCCCGATCAAATTGCGTATCTCTTTCAATATTATGCTATATGCCTTGTTTTCTTAATTCAAGTTATATAGAATACGTATTGATTAATTTCGGTGATTCTATGTTCCTATACCTTGATCACGTTTGCTTAATTCGCGTGTGTTTGGTCGTGTTTTCTTAATTCACGAGGGCTTCAATCCGTTTGCTTAATTCGGAAATTAGGAACATATATCTCGTAGTGTCAATTGCGCTTGTCTAATTGCGGCTACAATCGAAAAGGGATTAGAATCCTCTTAGGGCATGGAATTTATGTGAATCAATGATAGTTGGGAAATCGAAACAGTAGATTAATCGTTCTAGCTTATTGATAATCACTTAATTGCACTGTTTTCTTAATCGAATCTTAAATCTAACCACCCCCCCCCCCCCAAATCGATTTGTAGGTTAATAACAATCCAAGAGTCCTTGAGAGACGATACTCGAGTTGTCGTTCCTTAACTACAGTTTTTCTTCCAATCACTCGTTTTTTTGACCCGTGTGCGACAGCGGATCAAATTGGCGCCGTTGTCGGGGACTCTTATTGTTATTAACAGATTTGTTGATTAATTTCTGAATTAGTTCTGGCTACTAGGTTTGGTTGTCCTGACTTGTTTGATTTTGATCCTGAAATTGAGAGAACCTTGCCCACACGTCGTAGAGCAATTCAGGCTAGCACTGGTGATCACATGGCTGATCAAAGAACACTAAGACAGCTTGCTGTTCCTGATGTTAATTACAATGGTTTATGTATTGAATATGCTGATGTCGTTGCTCCTTTTGAATTGAAATCTTGTTTAATACACTTGTTGCCAAGGTTTAGTGGTCTTGCAGGTGAGGATCCGCATAAGCATCTGAAGGAATTCCAGGTTGTTTGCTCTACACCTTTGAGACCTGAAGGAATAACAGAAGACCATATCAAGCTGAGAGCCCTCCCATTCTCACTTCAAGGTACTGCGAAGGATTGGTTGTATTATCTTGAGCCGAATTCCGTTTCAACCTGGAATGATTTGAAGAAAGTCTTCCTAGAGAGATACTTCCCTACCTCCAGAGCTGCATCAATCAGAAAAGAGATATGTGGTATTAGACAAGGCAATGAATCATTGGCCGAGTACTGGGAAAGATTTAAGAAGTTGGTGTCCAGTTGTCCTCAGCACCAGATTTCCGAGCAACTGCTTATTCAGTACTTTTATGAGGGATTGCTACCAATGGACAGAAACATTTTAGATGCTGCTAGTGGGGGAGCACTTGTTGATAAGACTCCAGCTGCTACCAAGTCATTGATTGAGAACATGTCCCTCAACTCCCAACAGTTCACAACCAGAAGCAATTTTGTCGAAACAAGGGGTGTGAATGAGGTCCATGTTTCTTCTTCCAACAAAGCCCTTGAAACCAGACTTGATGAGCTTACTTCTTTAGTGAAACAATTGGCAGTGGATAAAGCTCAAACAGCAAGGTTGTGTGGTATTTGTACTTCTCCTGAACACCTGACCGATACATGTCCCATTCTGAAAGATGAGTCGGTCACTGATTTGCCTCAAGCATATGCAGCCAATCTTTACAATCAAGGCAACAATCATAACAGGTACAACATTCCTGACCTTTCCACTAATAAGTACCACCCCAACTGGAGAAACCATCCAAACCTTCGGTATGGAAACTCATCCACACAACAACAACAACTGATGTTACCGCTGGCACCACCACAGAACACTCCCCAAGTGACCACCTCTGCACCGTCCGGACCTTCACTAGAGGGCCATGTCAAGCAAATGGCTGCAAACAATCTCTAGTTTCAGCAACGAACGGATTCTAGTATTCATACTTTGCAGACATAGATTGGACAGCTTGCCACTTCGATGAATGCCATGCAGCAAGCTCAAGGATCGAACCAACTACATGCACAAACAGTAGTGAATCCTAATGTCCCTAATCCTAATATGAGTGCTATTTCTTTGAGATCCGAGAAAGTTACAGAACCAGCCCCTGAAAAAAATAAAAAAATTGTTGAGGTAACACCTTAACCTTCTGTTGTTGTTGAAGCTGAAAAGGAGTATGTGCCACCAATTCCCTTCCCGCAAAGAGTACTGAAAAATAAAAAGATTGATGAGGAAGACAAGGAGAGAGAGATTCTGGATGTATTCGGAAAAGTGGCGGTAAACATTCCGCTTCTTGATGTGATTAAGCAGGTTTCGAAATACGCGAAGTTCCTGAAGGATTTGTGCACACACAAGAGGAGGTTGAAGGGAAATGAGAGAGTCAATTTGGGACGAAATGTTTCAGCCCTCATTCAACCTAAACTTGCACCTGAAAGGGTTACCATTTCAGCCCTCAATCAGGCAATGCCACAGAAATGAAAGGATCCCGGAACTTTTGCTATTCCATGTACCATTGGGGATAGTAAATTCGACAATTGCATGTTGGATTTAGGAGCTTCTATTAATGTCATGCTTACTTCTGTTTTCAACAATCTTGATCTTGGTCCTTTGCAGCATACAAGTCTTACTATTCAGTTGGCAAACAGGACCAATGCTCGTCCCATTGGAGTAGTAGAAGATGTGCTTGTTCAAGTCAATGACCTGATTTTCCCTGCTGATTTTTACATTCTGGACATGGCAGGAGAAACGAATTCAAGCAGATCACCAATCATTCTGGGCAGACCGTTCATGAAAACGGCAAAAACAAAGATTGATGTTGACGATGGAACCATGTCCATGGAGTTTGGTGACATTGTTGCGAAATTCAACATTTTCGACGCTATGAAGCATCCCTTGGAAGAGCATTCTGTTTTTCAAATAGAGTTGCTTTCTGAAATTGTTGATGACACTTATGATGATTTGGTTGCAGCTGTTGATTTTCCATCTATTTCTGGTTTTGATGATGTTTACTCATGTGCTGATTGTACTAACCCTAACCTCTGTGCTGTTTGTGCTGAGATTGATGCTGCCTTGCAGGGTGACAGTGTAAATGAAGTTGTTTATTCAACTGAAGTTCTTGACAGCACGGCTGCCCCAAACATACCATCTATTGACCAGCCACACTCCTTGGAGCTTAAGCCACTTCCTGAAAATATGAAATATTCTTATTTAGAGAGGAATGAAAAACTCCCGGTTATAATTTCCTCTAACCTTGATTTTGACCAGGAAACTAAGCTCTTGCAGGTTTTGAAGAAGCATAAGAAGGCGATTGGGTGGACCTTGGCCGACATGCCAGGTATTAGCCCATCCATGTGTATGCATAGGATTTTGTAGGAATATGGGGCTAAAACAGTTAGGCAGCCCCAAAGGCGGCTTAACCCCTTGATTCTTGATGTTGTGAAGAAGGAGGTAACAAAACTCTTGCATGCAGGTATCATATATCCCATCTCTGACAGTAATTGGGTGAGTCCATTGCAAGTTATACCTAAGAAATCTGGACTCACAGTGGTAAGAAATGAAAACAATGAACTTGTCCCCACTAGAGTTCAGAATAGCTGGAGAGTTTGTATTGATTACAGGAGATTGAACCAGGCTACTAGAAAGGATCACTTCCCTTTGCAGTTCATCGATCAGATGCTTGAACGGCTAGCTGGTAAATCACACTATTGTTTTCTTGATGGTTTTTCAGGTTATTTTCAGATCCACATTGCACAAGAGGATCAAGAAAAGACAACTTTCACGTGCCCTTTCGGCACTTTTACTTACAGGAGGATGCCATTTGGTCTTTGCAATGCTCTTGGCACATTCCAGAGATGCATGATTAGTATTTTTACTGAATATATTGAGAATTGCATGGAAGTGTTTATGGATGATTTCACTGTTTATGGTTCCTCATTTGATGCATGCTTGGATAGTTTGAATCTGGTTTTGGAGAGATGCATTGAAACTGACCTTGTTTTGAATTATGAAAAATGCCATTTTATGGTTGAACAGGGAATTGTTTTGGGGCATATTATTTCTGAAAAAGGTATTTCAGTAGATCCTGCTAAGATTGAGGTGATTTCTATACTGCCTTACCCATCTTGAGTTCGCGAGATTCGCTCTTTTCTTGGTCATGCAGGTTTTTACAGGCGCTTCATAAAGGATTTCAGCAAGATAGCTCTTCCTCTGTCAAACTTGTTGAAAAATGATGTCATTTTCGACTTTGATGACAACTACAAGAAGATGTCTGATTTCCTGAAGAAAGCATTGACCTCTACTCCCATCATCCAGCCTCCTGACTGGACCCTCCCTTTTGAGATTATGTGTGATTCCTCTAACTATGCCATGGGGGCGGTCCTTTCACAAAGGGTGGACAGGGCTGCCCATGTGATTTACTATGCATCTAGGACTTTAGATGCTGCATAGGCTAATTACACTAATACTGAAAAGGAACTTCTAGCTATTGTTTTTGCTCTTGATAAATTCAGATCATATTTGCTAGGTTCCAAGGTTGTTGTTTTCACTGACCATGCAGCTTTAAAGTACTTGTTGAAGAAACCAGAAGCAAAACCGAGATTGATTCGGTGGATGTTGTTGCTCCAAGAGTTTAGTGTGGAGATTAAAGATAAAAGTGGAGCTGAGAATTTAGTGGCTGATCACTTGAGCAGAATAGAGAGGGACGAAGATCCTTCTCCCAATCAGGATGACTTTCCTGATGAGCAGCTTTTACAGTTACATGGGGTAACTCCTTGGTTTGCTGATATTGTTAATATCTTGTTGCTGGTGTTTTTCCGACAGGTGCAACTAGGTCACAAATTCACAAACTCAAGAGTGATGTCAAATATTACGTTTGAGATGATCCATATCTTTGGAAATTTGGCAGTGATTAGGTAATTAGGAGATGTGTCCCCGACTATGATATTGAATTTATTTTGCATTTTTCTAATGCTTCTCAAGTAGGGGGACATTTTGGTCCACAAAGGACTGCAAGAAAATCCTAGATTCAGGTTTTTATTGGCCCACCATTTTTAAGGATGCTTATGAGATTTATCGCACTTGCAAAGAGTGTCAGATAGCAGGTACAACCATCACTCGTAAGAGTGAAATGCCTCAGCAACCTATGCTTTTCTATGAGGTGTTTGATGTGTGGGGAATTGACTTTATGGGTCTTTTCCCTGCATCTTTTGGTTTTCTCTCTGTTCTACTTGCTGTTGATTATGTTTCAAAGTGGGTGGAAGCTATCCCCACTAGAACTAATGATTCTAGAGTTGTTGCAAATTTTGTCAGGTCCAATATTTTTTGCAGGTTCGGAATACCTCGTGCTATCATAAGTGACCAAGGCACTCATTTCTATAACCGCACCATGGAAGCTTTACTCCGAAAGTATGGAGTTGTGCAAAGGGTCTCTACTGCATATCATCCCCAAACTAATGGGCAAGCTGAGATCTCAAACAGAGAGATCAAACAGATCTTAGAGAAAATGGTGCAGCCAAATAGGAAGGACTGGAGCCGCCGTCTAGAAGATGCACTTTGGGCTCAAAGAACAGCTTTCAAGACACCAATAGGGATGTCTCCCTATAGACTTGTGTTCAGTAAGGCATGTCATCTTCCTGTAGAAATTGAGCACCGTGCTTATTGGGCGGTCAAAAGTTGTAATCTGGAAATGCAAAAAGCAGGCATTGAAAGAAAACTCCAATTACAACAGCTTGAAGAGCTTAGGTTAGAAGCCTATGAAAGCTCTTGAATTTATAAAGAGAAAACTAAACACTTCCATGATAAGATGATTTCTAGGAAGGAATTCTCTGTGGGCCAACAGGTTTTATTGTTTAACTCCCGCCTAAAAGTGATGGCTGGGAAACTTCGATCCAAGTGGATTGGCCCATTTATTGTTACTGATGTTTTCCCTCATGGTGCAGCAGAAATAAAAAGTGCAGGTAGCAACAAGGTCTTTAAGGTTAATGGGCAGCGCTTGAAGCTATTTCATGAGAGCTCGGTGTCTGAAGATGCAACCATAGAAGAGCTTTCCTTGGGAGAGCCCACCTACACTACAACTTGATCAGGGAGCACCTTCTCTTTTCCTTCACTCTTATTTTATATTTATGTTCTTTCATTGAGGACAATGTATGTCTTAAGTGTGGGGGAGGGAACCAATTGCTTTGTTTTTGTTTTGTTTTCCTTGTTTGTGTTGCTTTGTGTCGTATGTGTGTGAGTCTTATGTCGGTGAGCTTAATGGATTCTAATTAAATCTAGCATAGATTGATTGCATGATAATTGTTGACTGTTGATGATTTCCCCCCTAGGTTTTGAAAATTTAAAATTGATCCCCATGTGAAAAATTGAAAATTGAATTTTGAGAGATTCTATTGTGATTGCATGATTTATGATAAGTTTGGGGTGAAGGGATGCATACACTAGGGATTGAATCTCGGTCAAACAATTTGCAAAAATGTCCAGGTGAGGGATTTGAGCCTCCAACATGTTTTTAATTGTGTGAATCACTTTTAAGTTTCACTTTCCCGGATTTGCTTGAATCTCTTCATGGTTTGCATGCTTATGTGGTTGCATTAAATGATTTAGGCAATTTTCTTTGAAATAACTACTTGGCCTAAAAAGAACCATCCCTAATTCTTGTTCCCTAGTTAGCCACATTGAGCCTAACAAGCCTATTGTTTCTTGATGACCTTATGTTATAAGCCAAAAATCTGGAAAAACCATGTTAACCCAATCCTAGGATTAGGAGAGCATGGAAGCTTAGCAAGAGAAGGGTTGCAAGAAAGTAAGTTTGGGGTGGCTACAAGGATACGATATGTTATTTTGGGTTGAGAAAAAGAAAAATAAAGGTTGGAGCCAAAGGCAAAAGGAGAAAAAAAGAAGAAGAAGAAAAGTACAAAAATGTCAAAAAAGGGTATTGTAAGGAAAAGGGCTGTAGTCACCCAAAGCATCAAAAAGAAAAAATGAAAAAAAGGAATAAGAGTGGAAGTTAAGGTAGAAAGTTTTATGCTCTCTTAATTCCTAGGGATGTAAAGCCTAGTACCTTTGAATATCCTACCTTTAGCCAGGCCCCATTACAACCTTTAAAAGACCTTTTGATGTTGCATGCATGTTTTCGTGGGAACCTTGTTTGAGATGAAAATCAAATTCATGGGAAGTACTCTTGAAATGTGAAATTGAGTGAAATGTTGATAGCCTAGACAAATTGAGCGAATGACTGAAATATTAAATGCCCTTGTGAGGAAGGCAATTGTTTCAAATTGGTGATCTCCCTTTTGTGTGTAACTTGGATCCTGAACTCAGATTACTGATTGCATGAATGATGGAATTCTCAATTGTTTAAAGTAAATGAATGTGGGGATTACATTTTTGCAAAGGGGGAAAACATTGAAGAAAATTTGTTTTGTTAAAATTGCATGGAATCTGTGCGAAATTGGTTGAATCATTTAAGCTTGCCAAGTTTGAGTCTTTTTTAGTTTGAGTTTGCTTGGGGACAAGCAAAGTTTAAGTTTGGGGCATTTTGATAAGCCTCTGGCTCGTCTAGTTTTATAACTAGTAAGACCATGGTTTTTGTACTAATAATTCGAGTTTCACCTCGGTTTCGCCCAAATTTAAATTTAATTGTCCTCAAGCAACATTTTGAGTCTCTTAAGTAGTTTTAGGATATTTTAGTTAATTTTGAGTCAAATAAAGCATTTACTGCTATTTCATATTTTCAGGTTAATAAGAAGAGCAAAGGGGGAAGGACACTTAAAGCAGAAGCCATCATGCCCAGGCCGTGACACTGGTCACGACCGTGATGAGCTACCCGTGAAGATCAGAAAGCATCACGGCCCAGCCGTGATACCCATCACGGGCGTGATGAGAAGTCCCTGAAGACCAGAAAGCATCACGACCATGATGAGAAGACCCTGAAAGTAAGAATTGATCACGGCCTAGCCGTGATGGAGGTCACGACCGTGAGAGATCAGCACCCATGGACAGAATTAATCACGGCCTGGCTGTGATGGGCATCACGGCCATGACAGGCTAGAATTTGAATGCGCGCCGTTGATAGAATTGGTCACGGCCTGGCCGTGATGGCTATCACGGACGTGACGCGAATCCTGATCTATTAAAAGGCACCAGGGCAGACGCAAAAGATACACAATTTTCACTGTTTACAATTTATTTCAAGGTTTTTTGTTACGTTTGTGATGGAGAACTAATCACCAGGGATTAGTCTGCTGTAATTGGTTTCCGCCGACACTTGAGGTTCCATAATTCCCGATCAAATTGCTTATCTCTTTCAATATTATGCTATATGCCTGGTTTTCTTGATTCAAGTTTTATAGAATAAGTATTAATTAATTTCGATGATTCTATGTTCCTATACCTTGATCGCGTTTGTTTAATTCGTGTGTGTTTGGTCGTGTTTGCTTAATTCACGAGGGCTTCAATCCGTTTGCTTAATTCGGAAATTAGGAACATATATCTCGTAGTGTCAATTGCGCTTGTCTAATTGCTGCTACAATCGAAAAGGGATTAGAATCCGCTTAGGGCATGGAATTTATGTGAATCAATGATAGTTGGGAAATCGAAACAGTAGATTAATCGTTCTAGCTTATTGATAATCACTTAATTGCACTGTTTTCTTAATCGAATCTTAAATCTAAACCCCCCCCCCCCCCCAAAAAAAATCGATTTGTAGGTTAATAATAATCCAAGAGTCCTTGAGAGACGATACTCGAGTTGTCATTCCCTAACTACAGTTTTTCTTCCAATCACTCGTTTTTTTGACCCGTGTGCGACAGCGGATCAAAATTGGTGCCGTTGCCGGGGACTCTTTGATTTTTATTAGCCATATTAGGAATTAAACTTTTTATTTTGTTGTGACGTTTGGAGCTCATATGTGAGTGTCTTGAGCTTATATGTTTATATCATATTGATGGTATTGAACATTGTGATTATCGTGGTTGTGAATCTTAGTACCTCCCATGGATAATTATATGCAAAATTATATGCCTAATGTTGATTATGAGCCATCATGAATATATTACCCAGACTTTACTAGTGATTATGAGTTTAGTAGTGATTTTGGCATGGTTGGAGTGAATGACTATTCTGGCCAACATGGTGGAGAACATGGCAGCTTGGATGAGTTAGCTTCCCTGGTGCATCAATTGACAATAAGCCAGCATCAATATCAGCCTGACCCCACACCAGTCCAACCCAGTCTGGAAGAATTGGTGCAACAAATGGCAGAACACACTCTTGAATTCCAACAGAGAATAGAAGCAAGTCTTCAGAATTTGGCCACTCAAATTGGTCACATTGCCTCCACCTTGACTACACTGCAATCACAACATCTCCTTGAAGAGCATTCAAATTCACAAATAGATATTCTTGACAATACTTCTTTTGAGCGTAATTTTGATAATGATGTCGAGAATACTATTATTGATGAACTTTGTGTTAAAATTTCATCCTTCTCAGGGTATGAGGAGCAAAATGTCCATATGGAACATGGGACACATGAGGTCGAGGGCCCGGTTCAGCCAAGAAATATAGAAAATGAGGATCAGAAGGACATCTACTTCACCATGCTTGAGGACGATGAAGAACTTTTGGAATTAGCTGATTCTATTAATTCCTATGCATGTGTTGATTGTGATGGGAAAAATACTTGTGTGGTTTGTGCTGAGATTTCTGCATATTTGGAAGGTGATGGATTTGGTGACTCAGTGAATGCAGATTGTACAGAAGCCAAAGCAGCGCCAATGATCCTCTTTACTTGTTTGCCACCTCCTACTGTGAAGCTGCCAACGATGGAGTTCAAGCCTCTGCCTGAGAAATTGAAATTTGAGTTTTTAACTATGAAGGCACTATGTCCAGTCCAAGAGGTTGAACCCCATTTTTATTGGGAGGACTTTGTTGACAAGGAGGTCATCTTTGACACAAGAGGGAGTGAGAAGTCCGCCGCACTTGGCGAGGTCACCATGATTGTCAAGCGCTCACTTTCATTTTTATGCTGCATGCCATGGGATTCAGGAGGATCATATTACACTTTGAGCATTCCTTGGCCGCTATATCACAGGCAGTGGGATCCCGGTAGAACCGCCTTCATGAGCTTTTCTAAACCTTTTTCTTTTTAATTATCTTCGCTTTGCTTTGCTATGCTTCGAGTCTTATGTCTGTGAGTCTTATGTCGGTAAGCTTGAATGGATTCTAATTAAATCTAGCATAGATTGATTGCATGATATTTGTTGATTGTTGATGATTTCCCCCTAGGTTTTGAAAATTGAAAATTGATCCCCATTTGAAAAATTGAAAATTAAACTTTGAGATATTTTGTTGTGATTGCATGATTTATGATAAGTTTGGGGTGAAGGGATGCATACACTAGGGATTGAATCTCGGTCAAACAATTTGCAAAAATGTCCAGGTGAGGGATTTGAGCCTCCAACATGTTTTTAATTGTGTGAATCACTTTTAAGTTGCACTGTCCCGGAATTGCTTGAATCTCTTCATGGTTTGCATGCTTATGTGGTTGCAGCAAATGATTTAGGCAATTTTCTTTGAAATAACTACTTGGCCTAAAAAGAACCATCCCTAATGCATGTTCCCTAGTTAGCCACATTGAGCCTAATAAGCCTATTGTTTCTTGATGACCTTATGTTATAAGCCAAAAATCTGGAAAAACCATGTTAACCCAATCCTAGGATTAGGAGAGCATGGAAGCTTAGCAAGAGAAGGGTTGCAAGAAAGTAAGTTTGGGGTGGCTACAAGGATACGATATGTTATTTTGGGTTGAGAAAAAGAAAAATAAAGGTTGGAGCCAAAGGCAAAAGGAGAAAAAAAGAAGAAGAAGAAAAGTACAAAAATGTCAAAAAAGGGTATTGTAAGGAAAAGGGCTGTAGTCACCCAAAGCATCAAAAAGAAAAAATGAAAAAAAGGAATAAGAGTGGAAGTTAAGGTAGAAAGTTTTATGCTCTCTTAATTCCTAGGGATGTAAAGCCTAGTACCTTTGAATATCCTACCTTTAGCCAGGCCCCATTACAACCTTTAAAAGACCTTTTGATGTTGCATGCATGTTTTCGTGGGAACCTTGTTTGAGATGAAAATCAAATTCATGGGAAGTGCTCTTGAAATGTGAAATTGAGTGAAATGTTGATAGCCTAGACAAATTGAGCGAGTGACTGAAATATTAAATGCCCTTTTGAGGAAGGCAATTGTTTGAAATTGGTGATCTCCCTTTTGTGTGTAACTTGGATCCTCAACTCAGATTACTGATTGCATGAATGATGGAATTCTCAATTGTTTAAAGTAAATGAATGTGGGGATTACATTGTTGCAAAGGGGGAAAACATTGAAGAAGATTTGTTTTGTTAAAATTGCATGGAATCTGTACGAAATTGTTGAATCCTTTAAGCTTGCCAAGTTTGAGTCTTTTTGAGTTTTAGTTTGCTTTGGGACAAGCAAAGTTTAAGTTTGGGGTATTTTGATAAGCCTCTCCAGCCTCGAACTTAACACACTTGGAACACTAATCCGCAGTATGCTGGTATGGACTGTAATACCTCGCCAGTTCCTCAAACTTGGCAGCATAGTCACCAATTGACATAGATCCCTGCCTCAAGGCCAAGAACTCCATCTCTTTCTTGTCCTTGATGTCCGCTGGAAAGCATTTCTCCATAAAACCTCTGCCTGAACTCAATCCATGTAACAGTTGTGCCCTCAGCCTGCATCCTCTGCCTATAGTTTTCCCACCAATGCTCCGCCTCCTTAGTCAGCATGAAGGTAGCAAAGATGAGCTTCTACTGATCATTGGAATCCATCGCTCGGAAGATCTTTTCAGTCTCCCTCAACCATAGCAACGCTCCTTCCGGATCATACGCTTCCTTGAACAACGGAGGGTTATTCCTCTGGAACTTATCCAGCCCATGGAACTCAACTGGCCCACCATTGTTGTTGTTATGGTTGACCTGTTCGATAGCATTGGCAAGAAGTGCCAACGTGTCCGCAATTGCCTGATCGTTGCGTCCTCTACCTGCCATGAGTTCCTGTACACGTCCAACGCAACTCTTAGATACATAAACTTAAGCGGGTTAAAGCTACAGGCAACTAACTTAAAGCTTCATTGTTTATAACAAGTATAGACAATTCAAACTAGAGCACACAACAGACTCATACCACGGCCTGATAGGACAGACCTGCTCTGATACCATTAAATGTGACACCCTTCTACCCCACATATGGAAGCATATAAAAAAATATAGATATAAACAAAGTAAAAACATGCATTTTCAGGATAAATTAAAACCTTTGTCCATGGGTAGAAAAGTCCCACATGAACAAGTTCACAAACGCGGAAAGTACAAACCAAGTTAAAATAACAAAAAACATAAAACATAAACATCCCAACCCCGATGTCATAATTCAGAGTTGGTACAATCGTTCCGTAAAATATCCTCTGAATACAGCTGAACAAACTAACTAAACAAAAGGTAAAAGCCCTAACTATGAGTGGTGGCTCCTCAGAGTCACTCCTCTCCGGGCTGCTAAACATCCTCTGTAATAAGCCAATCAGGCCAAACAAACAAACAGAAATAGAGGAGTAAGAATCATGTAAATATATACAGCATGGAGATAGGAAGCAAGGTAAACAAACAAGCATGGCAACAACATAAGCATACATCAACATATACATATAACAACATACAACATCATCATATCAACCAAGTATGCTATGCGGTGCAATGCAACACTACTCCGCTAATCCATTATGTATGTGGATCCAAAATACACCGGCAGTTCACCAAACCTTGGGTGAACCCCATGGATAGTCAACGCATCAAACCATGGATGCCTCATCACAGGGGGCGGCGGTCACCAAACCATCAGGTGACATACCGTGGATGGCTAAATCACCGTACTCTCGAGCGATCTTCCCTATGTCAAACCTCCCCCTTAACCAACAACTCTAATGCTCTCGATGCATAGCATAACAACAAACAATCCCAACCGCCTCCTTGCCCGGGCCAAAAAGCTCCCAGGTACTTCAACATCAACTCAACATGCTTGGGCCAATAAACACCCAAGACTTCAACATCAACATCACCTTAGACCCAAAACGCGGGATCAAGGTTCCCTTGGCCAAAAAGCATCAAGGTACAACTCATCAACATGCGGTACCCCAACGGGTACCAACTTAATCATCTTATCATCTTTAATTATCTTTGTTAATCATTAACCAAGTTGTCTAATCTTTATCTTTGATTAGTTATGTCAACTGGTCATCATTGGGGAAAATTAGGGTTAGAAACCCCCTTTAAGTCCTTTAATTCCATCTATGTCTGATAGGGGAGCACGGGCGTGGTCGTCCCCTGCACGGTCGTGATGGTCACATAAGTGAAGCACGGTCGTGCTTCCATTCATGCACGGTCGTTCTCAGCAGCACGGTTGTGCTTACTCTGTTGTATGGTCGTGCTTAATGCAGGACCATTTTTCAGAATTAAAACTAGGAGAACGGGCGTGCTCCCTGTTCAACACAATCGTGCTCAATGTGCGACTGTACTGTTCTGGGCAGAAATTGAAACTGAAACTTTTTAACCAATTTTAGGGTTTTTAATCTTTGAAACTTAACACATTTGTAAACCTAATTAACCCATTAATATATTATCAACATACTGATCATCAGAGCCACAACATCAATCAACCAAAATCATGTTAATAACATTGATTAACATATCATCATGCTTCTAAGGCAACCAATCATAAACATGAACATATCATGAACACGAAGCATATGAAATAATATACTAAAACAGCCAATAACATGTTATCACAATTAATCAAACCAACACATTAATCATACAATCATACATAACAAACCGGGGTCATGGGAACCCCTTTACCTTACGCTACACCCACTGCCTAATATATACACCACCCTTCTCCCCATACCTGGATTGAAGGTAGCTCTAATAACAGCCAAACATCAAATTGGTTCCTTCCTTTCGAGCGGCACAAAACGAATCCAAGCCTTGGAATAACATAAACACAAACTATCAGTTTCCAATTCTAAACAAGAAAAGGAAACACGAAAGGGAAATACTTTACCTCTATATATCAAGCACATATGAAACAGGGCTTCCCAAAGCTCTCCAATACTCAAGAAACTGAATGAGTTCGATGGAAATATGGAAAGAAACAGTGTTAGCCATAATAGGGTTAGCAGCCAACACAAATAGAGTTAAAAACGTAACCTTCAGTTTCTGTGCCAAAATATATAGACCGTGCACAAAGCACGGTCATGCTCCTCCTGAGCACGGTCATACTGGACTTAGCGTCAGAGAGACGTGGTCCGCAGATTGAGCATGGGCGTGCTCACTGTTGAGCACGGGCGTGCTAGATAATGAGCACGGTCATGCTCATCTACCAGAAAGGGACTTTTAAGCTAAGATTACACCTTGCCCTTAGCCAACAACTGAACTTAAAAAAACCAACTTAAACAGCCAAACAAGCTTTAAAGAAAAGCACATACGAAAAACAGGGTGATACATAAATATAGGATCTCGGTCGGAGACAATACTCGACAGCGCACCGTGCAACCTCACAACTTCCTTGATGTAGATCTGCGTCAATTTCTCAAGGTTGTAACTCTCACCAATAGGTAAGAAGTGAGCATACTTCGTTAACCTATCAATGATAACCCAAATCGCATCAAACCTCTTCGGAGTTCGTGGTAATCCAACCACAAAGTCCATAGCTATACTATCCCATTTCTATTATGGGATATCCAAAGACTGCAACAAACCTGCGGGCTTCTGATGCTCTATCTTAGCTTTCTGACAAACCAAACAGGATAGAATATACTCCGCCACTTCTTTCTTCATCTTTGGCCACCAAAACATTTTCTTTAAGTCTTGATACATCTTGGTGGCTCCCGGATGAAAACTCGGCTTACTCTTATGTGCCTCCTCTAATATCATTTTCCTAAGCTCTAAATCCTCTAGCACACATATCCGATCTCTAAACCTCAATACACCATCGGATCCTCTCCTAAACTCTGAAATCTTACCCTCATCTATGCCTCGACTCACCTCTAGCAAATCTTCGTCCTGAACTTGCTTAGCTTTAAGGTCTCTTAGAAACTCACTATTGATGGTGATCATACCTAAGCATATTCTATCCTCAGTCAAATCCATACCTAGGTTCATATCTCTAAATTGTTCAAGCAACTCCATCTCTTTCACCATCATTACAGACACATGTAAAGATTTCCTACTCAGTGCATCTGCCACTACATTTGCTTTCCCTAGATGGTATTGAAGACCAAACTCATAATCCTTAATGAATTCCATCCATCTACGCTCCCTCATGTTCAGCTCCTTCTGATCAAACAAATACTTTAGACTCTTGTGATCGCTGAACACATTAAACTTAGCTCCATAAAGATAGTGTCGCCATATCTTCAATGCGAACACTATGGCTTCCAACTCCAGATCATGGGTCGGTTAATTTCTTTCATGAACCCTCAGTTGTTGGGAAGCATAAGCCATAACTCTTCCCTCTTGCATCAAAACACAACCCAACCCTTGATATGACGCATCACAATACACATCAAACTGTCCTAGAGGATCTGGTAACGTCATCACTAGAGATGTAGTCAACTTCTCCTTTAGCTTCTGAAAACTCTCTTCACACTTTTCTGTCCATACAAACGTCGTACCTTTCCTCGTTAACTGCATCATAGGCAACACAATCTTCGAGAAACCTTTAATGAACCTCCTGTAATAACCAGCTAAACCAAGGAAACTCATTAATTGGTTAGTCCATAACCAGACAACACATTAATGCATTCAAAATTTCATCCAAATTTTATAACATCCAAGAACAACATTAATTTAGCACAATTATTAGATATCAAATGATAGACATTGCCATGAAATTTGGTTCAACATCCAATATGTGTAGTCGAGTGATGATGCAACATAAAACATGCACATTTATCTCACATTTACATCTTTCAATTCATCAAATTGCATAGTTATGCTATGATTCATACATTCATTGAGGCACAATACCAACATTTTCATTTTCAAACAATCAAACACATCAATTTCACACATTCAACACAAGATTGGTCAATTATACCAAGTTCCCTTCCAATATAGAAAAAGCTTTCTTTTTGGAAGTGTTTAGTGAAAATATCCGCTAATTGTTTAAATGATTCAACAAACTCAAGCACACAATCACCTTTTAAAATATGATCTCTGATAAAATGGGGCCTAATTTCTATGTGCTTAGTCCTAGAGTGTTGAATTGGGTTCTTAGTGAGGTTGATTGCACTAGTATTATCACATTTAATGGGAATGTGAGCAAGAACTATTCCATAATCTAGAAGTTGTTGCTTCATCCATAGGATTTGTGCACAACAGCTCCCTGCTGCAACATATTCTGCTTCAGCAGTTGACAATGCCACACTAACTTGTTTCTTGCTATGCCAAGATACTAATGCATTTCCTAACAAGTGGAATGTCCCACTAGTGCTTTTCCTATCCAATTTGCATCCGGTAAAATCGGAGTCGGAATAACCAACCAAACTACAAGTGGCTCCCGTAGGGTACCCAAGCCCACATTTTGTGTTCCTATTAGGTATCTCATTATCCTTTTTACTGCAGCTAAGTGTGATTCTTTAGGATTAGCTTGATATCTAGCACACATACACACACTAAACATGATATCTGGTCTACTTGCAGTTAAATAAAGGAGTGAGCCAATCATACCTCTATATTTGCTTAATTCTATGGGTTTACCTCTGTCATCTTTGTCAAGATAACATGAAGTGCTTATTGGGGTGGCCATTTCCTTTGCCTTATCCATGTTAAAGCGGTTGAGCAACTCCTTGCAATATTTAGATTTGTTGATGAAGGTTCCTTTGCAACGCAAGAAAGAAATTGAGCTCACCCATCATGGACATCTTAAATTCATTCTGCATAATACTTGAAGTTATGCATTCTCTTGGTAGTTCTTGGCTTGTGCTTGCTTCTTCTTCTTGTTGAGGTGGACTTGGTGGTTGCTCCTTCTTTTTGTTATCTTTATTTTGCTCATAGAGATAACATTATCCATAGCATCTACAAGATCATCAATATCCTTTCCCAACAACTTCGGGTTAGACTCTTCAAATGAAACGTGTACAGATTCCTCTATGGTCATGGTTCTTTTATTATAAATCCTAAAAGCCTTGCTTGTTAGTGAATATCCTAGGAAGATGCCTTCATCGGCTTTTGCATCAAATTTACCTAAGTTATATTTCCCATTGTTTAACACAAAACATTTACATCCAAAAATGTGCAAGTGTGCAATGTTTGGTTTTCTACCTTTGTAAAGCTCATATGGGGTTTTCTTTAAATTGGTCTAATTAATACCCTATTCATAACATAACAAGCAGTACTTACAGTATCGGCCCAAAAATGTTTTGGGAGTTCATGATCATTGAGCATGGTTCTTGCAAGCTCCTCTAAGGATCGATTCTTCCTCTCAACAACTCCATTTTGTTGAGGTGTCCTTGGTGTTGAAAAGTTGTGCTCAATCGTATATTCTTCACAAAAGTTCTCAAATTGTTAA
This sequence comes from Sophora flavescens, assembly GCA_030762895.1. NCBI lineage: Eukaryota > Viridiplantae > Streptophyta > Magnoliopsida > Fabales > Fabaceae > Sophora > Sophora flavescens. Next base: position 6,574,878 of record CM061070.1, read on the forward strand.
TTCTCAAATTCTCCACTGTGGTCACTTCGAATTGAAACAATTTTGAGCACCTTCTCATTTTGTATACTTTTTACAAGCCTTTTGAATGCCATGAATGCATCACTCTTGTGAGCTATGAAGACAGTCCATGTGTATCTTGAGCAATCATCTACTATGACCAAGGCATATAGTTCCCGCCAAAGCTTATTGTTCGTGAGGGGCCAAACAAGTCCATATGTAATAACTGCAAAGGCTTGTTAGTAGTCACAATATTCTTAGACTTAAATGAAACCTTGGCTTGTTTTCCTTTTTGGCATGCATCACAAAGCTTATCCTTTTCAAATTTGATTTTAGGTAAACCAATGACTAAATCCTTTGAAACTAGCTTATTCAAGTGATCCATGTGAATGTGAGCTATCCTACGATGCCATAACCAAGAGTCTTCTTCTTTACTTACAAGACAACAAGCATTATGAGATGAGACTTCATCTAGGCTAATCATGTATATGTTGTCTACTCTGTTTCCTGTCATCCTTACTTGCTTGCTATTTTTATCTTCAGTTATGCAACTATTTGAATCAAAGATTACTCTATTTCCTCTATCACATGGTTGACTAATACTAAGCAAGTAATGTTTTAAACCATCAACATACAACACATTATCTATGGAAGTAGAGAGATCCTTACCAACTTTACATATCCCAAGTATTGTTCCTTTGTTATTGTCACCATATGTCACATGACCACCTTTCTTGGGTGTAAGAGTTAAGAACTTTAATTTGTCCCCGGTCATGTGTTTGGAGAATCCGCTATCAAGGTACCAATCGGCTCCATGTACCTTGAAGCACACCTACAAAACAAATTCATTGGGATTGTTTAGGTACCCAAATCTTGTTGGGTCCTTGTTGGTTGGCATGATAAAATGTTCCCTTAGGAACCCATATCTTTTTCGCACTTGTTTTCTTTCTAGCCATGCAAATGTATGCGGTATGTCCCTTTTTAGCACAATAATAACATATAGTAAAAGGACTAGTAGAAACCTTAGGTTTTACAAACATGTTCTTAATTGAATTTTCATGCATGAGGTTTGTAACCTAAGCCCGCTTTATCATAACATGTCTTTGGGTTTCCAAGCAATGCATTTAGGTTATCTCTACCATTAGTGAACTTTTCTATCATGCATTGAAGGTCTTTAATTTCCTTCTCATACTTTATGCATTTTTCACAAACATAATTTCCTTTAATGTAACCAAGGCTATAGTTTTCCTTTTTAAGCTCTAGTCTTTCCTTAGTTAAGGCAATCACTTGATTTTGTAAATAGCTAACAGTTTTCTTTGAATTATATAAAGCCTTAGCTAACCTCATAGAATCATTATGTAATTCTAAAAATGCATCATTCAATTCAACATAAGAATTAGTGGAAGAGTTAGATTCTGCCTCACTTTCTCTCTCATGATTGGTCATGAGACATAGTTGGGCGTCTTCACTAACGGAGCTATCCTATGAGTCCATGTCATTGTCCTCCCAAGCAATGTAAGCTCGCTTTCCTTTATTTTCTTTGGAGTACTTCTTTTCAAACTTTGGTGATTTATTTTACAAGTTGGGGCATTCCATCTTCATGTATCCCGGCTTGCCACATTCATAGCATGTTGGAGGAGTTGAAGGACCTTCTTTGCTTGAGAACTTCTTTGGTGGAAAGCTCCTTCTTTGAAAATTCTTATTCTTCAAGAACTTCTTGAACTTTCTAACCAATAGAGCCATGTTCTCATCATCCTCATCCAAATCATCATCATTTTCATCATTTTCATTGCTTACATAGGAGGTTGAAGCTTTAAGAGCTAATCCCTTCTTCCTCTTGTCTTTCTCTTCATGCTCCACTAATCGGTTAAGCTCCAACTCATGTTCTAGCAACTTTCCAAAGAAAGTGGCCAAAGTTATAGTTGCTAGATTTCTTGATTCCGCTATTACGATGACTTTGGGTTGCCATTCTCTACTCAAGAACCTAAGGATCTTGTTGATCAAATCTTCATTTGGAAATGTTTTCCCCATTGAAGCAAGTTGATTCACTAGGTGAGTGAACCTCTTTTGCATCTCTTGAATACTTTATCCTTGATTAATTTGAAAATACTCATATTCCCGGATCAAAGTGTTTGTTCTTGCTCTCTTGACTTCACTTGTGCCTTCATGTGTGACTTGAAGAGTGTCCCACATTTCTTGAGCCGTCTTGCAATTTGAAACTCTAAAGAACTCATCCAAACTCATACCCGAAGTAATGATGTTCTTTGCACGGAGATTATATTGAACCTTTTTCTTTTCTTCTTCTGTCTATTCATCTCTATTTTTGTTGAGCAAAAACCCATTTACCATATGAGTATGAATGAAATTCCCATTTTCAACAACATCCCAGATATCTATATCTACCGCCTCAATGAAAATATTCATTCTCTCTTTCCAATAGGAATAGCCTTCACCATTGAAGGTCGGAGGACGGCTAAGAGAAGCTCCCTCTTAAGGTTACCAAATTGAAGCCATCTTTCTCTTGAAGCTGCGAGGCTCTTTAGACAAGAGTCTAGCTCTGATGCCACTTGTGTTCGGTAAAGCATGTCATCTTCCTGTAGAAATTGAGCACCGTGCTTATTGGGCGGTCAAAAGTTGTAATTTGGAAATGCAAAAAGCAGGCATTGAAAGAAAACTCCAATTACAGTAGCTTGAAGAGCTTAGGTTGGAAGCCTATGAAAGCTCTCAAATTTATAAGGAGAAAACTAAGAACTTCCATGATAAGATGATTTCTAGGAAGGAATTCTCTGTGGGCCAACAGGTTTTATTGTTTAACTCCCGCCTAAAAGTGATGGCTGGGAAACTTCGATCCAAGTGGATTGGCCCATTTATTGTTACTGATGTTTTCCCTCATGGTGCGGTAGAAATAAAAAGTTCAGGTAGCAACAAGGTTTTTAAGGTTAATGGGCAGCGCTTGAAGCTATTCCATGAGAGCTCGGTGCCTGAAGATGCAACCGTAGAAGAGCCCACCTACACTACAACTTGATCAGGGAGCACCTCCTCCTTTCCCTCACTCTTATTTTACATTTATGTTCTTTCATTGAGGACAATGTATGTCTTAAGTGTGGGGGAGGGAACCAATTGCTTTGTTTTTGTTTTGTTTTCCTTGTTTGTGTTGCTTTGTGTCGTATGTGTGTGAGTCTTATGTCGGTAAGCTTGAATGGATTCTAATTAAATTTAGCATAGATTGATTGCATAATATTTGTTGACTGTTGATGATTTCCCCCTAGGTTTTGAAAATTGAAAATTGATCCCCATGTGAAAAATTGAAAATTGAACTTTGAGAAATTTTATTGTGATTGCATGATTTATGATAAGTTTGGGGTGAAGGGATGCATACACTAGGGATTGAATCTCGGTCAAACAATTTGCGAAAAACGTCCAAGTGAGGATTTGAGCCTCCAACATGTTTTTAATTGTGTGAATCACTTTTAAGTTTCACTTTCTCGGATTTGCTTGAATCTCTTCATGGTTTGCATGCTTATGTGGTTGCATCAAATGATTTAGGCAATTTTCTTTGAAATAACTACTTGGCCTAAAAAGAACCATCCCTAATGCATGTTCCCTAGTTAGCCACATTGAGCCTAAAAAGCCTATTGTTTCTTGATGACCTTATGTTATAAGCCAAAAATCTGGAAAAACCATGATGACCTTAAGAACATTTTTAACACTTATGAAAATCATTTTCAATCTTTAGCTCATTTCATAAATTATTGAAAATATTTTTCCAAGATTTTGAAAAACCTTAAGCCCATTTTCAATTTTAAAACCAATTTTAGTTATTTCATTTTTAATGGCCAATCCTACACTTGAATCTTACAAGGAATCCTAAGACCAAACTTAAACTATATACCCTTGAAGTTCTTGTCTTGGTCTTGGATGATCATTCTTTGATCTTGCACTTTCACTTTCTCAATCAATTGTTTTCCTTTTGTTTCTCATCATCAAAATTAAATTCCTGAAATTACATAGCATCCACATTGAAGAGCACATTACAAGGAGTTCTAATACGAAGACGGAATTGAATTCCGATAACCGAAACTAAAGATACTTCGGATATCGTAACGAACAGCATTTCGACATAAAGATAGTGATATTTACCTTCCCTTTAGAAGAAAATAAGAAGATAAATATGAAGAGGACGTTGCCACGAACGTAACCACGTGCTCGGATACGCCACGGGACGATCGAACGAGTCAATACTCAAGTTAAGACAGATTTTCTCTCTCTAGGTTTTCTCTCCCTCTCTCTCTAAAGCCTCTCTTTTCTGTTCTCTGGACTTCTCTCCTATTTTGCTCTCTGTTTTTCAACTTTGGACTTCAGTGACTTATGTCACTTAAGTCCTTTTTATTTTTCTGAAACACGTGCCAGCGCTCGAGCGTTGGCTTCTCCACGCTCGAGTATTGGAGGCAGGAAGACCACCGCGCTATGCAACCAATCCTGAGGTGCCACGTAAGCCCCTTTTGACACATGGCAGGTCAACACTAGAGCTGGTCTGGTTGACTAGGGCGCTTGAGTGCTGATAGACCCACACTCGAGCGTTGACCACTGACAAGAAGTCAACTTGTTGCGTTTCGGGTCAGTTCGACGTCCGATTGACCTCAAATTTGAGATATAGGCTCATCAAGACCTAATAAACAATCTCAAACCATCAAAAATGCATAACCTCAACCCTAACTCCAAATTTCTTGTTTCACACTCATACATCTTAAAGACGATAATCGAGGAACACCATAAGTTGTGTTTATGTTCAAACTCACTCTAGATGGTTGCGTACTTTCCATGCAAGGGTATCTAAACCTTAAACAACCTCGTAACTATAAAATCCAAGCCTTAAACCTAATCCTCTTACGTAAACAAAACATAAAATTACGGCTGTTACAATAATGATGATATTTGATTTCTTTAGTCCTCTTTCTATGCTTTTTTTTGTGATGGTTAACCACATAACCTTTTTGAAATGAAATTGATATAAAAAATCAGAGATGATGATGAGAAATTATTTGTCAATTTTCTCTGATATATCCTAGACCTCAGTGATGTTACTTTTATAACTATTTTTGGTATACCAACAGAGGATGAGTATATGTGTGTACACTATACTATGATAGACTTATATTGGTATACAAACTTGACTCTGATACATTAGACTCTGTTTTTCATCACGCATATGTTTTTATGGATGTTAGTATGCATGCTTTGAACTTATTTGATATATTTTGATTATGCATGTATGACATCTATTACATATATATTTGTGAATATTGTGTCTTTTCTCTCCACATATTATATGCTTTTTGATAATGCCAAATGGGGAGAAAAGGTGTTCTTTTGTGTTAATTTTGCAGGACTCACTAATCTACTCAGAAGGAGTGTCATATATTCAGGGGGAGTTCAGCAAAAATCATAATACACCTTATTCCCAAGTTATCAAAACCTTATGATACAAAAACAAAGCAAGAACACTCCAATTTCATCAAAAGAGTTGTCACCATAAAAAAGGGGGAGATTGTAGATGATGATGATGATATTCATGTCTCAAGTATGCTTCCGTGAAGAATATCTCCTCCCATGCTCAAGAATGAAGATATGAAAAGTGTTTTGATGATGATCATGTTGATTGAAAATGTTGTAATCGTTTTGATGTTTTATGTTTGCTTTTCTAGGGTTTTGATGTAAGTCATAAGTAACTTAGTTTGTTTATATGGCTTAACAAAATTATGAAGATAATAATGCTCAACCTAAAAATAGAAATCAATTAGAGCTAAAATCAAATGCCAAATGTTGGAAAATGTTTTTAAGGTATAATTAATCACATACATAGTTGTATTATGGTCTATTTTAAGGAAAACTTGAAATTCCTTCAAAAGTATTCAAATACCAACTCATGTATGCCATTACACATGCATTTCGGCAATTTTTGAAGGGAGTGTTCGAAGACCCCTGTTAGTATTCGAATACTACCCATTCTGTTAAGTTTGTTGGGTTATGTTACAGGGAGTATTTGAATACCCTGTATGTGTATTCAAATACTCACCCCTGTTAGTATTCGAATACTACCCATTCTGTTAAGTTTGTTGGGTTCCGTTACAGGGAGTATTGATAAGCCTCTGTCTCATCTAGTTTTATAACTAGTAAGACCATGGTTTTTGTACTAATTATTCGAGTTTAATCTCGTTTTCGCCCAAATTTGGATTTAATTGTCCTCAAGCAACATTTTGAGTCTCTTAAGCAGTTTTAGGATATTTTAGTTAATTTTGAGTCAAATAAAGCATTTACTGCTATTTCATATTTTCAGGTTAATGAGAAGAGCAAAAAGGGAAGGACACTTAAAGCAAAAGCCATCACGCCCAGGCCGTGACACTGGTCACGGCCGTGATGAGCTACCTATGAAGACCAGAAAGCATGACGGCCCAGCCGTAACATTGGTCACGGCCGTGATTAGAAGACCCTGAGGATCAGAAAGCATCACGGCCCAGCCGTGATACCCATCATGGGCGTGATGAGAAGACCCTAAAGATCAGAGAGCATCACGGCCTAGCCGTGATGGAGGTCACGGCCGTGACAGATCATCACCCATGGACAGAATTGATCACGGCCTGGCCGTGATGGGCATCACAGCCGTGGCAGACTAGAATTTGAATGCGCGCCCTTGGCAGAACACGTCACGACCGTGACGCGCACCTGATCTATAAAAAGGCACCAGGGCAGACAGAAAAGGGGAACAATTATCACAGTTTACAATTTATTTCAAAAGTTTTTGTTACGTTTTTTATGGAGAACTAATCACCAGGGATTAGACTGTTGTAATCGGTTTCCGTCGACACTTGAGGTTCCATAATTCCCAATCAAATTGCTTATCTCTTTCAATATTATGCTATATGCCTTGTTTGCTTAATTCAAGTTATATAGAACAAGTATTTATTGATTTCGATGATTCTATGTTCCTATACCTTGATCGTGTTTGCTTAGTTCGCGTGTGTTTGATCGTGTTTGCTTAATTCACGAGAGCTTCAATCCGTTTGCTTAATTCGGAAATTAGGAACATATATCTCGTAGTGTCAATTGCACTTGTTTAATTGCTGCTACACTCGAAAAGGGATTAGAATCCGCTTAGGGCATGGAAATTATGTGAATCAACGATAGTTGGGAAACCGAAACAGCAGATTAATCGTTCTAGCTTATCGATAATCACTTAATTGCACTGTTTTATTAATAAAATCTTAAATCTAACCCACCCCCCCCCCCCCCAAATCGATTTGTAGGTTGATAATAATCCAAGAGTCCTTGAGATACGATACTCAAGTTGTCGTTCCCTAACTGCAGTTTTTTTCTTCTAATTATTCGTTTTTGACCCATGTGCGACAGCGGATCAAATTGGCGCCGTTGCCGTGGACTCTTGTTGTTATTAACAGATTTGTTGGTGCATTGTTGAATTAGTTCTAGCTACTAGGTCTGGTTGTTCTGACCTGTTTGATTTTGATCCTGAAATTGAGAGGACCTTGCACACACGCCATAGAGCAATTCAGGCTAGCACTAGTTCACCAACCAATAGTGATAACATGGCTGATCAAAGAACACTAAGACAGCTTGATGCTCCTAATGTTAATTACAATGGTTTATGTATTGAATATGTTGATGTCGTTGCTCCTTTTGAATTGAAATCTGGTTTAATACACTTGTTGCCAAGGTTTAGTGGTCTTGCAGGTGAGGATCCGCATAAGCATCTAAAAGAATTCCAGGTTGTTTGTTCTACACCTTTGAGACCTGAAGGAATAACAGAAGACCATATCAAGCTGAGAGCCTTCCCATTCTCACTTCAAGGTGCTACGAAGGATTGGTTGTATTATCTTGAGCCGAATTCCGTTTCAACCTGGAATGATTTGAAGAAAGTCTTCCTAGAGAGATACTTCCCTGCCTCCAGAGCTGCATCAATCGGGAAAGAGATATGCGGTATTAGACAAGGCAATGAATCATTGGCCGAGTACTGGGAGAGATTCTAGAAGTTGGTGTCCAGTTGTCCTCAGCACCAGATTTCCGAGCAACTGCTTATTCATTACTTTTATGAGGGATTGCTACCAATGGACAGAAACATTTTAGATGCTGCTAGCGGGGGAGCATTTGTTGATAAGACTCCAGCTGCAAGTCATTGATTGAGAACATGTCACTTAACTCCCAACAGTTCACAACCAGAAACAATTGTGTCGAAACAAGGGGTGTGAATGAGATCCATGTTTCTTCTTCCAACAAAGCCCTTGAAACCAGACCTGATGAACTTACTTCTTTAGTGAAACAGTTGGCAGTGGATAAAGCTCAAACAGCAATGTTGTGTGGTATTTGTACTTCTCCTGAACACCTGACCGATACATGTCCCTTTCTGAAAGATGAGTCGGTCACTGAGTTGCCTCAAGCATATGCAGCCAATCTTTGCAACCAAGGAAACAATCAGAACAGGTACAACATTCCTGACCTTTCCACTAATAAGTACCACCCCAGCTGGAGAAACCATCCAAACCTTCGGTATGGAAACTCATCCACACAACAACAACAACAACTGATGTTACCGTTGACACCACCACAGAACTCTCCCCAAGTGATCACCTCTGCACCTTCCGGACCTTCACTAGAGGATCTTGTCAAGTAAATGGCTGCAAACAATCTCCAGTTTCAGCAACGAACGGATTCTAGTATTCATACTTTGCAGACACAGATTGGACAGCTTGCAACTTCGATGAATGCCATGCAGTAGGCTCAAGGATCGAACCAACTACCTGCACAAATAGTAGTGAATCCTAATGTCCCTAATCCTAATGTGAGTGCAATTTCTATGAGATCCGGGAAGGTTGCAGAACCATCCCCTGAAAAAAATAAAAAAATTGTTGAGGTAACACCTGAACCTTCTGTTGTTATTGAGGATGAAAAGGAGTATGTGCACCAATTCCCTTCCCTCAAAGAGTACTGAAAAATAAAAAGATTGACGAGGAAGACAAGGAGAGAGAGATTCTGGATGTATTCAGAAAAGTGGCGGAAAACATTCCGCTTCTTGATGTGATTAAGCAGGTTCCGAAATACGCGAAGTTTCTGAAGGAATTGTGCACACACAATAGGAGGTTGAAGGGAAATGAGAGAGTCAATTTGGGACGAAATGTTTCAGCCCTCATTCAACCTAAACCTGCACCTGAAGGGATTACCATTTCAGCCCTCAATCAGGCAATGCCACAGAAATGCAAGGATCTGGGAACTTTTGCTATTCCATGTACCATTGGCGATAGTAAATTCGACAATTGCATGTTGGATTTAGGAGCTTCTATTAATGTTATGCCTACTTCTGTTTTCAACAATCTTGATCTTGGTCCTTTACAGCATACAGGTCTTACTATTCAGTTGGCAAACAGGACCAATTCTCGCCCCATTGGAGTAGTAGAAGATGTGCTTGTTCAAGTCAATGACTTGATTTTCCCTGCTGATTTTTACATTCTGGACATGGCAGGAGAAACGAATTCAAGCAGATCACCAATCATTCTGGGCAGACCGTTCATGAAAACGGCGAAAACAAAGATTAATTTTAACGATGGAACCATGTCCATGGAATTTGGTGACATTGTTGCGAAATTCAACATTTTCGATGCTATGAAGCATCCCTTGGAAGAGCATTCTGTTTTTCAAATAGAGTTGCTTTCTGAAATTGTTGATGACACTTATTATGATTTGGTTGCAGCTGCTGAATTTCCATCTTTTTCTGGTTTTGATGATGTTTACTCATGTACTGATTGTACTAACACTGGCCTTTGTGCTGTTTGTGCTGAGATTGATGCTGCCTTGCAGGGTGACAGTGCTAATGAAGCTGTTTATTCAGCTGAAGTTCTTGACAGCACGGCTGCCCCAAACATACCATCTATTGAGCAGCCACCCTCCTTAGAGCTTAAACCGCTTCCTGGAAATCTGAAATATGCTTATTTAGGGAGGAATGAAAACCTTCCGGTTATAATTTCCTCTAACCTTGATTTTGACCAAGAAACTAAGATCTTGCAGGTTTTGAAGAAGCATAAGAAGGCGATTGGGTGGACCTTGGCCGACATACCAGGTATTAGCCCATCCAGGTGTATGCATAGGATTTTGTTGGAGGATGGGGCTAAAACAGTTAGGCAGCCCCAAAGACGGCTTAACCCCTTGATTCTTGATGTTGTGAAGAAGGAGGTAACAAAACTCTTGCATGCAGGTATCATATATCCTATCTCTGACAGTAATTGGGTGAGTCCAGTACAAGTTGTACCTAAGAAATCTGGACTCACAGTGGTAAAAAATGAAAACAATGAACTTGTTCCCACTAGAGTTCAGAATAGCTGGAGAGTTTGTATTGATTACAGGAGATTGAACCAGGCTACTAGAAAGGATCACTTCCCTTTGCCGTTCATCGATCAAATGCTTGAACGGCTAGCTGGTAAATCACACTATTGTTTTCTTGATGGTTTTTCAGGTTACTTTCAGATCCACATTGCACCAGAGGATCAAGAAAAGACAACTTTTACGTGCCCTTTCGGCACTTTTGCTTACAGGAGGATGCCATTTGGTCTTTGCAATGCTCCTGGCACATTCCAGAGATGCATTTTTAGAATTTTTACTGAATATATTGAGAATTGCATGGAAGTGTTTATGGATGACTTTACTGTTTATGGTTCTTCATTTGATGCATGCTTGAATAGTTTGAATCTGGTTTTGGAGAGATGCATTGAAACTGACCTTGTTTTGAATTATGAAAAATGCCATTTTATGGTTGAAAAGGGGATTGTTTTGGGGCATATTATTTCTGAAAAAGGTATTTGAATAGATCCTGCTAAGATTGAGGTGATTTCTACACTGCCTTACCCATCTTGCGTTCGCGAGATTCTCTCTTTTCTTGGTCATGCAGGTTTTTACAGGCGCTTCATAAAGGATTTTAGCAAGATAGCTCTTCCTCTGTCAAACTTGTTGAAGAATGATGTCATTTTCAACTTTGATGACAACTGCAAAAGGGCGTTTGATTTCTTGAAGAAAGCATTGACCTCTACTCCCATCATCCAGCCTCCTGACTAGACCCTCCATTTTGAGATTATGTGTGATGCCTCTAACTATGCCGTGGGGGCGGTCCATGCACAAAGGGTGGACAGGGCTGCCCATGTGATTTATTATGCTTCTAGAACTTTAGATGCTGCACAGGCTAATTACACTACTACTGAAAAGGAACTTCTAGCTATTGTTTTTGCTCTTGATAAATTCAGATCATATTTGCTAGGTTCCAAGGTTGTTGTTTTCACTGACCATGCAGCTTTAAAGTACTTGTTGAAGAAACCAGAAGCAAAACCGAGATTGATTCGGTGGATGTTGTTGCTCCAAGAGTTTAGTGTGGAGATTAAAGATAAAAGTGGAGCTGAGAATTTAGTGGCTGATCACTTGAGCAGAATAGAGAGAGATGAAGATCCTTCTCCCATTCAGGATGACTTTCCTGATGAGCAGCTTTTACAGTTACATGGGGTAACTCCTTGGTTTGTTGATATTGTTAATTATCTTGTTGCTGGTGTTTTTCCGACAGGTGCAACTAGGTCACAAATTCACAAACTCAAGAGTGATGCCAAATATTATGTTTGGGATGATCCATATCTTTGGAAATTTGGTAGTGATCAGGTGATTAGGAGATGTGTCCCCGACTATGTGATTGAATCTATTTTGCATTTTTATCATGCTTCTCAAGTAGGGGGACATTTTGGGCCACAAAGGACTGCAAGAAAAATCCTAGATTCAGGTTTTTATTGGCCCACTATTTTTAAAGACGCTTATGAGATTTACCGCACTTGTAAAGAGTGTCAGATAGAAGGTACAACCATCACTCGTAAGAGTGAAATGCCTCAGCAACCTATGCTTTTCTGTGAGGTGTTTGATGTGTGGGGAATTGACTTTATGCGTCCTTTCCCTGTATCTTTTGGTTTTCTCTATATTCTACTTGATGTTGATTATGTTTCAAAGTGGGTGGAAGTTATCCCCACTAGGACTAATGATTCTAGAGTTGTTGCAAATTTTGTCAGGTCCAATATTTTTTGCAGGTTCGGAATACCTCGTGCTATCATAAGTGACCAAGGCACTCATTTTTGTAACCGCGCCATGGAAGCTTTACTCCAAAAGTATGGAGTTGTGCACAGGGTCTCCACTGCATATCATCCCCAAACTAATGGGCAGGCTGAGATCTCAAACAGAAATCAAACAGATCTTAGAGAAAGTGGTGCAGCCAAATAGGAAGGACTGGAGCCGCCGTATAGAAGACGCACTTTGGGCTCAAAGAACAGCTTTCAAGACACCGATAGGGATGTCCCCCTATAGACTTGTGTTCGGTAAAGCATGTCATCTTCCTGTAGAAATTGAGCACCGTGCTTATTGGGCGGTCAAAAGTTGTAATTTGGAAATGCAAAAAGCAGGCATTGAAAGAAAACTCCAATTACAGCAGCTTGAAGAGCTTAGGTTGGAAGTGTAACATCCCTGGCTGCTCTATGGATTGACGATTGTCCCCACAGACCAATACGGGTCTTTTCGGCGTGCTTTGTCCTCACTCACACGCTTCCCGGGAAAACATCCCAGGAGGTCACCCATCCCATAATTGCTCCAAGTCTAGCACGCTTAACTGTGGAGTTCTTAAGTGATGGGCTCCCGAAAAGAAGATGCATCTTATTATTATAGGTAGTACCAATCAATTCATATAAGCCTTCCTCAACTGTATAGTCCCATACCTACACAGTCTCAGGATCCCTCTCATTCGGGTATGTAATCGATTCATTCATGTGTCCCTCCGCCTAGAAGCCTGCCAGGAGACGCTCTTTGTCCATTCCTTCTTGCACCGGCGACCACTCCCCACCCTCGTCGGCACCCGGGTTCGTCCCCGAACCACACCGTACTGGGAGAGGTGCCGCTCTGATACCATTTGTAACATCCCTGGCTGCTCTATGGATTGACGACTGTCCCCACAGACCAACACGGGTCTTTCAGCGTGCTTTGTCCTCACTCACACGCTTTCCGAGAAAACATCCCAGGAGATCACCCATCCCATAATTGCTCCAAGTCTAGCACGCTTAACTGTGGAGTTCTTAAGTGATGGGCTCCCGAAAAGAAGAAGCATCTTATTAGTATATGTAGTACCAATCAATTCATATAAGCCTTCCTCAACTGTATAGTCCCATACCTACACAGTCTCAAGATCCCTCTCATTCGGGTGTGTAATCGATTCATTCATGTGTCCCTCCGCCTAGAAGCCTGCCAGGAGCCGCTCTTTGTCCATGCCTTCTTGCACCGACGACCACTCCCCGCCCTCGTCGGCACCCGGGTGTTACAGGAAGCCTATGAAAGCTCTCGAATTTATAAGGAGAAAACTAAGCACTTCCATGATAAGATGATTTCTAGGAAGGAATTCTCTGTGGGCCAACAGGTTTTATTGTTTAACTCCCGCCTAAAAGTGATGGCTGGGAAACTTCGATCCAAGTGGATTGGCCCATTTATTGTTACTGATGTTTTCCCTCATGGTGCGGTAGAAATAAAAAGTGCAGGTAGCAACAAGGTTTTTAAGGTTAATGGGCAGCGCTTGAAGCTCTTCCCTGAGAGCTCGGTGCCTGAAGATGCAACCGTAGAAGAGCTTTCCTTGGAAGAGCCCACCTACAATACAACTTGATCAGGGAGCACCTCCTCCTTTCCCTCACTCTTATTTTACATTTATGTTCTTTCATTAAGGACAATGTATGTCTTAAGTGTGGGGGAGGGAACCAATTGCTTTGTTTTTGTTTTGTCTTCCTTGTTTGTTTTGCTTTATGTCGTATGTGTGTGAGTCTTATGTCGGTAAGCTTGAATGGATTCTAATTAAATTTAGCATAGATTGATTGCATAATATTTGTTGACTGTTGATGATTTCCCCCTAGGTTTTGAAAATTGAAAATTGATCCGCCATGTGAAAAATTGAAAATTGAACTTTGAGAAATTTTATTGTGATTGCATGATTTATGATAAGTTTGGGGTGAATGGATGCATACACTAGGGATTGAATCTCGGTCAAACAATTTGCGAAAAACTTCCAGGTGAGGATTTGAGCCTCCAACATGTTTTTAATTGTGTGAATCACTTTTAAGTTGCACCTTCTCGGATTTGCTTGAATCTCTTCATGGTTTGCATGCTTATGTGGTTGCATCAAATGATTTAGGCAATTTTCTTTGAAATAAATAATTGGCCTAAAAAGAACCATCCCTAATGCATGTTCCCTAGTTAGCCACATTGAGCCTAAAAAGCCTATTGTTTATTGATGACCTTATGTTATAAGCCAAAAATCTGGAAAAACCATGATGACCTTAAGAACATTTTTAACACTTATGAAAATCATTTTCAATCTTTAGCTCATTTCATAAATTACTGAAAATATTTTTCCAAGCTTTTGAAAAACCATAAGCCCATTTTCAATTTTAAAACCAATTTTAGTTATTTCATTTTTAATGGCCAATCCTACACTTGAATCTTACAAGGAATCCTAAGACCAAACTTAAACTATATACCCATGAAGTTCTTCTCTTGGTCTTGGATGATCATTCTTTGATCTTGCACTTTCACTTTCTCAATCAATTGTTTTCCTTTTGTTTCTCATCATCAAAATTAATTTCCTGAAATTACATAGCATCCACAGTGAAGAGCACATTACAAGGAGTTCTAATACGAAGACGGAATTGAATTCCGATAACCGAAACTAAAGATACTTCGGATATTGTAACGAACAGCATTTCGACATAAAGATAGTGATATTTACCTTCCCTTTAGGAGAAAAGAAGATGATAAATATGAAGAGGATGTTGCCACGAACGTAACCACGTGCTCGGATACGCCACGGGACGATCGAACGAGTCGATACTCAAGCTAAGACTGATTCTCTCTCTCTAGGTTTTCTCTCCCTCTCTCTCTAAAGCCTCTCTTTTCTGTTCTCTGGACTTCTCTCCTATTTTGCTCTCTATTTTTCAACTTTGGACTTCAGTGACTTATGTCACTTAAGTCCTTTTTATTTTGCTGAAACATGTGCCAGCGCTCGAGCGTTGGCTTCTCCACGCTCGAGTATTGGAAGCCGGAAGACCACCGCGCTATGCAACCAATCCTGAGGTGCCACGTAAGCCCCTTTTGACACATGGCAGGTCAACACTAGAGCTGGTCTGGTTGACTAGGGCGCTTGAGCGCTGATAGACCCACACTCGAGCGTTGACCACTGACAAGAAGTCAACTTGTTGCGTTTCGGGTCAGTTCGACGTCCGATTGACCTCAAATTTGAGATATAGGCTCATCAAGACCTAATAAACAATCTCAAACCATCAAAAATGCCTAATCTCAACCCTAACTCCAAATTTATTGTTTCACACTCATACATCTTAAAGACGATAATCGGGGAACACCCTAAGTTGTGTTTACGTTCAAACTCACTCTAGATGGTTGCAAACTTTCCATGCAAGGGTATCTACACCTTAAACAACCTCGTAACTATAAAATCCAAGCCTTAAACCTAATCCTCTTACGTAAACAAAACATAAAATTACGACTGTTACAATAATGATGATATTTGATTTCTTTAGTCCTCTTTCTATGCCTTTTTTTTTGTGATGGTTAACCACATAACCTTTTTGAAATGCAATTGATGTAAAAAATCAGAGATGATGATGAGAAATTATTTGTTAATTTTCTCTGATATATCCTGGACCTCAGTGATGTTACTTTTATAACTGTTTTTGGCATACCAACAGAGGATGAGTATATGTGTGTACACTATACTATGATAGACTTATATTGGTATACAAACTTGACTCTGATACATTAGACTCTGTTTTTCATCACGCATATGTTTTTATGGATGTTAGTATGCATGCTTTGAACTTATTTGATATATTTTGATTATGCATGTATGACATCTATTACATATATATTTGTGAATATTGTGTCTTTTCTCTCCACATATTATATG